>OZ007590.1:348261879-349547119 GCA_963931845.1 Maratus michaelseni | reverse complement strand
CCGAAATATATGAAATTTGAGTTAAAACCGTGTACTTACCTTCAACAATCTTTCACCTGTTCGTCGCCATTTTCAAATGATTAAAATACACATTTTGCTGCGATTTTTTTTACTCTTTCGGTATACAGATAGTATCACTAAACTATTCATTATAATGGGCAGTACGTTTTTGCCAGTTCCAACAAAAAATTATTATTTTATACGAAAAATAAAAATGTCCAATACGATGGACGCGGGGTCTTAGGAGGATATCTGACGGCTGTTTAGAAGTTCATAACTTATGCTACGTAACAAAGTGTTTTTTAGCCTAAATTTTTATTCCTATATAAATCAGATACTTTTTATTGTTACGATAAACATATATTTTTAAACTGGACATAAATAAAAGTATAAAGAACATGAAAAATAAGACGATTAAATGTTTTAATGTAAAAAAATTTAGTAATTTTTTTTTTAGTTTAAATGTGAATATTTCTGATAACGTACCTTGAAAACTCAGCTCTTGACAGAAATAACTGAAAACGATTTCGAAATAGACTTCGTTCTAGAATAAATATTTAAAGGTCATAAAATGTATCAGTATAGCTCTACAGATTTTTAAAGATAGCGTGGCAGTAAAATATCTAATCAAAAAGCCGAAATAATTATCTCATTCGTCTAACTTCCATAATCGGGTTCATTCCACGGGTGGGGGCATAATCGCTAAAACACGTGTTTAACTTTGTTTAATAGATTTGTTATGGGGATTTTCACGCTTCTACCTAAAACTTTTATTCAGGTATGGCTAAATGACCTAAAACATTCAACCCCTGTCCTCCCCCCCCCCAATCCCACAATTAATACTCTTAGTAGTTGAATGTCTAAAATCGCTGAAATACATGTTTAACTATTTTTTAGTAGAATTTATAAGCTGAATTTCTCGTTTCAACCTAACTGCTGCTGCGATATGGCGAAATTACCTACTCCCCACCCCCCAAGTCAACTCCCTTTGCTAATGAATTTTTATACTGAATATTAAATTGTTCTCTGCATAACAATGATGCTTAAATATAAAACCTATGCTTTAAAGCTTAAAAGTTAAAGGCATTTTTTGGGTGATTGAAGTTATACTGTAATAGGTGAAGTCCGAGTTTTACTCGCGTACAAAGGTTCCGTACAATAAATGTATTAATTACTAACTGCAATATTACAAAAAATCTTTGCTAAAAAAATAAAAGCACTTTGTAAAAATTATGCAACAATGAGTTGGATTTTAGCTATATATATATACTAACAAAGTATAGATGGATGTATCATGAAAATTCAGAGAGATTTGAAACGTAATAGCGATTGTTGTCTCAAAACTACTGACTTTAAATGCCTGGAATTATTCTATGAATTATTTTTTCAATAATATCATTAAATAATTGGATTCAATTGGAATTCTAAACGTTGACTATTTATCACTATGATTCTCTTCGAATGATACTCCACACGATATACAAAAACAGTTTTTTTTTTCAAGTAACTAAATAACCCCCCTACATGATCCTTAAATATATTTATGGATGACTAATAATCTATAAATATGTGGGTCAATAGCCTTTATAAACTCTGCCAAGTTTGAACTTTCCATTTCCATAGTTCGGTGTTTACTTTTTAAGGAACCATAAACAAGAAATAATTGTGTGTTTAAATTTTCCTGAATTTTTAATTTTGTATCTGGAGGCACTGCCAAGTCGAGAGAGCACAGCCGAGCATCCTTTTCTGGAAGCAACTCAGGGCACTTTTGACATCCCCATAGTTTTGAGTTGGTGTATCCCAAAAACCAGAAACTTCGTTTATATACAGTAAGGGGCAAATAAGACCAAAATTTAAAATGTATGTATTTTCTAGTGCAAACTATATATTAACTGAAAGTTTCGATTTTTGTCCCTCCCTCCCTCACTCACTCACTCATGCGTCATCAAAAAGATTAGGTGGATCCCGTTGGTTGGTTTAGTTATGATACTCCACACGATATACAAAAAAAGTTTTTTTTTATTTTTTCAAGTAACTTAATCAAAACTTAAAACTCAATCTTAAACTCAAGTAACTTAAGGAACCCCTAGTGGGGTTTCTTGGGGTTTCGTGTTTTCAAAAATAATATATTTAAATATTAAAATATTCGATTTTTATTGTGTTTTTAATTTTTTCTTATTCTGAATTCCAAACACTACCTTTACGCCGAATTTTAAGTTTCAAAGGCTAAAAGATAAAAAATATTTTCGATATCAAATACAAAATATAATAAATAAAAATATATTTATTATATTTGGAATTGCCAAGTCGAGAAAGCACGGCCATAAGCATACTTTTCTGAAAGCAACTCAGGGCACTTTTGACCCCCCATATCTCCGCGCTGGAGTACCCCAAAAATTTGAAACTTCGTTTTTCTAGAGTATTTGGCACACAGGACCAAAATTTAAAATTACAACTTTCTGTCTTTTCTAGTTCAGACGATATATGAACTCAAACATTCAATTTTTTGTCACTCACTCGTTCACGCGTCATCAAAAAGATTAGGTAGATCCCGTAGCCCTAAAAACTTGACATTTGGAAAAAAGGTAGAGTTTAGGATACAAAGAAAGGAAACATTATAAAATTCGGAAAATTCGAAAAAAAAACTTCGAAAATTCAACAAATTCCATCAAAATTGAAAATTGAAAATAATACGATCTTTTAGTCTTAGAAATTTAAGATTTGGTGTGAAGGTAGTGTTTAGCATCCAGAAAAAGAAAATCCTAAAAACACCAAAAAAATCGAAAGCAAAATTGAAAAAATCGAAAAAATTGAAAAAACGAAAATTTGAAGACAATCCGATTTTGTTGCGCTAGAAAATTCAAAAAATTCGAAAAAAATTGAAAAAATGAAAATATTTTGATCTTTTAGCTTTAGAAACTTAAAATTGGGCGTAAAGGTAGTGTTTGGAATTCAGAATAAGAAAAAATTAAAAACACAATAAAAATCGAAAAATAAAATAAAAAAATCGAAGAAATCGAAAAACATCGAAAATTTGAAAATAATTCGATTTTATAACGCTAGAAACTTGAAATTTGGAATAAAGGTAGTATTTATGATACAAAAAAAGAAAAAATTAAACAAATCCAGAAATTTCGAAACAAAAATCCAAAAAGTTGAAAAAAGTTGAAAAAATGAAAATAATTTGATCTTTTAACCTTAGAAACTTAAAATTCGGCGTAAAGGTAGTGTTTGGAATTCAGAATAAGAAAAAATTAAAAACACAATAAAAACCGAAAATAAAATTAAAAAATCGGAAAAAACAACATCGAAAATTTGAAAATAATTCAATTTTGTAAAACTAGAAACATGAAATTTGGAATATAGGTAGTACTTAGAATTTAAAAAAAAAAATCCAAAAAATTCGAAAAAAAATTTTTTTAATATTTGTAGAAAACGAAAAAAATTGAAAAAAGATTGATTTGTCGGAATTTTCCTGAATTTTTAATTTTGTATCTGGAGTATCCTGTCTTTTCTGTCTTTTACTTAATAACCCCCCTACATGATTCTTAAATATATTTATGGATGACTAATAATCTATAAATATGTGAGTCAATAGCCTTTATAAACTCTGCCAAGTCTGAACATTCCACTTCCATAGTTCAGTGTTTACTTCTTAAAGAAAGGAAACAAGACACAAGTTTTTTCTAAACAAGAAATAATTGTGTGTTTGTAGGGAATAGAGTCTGAGATTTTTGAACTGATTTTAAAAATTCTTTCACTCTACGATATATGGTAAGCAAAATTTCAACGTAAACTGCAATGTATCTGTCTTTCTGAAAGCGATTGATGCAAATGGGATGGAATGAAGATTTTCTCCTGTATTCATTTCTCGTATTGACCGAATGTACCGTAATTTCCGGCGTATAATCCGCAGCTCAAAGAGTCGTTTTTCGACCCAGAAATTTTATTCAATAATTGTAGTTAAATATTTACAGCGATCTTTTAAGTTACATTTTATAAAATAATATTTCTGGGTCGAAAAACGACTCTTTGAGCTGCGGATTATACGCCGGAAATTACGGTAGTACAAGCATTAGGTTTCCCGAAAATGTGACTTACAAGGAAGGTCTCCTTAAAGCGCATACTCAGAAAATTTTGAAAAAAATGCTAATGAAGCTACTCATGTATGTGATAAAGGATCAGTCAAATTTAGCTGCGGAATCCCAGTAGAAATTCTGCAAAAATAAATAAAAACTTTCGAGTATTTGGCGGAAAAAGAAGCGATTTGGCTTAGCAACATTTTTTCCTCGCCAAACGCAAACGATCGTTTGCATTTTGAAATTGCTTGCAAAATTATTATTCGAATGCGCAATACGTAATGAATTTAAACTTAAACTATGAACAATTTAAATATTGTTTTAAATCGTAGAATACGATCGTTAAATTTCATTATATATACATATAGATGTGTACACAAAATTGTAGCTATAAAAATTAACTTATTATGCAAGTTAAACTTACATAAACAAGTTCAGCTAGAAAAAGTCTTTCCTTAAAGATTATTTGTCGTAACAGCGTATTTTTTTAAATTTCATTCCGTCGCCAACCAGTGATAAATCGCCAAATAAACGAAATTTTCATAATTTTTTACGGACGTTATATCGAGGTTCAACAGAATTTTTTTTTATAGACGTATATATACTCATGAGAAGAACACTCTGTAATTTTTTCAAAATTTTCTGAGTATGCGCTTACCTTCCTTGTTAGTTAATATTTAAATTATCCGTAGAAGCAGTAAAATTTCCCATAATATAAATAGACACACAACTGCCACTCAGCATATTGCAATTATCTAGCTGAAATTATTTAACTTTTTTTTTGTAACGAGAAAAATATTCAAAAATAAAAACCAGAAATTTTTAAAAGAATAAATAATAAAAATATTTAAAGTTCGAGGCTTATTGGCATGTTTCGTTTTGTGTAGTCTACTCTTGCTACCTAACTATGTCCTTGTGGCAAGTTAGAGAGCGAATTCATAAAAAAAATTACTACTTACTAGTGTCAGATTGCGGCATATTTTGAAATTACTGTCGAAATTTTCTGACTGTCTCTTATACGATTAACAGCAAATTTTAGTTTTTTAAGTATAAAATATTTCTTATTGTTTTTCAACATAGTTGAAAATTGTTTATGACTTTCTCGTAAAAATACTTGGATTAATTGTCATGAGCTTTGAATACGGTTTTGAGGTAAGTTTTTTCGGATTTATTATTGATTGTTCTGTTGTGGGTAACCGCTTTTTGGAACTGATTGTAACACTGTAACACAAAAAATTAAATTTGCTTACACTTCAGACGTGAAACTAACCGGAAAAGTTTGAAATATTTGGCACACCATTCCGGAGCTTTTCGAAAAATGTTTCTTGATTCGCCTGTATATAATTAAAGCAAAATTAATCATTTCGTTATCGATTGTCCAACACCTAAACCTTGAGAGTTCCATTCGGCCACATTCTAAAACGTGCCAATAAATGATATGGAGAACAAAGAGGATACTTTCAACGACTTTTGAATTTCTTGGAAGTCTTAAAGATATGTTGTTCTGTGGAATGTTGTCAAAAGGCTGCAAAATAGAACATTCCTTAAACAAATCCTTGAAAAAAACAAACAAATAAATAATCTATATATTTAAAATGCTAAGCGTTTTCTTTCGACAGTCCGTGAGAACAAACTACTGCATCAAATTACATCATTATTTTTTTAAATGAAAGATATTTAGACACAGTATTGCTATCTTACATTCGTTCGTTAAAAAAATATTAATTAGCCGTAATTTTAAATTAAAATTTTACTTCTGCAATGTCGTCGTAAAGTCAATCTCCAGAGGACGCTGCAACTTTGCCGAAAATTGAAGTCTGACTCTGACTGTAACTTCAAGCTATCTGGGCAAGGTAGAATTGTAAACAAAGATCGATTACGTTATAAAAATATCAATTTCACCAATTTATTTACTTTTAACATTTGCTGAAACAATAAAAATGTGAGGCAAAAAGATTAAAATACATTAAATTACTCATAAATTTGTTTTTAAACATTAATAAATTTTATTTATTAAATAAAAATACCCTTACATGGAACAGATGCCGCAGATGCACAGGGATCGGCGCGATTTATTTTTTGCTCCATTTTTGTGAAAAATCCCAATTTTCACACATTATTTTTATTAAACACATGTATTTAATTGTATTAAATTAATATTTTAATGTTATTTTATTTTATTCATTTACACACGTATTCAATTTTATTAACACTAGGTTGCCATACAAAGCAAAAATTGCCATTTTGGCGCCAAAAAGAAACCACGATGCGTCTGCGACATCTGGGCCAATTTAATTAAAATTGTTTGGGTGTACCGCATATTGCAAAATTAATTAAACCCATGATTATTATTTCTTTCGGAGATTAAAAGTAATGAAATTTATTTCTTAACGAAATACAATTATGTGAGCAGAATTTTTTCTTAGTTCGGGCTTAGTTGATAATCTGGTACCTCTCCATTATCTTTCTATATAAAAAACTATCGGCAAATTATGCGCCAAACTGTAGCGCCCAATAAACAAATGAAAGAATGTTGTCATTAGAATCTTAGAAAAAAAAAAGAAAAAATAAATAAAATAGGAAAAGCCCAATTCACTAAAGTGTCATTTATAAGTAACTTTAATCAATAAAATTTACAATATATTAATGGAAACAGAAACAAAAATAATCTCGGAAATTTATTTAATTACATTATTTTTCTTAATTATCCCTCTCGACTGCTGGATAAATGTTTGTGACGTTAGTTGAAATTGATCTATTGTACGTAACTACGAACCCCAAAATTGTTCAATGCATTTTCGCTTTTAATATCATGTTGTCGAAGATGTAATTTTTATTTTAATTAATCAAACAACTAATAAATCGGTAAAACATCATTAAAAATACATTAAACGTCAAATTAAACATCACTTGATGAGATAACAAGCACGTGTAACGAACGCATTTGATTTAAAGTGAGTGTGGGGGGCCTCCGTGGCCGAGTGGTTAAGACACTATTCCGCTAATTGCTTGAGAGCGTAGGAGTCAGGTCGGCGGGTTCGACTCCCGCCAGCTCCATTGCACACACTTTGTGGAGCTTCCGGATGTAACTCTCGTCCCTGTATATTGACGATGACTTATAAGCGGGCACTTGATGTCAAGCACACAAGTCAGATGTATGTTCTCAATAAACAAACAAACAAGTGAGTGTGCAGCCAAGATCATGTATGTTTGGCGTTAAATACTATTTGGCGATAGTTGTTTTTTTAATAGAAAGTGGTCGACCGGATAACGGAGAAGTAACAAAATTCTTATAAATCGTATGAAATTGAAGGGCATATACGATTAATATTTCTCCAACTTTGACACTGAAAAACAAGCGGGTACGAGGCACTATCTGGACAGGGCATAAACCCATTTTTGCAGTACAATTAAATACAAAATATGTTTTTATTTGTATACATGGTGGTTACGCATAAAAGCAACGTATATAAAGTACATGTTAAAAGTTTGCGCCTGTGAAAATAACATTATGCTTATCTTGAAATGCATTTTTACATTGATAAATCTAATAAAAATGATAAAACTTTAGCGCATGATGCATCAGGGACAAAATATGCAGGAGAATACCGAAATCTGTTATCCGCAAAAATCTGGAATAATCATCAGAAGTATGCATTCTTGAATTTGTATAAACCTAATACCTCCAAAATTTCATTGATGATAGTTGGCGATAGTTTTTTTAATAGAAAGTGGTCGACCGGATAACGGAGAAGTAACAAAATTCTTATAAATCGTATGAAATTGAAGGGCATATACGATTAATATTTCTCCAACTTTGACACTGAAAAACAAGCGGATAATATGACTGCTATGTCATAACATCCTTACTTAACTAAATAAATCATCCTTATAAACTAAACTAAAAGCTTGGCAATTAAAAGAGAAAAAATTTTATGATTGTGTCAACATGACGTAATTTTATCTGATTTTTGAATTCTTCATTATAAAAAGTAGCCTTTATTGATTGCTTCATCTTGACTGCATACCTGGATTCCATGTTACCAATAACTTTTTTTAATTATAGGTTAGAGGATTTCATTTTTTAATAAAAAAATCACAAAAGTAAAGGACTTCAAGAAAATTAAAATTATTAAAAATAGTGTCACGGTAAGACGACTGCGGGTGTTTTAAAAAAAAACGCGGCACCCATCCACTACTGGACATTGCCCCCTTTTGACTCTATGGATGCCTGAATCGGTGAGATCGTAACCCCTTTCATGGGTACGAGAGTGGCCGGACAGGTTCGGTTCATGAGCGACAGTCCGTAACATCCTCGACGCCGGGCTTGTCTGGAAAGCTCATAGGAGCAACCAGGGCCCAGCGACTAGTTAGGGGCTCCCTCTCATGATTTGCTGTATCCCAATTCGAGATCGAGAATAACTCACACGAGTAATCTCATGTCTCTCTTATCGGGAATGGACAAACACATCTTAAAAAACTAAGTTAGTAAACACAGATAGGCTAAAAAATAGGAAGGGGTTCCGACCCCCGTCACGCTGTCGGGTGACCAGGCCGCCAGAGCCGTAGGGCCGGGAGAGCGTTAGTTTGAAAGCGAAAAGTGAAGGGATCGAAACAGGTAGTGCGATAGTTTCGTCCCGGTTGGTCCGGCCGGACCTGCGTAACCGCCCGCGTCCGCTAGCTCACCTGCACTAGACACGAACACCAGCTTTCCAGAACCTTCACCATGTGGCTCCCACCCATGGCTCCATATCTCAACAACAGCTGTCTCCGGCGCCCCCCGCCGAGGGCCCTGGGAACGGACAAGAGAAGCACTCATCTTGTCTATCCCCTGGAGTGCCGTACGCTGAGAAAGGATGAGTTCCAGGCCGCTCGATTTCGTGCCCGGTTCAGGATCCCCAGGCCGCACTTAGGATTGTCCGGGCGTACCGGCGAAGGCCGGCATCCCAGTCCTCCCGGAAGTGGACTTACGTCGGTTACCGCTCTCTCTGAGACCCCGCTTTGTCCCAAACTCCTGAAAATGGAATCCGGACGCCACGGCGTCTTCTGCCGGGCTCCAGGTCATCCCTCCGCGTCCCGAAGGACCGGATTGATTCCGGAACACCCGGAGGAGCACGCGGCCCATGTCACGGTAAGGAAAACAAAAAGAAAAAAAAAGAAAGCTTGAAATAATTATTGTTTTTTGAGTTAGAATAAACAATGTAAAGCTAATATTTTATGGGAATTATTTTTGTAAGTTTACTAGGGGGCTCTGCCCTCTGCTCGCTACGCTCACCAACCCCCGTTCTGATTTCACAGCCTCTTAAAAACTGGTAATGTATCCTGTTTTAAAATGATGATGATGATGATATCACGGACGGCGACTATCTTCAGTAATCAGGTTATAAGGATTTTTCATTTAACTGGTTATAATGCTTTTTCATTTAATTCATCTTTTTTATTTTTAATATTCATGTGTAAACACAATTTTTATGACGTAATTTTCTTTATTTCCTGCTTTCAACACATTTAATTATTATTTAAAAACTTTCATTATTGTTTTTAATAGTCTCGCGCAAACACATTTTTTATTTGAGATAAAACATAATCCTTTGCGCTTATTTAGAAATTGGCAACAATATAAAAAAAAAATGACTTTTTCAGTAAAAGATTTTTTACTCGTTTAAGAATTTTTTGAGTTTTTATTGTCCATGATAATTTTTTTTTTTTTTTTTTTTTTTTTTTTTTTTTGCTTGTTATATTTCGCGTCTGGTGGTATGATTTTCGAATCCGTAGGATGGCTAGAAAAAAGGTAATAGCTCCTCAAAAAAGTCCCTAGTAAAAAAACGATGAGAATAACCCGGAATATCTACGCAGAATTTGATTGGTCCATTTCTAAATCGTTTTTGGCTCTGTTCCAGATTACATTTTTTTTAGTATAGAAGGATTTTAAGTTCATTTTACAGTTCCTTATGAGCAGCAAAGTCCTTTTTTCTTTCACTGTCGATGTCAAAAAATGGTAGTCTACTTTTGGACGCCAGCCAAAACCCATTGTCAATTTTTAGAAATGTATGACGATTGTGACAACAAAGGGCGCTATAGCTTTTGTTTTTATCGCGCTTACATCACTTCTAAATACCGTACAACTTCAATTTATACATCATCAATTAGAAAAATGTTACCTTTCGAATGAAATTTATTTGGAAACTGCCGCTTAATTTAACATTTTAAATAATTTTCAAGTATGAATTATTTTTCAAATCTATCTCAACAAAACTCCAGTTTGCATCAGTAATATAAAGTAGCCCCTGGGAAAGTTGCCACAATTGGAAATTGATTTCCCTAACCAACATAAACTAGTCGTTGGGGGCCACCGTAATACTTACCCATCATGGATATGCATAATGTAAAATATTAAAATAAAAATGTGTAAAGTACTTATAAAATGCATTGCAATTCAAATAAAATCGTGGCTTGATGACGTCACAAACTTTAAAGGCTCGATTACTGAATTGCTTGAAAGAGGTTTTTCCTTATAACTCCAAAAATAATAATCCTATTAACTAGCGGTTTATTGCATCTGATTAAGCGTCAAATTTCCAATTAAAATATCTCTTTGAAGTGAAATTTGGATGAAATACAGGGTCATGAAAAATCGAAGAGTGTGGAAAATAGGATTCCAAATATCTCGGCAACTAATTATCCGATCGACTTCATGCTTTATGTAAAATTTATGTTTTTTTATTGTCTTTTATATTCATTTCTTAAAATAAACAATTTCGAAAATTTTTATATACCTTTTATCAGAACGAATATTTCGAGGGTCCGAATAAAATAGTTCCGGTTAATCGAGGTTAATGAAATGAAATAGGCTTCTTCCCATTATTACATACTAAGTACATACCAAATTGCAAGTCTCTATCTCAATTTTTTCGGGAGATAGAGCGTTTACAGACACACACACACACAGACACACAGACACACAGACGGACGGCAAAATTTTTTTTCTAAAAATATGTTTTTCGGAATCTCCAGTGTCTGAAACGTGTAAATCCGTCAAAAAAATTTTTTCGATTTTCAAAACGATTACAGGACTTACCCTATACTACGTATGATGGGTAAGTAAAAGTGAAGAAAATTCATAAAAACCTCTGATAAATCATAAAATTAGATTAACCATACGATACAGCCTTTTGGCGCTGACCTAAAATCTTTCAAAAAAAAATGATTTTCAGTTTATGTTGAATATAAAATTGATATCATGTTTAATTCGTTGATGTATGAGTTGCATTAGAATATGCTTGGCATTTTATTTTATTATTATTTCAAAGATCCATGTATTTCACTGTATAACAGGGACAGTGTCAGGACTGGGGAAAATGGATAGTAATGATTACGGAATCGGACAAAAAACCATACAAATAAATTATACTTGAAAACATCAAAAATCTGCCTCATCTGCAGATTGTATATTATTATTGTAAAAACAATTTCTCCATCTTTACATAAAAAGTGATTAGCTTAAAGCAACGGATACGTTTTACAAATATGGATTTGAAACGAACAATGATTAAAGAAAAATTTTTAAAACTTTAGTATTTTAACATTTAAAAACTTTTTTAACCTCAAATTTCGACGGTGCCGTCGGGCAGATGCGATGTACATGCGCATAGGAGCTCACTCGGTTGCATTATCAGAGGGAGAGAGATGTGTGTTTTATTTACTGAATATGATATGGACGTAGGAATATTACTGTTTGTATGATACTTCATAGGTCCATGAAATTTTCTTTTTGCACTGGTGAATATGGCGGTAATGTCGAATTGATTTGCATTATATAGTTGTTTACGGATTGTTTGTTTGGATTTTACATCGAAAATAGTATACTGTATTTCACAGGGGAAAAAAGAAATTAAATAAATTTTTTAAACACTGTTTCATCTCTCACCCTCTTAAATAATAAATAAGCTTATTTTACTGATATTGTGATAGTAATTTGTTTCCGTCAAGTTTTGACGGGTTTCATCTAGTATTATATAAATTAACTATTAATTAATTCTATAAAATAATTATTCGTTTTCTATAAATTATTTGTTCAGCAAATCAGAATATAATCGTCACAATGAATCCGTTGTATCAGAATAGATCGCAGAGATGGAAAATTCAGAGTATAATTGTCACAGCATGGAACTTTCTTTCCTACCACGCAAACGCCACGTACCAGACAGCCTTGGAGCCCCACTTCGTATTTTGGCCAAGGATTCCTGGCCACTTCGCGAATTGGCCGGCCAAAACCCAAAATACACTGTTCATTTCACGAACTTCGGGTTTTGGCCAGGAATCTTGGCAAATTCGCGAACTGGCCGAACTTCGGAATTTGGCCGTAACATATATATGTACATACGTAAAATTGATCTAATTCACGAAAATAAAAGTCCCAAAAAAACATTAGGTCTTTATCGGCAGATAATGGAATTTCATGTAAATCCCCCCTCCCCCCCCCTGCAATGATTTTGTAGATTTGTACTCTTTTGAAATGGCTTGAAATTTGTATTTAGATTGTTTTACAATACTTCGTCGCCTTATTTATTTTACGCATTTGGGATGTAAATAAAAATACGTCTTTTACATTTTTTTCTGTCCATCGTAAAATTTATTTTAGTCATGTATATATATATCAGTTTGGTTGTTTGGAAATAAAATACATTGTAACATATTTTCTTCATACTTTCTTGGAGATTTATGTAGTTTTCTCGTGGGATCTACAAGAATACGGGAAAAATTACTGTACTCCAAAAAGTCAAGATATTCTAGATAAATGTCTATTATCAAGAATATCTTCAATATGATATTTTATTGAAATAAATGATGTTTTGATCGGGTTATATATTTCAGTGGCGCACCAGGGAAAAATTAATTTTCCCTTAGTAAATCTTTCGAGTGTCAAAGTAGAACTTAACCTTTTAAATAAAAATATATATATATATTCTATCGATTGCAAAAAATACTTCCAAAAGTATACAATGAAGGATTTTGAAAAAGAGATAAAACCGAAGTTTTTATTATAATCGAATTATAAATATATATATTTCATTAAAAAACAAGTTGGAAATTGTACTTTAAACGTGACAAATGAAGTGCATTCGTACTATAACTAGATTTACAATGTAAAAAAATCATCGTTATTATTTCAGTGAAATGGATTATATCGTCTGCTATGAGCGAAATGAGGAAGCCTTTTAGGTAGATTTCGTAAGAAATACTACCTATTACATTCTCACCTAAGTTGGAAATTTTGAAAAATTTTTGCAGATCTACGCCGATCATGACTCCCAGAACCCAAAACCACCCCCAGTTCAAAAGTTTATCTATCTATCTATCTATCTATCTATCTATCTATCTATCTATCTATGTCACTTTTTTCTGACCACGATAACTGGAAAAATTCTGCATAAATCTCTTCCAAATTGATACATAAAATCAAGGGTCATAAAATCTCGGTCAAGTTCGTTAATGGGCAAAATCGAACAGAGGGGGGGGGAAATGGGGGGCTTTTTGTGAAAACAGAAAAATCCTCATAATTTCTTTATTATTATACGTATCGAATCCGTTTAAAGTTATTATTACTTCTAGGAAAAGGGTCGAAAATGTATGTATGACAGATTTTTGATATAATTAAAAATGGCCCCAAGGGGGGGGGGAAAGTGGGGGTTTAGGAGAAAAAAAATCATAGCTTCGTCAATTCACAAGATATCAAATCCGCGTAAATTTATTATTAATCTTCTTAGTATTATCTAGAACTTTTATATTGACAAGTTTTTTATAGGACCAACCGTTATAGCAAAAAAAATTAAAAACAAAAAAAATCCCTGCCGGCTCAGCCTGCAAACAAGTTATTTTTCGAAGTAGGCGGTTCCAACTCCCGCATCTTTTCGAAACTGATACATAAAATCAAGGGACATAAAATCTCGGTTAAGTTCGTTAATGGGCAAAATCAAACCAAGGGGAGGGGGGGGGGCTTTTTGTGAAAACAGAAAAAAAAACCCATAATTTCTTAATTATGATACGTATCGAATCCGTTTGAAGTTATTATTACTTCTAGGAACAGTGCCAAAAACTTATGTATGACAGATTTTTGATATAATTAAAAATTGCCTTAAGGGGGGGAGGGAAGGGGGGTTTTAGAAGAAAAAAATTCATAACTTCATCAATTCCCAATATTTCAAATCCGCTTAAATATATTATAAATCCTCTTAATATTATCTAAAACTTTTATATTGACATGTTTTTTATAGGACCAACTCTTATAGCGAAAAAAAAAAAAAATCCTTGCTGGCTCCGCCTGCAAACAAGTTTCGTTTCGAAGTAGGCGGTTCCAACTGCAGCATCATCGCAAAAAGGCCATTTCTTCCGCAATTCCTGACAAACAGGCACCCCACGTTCTGCGTCTTCGAAATCTACCTGTGCCTGTAGGCCGAGCCGTCAGGGATTTTTTTTTCTTATTATGTATGCCATGTTTACAGATGCGAAGTTATTTTTCGACACCAGGTAGCGGTGTAAAATTCCCCATGGAGATCTTGCTTTGATAATGATTACCTCCACGGTTTAATATTTATATGACTCACGATGAACAGACCTCTTATGTTTATTTACTTTAATGGATTAATATATTCGGCTGTTAACTTAATTTGCACTGATGTATATCTCAGAATCTAGAGATATTTTAATGTAACTCACCTCTCAAGCTAGCAATTTTTTTGAACGATCTTTCTAAAAATGCAACTCTTATGCAATTTTATTCAAAAAAATAATTTTGAATAAAAATGGCCGCTTGGCATATGGAAAGAGATTTGGTTAGCCCTTATTTCTTTTCAGCAGTTACATGACTTGCGCTTTTACTATATACGAGGGCTGTAAATTAAGTAATGGCAACATAGGGATAAATCAATTTTTAATGAACTTACAAGTACAACTGCATTACATTCCTTCTATGTAATCATCAGCAAAGCTTATAACCTTTTGCCAAATGTCGGGAAGCCGTTGTAGACGAGTGGCAAGGTGTTGATTGTCGATGTGAGCAACCGAGCGCCCTACTGCGTTCCCTGTGCGTTGCAAATCCGCAGTCTCATTCCGACCCGAACGAAATGCTTGAACCCATCGTGCTACTGTCCTATACGGTAAAACATTTGTGCCACAGGCTTCCACTAATCCTCGATAGCATTCTGTTGCATTTTTGCCACGGGCAACCTCGATTTTAAGCCACGACCGCTGATCACCTTTTGAAAACATGCTTTAGAGCGATGGAAACAAAACTCCTCACTTTAACGCCACACAACAACTACCCTTCTAAGTAGATCGACTGTTTTTTGCACTCTACACATCGACAACAGCGCCACCTCACCGCACCCATATCCTATTTGCGCATGCCCGCCCTTCTGCGAGTTTCAAGGAGGTTAAGTTGCCACTATTTAATTTACAACCCTCGTAGATTACGATAGGATTTAATAGAATAAAGAAAACTTTTATTAATAACTTTTTAAGTTTTTATTCGATTTTCATAAAATTTGAAATGACACGACAAAATTCTGCAAAGATTATATGCATTAAATTTCAAACTATTGAGTTTGGTAGTTTTTGCGCTGATATATACGGACAGACGGAGGGACAGACAGACGGACGGACAAGACGACGACTATAGGTGCTGCGTATTTATATAATTACGAACGCACCTAAAAAAATTAAAACTCATTTCGATTTCAAATCGTGTCAATACTCAGGCTTGCCAATTTATGCCTTTGTGTTTAAAAATGATTCATGAAATGTGTCAGAAAGTATCGCGTTGTTGAGCAGGTTACTTGAGAACCACCTTAAGTATACTAGTTACATTTTCAAGAATTTAGTTTCTAATGAGAGGGTGGGATTTTCTCTGAATCTTTTTCGTTGATATTATGCTAACATATCAAACAAAAATATATTAAGGGTACAATTTTCATAAAAATTTCGTGCATTAGAAAGACCATAGACACATAGACACACAAACATTTTCTGAAATATTTCAAATCATCTTTAGGACATTCCTAAACATTTAAATACATTCGAAACGTATAAGTGAAATTTCTTCACGAAGCCAATACTTTCTTCTTGTGAGTATAGGAGAAAGAAGATAAAAATGTTATGATTATATTGCAATGTACCCTTAAATGCCTAGAGCAGTGGTTCCCAAACTTTTCGGCTCGCGGAGCCCTTTTTGGGAAGAATTTCTAAGGCGGAGCCCCTTGACCCCACGGTACTCTATGGTTTGCAAATTCATGTTTTTTTATGCCTATGGATCAAAGAAAGATCTGCTGGATAAGAGCCCGAACCAGTAGTTTCGAACATGGGCTAAGGTTCTCAGTTTGGCCCTTTTCTTGATACAGAAATTATGAATTCATAGTTTTATTTAATATTACTATTATTGGATACAATAAATTAAAAATAAGGACTAAAAACCATTTTTTTAAATTAAAATATCTTCCTTGACAAATAATCGAGATATGTCCGCCAAATATAGCAAAAATTATGCTTAAAAATGTGTGGTTTCTGAAAGCTTTTAGTAACGAAGAAAACAAACTCTTCTTACCCAATCGATGTTCGAGCAATACTGTTGAGGGTTTAAGGGCATCCATTTTTAAAATTAAAGATATTCTTTCGGGATTTCCAGTATGAACTTGGAATTAAAGATCAAAATTGTAACTCTGTCTGGGTCATGCATTGCATTGGGTCTTACGTGAAACTATTATTATTTATGACGAAAACCGCACATACACAGAAAAAGAGGTAAGTTTCGACAGTTTTCGTTTACAAAGAGAGGCTTCTGTATAATCCCAATAGGCTACTCGTGAAAAGAAAGAAAATGCGTAGGCCCAGTCGCCCATGAGTAAATATATAACACTTTTTGCTAGTTCCGCACACCCTTAATAGCATCATGCGATTACGGTTTCTCTTTTCGTTCTTCTTTACGTTTATAGTACTTCTAAACATGCAACGAAAACGAATCGTTTCTGAGCTTCTTCTTTTGAACTATTTTTAAAAATACATTTAGAAGCAGATCACCGTTTTAGTGTTTAGTGGGCGAGGAAAAATCTTGCAGCACCGTTCACTTTTTTGGATGTTTTATTTGAAGTATTTAGCTGTTAATTACAGTTTTGAAAGAAACTTTCTTTCACCATTGTTTTTGCCTCAAAATAGATGTACGGTTAAAAACTACACATGTTAAAAGAGCTGCAACTAGTAGAAAAACTTTACTAACAAAACGGGGTATATGGATACGGTTAAATTTATATCAGGGCGGATACTCATTGACGAAAAGTCTAAGCAAGTGGTGGAGCTGAACAAAAGTTTAGATTGTTAGTGTGATGACTAATGTAAAGAACCAATATATATTTTTAAATTGCTGCAGCCTTATTTCTGATAGGAAAATGTGGCATCATAACATAAAAATCTCAGCCAATGCCGAGACCAATTAAAACAAAATTTTAAAGAGGGTTTGTTAAGTGATACAAGATGTTAAAAAAATTGCATTTTCAGCAACATACATTGCTTTAAAAATTAAGTACAATTATGTAAAACAGCATAGAAAATTTAAATAACTAAGAATTAATAAAAATAAAATAAACAGATTAAAGGAATTAAAGTTATTAAAGCGCGAAGAAAAAAAGAAAGAAAACTATATACGCAACGTATACAAATATTAAATGAATCTAATGAGAGGTTTATTAAATGATACAAGATGTTACAAAAATTATGAAATTGTAAATAAATATTTAATTCGTAAATAAATATGTTCTATTTTCGCGAACAAGGTGTGAATTAATTACAACTTTTGAAAAAGTGAATAGGTTAAAAAAATTGAAGCAGTTTTGAATTTTAAACTGAAATAAAACATGAAATTGGAGATTAAACCACTTAAATTAAAGTGTTAACAATAAGCGAAAACCAATTATAAGTTTATCACTGAAATAATCAAAGCTTAACTAACACATTTCTCAGTAAATATAGCAAGTAACTGAGTATAAAATACCTCATTTTAAAGATCGTAAAGAGTGAAGCGAAAGAAAAAAAACAATGTGAGACACATTTATCTCATTAGGAAGTTAGAACCTGGTTACTAAGCAAAAAAGAACTAAGTATAAACATATGAATAGGCAGATCTCCAAAGAACAAAACTGTTCTCCTTTGTTCGGCAAGCAGAGATAACAGCACTGGCGCGTCTTTGCTCTTTCGATTCACGTTGTGCATTCAATTCAGAATACTATTTCTTGTAGATTATTTTGAATCGAATTTTTAAAACACATTAAATGCAGAAACATAAAATAAAGTAGTTGAAACCAAAAATATTATACAGAAAATAGATACATGTGTAATTCAAATTTTTACATGATTTTAAAAATATATTATAGTATTTTTCAACCTAGTGATACATGTATTTGTCCCAAGGGCTCCGCGGAGCACACTTTGGGAACCTCTGGCCTAGAGTATCAAATTTGCAACACTTTTACTTTAACTTTTAATAAATAAATCAAGCTCTTCGCAACCACTATATTTATATCGAAATATTAATCCTGTAAAATCACATAAATATGCTACTAAATAAAGTTTAATGCATATATCTTAAAATTTCTGGTGTCTAATCCTTAACTCTTTAATGCACGTTTTTTTTTTTTTTTTTTTTTTTTTTTTTAGAATTCTGAGGCTTTTTTTATTTATATTAAGGATTGTACACCAGAAATTTTAAGATATCATTTTAACTTTATTTAGTAGCATATTTATTTGATTTTAACAGAATTAATATTTGGACATAAATATAGTGGTTGCGGAGAACTTGATTTATTTATTAAAAGTTAAATAAAAAATGTTGCAAAATTGATACTCTAGGCATTTTAGGGCTAAATATGTTTCTATAGCATGGTAACCTCTTAACACGTTGACGGACACTTGCGGCTATAGCCGTCAAAGCGAAGTTCACAATGTGGCATGACGGCTATAGTCGCTCAAAACGAAACGGTCGTTTTTAGACACTACGGCTATAGCAGTACAAATGTGCATTTACCGGCGTACAAGTAGAAGCCCAGTGTCATGTTTTGGAAACAATTTTTTAGGTTGAAGTTCGTTTTCCACCTGTTTTATGAGTTGCAGCTTCAGACGGCTATAGCCGCTCAAAACGAAACGGTCGTTTTTAGACACTACGGCTATAGCAGCACAAATGTGCATTTACCGGCGTACAAGTCATGTTTTGGAAACAATTTTTTAGGTTGAAGTTCGTTTTCCACCTGTTATACGAGTTGCAGCTTCAGTATGCACGGGCAGAGTGGCTAGCGGCCAGGGGAAAATACAGTAAAAAAAATGATTATTACCAGTATATTCTTACAGAAAAATTCAAATTGAATATTTGATCGAATAATCAACATAAATTTTTCTATAAGAAGATACTGGTGTTTGTCACTTTTTTTGACTGTATTTTTCCCTGACCACTAGCCCCCCTGACGTGGCTGTGAAGGGAGTAGTGCAACCTAATTAAAAGTGCTGAATTAATCAAAATTAAGTTTATTTAAGCAGAAAAACTATACTCCTAATATTCTAAAAATTACAAAATCATATAGTGTCAATTTTCAAACTTCACTTGTTCCTACTGTCCGTCAACGTGTTAATAAGAAATGCGCCTTTTAAAGAGATGAAATGTCTGCACCCATAGTGTTACTTATTATGACGTAAGAGAGTAAATCAAATGACGCCAATATTCTAGATTAGATTGCATAAAATTGCATCATCTGAAGAGGTTTAGATGAGTTAAAACCAAGGCGTAATTGGTTGGTATTATTAAGAAAAAACAGGCGCATCTGAACAGCTTAGTGTAATGTGGTGATACATTTCAAGAAAATTGAATTGAAAACTTTTTGAAATATAGATAAAATGCTTGAGTTATACAAAGAGAAACACAAAAGCTTTTTAAAACCTTTTAATAACGACATATGTTTAATGTTCGACATATGTTTCAGCTCTCATACGGTGCCATTTTCAAGATATATAACGATAAAAAAATATTCTCGAAAATTTTTAAAAATAAATTTGTCGACCATTAAAAGATTTTTACAAACCTTTTTGTGTTTCTATTTGTATCACTTAAGCATTCTATCTATATTTTAATTATAATTAGTGGTCTTATTATGTGAACAGTGCCGAACAGTTGATGTCGGTTAAGGGGCTTCCAAGTTGCAATCAACTTAACCTTCCTACCCTGTTTATATGTTACTCAACCTTGATAAAAACATTTCACACCAGAATTTCTATTTAAAACTATTTAACATATTTATTTAACATAATTCTCAGTGGCTTTTATCCAACTTACTTTATGAAAAAATTTCTTGTTCGAATCGAACGAAAGAAATTATAGAAACGGGTCGATTCGACCCATTCAGGGTAGGAAGGTTAACGCCTAGTCTATTGTGAGTAGAGTAGTGTCTTGTATTAAATTGAGGCCCTAGGAAAAGTTAAGATATAGTATTAACTACAAGATAAAGAAACAATTACAATAAAAAAGGATAGATGTAAAATTAAGAAAAGAGATGATATTAAATTTGGAATAATAAAGTATAGCGAACGAGATTAAGGATAGAGTCTAAATATTGGGAAGAAAGGGAAATGATATAGCTGTAGTTATAACTAACTACTTGTAAGGAAGTTGAAAAAGTAAAAAAAAAATAGGGTTCGGAACATGTTGGCACATGAATTGGAACACGAATCAGCACAAAAATGCCAGTTGGTGAAAAGGTGGGCAAAGCTTAAACGAAAAAAAAAAAAAGCACTCAAAAGAGCCTTTTTTTTTTCTTTTTTCTTTTTCTTTTCTTTTCTTTTCTTTTTTTTTTTTTTTTTTTTTGGTATCTCTTAGATATTAAATTTAAGTTAGGTATTTATAATGTGGGAATAATTTCTAAGTAAAAAGTAAGAAAGAGAGAAATTTACAGTTATGGTGAGCACTAATTATTATGCGATTATGAAAGCTTTTTGTTGTAAATGTTAATGTTTTTTTGTTTTTTTGTTTCTTGGTAGTATACGTTTAAATTGTTAAAATGTGCAACTAAATGTGTTTAAAGAAAAACTTATTAACATTTATTTTTTAAATAATTGTAATTAATATTATTTAAATTATTAAATAAAAAAATATTGTCATTAGCAAATAATCTCTCGTATCTTCAAGACTAACTGTATTCTTAGTATTTTAGTTTTACCGTGTACTATCACTTCATAACATCCACACTTACAAAATAAAACAATTTTAGACAGTATGTTGCGTAAGATCTGCTTCCATTAAACATTTCAATTGAATTTTTTTTTCATACAATGCTTCCTTACAAAGTCGAAAAAAAAAGAACAATTGCAACCTATTTTTCCAATGTTGATTTAATGAAATATGAAATAGAGTGAAACCCCCAGTTATTCACACCTAACCAGTAACTGACACTTGAGCAAAACTCTAACTCAAATAAGCTTTTTATTTTAAAATTCTGCAAAGTTATGTCATATTGTGGTATATAAGACACTTATTACTTATCCATCATACGTAGTATAGGGTAAGTCTTGCAATCGTTTAAAAAAAAAAAAAATGACGGATTTACATGTTTCAGACACTGGAGATTCCGCAAAACATATTAAAAAATATTGTTTTCCGTCTGTCTGTCTGTGTGTGTCTGTCTGTGTGTCTATAACCGCTCTATCTTCCGAACAATTGAGATAGAGACTTGAAATTTGGTATGTTCTTAGTATATCATAATGGGAAGAAGATTATTGAATTTCAGTAACCTCGATTATACGAAACTGGTTTTTTTTTTCGTACTCTTGGAATATTTGTTCTGATGAAAGGTATATAAAAATTTTCGAAATTGTTTATTTTAAGGAGTGAATATAAAATACAATTAAAAACATAAATTCTGCATAAAGAATGCAGTCGATTGAATAATGAGTTGCCGAGATATATTTGGAATCTCATTTTTCAAACTCTTCGATTTTTCGTGACTCTTGAGTTATTGGTATTTCAATCGAATTTCAATTCAAAGATATATTTTAATTAGAAATGAAACGCTTAATCCGACGCAGTAAACTGTTAGTTAATATGATTATAATTTCTGGAATTGTAAGGATGTTTCTTTTACGCAATTCAGTAATACAGCATTTAAAGTTTATGACGTCATCAAGCCAGGATTTTATTCAAATTGCAATGCATTTTATAAATAGGTTACACATGTTTTATTTTCATACTTTATATTAAGCATAATCATGATGGGTAAGTGTTACGGTGGCCCCCAACTACTAGTTTTTATTTTGGAGTCAATTTATTCACCACTCGAGGGCGAAGAACATATTCAATGCGGAAGAAACTTTTGAGAATACAGAAAGTGCCATTTTGAAGTAACCATCTTATTTCTAAAATTAAGGAAGTGTTATACTAATCTATTTGTAATGCAACCATCCTAAACTTTTTTCTTAAAATTATACGTGTAGAAATTAGTTTAAAGATGCATATGATATATTAGGGCCATGATTAAGGGTTTATAGTTATTTAATTTAGCTTAATGCTGTGGGTGCCAGGTATTGGTTCTTAGAATTTCATTTCACCAGTCTCTGACAGAGGTATTAGTTACTGGTTATATTAAAGAAAGTTGAAATCTATTGTTTGAACTGCTTAAAAATTCATAATAAATTAAATTTATCTTGTCGTAAACAGCATTAAAATTTAAGTTGTTTTACCGGTGTTTGACATCAGATGTCAGTTACTGGTTCATACGTGTCAGTTATTGGATATCTGCAATAATAATAATGCACTACTAAATATTACTCCTATATACGCTTACTTATATACTCTGCATTACTAATAATGCATTACAGCTTATTAAATCACACTTTTTATAATAAATATTAATGTATTTTCTTTTTATAATAGATAATAAAGTTTTTTAAAGCATTTTAATCTTTTAAATTAAAGTGTCAGTCACTGGTTCACTCTATGTTAGTTATTGGTGTTCCAAAATAAGAATGGTGTCAGTTACTGGAGTTTTTGACCATATTTATGAATAAAATTAATCTTTAATAATAAAATGTATAATTTTTCAAAATTTTGCCAACAGTAATTTTTAATATATATCTAGTATCTTTTCAAAAACAAAGGTAAGTATAAAATAGATTTAAATTTTTGTAATAATGGTTTGAACAAGAAACAATCTTTACAGTGTCAGTTACTAGGGGTTTCACCTAAGTTGATGTTCTTTATAAATGGGTCCGTCAATCAAAAAAAAAATTAATTTCTCATACAGTAAGGCAATGATTTAAAATGTCTATTTAATGTCAAGGCATTTTTTACAAACAAAACAATGTAGCAGTCTACAATTTATTTTTTTATATAAATAATGAAATGTATATATATACTCTAGTATTACATCGTATATCATTTTGCTTTATGTTTTCAACACTTCATAATCGACGATTCATTCTTTCAATTATTATCAAAAGTGCAATGAAGATTAAATTGTTGGTTCCTTGCCAAAACAAAATGTATCTTGACATAAGACAGTTTATTTAGTATGATGTATATTCTTTAAAATGAATTAATATTTGTAAGTGAAATACAGTGTATGTTTTGCATTTCATTTTTCTTTCATTTTATTTATAGCTGGCGTCAAACAGTTTTTTAAATATATATACAGATACAAGTTGCGATCACTCCTTAAAATTTAAATGAAGTTAGACAACCCTATTTCTGATAACAATTTTTTTTTCTCGGATAAAAAGATTATTTTTTTGTGGTTAATTTACAAACATGAAGTATTTTTCTGCGATTAAATAGAGCGATAAATTATATTCGAAATTTGTGGTAGTACTGTACGCAGCCTGTACATATCATTTTTCAGTTACACATACACCTAAAAAGTAAATAAGACAGTAATTATTTTTTGAACTTCTTCAAAAGAGATCATATAAAAGTTATTCTAAAAAGTTTAGTTAGCACATATTACGAATTTTAATGCAACACGTTTTTGAATTCTAAATAAACGTTTATATAAACGTTATTAATAAAAACCAACTGAAGCACATACTATTCTACAGAACTTTGTCTGCCTGTCTTATTTAGAAAGATGGAATAAATATATTAATTTAAGTAACCCCTTTAAATCATTTTAAAATATTGTGGTAATTGAACTGTTAATGTAAATATTTTGTACATAATGTTACATAAAATAATATTTTACTGTCTCGTTTTTTAAAATTTATAATAGTAAAATATTTTGCTTAAACTTCTGTTTTAAGCCGATTTATGTCTTAGGAAGTCTGAAGAATTCTATTTTGGGGGGGTATCAGCAGTTTACGTCTAAGGTAGGACTTCGTTACGAACGGATTAAGCTTTCAAAAGTTTTACTGTACTATTTTATCTTTCTCGGCCGCCATTGATAGCAGCCATTACTCGATAAGATAACTTCAACGGGGTACACTCGAAGGTTACCGCATACTTTTAAAGCTCTTATATCATATGAATATTTTTCTAAACAAATATTGGTGTGAAATATATTAATAGGAATGATTTGAAATTTTTGCATCGTTGTGAAAACTTTTTTTTTAAAATGAAAATTGATGTTAGCAGGTAATATTTTTTAGGAAAGGCTGCCAAAGAAGAGGCACCCCGACTATTGCATCACCAAATAGACATAGAGAAAAATGAAAATAGTCATTCGATTTGGAATTATGTCTTTTTTATTTGTATCGAAATCGCTTAGGTCTTCATAGTGAAATTGTACCGAACATTGAAATTTTCAATACGAATAACAAAATATGTATTATTTGAAATTAATATTGACAAAAATACATGAATTATAACCTATGAATTTTTAAACAAAAACTGATTTCTAGAAAATTCAAATATGCGAATCCTAAATCACAGCTTATTATGCCAAGCAGTTTCTGAGTTATGTTCAAAAACTTTTCTCTCTGCACTTTGTCTTGCAGCTATTAATAAATTATAAGTAAAAAAGAAAAACGTTTTAAGTACAAGTTTTTATTATAAAACACTAAAAATGAAAAAAAATATGTTGAAGGGCAAATGATAGAAATAAATCCCTTTTTAAGAGACAGAAATTAATTTGCGAGTGAATTTTTATCAGTTTTTTTTTTTAATAAAAAGGATGTACAATTTTAAATTCAGCTTCCTGACAAGAAAAAAAATTGACCAGCGTCCTTCTGAGGATCGAACCCACATACATTCACCCGATAATTTGTTCGATAATTTTATTCATATGCTTCCCACATTTACGTATTTGTATTTATCTTATTTTATACTAGCTGACACATCCGTGATTGACTGGGCGTGGCACTTTTTCAGTTCCGAGGGAGGACCCTGTCAAGTTCCGGGGAAGGGGAAAAGGTTACACTTCTAGACTATTAGTAAGCATTAAATCCGAAATCAATTCTTTCTACACGCCGAATTAAAACTAAGTTCCTGACCGCGAGGTCACCTGCGTAGCCGTTTTGGGTATTAGAATAATTACTTAGGAAACTAACAATAGAACTTTTCCTTCTCATTCGTCGCTTCTTTCCATAGAAAAAAACGATGACTTTAGATTATTTAATAATATCTATATTTTAAAAACACATTATTAACGCTGCTAAATGAATCTTTTGTGACTTTTCTTTTTCTCGACTTATAAGGCAAAAACGATTCCATGTAAAAAGATGAATACTGGTAGATTTATAAAAAAATGTATGATAAATACACTGAAAAATATGTTTTAAAACAGAAAAAATATTTTAAGTACTATTTTGTTGCAATCGATGAAGATAGTTCGGTTACATATGTTTTATAGGATCAAGAACATCTTTTGCAAGCACACAATTGACAAAATTGGTGCAGTATCTAATCATATTTTTAAATTGTCTAATTTTGTGAGGTTTTCATCCAACTGTTTCATCCAACAGCGACATTTTTTACTTCACCATTTAATACAAGATAATTTTCAAAAAGGTAATTAAATCTTACTGAATCAATCACGAAAACAGCCGGCAGCTGTCGCGATAGCGGTAGATGTGGCTTTGCAGGCTGGAAAATTCCCCAGTCAAAGGGAAACGTATGGCAAACGGACTAAGAAAAATCACCACTATTCATTGTATTATATTTAAATTTTGCGTAATAAGATAATCTTTTAAAAACATAGCAAAATATCGTCTTTTTAGAGCCTGCGGGATCTGGATCGAGGTTGCTGAGCTTAGCTCATACGGGGCAGAACCCTCTAGTTAATCAAAAACTAATTCAGCATGTTGGAATATTTTTAATTGATTTCCGAATGTCTGTTCCATACATGAACAAAAAATAAAAGTTTGGATGGATAAGGTATCAAATAGATATTGGTTGATAAAAAAACAAACTTAATATTTTTGGAGTAAAAACGTTAAAAATAGAAAATCGCGAAAAATTCAAAAATCCCTGTACGAATTCCGAGATAAATTTAACTATTGGGTTGTTCGGTAAGTTCTTTCCGTTTGGGAAAATTGGTTCGTACAGGAAAATTCTATCATTTGATTATTAGAGATTAATTTCGATATCTAATGTGTAATAATTGACATGCAGAATTTTCCGGTATGAATTGTTTTCCCAAACAAAAGAGATTTCCGAATAACGCAATATACAGGGTGTTCCGTTAAAGGGGTCCAATATTAATAGGGGTAATAGAGGAGATCACATGGAGCATAAATCAGTATATAAAGCCTGGTCGGATCTCAATAGTTTTCAAGTTACAGCAAATAGAATGAAAATTCGGAAAATTGTAAAAGAACCCTCATTGCTAAACTATCGATAACGCTACATAAAAACGAAGCACATATTTAGAAAGAGCAGAAACAAACCTACAAAATGACATCAATTGTATTAAAATAGCAATATTTATTGACGAGTTACAAGCCCTGAAACAGTGAAAAAAGTACGAAATCCAATATACATCAAAATAGTTAATCGTTAATTCCAAAAAGACAACTCTAGCTACAACAAGGAAAATGTAGTAAAATTTGGTCCATTCCGAAAACTTTCGAAAAAGCTTACAATGAACCATATCGGTTTAATTGTGTGAGAGAAATTAATCAGTTTCTTAGTAACAACTCCGCTTTCTTTGACACTAGCAAAGGTTAAACTCCGCCCATCACGATTGGAAACACCGCCTTTTTAATTACTCTTTGACGAGTTACAAGCCCTGAAACAGTGAAAAAAGTACGAAATCCAATATACATCAAAATAGTTAATCGTTAATTCCAAAAAGACAATTCTAGCTACAACAAGGAAAATGTAGTAAAATTTGGTCCATTCCGAAAACTTTCGAAAAAGCTTACAATGAACCATATCGGTTTAATTGTGTGAGAGAAATTAATCAGTTTCTTAGTAACAACTCCGCTTTCTTTGACACTAGCAAAGGTTAAACTCCGCCCATCACGATTGGAAACACCGCCTTTTTAATTACTCTTTTCGATCATGCTTCTTCTGAGATGCAACATTTTTAATTATTCAAGAGTTGAATGAACCAAAATAACTTTACAATAATAGTCTACATTTTAAAGTGGTCTTTTATTGATATAAAGCTTAAGTTAAATTCCTTAAAATTAAACTGTTGGTGAAAATTCGGAAATAATTAAAAATATTGCGATTTGTAACTATGCAAGAAGTTTCAGTACATGTTTTACATGGACAATTATTGTATGTATATGTGCATCATAATTTATGATAGGAAATAATAATAACAAATAGCATAATAATTTTATTAATTATAAATTTAAAAAAGACACTAAATTTTAAATTAATTCATACAAACTTTGTAATTTACAATTTGAGTACACCACAGTCTGTGACTTACAAAATACTGTGCCAAAAAGTGTTGAAAATAAAAGAAAAATGACAAATAAAGAATTACATTCCACGTACTTTATGACATATGTGAAGCATAGTCTTCTGGCCTGCGCTGCACAGTTCAATGTCGGAAGGCAGACGAACGGACATTATTATAATAGGTGTTCGAAGTTGCGCCCATTAACAGAATCGCACAGCCGACAGCGACGTCGTAAAGATTGGCGAACACGCCGAAAAACTCCGACGGAGTTGGGAATGTCTCCTGCAGCGACAACGATTCGCGATAGTAAATCCTCCGGTGTATCCACAGGCGTTTCATACACCAGCGATTTAAGGTGTCCCCAAACAAAAAAGTCTAACGGATTGAGGTCTGGAGAGCGTGCAGGCCAAGCAACAGGTCCACTGCGTCCAATCCATTTCCCAGGATATGTTGAATTGAGGTGATTGCGAACACCTATGAAAAAATGTGCCGGTGCGCCATCGTGCATAAACCACATATTGTGGCGCAATGTTGCTGGCACATTTTGCAGTAACTGCGGTAAGATATCCCGTAGGAAAACCAAGTACGTACTGCCATTGAGTACATCTGGGAGTAAATATGGTCCTATGAGATAATCGCCGAGGACACCTGCCCATATGTTCACACTGAACTTTTGTTGTGCGTTCGACGGGAAAACAGTGTGCGGATTTGTATATGACCATGTGTGCATATTGTGCGTGTTTACCACGCCCTCTCTCGTAAATGTTGCTTCATCAGTAAATAAAATATTTTCCAGAAATTGTGGATTATTTTCTGTTAACTTAAGCAATCAGCGTACGAATTCTGTCCGCTGAGCACAATCTGTTACTGATAACAGTTGTACCCGCTGCACATGAAAGGGGTGCATGTTTTCTGCACGCAGAACACGCCACACACTTTGGTGAGAAACACCGACTTCAGACGCAGCAGCTCGTGTACTCGTGGAGGGGTTATCTTTAAAAATATTCAGTACATCTTCTTCCATTGCAGGTGTTCGTACATGTCGAGGTTTCCCTGCATCAATGCTTGCTGTATTAAACGATCCAGTCTCCCGTAATCGTCTATCGATTTTTATGAAGAGTTTCGAACTTGGGCAACGTCTCCTTGGAAATTGCTCACGGTATATGCGCTGTGCTAGACATGCATTTCCATGAGCTCGCCCGTACATCAGATGCATGTCCGCATATTCTTCGTTAGAGTATTCCGGCATAATTATTATACATCAACTTACTACAATCCCACTTACAACAGCCTCCCTTTAACATAACGCCCACTGATGACTGCTGTTTTATTACACTTTTCTTCCTATACACATAGAAAATTTGCATAAAAAGTACTTCTTCTTCATCATCCTGAAAGTTCATGGAGGAAACGCAGCAGTCACGGAGTTTGCTTTAAGACAAGGCAAGAGCTGCACAATATGTCATTCACTTGACCAGACTGAATAATGAAAGGGTATTGATAGAGGTTGAACAGAAATGTATAATTGAAAGATATTAAAACGGGGTGTTTACAATCGTCATTGGTGGAGTTTCGCTCTTTCCGAGCGTGCAACAGTACAGAGTTGTAACTAGGGAACTGCTTGATTTCTTCCATACAATTAAACTGATATTGTTCATTGTCAGCTTCTTCGAAAGCTTTCGGAATGGACCAAATTTTATAACATTTTCCTTGATGTAGGTAGAGTTGAATTTTTGGAATTAACGATTAACTATTTTGCTAAATATTTGATTTTGTATTTTTTCACTGTTTCAGAGCTTGTAACTCGCCATTAATTCTCAATATTCTAAAACAACTTATGTCATTTGTTTCAGGGCTTGTAACTCGTCAATAAATATTGCTATTTTAATACAATTGATGTCATTTTGTAGGTTTTTTTTCTGCTCTTTCTAAATATGTGCTTCGTTTTTATGTAGCATTATCGATAGTTTAGCAATGAGGGTTTTTTTACAAATTTCCGATTTTTCATTCTATTTGCTGTAACTTGAAAATTATTGAGATCCGGCCAGGCATTATATACTGATTTATGCTCCGTGTGATCTCCTCTATTACCCCTATTAATATTGGACCCCTTTAACGGAACACCCTGTATAAGGCAAAAAGATTGATTAAATTTGAATTCCTTTTATGAGTGGGTGAAAATAGCCGTCGAATTTACAATATTGGGGAAATACGCGAATCTTTCCGTTCAACAGAAAATGAGAATAAAAAAACTATATAAATTCCAACATCTGAGCTACTTCCTCTGTTGCTATTCTGTATTCTATGGCTTTTCAACATGTAGTAATCTATAATATACAGTAAACATTTCCCATAAATATGCATTGAGTATTTATTAAAAAACATTAATTGTATGCTAAGAAAAATCGAATTTTTTTGTAGAAATTGAGTCGGGTCGAGCCGAACCTGCTCGGGTCGGATTTCATTGCATTTTGCACGGGCCGGACAGAGCCTGATTTCACTGATTTTTGAACGAGCCGTCGCAGGCCTGGAAATTTTGCCCCATTCAGCTATCTAATATAAACACAGATACAGAAACTTTCTTTTATTAATAGATATAATAGTAATGCAGTAAGATTCTTGATTATCCGATACTCTCTGGACCAAGTGTATGTCGTAAAATTGAAATAGTCGGTAAATAGGCAAGATATTCTCAGTTGTATTTTAGAAATGTAGAATACGTGACAAATACAAAGATGCACCCGCCTTTATTTGCATTAAAATCACAAAAAAGATGTCATAATGAGAAACTTGTAATAATGTATTCTGTCCTACAATTTTTATAATAGGGCGCCGTCAACATACACCAACTTCGTTGGTAAACGATAGCACCCACTTTTGACACAATGTTTTAAATCCGTAAATCAAAGAAGCCCGTAAAAATGTATACATATATATAATACATCTATTTTGCATACACCTATACATGCATACATCTATTTATTTTAATAAATTTAGAAAAGTTCAAAATTTGAGGATGCTAATGTTTAAATCCAGTGACACATTTTAATTTATATGTTGCTAAAAGAATCTTCTAATTCAAATGTTTGTTATTTAGGGAGTTACTATATTTAATCAAATGAAATGTAAACTAATCAGATATTGGATTAAAAAAATATTTTAATTTTTGAAAATTATTAATTAAGTGATATTTAAACAACTTAAGAGTTTTAATCTACATTAGTTTTTACATAAACGGAATGACCGTCAAATCCATAAGATAGGTGCGTAAGTTCATTCTAATATTTACTTTTTGAAATATAAGCATTGAAATTAATTTTGGACAGTCTATCAATGGAAAAGTATGATGTGGTGTTATCATTGAAACACGTATAATAAATATCGTAAAATGCAACAAGAAAATATAACTGAAATTTTCTATTAATCAGTAATACTTTTATTATATTAATATTTTTCTGGTATAAGTTCAGAAATTTTCAGAAGATTTTAATTTCTTTTTTACAAATGTAAAATAAACCCCTAACATATTTTCTTTTGTTACGTTATGAAGATTTAAGAAAAAGCATATAAACTTTGCATTTTTATGGATTGCTTTGATCCAAGGAATTGAAATATGGGGATAAAAATGGCTAGTACACTTTGAAAAAACAAAGATAGTAAATTTTAAGATGTAGACGGTCCTTTTTTTCGAAATTTGCGTCAAAATCCTGAAGACATTATTCCGAGTCTAATGAAATCTTTCTTTTGTTTTTATTGTAAATTATCTTCGAATAAAGGAAGGTGTATCATTTCTTTTTCTGTTTGACACAGACTGTACATGTACAGAACTGTAATTAAAATGACTATAAATGAAGTAAATAGCGACTATCAAAGCAGTAAAACAAAAAATTGTTATAATAGAATTCTTTTTTATATAAATGGTGTTGTAACTGCTTATTTTGTGTTTGTGATGCTTTATTGTGATTTAAAATTATAGCACTATCTATAAGACATTTAAAATTTGCAATATGCTTAACACTTTTATTGGCAGTAATATATTATTTATACAACTTAATTTCAACCCCTTGCCTGTGACGCCCGAACTCAGTTCGGGTAACGCAAATGCGCCAATTTCGGAATGCCCAATCTGACTTCGGGCAAGAGAAAAATCGGTGTTTCAGTTCCGTGAAGCCCGAACTCAATTCGTCCAATGCTTAAAAACAAATGCGAAGAAACTTTTAACTTGCGAAAAATTTATATACCTGCCTCTCAAACATAATGTGGTATAATAAAATTTGAAAAGAACTGCAAAATTACAAAAATCCGACCAATGGCGCGAAACTGCCACAATTTTCGCAGGAAAGTAGCGCCATCTATTGGGAAAATGCTAAATTACATATTATTCATTGGTCGAACTGCGTTCGGGCTTCACGGCAATAAAACACCGATTTTCTCTTGCCCGAACTCATGTCGGGCATTCCAAAACTGAGTTCGGGTGTTCAGAGGCAAGGGGTTAAAGAGAAAACAGTTTTTTTTTTCATTTTTGGCACGTTTTTCTCAAATATATTCCACAGGCAAGGGGTTAATCTCCAATTGTCAAGATTATACAAGAAATTTTGAATAATGTTTTTGTTTTTAAGATGTACGGTCTTGAAAAAAAAGAAAGTTACTCGTACCAAACGATTTGAAATAGTCTACTTTTAAATGATCTATATAAAAATTGCTTAGGAGGGCTATCTGCGTATCAAAACAGCCCAAACTTTGTTTTTTATGGCATCACCCACTTTTGAAAAGACATTTTAAATCTTCGGCTCAAACTGTTGCCTAGATACCGTATTTCAAATTATTTAGATGATAAGTTTTTGAATTATAAATATTCAAAAGTTAGAGCTTCTAATGTTAAATTACATTTTAATATTTTTATTAATATACTCTTAAATTATAATCCTAATGTGCTAATTATTTGTATGGTTACCATACTGAAAAACCCAACCATACATAGATTAAATTTGTAATTTTTATAATTTTAAAATATGAAATATGAATTATGAAATTAATATTCGAAAACATTATGAATTGCAACTTACAATCATTTTTGATGAATTTTTATTATTTCCTCCTATATGCACATTCAAAATTTCAAATTTTTCTACCCAGTAGTTTTCTAATTATGTTTAAAAACGTCAAAATGCTGGTTTAAGGGACAGTGTATGATGTGAAGAAAAGCGTAATGTGAAAAAATATTTTACTCATTTTATTGTTGATTAGAATGTGATTTTTTTTTTAACTTTTTCTGTGTCTGCTTTTAAAATGGTTTCTTAAAATTACGTAAATTGTATTTGCATGAGATGTAATTTTAAGTCATTTCTGTAGCTTAGTTTCGTTTTTATTTTTAAATTAACAAGGCTCATTTTTAAAAGATGAACAGTCTTACCTTAGAAAAAAAAATCTTACTCAATATTTTTGTTACATTACATTGAATTTACAACTTCTTCTCCAGTCTAATAAACATATTTATGTTTTCTGTGGTTATAAATCCAAATGTGTTGTGTATTTTTTTGCTGAAAAGGTTTTTAAAAGATACCCTTAGCAATGGACTTGGGATTTATTTTCAGACTAAAGAGCAATTTGTCTGGGTTTTTCTAAATTGTTTCTTTATATGCCTCATACTATTTGTTATTCTAAATTTTGTATTCGTCGATATTCTGTACATTTCTGCCAATAAATTTAGAAAAGAACGAGTTAAATAAATTCAAAATCAGAGGAAAACCATTATAAGAACGACCATAAAATTTTAATCATATTCACATATTCGAAAACTATTTTAATTACAGATAACTTTATATAATTTTTAATCAGATAATTCAACACTTGTAATCATTATAAATGAATGTTGAAGAGAATTTTACCGCATATATCAATAGCCGAAACACATCAAGTGAGCAAAATGGTCATATTGGCAAGAAATAATAATTGATTGACTTAGTCATTCTATAACATTTCAACAATTGAGTACCGAACTTCAATCTAGATACAGCCCTTAAAATAATTAATTTCTCTGAAACTAATCTTAGAAATTTCTTGAAAGTTTGTATTTAGGCTAATTGAAAGATGTAGAAATTATTTATGGTGTCAACATTTTAGTTTTGTCACTGAAAAAAAGCGTTTGGGTTTGTTTTGATTTATAGATGCCCCCCTAAGTAAATTTTATATACATCATTTAAAAATAGACTTTATTCCAATCGTTTGCTACCAGTAACTTTCTTCTACGATAATTTGTTGCAGAGTTAGTAGGGAGTGTTTACTTTTTTCCCACGACTGTACCTGAAAAAAAAGCATATACAGTCGAGCTCGGTTAATACGCGAAAGAAAGGGCTTAAATAAAAGTCCTCGTGTTAACAGTTATTCGTAATATCCGTGAAGTAAAAAAAAAACTTAATTAAACATAACTAAACTAACTACACTTTTACTAGCTGTAATTATCTCAAAGCTAAAATTAACATAATATTATAAACTTCCCCGGAATAGCCCGGCTAATGCAATAGTCACTGTAATTTTCGAGCTACTGATTTATATGATAAGAGAAGCACTAATAGACATGGAAAAGCTGGTTAATATAGCCCAGACTCTGGATTTAAAGAAATAGTTAAATGAAAGCTTTATTCAATGCTCCTTCTTTTCCATGGCTCAGCTCTAAATTTTATAAAGTGGCTGTATTTGAAACCTTTTTACCTCTCCCTTATTTTCTTTTTCTTCTTTGAAGATCTGGGGATATTTTCTTGAGTGGAGAGGTCTCCTTGAAAGTTGATAAGTTGTCTGATAAAACTGATAAATTACTACACTTTGGCCGATAGTTGTAATCAGGAATTTACAAATTTGATCAAATCTGCTAGCCAACAAGAAATTCTAGTCACCAGTAAAAAATATTTACCCCCCCCCCTTCCCTGTCAAAGTCGCCAAGCATTTTAAGCGAGGGAGAAAGTTATAAAATACATAATTATTCTTTAATTTTATTAAAATTAATTATTCTTGAAATTTTAATTAAGTTTTATCGATTTACTCAAATAAGTTATTTATAATCGCTTGTGTATTATAATTCTTTAAAAAGAATGTGATAGATTAATCGGTTTTAATTCTGAATACAAAATTCTGATTTGAAACGTATGAAAAAAACTTGAGCTTTTTTAAAGATTATATCCAATTTTAGATACCACAGAGGCTAAAGTGACATTATTTCTTACTGTTTTATTGAAACCTCCACATATTCTCATCAGGTGACATGCCAACTGACTAGAACGGAAAAAAATGGCGTTTTCTGCCCGTGATGTGAAAAATGCTTTTCAAACTTCGTTCTTCCATTAAAAGTACGCGAGAAGAGAAAGAACACTGCTTGACGCGCGCGAGTAGGGATGGGTGAGAATAAAAATAACGTTTGTGCTCATTTTGTAGGAATGTTTTTGTACAATAAAATAAAATAAAACAATCAGAATAAATAACTTGGTCGCCAGATAAAAAAAAAACTTGGTCGCCAGTGGCGACCTGTCTTTGTTGTAATGTAAAAATATTACTGCTGAGCGAGAACAGTGTTAGATATGAAAGGTACTTCTATCCTATTTCTGCTGTATATTTCGCCAAAAATCACATTGAGATGAACAGTTGTTTTGCTCATATTAGAACTCCTATAATAGAAGCTGACGCATACTCGCAGATTTAGCACCCGAATTGCAGTCCAGTAGAAAAACCAACCTAATCAGAACCTGTTCTAATATGAGGAGTCTTAGGCAACCCCATCTCTGGCTGCGGTAGATTGATGCTGACATGGGTAGCAATAATCCGAAGCAAAATAGATATGCGTCAGCTCCTATTATAGGAGTCTTAGCTCGTATTAGCTGTGATCCTAATTCTGTAGCTCGTAAAATGAGTGAAATCTTAATATACAGGGTGGGCCAAAAGTCCCACATCATAGGAAAAAACATGTACAATATGTTCTCAATATGATTGCCTCCGTTGTCAAAACACAACTGCAGGCGATCGTTCATGTCCCTCAGAATGTTGGCCGCTAAGATTGGCGTTGTGTCATGGCACTCAGTAGCAATTCGCTCACGCAAATGGTTTTTATCCATGATCTTCTTACTGTAAACTTTCGATTCAAGGTAACACCGTACAGCGAACTCTACACGCTCTTCAGTAGTCAGCATTTTCACCTACAAATTAAAAAAAAAAAAAAATTTTAATTATAAAATTAGACTCCTATGATGCGGCATTTTTGGCCCACCCTGTAGTTCTTTAAATAATGAGCCAGTCTTAGCGTGCAAATAGCTCGCTTTAACAATGTCGTCGGTTTAGACGTACTCGTATCAAACGAGTTCGATCGTATCTATTTTAAAATCGAATTGTTCGTAAACAATGTTAACTTTCAATAATTTCAAAATTTCAGCAACAGAATCCTGAAAAAGAGTTAAACAAAACACTTTCAGTCATGAGAAGTATTTTCTTCCAAACCGTGCCTTCGTACGTCAATTGCTTGATTGTTTTACTGAATTTTAAAACTTGTCAAGCAATTTTCGCACACCCTGTATTTCTTATAATACGAAATTATTTTTTTTTGAAGAATTACAGATTTCATAAGGATTCTACACTTTTTTACATATATCAATTTTGTGATTGATACAATATATTTTTGACTCCATTAAAATTTTGGAAATATATTGTAAATTAAATTTTATTTAAAGGAGCTTTAAACAGTGGTAACTTTCAATAGTTTCAATATTTCAAAAACAGAATCCTGAAAACGGGTTAAACAAAACTTTCAGTGATGAGAAGTATTTTCTTCCAAACCGTGCTTTTTCCTACGTCAATTGCTTGATTGTTTTACCGAATTTTAAAACTTGTCAAGAAATTTTCTCCCACCCTGTGTTTCTTATAATACGAAATTATTTTTTTTGAAAAATTACAAATTTCATAAGGATATTGCACTTTTTTTTACAGATATCAATTGTGTGATTGATACAATATATTTTTGACTCCATTAAAATTTTGGAAATATATTGTAAATTTAATTTTATTTAAAGGAGATTTTATCATATGATTCATTTTAATATATACAATGATTTCCATATTCGCTACAAAATACGTACTTAGAGCAGAAATCTCCTGCTTTCGCATTCCGTTACGAGCATGCATTAATCACAAATGTGTCGAAACTGCTTTCGAAATTTGGTGGATTTTCTCAAACAGGGCCGACGTTAATGGTTATAGTGTTATCAAATCACTAATGAATTAACGTATGGTTAGTTAAAGAATTAACATATGCATTAGAGTATGCATATTATGAAGGTTTCCGTAGACATGCAGTGTATTAAAAATAGCTTTTAAAAGCTGTATTTTAGATAAATTACCACATATATAAACAATATTGTTTTTACATCATAACACCCTTAGTATGAAACCGTACTGGACATACATACAAATGCACATAATTTCGAAAGATATTTATTTCAGAATAAAACAAGAACGAAAAATCATGCGTCAAGCATAGGTTATGTAACACTTTCTAAAACTTTTAAAATAATTTTAGAAATCTTTACCAGTTAATAAAATGAAAGGTGATGCCTAAGTAAATAATTTCGGAAAAGCATAACAAATTTACAAACCCAATTTCAAGAATTACCAGCAATATTCGGATAAATATTGGAATTATTTTCAGCAATACTGTATATGATCTATAGATTTGAATATATACTATATAGAATGGTAAAATTTAGTTCAGTTAGGAAACGCATAGAACTGTTAAAAATTCCTAGTCAGCAATTTTTCGCCCCAAAAAACAACATACATTCGATATATTAAGTGTTGCCCTGTATATAATCTATATCATTTATACACACCAAGTAATTTTTTATAAAAAATAGTTAAAGTTAAAAACGCGTACCACAACTGAAAACGCACTTCCAGCAATTATTGTTAAAATTTTTGTAGTACTTTAACCAAATTATTTTGTGTGTCCCTGTAAATGAACGATGAATGCTATGTCCACCGTATTCTATAGTAAGTCAAATAAGTATTACATAGTATTCTAAAATTTATTTCAGTTTGGAAACGCATGGCACAGTTGAAAATTCCCTTCAGGAATTTCTGTCAATAAACGGAAATGCACTCGATGTTTTGTAATGCCCTGTATATGATCTATAGAATTTATACACAGCAAGTAATACGCGAAATGTTAGTTAAATTTAAAAACGCGTACCGCAACTGAAAACCATCGCTGAATCTACCAATTATTATTAACAGACATTACTTGAGCCGAATTATTTTGTGTGTCCCTGTAAATGAACGATGAATGCTATATATAAAATATTCTATAAGCCTCCTGTAATGTACATCACTGATATATATCAATTTCAATATGTTTGAAATAGCGAAACATTATTAAAATAAACCGCAAACGATTATCCCTATAGACAGTAACGTAACGGAATTCTTTTGAGTATACCTGTAAAGGAACTATAAGTGCTATATTCCATATTCCATATTACCATATTCATAGTGCCATACACCATATTCCATAGTTAGCCTCTCGCCGTGCATCTCAGTGATATATATCAATTTCAATGTATTTGAAATAGTATAACATAGTATAACGTTTTTTCTCCATAGACCGTAATGTAACGGAATTTTTTCGAGTGTCCCTGTAAAGGAACTATAAGTGCTAGACACTTCATTTTCAATACTGAACATGCCATAGTAAACCTCAATAACGTATATCATTTGCATGACGATCCGAGTATATATACGCGAGTTACCGCACGGACAGACAGACAGACAAACTGAATTCACAAGATTTTTCAACTATGTTGGAAAGTGTTAAAAGCAGAATTATTGTATATTTTCGTGTATCCCACACTGTAAAAAAAAAGACATATTTTTCGTAATCTACGAAAATATAATCTAACCACGAACAAAAGCTATACAGTAACCATTTCCGAATTACCCAATATTTTGAAACCTCAGATACCAATATTTTTTCCAGTTATAAAGCAGCATTTATAAAAACAGAGTTTTTAAGCTTTTATTGATTTTCGAAAACGTTTTCGAATTAGATTTTAGAGCGTATTAATAAGTTTTTTTTTTTTTTTTTTTTAACTCGAAATACAGGTTTTTCGAATGCTATCAATTCTTAAATAAACATTTTCATGTTCAAATAACATATTTTACAGACAAACAGACCTTCAGAAGTGATTTTTCGAAATTTTTGAAATCTTCTCTTTATACTAATTTTTTCTAATGAAATTTAAGTTAAAACTTTGAAAAATATATAAACATTTTAGAAATTACACAGAAATAATTTTTTTAAAGTGAAAAGTAGTCAAAATTTTGTGAAAATTGACATTTGTGCAAAACATGATAACTCAAAATCAAATCAATGCATTCACATTTTGTAAATTGCATAATAAAGAGAATAACTTTCTCTAGAACATATGTAGACTACCCATGTTATAATAGCATCTCTATCGCAAAAGCTATGGCACTTGAAGTACTAATGTAATGAAAAATTCGTAAAATTTCTTGCAACTTTTAACTTATACCAGTATAAATATAAAACTAATTAATACAGGGTCATTCATAATTCCCTCCGGGGTTTCGAAACGTTATAGTAAAAAAACGAAGACGAATATGAAAAAAAGAAACATATGAAATTATTCCGAAACTATTCAAGTTTTACTTACATACATTACAGGTGTTCTATGTGTGAACCCTTGGTCACACGGCATACATCCATGCAATAGTCCAGTTCCTGCCATACTCCGTTTCTTTAAATCTGAATCAGTGGTGTCAGTTCGTAATAAATATCGGATATATAATAAATATCGGTTCGTAATAAAAGTTCGGCCTTTCGTAATAAATATCGAAAACAGGGACCAACTGACAAAACAATTCATGTGTGGTACCGGAAATTTAAAGAAACGGAGTATGGCAGGAACTGGACTATCGCATGGATGTATGCCGTGTGACCAAGGGTTCACACATAGAACACCTGTAATGTATGTAAGTAAAACTTGAATTTTTCGGAATAATTTCATATGTTTCTTTTTTTCATATTCGTCTTCGTTTTTTTACTATAACGTTTCAAAACCCCGGAGGGAATTATGAATGACCCTGTATATTATCATGATTGCAGTCTATTCTCTCAATAAACATGTGTAAAATAAGTAAAAAAAAAAAAAAAAAAGCAATTCACGCGATTTTTTTTTTTTTTTTTTTTTTTTTTTTTTTTTGGCTATAATATGTTTTGCGTTCAATAAAAATCTGAAAAACTTTATTTTGAGAAAAAGCTAAAAATAACTTTTAAAGGCGGTTCTTGCTATAAAAATAATTATTATTATTTAAAGATTTAACTGTATACTCCAAGTATTTTTTCGAACATATAATACAATTTAAATGCTAAATCTCCAAAAAGAAGAATGTAAACCTACATTTCAGCTTACTTTCGGTTTACAGAACGATATTTCCGGTTGTAAAATTCTTCGGCAAGCTGTAATAGATGTAATTTTAAACGGCTGTAACTCTGGTTCTAATTCAGATACAGACACAATTAATGCAGAATTCGATAGATAGAAGATCGGATTTTAGTATTATTGCACTAGTGGAACATCGTTTTAAAGGTGTCCGGATACCTTCAATTAACATAAAAATTAATACTTTTTTGTTACTCTTATGTGTATAAATTCAGTTATGCAGCTCGAAATATTTAAGTAAGAATGGGTAACATCCTAAAAACAGATATTCTGGTCTGAAAAAACTGACAGCAGTAAAATCGGTGGCAACAAAAGAAGCATTGTTTTTATTAAATTCTCCTTTAAATCTTGAATATACAGGGTGATTACAAATGAATATCCCAACTTTGAAGGGATATATCTTCTGAACAATAAAAGGTAGTGTTCCATTTCACACATCGGAGTGATTGAGAAGTTATGAAATTTCATAAATGTAAAATAAGTTCAAGAGATGGAGCAACAAGCGGTGGGTTGAAAGTGAACCGGAATTCGGCGAGTTCGTCCAACAGCATGGTGCACCGCCCCATTGGCACCTTTCTGTACTTTTCTAGAGTTTTTGAACGAGCAACTGCCGCAACGTTGGATTGGTCGCAGAATAGATTTCGGACGCTGCTCTTCATCAATGTCCCCCACTAAGCCCGGACATAACTCCGTGCGATTTTTATTATTATTATTATTATTTTGGGGATACATAAAATATAAAGTGTTTTTTCCGCCTCTACCAGCTGACACTGCTGAACTGTAAACGAGGACAACTGCAGCTATTGCAACTGTAACACCCGACATGCTGAAAACCGTGAACGACGAATTCTCCTACAGAATGGATGTCACGTGACCTACTTTAACCAATGCATGTTCAACTTTCGGCGCGCACTTATTTTTACTGTGAATTTATATTGAAGAAATAAGTCTCTTCGATGTTTTTGGCGGGAAAAGAATTTACTAGAACATTATCGAAATAAAAAAACGCTAGAAACTGAAATAATAAGTTTCGGTTTTTGTGTATTGAAAACAATTTAAAAGAATGTTTTTTTAAACTATTAGGAAAGGGAAAATGGAGAATTTACACAGATTAAAAGAAATAAAAGACATTTAAATGCGGGAATAAATGGGAAATATTTAATAAACAATTTAAGAAAATAGATTTTTTAAGAAGAAATATTCTTATGAAATGTGATTTTTACATCTTATTTATTGGGAAATAAAAAGTTATTTTAAGAAGATTAGGATAAAAAAATGTTTTAAATATAGACAGAAATGCAATATTTTTAAGAAAGGGAATATTTTAATAAACTAGGGTTGTAAATGGAATATTAATAAAAGGAATTTTTTATACAATAGATTTAATAGTGTATGGAATTTTAAATTTTGAAATATATATGTACTCAAGTTTTTCAATTCATTAAATGCTCTTGTGTGTAATTATAAAGAAAGGGAAATCTTTCAAAAAAGAAAACATTCAATAGATCTCAACTTTTTTTCTCAAACTATTTTTCACTTAAACTATTTAAAAATTGTCTGCTTACGTCTTATTTTTTTTTTTTCAGAAAAAGTACCTGAACGTTTAAATCCAATATATTATAAGAAGGTAAATAGTGCCAAGACATGATGAAAAAAAACACAACCTTCAGACAAGAGCATCATTATTTTCAATAAATGACATATTGAAAAATCTCACGAAGTGCCGTAACCCTTGTTTTCGAAGAAAAGAATTATTTACTTTTTTCATAAAAAATGAAGCATGACAATTTATTTATTCGTTACGTTGAAATATTTCTCGAACAATTTTTGAAGCTTGTTTTTGTCAAACAATATTTCTTTTCAAGTATAAAATCTGCAAGAAAAATTTGTATTAAATGATAAATACTTCAACTGTCATTATTATTTATGTCTTTTTGTGTCTGTATTTTTTGTCTAACGTTAGATAAATATCTTTCATTGTACGTAACATTGAAATCTCTATAAATTAGAGCTAAATGCTTTTATTTGATCTATATTAACATCTCTCAAACTTGACATTCACTAATTTGCTTTAGTCACTTTGATTGAAACGTCCTAAATAAATGAGTATTAAAAAATATAGTAAACATGTAATTTGGATATTTCAATTAATGTGACAAAATCAAATAGATAAAATATCCTAAAATAACTAAACACTTTAACGTCTGATAAATAGAAGTCTTTAAATAAAATATCACATTTAATCAGACATAAAAGTTAAATTTACATAAAATACAATTAAACTAGTCGTTGGGAGCCACCGTAATACTTACCCATCATGGAAATGCATAATGTAAAATATTTTTTTAAAAATGTGTAAACTACTTATAAAATGCATTGCAATTCGAATAAAATCGTAGCTTGATGACGTCATAAACTTTGAAGGCTCGATTACTGAATTGCTTAAAAGAAACATCCTCATAACTCCAAAAACAATAACCCTATTAACTAGCGGTTTATTGCATCGGATTAAGCGTCTCATTTCCAATTAAAATATATTTTTGAATTGAAATTTGGATGAAATACAGGGTCATGAAAAATCGAAGAGTGTGGTAAATAAGATTACAAATATCACGGTAACTAATTATCCGATCGACTTCATGTTTTATGAAAAATTTATGTTCTTTTATTGTCTTTTATATTCACTCCTTAAAATAAACAATTTCGAAAATTTTTATATATCTTTTATCAGAACGAATATTTCGAGAGTCCGAAAAAAATAGTTCCGGATAATCGAGGTTACTGAAATTCAAAAGACTTCTTACCATTATTACATACTAAGTACATACCAAATTTCAAGTCTCTATCTCAATTTGTTCGGGAGATAGAGCGTTTACAGACACACAGACACACAGACGGACGGCAATTTTTTTTTCTAAAAATGTGTTTTTCGGAATCTCCAGTGTCTGAAACGTGTAAATCCGTCAAATTTTTTTTTTCGATTTTCAAAACGATTACCCTGTAGTACGTACGATGGGTAAGTAAAATTACATGCAAACGTTTCGGCTATAATTTAACCCGAAACGAGCTAACTTTTTAAACCGTTAGGTCTACAGTATCTCTTGTGGGGTCTGTGATTCAGTCTATATTGGCGAAACGGGTCGTACTTGCGCCATTCGTCTTGCGGAACATAAACGTGCCTATAAATCTGGTAGCCTTCAATTAAAACTAGTACAGCATTCTTTAAATACTGACCATATTCCGAATTTCGCAAGTATTGCAGTAATCAAAGCCTGTTGCAATAACGTTAAGAGTAGAGTATTTCTTGAGGGTTGGTTCACTCGTAAACATACTTCGCCAATTAATGAATCTTGTGGTGTTCCACCTGAATATACGATCTTACTCTAATGTAGGTTCGTTGAAGTTTTGAAGTTTTAACTAGTTAAACTATTGACTGTAAACATGGTTGAAAATTCTCCGGTCGACGTATGTAGTTGCACTGATGAGGGGCTAGATTATAACCCGAAACGTTTGCATGTAATTTTTAATTTTTAATTGTATTTTATGTAATTTTAACTTTTATGTCTGATTAAAAGTGATATTTTATTTAAAGGATAAAATATCTTTCATTTTATGTAACATAGAAATCTGTATAAATTAGAGATAAATGCTTTTCTTTCAACTATATTAAAATCTCTCTCTAACTTTGTATTCCCTTATTTGCTTTAGCACTTTGATTGAAATGTCCAAAATACTTACACTTGTACAAATTAGAGCTAAATTATATTATTTGAGCGATATTAAACTCTCTCTAACTGGGAATTCCCACATTTGCTTTCGTTACTTTGATTGAAATGTCCAAAATACACGAAGCATTAAAAATTATAGTAAACATGTAAAATAGTTTAAAAATTGCTATGCAGAAATATAATGCAAGTATAATGTATGCAGTCACCAATACTGTCAGTGGATATTAGATAAATTAATGTGTTACGAAAAAAAAGGTGTAACCTATTTTACTAGCAGCTAATGCAAATCTCTGAATTTTGTTGAATCCGACAGCGCGAAACATTTTCCTATCGGCCACAATTTCCTTTTTGGCACGATTTTGTTTTCACGTAATTGATCTCTGATCTCAAGCAAAAATTTTAATACCAAAATGCATTCTTATAGCGTTCATAAATTTTATTTAAACGTGTCTGAAATAGAGACATTATTTCATAACCATCTTGTATTGCGTTACTGAACTGTATTTAGATATCGTTTTTACTTTCTTCTATCTTTACAAAAAGAAAGTATTGGATTCATGAAAATTTTCGACTTCCGGTTTTCGACAAATTCATATGTTTTAAAAGGTCCTGAGCACGATTTGACAGTTTTTCAGTTAGTCCCTGATATAAATTGGTGCTGATTAGTTTTTGGTGAAAATAGCCCAATAGGTGGCGTTGCTATACTGCTTTTTTGCGATTTCCGCAATAGCTCTATCTCAAGAACTAAAACACTTAATTTCATAAAACTTCGGATTCAGTTAGACTGTGACATAAATAAACGGTGATTACGTTTTGGTGTAGATATCCCAAAAAGTGGCACTGCTATACCAATTTTTCATGATTTTTACGATAGCTATATCTCAAGAACTAAATGCACGGAATTTCATCAAACTTCAGATTCTGTTAGACCTTGACATAAATAGGTGCTGCTTACGTTTTGGTGTAAATAGCCCAACAGGTGGTGCTTCTATGCTACTTTTTCATTATTATCTCGACAACTATATCTCAAGAACTAATGCACGAATTTTCATCAAACTTCAGATTCAGTTAGACGTTGGCATAAGTTGTTATTGATTAGGTTTTGGTCTAAATCTCCCAACACGTGGCGCTGCTATATTGCCCTTTTCATGATTTACGCGCATTTAGCGATAGTCAGGGCTCAAGAACTAATGCACGGAATTTAATAAAACTAGATTTAGTTAGACTTTGATATAAATTGGTACTGATTCATTTTAATGTATACGAAACCTGCGTGAGCTAAGAAGAAAATTTTGGGACTGGCACATCCGACAAGTTTAATTTTATACTTCATTTTTATACTTCATTTTATACTTCATTTGCAATTTTTAATTCTAATTAAAAATTAGACGGTTTTAATTTGAAATATTTAGATTTTTACAACACCTAATCAATTTCCGTAACTTCTGTTTTTAATGTGCCTCAAAAAATATGTCAGAGGCCGTATGGAGCGGGAAATATATACTTGAAATGGAAATTCGCTGCTTTGGTATTCAGCCATTGGCATGCATTAATCGCAGAGGCGTTCGGAATGCTTTCTGAATTTGATGTAATTTCGTATGATTCCAGGATGTGTATATTCCTGAATATGAATTTATGAATGGTCGTGGAAATGTCCCAAATTGTGAGGTACATAAATTTCGTAGAAATAAAATCAATGTTCGCAAAATATAAAAACTCTAAATGTAAATAAATTCATTGCAGAAATTTTCCAAGAAAACTTTTTCTGAAGTTCAAAACACTTAATTACAATTATTTTAGCTATACAGGCCTATATAATGCCAACAAATTTGGTATTTATACTTCTGAAAACGGGCATGTAAGGCTTATGTTTAGTTCAAATCATTAAATGTATTATTGCAATTTATAAATGTTATTTTCTTCTGTCTATAATAGTTGAAAGTATTGAAATCGTGAGATTTTTTTAACTTCCGGTTTTTGAAGGATTTACACATTTTAAGGGTCAGAGATCCCGTAAAACACATTTTCACAAAATGTCTTTATGTCCGTCAGTCTGTGTGCCCTCTTTGTATCATCGAAAACTGCATGAAGTTATGCATTAGATTTAAACCAAACTTAATGTATATGTATTTGGCTGTGGTCAGTGGGTTCCAGTTAAAATTCGGGTTATTTCGCCGGAAGAGAGCACTGTGATATCGATTTTTGTAACATTCTCTTTACTGTATCATCGGAAAGTGTACGAAATTAGGCATGGGACCAAATTTCATGTATATGGTTATGTATGCTTTTGGCTATGACCAGAAGGTCCGAGTTGAAATTGAAAATATTAGTAATATTTTTTTTCTATCGGGCACATTCCATTTTGGTACGATCTTTATTTTCATGTAATTCTTCACGTATACCCTCAAACTTTTAGTACAAAATGTGTTTATCTAGCATTCATGAATTTTATTTACGCGTGTCTCAAACAGTGGCGCTATTTGATAACAAGCTTGCATTACTATAATAATATGTATTTACATATCGTTTTTAAACTTAATATTGTATTGCGAATTTTAATTCTACATAAAAATAAAACTTTTTCAATTTAAAAGATTTAGAATTTTACATCATCTAATCCAGCGGTTCTTAAACTGTGGTCCGCGGACCACCGAGGGTCCGCGAGCTTACAGCCGGGGATCCTCAAGCTCAATGCTAAATTTAGTTTTTTTTCTCCTGAAATAATTTCTGTGCTCTTTTAGGGGGAGTTTTGTAGGACAAGAAAGGCTAGTCTAGACCATTAATACACATAAAATACCAAATCTTCCAAGGAAGATATGTCGGTGCTACAGAGATCGAATCCTCCTCCCCCTTTCTTGAACAACACTTTGACTTTATCACTACGCAAGTCAAACTTTTTATAGATTTTTTTCTTTCCCCAGTTCGATTTAAAATGCATAAAGTTTCGAGCTGTCATAATAGCAATCACTTGACCATACGGTCTATTTATCGCTGCAAGAAAACGGAAGAAAAGTTTGTTTTTAACCCTCCGACCCCTTATCCCGCGATTTCGGGCAAGACATTTGTAGAAAAATTTATGTAAAACACATTTTTTGGAGCAATTTTATTTTTAAAATTCCACAGTCAAAGGGTAAAAATGCAAAATCTAAATATCCTACATATTTCAAATACATGATGGTTTGAAAAACGTAATAAGATACATATACGAAGGGATTTTGAAAAAAAATTAAGCAGTCAGAGGATTAATAAAGATTATTCATTGAAAATAAATTCGAAAATTCATCTAAGCAATGTTTTACAATTATTTGAGATTAAACGAAAGAGAAACACTTCTTTTTAAATTCCCAAACAAAATATAAAAGCTATGAACAACTAAATATTATTATTTAAAAAATACAATTTTAAAATCTACAAAAAGTACAGTTTCTCCCAAAATTAGAAAATGATTTTAGACTTAAAGCTAGCTTTACAAAATCACAAGCCTTTTTCTCTTTCTAAACTTGTCAGAATTTTTATTTTAAAAAGATTATGATGCACGAGTGAGAAAATTGTTTTTAGGAGGTGATAGAAGCCGGTTCGCATTTTTTCAAATGATTTTGAAAAATTTACAATACAGTCAATGTCATTTTTAAATGCTCTGCTCGTACTTTAGTCTCCTTGCTACATATTTACATAGTTCGACAATATGTTTCATTTAAGATATGGATGAGTGATTAAAAAGGCTGGTATATTAAAATGTAAAGATGAGAAGGCGTCAGATTAAGGCGATGATGATTCCTCACCTCAGAATTCAACAGAAAAGAAAATATCGTCAAGGCAAAAGCGTTAGTCCTCTAAATAATATTTAACATTTGGATTTATGAGCACCTATATTAATAACGAAGAACAGTCAGTCTATTATTTGTAACGATATACTGTGAAATCAATGTATGAGACCAGCAAAACTCCGAAGACAAACTAAACACAAAGACTATGCAAATAAACCAAATGACTTTTTTAAAGCAAGTTAAAAGAACTGAAAGCAAGTCAGAAATGAAATGAAAAGACCACATCTAGTTCTAATAATGTAAAAGTCGTTTTTACCTTATTTCAGGTATCTTTGATGGTAGCAGTGTCTGCAAAACTTCACACGATTTTCGCGAATTGAATTCTACCTGCTGCTAAAGATGCTGCTTATTGATCACAACAATGATAGATGAAAAAGCAGAGAAAGATTTAAATTTCATTTCATTGTCTAATGATACTGTTAAGAGCATAATCACAGACTTGTGTGATAATTTCGAGAACTAATAGAATAAACTTGAAAAAATTTGTCCTTTTTTCACATTGCAACTAGATAAGAGTTTAGATATTTCCATTAGTGTTAATTTGATAGTTTTAGCTTGTTATGAATTTGGTACTACGATATATGAAAATTTTTGCGAACTCCTTCCAACTCGCACAACAAGTGTTGTACTATTCACATGTTTAGACGGTTTCATATAAGAAAAATAAAAAAAAACGGTCAAGATGTATTGCAATAAGTGCAGATGGAACTTGAGCTATGAGTGGAAGTGTTAATGATTTGATGTTTGATCAGCTTCGTTGAAACTAAAACACCACATGTAATTTGAACACACTATTGTATTAACCGTGAGCCGCTGTTTGCCTGAAAATTCTTGAAGATTTGAAGACTACATTCCACGAAGTTGTTTCAGTAGTAAATTATAGCTAAACTAACTAGCTGTGATATAATTTATTACTGAAACAACTAAATTAATTTGAATTATACACCAAAATTTTGTGAGAAAAAATTGGGAGTAAACACAAGCAGCTATTTATGCATACATTAAGTGGCTATCACGAGGAAAAATGCGATTTAAAATTTTGAATTTTTGCAGTGCGTGATGAAGTAAGACTGTTTTTAATGGACTCTACATTCCATTTCAAAGACAGTTTCAATTATTTCTCCTTGCTTGCCAAAGTGGCATATTTGGCAGTTATTTTAAATTTCCTGAATAATACGCATTTTCAAAGTCCAAGATAAAGTAGAAGCCGCAATAATAAAAAAAAAATATTTGCCAATTATCGACTTGGAAATAATATTTTTGAATCATATCCAACATTATTCGCTATCTTATAAACTTCTGACAATACAATTTTCCCTGATATTAATGAACATTTTGTTGTACACCTGACGCACTTCAAAGAAATCTTTCAGGCTTTATTTTCCTCCCTCGAAGTCAGAAACAGGGTGTATGAGAGATCCATTTAATTTCCAAGAAATTAATGAAATCAAAACCTTGACATTTTTAGAGCAGGGACAACATTCGAATTTACCATGCGATGAGTGCATGATAATTGCTTTCCATTGTCTTTCCAAATTTTTGGTTGTGCGTGAGAAATACCTCTGCAGAAGTAGTAGAAAAAGCTACAAAGCAATTACTTTTCTTCTACGCCACATATTTGTGTGAAAAAACTTTCTCCAATGTTGTGCATATGAGAAATGAATGTAGACATCCCCTGGATGTAAAACTAGACTTACGGAAATATGTTTTGAACATTGAACCAAAAAATTGCACATCTAGTAGAAATAAAGCAGCAGCATCTTTCTCATAGCAAATAGTAGTATGTCTATCTTAAAATATGTTTTATAATTATTTTTCTTCTTATTAATGCAGCTTATTTTTTCCACCACTTTAAATAAAACATAGAATATGTGTAATGAAAAACAAATAGGGTGTATGCATTAAAATAATGTCTTATCTTGTATTATGTAAAATGTTGTTGGGACTCTCCGAAATGTATTCCACATCAAACGGGGTCCGCGAGATCCTAAAGTTTCAGAACCGCTGATTTAGTCAATTGCCAGTTCTGCTGTTTCTAATGCGTCCCAAATAAATTTGTCAGATGCTTTATGCAACGGGGAATATACTCTTGAAAGGAAAATTCGCTGCTTCTGAATTCTGCAATTGGCATGCATTAATCACACAGGTATTCGAAATGTTTTCTGAATATGATGGAATTTCGTATCATTCTAGGCTGTGAATATGCTTGAAAATGAATATGAAATTTATAAATGATCGTGGAAATGTCACAAATTGTGAGGTACATAATAAACGAAGAAATAAAATCAATACCAAAACTCTAAATATTGCAGAAATGTTTTGAGAAAACTTTTTCTGAAATTCGAAACACGTAATTACAATTATGTTAGCTAGTACTTGCCTGTACAATGCCAACAAAATTGGTATGGATTCTTCTGAAAACGGGGATTATTATTATTTTCAGTTCAAATAAATAAATTTATTGATGGTATTTATAATTGTTTGTTATGGAATTCCTAGCACAACCTCCGGGAGTTTTTGTGTTCCAAAGAACTTAAATTGAGAAGCACATATCTAAGTGAACCCACAAATTTCTGATAATAAACAGCTACATAGATATAATTTCTGATTTATATTTCTTATTGATAATTCTTAATTCAATCATTTTAATTAATTCGAAGTTTTGGGAGTTTAATAATACCTTATGAAGATCCATAACTTCCTTTAACAAATATGTCATAAGCAGGGATTACCAAAATTTCAATTTGATGTAACACTAGATTGAAATTCAAAATTTTGTCATACCATTGTTAATAAAGATTAAAATGGCATCAATTACAATTAAGATAATCAATAATTTCAATTGTAATCGTATTGTTACATCACTAAATTAATGTCCGATTATCATCTATTATTGATGTTCTAATAAGACGTAACGATATGATTACATTTTAATACAAAATTCACTCAATTTCTAATCACCAAAGTCGCATATTTGTTTTTAAATATGCTATAGCCGGAAAAGCTGTTGAAAATATTTTATGTTCATTTATTAATAATAATGTTTGAGGAAGTTACTAATAATGATTGTTCATTAAGTAATAATAATTGTTCATTAAGTAATAATAATTGTTCATTAAGTAATAATAATTGTTCATTTATTAATAACTAGTGGCCCGTCCCACAGTGAGAGATTTGCCGATTCTAGCTGGCCAAAATTATTTTTCAACTTCTATTTGATGAAATCTATTTTTTGTTTATATAAACGATATATTAGGCTGATTTAAAGAAAATATATGAAATTTTAAACGGTAGTTTAATAAGAAATCATTATATTTAATTAAAAATTATTAATGTAGTACATTAGATGTGCAGGGTGGCTAGTGATCAGGGAAAAATACGGTCAAAAAAAGTTATAAACACCAGTATATTTTTATAGAAAAATTCATGTTAATTATTTGATCGAATAATCAACATGAATTTTTCTATGAGAATATACTGGTGTTTATCGCTTTTTTTTACTGTATTTTACCCTGACCACTAGCTACCCTGATGTGAATTTTTTTATTATATTACTATGATGTACTATTCAGTTAAATATTTAAATTATTTAAAGCTTTAAAACATGTAATGAATGAGTTAATCTTTTACTTGATAACTAAAAAGGACAATATTTATAAACTTTTATAATATTATTAAGATTTAAGCGATAGAATTATATTTATTATATGATACCGAATTATAAAAGTAATTTTTTATAATAATCTATTAGAAATTGGGATACAAAATAAATATTAAAGAGTAATATTTATATATACAAAGGAATAAGAAAATTGCGTAGAAATTTTCTGACAATTCACCATCTAATAGTTCTTCAATCTGGCTTTCCTCAGTAAGTTACGAGTACTCATTGAACGAGGTATTTCAAAACTGCTTTGCAGCCAAGTTTCATACTTTTTCAGAAGTTTCTCATGTGCTCTATTTACAGCAGTCCACTTTTGTCTAAACTGGGTCTTCTGTATAATCATTTCCTGCTTGAAAACTTTCATTTGTACTTCGTTATAATATTCATTTGTCAACAAAACATTTTCAGCCAATTCGATTTTTTCGTTAAATGTGGAAGCTTGTTGCTGCTGTATAATATTATAAAAGCTTATTCGTGTGATTGGTTTACATTCTGATGACCCTGGAAAAAAGAAAAGTGTTCTTAGAATAAAAAAATATAATAATAATTTTAGACTTCGTATGATAAAAACAACTTTAAAATCTACGGAAGCAGATAGATGCAGACAAGTAAACGCTTATCCAATATCTAAGACTCTAAACTATTTACTAAAATTAAAAGTTGAGATTTATCTAGCTTTATCATATAATTTTTTGAATTTTCAAAATGAAATTGATTAAAAATACATAAAGTCATTTAAAACATCAAATGTGAAATAACTATTGACAAAAGAAAAAATTATGCATATAAATAAAAAAAATAAAGTACATGCCTTGTTCTAAAGCACTCATAATGTACAATTTCTTTCAATTTCTTCAACATTCACATATTAAAACAACATACTAGAAATCACCGATTTATTCTCCTCTAATAAACGCCATCTTCATTCTCACCTACTGGCAGTACGGTTGCATTTATATCAAAAATATCTGCAGTGTCCGCCACCTGCACAAAAAAAATTCCAGTTGGATAAACTTAGAAAAATCGACTTTTGGCCAGCTAGAATCGGCAAATCTTCCACCGTGGTCCCAGCCTTGCACGGATGTACAATGTGTCGAACCCCTCGGAAAAAAGTCTTACGCAAAATATGTAATCAAAAATCAGCATTTTTTGTCTAATCTTCCATAAAGCATTCGTCTAATCTTCCATAATCGGGTTCTTTGCTGATGTTGGCGGCCAAATCGCTAAAATAGCTGAAATCCGCGTTTATCTATTTTTAGCAGATTGCTTTTTGATTTTATATCTTTCATTGTTTTAGATATTTTGGTACTTTCAATCTTGCAACAATACAGTTACAAAACTAATATTTTTTTACCTAAAAAACCCCCATTTAACCCTCTTAGGGGTGAATTTCTAAAATCGCTGAAATACGTGTTTAATCATTTTTTTAGTAGATTTGTTTTTCTGAATTTCGCGCTCCTACCAAAAACTGCTGCTGAGACATGATTAAAATATAAACATAGCAAATTCAATATCTGCCTTATCGCAAAACCTTCCACAAAATTAATAAAACATAGTATGCTAGAAAAACAGATCCAATAGAGCCTGATCAACTTTCCGGTGTTTACGAAATCCCATTCACGAGGGCAGATGGAAAATTACAATACTACATTAGAATGACAGACAGAAAATTTAAAACGAAAATAAAAGAACATATGGCAGAAATCAAATATTGCAGAAGAACTACAGCTTTGGCCAGACTACATTAAATAGAGCCTTTGCAGATTGATTTCAAGAATAGAAAAATAATTTTTCCATCAAGCGGTTATTTCCCATCCATTATCCATGAATCAATAGAAATATATTTACGTAACAAGAACATACGCAATGAATCAGCTTCTTTTGAATTACCTAAAATTGGGCACGCGATAATTTACAAATTAAAAAAGCAATAAAATTATAATTTCCACGTTTCCAGTTTGACCAATTTAAGCGTCTACTTGCATTATATATGTGATCTCGTGATTTGTGTTTATCATTTTCAAAAACTTTGCGAAAACAGTTTATCTATCATTTTGATCTTGAAGAAGTCGCCGTTAGAGCACATGAAACATGTCATATTTATATTAAAATATATTTTTAAGCCTTTTGTGTAATGTTTTTATCACTTTAAGCAGTAATTACATCTTTAATTTATTGATAATATTCTTTTAAATTACTTTTTTTACAATTTAATTAAAAAGAAATGATTCACTTATTCATATTTTCTCCTTCCGGGGTCCAAACCCGGATATAAAAAACTGGAAACAAACGACATATAATCCGACAAATAATTATTTGTCAGAAATTTCTAAATTATCTTTCAAGAGAAATTAATTGTTCTATTATAATCCGAAAAAATAATGCATATTCCATTTTACTAGCGATTAATGTAAATATATGAGTGTTTGGGAGAGTCTGAGCGTGCCAAAATTTCTGCTTATGATATATATATTTTTTTTTTTACAGAATTTATCTCCTCATGTCCACACAAGTGTGGATGTAAAATGCTGCTTCATACCATCCATTAGATTTCTCTGCATAGGTCTCCAAATTGGGGAATTTATTTTATAAAGAACCATGTAATGTGATAATAAAAAAGAAAAGTTCCTGTTCAACTGATGGCATTGAGCTCACAGGCTATTCAGACTAATTGTATATTATACTCTTATTTCAAAGGAAAATGCCTCTCGAAAAATAAAGAAATCGACAATAAACCTGTATACCAAATTTGAAGCAAATCGGATAATTCTGCATGAAATACCCATTTAGCTAAATTAAGGGGGATATATCCCTCCGTTTCCCCCTTTATACTTAACCAATGAACCTCCAAAACTAATCCGGAAAGCCCCTTGTCACAATGAACCTATATACAAAATTTGAATTAAATCTGATAATTCTGCATGAAATACCCATTTAGCTATTTTAATTCATGAAAAAAGGGGGATTAGCCCCCGTTCCCCCTTTATACTTAACCAATGAACCTCCAAAACTAGTCAGGGAAGCGATTTGTCACAATGAGCCTATATACAAAATTCGAAGTAAATCTGATAATTCTGCATGAAATACCCATTTAGCTAAATTAAGGAGGGTAGTCCCCCCGTTTCCCCCTTTATACTTAACTAATGAACCTCCAAATCTAATCAGGGAAGTGCCTTATCAGAATAAACCTGTATACCAAATTTGAAGCTAATCGGTTAATTCTGCATAAAAAACCCATTTATTTAAATTAATGGGGATTAGCTCCCTTTCCCTCTTTATACTTAACCAATGAAGCCCCAAAACTGATCAGGGAAGCGCCTTATCACAATGATCCTATGTCCAAAATTTGAAGCAAATCGGATATTTCTATCAAGAGTTATCGCTATACGTACATACATACGTACAGTCGTGGAAAAAAAAACGAACACCCCCCACTAACTCTGCAACAAATTATAGTAGAAGGACGTGACTGGTACCAAACGATTGGAAATAAAGTCTACTTTTAAGTGATGTATCTAAAATTTGCTTAAGGGGCCATCTACATATTAAAACCAGCCTAAACTTTAATTTTTTCAATGGCAACACCCACTTTTGACATGATATTTTAAATCTTCGGTTCAAACTATGCCTAGATACAAAATTTTAAGTCATTTGGATGATAAGTTTTTGAGTTATAAACATTCAAATTTTAGAGCTTCTAATGTTAAATTACATTTTCATATTTTTATTAATATCTCCTGAAATTATAATCCTAATGTGCTAACGTTTTGTTTGGTTATAAAACTCAAAAACCCAAACATAACTACGTCAAATTTGTAATTTTTAAAATTTTATAATATGAATTATGAATTATGAAATTAATATTCGAAAAAATTATGAATTGCAACCTACAATTTTTTTGATGGATTTATATTTACTATGTCCTGCTTTATGTGTATTCAAAATTTCAATTTTTTTTTCCAAGTAGTTTTCAAATTATGCTTAAAAAACGACAAAATGCTGCTTTAAGGGGCCGTCTATGATGTGCATTAAAGCATAGTTTGAATATCGATGGAGCGCTTCGACTCGAAATCCCGATTGACACCACTAAATTTTAATAGTATTTGTTACCTTATTCAAGGACAAAATTTCTGTAATTCTTTACGTTGGAGAATACTATTAAAATTTAGTGGTAAGAATCGATATTCGGGTCGTAGAGCTCTCATTCCAGTTTGAGAAAATATTATACTCATAGGCTGGGATTATAGTGACTTGATAAACTTAGAGATCAAGTCTGTCTTACACTATAAACAATGCGTAAACCGTATTTCAATGCTTCGTGATCTTATGTTAAACAACTCTGACAACGACCTGCGATTGTAGTAAGATATAAGATAGCGAGGCACCAGAACCCCAGCCTTTATTAGTATATATATATATTTCTTTTACTTTTTCAATGTCTGCTTTAAAATTTTTCATTAAAATTACGTAAAACGTATTTGCATGAGATATATGTTTTCATTTATGGAAAATAGTTTCGCTTTTATTTTTAAATTAATAAAGCTCATTTTTGAAAAATATGATCAGTTCTACCTTAGAAAAAACTTAATCATTTTTGTTACCTTTAAATGGATTTATAGCTTCTTTTCCAGTCTAATAAAGCTATATTGTTTTTTCTGCAGTATATATGTTTGAAGTGAAGTTTATTATAAATGCATATGTGTAGAGTATTTGCTGAAACAAAATGGCCCCACAATTAACTGAAGCAACGAAAGGCCAAATGATTGGCATGTGGCAAGCTGGAAGAAGTTTTCGTTATATAGCTGGGCATTTTCAAGTGTCTCTTCAAACTGTTTCAACATGGATTAATAGGTAAGGTTTATATTGGTAGTTTATTGCGAAGAAAAAATTACAATATTTCTTCTATAACTTTCGTATTTAAATCTATTCGATTAAACAGGCTAATTGAAAAAAAAATTACAAGTTATTTTTATGGTTTTCTGATAGGCAAGATTATTTCCCAATCGCTAGCAGTGTGCAAAAAAATCTAATAATAATAATAATAATAATAATAATAATAAATAATAAATGTCATATGGCAAGTTTTCTTGCCAGGAGGCATTAATGAGTTAATTGTAAAATTTCAAATGAACTACCAGAATAGGTTTAATCATAGAATTATTACCCCTATTCCGAAGGAGAATAACGGATGTAAAGTTATTCAGATGTCTTTATAACATATATTTAGTTTTAGGTCTTCAAATAAATCGGAATGTAAATTCTGCGAACATATCTCAAAACAAGACACCCCCCCCTCCTCTCGCTACTAAAAAAAAAGCAATGTCTGGATTTATTTTCAGACTAAAAAACAATTTATCTGCGTTCTTTTCTGTTATTTTTACTTTGTTTCATTACGCTGCTTTATACTATTTTTTTTTTAATTCTAAATTTTGTATCTGTCAATATTATTCACGTTTCTGCCAATAAACTAAAGAAAAGGCGAATTAAATAGATGCAAAATCTGAGAAAAAGCATTATAAAAGCACCTGTAAAATTCCAATAACATTTACATATTCTAAGACTATTTTAATTACAAGTAATCTTATGGTTTTTTAATCCCTTCGTGACGAGAGTCTATTACAGAATTTTTAATAATTACCACCGGTTTTTCAAAACAGAAATTTTCGTCTAATTGAATTGTGGAAATGCTAAGATATAATAAGGCAAAGCTTGCAATAAAAATTAACTGGTGGGAAAAATCGAGGATTCTGAGCATCTTATGCGTCACGCATACGTGTCGCTCGTCCCTAAGGGGTTAAAATCGGATAATTCAACACTTGTAAACATTATCTTACAGCATATAACAATAACCGAAACTTATTAAGTGAGTAAAATGGTCATATCGGTAAAACATAATACATTAAAAGGTGACATTCTGCAGCATTTCAACAATCGAGTACCGAACTTCAATTTGGATACAGCCCCTTAAATATGCTCATTATAAAGTAATTAATTTCTCAGAAACTAATCGTAGGAATTTAATGAAATTTGGTATCTAGGCATAGTTTGAACTGCAGATTTCAAATATGTTGTCAAATTTGGGTCTTGCTAATGAAAAAAACAAAGTTTGGGTGTGTTTTTATATGTATATGGTCCCCTAAGCAAATTTTATATACATCACTTAAAAGTAGACTTTATTTCCAATCGTTTGGTACCAGTCACTTCCTTCTACTATAATTTGTTGCAGAGTTAGTGGGGGGTGTTCCGTTTTTTTTTCCACGACTGTACATACATACATACATACAGAACCTCCGGGCTCATTACTTCTTAGGCTATGGTAGCCTGTGAGTTAAAAACTATTATTCAGAATTCGTTTTAGAATTACATATTATTGTGAGCCTTTCCATTCCAATTAGAAAATATCTTATTTAATTTATCGAGTTCGGAGTTCACAGATCTAAAAATATTCTACAATTTCTGTTTCTAATATACCTCAAACAAGACGCTTTTATGCATGGCAAAATATACACTCGCAATGGATATTCGCTGCTTTAGTATTGTGCTACTGGCATGAATTAATCACAAAGGTGTTCGGAATGCTTTTGGAATTTGATTGATTTTCATATGATTCTAGGCTGTGAATATGCTTGAAAGGAAATTCGTGAATCGTTGTGGAAATGTCTCTAAATAGTGAAGTACATAACTTAACAAATAAATATAATGAAAGCTTTTGAAACATCCAAATTTTAAAATATACATATTCAATGCTTACTTTTTGTCATAAATTTATTTGTTGCTAAATTAAAAGTATGTAATTACAGTTTCAATGATAGAATACAAAAAAGAAATTAATTAAAACAAATAAATTCTGAGAAAATACTTTTTAAAATAACCATAATTTTGAGTTGCAATAATCTTAGATTTTTAATTACAAGAGACATAATGCGTGACGGAACTGTTGAAAACTGGAATTCTGAAGAGAATTGCATCTGATATCCGTAACTAGCATAAAACATTACTAACGAATGAAAATAAAAATATTTGAGAGGGTTTATGCGAGAAGTGAACGCATAAATAAAACATCTAAGCAAAGAGTACGTGAGAGAAATAAATCTGTCAGGTGCGAGTATAACTCGCCCTCAAAGAGTTCCATACATTAAATTTACTAATTAATAAACTCCTGCATCCCTATTTTGTTCATAATTTTAGTTTCAATATATTCAGAATTAGGAGAAGGGAGCCATATTTTTCCAGTATACTTTCGACGATATCTCTGAAAATATAATAGCTAAAATTAAAACAAATATATTTTTGAATTCTATGTTACGAGATCTTTCGAACAATACCCTACTCGATACATAAAAATATTTTTTTTTCCAAGTAACTTAGTTATCTCGGCTTAGTTATCTCGGCTAATTACTGACACTATTTTTAGAAAACCATTATCAAATATCCTGGGATGATTCTTCGTCGATACATACCTCGAGCGCCCCTCAACTCTCCCCCGACTACCCAAAAAGTAAAGTTTGTGTGCAACAAAAAAATGCGTTTTTCTCAAAAACTATGTTATCTAAGAAAATCGTTATAGTTTTCCTACAAAGTTTAAATAAACTCCTTCTACCCCTAATTTTTTCATAATTTTAGTTAGTTTCAGTAGATTTGGAAATAGAGGGGGGGGGGGTGACATATTTTTGCAGTGCATTTTCGACGATATCTCTGAAAATACAATACCTGAAATCAAAACAAATATATTTATGAGTTCAGTATTACGAGATCTTTCACACGATACACAAAAAGAAAACTTTTCTTTTTCAAGTAACTTAATTACTCCCTAAATTTTTCCTAAACATCTTCATAAAAAGGCTTTATAACTTTCTTAAGTTTGAACTTTCCACGTCCCATAGTTTACGAGAAAAAGGGCTAGACGGATAGACACAGGGCGTGATCTTATAATGGTTTCGTTTTTACTTTTTAAGTACGAAACTCTAAAAAGTTTGGTATGGTATAAGAATCATATATTAAGTTTTAACCCCTTTCTTTTTTATTTTATAAATCGATTCTCCCTTTCTTCAAAATTTCACACGTAATATTTAACTTAAAATAATAATCATTCCTTTAATTACATTTTTCTCATCTCCTTTTTGTTCGCTTTTCTGTATCACGCCCTATCATTTTTATAATAAAAAGAATACAAACTTCATAGATTCTTCTCTTCGTTAATTCAAGTTCCCAGCGTATTTTTATCTCAGTTCTTTTGGCTGAGCTATATTCCTCAGTTAATAAATACAATCTTCCGGGCATTGCAATGCGAACACTCCTAATATGGTATCATTAACGAGTCTCTATCGTTCGTTAATCTAAAAATATCCCAACTATCATTAAAATATGTAACTTTCTTTCCCAGAAAATTCCTTTCCCATCGCCATCTCCATAAATCGTTATTGTGCCCTTGGCAAAGTTATATTTTGAAGTAAATAGATATTCTGTAGCAAAAAATGGATCCTTTCGTTATTTATATCATTAACATGCTATGCTCCTTCTGAAATTTCATCGCCAAGCAACCCTATTGGCGACTTTTTAAAGGTTGTGACATACCCTTTTGAACTGTCATTTAGAAAACAAAGCATGATATAATTTAACAATAACAACAGATTATAAAAACACTTCAAAGGGGAGGAAGAGTAACGGAACAATCAGCATAACTTGTAAACATAGGGCTGCTCTTCAAGTGTTAATCTGACAGTCCTACGCTCAATTTCACAATGACTCTAAAATAATTATCTTTACAAGAAAGCACAATCTCTACTATATATACTAACAACTGAATAGACTTCGTTGGTCTCAATACTTCTTTATTTGAAATATGGAAATCAATTTCTCGCCAAACGCTCATTAGCCTGGTAACAAATTAGCTTTTTTACACACTTGTAACTCCAACTGGCGTAAATATTAACATGGGAACTTGATGACCGTCACTATAACTAACGAGATTCGCTGCAAGACCACTGAATCCAGTTTACACCTTAACACTTCACTATATAGAGCCACTACACAGCCACAGTCACCTAATTAATATATCATTGCAAAATAATCGTGACAACAAGATTCAAAAGAACATACGCATTTTGTAAAATTTAAAGAGAGACCGAATAATTCTCATGCATGCACAAATAGTCTAATAATTTATGACACCACGATCGTATGTAAAACAATAATAATAAAAAAACCACTCTTCGACTTGAAAACCTCTAGGCACTTTTGTACAAGGTAAAATCATGTTTTTAGAATAACAGAATTAATTTATTTTAATTTGGAAGATAATCCCATAGCTAAACGAAAGCCTTGAGGTCACAATGACAAAATACTTGATGTCATGAATTTGAAAATTCTGTTGTTACCGAGATTCTTGTGCCGAAAAAGTATAAAATAATTTCACTAGGCATCTGTACCCTAATATTTATCTAAGACATATGATTAGCTAGGCTCAAAATGAAAAAAAAAATATCTACAAACCAATTGAAAAGATAATAAAAATCTTACCAGATTTTGTTTGAGAAACAAGAATGTAGTTTAAGTTTCTTAATGTATTTTATAATTTGAATTTTGAATCGTTGGGTCGGGCTCCGAAAAAATAAGCACGAAATCATCTTTAGTATGTGCTCTTTAGCCTTACACTCACTCTCTCACACACAAATATATGTATTAAATTGACATTTATTTTCTACTCTATACTTTTTTTATTTTTTTTTATTTTTTACCTAACAATAAAATTTAATTAAGAGATTTGAAAAATGTTTGGCAATTATCACCCAACTGTTTCGTACAACTGATACCGATACCGATTATGCAATTATTATTGCAGTATTTTTTATGGCTACAAGAACTTTGATTGTACTGAAAGGTATCACTACGTTATAATGTAACTAAAATGCACTTGAAATAAAGACTGTCCATATACAATAATGTATCTTAACTTTTATGTGTAAAAGAAGCAAAATTCTGCACGAACTATTTTTAAAATAAGTCATGCTGTAGTAAACTATGATAGTGTATTTAAATTCCCAAACAATAATAATATATTCACAAAAATTATGGCACAACAAATTAAATGGTAGACAAACGGGCGTCATATACATTTTTTAAGCAGGGCAAAAAGTAGTATATAGATTAAATTAAAAATCATATGTATGCATATATGGATGTATACGTAAAATAAAGATGTTATTTTTAGGGCTATAATATCTTTGTGTTACAAACCTTAAATAAAGAGTATCTAAAAAACAATTACGAAATTTTAAATTTTACTGAGTATTTCTTCAATAAAAGAGCGTAATAATGTTTCTCATTTTCACTTAATATTAAGATTTTTGTATTCATTGCTTAGAATTCAGTTTATTAGTATGACTTAATATTTATATCTCGGTTTAGTAACATTTTGCGATAAATCTATTTGGGAATGAATTCTCCACGCATCTCCAAATAAGGAAAAAACTTTTAATCACTAGACGCATGTGTGTCTATTGTGTTTGTTGTTAGTGATGAGAATTTATAATAAGGGATTTTTTCTTTGTTCTTTGCAGACGTAAAACATCACGTATGACCTAAATGTTTTGATAGTTAAAAATATCTAAAAGTAAAAACGAAACAAATATATACAATTTAACAATTCTTGGAATTGTAAGAATGCTTCAGAAATATACTAATGATATTAGTAAGTAGATGATATTTTTTCATTTTCTAAATGAATATAAGCTTATAAATGAAACATTTTCCCATTTGAGCAGAAATCTCAATCCACATGTTTGCTATATATAATATTTTTACTTAAATAGCAAAAAATAATTCGGCTTATGTATGAAAATTTCATTTATTTTACCCTTTTTAGTTTAAGAATGCGGCAAAAAAATTTCTAAATATGTTTATATTATCTGTGTTTTATACTAATTAATTATCGCAGATGAAATTACTGTTTATTATTATCATATATTGCCAGAAGTTAATATATTAGTACATTATCATTGTAAAATATTTTTAAAGAGTTAACTTAATTAATATATTAAAAACTCATTACATTTAATAAAATTTTGCATTAAAAACAGTTTTAAATCCGAAATCCACCATAGACATTAATGTTTAATAATCTTAAAAAATTATTTAAAAAATGAACCCGCTTTTTTATGCATTTTTCCGGCTGAGTTCTCATTTTATACCAAATTCACAAATTTATCACTTGATAAGCAAAACTCAATGCATTATCATTATAAAGAAATATAGAGTTAACTGGATTAATGTATTAAAATACAATAAATTTAAGAAATTTTTTATGAAACACTTTTAAAACGTAAATAGGTTTAATATATTTATCTGGAATAATAAATCATCGCGAAGTAATCGTGAGCGGTCAATACATGATCGGCCTTTTCACGCGCAGCAGAAAAAAGTACAGGCGTTGAAAATGTTCTATGATAAATCATAATATATTTATCTGAAATATTAAAAATATTAGAAATCTGAATGTCATAGAAAACAAAATCGATTACAGGTATTTTCACAAAAAGATTGCTTTACTAATAGCTAACTTTTTTAATCTATTAATACAATCTTTGTGACATGGTCTTAGAAAACTTTATTCTAAAATTCAACTAAACTATATGATTTTTTTTATGTCTTCCTGTTCTCTCCATAAGAGTTTGGATACTCATGCAATAGTTGAAGTTACAAATAGCAACTGATTAGGCTAGTCGTATTTTTCCATAACCTTATTGAAACACTTTGTATAAAACAGCCGATACTGCAATAATATTGAAACATAAAATTGTGCTTTGTTGCTAATATATTTTTAGAATCTTATACAGTAGATGCAGATGAATATAAATAGCAATTATTGTTATCAATCTCTTAATGATATCGAAATAACCAGGACAACCACGTATACTCATTTGTACGCTAAAGGCAAACATTTTATCTGATGAGTCCTTTTTATGTTATCGCTTTTTCAGCACATGAGTTCCTTAAAAATAAGCAATTAAAATCAAGGTTCTGTTGTAAAATCCATTCAAAGAATGACTTATAAAAATAAATGATTCAGCTATCTTGGACTGGGTGAGTCCCAGATGAGGCCTGAATCACGATCGACAACGATATTTCTGAAACTGCACAGCTCACAGAAACTGAACATGCCAAAACATTTGACAGAATAATGCTAATGATGGGAAAAGAAATATAAAATAATGTTGATGATGGGAAAAGAAATATAAAATAATACTAATGATGGGAAAAGAAATATAAAATAATGTTGATGATCAGTAAAGGGACGAGAGCAAAATTATTGAAAAACACCTACAAATACGTAGGAAAATTTCAAATCCGGTGTACAACATCGCTCAGGCAATTTCGAAAAATAATATGATTATGCACAATTCATTATAGATTTTACAGGGAGAAATGCAAACAAACAATACTTTCAATAAATATTTTGTACCAATTCATAAAAACACAATTTCCTCATGATCAAGGTAAATATATTTTTTACTAATACTAGTTGTTATCATAAAGTATTTTACTAAATCGATTATTGTTATTAATCAGATATTATTATCAAAATCTGGTGGTTCGTGATGATCAATTTAATCGGCATCTCCTGTACTTCGAAATAATGTAGATTCTCGATTATCCAATAGCATGTGAAAAAATTGAAATTATCCGAAAATAGGAAGACACATTTTATAATTATGTAAACTTTAATTAAAATTGTTATAGATAAAATAAATATTAGCTGATATCATAAAGTAAAATAAATAACTGTTATCTTAAATAATATATCACAAGAACAGGGTAAATTTTAGACGAAAATTCTGTATTTACGTACCTTTTGGGGAGTTTTTTTTTCTCTGTTGTCATAAGCAAAATTAAGTCCATTTGAAGAAAGAAATTCATTCATTTTTATTTTCTCCTTAACCCTTTGACTACGGGTCACTACATATACGTTCCAGTGGATTATTTGTTTATTTTATTTGTGCCACTTTTTGAAAAATAAACTCTGCCTTATGCATATACTACAGGTCTGCCGCTGGCAACTATTTTTATATTCTATTCGCATCACTATTTTAAAAAAGAATTAATTTCTAAGTATATTTTTCTTGCACATTTTGTCATAGGATATCGTCAAGGAATCGTTTTCACCCTCGGCAAGATCTGCTCTCTGACGCTCTGAGTGTCAAGTCTCTGCATATTTCGACTGCTGCGTGTTCGGGCGAAGTTTGGAAAGGGGGCGTGTTATTCCCGCCCTCTTGCTATCCAGTATCTTCAGTTGTGTCTTTGTCGGGCGGAGCTTGGATAGGAGGCGTGTTATTCCCGCCTTCTCCACTGCTGGTGTTCGTTGCGTGGAAAAGAGGCGTGTTACTGTTACTCCCGCCCACCTGATCTCTGCTAATCTTCCGTGACTGCTCTTTTGAATGCCATGGCCATGAAAGAGAACCAACAGCTTGACGACCTTATGAATGGGATCATAAACGGATATGTTCCTGCGGACTGGTTACGAGAATTCAACGCCTTCCCTACTCTAGATGAGCAAGTGAACGATGTTTTTCGAGAATTTTTATCCGGTATAGATGAAGAAATACAGTCTCTCCAACAACGAAAGGACTACAACGACACCCACAAGGCTCAGGTAAAAGACCTCTGTCTTTTTGCTATATCTATTTTGGGGGAGCCATCTAGATTAGATTTAATTGATTTAGCCTGTAGAACTGGCTATATGAGATTTCTAGGGAATAACCAATGGGAAAAACTCCAAATTCTAAAGAATTTTAGCTCACATTCTAATCCCCCCCCGTACAGGAAAAAGAAAAAATTCTGAATCTGAAAATCCAATTCCCCTCAAAAATAAATTCGGGAATCTAAATTCCGAAGCTAATCTTGATAACCATGATCTTATGGATCAGGAATCTGCTCAAGATGGTGCTGCAAGCACCGATGTTGAATGTCCAAAAAACGACAAGCACCCCTTCTTTATTGAATTCAAAGATATGGATTGGCGCAAAGTTGCCCAAGAGATAAAAGCCCTTGATTCTGATAATCCTCCTCAAGTCAGCCTCTCCGGGGAACTTCTAAAAGTTCTACCCAAATCTGTCAGCCAATTTAGAGATATCCAAAGATACCTAACTGACAAACATATGAATTTTAACACCCTTAACTCAAAAGAACTTCGACCAAAAAAAATCTGTATTAGGGGAATCCCCCCCAACACAGACCCCCAACTTATTATCGAAGACCTTCGTAACCATGGATTTAAGGCCACCCGAGCCGCCATGCTAAAGAGTCGCAAAACTGGCAGAGGTATGCCAATTTACATGGTCAACGTCCTCCCTTGCACTAACTTTGAGAAGATCTATAAAATTGAGGAACTTTGTGATATAAGTGTTCGTATTGAATACTTCAGAAACAACAATAACCCAAAACAATGTTACCGCTGCCAACGGTTCGGACACGCCTCCGAGACGTGCAGCCTAACACCAAAATGTCTTAAATGCTCAGAAGAGCACCTCACTGATAACTGCCCCAAGACAGGTAAAATAATTCCAAAATGTTCCAATTGTAACCGTGCCCATCCGGCCTCATACAGAGGTTGCCCAAAAAATCCAAACAACATTAAGAAAAAAAATACCCCAACACTCAACACCAAAACAAAACCGCAATACCAAAAACCAAATATAATTGCTGACATCGCAGACATTTTCAAACGCTACAATTACACCATTCATGATAAACCAAACGATATCAACAACAGTGAGACCACTACTGACGTGAATAACGATATCCAGGAAGCCCCAGTTGAGGACACTTCCAGTTACACTAAACAAAATAAAACACCACCTGTTATACAAAATAATTATACAAACACATTCAAAGATATGTTTGACACCTTCAAAGACATGAAGGAACTTCTCCAAATTACCAAACTCCTAAAACATTTAAAAAACATCGCCATCAAATCAAAAAATTGCAACAACCCATTCGACAAAATGTATATCATAATAGAAGAATTAGACGCCTTTTCTACGGAGCTCAACATTACCAATTATGAATAATTACAATAACAAAAATTTCTCTTCTCTTCTTATTTTCTCCTGGAATTGCCAATCATTGCAACCCAGGATTAATGAACTCCGCTCCTTTATTTCCATTAATCCACAAATCGATATACTCTTAATCCAAGAAACACTTAACCCTTCCTGCAGTATCACCATCCCAGGTTACAAACTCCATCATACACCACGTGCCAACTCTCACTGGGGTGGCACAGCCATCTACATCAAAAATTATATCCCACATCATACAACTCAAAATATTCCACTCCCAGGCATTGACTACACCAGTATTGTCGTCAACTTGCCCCATGCCAAAATCAACTTCACATCTTTTTACGCACGACACGGGCGACAATACCCCATAAATGACCTGACACACATCATTACACAACACCAACATGCATTTATCGCTGGTGACTTCAATGCACATAGCAGGCAGTGGAACTGTCATTCCACCACTACCAGAGGTAGATCTCTTCACAACTTGGTTAGCCATTTCAATCTCAGTCTCCACGCACCTACTACACCAACACACATTCCTGTTGCTCGCAACCAGCACCCTTCTATTATTGACTTCGCCATCACCAAAAATCTTACCTTCCCTATCAACACTTCTGTTATTAATGACCTAAGCTCTGACCACCTTCCTGTCTTCTTCAAAATTGATCTTATCAACCCTATCACTCCTCCTCCTTCAGTAGCTATTGACTGGAATAAATTCCAAAATTACATCAACAACACCGACCTTACCTACCCCACAATCAACAACACTACTGACATTGATAACGCAGTTAATAAACTCAACAACATCATTTACAAAGCTCAAAAAGATGCCACTTACACCAAATTCAAAAATAATAACTCTTACATCTTACCCACTTACATACATAATATCTGTAAACAACGCAACACACTCCGTCGACTCTACCAAAATACCAGAGATCCCACCCTTAAAACAGCTGTCAACAGGCTCAACAATAAAATTAAAACCCTTATTCAGAAAGATAAGCAAAAAAACTGGTCTAAATTTCTCGAAAGTCTTACTTGCGAGGATAACTCTCTTTGGCAAATCAAAAAGAAACTCAATAATAATTATACCCCTATTCCTCCCCTTACTGCCAATAATCAAACTGCGTATACTGACGAGGACAAGGCAGAATGCCTCGCTAGCTCATATGAAAGGCAATTCTCTCCGAATCCCTTCCTTTCAAGTCAAGCACACTTTAACAATGTCAATGATACTGTTAATGACTTCCTCTCAACCCCTCCTATCCCTCTCCCCGAAATTCAACCCATCATGATCAACAATATTATTCAAAAACTTAATAATAAAAAATCTCCTGGGTACGATAAAATTTCCAACTATACTCTTAAACAACTTCCTATCAACTGTATTCTCTACATTACGAAGCTCACTAATTCTATCCTCAAACACTGTTATTTTCCTAAACCCTGGAAAACCTCTATCATTTCTCCTATTCCTAAACCATCCTGCAATCTTAATGACCCAACTAATTTCCGTCCCATCAATCTTCTCTCCTGTCTAAGTAAAGTCATCGAACGCGTCATTAGATCACAGCTCAATGACTTCCTTCACAACAACAACATTCTTATGCCTGAACAATTAGGCTTCAGAGCCAAGCACTCCACCCAACACCAACTTCTTCGATTTGTGGAATTCTTAACTGAAAACTTCAACGAGAAGAAGCCTACTGCTGCCATATTTCTTGATGTCGCCAAGGCCTTTGACAAAGTTTGGCACGCGGGCCTCATTTACAAATTAATTCGGCTTAAGTTCCCGTCTGGACTTATCCATTTAATACACTCTTACCTTGGTGATCGTGACTTCTATGTCCGTGTGAACAACTCACTTTCTCTACTACACATAATACTCTGTGGTATTATTCAGGGTTCAGTCATTGGCCCTATTTTATTCATAATATACTTTAATGACATTCCACGCACACTCTTCACATCACTCGCACTCTATGCGGACGACACTGTTCTCTATGGCACTGCACATCACCCATACAATCTTTACAAAAATCTACAACACCACCTCAACATCTTCATGGAATGGTGTGATCAATGGCGCATTAAGATAAACGAATCTAAAACTACTGCTGTTTACTTCTCTAGAACCTTCTCCACTCCTAATAGATTAACCATCAATAACATTACCATTCCCTGGTATGACGATGCCAAGTACCTGGGAGTTACCATTGACAAACGCATTACCTTTAAAAAGCATATTCTTAATATCCGCGGTAAAGTCGCCGGAATTTCCAAAACCCTCGTCCCCCTTCTTCGCAGTCACTCACTCTCCATACACAACAAACTCTTAATATATAATGCTTGCATTCTCTCTGTTATCACATATGCATGTCCAATCTGGGGCTTCACTTGCAAAACCAGTATGAACAGCCTCTCTAGTACCCATTACAAACAGCTCCGTTACATCAGGAACGGGTCTAGATACTTCAAAAACTCCACAATCCTCAAGGATCTGAAAACGACTTCACTCAAACATCGCATTAAACACCTTGCGAAAAAATTCTACAATGACATTAATCACATTCCAAATGAACTCATTTATGAGCTACCTGACTACGATGCTTGCAGTCCATCCAACCGGAAAAAACCAAGGTACTCCACTATTCTTGATGAATAGTCCTTCCGAGCTATAATTCTTACCTCAAAATTTTTCTCTTTAATAAAAAATATATATATATATTATTATATAATTTTTTACTGATAATTTTATATTGACTTTTCTCCTAAACTTCTCTTAACATCTTTACTTTACCCCGTCTGGCATATTTTTGTTTTTTTGAACTATGAACTATTTTTACTTTTATATTTTAACTAGTAAATTTTCATTATTTTATAGATATACTTAACACTATACTATTTTATGTAGTCAATTGGACTACGGCTAGACATTTCATATGGCTCTCTCAGGATTTGATATACACCTACTCAAAGCCAGGGTGTGCAGTTGCTTCGCAACTTGGAAGCCCATTGAACCTATCACAAGTTTAAGTTCAAGTTTTGTCATAGTAATATGAAAATAACCTGACATAAGAAAATGGTGCGAGATAAAATTAAAAAATAGCCGGCCGTGGCACCCCCGATACTGGATATTTTCTAGAGAAATCTCCCAGAAAGAAGAATTAATCTAAATTGTGCTACAATTTAATATTAAAATAGTAGCCCGCCAGTCCTGGCCCGGAATGAAAGTCTTATTTGTGATTTCCTTCTCAAAATATTTCGGTTTTAAATTATTTAAATTTAATATAAAATCGTTAAATCTGTTTCATTCGGATTTTCAAACCATTTTTGTTGCCAAGGCGGATTGGGGGATGTTTGTTTATAATTGATCACAATTTTCGATCTATTTTAAATTACTATTTGCCGAATCTTTCTATCATTAATTTGAATTTTCAAAGTATTTGGTTGTTTGTAAGTTCTTTTCTTTTGGGGATATCAATTCGTACCAGAAAATTATGCCCGTCAATTATTAGACATCAGTTATCGGAATTAATGTCTTATAATTGAAAGATAGAAGTTGCCTGTACGAACATACTTTCTCTAACGGAAAGAACTTTCCGAATAACCCAATATTAAAATATTGTATCAGTATTTCAATGTTTTATTAATATTTTTACAATGTTTAAACATTGTAAATTCATTATAAAAATTAATAAAATTTGTTCCAGAGTTTTTGGATACAAGTATACATACCTGTATTATTAAAACTGTCAAATAAATATATTGGATTAACCGAGTGTGTTACATAAAATACGTCGAATAATCGAGAGTCTACTGTATAAAAATACTATTTTGCTATTCTCAATTATTTTAAGATGTACCAAAATTCCTTCATGAAAATAGGGTAATTATACGTAACATTTTGCAACAGTGGTGTCTAGATATTGTTAAAAATGTTGTGAATAATTTAGAGTAATTCGTGTAAATAAAGTTCACAAATCAAAGTCCATTGAGAAATCTTGTTTAACGTTCAAACGATTTAATCATATTTAACATATCACTACACACAGCATAAATATTTTAGAATTTTCTCTTGCTATAAGAACGGAACATTTACACACAGCACTTCTAGTCAACTAAATCTAACCAGCTTCAATGTAACTTCGAGCTGGAATCAGCATTCTTTATAATTTTTTTTTCCTCGGATCGGGACAATGGCGGTCGACATCCCCAACTAGTGAATATTTTTCTTGCCTATGATATAATTGAGTTGCAACAGATATTTTTTAGTATAGGTACAATATATTTGAGGCTTAAATATACTATGCAATTGCGACTGGGATCCTATATACCATACTTACTCTATATCTACTCTATTCAATAGTGATAAACAGAGAACGTATATTTATGATCTTAAAACACACAAAAAAAAAAGTCAAAAATAATGCATAAATATCGTGTATTTTTAAAAAGCAAATTTTATTTAATGTTTAAATAAAAACCGAATTCGGCCTTTAATATCTAAATTTTATCCTAACATAACTAATATTTTTACAAGAACGAGTAGCGTTTTTTTTTTTTTTTTGCTACAGCGGTTCCGCGTCCAATGAAAAAGACAGTTCGGTTTAATTTTCGAGTAGATGACCCCTTGTTACAAAACAAACTATAATTGCATTCATATTATCTCACCAGTGGCATACGTATGTTAATGGTGCAAAAAAAGAGGGGAAAAGTAAATAAAACAGACTTTTGTACTGCACCGATCTCGGCTGTTTTTCAGCCAATATTGATCACATGGCTGTTCAGCAACTGGTGGCAACCAGCCTATATTGTTCACGTGACAGCCAAAAGGCGTGGATGTATTCTGGAGGCAGTGTTGAATCCACTTTTCTCCGGGAGAGATTTCAGTGGCTTTGGGGGTGGGGGGACATTACACAGTTCTGGGGGGGGGGGGATTGAACTTTTTAACCATTAAAAGCATAAAATCTCAAATCTTCCAAGGCGGACATTTCAATGTTCCGGGGGGGGGGGGGGAGTACCCCCGGGACACCCCCTGAATTCAACACTGAGTGGAGCTGTCAGTGTCGTTGGCGTTAGTTGCTGTTGTTAGGAACCATTTTTTTCTCTCCCATACCCTTTGCATCAGCCTTTTTGAGTTTGACCCCTCCTCTCATAAATCCGTCTCCACCCACATCCTTGATTCACCACAGCATCGCCAACACCTTGCTTTGGATTTTTATGTATGATTACCGCCCCTTCTCTCATAAATATAAACCTGCCTCCACCCACATTTACCTGTACTTTTTTGTTGTTACTGTTGTTATTCGGTATTGTTTTTAAGTTTGCTAAATGGTCTTAAACTACCTTAATGATATTTGTATATTTTTGCTTTTTTATCTTGCAGTTGTATTTTTACATTTTATAATATTAGCCAACCCAGGTAGCCCAAAGATATCGGCCAGTGTCCTACCAATATTTCCCAATAGTTCAAAAGTCGTTGAATTTCGTACATCTAATTTATGACATCTGCCGATATTCACAGATATAACTTAAACTTAGTTTTTAAAAGAAAGCATTTAAAGGAGTTATTTGCAGTTATTATAACATAATAATGTAGAAATAGCATTCTAAGACATAAAATGTAATAAATTTCCCGTTGTATATAAACTTATTTTCTAATGCTTTATTTATAATAAGCTTACATTGGCCAATGTCGTAAAAATGATACTACTTTTACAACATTCAGGGATCGACATTAGTAAAAACAATGTAATTTTTTGACATTTCAAGATATCTATCAACATCCAGCACATCTGACGAAGTTTGTAATCTTGAGCGAAGTGAACAGTTCTGAAGGACCGCCCATTTGTATAGTTTATATGAAGAAACAAGTGGTGGAGGCGTCTGTTGTCAAATGCGCACAGAAAGGAAATGGCTATATAGAAATTTTCTGTAGGAATCTATAATTATTTATATAGAAAATATTCTTTTGAATTTTTTTTTCTAGAAATCGATAGACTTTGCTCTAAAAAAATTTTGTTAGAACATTTTATATAGAAGTTGATTGAGATTGCTATAGAAATATTTTATTAGAAACACTGTATAATAAAATCTACAGATATTGTAAAAAAGAAAATTTATAAAAATAAATCTGCAATTATTGTTATAGAATAAATTGTATTTAAAAATTAATGTAATGTCTATAAGGATGTTAAATTGTTATAAAAACTAATGATGTGTTTTAAGCATAATAAAGCTTTTACACATTTAAAAAAAAGTCATTTTATGTAATTTTTAAATTGATCCTTATTCATTTCTTTTAAAATGCTTTCGAGTTTCCAACTTTTATAACAATTTTATTTGTTATTATTGAAGAATACTTTTGTTTCAACTGTGGGACATTTTAATGAGACACTATCTAAGTAATAATAATTTTTATTATATATAATAATAATTATAAGCTTATACGTTTAAGTTATGTGCGTATTAATTTGTAATTAGTTCATCCATTTTTGTGGAGATGTACATATATTTATGATTCAAAATTAATAAAAAATATATACTTAATTTCTTACAAAGCAACATTAAAAATAATGGGGGAGGGGTTAAATCTTTCTTTACTTTTTTATGCAAGATGGAACTCCTGATTTTTAAGATAGCAAGCTCTAAAATTTCTTACAAGCTTTACACTTCTTATACTTTTAATATTTCATACCAGCCCTTAAATTTCTTACAAAATTTACAATGTCTAGAAAACTTAAAATTAAGTGGCCAATATTAATATCATTTTATAAAAATTTATACTTGAAAAAAATCTTTTATAACGAAACTTCAAAAAATAAGTAGATTGTGATTTGAACAGATCAAAGAGTATGAGAGAATTAGATGAGAGTTTTGCCAGACATTTTTCAACTAAAAGAAAATCCACTCATACCACTTTTTACTAAAAGCTTTTTGTAAAAGTATTTTCACTTTAATATTAGTTAAACTGTGATGTAGCTAGGGTGTTGAGCTTCCAACATGAGCGGTTCCGTCGCCCGTGAGGGCAGCTCCGCTCGATAGCCGAATACAAGCGCCAAGTTGCCGGATGAGCGGTGTAGGTGCTCTTTTCAGAGCTTTATCTCGAACCGCCGGATCGGACTGGCTCCTATCAGGAGGATAGGCTCCCTATCAGAGATTGCTGCACATGCGTAATGGATCATTTATGTTAATATATTTGGCAATTTATCGCTTGCTTGGCGAGAAGGATAACTCTTCAAATAGAGAGAAAACGCCGCTGAAGTCGTGACGTCATCAATATGGCTGACTGAAATGCCCATTGAAATAACATGGATGTAAAATATAAAATCTTCTAGGAATAATAATTTTCATATATAAAAACTTTCAGACACTATTCTGCAAAGTTTAAGGTCTCTTTCTACTTATAAGCAAAACTTTTATTTAATTTAAATTAATAATTTTACTAATTTTATATTTTAAAAACTATTAAAGATAGTTTATAAATTATTATAATACATAAATTATAAATAATATTTAAATTAAGTATATAAATTATATATTAAATAATATATTAAATATATAAAATATGATAAAATAATATGAATAAATATAAAATATAATATATTAAATTATAATACTAAGATGATATACTATATTAAATTAAATATTAAATCAATTTAAACATTAAATTATTTATATATTACATTAAATTAATATTATTAATAATTAATACTAATGATAAATAATTATTTATCATTTTAAATGATTAATAAATATAATTGATATTAATAAATATAAAATTAATTATTAATAATTTTAATTAATTATTTAATTATACGTATATATAATTATTAATTAAAAGTATTAATTTAATTATATTATTTAAATATATCTATAGTTAAATAATAAATATTAAAATTATGAATAATTAATTTTATATTATTTATTAATACCAATTATATTTATTAATCATTTAAAATGATAAATAATTATTTATAAGTATTAATTATTCATAATATTAATTTAATGTAATATATATTTAACTTAATATGTTTTAATTATCATTATTATTATTATATTATAGCTATTATAAGTTTATAGTATATTATCAATATTTTTAATTATATTGATATACTTGATATACTTATATTTGATATAAATTAATAACATAAATAATAATATTATTACAAATTATAAATTTAAATTATCATATTAGCGTAATTTGATTATTATTAATTAAAAATAATTGTATAATAATATGAACTAAAATATTAATTACTTGATAATTATATTTAATATTAAAAACTATAATTAATATTAATAATAATAAAATATTTATAATTATAATTAGTATTAATCTTAATAAATAATTAATATTGTATTTATAATTAGTATTAACCTTAATAAATAATTAATATTGTATATATAAATAATATCATAATGAATTATATTAAATTAATACTTTTTAAAATTAATAATATAATATATTAAATTAAAATACTAAATTTTAATGTATTAAATATATGAAGAATAAAAATATGTAAATTATTAAAAATAATCTAATAATTTTTTAATTTTAATATGATTTTCTCTTTACTTATAATTAAAACATCAAATTACTTATAAGTAAAGAGAGATAAATACATCGTGACAGACATGAATATAAACATCACCGATTCAAACGATGTAAACAACCGCCATGTTTGTCTAACCAGTGTTTCAAATATGAAAATTATTATTCCTAGAAGATTTTATTTTTTACTTCCATGTTATTTCAATGGGCCCTTCGATCTGTTTATGCCCAGCGCCATGTTGAAACGTCACACTTCAGCAGCGTATTTGGAGATTATCGCCAAAGGTAAAGTAAGCCAAGCAGCGAGCAGGCGCCGTAAATGTTCAGATAGGGAGCCCTTCCTCCCGATAGCTTTTACTCCGGAACGGTAATTTTTACTGATTCACCATGGATTGCGAGGATTCTTCGTCAATGGAGAGCCTGGCCTGTACCAAAGGTACTACTGAACAATTTTCCAAATTATCGGCTGAACTTAAAGAGTCGATCTTCAGTTTTCTGAAAGTTGTTCCCAGAAGCAGATCAGAGTTTCAGTTTAAGAAAATTATTTTCGAAGGCCAAAAATTGTTTAATTTGCTTACTAAATTCCCGGATGCAAACCATCAATCCATTTACGAAGTTACAAATTGTTTTCGCCGTTTCAACAATGAACCTAGTAAGATTAATGCCGATAATATTCTTTCCCAACTTACTACTCAAATTACTGCTATTGAAAGCAATTCCTTACAACTTAACAGTTGCACTAATCTTAAATCATTCCATTCAAATACTGCTAAAATTGTTGAGGAGAAAGACCCATTGGGCCCGATACTCCAACTTATTCCAAATTTGATTCCCCAAACCGTTTTGGGCCACTGTCCGACTCCGACGAGATGGATACCTCCGGCGTAGTGCTGAAGGACCATATCGCCTCTCCCCCAAAAACTCGTACTTTCAAAGATAAACCCATGCCCATAACTATAAAATTAACTACTGACTGGAAGGAAGTTTTCCGAAAAATCGAAAATTGCACTACCCATCAAATTGAAAAGAGCATCCTTAAGAACTCAATTAAAATTATTCCAAGTACTATTGAAGATTTTAGAGCCATCAAAAATTTCCTCTCCGATTCTAATCTTGAATATTTCGGCCTCCCCCTTAAGTCGGAGAGGCCCCTCAAAATTGTAATTAAGGGAATCCCCTGTGATTCTGACATCTCTGAAATTAATTCAGAATTAACTAACCTTGGATTCAATGTGCACTCTGTTGCTCAACTTAAGAACCTCAAGTCCAAAGACCCTTTACCTATTTTCGTGATAAATCTTTTACATAGTGATAACCCCAAAGCTATTTTCGATATTAATATTTTTCCTCGGATTTCGGGTCCGTGTTGAACCATACCGGTTCCACGGCCCGAAACAATGCTACAATTGCCAACAGTTCAATCATTCGTCTTTCACCTGTAACTACAACACCGTCTGCCTAAAATGCAGCGGAGCACATAAGTCATCAAATTGTCCCATAACGGACCAAAAACAATTTTGTTGCGCTAATTGTAGCGGTAATCACACAGCAAATTTTTCGGGGTGCCCTAAGCGCCCCAAAAATCAAAAACTTCAAACTGCCACAAAAGGCACTAAATTCCCTAAAAACCGGGCCAGTGACCCAAAAGATAACAATTTCCTAACACTAAATGCAATTAATTTCCCTGCCCTACCTTCCAAAAACATTTCAAACCCTATTGATAATGATAATTCTCAATTCAACTCCAATGGTCTAGCAAAATTAAATTATCCGGACTTATTCAAAAATTTAGACCCAATTATAGAAAAACTTAAAATCCTTAATGACCTTCTAGAAAATATCAGTAAACTTACTTCAAAATTAAACATTCCTATTCAAAATTTAATAGAAACGAATATCTGCACTGTTAAAAATGTGTCAGAAGAGACTTAAGCCTGCTCTCTCTGACAGCAGTACTCCAAATTTCCTATTGGCTCTCCAGCTCTTGACTCCTTCTCCTTACCGGCGGAGCGCATGCGTTTTCAGACTACCCTAACTGTTATACTTATATGGTGCCTGAACGGGCCTTTTTTTTTTTTTTTTCTTGTTGGCCTTTGGCCTTTTACCGACCTTTCCAGTTGCTTCGGAATTCTCTCAATGTTATGTTCTCATCATTGTTATGTCCTGGGGGTGTGTGGCATTTGGCCACTGGTACCTCGGCAAATTTTGTTCGAAGTCAGTTAAACTGTAATAGGATTTGTGCTGCCTCTGCTAGTGATGGGTAAAACCATCTGTGGCCAAAGTGAGTTGTTTTGATAATCGGATAATATGAAAATTATTGCGGAATACAGATGTCAACTTTGATTCTCGTTTGCCGTTGAGATATATATATATATTTTTTTTTTTACTAAGATACTTTCAATTTCGACACCGGTTTCGAAAGTAAAAGTTTCTTCTTAAAAAAAAAAAATCGAATAAGTAAGTAACGTCGGAAATGGAGATCGATCTCAACTATCCAATACAAAAAAAAATCGTTTAAAAATATTGAAATGTAAATGGGAATTAGAAGATAACTGCCCCATAGGATTAATAATAGCCAGAGGGTGTTTTCACGTGCGTTGACCACCACCGATTGCGACAAAATGACTTTTTGGTAGACATTTACAAAGCGGTTTTCAATATTTATCGAGTCGGTGTACAATTTCCAATCGTAGCAAAGTTTGATAATTTTATACTTTTTTAATTCCAAAGTATCAAATTTTAGTTATTTTTATTATGTTAATATAATATAATCAACAATAATGGATTGAAATCAATAAACATGCTTTAGGGGGGTATATATTTTTTTCTAATATACATGATAATAAATTATCAAGAGTCTCATTTCATAGCTACAAATTGTCTTAACCCCTTAACGGTCGCGCCCAAAGCCATTAAATAATAAGCCCAGTCAGATAGTGTTAAATTTGTTAGCGACACACTAGCGCCAAACCTCTGCTGCGGAAGGAGGACAAAACAGAAGTGGGTCGCAGAGAAACGATACGATTTATTTATATCGATATTTTATACGATTTTTATCGATGTTTTGTTTTTGCACTTCCTTTAAAAGCTTGCTAATTATTGGGATCTTTTCTCTTGAAAGCTAAAACTATAATGAAAAAAAAGATTGTGGAAATTTACTGGATTAATATTTCTATATAAATATAGTGGTGGCGTAGAAGTTGATTTATTTATTAAAAGTTAAATAAAAAGTGATGGAAGTTTACATCACTATGCAATTAACCCTTTCCGGCACAGACAAATTATGTTCGTAAAATGTGAAATTACTGACTGACACCGGAATTTACAAACGACTTTCTTAGAAAATATGAACTCCTTATTTCAAGCTTTAATTTTAGAAGCAAAATTTTATTAAAATATTCTTGGTGCCGAATGCAGCACTCCCAACCGCTAGATGGCTCTATTTTCAACTTGCGAAAAGTTTCCCATTTATGTGACTGGGCTTATTATTTAATGGCTTTGGTCGCGCCCGATAACTGCAGATTACTTTTTTTTTAATTTAGATTGTTTGATTGTCCTCAATTTTTTGAAGTAGAAATATATGCACCGTATTTGATAGAAGATAACATAATGACGAACGAAATAAAGCCAATTGCACAGTTTTAAAAAAACTGGTGGGAATCGAGTAATCTGAATTTTTAAAAAGTATCCTACAGAGCCCGATAATATCACGGGCACTTCCGTTAAGGGGTTAAATGAAAATAATTCTGGCACACATATTTATGTGCCATGGCAGTCAATGCATTAAAAAGCAAACTATTAACTGCGTTGACGTACTTATATAGTCCACTGAAAATAATAGCTTTTTTGCTACGTTCTATATGGGTATGAGAGAATTTTAATTCATCAATTTTAGAGAACAGTAAACTGATATTAAATCTTAAAGAAAATATTAAATATTTGAACCACCAGAAAACGATAGTGTAAGTGTATTGAAAAATTTATACCTCATCAGAGAAAATTATTCTTGTTCCTTAAATTATTTTCTGTGCGTAATTTACTTAACTCAAATTTAAAAAAAAAAATAATAATGCGAATTTCCTTAAAAATTAAAATATAATTTATTACATTAATATTTTTTTTACGATAACATTTAATTAAATAAAATCAATGGTGTTTCTGTATTGTAAGTCAGTAATTTTCTAACTGAAAGTTAATAAAATTAATACAGTGGCCTCTCAATTATACGACTCTCAGTTATACGACTCTCTCGGTTATACGCCGAATTCTCTTGGTCCCATCCACGCTTTATGGGAAATAATGCTAAACTTCTCTCAGTTATACGACTGCTTCTCTCACTTATACGACGCTTTAAACGGTTCAGGCGATTTTACATTTCTCACTCAAGAATTCATTTACATAATCTTTAAAGTACAAATCATTCACGTTTTCTTAGCTTTATCCTTTCACTATTGTTAAAGTGTTTATCAATAATGAATAAAATTTCTTATCTACCTTCGTGTGTTATTAACGATGAAATCTATGGCGGGTGGGTGATTGTATGGAATTCCCTTGTGCCTGCTATTTAACAAAAGCCAAATCACCACCTGGAAAAATGTGACATTGCAGACAATTATGAAATGTTTTAGGAAATGTTGTTTTTCACAAGACCAAACTGCTAGTTCAACGAATGAATCCGATTTTGAGAGCGTATGGGAATCCTTTAATGACGAAGACTGGGATGAAATGTTTATGGACAAAGGCAGTGGCGCAGCCAAGGGGGGGGGGGGTTAAAACACCCCCCAGAGCTAAAAAAATTACTATAATTGCCGCTTATATGAATCAAAACTACTAAAGTTAAAATTAAGTTTTTTGGCCTTTCCGCCTTCACAGAATCCACCGCTTTCTTAAATCAAATTCTATTCAACAATGCAATTCAATTAAACGGCGAAAATTCTACTTAAAACTGTGAAAGGGCATATTACACGCATAGGTTATGTCAAAACTTGATTTTTGGACTGCGTCACTTTGTCGAGACGTCTTATAGTAAAAGATGGGTCATATACTCTCACACAGACGCTTTGAGTTATATAGTATACAGTGGTCTGTTTCTTAATTGCATTTCTGTCTTTGTTCCACGTTCGAAACAATAACAGATCATCGAATTCCAGAGAAAAAAACATACACTTTGTAAGTCTCTCTCAGTTTCAAGCTTTTTTGCTCTCAGTTATATCTAATACCAAGCTATGTGCGTACCCAGGAAAAAAATCTTTGCAAAAATAAGAATTTAAAAAAAGTACTTAAAGTTATAAAAAGCTATTTTTCTATTATGAGCAGATTTTTGCAATCGGTGTTTCTTTTGAATCATTTGTTTCGTAAGGGGTCTGTACACAAATTTAAAGACTATATTTCATTTGTTGGTAATGTAGCAACGACGTCTTGCTTATGATGGAGATTCGTATATTTATCGTTAAAATTTTATAAATTAGTTGTGGTTCCTCTTTTAGCTATTTTTAATTCTATCGCGCTTCTGTGAAAAGAAAATCTCTTTCCTTTCTATTTAAAATTCAATAATTCTTAAACTCTTTTATCGCAGCTTGAAGTGATCCTTTTTCAATTAATGTACATGTCTAAATTGTTTCTTTCGTATGTGTTTGCGGTTTTCATATGAGAAATGAAATCATTTTCAGTTTGGCATCTGCGTGCCTTGCTAATGCATACATTTTGGATCACAGAATAAATAAAGAAAGATAAAATGCAACGTCTATTTCTCGATACATCTGCATGCTAAAATTCCTGCAGATGTTAAGTTCGGACAGTTAGTTTTCTGTTGTTATAAAGATGCTGATATGGTAATCTGGTTTGGCGGTTTGCGTTCAAAAAAATTAGAATGTGTTTCTCCCTAACGAATTTTCTTCTGTACCCTATGGGTCGACGCGGATAAATTTGTGGCATCTCAAAAAAAGGCATTCGATTTTGAGTTTTCACGATGTGAAGATATAGACGTTCTGAGTGCTGGGGGACCGCCTCATTTTTTCAATTATCTTTCTTCAAATAAAATATTTTTTTCCATGGAAGCCTCAAGTCTCCGGTATGTTTCTTCACAGGATGAGAGCCTTCGGGTTCTTGCTTATAGCGTATACGTATGAGCTCCGGTACTCTTTTTTCATAGAATTTAAGCCCTGCCTGTGAGTATGGATTTTGAAAAAAAAAAGGCGTTAAATGTGCGTTAAATGCATTTTTTTTTTAGAAAAATACTATCTATAATTACACACAATTTTACGCTAACCATGCATTAATTTAAATTGATCAGCAATATATTAGTTATGCATTGATTTACACTTATTACATTTTAACGAATGCTATCTGCATGTCATTAAAATTATACTAGCTGACCCGTCCGGCGGTGCCTGGGCTCGTGATAATTACCTCAAATTTGTATGATTATATATCTTATATCAATTTTATATTTTTAAATGAAATTTTCACTAAAAAATATTGATTATTTGACAGAAAAGCATTTTTAAAAGACACCTTCTTGTTTGTTTGGGTTTTTTTTTGTTGTTTGTTTGTTTCTTTTCCTCGTAAGGGTCTCTCGTTTCATAGTTTTAAAAAAAATAACCCCAGTTGTCTGAATTCTATAAATTTTTCATCAGTTATAAACAGGTCTTGACAAATGCAGTCGCCAGGTCGCCACTGGTGACCTAGTTTTTCTATCTAGCCACCAAGTTATTTAACCTGATTTTTTTTATTATTATTATAATTTTTTGTACAAAAATTGTCCTGAGAAATGACCATAAATGGCATTTTTTCTCGTTTTCGGCATTTTTAATTAGGTAAAAATAAGTTTAACAAATGCAAATTTTAAATTAATAAAAAATAATTATTTAACTGACTTCGACACGAAAATAGGCAGAAATTGTTTTTCTGCTTTACTGTTTCATCCATGCCCCCCTCATCAGATATAGATTTTGCAGCACTCACTTATCCAGACATTTGAAACCTTCGGCAATCAGCATTTCCTGAACATACCGGTTAATGCAGCCTTTACATTTTTTTTTTCATAGATAAATAATTTTGATAAATTTCATTAGAAAACTTTGTTTATACCATCTTTTTAAATGATGTAGCTGTTCTAAACTATGTAACTAATAATCCTACAATAGGCTTATTATTTTTCTCAATTAATTGATAAAAAACTTTTGTGCTTTTGAAAATTAGTGACTTCGGAGGGGAGCAGGTTATATTTTTTTACTGGTAACTAGAATTTTTTACTGGCTACCAGAATTTATCAAATTTGTAAAGCCATGGTTATAAATATAATGATTTTACAGACCGTGGAAAAATATTGATATCTAGCTGTAAAAGAAATGCTTTCTCCTCGCGACTTTTTTTTTTTTTTTTTTTTTTTTTTTTTTTTTTTTTTTGCGACGTGTCCTTTAAAATAACAACACAAAAAAGTTACTGTCCGAACTCTCTGAAATTTTATTCGATTGTAAATATAACTGTATCCAACCCCTCTTTAAAATTCCGTGAAAAAAGTCTCAGTCTTTGACTAAAGTCGAAGAGAACACAGTCACGTCAAAAAAGACAGTCACATTTAATACTGAAAACATGAACCGACGCCAAGCATACCCACGCCAAAATACCCAACTTTCTTTTTGCATTGTCATCGAAAAATTCTCCGATTTTTTAAAATCAGATCTTTTCTTCATCAGAGCGTTTCCAAATTTTTGTAGGCGCTGTAATTTTGATCTTCCAAGACGCTTTTAATGGATTAGCTACTTTTAACATAGAAAAAAGATCGTCTTCGAAAGGCCCGATATGACGTGAGGTCTAAATAAATCGTAATTTAGAATACTTTCAGCTGTTTCACACCTTTAAATTTCCGATTTATAATAAATTCTTTATGCCAAGCATTTCCATCTTAAAAGTAATATCTATACTAAATTTCAAGTTTCTAACAGTAACAGTTTCAGCTAAATCATAATTTAGAACACTTTTAGAAAGTTTTCAGCTCATTTCGTCTTTTTAAATTTTAAATGTTTTTAAAAATGTTATAAGGAAGCATTTACTACATAAAAGTAATCATCATGCCAAATTTAAGTTTTCATACCAATTGTGTCACATAAATCGCAATTTTAGAATGCTTCTTACTCTTGCATTCTTTTAAATTTCGAATTGAAAAAATAAATTCTGGGGAGCATTTACGTCTTTTAAGTAACATCCATATAAAATTTCAAGACTCTAGCCCTAAAAGTTTTTAAATGACTTGTTACATTTGGCAAAAAGCAAGGTAAGTAAGTCTATTGAAAATTTTGTTAAAATTGCTTCATTATTATTAACGTTAGGAATAAGAATTCGTGATTCTCTTGTAATGAAACCTTGTGTATTTTTGATTGAATAAATGGATTCCAACTCTATTATTTTCTATGTAAAAATTATTTGCTGTATTGTGCTCTTCCATCTTTAAGTTTTCCCCTCATCATTTTTAAACACTTTATAAATAAATCTAACCTAGTTTTGTGTTATTTCATTGGTGCATTTTATAGTTTGTAACTCTAATATTGTAAACGCTGTTTAAATGAATCATAACCAACGTAATTGCGGCGAAAAGCATTATGATTTCATTCATTTAAAAGACTGATTCCATTAACCGATGATTCATATAACCGGCGACCATCTTTATTATAAACTCAAACCCCCCCCTAGAACCGAATTCTGGCTGCGCCACTGGACAAAGGTATTAATGTCAAAGTTTATGTAGAATGTGATGAAAACTTCTTCTGTCAGAACTGAGAACTTCTGAAGAAATCTTTGAGGATATCAATAAGGAAAACTTGAGCGAGGAGGCTGATGAAGATGAGAGCAGTGTTATTGCTGGTGTAATTTTTTCAAAAACAAGTGCCACTTTAAATACATTAAAGAATTATGTCGATGTCGATCAAAATGGTTATTCCCAAAATAGCTTAAAAGCTTTATTAGACTTTTCGTCTAATATCGCTTCATTTTTTGAGAAAATCTGATTTGTAAATCTTTAAAATAAACATAGTGGTAGGTGAACTATTTTGTAAACTTTAAAAAAATATTTTTTACGTTTTATTTTTTAATATATTTTGTAAATTTTGTTAAAATATGTTTTGAGTACTCAAAACTTATTGTCTTTAATATAGGTAAAATAATGAATACACATAAAGTTTGAAACTTGTATAATAAGACAGTCTCTCACTTATACGACTCTCTCAGTTATACGCCTTTTTTCTACGGTCCCCTGAAAGTCGTATAAGTGAGAGGTCACTGTATTTGATTAATAAAAATAATATTTGAATATTATAAATAATATTTGAATATTATAAATAATATTTGAATATTATAAATTATATTTGAATAATAAAATTAATATTTGATTAATAAAAATAATATTTGAATATTATAAATAATATTTAAATAATAAAAATAATATTTATATAATATAAATGATTTACAAAAAAATCACTGAACTCACATTTACCAACAGTACTATTATTTAGACAAATGTTATAACAAAAACATGCAATTTTTTGTGGAAGCTTTTTTTGTAGTAACCCATATAGCACATGTGCTTCCCCAGGACATCCCCAGGAAGATTGACATTCATCCTCCAGGCCTCCAGGCATCCCTGAGGATGCAGAAATTTGTCACCAGGAGGTCCTCAGGAACCGAAAATGTCCGCCTCATAGCATCCCCGGGAGCTCCCCAGGACCTCCTTGAGGTTCCTCCTCAGGTTGTTCTAAGGAAGATTTCAGGAAGTAATACCGGAGGAATTTGGGAGACTTCGGGGTCACTTAATGTGCATAAAAAACATCCGAAGTTATTATTATTCGACGTAATGTAAAAAGTATTTATTTATTTATTTATTTTTAATAATAAATACGGACATTATCTTTTAAAAATTCACATAACACATACAACAGACATTACTTTTATTAATCACGCATACAGAATCACATGAAAGTTATGGTACAGATTTTACGGAATAAACTTTCTTACCGCCGACTGGATTTGAACCTGGGTACTTACGCATACGAGAAACACGCTCTAGTGATTACGCTACACGTCCGTTGTACCCGAATCGTTTATAAGGTATTCATGTATTTCTTTCTCCTCTTATGAAAGTCAGTAAATAGAAAACATGCATATTTTTACGCTTCGTATAGCAGGAATTCTGTAACTTTTATTGCAAATAACATACCCTTTGATATATATTCAATACAATTTTAAATTGATAACTAGAAAAAAAGCGTATCAATTATTTAAGGCTGTTCTCAAACCCGAAGGAGCGGCTTTCTGACACATTTTTTAACTCGTTTTTGTTCGGAAATGCATTAAATTAGCAGATGTTCTTATTTAGAAACTATGTAATACTAGAAAAACGTTTTCCTTTTTTTTTTTTTTTTTTTTTTTTTTTCCGTAAGCACAGATCTTTTAGAAAATACTGTGAAATTCGTCGTTTTGAACCGAATTCCCCACGCGGCATCACAATAAAAGGGAAAAGGGAAGGGGTGTTTTATCATTTGCAACAACATTGCGTTTTATCATTTTAGTTAGGAGCCACATATATCAGGGTCAGAGGTCTATGATAAGGGGGCCAGTTAAATAAAAATATTTAAAATCATTCATTACTTATCATTCTAATCATTACTAATCATTCATTACTTATCATTCATTACTTAAGTAATGAATGATAAAATGATAAAAATTAAATGTTTTTAAAAAATTATAGGTTTTATACCGAAAAAAATATAAAAGAATATTTTATTTATAATACAATATATACTCTGGTTTTGATTTCAATTAGCAACTTATCACAATTTTGAACTCAAGCCTGTTCTCAATGAAGGCTTGAAATATTATGAACAAATCTCGAATTCTTAATTACGAGTTATTTTGATAATCGAATCGTTTACCTTCGAGTTATTTTGATAATCGAATGGTATGAAAATTACTGCAAAATACAACGATGACAGCCAAAATTGTGATTGATTCCCATTCGCCTTTCTGAGATCTAGGAGAAATTACACAAATCTACGGGGATTCAAATATATTTAGGGAACATTTCCTTAAATCTACAGAATAATTCGAAAAGTAGAATAACTCTCCTAAAATTATGGAAATAAGAGCATTTCTAAGTCACTTTTAACTATTTCTAGAGTAGTAGTAGAACTTTGAGTCAAATCATAAAAACAAACGACATAAAACACTCTTCAGTTTTTCTTTTACCTCATGCATACATATACGATTAAGTTTAGGTTGATAGCGTTTTGTTAGATGTAGCTAACTAAAGAGATAAGCACGGGTTAGATGCCGCTGAAATAATTTAGCATTTTTCCTTTTTGTTGTTGTTGTTGTTGTTGCTTTTGTTATTTTTTTCAGATATTCCTTCTTAGATAAAAATAAATTTCCTCTTAATAACTGCTTGTAAATATTAATATTATGTAAGAAAAGATTGTTTCTTGAATATTTAAAAAATATACTTTTCCAAAAAAGCTTGCATGAAAACAGAATAGGTTGAACAGATATAAAATACATATAATCGCAATTTTTTAATAATTTTCGTTAATACATAAAAAAATAAATAAATAAATAAACCATATTAATATTCAAATACTATTTTCCGCCAAATATTTAATATGTCAACATATTTTGAGATGCATATCTCATAATTGTATTATCGGTATCCAGATAAATATTTTTAAATGTATTTGTTCGAACGTGTAAAGGAAAAATAAAATAAAAGCGAAATTTTGGGCGTAACCACTGAGTTACACAGCTTTCAAATTTCAAGAAAACTCCGCCCTAAACATTACCTTTTCTTTTTTATCGCCTATGGTCGGAATTTTTTTGAAGTAATTTTTTCATGACATTATACAATTTCAAATCATAAATATTTATAGTATGTTATTGAGATGACGTGTGTAGAAGTTAAACAGGACGTAATAGAAATACTGAGATACAAAATTTATTGTATTTGAGCATTTTTTTCAAATACATTATGAATTTTACGCATTGATCACATTGAGTCAAATTGATATAGAAGGTTTTATGAATATGGACATAAAATTTAATTAATTAGAAAAAAATAACAGCATCAAAGAATAAAATTAATCAGAAAATAACTAGTGTCTTTTTTTTTTTTTTTTTCCAGAATATGTGCTAGATTATAGTGTAAAAAAATGTAAACTGTAAAAATGCAGTTGATTTTTTCCTTAATAAATGTCCTAGTTCTTCTAAAAAAATGTAGTATAGAAATTTCTCTAAATAGAAAATCAACAAGATATATTATTCAAAGTTTAAAAAGAAATACGGACGCATCCTCCTTATCTCGGTTTTAGCTAAATATTTGCTTGCTTCTAATTTTTTACATATACTAATTCACCATTCTTTTAGGTAGCCTTCAATACAAGAAAGTATAAATCTACCTATTGCAGCCGTACGCTCGTATTTATAAATCGATTTTGATGAAACTAATTGTGTGTATTAAGCTCACCCATGTCTCGACCGAGTTCGTTGGCCAGCTTGGTCGCAAGTTTGTTTCAAGATGGGGGCCACTTAAAAATTTAAAACTAAAATAAATATACAAAAAAGTTAAAAATTCAAATTTATTTTTAAGTGAGTGTTAGGCCTTGATACAAGGATTCCGGAGCATTTTTTGTTTTGCCTCTATCTTAAAAAATGGCTGAGATAGAGCAGTTTGAAATTCTAGGGTGGCTGACACTTTGAAACAAGACAGCAAATTACAAAAACCCAATGATTAATTTATGAGTTTTAGTTTTAGTGAACGCGATTTCTCGCAAATTATTTTCTTTCACTGTTGTAAACATTTTCCTAATCATACGCATAAAACTATATACTATTGATATCCGTTAGCGCCAAATTCTCGCCAAACATGGCGACATTTGGCGAAATATCGCGACCAAAATAAGTCTTTATAAATGAAGCCAACTTGGCTATAGCTCAATAATTTGGCGAATTTATTATTCAAATTCAGTATTAACGAATCTTTTGTAACGGTTTGTTTGCATTTTAGCTTGCTGTTTTCGAGTAACATTAGCTAAAATTTTAAAACGAAGATATAGGAAAGCTACTTTTTCCTCCCGGTACAGGCCAGAAGGACTTTTTTAAATTAAAAACGATAGCTTAGCTTTAAAATTTTATTATTCCCAAGTTTACAATGAAACCATTAAAAAAAAATCGAAAGTTCGTTTTGAACACAAGTTAAATAATAATAATAATCACGTTCACCCTAATATTTACAGATCTCAAATGCTTCAAACATATTTTCGAGAACAACTTCTAAGAATTTCAACCCAGATTGCTTCGACAACTTCTTTAATTTCATTATGAACTACTGCAGGTATCAAATGCAGAAAAAGAATCCCTATTTTCCTCACCAAAAACACAATTCAGTATTAAATGAGCTCAATCGAATCAAAAGTGTTTTAAATATTGTTGCGAATTTGAAATAATTCTGTATGAACAAACATATTTGAAACTTTCTTTTGTTATTATCGAAATCTTAATTTAAAAAATTCTGATTGAGAATGTAATCCTTGTAAAATATTAATGTTTTAATTTAAAAAAATAATAATAATAATAAAGGATTATTTAAAATAGTCTTCATTATAATGCACCTAAAAATTTTCCCAAAACATCTTAAAAATACTGCAAAGATCACAAATTGCATACATTTCTATCAAAAGTCTTTAATAGAAATTTTCGACTTATTTAATCACAGAAAATTTCCCCCAAATCCTACGGTTAAATAAGATGATTACGATATTCTAAAGCATAAATATTAACCCATTAATCGTCACGTAATTTTCGAAAAAATTGTTCAAAAATCATCGTTTTATTAATTTTTTTTATTGCCCCCATTTTATTAGACATGGAATTCTCAGTTAATTAGTAAAAGAAACAGTGTAATTTTTTTTTTTCAATTTAAAGTACTAAAGATGAATATAATTTTTAAAAATCACAATTTAACTTACCTTATTTTTTGCTTTTTTTTGTACACAAGCTACGTTTTTAATTCAGATTGCTTGATTGCCACCCCTTTTTTTTAAATAGTCTTATTTAATGACAGATTAAATAATGCGAGAATAAGGCCAATTGCACTATTTAAAAAAAATAATGGGAATCAAACAGTCTGAATTTTTAAAAAAGTAGCCTACACTTCCCGCGAAAGTCACGGAAGCCACGAAATTGGTTTATAAATAACTGTCTGTAAAAGTATATTATATATCGCGACAATTAAGTGGTTGAGCATTTAAAATAATTTCGGGAGGGACAAAATCATTAAATAAAGCATATCACAGCTGACACTAGCAACTATTTTTATAATCTACTCACACCACTATTTTTAAAATATGAATTTTATATTTTGTTTTTATTGCAAAGTTCCAAGGCGTTTTATTGACTCATTTTCATTAAAGTGATTCAGAGTTGAAATATTTAAATTCATTTTTCTCAGTTTGTTAGAGTGAACTCTTGACGGGAACATGTACGGCGCTTGCGCGTGTTGCTTGCTGCCTTATTACTTGGCGATTTGCGGAGGTCTTCACCAAGGAGCTAAAGAGCTAAAAGCTTTAACCGAACTTTTCTCTCCGCTGATTGTAAGGATAAGCGCGAATAATAATAACAAAATAGGTTGCGGAAAAAAAAGAGAATAAATTTTTATTATCACATTTGCTTCATGAATACATTTAAATCAACATTAATTATATTACTTAATATAATATTTTATTTTCATCTACATAATTTGAAACGAGACCAAGTGTAAATGTTAATGTACATTAACAGTTATAACATGTTACTCATTCAAAGCAATACAATAATTGTATACAAAATTAATTAATATAGCTTTTAATACAATGTTTTTATTCATTAAAACTTTACAGACTACAGTAATTATTAAATACCGTATATAATTATTTGTAACTGAATATAGCTTTTATTATAATGATTTTATTTCATTAAAACTTTATAGAAGACAGTAATTATTAAATACCGTATATAATTATTTATAACTGAATATTTCTTAAGTAAAATTTTTTTACTACCTTTATATAATATATAATGTTTTAATGAACTCTACTTTGTTTTTTCATAACTCAAAATAATAATAATAATAATAATAAACTAAGCTCATAAATATATATTTATAAATTTATGAGCTTAGTTTATTATTATTATTATTATTATTATTATTATTATTATTATTATTATTATTTTGAGTTATGAAAAAACAAAGTAGAGTTCATTTTTTATACAATGTAGTATATTTAGGTTAACGAAATTACACTATGCGTGTTTACCTCAATAAGGACAAAAATTAAATTTTTTTCACAGAAAAGATGAATTTTTTTGCTTGATTAATGAACAATAATTCACAGATCAACATACAGTGATCGGACAATCATGATTGATACAACATTTTTATCCTTAGATTATAAGGAAGAATACGGCACTATTGTATACAATCCAATATATGGTAATTTTTGCAGTGTGAAGTGGAGATGTTCCCAAATCGTAACATATAGTCTAAAATTTAAATATCCACATTTCTCTTCAACAATACAGTTTAGCTTACATTCTATATATAAGTGACAATTAGCTTTTATTATTTAAATGCGAATAATGTAACAAACTTTAAATATTAATAAGTATTTAAAGTAGTAATGCAATATTTTATTTCATTAGATTACTACTTTCAGTAGATTAGTTGTGTTCATTGATTTTAACTTAATATTTTGAAATTAAATTAATTTTAAATTACATAAAAGTTACTCCTGTATTCTGTAATATGGTGACATTAGAAATTTTTTCGACCCCATCTCCTACCATTTCTGTTTGTTTGCTTGCTTATTTTGTTTATGTTTATTATTTTTAACTTAATACTCAAAAATTAAATTAGTTTTAAAGCAAATAAAATATACTCATTTTTTTGACGATAAAAAAAAAAATTGAATGAAAGTGAATATCTTATATGATAAAGTAATATTCAAAATGATTTTGTTCGTACAAATATTATTTTTATTCCTGAATATTTTTTTTATGAGCAAAATTTTTCATGATTCAGCCAAAAGTCATTTTCAGCATTTCATTTTGGAAAAATAAGTATTACATGTACATAGAGTAAGACCTTATTAAATACTGTAGGACCTATTACATAAAGTAAGTCCACCTTTTCATGCCAAGCGTATAATTGGCTTTAAACATCCATTTTGTCAAAATTTTCTGAAGATTCCTTGCAACCTCAATAAAGTTCACTGGATAAATAATTTGCAAGATTTTTAAAACTACAATATTTTATTTCAGGAATAGTTGTTACTGTTACCCTGATGAAAGAAAGAAATAAAAATTATACTTTGTCTGCATTTCTGAAATCTAAAAAAACAGGGCACTCATAAAAAATATCCCTGTATATCTGATAAAAAATATACATATATAAACTGAAATACTACACAATCAATGGTACTTTTATGCTAGCCGGGCGCCAGTGATATATATAAATATATGTATATATACACCTATACATATATATAAATTTGTGTCTATATCTATGTATATATGTGTGTATATATATATATATATATATACACACATATATACATACACACCTTGAAACAACGTTATTCTAAGCTTATGTGCTGTGTGGGATGTATGTATATATATATATCACTGGCACCCGGCTAACATAAAAGTACCCAATTAATAATACGACACAAACAGACATATAATAGAATAGATATAAAACTTACTGCAACTTTTTAATTTTTAATTTTTTTTAATTTTTTTAATTTTTTTTTTTTTTTTTTTTTTTTTGTTTGCTTGTTAATCAACATTTTTGTAATGAAATAAAACATTCCAGGTTTTTTAAAAAGTGCATTTGCTCTAAATCATAATTTGTACTGAACAACCATCCCTAATATGTCAAACACAAATTACAAATATAAAATTCTTCTCCACAAGCTCCATTCTTACAATAAACTTGCATTATTGTAATCTAACTTTTCAACAGCTCTCTTTTAAATATGTTTTATTCTAGTGCATTAGATTTTTTCTATTTTTTTTTTGCTCCCTTAAAACTTTAAATAAGATAGTATTAAAAATATTTCAAAACAAAAATGCTCAATGATAAATTCAGGAGGCGGCCCTCATGCGCGCGTGCGCGTGGGGGGGGGGGCAACCTCTCCGGAAGATTTTTAATTTGATGCTTATTAATGATGTTGAAGTGCAAATTCTCCACACGCACCACCACCACAGTTAGAACTTTAACCTCGCCCCCTATGGAGAAGAATGCCTGAATTAAACACTGAAAATATTAAAGAATTATTAAAATTTCTAATTTATCTAACGTACTTAGTTTTTACTTATTCTCGTATTAAATGAAAGAAAAAAGGGTCCATATAACATATTATAAAAATTGTAATGAGTTACATTAAATTTTCAAAATCAAAATTGCTAAAAAAAATTATAAATTATCTAACACTAATTTTTTATGCATCATTATTCTCTTATCAATCACCTACAAAAAAAACCGCTATATGTTATAAAAATCAGGCATTGAAATTATTTCTTAAAAATAAAACTGCTGAAAAATTACGTCTCCTAAACTATTTAACAGAAGAGAATTTAACAGACCCCCCCCCCCTCCCCCAAGTAAGATTACGTGATCTAAACATTAACATTTTCATAAATAAAGTTATTCTTTTCTCAGTATATTTTTATGTTATTAAAGATAAAATATAAATACAACTTTAAACATAAAGACTTTTTTTCTACACGAAACACTTATTTTCCTCTCATTGGCAGAGTGGGAGTCAATTCTTCCTTTTTCTTTCTCTTTTCGTGTTCAGTGGGAGACAATTCTACCATATGCTTATTTTCTATACAAATATTAAATTCAGTTAGCCAAACAAGCGATAAACTGCCTAATACAGTAACCCTATTCATGCGCTGCAGCTTCTCAGAAGGAGCCCTTTTTATATTGAGAAGCTAGTGTGTTTCTTCAGTATATCCGTATTATCAAAATCCTATACCTTCAACATATACTTTTCAATTTGACTCGTTATTATTATTATTTATTTATTTTATTTTTTTGGAAGATCCTTGAGATGCATTTAACCTTTCAGGAGCAAGTAGTTACGAAAATGCTGAAATGATTGAACGAGACCAGATTTTAAGAACAAATATATTTAAAAATATGTAAAAGCTTTTCATCCAGTGTTGCCAGATAGTCAAAAGTGAATTTCCCTTAAATTTCTTAAAATTTCCCCAAATCAGTGGTTTTTTTCCGAAAAAGTCTCCAACAAAGTTTTTAGTGAAAAATGTAAAATTTCAATTTATCACTATAAAAAAATATTTAACTAATTTAGCCCAAAAATTTTCCGCAAATCAAGCCTGTTTCTGAAATAATTCCTCATTTACAAAAAAATATAAATATTTAAAATTATATTTAATCGATTATTTAAAATCTTCCATCTACGCAACCTACTAAGCATAGTTTCTGAATCTTTAGCGATTCATGATTGAAAACGGAAAGCGGGAAGTCATCGAGTCGTTTAATTTTCATTTATGTTTACCAAATATCTAAATCTAAATTCTTGTCTACTTCCGTTACAATTTGTTTTGATGAAAATATAAGAAAAAATATTATATTCAAACTGACATTTAGTTTAGGAAAAAAAGGCAGCAATGCTTTGTGATATTAATTATTCAAAATTTCGCTTACTATATTTGTTTATTGGTAAATCGAAAAATTAAGAAGAATTTAAAATTAATAAAAAAAAAATTAAAAAAAAGGAGAAGAAAAATCTAAGATAAAAAGTAATAATATAACTTCCGTTGTCACGACGCTAAAGATGGACACAAATGGTTGAAAATGATGCGAATAAACGAGTAAACTGTAATGTTATAAATAACGAGCACACGACCACGAGAATAATGGTTGATATTTCTGATTTCTAAATTTTATTTTCATCATGCAGATAGAAAATGGATACTCTATCTTCATAATTTTCATGTTTCGAATAAAAATTGAGTTCGAGACAGATCCAGTTTTGTCAAATGACTAAAAGTAAACTTTTCGTGAAATGAATAAAAATATTCCCCAAGCTTTTCCCCAAAATTGCTGATAGTCCCCAAACACTTCCCCACGAATTACACTAGTGTGCAAAATCTAAGCAACAAACACAAAATGCTAATTTCTGAACACGTGAGTACTCAAAAGGAAATTCTATAAACAGCAAGTGTAGAAAATAGGTACTACCCTAACAGCACAGACAGTCCATGTGAATTCTTCTTGACATCACAAATGGTCACAAATGTCACAGTTACTACAATAAAAAGAAATGTGACATCTTTCATTCGTCTCATTTTTACTCTCATTTGGTCACTCCACTGAACAGTCACCATGATTGCTGCTTTTTGACGAGTCACCAGGTGACTTTACAATGAAGTCATCTTCTGACTCTCGTGTGACTGTCATTTTGACACTCCATTGTAAAGTCATCATGATAGCTGTTCTGTGACGAATTCCCAAGTGAAAGAAAATGAAATCATCTGGTGACTTTTCACAAAGGAGTGCAATGATGACTTCACAATATAGTGTCGATCACCGGAAAATCACCATGCGACTTCATTGTGACATTATTTGGCGACTCATCACAATGCAATGCTCACAAAGACTTCAAAGTTTAGTCTTCAACTAACAGTGACTTCAGAATCACAAGGTGACTGCATTGTAATGTCACTTGGTGACCCATCATAAAGCGACAGTCACAGTGACTTTTCAGTGTTAACAATCATTTGAGAGTAATAATGAGACAGTGAAATATCTCATATTTTTATTCACCATAGCGATTTTAACACTTCTAACCATGTGTGACGTCAAGGGAACTTCACATCGACTGGCCGTGCTGTTAGGGTAGTACCTCTTTTCCGCACTTGCTCTTTATAGAATTTCCTTTTGAGTACTCACGTGTTCAGAAATTAACATTTTGTGTTTGTTGCTTAAGTTTTGCACACCGGTGTACTTGTCCGTCCTAAATGCTCCTGAATGTTCAAAATTCCCGAAAATGGGGACAAAATCTCCAATCTGGCAACACTGTTTTCATCACGTATATTATAAAAAAAAAACATTTTACTAAATAATTCCGGTGTGATTGTGGCATTTATGAATTGAAATTAAGTGGTAATGTAACATCCTACCACCCTTCAAAGTATTAAAAAAATTAACGATTGTAATTTCAATAATATTAACAGTTTTTTTTTAATAAAAAATATTAAGTAAATAGCAATTTGTATTGTATTTTCTAAACACGTTGTAACATTTATTTATTTAATCTTAACCATTTTTCTGGATATCTGGTACAGGGTGCGTTTTACCAAAATTCTTTAATAAAATTTTTCACTTCATTTTATCACAGAAAAATATAATAAATTCTACTATTTAAAAAGCTAATTGGTAATACAGCAATTTACATATCAAATAGAAAATTTCTAATATGAAATAGATGAGCCATACTCCTTGGAAATTCCAAAGAGTGTATACACCTTACAGTTATAGAGCAAACTTCAAATAAAAGTATGAAAAAATATATATAGCTGTTATTGACAGTATATGACCAGTTATTGACACCTAACCAGTAACTGACACTTGATCAAAAATCTAATTCAAATAAGCATTTTGTTGTAAAATTCTGGAAATTAACGTCATCTAGTGGTAAATGACACACTTATTTTTATTTTGGAGTCAATTTATTCACCACTAGAGGGTCAAGAGCATATTTAATGAGGAAGAATTTTTTGAGAATACAAAAAGTGTCATTTTGATGCAAACATCTTATTTCTAAAATTAAGGAAGTGTTTTTCTAATCTAATTGTAATGCAACCATCCTAAACTTTTTTCTTAAAGTTATACTTGTAAAAATTAGTTTAAAGATGCATATGATATATTAGGGCCATTGTTTAAAGTTTATAGTTATTTAATTTAGTTTAATGGGAGGTGCCAGTTATTGGTTCCTAGAATTTCATTTCACCAGTCTCTGACAGAGGTGTTAGTTATTGGTTAGACTAAAGAAAGTGGAAATCTACTATTTGAACTGTTTTAAAATGCATAATAATAAAATTAAATTTATCTTGTAGTAAACACCATTAAAATTTTAAGTTGTTTTACCGGTGTCTGACACCAGATGTCAGTTACTGGTTCATAAAATGTCAGTTTACTAATAATGCAGTACAGCTTACTAAATCCCACTTTTTATAATAAATATTAATGTATCTTGTTTTTATAATAAGTAATAAAGTTTTTAAAAGCATTTTAATTTTTAAAATGAAGTGCCAGTGACTAGTTCACTTTGTGTCAGTTATTGGTGTGCCGAAATTGGGATGGTGTCAGTTACTGGAGTTTTTGACCATATTTAAGAATAAAATTAATTTTTAATGATAAAATGTATAATTTTTCAAAATTGTGCCAACAATATTTGTTTAATATATTTCTACTATACTTTCAAAATCAAAGGTACGTATAAAATATATATAAATTTTTGTAACAGTGATTTGAAGAAGAAAGAATCCTTACAGTGCAAGTTACTGAGGGTTTCACTGTATTCATGTTTCAATTAGTGCAAAATTATAAAAAAGAGTTATTTTAAAATTGTCGTATTATTTTTGTAATTAACTTTTAGAAACTATATCACAATAATTGCATTTTTTCTTGAATCATTCCCTACATAAAATCATTTAATAATATGTCATATGTGGTATTATAAAATACTCATAATAAAAAATAGTTCAAAAGGGTATCGGTACCCTTAACTGCTTAATGTCCAAATTAATTCCAATTGAAATATTTTATTGCATATCATATATTTTAGTATAGTATAAATGATCCGGAGTAAGTAAAACACGAATTATAAGAAATCCACCATTTAATTTTAAAATTGAAGCCTGCACCAGAAACAGTTCATTCTAAAAGGGAAAAAAACCTTGCTGAAAATAGGATTTTATAACTGTCCTCAAGTTAGGACGCTGAGCGCTAACCATTGACCGCCACCGATTGCGACGAAATGGTTTTCTTTGGCAGACATTTACAAAGCGGTTTTAAAATTTCAGTCTATACCAGAAATAGTTCATTCTAAAGCAGAAAATCTTGCTGAAAATAAGATTTTGAACTGTCCTCAAATTAGGACGCTGAGCGCTAACCCTTTACCGCCACCGATTGCGACGAAATGGCCTTCTTTGGCAAACATTTACAAAGCGGTTTTAAAATTGCAACCTATACCAGAAATAGTTCATTCTAAAGGAGAAAACGTTGCTGAAAATAGGATTTTATAACTGTCCTCAAGTTAGGACACTGAGCGCTAACCGTTGACCGCCACCGATTGAGTCGAAATGGTTTTCTTTGGCAGACATTTACAAAGCGGTTTTAAAATTTCATCCTATACCAGAAATAGTTCATTCTAAAGCAGAAAACCTTACTGAAAATAAGATTTTGTAACTGTCCTCAAATTAGGACGCTGAGCGCTAACCCTTTACCGCCACCGATTGAGTCGAAATGGTTTTCTTTGGCAGACATTTACAAAGCGGTTTTAAAATTTCATCCTATACCAGAAATAGTTCATTCTAAAGCAGAAAATCTTGCTGAAAATAAGATTTTGTAACTGTCCTCAAATTAGGACGCTGAGCGCTAACCCTTTACCGCCACCGATTGCGACGAAATGGCCTTCTTTGGCAAACATTTACAAAGCGGTTTTAAAATTGCAACCTATACCAGAAATAGTTCATTCTAAAGGAGAAAACGTTGCTGAAAATAGGATTTTATAACTGTCCTCAAGTTAGGACACTGAGCGCTAACCGTTGACCGCCACCGATTGAGTCGAAATGGTTTTCTTTGGCAGACATTTACAAAGCGGTTTTAAAATTTCATCCTATACCAGAAATAGTTCATTCTAAAGCAGAAAACCTTACTGAAAATAAGATTTTGTAACTGTCCTCAAATTAGGACGCTGAGCGCTAACCCTTTACCGCCACCGATTGCGACGAAATGGCCTTCTTTGGCAAAAATTAACAAAGCGGTTTTAAAATTGCAGCCCATACCAGAAATAGTTCATTCTAAAGAAAAAAAAAACCTTGCTGAAAATAGGATTTTATAACTGTCCTCAAGTTAGGACACTGAGCGCTAACCATTGACCGCCACCGATTGCGACGAAATGGTTTTCTTTGGCAGACATTTACAAAGCGGTTTTAAGATTTCAGTCTATACCAGAAATAGTTCATTCTAAAGCAGAAAACCTTGCTGAAAATAAGATTTTGTAACTGTCCTCAAATTAGGACGCTGGGCGCTAACCCTTTACCGCCACCGATTGCGACGAAATGGCCTTCTTTGGCAAACATTAACAAAGCGGTTTTAAAATTGCAGCCCATACCAGAAATAGTTCATTCTAAAGGAAAAAAAACCTTGCTGAAAATAGGATTTTATAACTGTCCTCAAGTTAGGACACTGAGCGCTAGCCGTTGACCGCCACCGATTGCGACGAAATGGTTTTCTTTGGCAGACATTTACAAAGCGGTTTTAAAATTTCAGTCTATACCAGAAATAGTTCATTCTAAAGCAGAAAACCTTGCTGAAAATAAGATTTTGTAACTGTCCTCAAATTAGGACGCTGGGCGCTAACCCTTTACCGCCACCGATTGCGACGAAATGGTTTTCTTTGGCAGACATTTACAAAGCGGTTTTAAAATTTCAGTCTATACCAGAAATAGTTCATTCTAAAGGAGAAAACGTTGCTGAAAATAGTATTTTATAACTGTCCTCAAGTTAGGACGCTGAGCGCTAACCGTTGACCGCCCCCGATTGCGACGAAATGGTTTTCTTTGGCAAACATTAACAAAGCGGTTTTAAAATTGCAGCCCATACCAGAAATAGTTCATTCTAAAGGAAAAAAAACCTTGCTGAAAATAGAATTTTATAACTGTCCTCAAGTTAGGACGCTGAGCGCTAACCCTTTACCGCCACCGATTGCGACGAAATGGCCTTCTTTGGCAAACATTAACAAAGCGGTTTTAAAATTGCAGCCCATACCAGAAATAGTTCATTCTAAAGGAAAAAAAACCTTGCTGAAAATAGGATTTTATAACTGTCCTCAAGTTAGGACACTGAGCGCTAACCGTTGACCGCCACCGATTGCGACGAAATGGCTTTCTTTGGCAGCGATTTGACAAAGCGGTTTTCAATGTTTATCGAGTCGATGTACAACTCCCAATTTTGGCAATGTTCGATAATTTTATACATTTTTAATTCAAAAATGTTAATTTTTAGTTATTTTTATTATGTTGAATGGCAGATTGAAAACAATAAACATGCTTAGGTGGGGGGGGGGGGGGGGGGGCTGATTCTTTATTTTTTCAATACATGATAATAAATTATCAATTCCGGTATAATACTAGCACCCCGGTACGGTATAATACTGGCAGCTGGGGTGTCAGTATTATACCGTAAAATCAACATTTTTTTTATTTTGTTTTTATTTTTGTTTTTATTTTTGTTTTTATTTTTGTTTTGCAGTGTAGCGATAAATTGTCTTAAATGAAAATATTGATGGCACACGTATTCCTGTGATAGGGCGCCCAGGGAAATAATTCTGGCACATATATGTATGTACCATGGCAGACAATGCGTTAAAAAAAACTATTAACCGCGATAACGTATTTGTATAGTCCACTGAAAAAAATTAAAAAAGAAAAAGCTGCGTGCAATGTTTCATATGGGTATGACAGAATTTTAACTAAACAGTAAACTAATATTAAATATTAAAGAAATATTAAAAATATGATCGACCAGAAGACGATAGTGTAGGTGTATTAGAAAATTTATACCTCACCAGAGAAACTTATTCTTATTCTTTAAATTATTTTCTATGCGTAATTTACTTTACTGAAATTAAAAAAATAATAATACAAATTTCCTTAAAAATAAAAAAAATAATTTATTACTCTAATAAATTTTTACGATAACATTTAATTAAATAAAACTAGATGGAACCCGTCAAAATTTGACGGCAAACAACTTGATAGTACCATAAAAATAAAATTCATAGCTGCTTTAACATGTTTGAAACTTTTGCAGAATAATTCAAATAAATAAAAAACCCACCTTGAATTAAATCTAGGTTGGAGAACAGCAATTGGCTAAGTTTCATTGGCACATGCACTCACAGAATTTCTTTCATCTGACATATTTAGCACTGTTGTGCCAAATGGAAAACCATGGAACAACAGTGATAAATCATAGACAATTTTCATTATACGATGTCAGTTAATGCAAATTGCATTTATATACACTACACACTTTTCCATCTACTGATCCAATAACCACTTTGTCATTATAGTGCATCTAAATACATTTTGTGATATAGTAAAATTTTAGCATTCTCCACTCAGCGAGTAATACTGAAAATTTGGCGATTGACTTTATTGCCAAACTTAATAGTCACCCTTGGGGGGGGGGGGGAGTGGCAGGATGGACCCCGGCGATGCATAACATGAATAAGCGGTCAAAGACTCTTCCAATGATATGTAACATGAGTGGTGTGTGCAAAATTTAGAAAAGTACCCCCTTGGAGAGGGGGGGGATTGGCACCTCAGATGCATAATATGATTAAGCGGTCACAGACCTTTCCAACGATATATGACATGAAGGGTGTCAACAAAATTTAGAAAAGCGCCCTCTTGGGTGGGGGATGGCAGGATGGACCCAGCAGATGCATAACATGAATAAGCGGACACAGACTTTTCCAGCGATAAATCACGTAATGGGTGGGTGTAAAATTAAGAAAAATACCCCCCTTGGGGGCGAAGTGGGGGGATGGACATCAGAGATGCATAATATGTTTAAGCGGTCACAGACCTTTCCAACGATATATGACATGAGGGGTGTGTGCAAAATTTAGAAAAGTACCCCCTTGGGGGGCAAAGTTGGGTGATGGACACCGGAGATGCATAATATGATTATGCGGTCACAGACCTTTCCAACGATATATGACATGAGGTGTGTCAACAAAATTTAGATAAGTGCCCCCCTTGGGGTGGGGAAGTGGCGGGATGGACCCCGCAGATGCGTAACATGAAAAAGCGGTCACAAGCCTTTCAACTTGCGACTTTTTTCTCGAAGGCATTTGACAATATTAAAAATTTTTTTACCCGAGACAATTTGACGATATACTTAATTTTTTTTGCAATTCGTCAAACGTTCATGGAAAAACTCATGAAATTCATTAATCAATAGTCGATAAATTGTGAAATTCAACAATCGATAGCAGTAAAATTGTAAAATTCGTCAGTCGATAACGGAAAAAAAAGGAAATTCATCAAATGGTCTCCGGTAAAAAAATTGTCCTGCACGCTGATGTGATGATAAAAAGCGTTTTCAAGTGTAAGACAAATTAGCACTCGCCAATCGGTGAATAATACTGAAAATTTGGCAATTGACTTTATTGTTACCACTGGTCAAACTTAATAGTCACACTCGCCAATTGCGATGGTTGAATGGAAAAAGATTTTTTCCTCGCTGTCGCTCGACAAATTTCGAAACCATTTTGTGAATTTCAAGATTTTTTCCCCGAAATTATTTGATGGATTGTGATTTTTTTATCTCGAAGCCATTCGAGGATATTCGAAAAAATTTCCCCCCGAAACCAGTTGATGAATTTTGCGATTTTTCTACTATCGATTAATGAATTTTGAGATTTTTCCGCTATCGATTGGCGAATTTCGCGACTTTTTCCATGAACGAACAAATTTCGCACTTTCTTTCCGCTGATGTTTGACAAATTTACGCTGCCGTTCAACGAATTTTGCAATTCTCTTCCGCGATTGTTAGACAAATTTCACTATTTTTCTCCAGAGATCATTTGACGAATTTTGCGATTTTTTCCCCCGAAACTATTTGACGAATTTCTCGAATTTTTTCACGGCAGTTAGACAAAATTAATTTTTTTCCTGCAATGTCTGATTTCTTTCCCGAGACCATTTGACGAATGTCGCGATTTCTTTCCCGACACCATTTGACAAATTTCGCTGTTTATTCCTCAATCGTTTGACAAATTTCGCAAATTTTTTATCAAGTATTTGTAAATTTGTTATTGGCTAGTGCTGAAAAACACTGGCGAGTAAAAAACTCCATGTACTGGCCAGTGGCCAGTGAGTAAAAAAAGTTAATTTTTACTTATATTTTGAAGGTATTTGTTTTATTTGTTATATTGTGTAGAAATACCTAGGTGTCGATTTTAATTTTAGTATTAAAAATGAATTTAGGCTCATTTAATGTTCGCCAAATCGACCCAAATGGAAGTTGCCTTTTTAGAGCTCTTAGTACAGAAAATAATTCACATAATACAAAATTGGAACTCTTATAGTACGTTTATTATTTATTCGTACGGTGTTAAGATTACTACAATAAAACTCATAAAATGTGAGAAAATGTGGATTTTTTTAAAAACTCATACTTACAAATTATAATTGTTTTGATGAAAGCATACATAAAGTACCCATTACATTGTTTGTATGTATATAAATCTTGAATGCTGCTATTTATTATCATTGTTTTCATTTACAACATATATTTTATACCAGATTGCATGTCCGTTCTTGGGCGATTCTTATAAAACTAATAATTTGTCATAAAATGATGATTTTATTGACTTCGTGCTTACAAATTAAAATGACAATATACATCTTTGCCCAAGAATGCGAAAAAAATACTATTTTTAACTTCAGGAGAAATGAATGAGGTTATATCAGTTCCATAAGAAATCCCTATGAAAATATCAAACTCATTATATTAAAAAAAACCTGGCCAGAAATCACATACAAAACAATTGGTTTTTGTATAGATGTATGTTTTCATCAAAACAATTTAATTTGTAAATATGAGGTTAAATAAAATTTCACCGTTTTCTCACAGATTATGAGTTTTATAAGAAAGTAAAACATTAAGTTAAATATTAATGATTAGCAGAACTGTATAGAAAGATATATGTATACATATATTGTTACATGATATATTATACATTGTTTGTAAAAGAAATCACATTGGTTTTCTAATAATAAACGATAATAAACGGACTATAAGGGGTCAAATTTTGTATACCGTGAATTATTTTCTGTATTATACAAAAACAGCTCTAAAATGACAATTTCCGTCTTTGTCGATTTGGTGAACATTTAATGAGCCTAAATCGAAATCGACACCTACATATTTATACAAAATATAATAAATAAAATAAATACCTTCAAAAACATTTTGACGATCGTATCAGCGTGCAGGAAGCAATGTAAATAGCGATATATGACTGTCCAAAATCCAAATGAACGATCCCAATACGCTTCTAGACAGGAAAAAGCCCTCACCTCATTGGCTGAAACATCCAGGAAACTGAATCTGTTTCTGAACAGTAACAGCCCCTCAGCTGATTGGTTGAATGTTGACGCATGCGTGTAGGACCCAATTTTACACGAGTTGGCAAAAAATGCCTTTAGTTTTAAATATATAGTTTAATGGTGTTTCTGTATTTTAACTGAGTAATTTTCAAACTGAAAGTATTATATGTAACATGACTAATATAAATAATATTTGAAAAATATATATTTGTATAATATTAATGACTTACAAAAAAATCACTTTACTCACAATTACCAATAGCACTATTTTTTTTTGAACAAACGTTATAACAAAAACATGCAATTTCTTGTGCAAGTTTTTTAGTAGGAAATAACATAAAATGAAATGGTTAAAAAATTATACGAAAAAACTATACAAAAATACCTTTTTTATAATACTACAATATTTGGGTTTTATTGATAATGTAGTTGAAGAAGTTCATCTTGATATCAAGCCTGTTCGCAATGACGGCTTGAAAACTAGTGAAAAAAATCTTGAAATCTTGTTAATGTTATCTACCGAATACCAGGCACATCTATATATGTCTGATAAGCTATAACTTATCTCCTAATAATAGCTTATACGCTGTGGACTTTATTATTTGAATAATTTAAATGTCTGCCGACAGACAGACGACCAGGTGATAACTATTTAAGACCGAGGGCGATCAAGTACTTTATGGCATAAAGTCATATGACCGACAGCAGTTAAGCGACATCCAAAGTGTTAAAGACGTGTAGAGATGTTGCTTGGGATCAATGTGGATGTAAGAGAACAGTATTTCTAATAAATAACACCCTTTGTTAGTTAGGGTCATACTATGACTTTTATCGGCCCGGGCCACAAACGTGATACGAGCCCCTTAACCCCGTGCTTCTCCTATACGGTAAAGTAAGATAATTATTGTTTCTCTTAACCTATTAAGATACGGGCGTTTTGTAATAACATAAAGACACGTGCTACGTGCTCTATGCGCCATCAACTTTTAATGATATACTTGTTTAATGCAATGTTCAGTAGTAGTATAACATTAATAAATATGAAATTGTTAAAACAAACTAATTTAATTAAAATTACTATAACATGGACGGTTTGTAGTAAAATAAAGACACAGACGGAGTACTCCATGCGCCAATGCCTTTTAAAGCCTAAATATCAACTTTTGATACTAAAGAAGAATAGTGTATAATGTCTAGTAATAGTATAAAAGTAATAAATTTCACATTTATAAAATAAAAAGTTTAATTACGAAAGAAAATAGAATGTATTACACAAATACACAGGCGGTTACATTGAGTACAGAATCATTTACATGTAACTGGAAAATTCGGGGAACAATTTTATAATGATGCTCCGCCCCCATCCCCCTCAAAGAAACACTTAACACAATTCAGATAAATCATCTCTCTATTTAAAGTTTTAGATTTCAAACCTCCTGTTTAAATCCCCTTCTCATTTTTGAAAATTGCTTTTTTTTTATAAAGTATTTGAATCATTAAATTTGCCAAGGCAGCAAATATCTTTCATATGCTTACTATTTAGTTTCTATTAAATTTAAACCAAGCATTTAATAATAATAGCTTCTTTAACTCCTTCTGCTAAAGTTTTCCTTTCTGAACTTGTTTTCTTTGCAAATTACACATTTTAAAACCTAACAAAATAAAAATAATTAATGAAGAGTATTTTATTATGGAATGGAATTTTGTGAAGGGACCTTGTTTTATTAAGAGAAAATTTATGAAGGGTCCTGTTTTATTAAGAGGAATTTTATGAAGGGCCCTGGTTTATTAAACGGATTTTTGTGAAAATACTCTAAATCAGGGGCGTAGGAAAGGGGGGGGGGGCTCAGGGGGCTCAAGCCCCCACCCCATTGCAAATCAAGTTTTTTTCTTGTCGTCGGATTATAGTGTTTCCTTTAAAGTGAACTTTAAATTATATTAATTAAAAATATATTAAAAATATTTAAAAACCACGAAAAAATCATTTAGAGCTTTTTTCTTTTGTAAAGAAAATCCGAATAATTTCAGAAAGCGAACAACAAGAAAAACATTTTTTATTTCCGTTCTGGAAGCCACGATAAAACACATTTTTTCAAGAGAAAAAATCACTTCTAGATTAAAATAATAGTAAAATAAAACAATTTCAATATGTTTCTCCGCTGCACAGAAATCACGTGATAAAACGTACGCAAAGCGAGAGAGGCCCAAATTGGGTTGCATTAAAAAGAAAAGAAATTAGTTAAATTTTCACAGAGTGAGTGGAAAGACCAATCCCCGTTTGGGAATGCGGAAATTGAAATAACCCATCTACGATCTCCCCGATTTTGTGAATGGAACAGGCTTCTTCCGAGAAGATTGCTTTCAAAGCCATTTTTATTTCGTGTTTGGTTTCGTTAAAGATTAAATGAAGTTTATCACTCTAGGCAGTAAATGATATGACCGTTATATACAATATAGTATATAATAAGAAAATTTTGCAATATGAATTCTTGTAAAAGACCGAAAAATACATTGTTGAGTTTTTTTCTCTTCTAAAGTTCCGAAAAGAACAGAAGGTGAAGGTTCTGAAGTCAAAGGTGAAAAACATGAAAAAGCAGGTTCTACAGTTAAAGATAAAAAATCTGAAGAACCGGTTAAAGTTATTAGCATTGTAAAAAATGCTGTAAATACACTGTCTAAGTCGTTATCTGAAAGTGATATGGATATAGGACTATTTGTTGGCGATGTCGTTTATCTTGACGAATACCAAAAATTAAAAGTTTTAGAAAATTCGTAGAAACCAGATCCATCCTTTTCTTTACCTGCAAACCATAAAAAAAAGAAAATTTCAGTATCACTGGTTTGAAAAATTTCCATGGTTAAGTTACTCTGCAAAATTTGATGGAGCATTTTGCAAAAATTGTGTAGTGTTTTCAAATGGACAGGGTGGTCAAGGAAATTAGAGATTGGGTAAATAAGTCTTATCTCCTTTTACACAATGGAAGGATGCTTTAGAATCTTTTACATCTCCTCAAATGTGCCAATATCACAAGAATTACATTATTATGGCAGAAGAATTGAAGAAAATTATGAAAGGGCAAAATGTAAGCATAGGAATACAACTTCATAGTAACAATAATGCGGAAATCTGTAAAAATAGACAAAATCTCAAGTCCGTAATTAAAACAGTCATCCTTTGTGGAAGACAAGTACTCCCATTACGTAGACACAGAGATTCAGGGAATATTTCTGTTCAAGAAACGGAGAAAAATGACGGTAATTTTAGAGCTTTACTTCGATTTTGTTTGGAAGCTAGCGATAAAACTGAAGACATAAAGGAAGTTCAATCAGGTATGATTTCAAAAAAATATACAAGCCCAGACATACAAAATGAAATAATCAAAATTTGTGGTGAGACTATACAAGGTCACATTGTCAAAAAAGTCAATAAAGGGAAGTGTTTCGCAGTTCTCGCTGACGAGACTACTGATATCTCCGGAAAAGAAGTTCTTACACTTTGTGTCCGTTCTGTTGAGGAATCTGATTCTTCTAGTTTAATAAGAGAAGACTTTTTAGACTTTATAGAAATTGAAAATTTATCTGGGACTACAATCGCCGATGTAATATTGTCAAATCTCAGAAGACTCGGGGTTGACATTTCTTACTTGCGGGGTCAAGGTTATGATGGGGCCGCTTCTATACTTGGAAAACTAAATGGAGTTCAAGCAAAAATACTGCAGGCACACCCAACAGCATTGTATGTCCACTGTTGCAACCATGTTTTAAATTTAGTTTTGTCAGAATCATGCCTTGTCCCATCTATTGAAAATTCTCTTGCAACTGTTCAAGAAATAGTCACGTATTTTAGAGCCTCGCCAAAAAGAAGGAAAATTTTAAAGAGCAAGCTCCTAGAAGAAGAATTTTTAAGCAGTAAAAGCACATCCAAAAAACTACTTGCTTTAAAAAAATTTGTGAAACTCGCTGGGTAGAACCGCATGAAGCCATTTCTACATTTTGTGAGTGTTTGGAACCAATAATTTCAACCTTACTGGAAATCACTGAAGATACGAATTCAGAAACCGAGGCATCGAAGAAAGCGATGCTATTTTACAATGCATTGTGCCAAAGTAGTTTTTTAGTATCTCTTTTCGTGGCAGAAAAATGTTTCGCAATCACCCACAACTTGTTAATAGCCCTACAGAAACCGGGCATTGATTTAATATCCTCTTATGAAACCATTAGTGGAGTGACGTAAATTTTTAGAAAAATGCGTGAAAATTCAGAACCCAAATTTTCAGCCATATTTAAACGAACTTCCGATGCAGCAACAGAACTTAATTTAGAAATAAGAAAACCTAGACTAGGAAAGAAACAAATGTATAGAGATAATACACCTAGCGAATCAGTGGAAGATTATTACAGAAAAACAATTTTCATACCCTTTTTGGATTTTCTTATTCAAAACATGATTGACCGTTTTGAAAATCATAAGCATGTAATTAGTAGCTTGCATGCAATTCTGCCAAAAAACATAGAAAAATCTTCAGTAGAAAATATCATGCAATGTGCTGAATTTTACTCTTCTGATATAAACATTCTTCCGAACATCTTACAAGCAGAAATCGAAATGTGGGTCGAAAAATGGCTGTCATCAGACAAAGAAGAAAGACCAAATACTGCAATAGAGTCCTTATCAAGTTGTAATACGGCTGTTTACCCCAACATCAACAAATTGTTGAAAGTTCTATCAACGCTTCCAGTATCAACAGCCACTCCGTAAAGAACATTTTCTACACTGAGAAGATTAAAAACCTACCTTAGGAACAGGATGTCAAAATCTCGGCTTTCTGGACTTGCACTAATGAATATCCATCGAGAAATTCTAGTAGATGCCGAATCTATTTTGAATGCAATGGCGGCGAAGCGCAGTTCCCTTGTGTTATAATGCCAAGATTTGTAAGTGCATTTTTCTTTTTTAAGTACTAATTAAATATTTCTTTCGTACTCTGCTGTGATATTTCACAAAATTGTAAAACTTAATTTATTCCTTAATATTTACATTGAAATAATGCGCATACCCTTTTTTAATTATGCATAAAATTAATTATTAATTAATTTACTTAATTACTTATTAATGGGATGCTTTATTATTAATTCATTTTCTCAGTTTCCCAGTTGTTTTGAGCATACTGAGTTAGAAACTATTTGAGTATCCCTCCCCCCATAATTTTTAAATTGCTACGCTACTGCTCTAAATAGACCCCAAATTTTTCCTGCATCGACCCCTGATTATGGGCAAGTTTGTAAAAAGCTGGATAACTCAAATGCTTTCAAAACTTATGTCGACAAATTTTATATATTTAAAGCATAGCTGATATATACAACTTTAGTAACATAAAAAAGGCATTGTTAAGTTATAGTGATGTCTTCAAAATTGAAAGCTGGTTTTATAGAGTTGTGTTTAAAAAAAAATAAATCTATTGTCAGAACTGACAGTATATTCATTTTCAGGCCAATAAAGATATCACTCCCTTTCTCTTTTTGAAAGAGTTGGGTTTACGTCAGTAAATGTAAAATGAATTGTAGACTATTCTAAAGTAAATTTATACATTCGAAAATATTTACATTTAAACTGATTTTATATGTCATATAAATGTAAAATTTTATTACTTTTTAGAAATATTTCTCTAAAATTTAAAAGGAGTTTAAAAAATATGTAAAAGGGAGTGATTTTTTTTAATTGCTCTTATCAAGAAGTACATTTAATTTCGTTTAGGGTGTAAAAACGTTGATTTATTATTATTATTATTATTATTATTATTATTATTATTATTTATATTGAGTGTATAAACGAATAAAATTTCAAAGAAAATGCTTATGTGCAAATTGGTAAAGTATTGGTAAAAAAAAAAAAAAAAAAAAAAAAAAAAAAAAAAAAATCTGCAGTTTTAACCTTTTCAGGCAAGTATTTTTGCTTCCGTAATGTTGAATCCACACTAAAATTTTTGAAAGTATGAAAATACAATTTCACAGGATTTTTTTCCGCCAAAGTTATAAAAAAAAAATTAAATGATTCTGCTACAATTTTTGAGTAGTATAAAACTATATCAACGCCCTTCAAGGAATGAAGGAGACAGCAGCACTTGTGAAAATAGAAAATAACTGTTATCAATGTTTGTTTTTTTTCTCTCTTGGGAATTATTAAAGCAGTTTAAAAAATATATAAATAAAAATAAAATAAAATAATATATATATATTTGAAAATAATTTGAAACAGAAATACGTTTTTTTATTATTATTATTAACGTTATTAAAAATTAATTATTTTTCCTGAAGATAATGATGGAAATATAGCAAATTATAACATCACAAAAAATAAATTAAATCAAAATAACTTCACTAGTTCCCGAAAAAAAGATACATTCATATCAGTTGCAATGTCGGTCATTTGCCTGGCTAATGGTAAACCTATGGGCGTGTAATGCATTCGTATTTTTCAATATCTCCTAAGAAGTTAATATTTTTTCTGTGTACAATTCTTAAAGAATGTCTCCTTTCTTTTTGTTGTCAAAATATTTCTAAAATATATATTTAATTTTATTTGAAGTTTTAAAATCTTACTCGGGATTTTTTTGCTGGGATTTTAACACATAAAATTATAAATTAAGTATATATTTCAGAAATATTTTGACCACTAAAAAAGGGACATCCTTTAAGAGTACAAAAAAAAGTTTAAAATATCTATTTCCTGAGAAAAAAAATTAAAAAAACTTATAACCCTCACGGTTAGGTTTAACATATATGTGGGAAATTTGAGATTTCACTTTCCCCTTAATGTGAGAAATATCGAACAGATAATAAAAACTGTAAATATCAGTTTGTAAAATGGAAAATAACCGTCCTGAAAACTGAAAATTTCAGTTTCGAAAACGGAACATTTCAGTTTCGAAAACGGAACTTTTCAGTTTCAAAAACGGAACTTCTCAGTTTTGAAAACGGAAAAAAAACCATAAAAGTTAATTTCTGTGGAAAAACGGAAAAGTTACGGCAACTCTGCTTTCAGTACCTTTTCCGTTTTTTCAAAGGAGTTTGTTTTTACAGTGTATATTCCGTACACCAGTGGTAACTTACCAATAAAAATAATGAAGCAGAGCAGAAAAAAATTGCGAACTTCAACTTTAAACATTGTTTGAACATTATAAGGACTTTGGGAAGAGGTTAAATGAAACGCAAATGTTAATCACGTGATTATTTTAGAATTCACAGCTGTTTTTTCGCCGAGTGGCACGCCGCACTTAGTACGCCGACAAAGTCTTTAAAGGTTAAGACTGTACTCAAATGTCATATCCCTATTTATCTACAAAGCAAAGGATAGTTTAGAATATGTTCTTGAAGATGGCATTTTAAACCAATTTTCGAAACATGTCTAGGTGGAAGAGGTCGTCTTCCGTAAATAATCTATTATAAGTCATGATGTATCACACTCAAAAGGGAACCTCTTTTGGTGCAGCTCGAACCTAATAGTCTAAGAGCTAGCAACGTTTTCGTGACCTGATTTTAGCAAGGCTCATTTTTTTATTTATTCTCCGTCTTTATTGTGTAGTACGAATGCGGCCGGTCTGGCTGGTGGAAGTGGTTGCGTTTACCTGTGGGGGGAGGGGCATTGCAGGTAAAAAGGGGATAAAATTACGTCATTTTAGCATGAATTTTAATTATAAAACTTGTTTCTGCTCACTATTTGTGATATTAAGTCATTATTGCAAGACCGTTTTAACGTTGCCAACACCGTGCCAGACCCTAATTTATAGGCAAAATAAGGTGTCAAATTCACGTCATTTTAGCAAAGCTGTAATTTTAGTATGTTATACTTTGGCTATCAGGTAAGCTATAATTAATTTGCCAGACCGAAATTCCGTTGCTAAATTACTGCCAGACGCCGATTTAAATCTGGCAGAGAAAGCCCCAATTAAAAGAGTTGGCAGCTTTTGTAGTGCTTTGGCTATTGTCAGTACACACACACATATATATATATATATGATTTGTCAAAATAAAGGCTTAATTTATGTAATTAATGTATCAGTTAATTGTAATTGTTATTTGGCTTAGTTAAATTTTGAAAATAAAATATTTATCAACAATTTTTCTAATTTTTTAAAAAGAAACATTTATTAACAAGCCGGTCTTTGCCGGTCTTGCCGGTCACTTCCGTGTGGGGCCAAGTTTCCTTCTGCAGCATTTAGCCCGGACTTCGCTTAGGAACCAGAACCAGAAAGTACATTTTACATGCAAACAGAAAAATATAAATAAATACCTTATTTTAAACTATACGAAAATAACTAATAAGTATATCAATAAAGCACATAAATAAAGATTTCGCGACATAAATAATACGTTTTTCTCCATTAGCTCCCTGACAAAGACACGTTCGGCACTGCCCATGGGAATGAGAGAGCTTTCAGATAAAATATACAAAAATGAGATAGCATAAGATACATGGCAATCGTTGTAAATGGGCGCTGTGATATTACTCCCATAAATTGTTAATACAGTGTTCAAAATAACGGGGCCGTGTGTGCTTCTCAGCCATATATCGTTAGCTAGCCGGTCGCTTCTGAGTGGGGCCCCGATACCTTTTGCAGCGTATTTGGGGCCCAGAAAGTGCATTTTACATGCAAAAAGAAAAATATAAATAAAATACTTTATTTTAAACTATATGAAAATGTTTTTCTCACCCATATATCGTTAATACAGCGATCATTATAAAGAGGTTCAGTCATTATGCTTGCATAAATCGTTAAAATGAAATCATTTTAACAGATCCCTTTGGGTTGCACGCCTGTCAACTGATCATACAACAATCACTGTAACGCAGCCTTGTGCATACCCGAGCACATAAATATGGCGATTAAATCGTAAATCTTTAAATCCAAAAAATATATTTTGAACAAAGGAGGAAATGTATTCCATTTTGTATCAAAATTTTAATCTTAATTTTAATTTTAATTAACTTTTAATTTTAAGACAAAAAGCGCAAAAATAATTTATAAAATATAAAAAAAAAAACTTTTCCTGGGAAAAATTCCACGCAAAATAATCTAATAAAAAATCAACTATAGTTGTCTTATTCGTCTAATCTTCCATGATCGGGTTCATAGTTGATGTTGGCGACAAACTTGCTTCAGCTTAAATAGTTGAATTACGTGTTTAACTATTTTTTAGTAGATTTGTAATGCTGGAATTTCACGCACGTACTTAAAACTGCAGCTGAGAAATGGCGAAATGATCTAAAACGTTCGACCCGCGTTTAACCCCCTTGGTGGATGAATATTAAATATCGCTGAAATATCCATTTAAATATTTTAGTACAATTGTTATCCTTAATTTCACGCTCCTACCTATAACTTCTTTTGAGTTATGGAAAAATGACTTAAAACATTCGACTCCCATTTAACCCCCCCCCTCTTAGTGGCTGAATTTCTAAAATAGCTGAAATACGTGTTTAACTATTTTTTTAGTAACTTTTTTATCCTGAATTTCACGCTCCTACCTAAAACTGTTGCTGAGATATTTTGAAAAGACCAAAGGACCTAAAACGTTTGACCCCCTCCCCCCCATTTAACCCCTATAGTGGTTGAACTTCTAAAATCACTGAAATACGTATTTAACTATTTTTTTAGTAGATTGGGTAACCTGAATTTCACGCCTCTACCTAAAACTGCTGCTGAGATATGGCGAAAAGGCATAATCACCGAAAACATTCGACCACCCATTTAACCTCCTTAGTGATTGAATTATTAATTTGCTGAAATACGTGTTTAACTATTTTTTTAGTAGATTTGTTATCCTGAATTTCTTGCTTCTACCTAAAACTTCTGCTGAGATATGGCGAAAAGACGAAATGACCTAAAAACTTCAACCCCCTATTTAACTTTCTTAGGGGTGAATTTTCAAAAATCCTTTCTTAATGGGTGCCTACATTGTGCAAGGAACATGTCTTCCAAATTTCATAATCCTAAGAGCAGCGGTTGAAGTTCGGCGTTGATTCTGAGTCATCAGGACATGTTTTTTTAGTCTAGAGATTTATGAAATCGCCAAAGAAGTGAGAAAAGAGCAAAACAAAAACTCCATGGCGTAAATTGTCAACCGTTATGTTTATTTAATTTCTCCCTTAATTTTTAAGTAATATTATAATTAGTGTTTATTAATATTCGATTTTAATTTTAAATAATACATATAATAATACAATTTTAAATAATATAATATTTTCTCTTAATTTTCTGAATAAACTTATAGTGGCTAGCAAGAAATAGGCAATGTCAACTGCTACTTTTCAAGGTCAATCGATCATTTGTGGTTTGAAATAATATCGTTCATAGTTCATAGCATGTTCTCTGTGTTTTCGAAATGAAATTTAATTGTGTTGGCTAGTAATGGAAAAACGTGTGTTTTTTGTAGCGATAATCAAGGATTTTTTTTTTATTGAAGACACGTTAATCAAATGTAAGAAATATTTATATTTAAGCATTTATTTCGACAAATCATATATATATATATATATATACTTTTATAGAAAACAAGGATCGTTGCTTTGGCAACAATTATGGCATGGCTGTGTATTGAAAGTAGCCAAAGCACTACAAAAATTGCCAACTCTTCTAATAGGCGCTTTTTCTGCCAGATATAAATCGGCGTCTGGCAGTAATTTAGCAACAGAATTTCGGTCTGGCACATTAATTATGGCTTACCTGATAGCCAAAGTATAACATACTAAAATTACAGCTTTGCTAAAATGACGTGAATTTCACACCTTATTTTGCCTATAAATTAGGGTCTGGCACAGTGTTGGCAACGTTAAAACGGTCTGGCAATAATGACTTAATATCACAAATAGTGAGCAGAAACAAGTTTTATAATCAAAATTCATGCTAAAATGACGTAATTTTGTCACATTTTTACCTGCATTGCCCCTGCTCCCACAGGTAAACGCAACCACTTCCACCAGCCAGACCGGCCGCATTCGTACTACACAATAAAGACGGAGAATATATAAAAAAAATGAGCCTTGCTAAAATCACGTGTTTTCTGACGTCGCTAGCTCTTAGACTATAACATCTAGGCCTGGTGTATTTTGCAGTCCTATACATAAAAGTTAGAGAACCGATAAAATTTCTCTTTTAAACAGTGGCGTAGCTACCGTGGAGCAGTTGGAGCCAACTGCTCCACGGTAGCTACGCCCCTGTTTGTAGGGTAGATACGCCCCGATTTTTTGAATACCAGTAAAATCTTACAGAAATTTTCTCCTTATTAAATTTCAGAAATTGTACGATTAAAGAAAACAAATATTTTTACATAAAAATATTGGTGTGAAAAAAATCGGGAGGTTGGCAACTATGATCCTATTAAAATCCTTTATATCAAAGTAGTTATTTTTTTAAAGTTTACGAAATTTATTATTATTTTTTTTTACTGTCGCTAAGTTCTATATTTAGTAAAACTATTAATTTAGTAAAATTTTCTATATTCACTAACAAGTAAAACAAAACTTTCATTTTTTGTACGATCAAAACTTACCGAGTTATAATAACTCGAATTTTATGAATTTTCAGAGCTTTCGGTACTGAAAACGGAAAAAACGCGTCTTAAAAATATCTCGACAATAGTGTGTTTCTTTATTGGCATTCTATATTGCTTCAAAAGCCTTGAAAGGAACAACAGAAGTTAGTGGTAGATTGCACTGCGCTCATGGGACCATTTAAATCGGAAATACTGCTCAATTCGTCGTAAAAATCAGTAGGTAGTCCGAACTTAAACAATTATAGTTTATTTTAATATTTTATTTGTATTTATTTCGTCAAATACTTTATTATGAAAATACTTTATTTTTTAAATAAAAAACAGGGTTTTAAATATAAATAAGAATATAATATACGAGTTTAAACCTCAAACATAGCTAGCAGAAGTGTTTTTATAGTGGCAAGGGGCGTACCAATTTTATTTGCTCCAGGGCGCGGAATGTGTAGCTACGCCACTGCTTTTAAAATCATATTATATGTTTTTTTTATACTTTTAATTTTTTATTATTCGATTTTTTATTGTTAATTTTACGCCAATAGCGAGTTCAGTAGCCAAATATGGTGCTACGAATCCAAACTACTACTCACACACAGCAGACTACTGTGGCATTTGTCCAGGGTTGGCGAGAAAAATTCTACAGTAACAAATAAAGTCAATTTCACCCCGCCAAAAATACAATTATAATGATGTATTTTTTCAAAATCAAATTCGTAGGTTCTTGAAGAAATTTTTAAACTTTTTTCAATATTTATACTTATTATTGACTAATTTTTGTTTTTAACTGCTTAAAAAAAAAAAAAAAAAAAAAGAAACTTCTGTGTTACGAGTCCGATAAGTGGTCTCGAAAATTGCATTTTGAGAAAGTTAAGCTGCTGTAAAATCAAAAAATGTGATTTTGTGTACTTTTTTTAAAATTCTAGTACAAACTATTTTTCAAAAGTAGTCACTACTTTGCGATTTTGTCAAAGGTGTCAGTCTGCACTCGAAATTCAAGACACAGATTAAGTAACACAGCGAGCCCTTAATATATAGCGTCTCTGGCGGTATAAAACAAAATGGGCAAATATTTGTTTGACAATTGAGGACATTAAAGAATAAAGATAACATAGATAGAAAAAATGTTTTGTGTTTATCTCTAAAATATTAGTGTATAAACATATAATTTTCTTAGAAAAATTCAGATATGATAAATTCAGAAAGATATATGTAATACAAGAAACATTTACATACCAGTTACATAGCTGCCAACTTTTACGCTTTTTTTTTTACCAGTATTTTTCTGTAGTAAAATCTGGCTTATTTAGTCGTAAATTTTCGATATTTAGATAACACAAATTTTTCTGTTTAAAAATAGTGGTACGAAAAAAGCGTAAAAGTTGACAGCTATGCAGTTACACATAACGTAAAAAATGAGGTTAAATTATCGCATATTTATTTTTTGCAACTCGACAACTTTAAAATACATGTTATATGCCAACTAAGGCAGTTCAACAGTAATTTCTTCTGCTGTATCAAAAATTAATAAGTCTTTTAAAAAACAAATTACAAAAGGAAAAACCTGGAAATATGAAGATGTGATAATGAACAAATGCACAGGTTTTGCCAGCTAGAAAATTAATTTCTTTGGTCTTGGATTCATCAGCAAATATCAATGAAAAAAATCTGTAGCATCAGATGATGCGTTGCTAAACATTGAAGCTGAGTCTTGTCTCTGACATTCAGAAGTTGTTCCGCAGAACGCATTTTGCACAAAATAAACAAGTTAAGATCAAGTGATTTGTATAAAGGCACATTTTCACCTGAAGTTAAAAGAAGCGTCCGTGTTAGCTACAACCTATAGATTTTTTTTGTATTGCTCTACTCGCTGTGTTACGTTTTGTAAAATGCTACACTACAAACTACCAGAAAAAGTACTGTGTGCTGTAATTATGCTATGGAATCGTAATGTGTCATAAACATTCTAATTGTTGAGCAGAGAAAAGAAACGAAGAATTGAGAACATATCACTCATAAAACTTCAAAATGTAAACATAACTGGACAGTTTTAGACATGGGTTTCCTAATCTAGTGTTAAAATGTTCTTCTAATACAACTTAAAACTTGCGTAAATGATGAAACTAGAATTCATTTTTAAAAAAAACAAATTGTAGAGATTTTGGGGCCTCTGGGCCAGTGTTTCCTGTGCCCAAACCTTAATCTGTTCAATGACGTTTTTATAGGGTGTTTTGTGCAATCGTACATATTTTGCTCATATTTAAATGAGATATTACAAAACTGAATACAACACTCTTATATCAAAATATTAATATACCTTATCTTATAAAACATTTTCTACCACAACGCAAATCATTATTTTAAAATCAAGTATTCTATATTTTAGTATATTCGCAACAGTTGTGTTGAATACACGTCTTTTGGAAATATGTAACCTCACCTGTGATTGTAACTTTTCATTTTACATGTTACGTTGTTTCTAAAATATATACGCAATATTCATATATATACAGGGTGTATCTGAAATGCTTCAACAAACTTAGAGGAATGATAGTACTCATGAAGAAGAACAAAAAATTCAATGGAACATGGGGTCGAAAATGACGTTTAACCCTTTCAGGGGCAGTGATATGTTTATGAAACCACTTAATTTTAATTCCAAAACGCCACAATGGTACCAGAATTTTGCTAAAATCTTTTTCATTTAATATGTATGTGAAATATAGCCTTTTTCTTATTTAGAAACAAATTTTTTTGTAAATTCCGGTTCCAGTTATTTATTTCAACATTTTAGTATTAAAAGTACTTTGCCCCTGAAAGGCTTAAAGGATAAAAATCGAGAAAATGCGTCTGAGAATGGACTGGCACCAGAATTTACAAAAAAAATTGTTTGTAAATAAAAAAAAGGCGATATTTCACATACATATTAAATGGAAAAGATTTTAGCAAAATTATGGTGCCATTGTCGCGTTTTGGAATTAAAATTAAGTGGTTTCATAAACATACCACTGCCCCTGAAAGGGTTAAATGTCATTTGCGACACCATGTTCCATTGCATTTTTTGTTCGTCTTCATGAGTACTATCATCCGTCTAAGTTTGTTGAAGCATTTCAGATACACCCTGTATATATACAATCAACATACAATACATATAAATATCGCGATTAGAAACTGCATCGTTATTATATATACCAATTTGTAATGCAAACATAAATAGGGGAAATATTTTTGTTAGATAATCAACGTGCACGAGTCACACACATAGGTAGGACTTTAAGTTAAAATGGTGAAAACAAGTGGCCGCGATTGTGCTAATTTTGACTGAAAAAGACCAACCTTTCCGATTTTAACACTAGAACGGCCGGGAATTTTGCTCAAATTTTATAAAACTATCTCACAGCTGAATTCTTATTTATAAATATTTAATTTATCCATTTAACATATAATCCGTGAGGTGTATACTTAGTTTATTTTTAAAATAATTTTCTGGTTCGAATCAGATTATATTCATTTGGTAACTGTCAAAATGACCGCTCTTGGCCGTTCTAGTGTTAATGTTCCTTTTAGAATATATTTTAAAGAACGTTGTTTTCTAATGATGATGAACATGATCCGATTAACATGCTTGTATTTTTTGCAAGAAGCTCTTCCTCAACTTCCAAGACTGAATAATAATTTAAAAAATCAGATATTCATTAGGTCATGTTTAATTTAGCGTTTTCTTCATTATTATTTTTTTTTCATGTTTACTTACTATTATTTTTAGAAAGTATTGGAAAAAATTCGACTTCGAGTTTAAGACGGATTTATACGTTGTAGAAGGTTCTGAACACGATTTGACTGTTTTTTAGAAAAGGTCACGAGTCTGTCTGTCTCTGTGTGTGTCTGTATATGTGACACATCTTTTGTGTGCTCTCTGTCTCAAGAACTAATGCACGGAATTTAATCAAATTTCATATTTAGTTAGACCTTGTTAGTGCTGATTGCGTTTCACAGTGAATAGCACAACGGAGGGCGCTGCTATATTTTATTTTTTACGATTTCCGAGATAACTGTATCTCAAAAACTAATGCATGTAATTTTATCAAACTTCATATTCTGTTAGATTTTGACTTAAATAGCCGCTGAATATATTTTATTGCAAATCGTTTATCAAATGGCGCTGCTATGCTGCATTTTTCACGAACCGAACTTCATATTTTATGGACCGAGGCAAACGAAAAAGACAGGCTACCGCGGTGCATTCCACTTATCTTTTTTTACAGACCGCTAGAGTGACGTGATGCTCTTTTCGTACACTTGCATTGGTGGATTCGAACATCACGTGACTCCCGCGGTCTGTAAAAAAAGATACCGGGTGGCCCAGCGGGTAATGTTTGAAACAAAGTCCAATAGATGGCGCTAGGTGCAAGTGAGTGAAGCCAAACTTGGTGCGCATGCTCCGGTGAGTGGGCAATTGTAAATGTGATGTTCCTTCAGTCTGCGGTGCGCTTTAGCGGGTGATTCTCGTTAGTAAACATGAACAAATATTCGACGGATGTTCGCGTCTTTATTGTGCTACAAATGGCCAGATGTGATGAAAATGTGAAGGCAGTTCAACGAGCATGGCAGGAGAAGTTCCACAACAAGAATTGGCCAAACAAAAGGACTATGGCAAGGTGAGTCATTTTGTGCGTTTTACGGTACAAATGTTTTCATTTTTGCTTCCATGTTTGTTCTGAAAAATGTGTTTCAATCCTCTTCCCTGTAGACTGTATGCCAAGTTCAAACGTACTGGATCGGTGGAAAACGATAAAAAAGCTATGGCTACAGCCACTGCTACTGTGGTCACAGACGGTGCAAAACAGTCGTCGCCGACTTTTTCGCTGCCGATCCGACCCGATCTGTAAGGAGAGCAGCAGAAATGTTGGGAATAAAGCGCACATTACTTCAGCGAATAATGAAAGAGCTCGAATTGTCACCTTACAAAATTCAAGTAACCCAACCTCTCAACGAAGACCATACACAAAGACGATTTGAGTTTGCACAGCTTATGCTTGAAAAACTTCAAACAGGTGAAATCGATGTAAAGAAAATTTGGTTTTCAGATGAGGCCTACTTCACTTTGGATGGCCATCTGAACAAACAGAATTATCGCTACTGGGGCAGAGAAAGGCCGGAGATCACTGTTGTCCGAAGCCTCCACCCGAAAAAATTTCTTGTGTGGTGTGCAATATCCTCGCATGGTGTGTTTGGCCCTATTTTCATCGATGGAACTCTAAGAGCGGCGAATTACAGAAAGTTCCTGGACGAGGAGTTCATCCCTTTTCTTCATGGTCATGACTTGGTCCAAGGTCATTTGTTTATGCAGGATGGAGCAAGACCACATCGTACGGCGGATGTTTTCGAGGTGCTCAATGAGCATTTTAGCGATCGAATCATTGGGTTAGATTACCCATCGCACTTCCAAGGTGGTATCGAATGGCCCCCATATTCACCAGATCTGAACCCCTGCGATTACTACCTATGGGGTTATTTGAAGAGCAAAGTGTGGCAGACAAGTCCTACGAACCTTCCAGAACTCAAAACCGCCATTACAACTGCTGTCGACACGATTGACAGTGAGGCCTGCTCACGAGTAATGGTTGGATTCCAGAACCGCCTAACTGCTGTCCTTGTTAAAGATGGCGGGCACTTCGAACCTCTTTATCATTAATTGCCCAATATGTCCATTCAATAAACGTCATTAAATTCTTCTCATGTCTCTTATTTGTTTTTATTTTTTAATTTGTTTCAAACATTACCCGCTGGGCCACCCGGTATGTGTAAAGCACCGCGGTAGCCTTTCTTCTTCGTTAGCCTCGTTATGGACCTTGAAAATAATACATATTTATTAGATTTGGGTACATAGCGCCAAACAAGTGTCGCTACTATTGCCTGTTTTTCATTAATTCCTCTACAACTATATCTCAAGAATGAATATATTGTCATTTAATCTTTGTTGCAGACGATTTGAGTTATATAGAAGAAAGTTTTGCCATGACAACAATATACAAGTTTCTTTCATTGTTACATATATTTTGTTTTGCAGTGACTAATTGCCTCTCCAGAAGAAATATGAAATACTAGTATACCGGCCCGGCTTTTCCCGTGTTAAGCATAGGGGCCTTATAAATGAAAAAAAAACAGAAATTTAATATCCTTAAGATAAGGTGTTCTCAATAACGGATCTTTGTGCATTAGTGGCCAAAAAACGTTAAAACGACAATTAGAAAACTTGCTTACTTGCCTGGTAATTAGGACAATAGCTACTGTACAAGAGGTGCAGGGTTCGGATCCCAATAATTCATTGATGTTTGTACTGTGTCACATTCTACTTTAAACGGAGGTCCAGCTCTGTTTAGACCTCATGGACAAAATAAGACCGTAGCGCCCGTAATCAACCATCCAAGAAAAATGGCGTTACTTTCACGTAATAAAAGTAAAATTCTTTAGCTTTATTAATGAGAATGCACGTTTTTTGCAAGTGAACTGAACTATGTTTGCTGGCTATTTAGACCCTATATTTTGATCATGCTCTTTTGATACCATTAAATCTTTTTTCTTTTTTCTTTTTTTTTTTGCCAATTTTTGTTCGTTTTCTTCATTTTTAACCCCCTATTCGATTTTTCCCGACTATCCCCTAATACCCTCAAAATAAGTTTATTATTATATTATTCGTTTTATTATTCGTTATATATTATTCGTTCGTAAGTGATGAAATTTCGTAAAATAATTTTTGTTCTCAACAACAATTCACAGGCTATTGAAATTTGTAATTGTATTTGGTTTTCGGGTTTTAAACAATATCGGGCTGTTGTATTGCCCCAAATGTAAATGGTACTCCATAATACACGAATTACCTCTACATCTATCCTTTATATTTTATTTTTTAGGTGCGTTCGTAATTATATAATACCTATTATATATACCTATTGTCGTCGTCTGGTCCGTCCGTCTGTCTGTCTGTCCGTCCGTCCGCATATAACAACGCAAAAACTACCCAACCGAATGGTTTTAAATTTAAGATATATTATCTTTGCAGAATTTTGTCGAGACATTTCAATTTTTTTAAAAATCGAATCAGAATTTCAGAAAATATTAAAAAAAACATTTATTAAGAAATTTGATTTTTTTTTTTTTTTAAATAGGTGCTTTCTTTCTATAGGAGCTTTCGAAGTTTAATCGTCAAGCGACCGAGATACTTATTTTATTACAGAAATTAATCTGCAGACGATATAATTCATTTCACAGAATTAAAAATCATCAAGATCTGAATATTTATATAACTAGCTGTAGTACGAACGCACCTCGTTTGTAACGTTTGACGTACAATTTCCAACTTGTTTCTAAAGTTTAAGGACTTAGTAGTTTTTTTATGGCTGGTATAGTCAGCTATAATCATATGAAAATTATTATATACTCTCTATTTTTCTTTTCTGTTTTTTAAAAATTATTTTAATGATATACAGCGCCATTTGTCGGAAAACATTTAAATTATTTTTTCATTGCAGAACTTCTTTCCGCATACTCTGTCTAAACAGTATAAGTAGCAAATCTTTTAAAAATATTACCAATAGTTTAGCTTGTAACGCCCTTCAAAGACGTGTAATATATATATATAACCTTTAATGAATATATATATATATATATATATATATACATATATATATATATATATATATATATATATATATATATATATATATATATATATAGAGAGAGAGAGAGAGAGAGAGATGGATATATCAATCGGAAAATACTTATTTTGGTTTTGTAGTACTTATTAGAAAATACTTTCAATCTCCATTTCTAGAATTTACACAGAATTTTGATCTGAAAAATAATCATTTAAATGTTAAAAAAATCATGGAATATATTTTTGAGAAAAAAAAAAAGAAGTTTTGAAAAAGACTTGAATCACTAATCAATAATGTATTACTTTATTTGACTTGAAATGAAATAAGTTAAAATATAAACTAACTGATTGTAATAGAAACATATCGCTTATAATTTTATTACACACAATTTTGATACGAAAAATAATAATTTAATTATATATATAAAAAAAAAATCATGAAGTACATTTTTGAGAAAAAAAAAGGAAATTTTGAAAAAGACCTGAATCACTAATCAATAATTCATTACTTTATTAAACTTGAAATGGAATAAGTTAAAATATAAACTAAATGTTTGCAATAGAAATAGTCTCTAAATATATATATATATTTAAATATATATTTAAATATATTTATATACATATATAAATCATTTCGAGAAAAAAAAAATAAATTTTGTAAAATAATTGAATCACTAATCAATATAGTGCATTATTTTATTTGACTTGAAATGAAATAAATTAAAATATAAACTAAATGTTTGTAATAGGAAAATATTTACTAATTAAAATCAACACATATGTAAAAAAATATACATACCATTTCATAAAATATTTCACTGAAAGTGTTTTGACTCCATATACAAAAGTGCATTCTACATAAACAACCGAGCGCTTTCGAGCAAACCTTTTCTCATCTTCAGTGTTACAAATCGAAACGCAAGTACACAAATGACAAATGGCGAAAAACCAGAAAGAACATCGTTCACTGTTTGAGAATGGAACAAACCATTAAAACAAACCAACAGGGTGGGGGAGGCAATGGGAGGGGTGTGAAAAACATTTTTTATAATTTTATTAAAGCAGTACAAATGTACAAATTGGCAGTTTCTTAAAGCAGTGATATTTCACCATTTCGTAAAATTGAAAAGAGTTTTCAATCTTTAAAAATTTTTATTTCGTGAAAACAACAATACTTCCCTAACATTTTCCCAGAAGCAACGGAGTAAATTCAAAAACGTAACCTGAAAAGATCACTACCAAATATGCGTTATTTTATTTAGTCTCAAAAGAACAATATAAAATATGTTTATTGTAGAAATAACAAAAATAAAAAACTTATTAAATAGCAATAAAAATTACACCAGAAAAGTCACTTTTATTATTCTATTAAAATAGCTAAATATATACATTAAAAAAATAGTAATAAAGCTATGATAGTTCATCATTTAGTAAAATAGGAAATTGTTTTAAATCTTCTAAACTATTTTACATCGTGATGATAATAATGCTTCTCTAACATTATTCCCCACGAGAATAAATTGAAACACATGATCTCAAAGGACCACTACTAAACATGCATTTTTTTAATTAGTCTAAAAAATATGTATATAATATATATAATTATAGAAACAATAAAAAAACATAGTAAATAATAATGAAGATTGTAATATAAAACTGAATTTTATTATTCTATTCAGATAACCAAATATATATATATAATCAATTCGTTAAAGGAGTAAAGCAGTGATCATTCATTATTTACTGAAATAGGAAAGAGCTTTTAATCATCTAAACTATTTATTTTACTTTCGTATAACAATAATACTTCTCTAACTTTTTTTTTCTCTAAGTAAAGAAATAAATTGAAACACACGTCATCAAAGACACAAGAAAAAGCTAAAAGAAAACAGTATTCACATTTGGTTTTCCATTTTTTACCTGAATTCCTTACCCATATTTCACTGAACTCTTAGAGCCTTGAAGTAGGAAAGACCTCCATAACAAGGGTTTATTTTTTCCAACTATTTCTGTGTCTAACGCAAATCAAACTAAGTGGGATTTCACCTTATTTAAGAATGTGTTTTATTCCTTAAAGGCTTTCTACGTAAAAAAGTATAAATGTGTTTTAAAATGTACAAATAATTTATAAGTTATAGAAAACAAATATGTACTTTTTTACATATTCAACTTACAAAATATTAAAGAAATAAGTAAATTGAAAACTAATTTAATCGCTATTCGATGTGTGCAGTTTTATTTGGAGTGGAATAATATATAAAGTAAATTACAATATAAATTTAAGGTTTGTAGATTGCCCGATAGGGACTGCTGAGACTAGCAAATGAAATCTGCAGACCATAGATGTTCCTCCCGATCCTCTTTATTAAGGTCTTTTAAAAAAATACAAAATTCAGTATTAAAGCAATCAAATATGTACACAAAAATTGATGAGGCAATGATATTTCACCATATCTTAAAACAGAAAAGAGTTGCCAATATTTTAAATTATTTTACTACTTGAAAACAATAATACTTGTCTAATCTATTTTTCCTGAAGTCAAGGAGTAAATTGAAATCTAACAAATTTAAACCTTAGTAGTCAAGGAGTAAATTGAAACCTCAAAGTATTATGTATTATGTATTCATTCTTACAAAATAATAAAGGAATAAGTAAATTGAAAACTAATTTAATCACTAATCGATGTGCGCAATTTTATTTGGTGTACTATAATATAAAGTAAATTAAAATATAAATTTGTTACACCTATCTAATATATAATCTAATCATAATCACAATGCATATTTCATTTTAGCCTCAAAATAAAAATGTAAAATAAACGATAATTGAAAAATAAAAATAATAAACACAGTAAATAATCATAAAGTTTATAATATTAAACTTACTTCTATTGTTTTATCAAAATAACCAAATATATATACAACCAAACTGAAAATGCCTTAAAGCAGTGATATTTCACAATTTCGTGTAATAGAAAAGAGTTTTCAATCTTTTAAACCGTTTTACTCGGTTGGAACAATAAAACTCCTCTAACTTTTTCCCGAAATAAAAGTATAAATTGAAACACATGTCCTCAGAGAAGAAACAAAAATCTGAAAGAAAACAGTTTTCACATTTAGTTTTCTTCTTTTTACCTGGATTCATTACCTATATTTCATCGAACTCTTAGAGCTTGAAGTAAGAAAGGCCTCTTTTGATAATCGAAAAAAAAAATTGACGGATTTACACGTTTTAGACGCTGGAAATTCCGAAAAACACATTTTTAGGGAAAAAAATTTGCCGTCTAACTGTGTGTGTGTCTGTAAACTCTCTATCTCCCGAACAAATAAAGATAGAGACTTGAAATTTGGTGCGTACTTAGTAGGTAATAGTGGGAAGAAGCTTATTGAATTTCAGTAACCTCGATTAAACGGAACATTTTTTTTCGGACTGTCGAAATATTCGTTCGCATAAAAGGTATATAAAAATTTTCGAAATTGTTTATTTTAAGGAGTAAATATAAAATACAATAAAAAAACAACAAATTTTTCATAAAAAAATGAAGTCGATCGAATAATGAGTTGCCGAGATATTGGTAATCGTATTTTCCACATTCTTCGATTTTTTATGACCTTGTATTTCATTCAAATCTCAATTCAAAGATGTATTTTAATTGAAAATGAGACGTTTAATCCGACGCAGTAAATCGTTAGTTAATATGATTAATATTTTTTGAGTTATTAGAGGATGTTTCTTTTACGCAATTCAGTAATAGAGCCTTTAAAGTTTATGACGTCATCAAGCCACGATTTTCTTCGAATTGCAATGCATTTTATAAATAGTTTACAGGTGTTTTATTTTCATATTTTATGTTATGCATATCCATAATGGGTAAGTATTACGGTGGCCCCCAACGCCTAGTTTGTTTAAAGTACTAATGCACATCGAACTGAATGAATCAGTACCTAATTTAAGAGTGTGTTGTCATCCTGATAGATAGGCTTGGTACGTAAAAAAGTATAACTAAACTTTTAAGAGTGTGTTTAAAGTATAACTAAACTTTTAAGAGTGTGTTTAAAGTATAACTAAACTTTTAAGAGTGTGTTGTCATCCTGATAGATAGGCTTGGTACGTAAAAAAGTATAACTAAACTTTTAAGAGTGTGTTTAAAGTATAACTAAACTTTTAAGAGTGTGTTGTCATCCTGATAGATAGGCTTGGTACGTAAAAAAGTATAACTAAACTTTTAAGAGTGTGTTTAAAGTATAACTAAACTTTTAAGAGTGTGTTTAAAGTATAACTAAACTTTTAAGAGTGTGTTGTCATCCTGATAGATAGGCTTGGTACGTAAAAAAGTATAACTAAACTTTTAAGAGTGTGTTTAAAGTATAACTAAACTTTTAAGAGTGTGTTTAAAGTATAACTAAACTTTTAAGAGTGTGTTGTCATCCTGATAGATAGGCTTGGTACGTAAAAAAGTATAACTAAACTTTTACGAGTGTGTTTAAAGTATAACTAAACTTTTAAGAGTGTGTTTAAAGTATAACTAAACTTTTAAGAGTGTGTTTAAAGTATAACTAAACTTTTAAGAGTGTGTTTAAAGTATAACTAAACTTTTAAGAGTGTGTTGTCATCCTGATAGATAGGCTTGGTACGTAAAAAAGTATAACTAAACTTAAAAATGTATAAACGCTTTGTATGTTTCACAATACAAAATATGTATTATTTACCTATACCTTATTACAACATAATAAAAAAATTGAACCAATAATCAACATCCACTATTTTATTTGGTCTAAAATGAAAAGTTAAAAGATAAATTTAAATATAAATTGAAGGTTAAGCCCAGTTTCACAATTTTACTAAAGCAATCAAATATGTACATTAAACTTGATAAGTCACCGATATTTCACAATATCTTAAAAGAGAAAACAGTTTCCAATCTTTAAAACTATTTTACTGCTTGAGAACAATACCTCTGTAACTTTTTTTCCTGAACTAGACTATTAATTTTTAACAACACATGTATTCAAAGAATCACAAATCAATATGAATTATTATATTTAGATTCAAACGAAAAATATAAAATAATTCATAATAGAAATAATAGAAATAACATAGCAAATAATCATAAAAATTATAATAACTCACTATTATTATTTTATCAAAGTAATCAAATATATATACAAAACAAGAACGAAAAATCATGCGCCAAGCATAGATTATGTAACACTTTCCACGCTTCCAAAATAATTATACAAATCATTACCGTTTAATAAGCTGAAAGATAACATCTAAGTAAACAATTTTGAAAACGCATAACATATTTAAGAATGTAATTTCAGGAATTTCCAACATATACAATATCCGAATATTTTTATTCAGCCCTGTATATGATCTATAGATTTGTATATATACTACATAGGATGCTAAATTTTAGTTTAGTTAAGAAACGCGTAGAACAGTTTAAAATCCTCCTTCTGGAGTTTCTGTCAATAAACGGAAATGTGTTCGCGAACTTTTGTGCTGTCTTATATATGATCTACAGAATTTATACACACCAAGTAATAGACAAAAAGTGAGTTACATTTAAAATCGCGTTCAGTAACTTAAAACGCACTTCCAGGAATTACAGACTGTTAACAGACAGTAGAGAATTCTTTTCTGTATCCCTGTAAATGAACGATGACTGCTATACACACAATATTCGGTAGTAAGCCTCTTGTAATGCACTTTAGTGATATATATATAAATTTCAATGCGTTTAAAATAGTGAAACATTATTTGATTAAACCGCAAACGATTTTTCTTCATAGACGTAATGTAACGGAATTTTTTGACTGTCCCTGTAAAGTAACTATAAGTGCTATGCACACCCTATTCCATATTAAGCTTCTTGTAATGCACCTTAGTGATATATATCAATTACAATGTGTTTGAAATTATGTAACATCATTAAAATAAACCGCAAATGATTTTTCCCCATAGACCGTAATGTAATGGAATTCTTTTGAGTGTCCCTGTAAAAACACTTTAAGTGCTACACACTTCAGTTGAAATAGGGAATATGCTATACATAACGACAATAACATATAAAAATTGCAGGGCAATCTGAGCATATTTACGGGAGTTAGAGAACGGACAGACGGACAGACGGCAGACGGCCATACGGCCAGACAAACCGAAGTCATAAACACTTTTCAACTAGGTTGGAAAGTGTTAAAAAGGACAATTAAATTAATGATATTTTACCATTTCGTAAAATGAAAAAGAGTTTAATCATCTATACCATTTTACTTAGTGAAAACAATAAAACTTCTCTAACATTTTCTCGAAGTAAAGGGATAAATTAAAACACGTTTTCCAAGAGGAAATAAAAACCTAAAAATAAACAGTATTGACATTTATTTTTCTCTTTTTTACCTGAATTCCACACCCTTTATTCACTGAACTCTTAGAGCTTGAAGCAGGAAAGTACCTCCATAACAAGGGTTCTTTGTTGAAACTATTTTTGTGTCTGACAGCCATAGATCTGACAAGGAGAGGGCCAAGCTTGGTACGTCACAGATTTTGATTATTTTTATATATGTTGTAGGGTAGACGACCCTTAATCTCAGGTTAAATGGATTTTATACAATGCTCCTTAGTTCTCGAGAAATAGGGGTCTAATATTACAATACAACTCAAATACCGTAATTCCCGGCCTATAATCCTCGGATCAAACAATCATATTTCGACCCAGAAATTTTATTCAATAACTAAATTCAAATTTTTACAGCGACTTAGTAAGTTACGTTTTATAAAATAAAATTTTTGCTGAGGAATTTCATTCAATAATTTAAATGAAATATTTACAGCGATTTAGAAAGTTGCGTTTTATAAAATAGAGTTTCCTCTGTCCAAATATGATTTTTTTATTATAGGCCGCAAATTAAGGTATTTAAGTTGTGATAATATTAGACCCCTATTTCTCGTGAACTAAGGAGCGCTGTACAAAATCCGTTGAACCTGAGACTAAGAGGCTTCTACTCTACAACATATATAAAAATAATCAAAATCTGTGATTACCAAGCCTGGCCCTTTCTTTGTGAGTGAAATTTTATAAAGAACGTGTAGCCATCTAACAGGCTTCGTACGTAAAAGGTATAAATCAACTTAAAAATGTATAAATGCTTTATATTTTTCAAAACACATATATGTATTTTTTTACATAGTCCTTATTATAATAAATAAATAAATAAAAATAAAGAACTAATTTAATTAATAATTAACATGTACTATTTTATTTGATTTAAAAAATAAAAAATAAAAAATATATAAATTAAAGGTTTGTAATTGACAGCTTAGTTTCATAATTTTATTAAAGCAATCAAATATGTACATAAAAATTCCTAAGACAGTGATTTTTCACCAAATCAAAAAATAGAAAGAGGTTTCCAATCTTTTAAACAATTTTACTGTGTTAAAATAAAACTTTTTTACCGAAGTAATGAAATAAATTGAAAATTATGCCCTCAAATTATCATTAATCAACATGCATCATTTTATTAAGTTTCAAAAGAAAAATATAAAATAAGTTATAATAGAAATAAAAAAAGCATAGTAAATGATCATAAAAATATAATAAAACATTCACTTTTCTTAATTTATTAATGTAATATATACATTAAAATTGACAATTATTTAAAGAAGTGATATTTCAGCATTTCCTTGGTTGGTTGGTTTATTTATGACGGCCGATTATCTACTCGAGGAATATAGGCCCTAGGGGGGGGGGGAGTGCCCTCCGGGGCTTTCTAAGGGATCCTAACATGTATTTACGGCAAGGCTCAAACAAAACCGCGGAAAATTCCCAACGGTTAGGTCGACAGGGGTTTGAACCCTACACCTCCCGTCTACCAGCTTTGAGAGCAGAAACTCTCAGCCACTGGTGAGGCAGCATTTCCTTGAATAGAAAAGAGTTTTCAATCTTTTGAACGATTTTACTACCTGAAAACAATAAAAATTCTCTAACATTTCTGCCCATGTAACCGAGTAAATTAAAACACATGTCCTTGAAAGATCACCAATAATTGAAATAATAAAAATAGAAAACATAGTAAAGATTAATAAAAAAAATATAACAGAAAATTCACTTTTATAATTCTATTAAACTAGTCAAATATATACTTAAAAAAAAATCATTAAACCAGTGATACTTCATGGTTCCGTAAAACAGCAAAGAGTTCTCAATCTTCTAAATTATTTTACTTTCGTGAAAACAATAAAACTTCTCTAAATTTTTCCCGAAGTAACGGCATAAATTGAAACGCATGTCTTCAAAAGCGGAAACAAAAACATGAAAGAAAACAGTATTCACATTTAGTTTTCCCTTTTTTACCTGAATTCCTTACCCGTATTTAACTGAACTCTTAGAGCTTGGAGTAGGATAGAACACCAAAAAAAAGGTTTATTTGTTCAGACGATTTCGTTGTCTAGTGCCCATCAATCTTAGTAGAATTTTATCTTATTAAAGAGTAAATTGTTTATTCCAATAGCTTTGGTACGTTAAAAAAATATATATATATAAATAAATTTTAAAATTTATAAATGCTTTATTTGTTTCAGATTGCCAATACGTATTTATTTCCATATTCATTATTATAAAATGATAAAGAAATAAGTAATTTGAAAACGAATTTAATTGCTTTTCAACATACGCTATTTTATTTGATCTCAAATGAAATAATCTATCTATATTAATAAAGGGAAGTTTCGCTCTTTGATTCTGACTGTTTGTTTGTTGGCAATGGCTAGCGAAATCTGTCGCACCTAAAGTTCTGAAAAGTTGGTCGAGGACAGTCCAAGGTGGTGTTGATACACATTAGGCTTAGATTTTTAGCTTATTTTTTATAATTAGCCGAAATATTAATTAAATCAAATGAAAAACTCATCTGTTTCTTTCAGAGCCGTCAAAGGCGCTCGCAAAGCGCCCAGAACAAGACTTACACTTCGGGAAGAAATGAAGAACCAAACAACCGAAATCGGTGAAACCGTTCGGTACATTTAAAATGGAAGACATATTCAAAAAGATCGCAATCTTCCGTCTCAAACGCCTCAAACAATTCAAAAACATGTCGTTGTTAACTTTTTGAAAAAAAAAAAAAAAAAAAAAAAAAAAAAATCCAAAAAGGGTTCTCCTCCTTATGGCAACACCTATCCATAGCGTAATTTTAGGAAAATACTCATAAAACAAAAATATGATCTTAAAGCTGAAACCTTCGTCTAATCCTCGTGTAATAGGTTTTAAAAAATACAAATTTTAACCCTTTCAGAAACATCGGCGAACGCAGGTAATTTCGCGCCTCACGCAGACGATATTTTATCTACGCTAAAAGTAACTACACGTTCGTATTCGGAAGTAATCTTTTTAAAACATGTAAGTAGACTAGATTTCGATCACCTACAGAATTTTCGAAACATTCGTACGTGCAGAAGTATTTAATATATATATATATATATATATATATATATATATATATATATATATATATATATATATATATATATATATATTTTAAAAGGGCGAAAAACCGGAGCGTTTAGTCGTGGCTACGCTATGATTCGACTCATCTTTTCACTACTAAATATACATATATTTTCACGAAATTTTAAAGCAAGTTTGAATACAGTTATGTTTATAACCGATTAAAAGTTCAGAGAGTTCAGAAGATGAGAACTTTTTTTCCGAGAACTTTTTTTTGAGCTGACGTGAAAAGAAACAAACAAACAAACAAAAAAACAACAAAAAGGCGAGAAAAAGAAATATTTCTTTTACCACTAGATAACAATATTTTTTCGCGAAATTTTCACACGGGTTGTAAAATCGTTATACTTAAAACTGATAAACAGTTTAAACAGTTCGCACAACAATAACTTTTTATTAAAACTATGAAACAACCCTAAGTGAAAAATCAATAAAATGTCTTCATAGAACGGTTTTATCACTATATGTCAATATTTTTTGTAAGTTTTTATTTAAAAATATAATTTTATGCAAAATTGGCCAGAGTTATAAAATCTTACAAACTTGAGGTTTGTTTAAATTTATTATCACGGGCCCGAGCAATGCCGGAGCGAGCCAACTAGTCGTTAATAAGAACTATGACTACATTGAAAATGAATATAAATCAGCTTATTGTGAAAGTAGTATACATATCAAAAATTTGTTTTTAAATTTATTAAAACTGTGCAACTTCCCCTCTACATTCTAATGGCACTTCTAAGGATATTAATCAAATTAAAATAAAAAATTAAGGACGGCTCGGCCTACAGGCACAGGTAGATTTCGAAGACGTAGACCGTGGGGCGCCTGTTTGTTGGGAATTTCGGAAGAAAAAAACCTTTTTGCTGTGATTCGGCATTTTGGAAACGCCCACTTCGAAACCTAACTTGTTTCTGGGCGGAGCCGGCAGGGATTGTTTTTGTTTTTAATTTTTTTTTGCTATAAGGGTTGGTCCTGTAAAAAACTTGCCATTATAAAAGTTTTAGATAATATTAAGTGGATTTATAATAAATTTAAGCGGATTTGATATCTTCTGAATTGACGAAGTAATGAATTTTTTTCTTCTAAAATCCCTCCCCCCCCCCCCCCCTTGGGCCCATTTTTAATGATATCAAAAATCTGTCATACATAAATTTTCAGCCCTACTCCTAGAAGTAATAACTTTAAACGGATTCAATACGTATCATAATTAAGAAAGTATGGGTTTTTTCTGTTTTCACAAAAAGCCCCCCCCCCTCGCAATTCCTCCCCTTGATTCGAATTTGCCCATTAACGAACTTGACCGAGATTTTATGCCCCTTCATTTTATATATCAGTTTGGAAGAGATTTGTGCAGAATTATTCCAGTTATCGCGTCCATAAAAAAGTGACATATATATATATATATATATACACTGCTCAAAACAATTAAAAGATATTGCAGTTTTAGGTGGATTTTGTATCTGGGAAACTTTTTAGCTGATTGATACATGGTCGACAGACATAGTAGGTTATATGAGAATAAATTATACATGTTTGGCAGAAAAAAATGCATTTTATTGCGCATTTGTGTACAAAAGGAAAAAAAACACAATTTGTGCATATGAGAAAAAAAGAATAAGAAAAGGTGTTTTCTTCAAAGAAAATCATTTTCAGTAGGGGGTATGGTTTCCACGGGCGGCCAGCAACGTTGAACACCTTTGAGGCATGGACTCAATGAGGCTATTAATGACGAGTTGGGGTATTCTGCCCCACTCTTCCAGAAGAGCTCTTTCCAGTTCTTGGAGAGTTTGTGGGGGTTGTTGGCGGCCAGAAACTCGTCTTCCTAGAGCGTCCCAAACGTGCTCGATTGGATTCATGTCTGGAGAACACGCTGGCCATTCCATTCGAACGATTCCTTCCTCGAAAAGGAAATCCTCCACCAGGTTTGCACGATGTGGCCTGCAGTTATCGTCCATTAAAATGAAGTTATCTCCGATTGCTGCAACGTAAGGGACTACAATAGGTCTGAGGATCTCATCCCTATATCGGCGACCAGTCAGAGCGCCATCTCGAATGATGTAGAGGTCAGTGCGCCCGTCAATGGAGATGCCACCATACACCAACACTCCTCCACCGCCAAATCTGACACTTTCGTGCACGAACGCAGGATTATTCCTACTGCCACGGTCCCTCCAGATGAAAATACGCCTATTATCCGGATGCACAGAAAAACGGGACTCGTCAGAAAACAGAATATTGCTCCATTCATTTCTCCTCCAGTTGACATGCTCGGTTGCCCACTCCCTGCGGTCGCGACGATGCCTTGATGTTAATCTAACACATACCATCGGTCGGCGAGCATACAGACCTACAGCATGGAGCCGGTTTCGGACAGTCTGAGTTGAAATCGTGGTGCCTGTAGCCGAGCGAAGGTGTTGTTGGAGAAGAGTAGCGTTCATGTTTCGGTGTCTCCGAGCTGTTAACGCTAAATACCGATCTTCATTGGGCGTTGTTGCCCGTCTACGACCTTGCCCTGGTCTTCGGCCTGCACATCCACTCTCCAAAAAACGGTTCCAGATCCTGAAAATGACACTTTGTGACACTCCAATGGCTTGCGCTACTTCGGCTTGAGTTTGGCCCCCTTCTAACCTACCAACAATTCTCCAAGCTTCTGAATCTGTCAGATGACTTCGCTGAGACATCGTACTCATCGAAACAAAGCATTCACTGAAGCATGGTCATCCTTGTCTTCATTCTCTTTTATCCAGTTGAAAGTCAAATTTCATTCGCTGCCGCTGAAGCGACGTTTTTGACGTCGAACTCAAAATTTGCATACTCCACAGTTTGAAAACCAGAAAAATTTGCATTTGTGATTCTCTTCTTCTATTTTCGGCAAAAAAAATTTCGTTTATATCTTTATTTTATATAAAACTTCAAATATCCTTTAATTGTTTTGAGCAGTGTGTATATAAAGTTTTGAACTGGGGGTGGTTTTGAGTTCTGGGAGTGATGATCGGCGTAGATCTGCAAACATTTTTAAAAAATTCCAACTTAAGGGAGAATGTAATAGGTAGTATTTCTTACGAAATCTACCTAATATGATACAAGAAACTTTCATAATCTAAATCTCATTAATTTCTTAGTGTATTCAACAACCTACTTCCCAAGTAAAATGTATTTTCAATTATTTCTCAAGCTGCCTTTCAGGGCAGCAAGATTACTTGAACAAAAAGTACCCATTGATGAAATCAAACATCAAAATATGCTAATATATTATTTAAATTTTTCAATATAATTTTTCCGGTACGAAGGTACGTTCTTTATTGTCACATTATTGTCTTTTTAACACTTTCCAATCTAGTTGTTGTGTTTATGACTGTCCGTGCTGTAACTCCTGTAAATATGCTCGGATTACCCTGCAATTTTTATATGTTATTTTCGTTATCTATAGCATGTTCCCTATTTCAACTGAAGTGTGCAGCACTTATAGTTTTTTTACAGGGACACTCAAAAGAATTCCGTTACATGACGGTGTATGGGGGAAAAATCATTTGCGGTTTATTTTACTGATGTTACACAATTTCAAATACTTTGTAATTGATATATATCAGTAAGGTGCATTACAAGAAGCTTATTATGGAATAGGGTGTGCATAGCACTTATAGTTACTTTACAGGGACAGTCAAAAGAATTCCGTTACATTACGTCTATGGAGAAAAATCGTTTGCGGTTTAATTAAATGTTTCACTATTTTAAACGCATTGAAATTTATATATATATAAGGTGCATTACAAGAGGCTTACTACAGAATATTGTGTGTATAGCAGTCATCGTTCATTTACAGTGACACACAAAATAATTCTCTACTGTCTGTTAACAATAATTCCTGGAAGTGCATTTTAAGTTGCTGAACGCGATTTTAAATTTAACTCACTTTTTGTCTATTACTTGGTGTGTATAAATTCTATATTTCATATACAGGGCAGCACAAAAGTTCACGAACACATTTCCGTATTTATTCAAAGAAACTCCAGAAGGAGAATTTTAAACTGTGCTGCGCGTTTCCTAACTAAACTAAAATTTAGCATCCTATGTAGTATATATACAAATCTATAGATCACATTCAGGGCTGAATAAAAGTATTCGGATAGTTTTCCGAATATTGTATATGTTGGAAATTCCTGAAATTACGTTTTTAAATATGTTATGCATTTTCCAAATTGTTTAATTAGATGTTACCTGTCAGCTTATTAAACGGTAATGATTTGTAAAATTATTTTGGAAGCATTGGAAAATGTTACATAATCTATGCTTGATGCATGATTTTTCGTTCTTGTTTATTTTAAACTCTAAATTAAATTTGATACATACAAACTTCATAAAAAAAATATGTCATTCATATCATTAATGCATTTTTCAGTTATTATTTGTGCTAATTTATGCTGTGTGTTTATGAATATTTTACGCAATCCAGTATGAACTGAAATTTTTTTTTGATAGTTTATTATTAACACAATAAAAGTTTCTTAAAAATATTTTTGCAAATTTTGTAAGGCAAAACTAAAAATTTCTCATTAATGAAATAAAATAAGTACATATAAATATGTTTATGCAGAATATCAGCACATATCAGCAATTTCTTACTTCTGTTTTAAAAATTCACGTCTTGGCATTTAAAAAAATATATTTATTAGAAGAAATGCAATAACAGGGGTATTTGAAACCGTAAAAACTAGTTATAGTTTAGATTTAACTTGGATTTTAACTCCTTTTCACTAGTTTATTTACAACTGTATGTCTATTTGAAAATTGGAATTCATTGAACAAAAAGCAACTAAATATTCTTTTTGGGTGCGTTCGTAATTATATACATACGTAGCACCTATTGTCGTCGTCTGGTTCGTCCGTCTGTCTGTCCGTCAGTCCGCACATAACAACGCAAAAACTACGCAACCGAATGGTTTGAAATTTAAGCTATATTATCTTTGCAGAATTTTGTCGAGACATTTCAAATTTCATAAAAATCGAATCAAAACTTTAGAAAATATGAATAAAAACATTTATTTAGAAATTTGATTTTTTTTTCGGTGCTTTCTTGTTATAGGAGCTTTCGAAGTTTAACAGTCAAGCGACCGAGATACTTATTTTATGACAGAAATTAATCAGCAGACGATACAATTCATTTCACAGAATTAAAAATCAGCAAGATCTGAATATTTATATAACTGGCTATAAGTACGAACGCACCTCATTTGTCACGTTTGACGTACTATTTCCAATTCGTTTAATTCTATATTCACAATTTAACTTAAAAATTGATCTTATGCGTAGTCTAAATTACGTATAAGTAGAACGCTGTGCAAAAATTAAGGGACAGTGACAGGACGCTTTCGCTTTTTTTACGGTTTGTTGAATATTTACGGAAATTCGAGGATGTAAACCGCATGTTTGACTTCAAGAACTGCAATTAAAAGATTAGGGGAAGATCGGGTAGCCCCGGACACTTGGATAAATTGCAAATAAAAAACAAATGAATGAAATTTCTGTCTTTATTACTTACCCATCATACGTAGTAGTACAGGGTAAGTCTTGTAATCGATTTAAATTTTTTTTTTTTTTTTTTTTTTTGGCAGATTTACACGTTTCAGACACTAGAGTTTCCGAAAAACACACTTTCAGAAAAAAAAAATTGCCGTCCGTCTGTGTGTCTGTATGTCTGTGTGTCTGTAAACGCTCTATCTCCCGAACAAATTGAGATAGAGACTTGAAATTTGGTGTGTACTCAGTATGTAATAATAGGAAGAAGCTTATTGAATTTCAAATAACCTCGATTATCCGGAACTATTTTTTTCGGACTCTCGAAATACTCGTTTTGATAAAAGGTATATAAAATTTTTCGAAATTGTTTTTTATTAATGAGTAAATATAAAATACAATAAAAAAACATAAAAAACATAAAAAAAATGAAGTCAATTGAATAATGAGTTGCCGAGATATTTGTAATCGTATTTTCCACACTCTTCGATTTTTCATGACCCTGTATTTCATTCAAATTTCAATTCAAAGATATATTTTAATTAGAAATGAGACGCTTATCCGACGCAGTAAATCGTTAGTTAATATGATTATCAATTTTGGAGTTATAAGGATGTTTCTTTTACGCAATTCAGTATCAGAGCATTTAAAGTTTATGACGTCATCAAGCCACGATTTTATTCGAATTGCAATGCATTTTATAAATAGATTACTTGTGTTTTATTTTCATATTTTATATTATGCATATCCATGATGGGTAAGTATTACGGTGGCCCCCAACGACTAGTTTTATGCTTAAAATAAAATTACGAACTTCTTTAATGATTTTAATTAAACATTGCTAATGATATCGAATTATTTAACGAAATATACTGAAAATAGTTTGGCCTTATTTTTTTGGGCGTCACAAGAAACGGCGAGTAGCCCCGGACATATTAATCAATGGTGTCCCAACCGTTTTTTGGCCTTACAAACATCCCAATTATAATAAAAATCCGATGCATTTATATAAACACAATCTTCATGGGTCCAGTCTTTGTATTCCTAGCACTGAATCCAGTCTTCTTCAAATGTTTCTCCGCATATGATGCGTTATATCTCGAATGCAACGAAAATTTATTGACGAAAACAAAACACTCACTCACGACTAACTTACTCGGCGCCCACGTCGCAATTAAACTGTATTTGATTCGACTTTAGAGGGTGTTCATTTACAATAACTATTTATTTACGCAACACTTTGAATTTCTTAGAAATTGAAATGTCCGCGGTTACCCGCCGTCCGCGGCTACCCGACTTTCCCTAATATATGAGATATTCGATGAGATATGGGCATTTGTATGAAATAATATTTAACTGCTCATGCGCAAACTATACCAAAAAAATGTTTTCATGATTTAGTAGTCAAATCTATAGAGTAACTCATACAATAAGTCCAGACAAATATCGTAAAAACTCAGAAAGATACAATGAGCTAATTCATAAATTTGGGAAAATATACAATTGGATTAGAAGGGATTAATCTAACAGTATTGGGTTTTTGATACAAGAATTAGATGCAGAAGGAAAAAAAATAATTGGATGTATATGGAATAAACCTATGAAAATCGTATATATTTATGTTAATATATTTTATACAACAAAAATTTCAACGATAAAAAAAAAAATCAATATTTAGTCATCTCTCATAAAATTTAAAGGTACATTAAAAGAAAATCAAACAATTGTTGAAATATTGCGGGAGACCTAGCATTTTGATTGGATAGAGAATGTGAAACAAGTTGGAAATTGTGCGTCAAACGTGACATAAGAGGTGCGTTTGTACTATAACTAGTTTATAATAAATATTCAGATCTTGGAGGAATTCGGTTTTTAAATTCAGTAATACGGAAATATTATGACTTCATCTTAAATATGACGTAATCACCATGGCAACCTAGAATAATTACCTATCATGGCATAAATTAAATTTATAGAATGAAGAAAGCTTTTATTAATATCTTTCTAAATTTTAATTGTATTTTCATAAAATTTGAAATGACTCAACAAAATTCTGCCACTATAATATATATTAATTTTCAAACCATTCGGTTGGGTAGTTTTTGCGCTGTTATATGCGGACAGACGGACGGACTATAGGTGCAACGTATTTATCTAATTACGAACGCACCTAAAAATACGAACTGGGACAAATGAGTTTAAGACATTTCATTTACAAAAAAAAAAAAAAGAGAGATATGAAAATATTTTTAAAAGATACATAAAATCAACTATATCTGCTTTAAAATAAATGGTCAACGTAAAAATAGCACAAATAAAATATATAAAATGGCAAACCGCTGTTTCCGAGCACCTAAAGCTGCATCATCAATGCCAAATTTAAAAGATTAAAAACTGATCCAAAAGTTTAAGCCATGTAGATATGCTTGCGTCTCCGCACGCGACCAAGGTAGAATGGCGATGATTTTTTTAAAAAACAACGGCGGAGTCAGGACTCACATGTGACGTAGGAGACCAATAGAAGCGCTCGGTCAGACTGGACGAGTTTAAGCACGGAGGAGAAAAAAATAGGGGGGGGGGGAGTGGGAATTGAAGAGAATGAATTAAATGGAAGGTAGTCAGACATTTGAAAAGTTTAGTGCACTGGACATATCATTAACTAAGTTGTCCAGTAGATATGTCCAGTACACCAAACTTTTCAAAGGTATGGCTACTTTTCATTTAATCCATAATGATATAACTAGTTTCAATGAAATTAATTATATCTTCTGTTATTATGACGTGATTAATTTCCGTAGGAAAATAAGTATCCAAAAGAGATTCATCAATTTTCAATGTAAAAAATCATCGTTATTATTTCAGTAAAATGAATTATATCGTCTATTATTATGTTATGATTAATTTCCGCACAAAAATAAGAGCATTTTAAGTTGGCAACATTTTATCTTTTGTTGGCATTTACTGAAAATTACAATGGGAAACTTAAATTTAGCTTTGAAAATTTCAGAACTTGAAATCTATATTTGGACTATTTCCATTTAATATCTATTTATCTCCGAAACATCTATCCGAAAAAAAATGTCGGTAAATTATAGGATTGCTATAATTTTATACTACACTCATGTCCAAAATTAAGGTCACAAACATAAAATCTGTGAAAACTACTGAACTATTCACTGTGTTGCCACGAAATAGGGCACAGAGATATATTACAATGGGAGAAAGAATATAGCAACATAACAATATGGAAAATATTTTAATTGTGAATTAAGAAACAGGGTATATCAAAAAGGTGTTAAATCATGAATCAGAGATAAAGCATTTATCTCGGGAAAAGTCTATCTAATATGGAGTGTGACCACCGTCCACTGCTATACAAGCCTTACAACGAGCTCTCATACTGTTTATGAGAGTGCCAATAAATGTTTGTGGCAACAAAGCCCATTCTTCTAAAAGCGTAGCTTTTAACTCCTGGCGTGTCCTGGGTGGAGAGTTACGTTGTGGAATCAATATCAAACAAGGGGTACTGTCACCAGGAAGGCCGGCTAAGGCCGCCACAGAGCAACGACACCTGCACAGGATCGCTACTTGGCATTAAGCGCACGAAGACATAGGCTCTCAACGGCTCTTCAGCTTGCTCGTGACCCTACTGCAGCGTTTAAAATAAGAATTTCCGTGGCAAACAGTATACAGACGTCTAGCAGAGAGGACCCTTTACACTCGGCGTCCAGTGTTGTGTCTCCTTTTTATTGCATCCAACCGGAGAACACAGTTGTTGTGGAGTCGGAGACATCAGTCTTGGACACAACAAGAATGGGGGCTTGTTCTTTTCAGTGATGAGTTGAGATTCACCACACAGATTGATTCTCGTCGAATCTTCATCTGGAGATAACGTGGAATTCGCTATCATCCCTCCTACGTAAAAGAAATCGACCGATTAGGTGGTAAAGGAATCCTTGTCTGTTGCGGCGTAATGTTGGCAGTCGTACACCACTGCACGTCTTCGATGCGGGTACTGTCAACGCACGTCGCTATAGGGATGAGGTCCTTGAAGCCTATGTGATGCTGTTCCGGGCTGCTGGAGGCCCAGAGTTTATGTTTATGGATGATAATGCTAAGCCACACAGAGCTCACATTGTTGATGATTTTCTTGAAGAAGAGAATATTCGCCGTATGAATTGGACCTCGAGGACTCCGGACCTAGTGAACATGTTTGGGATGGTCTAGGAAGAGCCATTGCACAACGTAACCCCCCTCCCAGGAGCCGCCAGGAGTTAAAAGCCGCACTTTTGGAAGAATGGGCTTTGTTGCCACAAACATTTATTGAAACCCTCATAAACAGTACGAGAGCTCGTTGTGAGGCTTGTAAAGCAGTACACGGGGGTCACACTCCATATTAGGCAGACTTTTCTCGAGATAAATGTTTTATCTCTGATTCATGATTTAGCACATTTTGATATACCCTGTTTCTTAATTCATAATTAAAAATCTTTCCATATTGTTATGTTGCTGTCTTACTTCTCCCATTGTAATATACCTCTGTGCTAAATTTCGTGGCAACACAGTGAATAGTTCATCAGTTTTCACAGATTTTATGTTTGTGACCTTAATTTTGGACATGAGTGTATTTTTGTAAACAAATTCGGTTTTTAAATTCAGTAATACGGAAATAATAGGAATCCATCTTAAATATGACGTAATCACCATGACAACCTAGAATCATTACCTATCATGGGATATCATCGAATTAATTATGTATGATAAGATTTAATAGAATGAAGAATGTGATTACAACTTGGTCTTAGAGGTTATAAAATGTCATATATGTCATATATGACTATAACGTCATACATGCCAGATAACTTGGCGACAGTGTTGAATTCAGACACTTTTCTCCGGGAGGGTTTTCTGAGTCTCTGGGGGAGGACATTAAAAATCTCCGGGGAGGAAATTCCACTTTTTGACCATTGAAAGCATAAAATCTCAAATCTTCCGGGGGGGGCATATTTCAAAGCACTGCTTGGCGATACATCTCGTTCGCTTGAGGATTAATCCTCGGGAGCTACTATAACAAGGAATTACCTATTTAAACAAACTCAAATTAATTACTAAATATTTTTATTAATATCTTTTTAAGTTTTGATTCGATGTCCATAAAATTATAAATGACTCGACAAAATTCTACAACAATTATATATATTAAGTTTCAAACTATTCGGTTGGGTGGTAGTTTTTACGCTGTTATATACGGACAGACGGACGATCGGAGCCGATGACAACTGTAGGTGGTATTTATATAATTACGAAAGCACCTAAAAATTCATCTTATATTCATCGCATGATTAAATAAGATGAATTTTTTAATGAGAAAATACAGGTGTCTCCCTGAAACATTCCCTGAGCAGTGTCCCCCCTGAGGTCGTAAGAAAATAGATTTTGTCGTGTTAAAATCTGGTGAAAAAAAATCTGCTATAAATGTAAATTCTGAAACTCAAATAATAAACAGGATACTGCTAATATCAAGTTTCTATCGATGCAGAAAATCCATTCACATTTCCTTCCTTTAAAATATTTCTTTCTGGTTTCAATCTAAATATAAAATCGGATTTGATCTACTTTGAAGGAAAAAATATTTATTTCCTTTGCTTTACTAGTTTCTAAAAAGTATAATATGATATGTATATACAGGGTGTCCGAAAAGTCTGGAAACGGTCGAATAACTCAAGAAATGTACATCGGATCGAAAAACGGAAAAATACATGTTCAATGTTTTTGAAAAATCTATTTTGAGAAATCAAAGTTGCCCTCCCAACTGTGCCTTCTTGGGGGGAAAGAGGGGGCAACTTTGAAATCTTAAATAGTACCCCTCTCCCCTCCTTTTTATTGCAGATTCGGATTCCACGGTAAAAAATGCGTAACTTTTGTATTTAACATTTTCTTTGAAAAATCGTAGATGGCGCTGTAATCGAGTAAAATGCAGTGACAATCGTTTCCTTTGAAATGTCTGGAAACGATTAAATAACTCGAGAAATATACATCGGACATACATCGGAAAAATACGTGTTGAATATTTTAGAAAAATGGCAACTTTTATATCTCTAAATAGATTTTTCAAAACTATTGAACATATTTTTTTTTCGTTTTTCAATCCGATGTATATTTTTCGAGTTATTTGACCATTTTCAGACTTTTCAATTGCAACGATTCTCACGGCATTTTACTCGATTACAGCACCATCTACGATTTTCCGACGTATATATTCAATACAAAAGTTACGTATTTTTTCTCGTAACATCCGAATCTGTAATAAAAAAATGGGGTTACCATTTAGGATTTCAAAGTTTCAATCTAAATATAAAATCGGGTTTGAAGGTGCTTTACTAGTTTCTTACCCTTTCACTCCAAGAAGACAGAGTTGGGAGGAAAACTTTTATATCCCTAAATAGATATTTCAAAAATATTGAACATGCATTTTTCCGTTTTTCAATCCGATGTATATTTCTCGAGTTATTCGACCGTTTCCAGACTTTTCGGACACCCTGTATAATATATAATATATGTTAGGAATTTTCTGCATGTTTAAAAATATGTTATATCAGAATTTGGATTCAATTTACATACTCTCAATGCACGTTTGTTATATGATATTTTAATCTTTAGTATAAAAAATGTTGTAACTCAGTGTTTTTGTCATATTAAAACATGTTTAAAAACTCTTTAAATATATTTTCCGAAATTATATAAATATTCCCACGCTGAATATAAATCCCACATTTTCCTAAAATTCCATTTATTTTAAAACATTACTTTCTGCTTTACAACTAAAAAACAAGAAAGAAAAATGATGCGTCACACATTGATTATGAAACACTTTCTGGCACTTTCCGAACACTGTAACAAAACTTCTTTATTTATAAGGTAAAAGAAGATATCTAAACAAACAAGTTGGAAATTGTACGTCAAACGTGACAAATGAGGTGCGGTCGTACTATAACTAGTTTTATAAATATTCATATCTTGGTGCAATAGCTACAAACAATTAGTTATAATTCTATTACATTAAAGTTTTACTAAAGTTATGTAATTGTTTACATTTTTCCAAAATTAAACAATGTAAAAAAATCCTCGTTATTATTTCAGTGAAATGAATTATATGATCTGCATCTAACATAACTTAATTTCGCTAAACTTTGATTGGCTTATAAGGAAAGGGCCGCTGGCGACATTGTTTGTCAAATTACTTGTATAGCAAGTAACACCTATCTGTTCTTTATCGCTCCTAATGAGTACGGTCGATTTGATTGGTACGTGTAACATGTCTATCATATGATTGGCCTACGTTGCTATGTCGATTCATGCAAAGATCGCTACGACAAACACCAGGCTACGTCGTGAAACTTTGTGAAAGATTACTTCCATGGTTTAATATTTTAAACGTTTACGACGAATGAAACTCTTTTTTGTTTACTTTCACGGATCGAGAGTTTGTAACTTCTAACCTAATTCCAATTGAAGTTATTGCAGAATATATACATAATTGAACGTAAGTCATATCTCAAACATTAATTTATTTTGAACGATATTTCTAAAAATGTAACTTTTATGCCGTTTTATTCGAAAAAATAATTTTGAATAAAAGTGGCCGCCTGGCATATGAAAAATGGAAAACGGCGATGCCGGAACTGTTGATGACTGTCAAATGTTTTGCGCTTTTATTATATAGATTAATAGTATTGATTACGTATGATAGAATTTAATAGAATGAATAAAACTTTTATTAATATCTTTTTAAATTTTGATTTGATTTTCATAAAATTTGAAATGACTCGACAAAATTCTGAAACGGTTATATATATTAAATTCCAAGCCATTCGGTTGGGTTGTGTTTGCGCTGTTATATACGGACAGACGGACGGACTATAGGTGCAACGTATTTATCTATCGCACCTAAAAATAGAGAAAACACTTAACAAACACCCAATTTCACCAATTAGCGCGCATAGTCGATAAGATATTCGAATTCTTTTGACCAGTCATGTATATGATCTTTCGATTTACATACACAACACCTGGTTTGCTAAAATTTAATTCAGCTACAAAATGGATGTCACATTCGAAAGTTTATCTTCAATATTTACCATTCTTAGAAAATAACTTAAAATGTTGGGTGTAGTCCTGTAATATGATCTGTAGATTTTTATACATGCCACATATTAAGCTAAAATTTAATTCAGTTAGGAAACGCATGTCGCATCTAAAATTACACTTCCAGGAATCAACATCCATAGACGTCAGTGCATTGCACGTTGTTTTTGCGAAGCCATGCATATGAATTTATTTATATTCTACAAACATATCTTACGTTAGTCTACTAAATATAGTTAAGTTAGAAAATACACAACACAATTAAAAACACCTCTAAGTAATTCCTTACAAATTTTTCGAAAACAATTTTACAAATAATTTTTCTTTGTAACATGCGGAAATATTTATATAGCAATAGTATAGGTAAATAATAAGTAAGAACGTAGTTTTTAATTTAAAAGCTAATGTTATTTGTATCTTACTCTTACAATGGAAAATTAATTGCAATTAATATTTTATCTGTAATTAAATGTAATTTTTATTGTAAAATCATTAAACAGCAATGTTAACAAATTTTAAACAAAACTAAATTTCTTATGTTTTAATTAGTTACATACGCAATATAGTCAGTGGAGTTAGCGACAAATTTCACCAACACATGTCACTTCCGGATACAGGTATGAAATTTTAAACAGCGCTTATATATACAGTAAGCAACAACAACAACAACAACAACAACAAAAACACCGCGAGACAATCGATCAGAGGTTCAGATACTCCCTCCCGGGGTAGGGGGGGGGGTTCTGCAGTTGCAAGTCCTGTTTTATTATTTTTTAAATACTTATTTTTGTACTAAAGCTTCAAAAAATTTGTATATTATATAAAATATGTATAAGATGTCCGTGCATAATTTTGGTACAGAAATATTGATATTTATGGTATAAAAAGCCTGGTTGAAAAAAAAATTTCCCACTTTTTTTCTCTCTTTCATTCGACAATCGTATTTTTTTGCTTTCAAATTACATGAAAATGTGGTGCATCTTTGAAATTTTTATATGTTATATACTTTATTCTTACGTACAGTGTTAAATTTTGTTATATTTGCAATGATTTCTAGGATGTAAAGGGCTCAGTTGAAAATTTTCATTTTTTTTTTACTTTTGAAAATATACATCTGGTTACAAATTAGTTAAGAATCAAGTCATTTGTACCTTACACAGATACTGTAATTAGTTCGCATTAAGGGTACTTTGAAAGCCATTTCTCCCGTATCCCACGAAGAAGTGGATGTCCGTCCTTTATTTCACGTTCGCCATTCTATCGAATACTCGTGCCATTCAAAGATCACAGTAAAAACTATTGACAGTCATGTTGTAGTGATTTCCATGTATGCTTTTTCTAGATTACTAAATCTAGAAGAATTGTGATTGGAGTGGTTCTTTGTGCTTATTTTTAAGTATTTCCATGTTTCAAAAATGAGTTTGAACTGACCTCTATGTGCTCAGTTTTGAGTATGTCCATGTTTCAATACTCTGAGTACATCTGGTATTTCAAAATTGAAAACATTGTGTCGTGATATTTAAAACAAAAAGTTTCATAACAAAATGAAGACATCGATTTACTCAGATTTAAGTGTCATTTTTCGCAGTGTACACAATATCATATTTCCATGCATATGAATTTAATTATATTCTACAAACATATCTTAGTATACTAAATATAGCTAAGCTGCAAAATACAAAACACAATTAATTTACGCCAATGTACACAGTAATACTTACTATTTTTTATTCTCATATAAGCTATAGAATTTAGACACACCACGTAATGTACTAAAATTTTGTTAAGCTTAAAATCGCATACCTCATGTGAAAACTCACGTCCAGCGATTATCGCTCATAGATAAGAACTGCACTCTAAACACGACACTTTCAAAACTGAGCAAAAAATACTCAAATCTGAGTATGTCGCATAGTCAAAATGGCTCCGAATCAAAATTACTCAAATTTGAAACATGTATATACTCATTTCTGAAATCATGCATACTCAAGAATAAAACATCATGTGCTCATATTTCAAAAATGTCCATGTTTCAAAAATGAGTATGAACTGACTTCTGTGTGCTCATTTTTGAGTATGTCCATATTTCAAAAATGAGTTTGAACTGATTCTAATAATTTTTGAGTATGTTCATGTTTCAAAAATGAGTATGAACTGACCTCTATGTGACCAGTTTTGAATATGTCCATGTTTCAAGATTCTGAATATTTCTGGTATTTCAGAATTGAAAGCATTGGGTTGCCATGTTTGAAACAAAAAGTTTCATAACAAAATGAAAACATGGATTTACTCAGATTTGAAAGTGTCATTTGTGTTCCTGTAAATGAACAAATAAATGCCATGCCCTCCATTTTCTACCGTGAGCCTCTTGTAGTACACTTAGGCAATGCACATGAATTTCATTATGTTTGAAATGATGTAACATCCTTAACCTTCCTACCCTGTTGAAATTTTATTCAACCTTGATAAAAACATTTCACACCAGAATTCTTATTTAAAACTATTTAACATATTTATTTTACTTAATTTCGTTGAGTTTTTATTTAACTTATTTAATGAAAATTTTTCTGGTTCGAATCGAATGAAATCAATCATTCCAGCGGGTCGATTAGACCCACTCAGGGTAGGAAGGTTAAAATACACTGGAAATAAATTTTCTAAATCTGCCATAACATAAAGGAATTTGTGTGTGTGTGTGTGTGTGTGCATGTCCTTGTAAATGATTGATAAATGCTAATCTCTGCATTCGTAGAATAAAAAATGTTGTAAATGAACTTTCAAACTCGGATAAATAATTAACGTGGTATTGGGTATTAGTCAAATGGATACTTTAGACACCAAGTTTCTGTCATTGAAAAAAATAAAAATCACATCTTCTTTTAGCACCCACCTTTATTTAAAACAAAGCTTTCAGCTTTGAAAAACAAAAGTGTTAATTTTATATTTAAAAAAAAAGGTGTTCATTTTACAATTAAAAAAAATGTTTGCGTTACTTGTTTTATAATAAAGATATTAAGAATTTTCGGGGTATTAAAAGATTCAAATTACAGTTTGGTATCAGTTAACATGTCCTCAATGCACCTTTGTTATACGATACTTTATAAATAAGTTGTAGCAAAATAAATTCTGTCATGATAGAACCTGTTGAAAAAAACAGCTTTAAATGTATATTCCGATACTGAACAAATAATGAACCTAATACATTAGATATCAAGTTTCCATCCCTGCAGAAAAAACCTTCACGTTTTCCCTCACATCACCTTCATTTAAAATACTTCTTTCTGCTTTCAAACTAAAAAAAATCTGGGTTCATTTTATTTTTAAGAAAAAAATATTCAGTTCATTTGCTTTACTTGTTTTATAAGAAAAAAAATTGTAAGGAAAGTTCTGAATATTTAAAACGTTTAAATGACAATTGTCGACTAATATATATTTAGGAGTACGATTTTCGTGTTTAATTTTTGAAAGTTCGTAGTTTTCAACGGTATTTTATTCAATATATAAGTCTTGAAATTTATTATTTATTTTACTAAAAAGTTGCTTAACTATATATAAAAGGTTTTTAAAACAAAAATACCGTCATAAGATGTTAAAATGTGTTAAAAAAAAAAAAAAACACAAGCGTTTTCAACGGTTATGATACAACCGTCATCAGGTGAATTTCAGAGGTGTGAATGTTCTTGTTCATGAACGTTCGTTAGTTAAACAGTCGGAGACGAGTCCATTTCAAAAGAGGGGAAAGCAGGGGAAATGCAATAGCTAGCTCCAAAATCGCCTGAGATATATAGGGCGCTATACTAGATCCTGGATATATTGTCGGAGAACATATCATTGCAAGTGTTCTTTCCTTGAGTTAAAATCTCAAAACATTCTCTGATTATCGATGCGAAGTAATGTGAAGTACGGGTTATGATTCTTGCTTTACTAAAATCTATGTCGATATCTTTGTTTCTGGTTTAACATTCATAGAGCTGTTCATGGTTTACTATACTTTATGTCTGCGATATGTTCTTTAACCCATTCCCTGCTACTGGTGCGCTTTTCGCATCATTCAAAATAAGAATGTATGAAAAAAAAAACCTGCCAAGCTACCACTATTTTAATGTGTTAAAATATAGTTTATTTAATGTAAAAAACTTACTATTAAAGATACCGAATATTATCTTACATAATTTTTGGTGGCGAACGAATTTCAGTAAAAACACTGAAGACTCCGCCCATATAGTTTGGCCAGTGAATGAGTTAAGTCTGTCTTTAAATTTTCTAGATGTCATGCCTATGTAATTGAGTTTTCTCTACTTTTTTATCTATAAAAGGTATCATATATATGCTTGAGGTTTCGTCGTTTGGGATTGGGTCTATTTTCATGCGATCACGATCTTTTAATTGACAGACAGTTTTGCGATTACGTTGATATTATATTTCTTTAATGCATATCGAATTCTTTCAAATTATTGAGGTACGTAATTGAAACTGTACAGTTTGAGATTGTTTTGAAGGTCGCTTTTAATTGACTATTGATGCTGGATGTCGGAAATTAATTTATTAATATATTGAGCGGAAAAACCATTTTCTTGTAACAATGTAAATTTAGAAAAAAAAAAAAAACATGCTTTCATTAACATTCACAGAAAAGTCAACTTATATGATAAAACACAAATGTGTGCTTTACTGAATGCTGATGTCATAATGATGCGGGCAGCAATGCGGTTAAAATGGATTAATGTTGCAACAATGGAGCTATCTTTTTCAATTAATATTGAATAATCGTAACGTTATTTCTATGGAGAAAATGCCAGTTTTAGGCCGATGTTGCATCCCCCCCCCCCTCTTAGGGATCTAATTAAAAAAAAATCAATGTCAAATTCATGTATTGCCCTCAGGAATACATATGTATTGCAAATTTCAAAGCTCTGTGTCAACATGAAGTGGGCGAAAAATAAGTAATGACATTTGACTCTCACATATATACAGAAATGTAAGTTAAAAGAAAACATGTTAAATAGTTTTTAAATTATATTCCCTGGTTTCTTTGAAATATTGAAATATAACCTTAGAAAATTCAATACATGCCTTATCGCTGAACCATCCATAAAATTAAAAAGTGTAGTTTGTAAGAAAATTGACCCAATAGAGCCATATCAATTATCAGGTGTTTTTTAAATACCGTTCACCAGAGCAGATGGAACATTACAATATTATATAGGAATGACAAGTAGAAAGTTTAACACAAGATTAAAAGAGCATATGTCAGGTATTAAATATGACAGAAGAACTACAGCTTTGGCAAGACTACATATAGGACAGAGACTTTAAAACTGATTTTAAGAATAGTAAAATAATTTATCCTTCAAGACTTTATGACTTTATTTACCATCTATTATCCATGAATCAATAGGAATCTATATGCGTAACAAGAACATTTGCAATGAATCAGTCTCATTTGAATTACATAAAATTTAGCAAGAGGTATTTTTCAATTTAAAAAAAAAGCAATAAGGAAAAATAATTTTCACGTTTACAGTTGACTATTTTAAGCACCGGCTTTTACTACATATATAATCTCGTGATTTATGTTTTTCAAATTTATTTGTAGATCTTGATAATGGCACCGTATGAGCGTTGAAACATTTAGATCTTTTTATTGAAAGGTTTTTATAAGCCTTTTTGTGTTCTGTTTCTATCACTTAAGCATTTTTATCTATATTTTCTTTATACTTAGTGATCTTATTATTATATGATTATGTAAGTTAAATAGTTTTAAATAAATATTCTTATGAGAAATATTTTTATAAAATTTGAGAAAAAGTTCATGTATGTTTACAGTTAAAAGAGTTTAACATTTTGATTATGGAGTTAGAACACCGTAATCAAACACATAGGAAATACAATATTCCTTACTGAACAATACACGGTCAAGTAAAAGAATGGACTTTTTGGGGCAGTCACTTTAGCTTATATGATAAAATGATAATTGAAGAGTCTGATGATAATATTAACTTTAGAAGCTATGTAAATCTTGAGTATAAGAGTGAATGTTCTCAAGTATTATTGTTACTACTAAGCCTTTGTAGTGCAAAAACTCTGATATAAAAATATTTACTCAGATGTTAGAATACATCATTTCAAACATGTAAAAAATACTATATATATATATATATATATATATATATATATATAGAAGTTAATCAAAGTGATTTATGTGCCAACTGGGCTAAATTATGGTATCATAAAACTCAAAGTTAATTATTAGCTATGTGGTATTCTGATTACACAATATCATTAATTATCTCTTAGTAGATTTTAGTAGAATGATATTAGAACTTGATATGTTTTTTGAAATTCATAGATATTATAATTATATATATATATATATATATATATATATAACATAAAAATAAAAATTTATTGGCAAACAGGTGGTTGTTTCATATCTGCAACAAGAAGGGAATTACATCTTTCTGATAAATATTCTAAATTATCTCTAATTCAAAATTTTAAAGTATATAAACTTATCTATATGAAAAATCTATTTCTGGACGTCCCTAGTTTCTTTAAATTTTACTAAATTCATAAAGTCTATTTTAGCAACAATCCCTTGGAACAGTTCAAGTGATAAATTAAACTTTGGTATAAAAAAAATACTCAGTATCACCATTTCTTGGAGATTCTACGAACACATTATATTAAATGCAATCATATTGACTGGAGTTTAGGAAGATAGTAGCAATCAATAAAATCGTCTTTTATAGCACACTTTGGAAATAACACCGATTTTTGTGTAGTTGCAGATATGCAACACAGTTACAGCGCCTAAAATCAGTGTTGCCAATGGGCTACTTTTTTCTAAATTAAGTTTTCTTGATTGCCACCATTTTTTGACGAAAGTAAAAATCGTCTTATTTTATGACAGATTAAATAAGGCTAAAACAAATCGAGTTATATCACTTCAAAAAACTGGTGCCAATGAAGCAATCTGAATTTTACAAAAGCAGCCCACTGCCTAGAATAAATAGTGTTTAACATGGTTTTGCCGTTTTTTAATTCAAAATTTTCAAATTCAAAAAATATTTCTGAATCAAGAATTTTTACTTTGAAAAGTCACGAAATATCTGCCATTAAGTAATGAAAAGAACATTATAGGGAATTTCTGGTATGAATGTGAAATTTCGGACTTTAAAAAAAGTCAAACTGGTAATGCTTTAAAAAGTGCTAAAAAATTGTAGCCGATAAACGTGCAATGATGCGGTACAATAATAGGGCGATCGCAGCGACATCTGCTTTAAAAATAGATTTACCTCTAGCAAAAGCAACCGTTTCACTATTGACAACATGAACATATTTTCTGTTAATAAAATCTTCTTGTAAGTGTATATTTCAGATGTAACGGATTTTGAAATTAGTTTTTTATCATATCAGGGAATTAACCTTTTCCACTCTTCTAGCAGAGATTCATTCTTTGGTACACTAAATAGGGATAGTTTCTAGTTTGCTGTCTTGTATCGAGTACTGCAATCAGGCACAAAAGGATGCATATCACATTTTTTGGCCATGATCAATATCGTTCATATTTTCAAAGCTTATGAAAATCGCTATCCAAGTCAAAGGAAATAGGGTGTAATTTAATTATTTAAAATAATTACCACCAACTGAAACGTTTTCTCAGTTCGATCTTAAACATTGTTTATGTTGAAAAGAGCTAACAGACAGTGGCGTAGCCAGAGATGGGGGTCCAAATGCTCTGGAAACCAGTAATATTATGAAGTTTTTTTCGCCTTCTATATCGCAGAAAATTCTCCGATTAGATAAGGCAAAAATATTTTTATAAAATTAGTGGTATTCAAACCGTCTGGACCCCCACCCTGTCTACGCCACTCCTAGAAAATGTCGCTGCGATCGACCCGTTATCTTTTCAGCATCGTTCTACATTTATCGGATTTAATTTTTTAGTACTATTTTGTAGCCATTTTTCACACTATGTATTCTAGGCGCCGTAACACAGTGATACAAAGGATAAAGCGCAATGGCAACGACTGGTCCCAAACGGGGTAACAATGGTGTCATAAAATATTTTATGAACTGAGTAAAATCTACCAACCTTCCATTATTTTAAAATCACCTAAAATCAGATATTTGATTGAATAAAAGACCATAATAAGTAACAAAGTATTGGATTGTTCGGAAAGTCCTTCTGTTTTGGAAAACCAATTCGTACCGGAAAATTTTGCCTGTCAATTATTACGCATTAGATATCGGAATTAATGTGTAATAATTAAATTGTAGAATTTTCCGGTACGAATCAACTTTCCCAAACAGAAAAAAGCTGTCCGAACAACCCAATAGAAATTTTTCTGATTAAAATTTATTTTATTTGATATGGTAAAATGTAACCGGGAAGTTGGCAGCCGTGACATTACCACAATTGCTAAATTCCTGGAACAACTACAGGGTTCGAGAAATTCCTGCGTACAAAAAGTTTAGTTTCTGAAATAATTGTGTAGAACATACAGTAATAAACATTCTTTTAGTATTGGGTTGCTCGCAAAATTCTTTCCGTATGGGAAAGTTGGTTCTTACCGGAAAATTCTATCATTTAATTATTAGACATTAATTCTGATATCTAATTTCGAATCATTGATGGGCAGAAATTTCCGGTACGATTTGGTTTTCACAAACGGAAGGGATTTTCCGGACACCCAATAAAATTAATATTGGTTTGGTCTTTCATTTGTTACCTTTTATTTATTGATTGTGAAAGATAAAGTATTTAAAGTATAAATGTAAAATAATTCATTATTTAATTATAATGCATTATAAGTATGTAAAAACTGATAAATATCAAATTAATAAAAATAAAAGAAACTGACATGCATAAAATGCATTGTCCTATTTGGACATCTCATTTAGGTTTTAAGGGTGTATTCAAATCCAAACTGCTTATTTTGGGACACATTTGTAAATTCATTTTTGCTCTAAAATGCATCCAATTGGCAGATTCTCTTATACATAAACTTTACAATGTCCGTATTGTCTCGAATTTTTGATAAAGGACAGAATATATTTCAAAAAATGCTGTCAAAGTGGACATTTTGAAACGAATTTCTCGAAGTGATAGCGCTGGAAACAAAAAAAAAATGATCATACTGTGAAAATAATTGTTTGTAAATCAATTTCTAATTAATTGAACGAAAAATAAAAACACCTGTCCCTTATAAATCTCTTCATAAATCACGCCGCCAAGTTTCATGTTTTTACTTTTAAAGATGAGTCTGAAAATGTGTCTCAAAATTTTGAGTTGTTGAGCGTGGAAAAATATATATATTTTTAATACCACCTTAACTAATGTAAATGTGACAATGATACATTTTTTAGGTAGATTTCCTAAGAAATACTACCTATTACATTCTCACCTAAGTTGGAAATTTTGAAAAATTTTTGCAGATCTACGCCGATCATGACTCCCAGAACCCAAAACCACCCACAGTTCAAAAGTTTATCTATCTATCTATCTATCTATTTATCTATGTCACTTTTTTCTGACCACGATAACTGGAAAAATTCTGCATAAATCTCTTCCAAACTGATACACAAAATCAAGGGTCATAAAATCTCAGTCCAGTTCGTTAATGGGCAAAATCGAGCCAAGGGGGGGGGGGGGGGAATGGGGGGGGGGCTTTTTGTGAAAACAGAAAAACCCTCATATTTTCTTTATTATTATACGTATCGAATCCGTTTAAAGTTATTATTACTTCTAGGAAAAGGGCCGAAAATTTATGTATGACAGATTTTTGATATAATTAAAAATGGCCCCAAGGGGGGGAAAAAGGGGGGGTTTTATAAGAAAAAAAATCATAGCTTCGTCAATTCACAAGATACCAAATCCGCGTAAATTTATTATTAATCCGCTTAGTATTATCTAAAACTTTTATGTTGACAAGTTTTTTATAGGACCAACCGTTATAGCAAAAAAAAAAAAAATTAAAAACAAAAAAATCCCTGCCGACTCCGCCTGCAAACAAGTTATTTTTCGAAGTAGGCGGTTCCTACTCCCGCATCTTTTCGAAACTGATACATAAAATCAAGGGGCATAAAATCCCGGTCAAGTTCGTTAATGGGCAAAATCGAAACAAGGGGGGGGGGGGGGGCTTTTTGTGAAAAAAGAAAAAACCCATAATTTCTTAATTATGATACGTATCGAATCCGTTTAAAGTTATTATTATTACTTCTAGGAAAAGGGCCGAAAATTTATGTATGACAGATTTTTGATATAATTAAAAATGGCCCCAAGGGAGGGAAAAAGGGGGGGGGGTTATAAGAAAAAAAATCATAGCTTCGTCAATTCACAAGATATCAAATCCGCGTAAATTTATTATTAATCCTCTTAGTATTATCTAAAACTTTTATATTGACAAGTTTTTTATAGGACCAACCGTTATAGCAAAAAAAAATTAAAAACAAAAAAATCCCTGCCGGCTCCGCCTGCAAACAAGTTATTTTTCGAAGTAGGCGGTTCCTACTCCCGCATCTTTTCGAAACTGATACATAAAATCAAGGGGCATAAAATCTCGGTCAAGTTCGTTAATGGGCAAAATCGAACCAAGGGGGGGGGGATGGGGGGGTTTTTGTGGAAACAAAAAAAACCCATAATTTCTTAATTATGATACGTATCGAATCCGTTTAAAGTTATTATTACTTCTAGGAACAGGGCCAAAAACTTATGTATGACAGATTTTTGATATAATTAAAAATTGCCTTAAGGGAGGGGGAGGAAAGGGGGGTTTTAGAAGAAAAAAATTCATAACTTCGTCAATTCCCAAGATTTCAAATCCGCTTAAATTTATTATGAATCCTCCTAATATTATCTAAAACTTTTATATTGACAAGTTTTTTATAGGACCAACCGTTATATATATAAAAAAAAATTAAACACAAAAAAATCCCTGCCTGCTCCGCCTGCAAACAAGTTATTTTTCGAAGTAGGCGGTTCCAACTCCCGCATCTTTTCGAAACTGATACATAAAATCAAGGGGCATAAAATCTCGGTCAAGTTCGTTAATGGGCAAAATCGAACCAAGGGGGGGATGGGGGGGGACTTTTTGTGAAAACAGAAAAAACCCATAATTTCTTAATTATGATACGTATCGAATCCGTTTGAAGTTATTATTACTTCTAGGAAAAGGGCCGAAAGTTTATGTATGACAGATTTTTGATATAATTAAAATTTGTGTTAAGGGGGGGGGGGTTAGAAGAAAAAAAAATTCATAACTTCGTCAATTCCCAAGATTTCAAATCCGCTTAAATTTATTATAAATCCTCTTAATATTATCTAAAACTTTTATATTGACATGTTTTTTATAGGACCAACTTTTATAGAAGAAAAAAAAAATCCTTGCTGACTCCGCCTGCAAACAAGTTTGGTTTCGAAGTAGGCGGTTCCAACTGCAGCATCATCGCAAAAGGGTAATTTCTTCCGCAATTCCCGAGACAAACAGGCGCCCCACGGTCTGCGTCTTCGAAATCTACCTGTGCCTGTAGGCCGAGCCGTCAGGGATTTTTTTTCTTAGATTACAGACAGTAATTCATCTTCTGAAAAACAAATTAGTTATGACTTAAAAGCACAATAAACAATTAGTTGTTGCTTATATCTGTTATTTTATATTTAATAAAATGCAAAATATATCCTAAATGTTACGAACCTCTGAGAAATCACATCGCATTTAGCCACAACGGCCTTATCTTCTACATAATCTGTGGTAAACCATTATTCCAGCATTATAATAAATAACACAGCAAGTATTTATTTATATGCAAATTTGTTTTTCGAGAAAGCTTGATATCGCATACGTTATTAGATAGTTTTTACATATCACTTATTTATACACTTTATCAAACTGCATCATTTTAATTATTTTTATTTTTATATTTTTTAATTACACTTATCTCAAAAGTATCTTTAAATAATGTCATATTTCGTGCATAATTTTTGAGGTTCAGATACACCACTAAATACTCATTTTAGTTGAAAACGTTGTGCAGGTTAATTAAAGAAATTTAATATTTTTATGCATGATTTAAAAACTTCATTCCCCCCCCTCCACTCCCCCCCCCAAAAAAAAAGATAGAAAAGAAAAGAAAAAGAAAAAAGGGTTTACATATTTGATTGTACTTAAGAATAATTTCATTCGCCTGGTGGTTAAAACACCTAAACTATCATTTTTCACGCTATTTTTATTTGGTTTGTTTAATATCTATGCAATAATACTATCTATATCTTTTATCTATTTTTTGAAAAAAGTAATAAATAAAGAAAAGAAAGAAGTATGAAAGAAGTATTGTCCATAATACAGGGGCCCACCAATGGCTGAGAGGTTCTGCTGTCAAAGCTGGTAGACGAGGTAGACTGTCGCGCTCGTCGGCCTAACCGTTTGGAGTTTTCCGTGGCTTTCTTCGAACCTTGCCGTAAATACGGATAAGGATCCCTTAGAAAGACTCCCACGAAGGGCACTCCCCCTAGGGCCTATATCCCTCGAGTAGATAATCCGCCGACATAAATGAACCAACCAACCATAATACAAGGTGTCCATAAATGATTATCCCGGTTTGCTTACCTCATAACTTTTGATTGAAGAATATGGCGAAAAAAAATTATTACATAATTCGTAAATTACAATTCAAAAAGTTTTTTTTAAATAACACAAACAAATTTACATATGGGTAAAGTTGCAACTCAAAATGCTATGAGTCAAATAACGATTATAATCAAATAATAATTAATATTAAAATTTTATCAACTTTATCAAAAAATTATTAATGAATTATGTAATATCTATCTAACTGTGTACCCATAGTTCACTAACAGCTTTTTGATAAATTTGATAAAATTTTAATGTTAATTTTATGTAATATCTATCTAACTGTGTACCTATTATTCATTAACAGCTAATATAATATAAGCTAACACAGCTAATAATATAATACAGCTAATATAATTGTTAATGAATTATGTAATATCTATCTAACTGTGTACCCATAGTTCATTAACAGCTTTTTGATAAATTTGATAAAATTTTAATATTAATTATTTGATTACAATCGTTATTTGACTAATAGCGTTTTGAGTTACAACTTTACCCATATGTAACTTTCTTTGTGTTATTAAAAAAAACTTTTTGAATTGTAATTTACGAATATGTAACAATATTTTTCGTCCTATTCTTAGATCAAAAGTTATGAGGTAAGGAAAGCGGCACAATCATTTAGGGACACATTGATTCACAGATATAAATACATGTGTGTGTGTGTGTCACCTCAATTGTAACATTATTCTAAATAATTTATAATGTTTTATTTAAAACCGTTGTAAATATACATTTCATTGTAAAATATTAGATTATAAACATCGCATTTCGATATATTTACACCATTTCACTTTTTAAATCGTCACGTACATTAACTATTTCCAATGTTTATTGGAGAACTTTATTTTTATGAAAAACCTGCAATAGTTATTCAGCCTACAGTGAAATATTTCGAAAAAAAGAAAAAAGAAAGAAAAAGAAACTATGTTTTAATTTTCCTACCATTGTTCATTAGCCTCAGGCAAAATATCAACAACTGCTTAAAGGCGATCGTTAGGAATCGAATATCATTCCTCTTTTTCCAATAAATGCAAATCATCTTTTAGAAAATGGTTTGAAATTTGGTGATTTAAACAATTTAACAAATATCATCATTGCCAGAGAAAGGTTATCATCGGGGAGAAATCGATTATAACTCAAGAGTAATACTTTCTAGAAAAATGATACACGCTTTTCTATTTCTACTTCTGTTTTTTATGTGTAAAAATTGATTCCATTAAAAATTTTTAAAAATCGAAATGCTGGGCAGGAGACTTTTCTTTCTTTTCTTTTCCTTTTCTTTTCATTTTCTTTTCTTTCTTTCGTTTTTAAATGTAAATCCCAATATACATTTACTATTTTAATGGTTAAGTCAGATCTATATTTTTAGGTTCGGCGTCATTTAGGGAAGGCAGGATAGGACAATTGAAAGCGCGGATACAAAGGAGGGCGGGGGCTATAGGGGCGATCGCCTCCCTAAAAATACTTTTAACAGACTGGTACTCACCCGTTTTTATAATACACCATTGATATAATGAAAAGCTATTCATACATGGATATTCCTACCGACATGGGAAAGTGGAACCTGTTTTTAACGGAATCCTCTCTTAAACGGAAACATTTCACGGACCCGACTTAAGGAATACCATAACAACCAACCTGCTAAGACTGAACCCTGTCAAAAACAGATTTTATCTGGTACCCAGAGATTTTGTTTTCACAGATTTACTGTACTTCTATATGTAAATCATTAAACATACACATAAGTAGTATTAGTTTTCTATTAATTAAATTAATATTAAACTACAAATTGCAGTAAAACCTGTAAAAACGATCCGCTATGACCTGAAAAAAAAATTGTTTTATACAGGTTTTCGTTTTAGAAGATAGATTTGTATAATACTCCTTCCACCAAGACTTTAAAAATTTTCGTTTAACATAGAATTCCGGTATAGTCAGATTTCCTTCTTAGAGGTTTTACTGTATAAATTAACCAACAGGAATTATGACTTATAAATAATTGTAAATATTAACATACTATATCGTTTTACAAGCAGTAAAATCTGTAAAAACGGAATTGCTAGGGATCAGAATAGAATTCCGCTTTAGACAGGTTTACGTTTTTGCAGGTATGCTTGTAGGGTGTTTCTTCCGCCGCAAGCAAGAAAATTTTCCGTTGCAGATAGATTCCGTTTTCAAGAATTTTAATATACTACAATATGTCTGTTATATGTATCTATCCCCCCCCCCTTCCCCAACACGTATGTGTTTTAAGAGTTTTTTTTTTTTTTTTTTTTTTAACAATTATTATTATCTATTTCTCTAATTTCTTATTATTAGATGAATGTTTGCATTTGTATTACAATATGTTCTTAATTGCGTGTAAATATATTTTAACAATACAAATATGTCTTTTAATATATGCATGAAAAATTAACAGAAAATTTATTGCGTCCAATAACAAAATTTTGCCCTCTCCAAGAAAAGAAAAATCTGAAATATTGTTCCAATTTATTTTCACGGAAATCCTGCAATATTTATTCAGCCCACAGTGAAACATTTCCCTCCAAAAAAAAAAAAAAAAGTAAGCATGTTTCAATCTTTCTACCATAGATGGCGTTCATTAGCCTCCGGCAAAATATCAACTGCCGTCAAATGGCGATCTCTAGCGCGGCTTTAGTTCGAACTGCGAAAGCGGTCCGTGAGAGTTGTGCTATCTGAGTAGTGCGTAGAAATCTGCGACAAAATTTGGATTTTTAAAAGGAAAGAAAAATAAACAAAACAAAGCAGTGATTGTGTGAAATTTTAAAACAAACAGACCAAAGAATATGGGGTCACTCTTTCTTCTATGGATACTACTGGCTATCTGGAATAAAGGTAGGTTTAGCCAGGGGGAAAAAAATGATAAATTTTCAATTTTGGAACGAAATTTTTGTACGGGATGTGCTTATTTTTTTTTCTCTCCAACGGTTGCTTTAGGAGATATCCGATTGTTTTACTGATTCAGGTACGAAAGAGAGCTAGTGCATATCAATAATACAATGCTGCATTGTAATTGTTTGTAAACATTATGATACATACAATAAATTATACACTTTAATGATCAATGGAAAATAAATCGTGTCATGGATAAAACAATGTATAGGATTTCATCTGTTGTTCAGGGTGCATAGGGGGTAATACCACTATTTGCGAATAGTAATCTTTGCCCTTTATTACATAATTAGTGGAATAATTATTATTATTATTATTCGGAAATGGTGGTGTTTTAAAACAAGCACCTCTACGCTGTTGGAAAAAAGGTGCTAAGAAACGATTTTTAGTCATATATAAATATTGATTGGAAGAAATTAAAATAATTATAATAATTCAGAACATAATTTAATTTAGAGCAGATTCTATCGCTATTATCGATTAGTTAGTGCTATTATGTGTATTTATGCAGAATAGTTATGAACGTTATGTAGAACGTTTACAAATCGCTCTTCGAACATATAATTTAAATTTTGGGGATATTGCTTTAATGTATTCGGTGTTAATAACTCGAATAGGGAATGGTTTGAATTAAATTTACGAAAGTTATACGTTCCGATCTTTCAAACACATACAAATGTGAAAAAAAAGTGAGTTTTTTTTTTTTTAATCTAATGTTTTCGTAATTATTTTAAATCCTTCTTATGGTATTTTAACCTTTTTTTTTTTTTTTTTTTTTTTTTTTTTTTTTTTTTTTTTCGGAATCAATTATTTTCTTTCTATAAAAGAATGCACCGCAAAATGTATCAGATACTTTTACTACTCTTAATTTAGCTTTTTTAATTTATATTAGTAATGTCTTTGTAATTTACATTAGTAATGCCAATGTAATTTACATTAGTCTATATCATTATTATTGAATAGTTAATGCTGTTATGTGTATTCATGCAGAATAGTTATGCACGATATGTAGAACGTTTACAAATCGCTCTTAAAATATATAATTCAAATTTGGGGGATATTGCTTTAATGTGATCGGCGTTGATAGCTAAAATAGGGGATGATTCGGTTTAAAATTAAGAAAATTGTAGGTTCTGAAATTTCAAATACATACAAACATAATGAAAATTGATCTCTCTCTCTCTCTCTCTCTCTCTCTCTCTCTCTCTCTCTCTATATATATATATATATATATATATATATATATATATATATATATATATATATATATATATATATATATATATATATATATATTGAAATCTAATGTTTCCGTAACTATTATAGATCCCTCTTATGGTATCTATAAGTGGGTATATCGTTTGAATAAGAGAGATATTGTGATATATTTTTCCTTCGGAATCAATTATTGTCCTCTTATAAACGAATGTATCTCATGATGTATAAGATATTTCTACTATTCTTCATTTAGCATCGTAATTTACATTAGTGCTGACAGAATAACTACGCATTAGGATTTAATATTCATTTTCGGAAATATGTAGCGTTTTTGAATTTTTTTTTTTTAATTGAAATTATATTCTGAAAATAACTAAGAAATTTAAATCAATTTTAAAATTAAAATTTTTCATTTTTTCTAATCAGCTATTTGTTTTATAAAATATATTAATAAAATAGATTGAGGTATTTATTTTAACTTAATATGCATTTTTTAAAACATTTAGAACGAATAAAAGTTTTCTAAAAATGTTATGAAACTAAAAATAGAAGCTAGTTTTCAAAATCATGCTTGGTAATCTAACATATTTGGTTGTTTAAATTTGGCGAATTTTAGTTTTATAAAGAACATTAAAATACTAAATTATTTATTAGTATTTAACATATATTGTAGAAAGTGTAGAATCACGATTTCTTATAGCAACCTTCAAAAAATTGAAAATAATTAAAATTAGTAATTAAAAAAATTAATTTTGGGAACACTTGTTATTTACTCTGTAAATTTTTAATTAATGAAGAATGTTTACTTTAATAATTAATGATTTTTTAAAACTTTCAGATTATATATTTTAATTTTGAGGGCCATTTTGGAAAAATATCGGCAAATAAATATATTTATAGAGTTTAATGTGTACTTCGGAAAACATGTGACATTGTATAAAGATCGTTTTAAAAGAATTATGTTATCAAGTGCTGCTTTATCAGAAATAGCGAAAGAGTGAATTATTTATAGAAATTAAAAATGCAAAATGTTTCCAGATTTTATTTCAAAAACGACACACAATTCCGAAATGACTGTTTACTAAAGTCTTTGAGTAAATCAAAATAATTGTGAACGCTTCTGTTAAAACGGTATTCTTCAAAACACATATATTTAACTTTTTAATTCAACTAATTTTTTTTGTTTATTAAAAAACATAGACATAATATGCAATTAAAACTGAACATATGTTTCATTATTAAAATAATTAAATGTACGTATAAAATTATTATTACAAATATATATAATTTTAGAAGGTTAATAAAGAAAAACTGCTTGCAAATGGAAAATATTCTTAAATACTATTTTTGAAATTAATTTTTGTGGTATTCATTTTATTTAAAATTTCATAAATTTGAAATTAAGATTTATTTTCTTGTAACATTAAATATTCTGACATTAAGATATTAATTTTTTTCATTTTGAGAGGCGTTTTTGTAAAAGTGTCAACAAATAAATGCATTTGTTGAATTCAATAGGTACTTAGGAAAATGTGTACAATTTTGAAAATAACTTTCTTAAAGATTTGTAGGTGTCGTTTTATTTAAAGATTTATAGGTCAAGTCATTTATGGAAATTAAAAATGCAGATATTTACAGATTGCATTTTTAAAACCAGACACATCTTTCGTACGATTTGTACCACAATTTTTAATAGAAAATTTATATTTAATATTTAAATCGCAAAAATTGTAAACGCTTCGTTTAATTGCATGATTTGTAATACTTTTCTGCATTTAAATAAGGCGAAAAATTCTATTAAAAATTGTGGTAAAAGCATAAGAACCCTTATATATAATTTTGGAAGCGTTTTTTTCGTAATCAGAACATTTAATCAATTAAATTATTTGTAAATACCCCTATTTAAATAGCGTTGTTAAAAGAAACATACATTTATTTACTTTTCTGAATTTAACTCACTGAATCACAAGAAATAATACCGACAAACAATGTAATTAAAAATAAATTTTCCTTAGATTTTGAAAACATTTAATTTTAAATATAAGCGTATTACAAATATATGTAATTTTGAAAATGAAATACAGTTATTGAAATTTTTACGAAAATTAAAAATAATTGAAGACTGAGAAATTTTATACAATTGTTGCCCGAAATTAATACATTTATCACTCTTTGTTCAACGGAACAGTTGTAACAAATATTAGTAAACAGAGCAATTTAGTCAAAATAGTTTTTACGATTTTTTAATGAAATGTAATTTTTTATTAATAAAAATTATAATTAATTGAGGTATTTTAAAAATATTTCATATATATTTAAAAATATTTTACATTTATGCATGCGTTTTTTAATCAGTCACAAATTCGACTTTTAAATTATTTTACTGTTTCCCATTCTAGCGTATTTTATGCATACGCTGTAAAAAATTTGCAGCAAAGTATCCGGTCATTCAACCGTTTTTATAGAAAACGGTTACATAACCGTAATTTAATGCTATTTTCACCATAATATTGCCCATATTATGGTTAGAATACTGTTAAATTACGGTTATGTAACCGTTTAATATAAAAACGGTCGAATGACTGGATACTTTGCTGCAATTTTTTTACAGTGTACGCTTTAATTCGCATGCTATAAAAATACCAGAGAAAAGTCCCAAAAATCCATTTAATAATAAATGAAACCGTTATAGATAAAATGCCTGACTACACAGAAAATTAATATTGAGTGATACAGAACTTGCTCTGTTATTGTTACTTAAAAATGGATATATAATAAACAAAGAATAGTAAACAAAGCGATTTAGTAGACTCAAAAATAATTCTTACGAATTTTTGAAAATATTTCATTGAAAAAAGTGAAATAAGCCCCGAGAAAGAATGAAATGTAATTTTTTATTTGTAAAAATTATAATTAATTAAAGTATTAAAAAAATATTTCAATATATTTTTAAAAATATTTTATATTTATACTTGCGCTTTTTAATCAGTCACAAATTCGACTGTTAAATAATTTGACCAGTTTTGCATTCTAGCGTATTTTATGCCTACACTTTAATTCGCATGCTGTTCAAATATCAGAAAAAAGTACCGAAAATCTATTTAATAATAAATGAAACCATTATAGACAAAATGTCTAACCAGGGGTGCAAAAATCTAGAAGCCAATAGTCTGATTCCCACCACTAAAGTTTTAGTATTCTTCGCCTAATAAGAATACTGATAATATTTACGTGACGTGTACTAATAAAATTTAGTGGTGGTAATCAGCCCATTGGCGCCTAGATATTTGCACCCCTGTGCCTAACTAAACAGAAAAATAATATTAAATAATACAGAGCTTACCCTGCTATTGTTTACTTAAATGTTTGAAGAATACTACTGATCGTATCATTTCCTAGCTGCCAAAGAAGGGGATACGAAATAACAAATACAAAGAAATATAAACTGTTTCAATAAACATGAGATAATTACATTAGTTATTGTCAACTACTGAATTATATTAATGCATTAATATTATATTCTGAAATTTAACAAATTATGATGATTGCTTGAAATTAATAACGTCTGTAAAATCCATGCTAATTATATGCATTGAAATCAGTCTGTTTTAAATTTTCTGATGCGTATATAGTTACAGGTACAGTGTAATATTAAAAAGTATTATATTTTTTTAATCTGTTATGTTTATCATACATAATTTAATACTCTTGTGGGAGAGATATTTACCTATAATGTGTATAGAAAATACTGTCTATAAAATTTAATTACTTCTTAGTATAGACACTCTATTAAAAGTTTCTTAATTTCATATGTGTGATGATACAGAGACGATTTCGGAAATTTTATTAATTAATTTGGTCTATTAGTAAGAAAATTTTCTCTCTCTGAAAAAAAAAAAGATATTTCACATTTATAAATCTAAATTTGACAGAGAAAATAAGCTATTACATCTCTTCTATTTTTATGAAGGAGAATTTTAAAATAATAAAAAATATAGTATCACAAGAATTATGTACGTTAATCATTCACGATGCTTAAAAAAATGTAAAAAGGATTTTTCAATGTTTTAGTTATATATAAAAAAAAATACCCCTGTAAAATGTATTTTGCTTTTGTTTTGTGGGTTTGTTTAGTTTTTTGTCTCCAATCTAAGTGTCCATAAATAATTTCTAGCATTGCATCTCTATACTAATGTTTTATATATTGCTCTTTACACATTTCCAACTAATATTTTAGTAAGATATAAATATTTTTAATTTTAAAAGAAATCCCTTCATCTTAAAACTGATACGAGTAAACTGATTACAGTGTTTTAATTTAAAAACGTAAAATCTATAAGAATCAACTTTTTTTTTTAATCCGGGAAGATTTTATTGTCGACCAAATGTTACCCGAGTGTTTAAAAAATATTTCTAAAATCTGAGCAATAGCAGTTCGACGATTATTGCTTTTTTGGATTATTTCAAGTACATTGTTATATTATTAAACTTCTTTGCACATCCCCAATAAATATTTCACTTGGATGGTATATCTTTCGTGTTTTTAAAATGTAGAACGCCAAATAACGACTGCATAAATAGCTATTAATAGTTTACAAATATTTAGGTTTTAAAATCTGAAAAGGGAAAAAACGATTTCTATCTTCCTTTCATTATACCATAAATAAATGATAAATAGAATCCAAAATAAGAATTGTAATAATTCGAAAGTTATTATTCCAAGTACATTGTGATATTATTAATAATATTTGCACATTCATAATAAATATTTCACTTGGATGGTATATCTTTCGTGTTTTTAAAATGTAGAACGTCAAATAACGACTACATAAACAGCTATTAATAGTTTACAAATATTTAGGTTTTAAAATCTGAAAAGGGAAAAAACGATCTCTATCTTCCTTTCATTATACCATAAATAAATGATAAATAAAATCCAAAATAAGAATTGTAATAATTCGAAAGTTATTATTCCAAGTACATTGTGATATTATTAATAATATTTGCACATTCACAATAAATATTTCACTTGGATGGTATATCTTTCGTGTTTTTAAAATGTAGAACGCCAAATAACGACTACATAAACAGCTATTAATAGTTTACAAATATTTAGGTTTTAAAATCTGAAAAGGGAAAAAACGATCTCTATTTTCCTTTCATTATACCATAAATAAATGATAAATACAATCCAAAATAAGAATTGTAATAATTCGAAAGTTATTATTTCAAGTACATTGTGATATTATTAATAATATTTGCACATTCACAATAAATATTTCACTTGGATGGTATATCTTTCGTGTTTTTAAAATGTAGAACGCCAAATAACGACTGCATAAATAGCTATTAATAGTTTACAAATATTTAGGTTTTAAAATCTGAAAAGGGAAAAAACGATCTCTATCTTCCTTTCGTTATACCATAAATAAATGATAAATACAATCCAAAATAAGAATTGTAATAATTCGAAAGTTATTATTCCAAGTACATTGTGATATTATTAATAATATTTGCACATTCACAATAAATATTTCACTTGGATGGTATATCTTTCGTGTTTTTAAAATGTAGAACGCCAAATAACGACTACATAAACAGCTATTAATAGTTTACAAATATTTAGGTTTTAAAATCTGAAAAGGGAAAAAACGATCTCTATCTTCCTTTCATTATACCATAAATAAATGATAAATAAAATCCAAAATAAGAATTGTAATAATTCGAAAGTTATTATTCCAAGTACATTGTGATATTATTAATAATATTTGCACATTCACAATAAATATTTCACTTGGATGGTATATCTTTCGTGTTTTTAAAATGTAGAATGCCAAATAACGACTACATAAACAGCTATTAATAGTTTACAAATATTTAGGTTTTAAAATCTGAAAAGGGAAAAAAACGATCTCTATCTTCCTTTCATTATACCATAAATAAATGATAAATAAAATCCAAAATAAGAATTGCAATAATTCGAAAGTTATTATTCCAAGTACATTGTGATATTATTAATAATATTTTCACATTAACAATAAATATTTCACTTGGATGGTATATCTTTCGTGTTTTTAAAATGTTGAACGCCAAATAACGACTACATAAACAGCTATTAATAGTTTACAAATATTTAGGTTTTAAAATCTCAAAAGAGAAATAAATGATCTCTATCTTCCTTTCATTATACCATAAATAAATGAGAAATAAAATCCAAAATAGGAGTTGTAATAATTCGAAATAGTACAAAAATAATCAAAATAATACAATATATTTGACGTGCTAGATTTATTTATCTAAAAACAAAATAAGAACTCGAACTGATCTGTAATATGAAAAAAAAAAAATATGAATACATAAAATCTAAAATACGAAATTATACCATATTTATTGTTGGGTTTGGTATCACCAATCTAAGTGGCCATAAATAATTGCTAGCATTTCATCTCTACTAATATTTTATATATTGTTCTTTACATATTTCGAACTAATGTTTTAGTAAGAGAGAAATATTTTTGATTTTAAAAGCAGGCCCTTCATCTTAAAACTGATACGAGTAAACTGATTACAATGTTTCAAATTAAAAACGTAAAATCTATAGTAATCAACTTTTTTTTAAATCAGGGAAGGTTTTATTGTTGACAAATGTTACCCGAGTGTTTAATATATATATATAAAATCTGAGCAATAGCAGCTCGACGATTAGTGTTTTTTTTAATTTGTTATTGTTTTTCAAGTACATTATGCTATTATTAATAACTTTTGCACATTTATAATAAATATTTCACTTAGATGGTATATCTTTACAGTTTTAAAAATATAGAGCGCTATATAAAAGGCTGCATAAACATCGCACCAAATTTCTATCAATGGTTTAAAAATATTTAGGTTTTAAAATCTCAAAAGACAAAACAAATTGGAAATTGTACGTCAAACGGGACAAATGAGGTGCGTTCGTACTATAACTAGTTTTATAAATACTCAGATTTTGGTGAAATAGCTGTTGCACTCTTATGTAAAAATGCCTGAACGCAAAATTTATTTTATGTGCAGATTTTCATATTATAGATATTAATTTTATTTTATGAAATTAAGTTTCAAAGCACATTTACAAACAATTAATTACAATTATGTTACATTAAAATTAAACTATGCACAAATACCCAATACAAGACAATGTAACAGAATTATCGTTATTATTTCACTGAAAAAAATGAATTATATCGTCCGTTACTATGATATGATAAATTTCCGTAATAAACTAAGTACATTTTAAGTTGTTAAAATTTTATATTTTGTTAACATTTACTGAAAATTCCAATGGGAAACTTAAGCTTAGCTTTGAAAATTTCAGAACTTGAATTTCATATTTAGATTTTTTTTTCCCATTTAATATCTATTTATCCGGAAGCATCTATCCAAAAAACTGTCGGTAGATTATAGGATTGCTATAATTAAACAATTTGAGTATACAAATTCGATTTTTAAACTCAATAATACGGAAATAATATGACTCTATCTTAAATATGAGGTAATCACCATGGCAACCTAGAATCATTACCTATCATGAGATATCATTGAATTAATTACGTTTGATAGGATTTAATAGAATGAAGAAAACTTTTATTAATATCTTTTTAAGTTTTGATGAGATTTTCATAAAATTTGAATTGGGTCGACAACATTCTACAACGATTATATATCAACGATTGTTATATATGTAGATTTTGCGCGGTTATATGCGGACAGACGGATGGTCCAGACGACGATTATAGGTGCTATTTATTTATATAATTAAGAACGCACCTAAAAATGGAAAAAAAAGGAACTGCATCTTTCTTTCATTATACCATAAATAAATGATAAATAAATGATAAATAAAATCCAAAAGATGAATTGTAATAATTCCAAATGTACAAAAATAATTAAAATAATACAATATATTTGATGTGTTAGACTTAAGAATCTAAAAACAAAATAAGAACTCGAACGGATCTTCAGTTTAATATGAAGAAAAATATATGCATACATAAAGTCTAAAATACGAATGGTAATAATTGTAAATTTTCTAAGGTACAGTATTGCAGTGCTTATATATTTAATTAGTTAGATTTAAAATAGGAGAAAAAAAAATAAAACCAAACTTCTTTTAATATTTTAAAAGCAAAATAATAATAATAATAATTGCAACAATAAATGAATAAACTGTAAAATAAGAATGTTTATAATTCTAAATATACAAAAATAATCACGATATATCTAGAATTTATATATTTAAAGAATTTAACCATTAAATCTGAAATATATGCTTTCATCATTTTCACCAGTACATCAGTTGTAGACGTAAACTTTGCGTAACCGATAGATGAGTACTATGGAAAACTTCTGTTGGCAAAATCTTAAAGATATTTAAGTATCTTCATAAAGTAAAAATAAAATAAATGATAAATACATTTATATAGTATGAATACTAGTGAGACAACAATTCAATGACGTAAAAAACAAATTTATACTTTTTATTTTTTGGCTTTATAACATTAATCTTTTTCAAATATATTATTTTATAAAATGAAAATATATGTAATCATTTATATATCTTATTGTTGTAAAGAAAATAGGTAAAAGTTTCACGCTTGTTTTCAAATAATCATGTCTTTATTATTCACCATGTTTAATAATCTGTCAACAATTTCACCCAATTCATCAGTTTAAAACACGAATTTTGCCGCTGCTAGATGTGTAGTACTATGTAAAACTCTTGCGAGTGAAATTTTAAAGATATTTACGTATATCATAAAGAAAAAATAAATAAAAGAAATATACGTTTATATAATATGAATACTAGTGACACAACAGTTCAATGACAAACAGAACAAATATATGCTTTTCTTTCTTTCTTTCTTTTTTTTCCCTTTGTAACATTAATAATTTTTAAAATGTATTATTATATAAAACAAAAGCATCTGTAATCATTTACATATCATTTGTTGTAGTGAAATTAGGCAAAAGTTTCGCGTCTGTTTACAATTAAGTACTTAAAATAAATTTTATATGTGTGAATCCCAATAAAAGTAAGCACTCTAACTTTGTTTAAATTTTTCTATCTAAAGTAATAATAATAAATAAATAACAGAATCTAATATCAGAATCATAATGATTCGTAAATGCAAAAACAGTTGTAATATATCCGGTGTTTATACCTTTATATTAACCGTCAGATCCACAATATATTATTTCATGAGTTTTATCATTTCATTAGCTTAACTTAAAAACTTTGCAAGTGATAAATATAAAACTATTTAAAAAAAATTTCGGACAACTATTTTAGGATATTTGCATATTTAAAATGTGAAAATAATTAAACTATTCTGAAATCCAAACTGGCTGTTTTCGGACACATTTATTAATTCATTTTTGTACGCAAATGTATTAAATTGGCAGGTGTTCTTGTTAGAAACTATGTGGTCAAAACACTTTTTCGAACAAGGCAATCGAAACAAGGAAGAAGATCTTTCAGAAAATACTATCAAAATCGGCGTTTTGATACGAATTCTCGACGCGGCAGCCCCAGCAGCGCGAAAAACGTGTCGTCACTGGACCAGAATCGCTCATAACTCGATAAGTAATCTATTTATAAAAAAATAAAAACTCATTTCGATTCCAAATCACTTCTATAGCCAGGCCTGCCAATTTTATGTCTTTGCGTTTAAAAATGAGTTAGAATATGTCTCAGAAAGTTTCGGGTTATTGAGCAGGTCATTTGAGAACCACCTTAAAAAAATATATCTTGTAATTGTATTCTGAATACACTTTATGAATACTTCTCTTTAAATAGAAGATTAGGTTACATTTGATACAAGAACTTGTTTAATGTATTGTGAAATTCAAAGGTATTACAATTATATATACATATGCTCTACACATTATTTTTTCAATGGAAACGATACTCTGTAAAAGATTGGAAAAGCGGGAAAAGAGCATTCGGTTAATGTCATCATTACTTAAACTGGATGGATTTTATTTCTGTTTGTTTCTCATACACTGCAATAATGCATTATATTGTTTTTATGCATGTTATGCATGTTTTTATGCATGCCGTTTTTCCAAGGGTAAAACAGCACGACCAATGTTGAGTTCATCACATTGAGTTATTACATAAATGTCTGACTTGAGTTTTTTAAATCTTTTTTTTTGCTGTGTTATGTTTATATCAATGTAACTCAAGGAATTCTAAAATTTCGATATCATTCTGTATCCATGCATTTTTAATAAGTTGTAATTTTGTTTTCAATGTAGAAAATGTAACGAAAAGCACATTATAATTCAAATTACGGATGTAATTTTTATTTATGAACTCAGCATATTTTATATATTTTCGAATGCAATGACCAGTTCGTTTGTCAAGTGATCTTTTCGTTTCGGTTAGTTTTTTATAGTTACCACGAGTAAATATATCTATTATAAATTAACCATCGGATTTTTTGCGCTGCAAATTTGTAGATTATTTGCTGTTACGTTTTCTTCTTATTTTTTAAATGACTGCTATTTTTAATCAAACAACGTTTGTTTAACGAAATGAGAGTGTACTATGCTAAAAAACTTGTTCAAAAAGCTTTCGTATGAAACAGCATTTATCGTTGTGCGTTTTATCTGTACATAGAAAAAGGGATAATAATATATACGAATGATGACAGGCATTTTTGAAGTAAGGAGATTTTATGTTTTATTTTAAATAATATAAGTATTCAAACATTAAATGCGATACTTTAGTTATGATGGAAATGGCTTTAAAAAAGCATTAGCGTAGATAACTAATGTACACTACATTTTTATTATTTATAAATTTCGACCAAAATAAATCAAAGTATCTTAAAAGTTTAAAAAGAAATTCTTACATTTCAATTTGTAAGCCGATTATGTTTCACGACTTTCCCAAATTCTTCATAAATAACATTATGAAGACATTTTTAATGCTTATAAATTTCGACCAAAATAAATCAAAGTATTTTAAAACTTTAAAAAGAAATTCTTACATTTCAATTTGTAAGCCGATTATGCATCTTGACTTTCCCAAATTCTTCATAAAAAACAAATGCCAAGACTAGAAGGTAAAATATCATCAAAATAGAATTTTTTTCCAGATATTTTTGTAGCTACGAAGAGAAGCTTTAAAAATGTTTATCAATCATGAAAATATTTCTAATGCATATTCGTAATAAATAAATCAAAGTATCTTAAAAGTTTAAAAAGAAATTTTTACATATCAATTTGTAAGCCGATTATAATTCAAGACTTTCTCAAATTCTTCATAAATAATATTATGAAGACAATTTTAGTGGTTATAAATTTTGACCAAAATAAATCAAAGTATCTTAAAAGTTTGAAAATAAATTATTATATTTCAATTTGTAAACATGTTACGTTTCATGACTTTCCCAAATTATTCATAAATAACATTATGGAAACATTTTTAATGTTTATAAATTTTGACCAAATTAAATCAAAGTATTTTAAAAGTTAAAAAAAATTCTTACATTTCAATTTGTAAGTCGATTATGCTTCATGACTTTCCCAAATTCTTCATAAATTTAACATTATGAAGACATTTCTATTGCTTATAAATTTCGATCAAAGTAAATCAAAGTATTCTGAAACTTTAAAAAGAAATTCTTCCATTTCAATTTGTAAGCCGATTATGTTTAATGACTTTTCCAAATTCTTCATAAATAACAAATGTCAAGACTAGAAGGTAAAATGTCATCGAAATAGAATTTTTTTCCACATATTTTTGTATCTACGAATCTACGAAGAGAAGCTTTAGAAATATTTTAACAATCATGAAAATATTTCTAATCCATATTCGTAATAAATAAATCAAAGTATTCTAAAAGTTTAAAAAGAAATTCTTACATTTCAATTTGTAAGTCGATTATGTTTCATGACTTTCCCAAATTCTTCATAAATAACACTATGGAGACATTTTTAATGCTTTTAAATTTGGACCAAAATAAATCAAAGTATTTTAAAACTCTAAATAGAAATTCTTACATTTCAATTTGTAAGCCGATTATGTTTTACGACTTTGCCTAATTTTTCATAAATAACAAATGTCAAGACTAGAAGGTAAAATGTCATCGAAATAGAATTTTTTTCCACATATTTTTGTATCTACGAATCTACGAAGAGAAGCTTTAGAAATATTTTAACAATCATGAAAATATTTCTAATCCATATTCGTAATAAATAAATCAAAGTATTCTAAAAGTTTAAAAAGAAATTCTTACATTTCAATTTGTAAGTCGATTATGTTTCATGACTTTCCCAAATTCTTCATAAATAACACTATGGAGACATTTTTAATGCTTTTAAATTTCGATTAAAATAAATCAAAGTATTTTAAAACTCTAAACAGAAATTCTTACATTTCAATTTGTAAGCCGATTATGTTTTACGACTTTCCAAAATTTTTCATAAATAACAAATGTCAAGACTAGAAAATAAAATGTTATCGAAATAGAATTTTTTTTTTCAGATATTTTGTATGTTTGAAAATTAATATCGCAAAACAAGTTTTCCCACGCTTTTGACGTCCAAATTCCATAATTTTGAGTAGTCAATTTCGTCTTTATACTGCTTACTAAGTTGTCTCTTGATTATACCTAAATTGTAAAACGTTAAAAATATTATATCAAATAATTCAAAATCCATAAAAATTTATCATATTTTTTGTTATAATTTGATTTTTAATATATATCGTATGTATTTTAATATATATCGTATATATTTTATGTGTTTTAATATATATGAATAGTTTAATATATATATATATACTAGGGGGCCTACCCCCTGCGAGCTACGCTCGCCAACCCCGGCTCAGACTTCGAAGCTTCTAAAAACATGACAGCGTGCTTTGTTTTAAAAATATTGGTAAATCTGTAATTGGGTTGCCATGCTTTTAAAGTTTTAATGGGGCATTTTTTGATTACCATGGCCTCATACACAGCTGTTGCGACAACTGACTACTGTTTTTGGGATTGATAAGTAAAATCAATTACAACTTGAAAACCAGCTTGTATAAAATGGTTAGGTTTAAATTGTGGCTAATTCTCTGACTTTTATAACAACGATCTGTATTCTATTCTTCCTTTGCGTTTAAGGATGAGAAAAATTCCATCTGCTTGTGAATAACATTAAGAACCACGGTATTGAAAAGTACTGTTATAGACATTTTTAGTAACAGGTTTTAATTTTCTCTCTATTTTAGTGCACCATCATGCATATTTTCATGTTATTTTAAATATGTAAATTATTTATTTTAATTAATATGTATATACGAATTTTCTAATAATTATTTATCATACAAAATTAATTAAATAATTTGTGCATGCATGCCCGCATTTATTCGGCATTAATTGATGACATATTTAAACAAATTTGCTATCCGCGATAATTTTACACCTTGTTATGTCACTTGAATATTGTCCATAAGAAAATCGGGTACTTTTCCAGTATAGGATCCTTTGCTTTTAGGTTTGGCGTAATTTGAGTTTCGAAAAGGGATAGATTCGTTAATATACATAGATTTGTTGCCAAAAGTTATGAAAACAAACCCAATGAGCTTTTGGTGCTTTTCTATTATAGGGGTCTTGACGCTTTTTTAAAAAGCTTGGCGCAATTCGGGCATCAGAAAGTGAGATTTGGTGCCAAATGACATAAACAGCCATGGAAACAAATTCGACGATTTTTTTGTTTATATGCGTATTTTAATTATACGTATATTATTATTGTTTTTTCTATACAAATTACTTCTGATTATATATAAAATAGGATGAATGACATTTTACGCTAAACAAATTGTATAAATATTTTTTTGCTCCTTTCTTTTGCGTTTACATAAATGACGTCATTTGGACGAATTTATTCAAAATATTTTCAGTTTATAAATTAAATTAAATGCTGACAGACGATTGAATCCTGACGATAGAAATGTGATTTTTTTTTCAAATTTTCCTGAAAAACATAATTTAATCACAATCTTGTCTTCATTATCGATTGAAATAAAAGATAAATTCAATTTCAATTTGAAAATGACGAATAAAAAGAAATCAATAATCCCTATTGGGATCCTTTTCAATTTTTTTCCCTTTTTTGTCACAAAAAAACTGAGTAATTAGTTGCCATCATTACAGAAATGTCATGAAAATTAGAAAAAAATTAATATCTCGAAAACTAATTCCAATTTCAAAATTATATTACCAGTTTTGACATCCGCGGATTTTTATGAACAATTGGTATTAATTTCACCATCAAGCGTTTAATATTTTATTAAAAATAGCCTTCAAACATAATCAGTCGTTTAATCAGTCGTTTCATAAAATCGTTTCATAAATTCGTTTCATAAAATCGTTTCACAAATTCGTTTCATTAGGATTTTATATATATAGGGTAGATATACTATATTAGAGAGACAGCGTAATAAGCAGTATAAAGAAGAAATGACGACTCAGACATATGAATGGGTCAATACATTTCGAATCACCAAGGAGGTGTTGCTCGACTTTTTTAATTTTCCTAATTTTGTAACGAACTTTTCTTTATATTTTTGTGAGTTTAGAAACATAATGTAAATTAATAAAAAGATAAATATAAAGATAGATAAATTAATAAAAGATAGATAGACAAAATTAATAGCTATAAAGATATTAATTAGTGAAAACTGACCAAAACAGGCTTAACACAGTCTTTAATAAACTGTGCAAAAAAGAAAAAAAAAAAAGGTTTTCAAGATTAAAATTTGTAGAAATTGTCCAATGACATATTTTTGCAAAAAAAGAATATTTAAGGTGAGTCTGAATTCTGTCATAAAAAATTATGGTAGTGAAATATGTTTTTTGACATTTTAAACATTTCTTTGGCATAGATCCTTAAATATAATGAAAATTCTATAATTATCTAAAATGTAGTCAATTTTATGTTGAACATTTTAGTTTTTGATTCATCTTGATTGTTGTAAAAATAAAGCAACTACAGTGGGTGATCGGTTAACGAACTGTTCGGTTTACGAACAGATCGGTTAACGAACACTTTCGCGAGAGATTTTGATGTTCGGATAACGAACACATGTTCGGTTAACGAACACCTCGCAAAACAAAGCCAAGAAGAAGCAATGCTTTGTTTCAAATTTGCAGAGCTGTATTTAATTTCATCTACTATTTTCGGCTTAGAGAACATTTTAACAGTTGTATACTTATGGCCAAATTCATTCAAGGGCTACCGGGGGTTCGGGCCCTACATCTTAGGGCCCTCAAATTAGAATGGACAGTACAAAAGCATTAATTTTTATATTTTGCGTCCCCTTTTTAAAGAAATATTTTTAATTGGAAGCTAATTATTTTAACTGAAATTTAGTTCCTAAATTATTAACAGGCTCTAAGGCTCCACGTGAGCTGTATCGGGCTCTGCAGTAAACACGATCTTTTACAGAACTAATGGAGTTTTTGACATGTCAAAGTGATAAACTGATATGATTTAATGCTGTAGTCAATGAATGTGATCGTTAAAGTTTTTACAAAGGGCATGTCATAGATTTTTTAAGTACGGCACGACACGGGCAAAGCCATGAAACTGCGATCTGTCCATATTATATGCGGACGTATATTAACCCTATTAAAATGCGGAGATTGAAAACTCCAGAAAGAAAAAATAAGCTTTTGTCAAATATGTAATGCCCCACAAACTCAAAAAAGCATGATTCAAGGAAGGACAAGTCTATATGTATGTAATGTATGTTTTATTATTATTGCATTTAAATAAATTTAGGAAGAATTTATATTAATTGTTTTATATTATTTAGCTTTTAAGAACGAATTAATTGAATTCCCATACAACTCTATGCTAAATCTATGATCGGTTAACGAACAATTCGGTTAGCGAACATTGTTTTGGAACGGATTAAGTTCGTTAACCGATCACCTACTGTACAGCATTTTCCGAAAACACGTTTTTCACCAAAAATAGACTGTGTAGCTTGTTCAAAATGGTCGCCCCCAAAAAACTATATGACGACGAAAAAAAATTAATCACATTTTTAAATTCAAAAACTATGAAGAAGACTTGTTAAAAAATTAGGAAAATTAAAAATGTTGAGCAACATTACCTCGTCCATTTCGGTGATTGAAAATGTTAACGATCATTAAAACATGCTTTTTTATAGGATCTTCTCTTTTTTTTCTTTTTTTAATTTTTCAAATCCATTTCGCAAATGTATAAATATTTGTTTATGTACTATATGATTATCATAATTTTGTTTTATCATTTAAACCATTCAGCTTATCTATTAATTATATTGTACTAAATACAGAGCACAAAACCGAAGTACAAACCAGAAACGTGCAGACACATTTCTTCTCTATGACCAAAAAGCTTTATATGTCTGAAACATACATTATTTTTTGTCATATTTCTAATAAACCTCACTATGTTTTACTGCCTATATTGCTTTAAATATTTATATATATCTTCTTGATTTATTTCAAAAATTATTATTGGTCTTCATATATTAATAGTTTAGAGATGAAATGTTGAACTACTTTAACGAAATGATTTGTAAATACCAAAACTGGTAGATATTAAAGTATTTTCCAATTTTCTGCTGGGAGTGCTCTGTATAAAATCAATAATCTGTTTTTATCACAATAGATAAAAAGTTTAATGCTTCCCTATTATTCGTCTAATACCGAGGAAACATTAAGCGCTTAGCATAATCCTGTTGTCTGTCGATCGATTTTCAAATAATTAAAAATGAGACTTTTTTTTTTCAAAATTGTGTACGTCTTTTAGTTGATCTCAAAATGAAAAATAGATTGGTTGGCTTGACGAAATGCCAACGAAAGGCCAAGGACGAAAGGCCAACGTCGATATGACGTCAGAGTTACTCACGGGCATGTGTTTGCTCTATAATATATATTTGAAATTCTAAGAGACACTGCATCGAAAATAAAAATGAACAATTTCGTCAAGCCCAAAAATTTTTATGACAATAAATCTTCTGTATTTTTAACACTTTCCAACATAGTTTAACAACGTTTATGAATTTGGTTTGTTTGTTTGGTGTGCTCTAACTCAAGTAAATATATTATGATTGTCATGCAATTGATATATGTTATTGAGGTTTTCTATGGGATGTTTGGTATGAAGTGTGTAGCATTTATAGTTCATTTACAGGAACATTCAAAAGATTTTCGATACATTACGGTATAAGGGGAAAAATCGTTTGCGGTGTATTTTAATGATGTTACACTGTTTAAAACATATTAAAATTGATATATATGACTGAGGTGTCCAACAAAAGGCTTACTATAGAATATGGTGGGCATAGAATTCATCGTTCATTTACAGGGTCACACAAAATAATTCAGATAAAGTTATATCTGTTAACAATAATTGCTGGCAGTGCGTTTTCAGTTGTGGTACCCGTTTTCAACTTTAACTATATATATATATATATATATGTATATATATTACTTGGTGTGTAGAAATTATGCAGATTATATACATGGAAGCACAAAATATATCGAATACATTTTGGTTTTTTGGCGAAAATTGCTGAATACAAGAATTTTTAACTGTACTATGCGTTTCCTAACTGAACTAAATTTTAGCATACTGTGTACGTAGTATATATACAAATCTGTAGATCATATAAAAGGCTTTACAAAAGAGTTCGGATATTTTTCCAATAATTGACGGTAATTGTTGAAAATCGGGTTTTCAAATGTGCTATATGCGTTTTTCAAATTGTTTACACATCACGTTATTAAATGGTGAAGTTTTGTTAAAGTGGTGTATTTAGTAAAAAATATAATGGGAGAAAAATGGGGTGAGATTTACCCCATGCGTGTGCTAAAGTTACAAAAATAGGCGCGTGTGCTTACTGGTTAAATAATTTTATTCAATCATTCTTTACAAGAAAGATATTGCCATTTGTACCCTGTATTTAAAACACTTCAAGATATAGAATCAGTGAAAATTTAGGGAAAAAAACTTCTAATGAAATATTTTCATAAAATGACTTCAAAGTATCAAAACGTGTGAAATGCTAAAATATTTTGTAATTCCGAACACCGTTCAAATGCAATAAATAACCTGTAAGTCATAATTACGCGTCAAACTTTTGAAGAGACAAAAATCCTTTTTCCTTTGAGCCAAAAATAGTTAGTGTTCATGTTATATGTCATTGCTACGTCAATTACAAAAATCTTTTGCTAGTGCTCAAACTTTATTAATTGCGATTTAAGTAAAAATCAATTTATTGATTCGAAAATATTTCAATCTTTGAACAAACTTTTCACTTTTAATGTTATAATTTTTATTCAAGTATTTGTTAAGCAATCTAAATTATTTGGAAAGTTTCGAGAATAGATATTTTGGAAAGAAAATTTTTATGTACAGTGGTGCCTAATTTTTATTACGTATTACAAACTAAACTTAGCATTAAATACAAAAATAACCACTTTTACTAGAACTAAATCCCTCATTGAATATTTCATTAAGGTGATATTTGTTATTGAAATTAATCATTAAGTTTTATTTAACCCTTAATTGCATAGTGATGTAAATTTACATCACTTTTTATTTAACTTTTAATAAATAATTCAACTTCTTCTCCACCACTATATTTATATAGAAATATTAATCCAGTATATTTCCTGTGAACTATGTTGCTGAACAAAGTTAAAAATCTATCTTAAAATTTCTGGTGTCTAATATTTAATATATGTATAAAAAAGCACAATTGTAAAAGAAAAACTCATGCAAAGAAGGGTTACCGAAATGAAATTGAGAGGCGTAAATAAAAGAACAGTTGCAACAACTTTCTGAGTTCACGAGATACCATGGAAAGTAACAGAAGCTACTGCAGCTATACTACTCCCTTAGTAGTATGATACTACTACAGGAGCAGTTAGTATCAGCATTTACGACTAAGGAAGAAAAAATTATTTGTTCAAAACAGTAATTTTAACTTAAGAGTCACGCGACGTCACACTAGTCACGCGCAGTCCAGTTTTAACACTAGTCACGCAAAGACACTCAAAGACACTCAAGACACGCTAATGTTAAACCTATGGGTGAAATCTTTACAGATTTACCGTTTGTAATTTAATATTTTTAAATGTTTTTTTTTTTTTTTTTTTTTTTTTTTTTTTTTTTTTTTTTTTGTTTACGATACCTGACGTTTATCTCAAATGCTATGTGTTTGAACTTTTTCGATTTTCGTTACAGTTTTTTTATTATTATTATTAGTATAATTTTACTTTCAAAACTGATTTAGACAGGTTTCCGAAAGTAAAAGTGTCTGAAAGAACAAACGTAGGACGTTAGATATCGACCTCAGATATCCTATACAAAACGAAAATCGTTTAAAAATATTGAAATTTCAACGAGAAATTTGAAAAGAATGCTCCCATAGGTTTAACATTAGCGTTCGAGTTCCTGCGCGTGACTAGTGTAGACTTAACACTAGTCATGAGGAAACACTTTTTTAATTAAAATTTTTAATTTTGCAAAAATAAGTTCATCAACTGAAAATTTTAAACTCATAAAATCAGAATAATGTGACGGACTTCGGCAGGAAAATAGGCAAAAACCTGTTTTCCTGCTTCTCTATTTTATCAAAGCTCCCTTCATGAGATACAGATTTTGTAGCACTCAAACTATCCAAACATTTGAAGCCTTTTCCGAAAATTAATTCAATCTTTATAGTATTTCTTTTCCTTTTTTTTTTTTTTTTTTTTTTTTTTTTTTTGACCCCAGCGGCTGAGAGGTTCTGCTGTCAAAGCTGGTAGACGGGAGATGCTGGGTTCGAACCCAATCGTGCCCGTCGGCCTGATCATCGGAGTTTTCCGTGGTTTTCTTCTAACCTTGCGTAAATGCGGGTTAGGTTCCCTTAGGAAGACCCCCACGGTGGGCATTCCCCCTCTTGGCCTATATCCCTCAAGTAGATAATCGGACGTAAAAACCAACACCTTTTCTTTTTCTTTTTTTTTTTTGCCAGAGATATATTGGGTTGCTCGGAAAGTTCCTTCCGTTAAAATTCTGACCGTCAATTATTAAACATTAGATACTGGAATATATCTCTAATAATTAAGTAATAGAATTTTCCGCTACGAACCAACTTTTCCAAACGGAAAGAACTGCCCGAACTACCGAATACAATTTTGACAAGTTTCCTCAGAAAACTTAAATATTATCTTTCTAAATTATGTACTATTCTAAACTATGTTACTAATAAGTCTAAACTATGCTTGTTATTATCTTTCTCAATTAATTAATAAAAAAATCATTTTATTTTTTGTAAATCAATAACAGGGGAGCGGGTGGTGGATATTTTGTACTAGCGACTAGAATTTTTTTTCACCGTCTACCACATTTTATCAAATTTGTAAAGCCCTGCATATAAAACAGGCTGGAAAAAACATTCTACCTCCAGAAAACTGATCTGGACAGTTTTTCTAAACTTTACCTTCTCTAAAAAAATTAGTATTGATGACGTAATCACTTTGTCATGATTTGGAATTTTTTTCTCCTTCTATAGGCAAATAAACCAACTCCATTCGAACTTTGTTTACATTGAATCAGTGAGCGAAGGAAATATTTGCAGAGTTGCAACGTTTCCGAAAAAAAGTATTTGCAATTTTTATTTATTTTTATTTCAGTTACAAATCTGACGACAAATATATTTAAATATGTAAAGTTAATTAATGCTGTTAAGGTAAATATGATTTTCAATCTAAAACATATAAAAACAATCTTTTATTCAGAGATATTTAGAGTATGAATTACCAAGAGCATTGTAATTTAATTAAAGCTGTACTGGTTTCCGTTTTTTGTATTTAATTTTTATAGGAAATTTGCATTTAATTTATTACAATTTTTGAATTTATTTTATTATTTCAAAATTAAATTTAAATCGTCCTATTTCGAAAGTTATCTTTTCTTTTTTCTTACCCCCCCCCCCTTTTTTTTTGTTTCAATTAATAGAAATACGTATGTAACCTCTATTTACATATACATTTAATATCCCATTGTTTTTTTTTTTATTCTACCCATCAAAAGTTTTGCTTCATAATCAATTTTTAAAACACTGGAATATATATGAATTTTTTGTATGACTAAACATAATTAAAAAAAAAAAAAAAGAACATTTGACACAGCATATAAAATGACTTATAAAAGGTATTATTCTGAATCTTTTTATAGAAAACTGATCTGAACATTTTTTTTCTAAACAGTGGCTTTCCTAAAAAAAATAGTATTGATGACGTAATCGTTTTTTCACGATGACGATTTTTCTTTTTTTAACAAGCAAATAATTGAACTCCATTCGAATTTTATTTTTATTGAATTAAGAAATATTTGATTGCAGCGTTTGAAAAAAAAAAGTATTTCCAAAAATAAACACGGTTTTTTTATTCAGTTAAAATTCTGATGACAAATATACTTAAATATGTAAAGGTATAATTAATGTTGTTAAGATAAATATGCTGTGCAATCTAAAACATATTATATTTTATCCAGAGAAATTTAAAGTACGATTTACAAAAACCATTGTAATTAAATTAAAACTGTACTAGTTTCTATTTTTTTTCGCATTTATTTTTTATTGGTAGGTTGTATTTAATGCATTAAAATTTTCGAATTCATTTTATCATTTCGAAATTATATTAAAATCGCCCTATTTCCAAAGTTTTTTTTCTTTTTTTTTCTTTCTTTTTTTTTTCCTGCTTCAACTAAATAGAAATGCGTAGATAATCTTTATTTACATATACATTTAGTATAACATCGTTTTTTTATTCTATCCATTAACAGTTGTTATTCATAATGGATTTTTAAAACACTGTAATATATTAAATTTTGTATGACTAAAAAAAAAAAAAAACATTTGACACAGCATATAAAATGACTTATAAAAAGTATTATTTAGAATCTTTTATTAGAAAACTGATCTGAATATTTTTTTTTTCTAAACAGTGGCTTTAAAAAAAAAATCAGTATTGATGACGTAATCGTTTTTTTTTTTCATCCCGATCTTTCTTTTTTTTTTTTATCGAGCAAATAAATGAAATCAATTCGAACTTTATTTACATTGAATCAGGAAATATTTGCATGCAGAATTTCACAAAAAAAAAAAAAAAAAAGTATTTGCAGAAATATACATGATTTTTTCTGAGTTAAAAATCTTTCTTACAGTTATCTCCAAATATATAAATTTAATTAACGCTATTAAGGTAAATTTGCTTTGAAATCTAAAATATATTACAAATCAAATATGTGATTTTTTTAAATAAAAATTACAAAGATTGTTTTAATTAAGTTAAAACTGCACTGGTTTCTATTTTACGTATTTATTTTTCATTGAAAATCTGTATTTAATTTTATTAAGATTTTCAACTTAATCATTTTATTTCGAAAAAAATTTAAATCAGTCTATTTAAAAATAGTTTTTTTTCTGTTGTTTTACTTTATAGGAATATGTATATAATCCCTATTTACATATCGTATATTTGATCGTATAACGCGCACTTCATTAATGATTTCAGACTTTTTTTTTTTAATTAATTCTAGCTATATTTTCCGTATTGCGAGCACCCCAATTCTTCAGTCACATGACTTCCGCTTTTATTATATAGTTTACCTGTGATAGAATTTAATAGAATAAAGAAAACTTTTATTAATATCTGTTTAAGTTTTGATTCGATTTTCATAAAATTTGGATTGCACGACAAAATTCTGTAACGATTATATATATTAAATTTCAAACCATTCGGTTGGGTAGTTTTTTCGCTGACGGACGGACGGACCAGACGACGACTATAGGTGATACGTATTTATCTAATTAAGAACGCACCTAAAAAGATATTTAAACTGAATATGTTAAGCTTTATAATTATTTTAGATTAAGTTATGTACAACATGTTAATTATCATAAATTCTATGTAAGCAAATTTCTCATAATTTTATTTATTAAATGTCGGAATAAAATGTTTCTTTTTATCATCACGATATAAAGAACCATTTTTATAGAAAATGTTTCCTAAAAAATATGATGACGTAATCGCTTTTTCATGATGTCAATTTTTTTTTTCGTTAACAACTAAATAATTGAGCTCCATTCGTACTTTGTTTGCATTGAATCAGAGAGCGAAGGAGATATTTGATTGCAGCGTTTCAGAAACAAAAGACATATTGTTTGCAAAAATACTTTTTTTTTTTTTTAGCACTTAAAAATCTGACGATAAATATGTTTAAATTATGTAATGCTAATTAATGTAATCAAGATAAATTTGCTTTGCAATCTAAAACATTAAAAAAAATTAATTAAAGGTCTTTTAATCGGAAAAATTTAAAATAGGAATTATAAAGCCCATTTTATTTCATTTAAATTGCGGTGGTTTTTAATTTATCCATTTAATTTTAATTAAAAATTTCCGTTAATTTTTATTAAGCTATAACTGTATATGAATTTTCATGAAAACATTTTCTGCTTCTTTAAAAAAAGATACACATTTTCTGCTTTCTTTTTTTTTCTGCTTTTTTAAAACAGAAAACGCTTTCAAAATAATATATATATATATATATATATATATAGTCCTTATCATGTAAATTATAATAAAAAAGTAAATATTTTCCTTTTTGAATTATTAATTTCAATGATGCAATTCAGAGCTAATAATTAACAAGAACGAAAAGTCATGCGTGAAGTATAGATTATGAAACTCTTTCCAAGACATCAGAATACTGTATTAAAACTTCACTGTATAGTAGGGTGTAAGATGATGTCGAATTATTTTGAAAGCGTTTTCTGTTTTTTTTAACTGTATATATATATATATATATATAATTTAATATATATATACTTAAATATATATATTAACTATATATATATATATATATATATATATATATATATATATATAGTTAAAAAAACAGAAAACGCTTTCAAAATAATATATATATATTCCTTATCATGCAAATTATAATAAAAAAGTAAATATTTTCCTTTTTGGATTATTAATTTTGCTGATGCAATTCAGAGCTAGTAATTAACAACAACGAAAAGTCATGCATCAAGCATAGATTTTGAAACACTTTCCAACACATCAGAATTCTGTAGAAAAACTTCACAGCAAGACTCCCTTATCATACATCAGACTTGACAATCCGGAGAAAGTCTATGGCAGAAAATGTCCGCGGTAATTGCCAACTTATTAATTGACTTTCTCCGGAAAGTATCGCCGCCTGGTGGATACTACCGCACAGTTGCCATGTTTCGGGCTTTTTGAACACCAGTATATTTTTAGAGAAAATGTTGTTCTTTTAAATCCCAGAATTCTCCGATCAAACAAAACAAAATTGTCTGTACTAAAAAACTGGTATCCAAAAATATAATAGAAAAATCTATAGAAAAATCTAGCTGGTCTGCTACCGCATAGCTGCCAACTCTTACGCTTTTTTCTTACCACTAAAATTTAATAGAATTTTTTTCGTCCTGTAATCGCACGATCTTGTCAATTTAATAAGATAAAATTTACTATAAAATTTTAGTGGTATGAAAACTACTAGTTCATAAGCAAATGCATAGAACAAATGGAGCTGTGAAAAAATTTCGTGTGATTTCGTGTCGTAAATACTATTACTGACCATTGATGGCGCTAGTAGCAGGACAAGTATAGCGGTCAAAGGCAACTTGCTGATTGAGAGGTCTGATACTATGATAAGGAGGTCTTGCTTCACAGTATAATATGAGAGAGAATATAATATAAAGTAGTAAATGCTTTCATGTCTTTTGGATCCTTAACTCCAAAAATTAGATTTTCTCTACGTACTCCTAACTCTATAGATGCATGATATCCTTTATATATTTGAGTATGTTAAATAATTTATGTACTTTTTTAATTAATGGCGTTACGCAAAAAAAGTTATTTAAAACGGAGCAAACATATATAATGTTGAAATTTTTAATGAACATAAAATGTCAAATTAACATATGTCTCTACTGATAAATAATTTAAGTACTATGAACAGGGCTTTACAAATTTGATAAAATATGGTAGCCAATAAAAAATATTTACCACCAATTTATATCACGGACTAACTGAATCTAGCATTTTTTTAAATTCCGTGCATCATTTCTTGAGATAGAGTGCCCACAAAATTTTTGTCACATACAGAGAGACAGACAACCAGACAGACATTTTCTAAAAACAGTCAAATCGTGTTCAGGACCCTCCAAAACGTATCCAATACTTTTTTCCTATAAAGATAGAAGAAAAAATAAAACGCCGGATTAATCAACTTGGTCGCCAGATAAAAAAAATTGGTCGCCAGTGGTAACCTGGTGACCGTATTTGTTAAGCCCTGATTATAAAGATCTTTTACAATTTAACTATACAGTACAATAGTTAATTTAAGTAGGCCACTAAAATTTAAAAACTCTGAATTTGAATAACAAACTCTTCCGCATACTGATCTCATTCGGGTATGTTTTCCTTGCTTCACGCATGGACAGTTGAATTGCGTTTGACTGGCAAATCTCACTGCCGTATTTTGTATTTACATTCCATGCACATTTGCATTACCTTTGTATTTCATTCTTGGAATTATATTAATAATAATTTAGTGTGAAATGATCAGCAAAAAATTTGTTTGGATGTAGATTGAACATGTTATGATTGAACATTTAGATATAGATCTATATTAAAAGTTAAACATTTTTAAATTAACCCATTCACGACGAGAATCTTTTACACTTTTTTAATTATTCAACACCAGTTGACAACAGTTTTTCCATCCTGTAATTTTGACTTATTTAATCTGTAAAAATTTTAGATTAGATAAGGGGAAAATTTCCGTGCTAAAATACTGGTTTCCAAATTTAAATGTTTCATGCATCTTAAGTGGCAAATTTTCTTGCCAACCGGCTTTAATGAGTTAAAATGTGAAATTATGGTAATTTATTTTTTTAAATTATGATATGTTTTTAAAATAGGCTCTAACCAGTTTTAATGTAATCAAAAACACAATACAGTGGTAATCTGCTGTATTCGTTTAACCCTTTAATCGTCGCGCCCGAAACATTAACGGGCAGTGTATGTTACTTTTTAAAAATTCAGATTGTTTAATTCCCACCAGTTTTTTTAAAATAGTGTAATTTGCTTTATGCTCGCATTACTTTTAATTTGCCATTAAGTAATCCAAATATTTTCTACTTAAAAAATTGGTGGCAATCAAGCAATCTGAATTTTAAAAAAGTAGCCTGCCTACGCTTATCGGGAACGACGATTAAGGAGTTAATACCTACATTCTTAATATTTAAATTAAAATATTAATTTAACTACTTTTCATGCTAAGCAACATTCTGCTGTTAAGGTTAAAATTCTCACAATTTGATAATTTATGAAAATTTGCAGGTTATTTTCTAATAATAGCAAATGCTAAAATATTACTTTGAATTCAATAGTTTTTGAAGTACCATCATAAAATTACTTTTCTCCACGCTTGAAAGTTTAGTTGTTTATGCGAAATTTTATGGCATACATTTTCCAAGGGAGGATGCAGGAAGAGTTATGTTTATCTGAGCTTAATCAATAGCCACGTAAATTAGGAATAAACTATTGACATTAGATAAAAAAGACAATTTGCCGCAACTATTTAAACAGTTAACACTTTACTGATAATAGTTCCTTTACCTTTGAGATTATCCAACAGAGGTTTTTAAATGACGGTGTTACAGAGACAAATCATGTGAAAGTTTTTCACACGATATTTCACAGCATAAATGATTATGATACGCATTTTAAAATAAGTTTAAACACGTTTTGAAATGTCTTTAAAAATATAATGTTAAACTTGTTTTTAAAAAATGGCAATATGATTTTTTTCAGTTTATATATTAATTTAACAATTAATATAATATGTTAAATGATATCCTGCTTTTTCATTTAAAATTCTCATATTAGTACAATTTGTGATAATTTATTTACAGTCTGAATGTGATAGTTTATTGATTGCGAATGCTAGAAAAGTGTTTTGATTTCAATAGCTTTTTAAGGGTTATCATAAAATTATTTCCTTCATGCACGAAAGCTTGGTTGATTATAGGAAACTTTATAGGAAAAATTCTCCATGGGACGACGCGACGCACAAAATAATTATGTTTAATCGTGCATAACAAATCAGGTAGTCGGGGAAAGAGAGCTCTAAGGCAAAATTTTGAACTTCTGAGATATATAAATTTGAAAAGTATATCAGATACTCAAATCAAAATATATAATATAACATAACGTATTTTTTTTTTTTTTTTTTTTTTTTTTTTTTTTTTTTGCGAATTTTTGAATAACATATGAGATATTTTGAATAACAATATGGAATTACTTTAATATTATTATTTTAATTATATACACTTTATTTCTGGTAAAAAAATCTAGAAACATCTGGGGCAGAAACGAAACCTAGGACATATGCTGCCACCTAATGGCATTAGAAAAAAATAATATGTCGAATATTATAATTTGCAATATTAAACAACAGATTACAGTGTCAGATATATTTCACCAAAAATGTGGATTGGCACTTTCTTGCCCCGACCCTCTCAAATAGCAAAATTAACAGTAAAGAATTTTTTACATTACTAATTAACCCCTTAATCGTCGCTCCCGATAAGTATAAGCTATTTTTTTAAAATTCAGATTCCTTGATCGCCACCAATTTTTTGAAGTAGAAATAATCGCCTTATTTAATAGCAGACAATATAAGGCGATAATAAAGCAAATTACACTATTTTAAATAAATGGTGGGAATCAAACAATCTGAATAGAAAAAATCCCTGACGGCTCGGCCTACAGGCACAGGTAGATTTCGAAGACGCAGCCCGTGGGGCCCCTGTTTGTTGGGAATTGCGGAAGAAATGACCTTTTTACCATGATGCGGCAGTTGGAACCGCATACTTCGAAACCTAACTTGTTTGCAGGCGGAGCCGGCAGGGATTTTTTTTTTTTTTTTTTTTTTTTTTTTGCTATAAGGGTTAGTCTTATAAAAAACTTGTCAATATAAAAGTTTTAGATAATATTAAGAGGATTTATAATAAATTTAAACGGATTTGATATCTTCTGAATTGACGAAGTTATGAATTTTTTTTCTTCTAAAACCCCCTTTCCCCACCCCCTCATGGGGCCATTTTTAATGATATCAAAAATCTGTCATACATCAATTTTTGGCCCTTTTCCTAGAAGTAATAATAACTTCAAACGGACTCGATACGTATCATAATTAAGAAATTATGGGATTTTTCTGTTTTCACAAAAAGCCCCCCCCCCATTTCCCCCCCCCTGGTTCGATTTTGCCCATTAACGAACTCGACCGAGATTTTATGCCCCTTGATTTTATGTATCAGTTTCGAAAAGATGCGGGAGTTGGAACCGCCTACTTCGAAAAATAACTTGTTTGCAGGCGGAGCCGGCAGGGATATATATTTTTTTTAATTTTTTTTTTTTTTTGCTATAACGGTTGGTCCTATAAAAAACTTGTCAATATAAAAGTTTTAGATAATATTAAGAGGGTTAATAATAAATTTACGCGGATTTGATATCTTGTGAATTGACGAAGCTATGATTTTTTTTCTTCTAAACCCCCCCCTTTTCCCCCCCATGGGGGCACTTTTAATTATATCAAAAATCTGTCATACATAAATTTTCGGCCCTTTTCCTAGAAGTAATAATAACTTTAAACGGATTCGATACGTACAATAATTAAGAAATTATGGGGTTTTTTCTGTTTTCACAAAAAGCCCCCCCATTTCCGCCCCCTTGGTTCGGTTTTGCCCATTAACGAACTTGACCGAGATTTTATGTCCCTTGATTTTATGTATCAGTTTGGAAAAGATTTATGCAGAATTTTTCCAGTTATCGTGTCCATAAAAAAGTGACATAGACAGATGGGTGGTTTTGGGTTCTGGGAGTCATAATCGGCGTAGATCTGCAAAAATTTTTCAAAATTTCCAACTTAGGGGAGAATGTAATACGTAGTATTTCTTACGAAATCTACCTAAAAGTAGCCAACAATGCCCGTGAATGTATCGGACGCGACGGTTAAGGGGTTAAATAGTTAAAAACTTATTTAATTTTTCAGAGTATCGAATGGATGTGTTAAAACGACAGTTTTACAAAAGTAAAATCCTAAAAAAAAAAAAAAAAAAAACGTTTCAAGAATAATCTTATAGCTTAAATTATCACGATATGCGTTTTAATAAAAGTTTAAACTAGTTTTTACTCGTAATTCAAAATATAATGTCAATAATTTTTGCAGAAATAGCAATATGTTAACATTTAAATTTAGATATTAATTTAATAATTTAGATAGCATGTTAAACGATATTCTGCTATTTCATTTAAAATTCTCGTACTAATACTATTTGTGATAATTTATTTACAGCCTGTATGCCATTTTCTAATGATAGCGAAAATGCTAGACAACTGTTTTGATTTCAATAGCTTTTAAAGAGTTATCATAAAATTATTTCCTTCATGCACGAAATTGTAGTTGTTTATATGAGACTTTATGGGGAAAATTCTGCATGGAACGACACACTAAAGAATTTAGATTTAATCGTGCTTAACAAATAGCTCCACAAATTAGCAATAAAAGATATTCTCTCAATAAAGATGAAGTGTTTTTATTACTATTTAAATAGTTAACAGCTTATTGTTATCAGTGTCTTTCTTTTTTGAGAATATCAAATGAATAATGGATGTTTTTATATGATAGTTATCCTGACAGAAATTTCACAGGATAGCTTACAACAATTAATCATTCTATTCTGATATACATTTTAAAAATAAATATAAACAAATTTTGACTCGTAATTAAAAATACAATCTCAACCTTGTTTGCAGAAATATAAATGTATTAACGTTTTAATTTAGATATTAATTTAATAATTAATATGTTAAATGATATTCTGCTCTTTAATTTAAATTTCTCATATTAATGCCATTTGTGATAATTTATTCACAGCCTGTATACGATTTTCTAATGATAGCGAAAATGCTAGAGAACTGTTTTGAGTTCAATAGCTTTTAAAGAGTTATCATAAAATTATTTCATTCGTGCACGAAATTGTAGTTGTTTATATGAGACATTATGGGGAAAATTCTCCATTGGACGACACACGAAAGAATTTAGATTTAATCGTGCTTAACAAATAGCTCCCACAAATTAGCAATAAAAGATATTCACTCAATAAAGATGAATTTTTTCTATTACTATTTAGTTAACAGCTTATTGTTATCAGTGTCTTTTCTTTCTGAGAATATCAAATGGATAATGGATGTTTTTAAATGATAGTTATCCTGACAGAAATTTCACAGGATATCTTACAACAATTAATAATTCTGTTCTGATACACATTTTAAAATAAATTAAATAAAATTTTGACTCGTAATTAAAAATATAATCTCAACCTTGTATGCAAAAATATCAATATATTAACATTTTAATTTAGATATTAATTTAACAATTAATATATTAAATAAAATTCTGCTCTTTAATTTAAAATTGCAATTTTAATGCTATTTATGGTAACTTATTTACAGCCAGTATGGGATTTTCTAATGATATCGAATGCTAAAAATATGTTTTGAATTCAATAACTTTTGAAGGGTTACTATAAAATTATTTCCTTCATGCATGAAAATTTAGTGGGTTATACGAAACTTTATGGGGCAAATTCTCCATGACCTGGAAGAGAAAAAAGGGGAACATCCATTCCCCACAATCAATTTTGATGCTAAAAATAAACAGAACTGCACATTCAAAAATTAATAATTTTTAATATGTAGTTTTGTTAATTTTTAGCACTAAAATTGACTGTAGGGAATGGATTTTTTTTTCTTAACTGGTGAAAATTCACAACTGATGGCCTGTCACTTCTGGATTTGATTTCAAGGCTGAGATCCCCTTCCTTAAAACATTTGGATTTGTTTTGAACTGTCCGGACATTACTCTTGTTCTGGCCTCCAACTGCATGAGTTTTGAGGACAGCTTTATAGGTTAAGGGATCTTGCACCTTTTAAACATGGCGAAAATCAACAAAAATATTCAAAATTTGAATTAATGTATCTTAAAATCCTTTTCATGTATAAACATGAAATTTTGACTACTGATTAATCATTTTGGGCTTTTTAATGTACTACCATTAGAAACTGACTAGTCTTTTACAAAATTTGTGTATTGTCGAAATTAAAATAGCTCTTTTTTTTTCTTTTTTACTCCACAAATCATTGCGCGCATGATATCTTGAGAGCGTATGCATGGATTGTTATGAAATTTTATTTAGATAATAAGCACATGTATATTTTTAAAATGATCTATTTTTAAGTATTTACAGTGATAAGTTTTTTAATTATGGCAATTTTTATTCATTAAAAAATGTAAAATTTTGATTTGTTTCACATTTTTTTTCACATAGTTGTAAAATAGTTTTAACCTAGAAGTAGATCATTTTAAAAATACACATGGGCTTATTATCTAAATCAAATTTCATAACAATCCATGCATACGTTCTCAAGATATCATGGGCGCAAACACTTACGGAGTAAAAAAAAACTATTTTAATTTCAACAATACACAAATTTTGTACAAGACTAGTCAGTTTCTAATGGTAGTATATTATAAAGCACAATCTGTTTAATCAACAGTCAAAATTTTATGTTTATACAAAAAAAGGTTTTAAAGATAACAATAGGGGTGAGAAAGTGCCAGTTACACATGCTTTCGTATAAAAGCATTCAAAAGACGAAAACATTGTTGTTACAACCTAATATACCAACGACTGCTCCTTTGACTGGTACCAAATGAAAATATTCCAACTCGATTCAGGATAAATTCAGGGGATTCATAAAATAAATAAAATATAAATCACATAAAAAAATAAGTTAAATATGAAACTGAAATAATGGTGTAAAAAAATTCTGGTATGAAATATTTTTGTAAAACTGGAGTAAAGTTTCTGGTATGTATAAAATTAAACAGTTAACATCCATTGATATAATCGTCTGTTCTTTTTGAAAATATCAAATGGAAAATGGATGTTTTTAAATGATGATTTTCATGAGAAAATTTTCTCACGATATCTTATTGCATAAATGATTATGATACTCGTTTAAAATAAGTCTCAACCAGTCTTTACTCGTAATTAAAAACATACCATTAATCCTGCTTTCAGAAATAGCAATATGGCTAACATTTAAATTTGGATATTACTTTAACAATTTAGTACGCTGAGCGATATTATTAATCTTAAATTAAAACTCTCTTCTATTCATACTAATTTCGGTAATTTATTTTTTAAAAATGTGTGCTATTTTTCTAATAATATCGAATGTTAGAAAAATGTTTTGCATTCATTAGCTTTTGAAGGATAATTATGGAGTTACTTATCTTCATGCACGAAAGGTTAGTTGTTTGTGCTAAAATTTACGGCGTAAATTCTCCGTGGGCCGATGCATGATAGAATAATGTTTAATCGTGCTTAACAAACATCCCACAAATTAGCAATAAAAGATTGATACTAGATAAAGATGAAAGTTTTCTATATTATATTAATAATAAACAATTTATTTAAGTGAATTGCTGTTCATTTAAAAGCTTTGTAAATTAAAACTGGCATCAAAGAAGTCTAGCATTTTATACGTGTATATAACATGTTTGGAAATAAAATATGTAAATTTTCCGTGCGAAAATAAGGTTTCTTTACATAGAAACCAACACATAAACATTTCATATTTAAAATTATTCCTTCCAAATATTCCATGCAATTTCTAAACGATTTAAAGCAAACGGTTACTCTACACTCTTAAAAATTTTGTTCTTGTTTGAACCAACTTTTGGTACTTCAGTAGCTGCAACCATAAGATGGATTGCATAAATGATTACGATACGCGTTTTAAAACAAGTTTAAACCAGTTATTACTGGTAATTAAAAACATAACGTTAATCCTGCTTTCAAAAATAGCAGTATGCTAACATTTAAATTTGGATATTACTTTAACAATCTAGCATGCTGAGCGATAGCTAATATTCCATGCAATTTCTAAACGATTTAAAGCAAACGGTTACTCTACACTGTTAAAAATTTTGTTCTTGTTTGAACCAACTTTTGGTGCTGCAGTAGCTGCAACCATAAGATGGATTGCATAAATGATTACAATACGCGTTTTAAAACAAGTTTAAACCAGCTATTACTGGTAATTAAAAACGTAACGTTAACCCTGCTTTCAGAAATAGCAATATGCTAACATTTAAATTTGGATATCACTTTAAAAATTTTGCATGCTGAGCGATATTATTAACCTTAAATTTAAGCGAAATAAGGTTTTTTTTTTACAGAAACTAACACATAAACATTTCATATTTAAAATTATTCCTTCCTAATATTCCATGCAATTTCTAAAGGATTTAAAGCAAACGGTTACTCTACACTGTTAAAAGTTTTGTTCTTGTTTGAACCAACCTCCATAAGATGGATTGCATAAATGATTACGATACGCGTTTTAAAACAAGTTTAAACCAGCTATTACTGGTAATTAAAAACGTAACGTTAATCCTGCTTTCAGAAATAGCAATATGCTAACATTTAAATTTGGATATTACTTTAACAATTTAGCATGCTGAGCGATAGCTAATATTCCATGCAATTTCTAAATGATTTAAAGCAAACGGGTCACTCTACGCTGTTAAAGATGTTGTTCTTATTTGAACTAACTTTTGGAGCTGCAGTAGCTGCAACCATATACTTTTCTATTTAATTGTATTATAAAAGTGATTAATGTTTATAAACGTTTAGCTACCATATTATTTTGGTTACAGATTAGTATACCATAACATTTTTTAACAACACACCAATTTGTGAACTGTAGAACAATAATAATTTGTAATATATTTCCGCAATTTTAAGTAAGCAGCAATATTTCAGAAGCCTTTTCAAATATTTTCAAAACTTCCTTATGAATTTTAGAACCGGTAAAATTTAGGAAAATATGTATGCGTATAAAAAACTATTTCAACATAATCTAATTTGAATTTAATACATTATTTGTAAACGCGCTCATTATGATGTTTCATACGAATTTTACATTTCTAATGCCTCTATTTTCGAATCGTAAACTTCACCTTAATTAATGGAAGAATGTATGTCTTTATATAAGGCAAATATTATTATTCATAAATAGTGTTATTCAAAGTCAAGTACTATACGAATCCTGATTATATTATGTGCGATTATAATTATGTGCTAATAAATGTAAATTTTAGTAAACGGATAAATATGTTTTATATGATTCGATATACGTTTTCAGAAGTAGTACCGTTCTATATTTTTATATGTTTTCCACTACTATTTTCAAACTATAATCTTGATGGTGGATTTCTATAACAATTCTAGTAAAAATCTATTACAGGGTTCGTACTCCTCCTGGAATTTTGTGAACATGAAATTCATCGGTACCAGTATTTTTTACAGAAAATCTCTGCTTAAAAGAAGCCGAAGTTTCTCGCGTTTAACCCAGTTTTATTTTTCTAAAAAAAAAAAAAAAAAAAAAAATACTGGTATAACTCCTGGAAAATTCCCTGATCCGTGCGAACCCTGTATTACGAAGACTATATAGTTAAAAAATAATGCTAGCAAATATATAAGAAATATAGAACCCCGCGACCCCTGCATTTTAATTAATATTCCTGAATTCATTTATATTTTTAAAAACTAACTTGCATTTATGTAAAGTATTTTTTTTTTTTTTTTTTGCAAAGAAAATATATTAAAGTACATTACTTACAATGGTTTAATGCGAAAATATGATTTTAGTTCATTTTTGTTTTACTTATAATCTAATTCCATTTATATATCAGAGATGAGATTTCTCCAACATTTTGCATACCAGTATAATCTTAAAGAAAATTTTGATCTTTTAAATCCCAGAATGTTCCGATTTAATAAAAAAAAACATTTAATAAAAAAACTAAGTTTATACTGGTATGCAAACAGTCAGAAAAATCTCATCCCTGATATATGTATCCATATACATATGTTATGCATTCTATGCAAAATGCAACATTAAAAAAGTGAATGAATAAATATTTCATGTTTAATTAAAAAGGTGTTAGTTCAAATCTCGTTTTATTGTACTTTTAAGATAATTGCACTCGCATTTGTATGTGATGTGTGAATAAAAAAATATATTAAGATGTAATTAGTCATGCTTATATATTAAAAAAAGATATTAGTTATTTTCCCGCGTTAATAATAGTATAAATTTACTAATTTCTCTTTTTATTGCATTGTATTAAAAAAAAAAACAGTAATAACAATTCCATATCAAAACCTTTTATTTTAGTTACAGTTTTGCTGTACTCATGATACAATAGTATTTATTTGCATACACTATCATTTTTGCTAAAATTGTAAGAAAATATATTAATATACATAAAAATACAATCGTAATTAATGTATGGTATTTGAAAGTAATACATTTTTTTTGCAATATACATATATTATTAACACACACGCTTAGATACTTAGATAAAAGGTATTATCTGGGCTTTCGATCTATTCTGCTCATAAATTTAGAAATATGTGGGGAGAAAAAGTAAAGAACATGAGGGAATGCAGTTTCTTCCACGGCCATAAACAGTTTTAGCCATAAATAAGAATTACAGTAATATATATGTGAATATAATCTTTCTGAAATCCTCTTAAGCAGTTAAAATGTGTCAGATTTCTAACACCCATCTCAACTCGTGTAGCGGGGAGGAGGGGCGTAAATTACACAAATATATTATTCTTTTGTTTATCTGGCCTTTTGTTAGAAATATACTTTTTTTTCGTAAAATCACTTGGAAATAATCGTTGTTAAAGCTTTTATAATGATGGATGGGTAATTATTATGGAAAACTGGATGAAAAAAATAATTAATGGAACTTAATTTGCCTATTAGCACAAGTTGTGTAATAAATATACCTCGAACAATGAAGAATTTTATTTTGTTTAGCACTGAGATGGTTGGTTGATTGATTTTATGACGGCCGATTATCAACACGAGGGATATAGGCTCTAAGGGGGGGAGTGCCCTCCGTCGTGAGGGTCTTTCTAAGGGATCCTTACCCGTATTTTTGGCAAGGTTCGAAGAAAACTACGGAAAACTACGAACGGTTAGGTCGACAAGCGCGACAGGGGTTTGAACTCAGCACCTCCCGTCTACATGCTTTGAGAGCAGAACATCTCAGCCACTGGTGGGGCTGTTTAACGTTGAGAATTGACTTTTGTTAATTGTTAGGGTTCCGTACTTAAAAAGTACAAACGGAATCATTATACGATCACTTCTGTGTCTGTCTGTCCGTCTGTCAGAGCCCTTTTTCTCGTAAACTATGGGAGCTAGAAAGTTCAAACTTGGGAAAGTTATAAAGCCAATTTACCCACTTATTTTCAGATTATTAGCCAGTCAGAAATATGTTTATGAAAAATGTAGGGGTTAATTAAGTCACAAGAAAACCAATTCGTACCGGAAAATTGTGCCCGTCAATTATTAGGCATTAGATATCGGAATTAATGTCTAACAATTAAATGATAGAATTTTCCGGTACGAAGCAGCTTTCAAAAACGGAAAGGACTTTCCGAACAACCCAATACCAAACTCTGAAAAATGTTATGCGAAAACCCAATTTTGAACATCGTATATGGCTTTTTCAGTAAATAATACCTTCGGATACCGAACGGAAGTCACTCGGTCCCGGAAGTAGTTCAGGAAATTATTAAGGTTTAAAATTTTGAAATCTTAACGTTGAATTCATTTTTGTAGGCGTTGGAAGACAGACTGCAATGCGGGTGGTTTTTAAATGTAACTCAAAAACTAATTTTCGGAATGAACTGTAATTTTTGATTCGCATATTTGAAACTTCTAGAATTTGACCTCTATAAAAAAATGTAATAATAGATTACAATTCATATTTTCTTCGAAAACTAATTTAAGAAACACGTATATTTTCGAAATAAATTTTCGAAAATATATACGAATTTTAAAACTTATGAATTTTTCAATAGTAATCGATTTTTTGAAATTTCAATTTGCGAATACAAATTACATCTAATTCTGCCAAGTAGTTTGTGATTTTTGTTTAAAAAACTACTCGTATTGCAATCTGTTTTGATACGAAAACAAATTAATTTAACGTTAGGAGTTCCACATTTTAAACCTTCACAATTTCTATACTACTTAACCGAATGATTTCCCATTTCGTATACTAAGATAAAATATACCACAAAAGCCAAATTTGATGTAAAAATCAGGTGTTAGTATTGAAAAATTGAGAGTTTGGTACAATTTCACTATAAAGATGACCGCCTAAGGTTATTTTTATTTATAACACGAATTGAAAGAAGACATATTTTTTAGTAGAATGGCTATTTCCATTTTCTTCTGGAACAATTGAGTGGGTCGGGAAAAAAGAGTGCTAAACCACATTTTTGTACTTCTGAGATATATGAATTTGAAAGTTAGATCAAATACTCAAATCAAAATTATATAACATAAAGTTTGTTTGCCAATTTCTGAGTAACATTTGAGATATCCCGAATAACAATGTACAACGTCGGATATTATAACTTACAATATTAAGCAACAGATTACAGTATCAGACTCATTCTACCAAAAATGTGGTTTGGCACATTCTTGCTCCGACCCCCTCAAATTAATGATAAAAAATATAGGGGTTCTCGTTTTTTTGGCTTTATTAATAATCATGATTATTCATGCATAATACAAGTATTAGTGTAATACATAATATTTATTTCAACTAATGGAATAATTTAGACACTCAGAAACGATTACTCTTTCATTTCTCTCAGTGTTGTTTTTCTTTTAAGGGTGTATTCAAATCCAAATTGCTTATTTTGAGACACATTTTTAAATTCATTTTTGCTCTAAAATGCATCCAATTGGCAGATTCTCTTATTCATAAACTTTATAGTGTTCGTATTGTCTTGAATTTTTGATAAAGGCAGAATATATTTCAAAAAATGCTGTCAAAGTGGACATTTTGAACCGAATTTCCCGAAACGATAGCGCTGGAAAGAATTTTTTTTTTTATCGTACTATGAAAGTAATTGTTTGTAAATCGATTTCTAATTAATTGAACGGAAATTAAAAACATGGGTCCCTTAAAAATCTCTTCATAAATCACGCCGCCAAGTTTCATGTTTTTACTTTTAATAATGAGTCTGAAAATGTGTCTCAAAATTTTGAGTTGTTGAGCGTGGAAAAATATATTTTTTAAATACCGCCTTAAGTAGTATTTTATTCCGAAAATCTCAGAAGCATAAACCTAATGCGTCAGTCCCTCCAAATAAGTAATTATATTGAAATTCGATTAGAAAATTCGATTTAAGATTTTTAATTCCATAAATTGTAAATATGATTTGTTTTGCAAAATACAGAATTTTATTTAACGTCTAGAGTGAAACTTTTTTTCTCTCCCACGGCCGTGAATAATTGTTCTAGTCATAAATAAGAATTACTGTAATATACATATGAATAAATTGTTAAAAGCCTCTTAAGCAGTTAAAATGTGTCAGCTTTCTAACACCTATCTCAACTCGTGCAGCAAAGAGGAGGAATATAAATTACACAAATACATTATTCTGTTGTTTTGTTGTTAGAATTGTCGCCAGTAAATAATAGTTGTTAATGCTTTTATATTGATCGATAAGTAATTATTACGGAAAAATTTAACCGATCGTATTGCCTATTAGCATAAATTGTGTAGTAAATATACTTTACTGCAAAAATAGTAGAATTTTATTTTACTTAGCGCTGATAATCGATTTTTCGTTATTTGCTAGCTGCCTGTTTTTCAAGAGAACATAACTCGAATAATAAACCAGACAGTGTAGTATATATAATGTGTATGTTATCTGATGCAATAATCTAAACACACAAAAACCACTGCTCACTTATTTCTCTCAGCTGTAATGGAAAATAGTATTTTTACAGAAAATCGCAAAAAAATAATGGTTGCTAATCCATACCAGTCCCTGCAGATAAGTAATTATTAGAAAATTAGATCTAAGTTGCACATTAACATAAATTGTAATATGCATTGCTTTGTAGAATGCAGGATTTTATTTAAGATTTAAAATAAACCCTTTTTTTTTTCTCTTCAACGACCATAATCTGTTTTAGCCATAAATAAGAATTACAGTAATATGTATGTGAATATAATCTTTCTGAAATCCTCTTGCGCACAGTTAAATTGTGTCAGATTGCTAATACCCACCTCAACTCGTATAACCGAGACGAGGAACAGAATATATAAAAATATATTATCATTATTTTGCTGGCTTTTTGTGAGAAATATACTGTTTTTTTTAAACCACTATAAAATATAGATTGTTGAGGATTTTTTTAGTTTTCGATAAGTAATTATTACGGAAAACTGAATGAAGAAAAAATATAGATCTTATTTGCCTATTAGCATAAATTAGATAGTAAATATGCTTTACTGCAAACGGTGCAGAATTTTATTTTATTTAACATTAAGAATTGGCTTTTTTACTACATTGTATATTTTATTTCTTAGATGCCTAATTTAAAAGAACATAATTCAGATAATATTCACCATTAAGATGTATAATACTAGTATTAGTGTAATATGTGTAATGTTTATGGTAACTGGTGTAATATGCTTATTCGGACAAATACATTACTCTCGTTTATATCGATTTTTGTTAGAAATGTTCAATTTGTCAAAAAAGTTTGGAATTAAAATTAAGTGGTTTCATAAACATATCACTGTCCCTGAAAGGGTTAAACGTCATTTACGACCCCATGTTCCATTGCATTTTTTGTTCGTCTTCATGAGTACTATCATCCCTCTAAGTTTGTTGAAGCATTTCAGATACACCCTGTATATATATATATATATATATATATATATATATAGATAGATAGATTAGCATAAACTACAAGTATGGTTTGCTTAGGAGAATGTAGAATTTTACTTAACATTTAAAGTACAAATGCAAGATAATCGCATTTAAAAGCAGTCATTTCAATCAATAACACTCATAAACCACATATAATGCACAGTATTATAATATATTGTATATGTAGTATGTGATGTACCAATTAGGTCAATAATCAATAACAAACCAACTGTGTATCATATCCATATTATAATTATATATATTTAACGTAAATGCCAAATTTCAGTTTCTTGAATTCTTCAGAAAATCGCTGAAATTCTCTATATCCATCCCTTTTGTGATCATTTATACTCTATCATTACAATCTTTAATTATAGTCTTGCTTATTTAAGAGTGAAACGCGAAAAATATAAGGAGTATTTAATTACGTCTGAATGGAAAGTGAATGGATTATTTTAATCGATTTTATTTGCCTATTAGAGGGTGCGTACAGTGCTTTCTTTTGTGTACTACTATTAACGAGTACAATTCTTCGACGTTTGTAATTGTATAAAATTGTTACAAACCATCAAATGAAAGAAAGGGAACATTTATAATCAGAAATTGTGGTGTCGTACTCCTCAGAAATTCTTCGCATCAAATTGTGTAGTAAATATACTTCATTGCCAACAAATCAGAAGTTTGTTTTCATAATTGACGTTTTGTTAATAATTTAGGAAAATACATTTAAAAAAAAGTGATAAACACCAGTATATTCTTATAGAAAAACTTTTCTATGATAATATACTGGTTTTTATCACTTTTTTTTTACTGTATTTTTCCCTGACCACTAGCCACTCTGTAATTAAATATCTGTTTTTTAAAAGAACATAATTCAAATTTAATATATGATACAGTGTAATGCAATGTAGTTAGAGCGACCTTCCAAAAGAGGCCATTTTTCTCCCGCTGTAACTGAAGGCCTCACTAAACATAAAAATCTTGTTACCCCTTGTGTTGAATACATTGAATTAAGTTTTCTTCATAAATTAAATATTTTACCAATTTTATGTTAAAAGTAATAAATGCTTTAATTTGGTACTTTTAGTAAAACAAACCGAAAAACAATTCAATGATATTTTGTTAATACAAAAGAGTAAATTACTCAAGACAAGGAAAATATACAAAGACATTTGTGTACTTACATAATTTAATTTTAATTAAAATAATATCTCACTTTTCTTTGCGACAGTTGAACAGATTATCTTTTTAACACACCATTTTAAACGTTTTGTGACGCACTTGAAAATTTGGTTTGTTACATCACATTTTTATTGGTAATATCAGCAAGCAACCGTTAGCAAATTTTGAATCTCTCATGTTTTTGATAGTGGAATGATTCCGTTCTTTTCACCATTCTCACTGACAAGTTTTTGATATCACAATAACCAAAATTTTCTTTTTATCTCAGAAAATTATCTAAAAAAAAGTTTATTTTGGAGAAATAGTGTACAAGACCAGTTTCGATTTTGCCCGGTCAGTTTGTGAAAAATTATGTCTGCATTATCCGATGAGTCGTATGCATTAAGCGATGTCTTTAACATTGAATGCAAATAGAAAATTGTGGGAAAAACGAAATTGGCATCATTAACTGGAAATACTCATTACCGGAGACGCATTAATGAGAGTTTACTGTACATGTAATGTTTACGCTAGCTAGTACAATAAATAATTTCTACAAAAAATTAGTGTTTCATTTCTTTTAATTTCTGTTAGGAATACTCTTTTGACATAAAACCTCAGCAAGGATTGCTAATGCCTTAACAACAATACCTACCGTTAAGTAAATAACAAGAAAATGAATTAGCAAATGCAATCGATTTGATTTGTGCATTGATAGTGGAATGCTTCCATTCTTTTTCGCCATTTTCACTGACAAGTTTTTGATATCACAATAACCAAAATTAAATCAAAGTTTCTTTTGGATAAATAGTGTACAAGACCAGTTTCGATTCTGCCCGGCCAATTTGTGAAAAATTATGTCTGCATTATCCAATGAGTCGTATGCATTAAGCGATGTCCTTAACCTTGATTACAAGTAGAAAATTAAGGGAAAAACGAAATTGGCCTCATTAACTGGAGATACTCATTACCGGAGACGCATTAATGAGAGTTTACCGTACATGTAATGTTTACGCTAGCTAGTGCAATCAGGTTTTAGCGATATATATCAATGGATATATATCTTGATATATATATCATGATATATATCCGATATTTATTTTCAAAATATATGAAGTTTGATATTTTTGATATTTTCATATATTTGATATTTATTTTCAAAATATTGCATGTAATATTTTTGATATTTTCAGTCAAAACAACTGTAAAGGAATTTTTTAACTGTTATTGGCTGTGTCGTTCTGTAGATAAAGAATGTTTGCTCTTATAGTGGCTTTTTTAGCCCCACCCCCACCCCCTACCAACCAAAAAAAAAATCCAAGCTTTATGTTTGAATTATTTTAATTATTCTGATTATATTAAATATTTGTTTTTTTATTATATTAATGGAAATATTAAATATTTAATTATTTTAATTAATATTTAAATAATTTTTAAATGTAGAATCAATAAGTATGTGGAACAATATTTACTTAGAAAAGACATTGGAAGATAAACTATCAAATTTAGATAAACTTGCAGCTTCATTAGAAATAATTTTTTTTTCTTGATTTGGTCTTGTTCAGTTAAACAGACCAAGCTTACTATATTTATGTTCACACTTTTCAATAAAAACAAATTATTTTGTTATATAAAACATAAAATTTTCTTAAAGCTTGATTACTAAATTTTAACAGTTTGTTTTTTGCGAGTGTAAAAAGCAAATTGTGTCGGTTTTCAATTAGTTGATCTTAAATTTTGTTAAGTAAGTGAAAAAATAGAAAAAGACATTTAGAATATTGTTTTATTAAGTTTTCATGCTAAGTGACATATGTTTTAATGTCTAATTTATATTAACTTTGAAAATAATTATAATCATGAATAAGTTGACTATTTTGAAAATACCAGATATATATAGATATAAAAAATATCGGATATATATCAAAATATCGGATATTTTTGATATTTTCGAAAATATCATGATATTTACGAACTCTGAGTACGAACTCTTCTACGAAAAAATAATTCTTACAAAAAATTAGTGTTTCAGTTCTTTTAATTTTTATTAGGAATACTCTTTTCACAGAAAACCCCCAGCAAGGGTTGCTAATGTCTTAACAACAATACCTACCAAAAAGTAAATAACACAAAAATTAATTAGCAAACGCAATCGATTTGATTTGTGTATTAGCATAAACTATAAATAGAGTTGTTTTTCGTGAACGCATAATTTCATTTAACGTTTAGAGTAAAAACTTTTGCTTGCATGATATCCACTTTTAAAAGCAGATATTTCAATCAATAATATTCATAAACCGAATATAATACACTGTATATGTAGTATATGTGCTAATTAGGTCAAAAATCAATAACTGGGGAAGTGAGTTCAATATGCGCAGTATTGTAGTTCAGTATATTTAACTATTAGCATCCAATATTTATTTCCGAAATTCTTCAGAGAATTAATACAATTGTCTGAATAACTCTTCTGTGATTACATTTGTTCTATCATTAAGATCTGTAATTTTTGTAAATTTGTTCGAGTGTATAAAGCAAAATATAAAATAAAAGAAAACTTAAGCATTCTATAATTAAGTGTGGAGTTTTAAACTATGTTTAAAGTTTAGATAAACAAAAGTAAATGATAAATTTTCAAAATTAATATTACGTAAGTTCTAAAAATGAAGCAAATTCATGCATTGCACTTTATATTTACCTCCAATATTTTTACAACATATATCATCAAGTGAGCTTATGCGAAAATTTATCAGTTAAAAAATAAACTGTTATAAAAAGAAGATTCGTGACAGATTCATTTTTTTATTTTTTACCAACGTTTGTTTAAAAAATAAATCTCTATAGATGAGTGCATAAGAGAGCGACAAAAGTATACTAATTAATTAGGATAAGAAATAGTAAGCAATGGTTAAAAATTCTATACTGTTTAGAATAACCTTTATATCATTATATAAACAGAAAACAGGTATTTTTTATGATTTGTTTTTTCATCATTCATAAAATTGGCTTCATTAAGCGGAGATATACATTAGCGGAGACGCATTAATGAGAGTTTACTGTGCATATAATGTTTACCCTAACTAGTGCAATAAATAATTTCGACAAAAAAATAGTGTTTCAGCTCCTTTAATTTTTATTAGGAATACTCTTTTCACAGAAAAAACTCAGCAAGGGTTGCTAATGCCTTTATAAAGCAAAATATAAAATAAAAGAAACCTTACGCATTCTAAATTAAGTGTAGAGTTTTTAACTATGTTTAAAGTTTAGACAAACAAAAGTAAATGATAAATTTTGAAAATTAATATTACGTAAGTTCTAAAAATGAAGCAAATTCAAGCATTTCACTTTAACTTTATATTTACCTCCAATATTTTTATAACATATATCATCAAGTGAGCTTATACGAAAATTGATCAGTTAAAAAATAAACTGTTATAAAAAGAAGATTCGTGAGAAATTCATTTTTTTAATCTTTATCAACGTTTGTTTCAAAAATAAATCTCAATAGATGAGTGCTGAAGCAAGTGACAAAAGTGTAGTAATTAATTGGGTAAGTAATGGTTAAAAATTGTATTCTGTTTACAATAAGCTTTATATCATTATATAAAGAGAAGACAGATATTTTTAATGATTGTTTTTTTCATCATTCAAAAAATTCTTTGAATTCTTTATGAAAATATATTTATTTGATTTACAATGATGAGATATTGAGAAATGAGATATTGGGTTGCTCGGAAAGTTCCTTCCATTTGGAAAAACCAATCAATACCGGAAAATTCTGTTCGTCAATTATTAGACATTAGCTACTGGAATTAATGTCTAGAAATTAAATGATAGAATTTTCCGGTACGAACTAATTTTCCCATAGGGAAAGATCTCTCTGAATAACTCAATATAATAATTAAAAATTGGGTATTTCATTATGATTGCAATAACAATGTATTTTTATTCAAAATATAATGTAGAGTTGATTACATAATACTATATGTACGAGCTTGTGCATCAAGGCTTTCCGAGTTTTAGGAAATTCCTTTAAATCTGTCAAAGGTGGAATCGATCGGCACAGAGAAAAATTTCCGTCATAGACAGTGTTATGAATTACACAGAGTTCACTGCATTGAAAATCGTTCTGCGATACTTAAAAATCTTTCCTCGTTGGATAGATTTCCGTCTGACACAAACTCCGTCTTGGATAGAGTTCATTATATCTGTATTATTTAAAAAAAAAATTAGAATGCCATTTTATAATCAAATGTTCAAAGTAAACACCTCTATAACTTACCATATATTTATACACCTAATTAAATTTTCAGAAGAGCTGAAATTACGCTGTAAATCAATGAACACAAAAGATGTGAACCATCACTTTACTAAACAGCATACAATCAACAAAGCGAAGAAATGTCCAGACCGGGAATCGAACCCGGGTACCTTTGTATAGCGCACCAAGTGCTTTACCATTTAAGCCACCAGGACGACATCCAGTCTAGCATTCTCTCACTCTTATATGCCAAGACTACAACTGCGCTATAAAGAGGTATAGAGCATATACCAGCGTTTTTTCCCCCCCTGACCTGTCTCCAACCTATCGTAAGATCAATCCAAGAACGATAATACCCACATCGTAGGTACCACGCTGCTAATCCTAAACTTTTTAAATGCTACGGAGAAAATTTTTTAAGAGACGTGCGTTTGATTGCTGCTATTTGTATTGTTAATCGACTACTAACTGAATTCTTTTACTTTTTGATTCATGTAATTTTTAAGTCTAATCTATTGTTCAAATGAAAAACTAATAACATATTTATGTTTTGCACGCTATATCAATAGTAATTAAAATTCTAATATATTATTATTATTATTATTAAATAATATTTCTTTAAATTGTTTTAATCATTGTAATATTTTAATAAGATTTCAATTGCTTACTAAATTAAAAATCAGAAATTTAAAAGATTCATTAAACATTTTTGAAAACTTTTGCTAAAAAACATCGTATTTATTCATACAAAATAAATGTGCTTAGCAAATTGTTTAATAGAATAATGTAAATTATTTTTAAAATTGCAAATACAGAAAAGTCTCACGAATTATTTATTTTCTTTAAACTTTAGAGAAATATAATTTAAACGATTAAAGTAATTGCCATTTATTTCGCATACAGTTTAATATGCATAGTGTTCCTTCTAATAGTAAAGTGATCCTTTTTTATCTTTATAAATTTATTATTCTAATTTATTTATGTTTAGTTTTCTTGTTTCACTATCGGATTTTTGTGGGAGGTTTTTTTTTTATTTCTGCTTCCCCCAAAAATAACCGCATAATATTTATTGCAGCTGAGATTTTATAAAACACCTTTGTTTCAATTGTTTATACTTGCTGTTATTTATTAGTAATTATTTTTTCATTGTTTCGAATTTTCTTTTACCTCAGCAATTATTGTTTTAATAACGACAGTGTTCTTATTTTATTTTAATTTTCTTTTGTAGAGTTTACTATATTATAATAAATATTTTCAAGAACACAAATATCTATGGAAGTATTAATACGCACATAGGCGTACAGTTTTGAAAATTATTGATGGGGCTCAACTCTTTTTTACACAAGTTTGTGCATGTGAGTGTAAAAGAAAAGATAGATTACCAATTTGATGTTGCTTTTTTAACTTCCTTTTAAAGAAATTAAACATAATCAATCGTATACTGATAAAAAATCACAGGTTAAATAAAACATTAAGACAGTATAAAAATTCCAATTATACTACTCACTGATAAAATTACAACGAAAGTTGACCTTGAATAACGTCTTGTTTTTTTTTTTTTTTTTTTTTTTTTTTTTTCCGGAATATACATTTTTTTTCTATATTCATTTCTTATATAAAAAGCTCAAACTTTGAGCATTTTATTCTAATAATTTAAAAAAAAAAATAGAACGTAAAGTGGAAAATTTTTCCTTATGTCTTTTATCCTTATAACAAAAGAAAAGTAAGAAAAAATGGAACATTTAAAAATTCTATAAAATACTAGAAAGTAGAGAAAAAAAACTTTTTTTTAAATATTTTATATTAAAAGGAAAAAAAAGTGTCCATTTTAGAATTAACGGTGGGGCTCCAGCCCCACGAGCCCATACAACTCTACACCCATGAATAACGCACATCATATTAAGCAGCTATTCTGAATAGTTATAAAGATTTTTTTAAATCTTTAATTAATGCCTGGTTGATTGGAAAATATATGAGTTCGATATGCGATTGGTTTGTTACAATTCCTACAATTATTTTACAATTATCTGAATTACCATCTGGCGACTTTTTTCTGCCACTGTCTCCCTACCACACAAATAACAATAATAATCAACCTCGAAGATTATGAGAAATCTATCATAATGAAAAATACTCGCCTGTGTCAGTCCTACATGCAATTATATTATATTTTTAATTCCTGATGTACCTATTAAGTATGATTTAAGATTATGGTTATTTATTTCGAAAATAAAATTTATTTATTTGTTCATTCTCTATCATTGGAGATTAAAACCTCCTTCTTTTATTCACAATTATGTAATTTTTCTTTAAAAGTTTTTTTTTTCACCATTATAGCAGGATTCGTACGCTTTTATCACAAATTTTTAATAGAATTTTTCGCCTTATTTAAATGCAAAAAAATTATTACAAATCCTTTAATTCAACGGAGATTAGATAAATATCAGATAGAAAAATTCTATTAAAAATAGTGATAAAAGCGTACGAACCCTGTATAGTAGTTTAAGAACTTTTTATTTACTAATTACAATAAAAAATAAGGAAGACAATTAAAAATAATATATTAAAAACTTTTTCAATTTTTGGCTAAACAATCGAATTTATTCACGTAAGACTAAAATGCTTTTCAAATTGCTTGATAAAAAATCGTAAATTGCATTAAAAATTGCAGGATCAGAAAGTAACAAAAATAATTAATATAAAAATTAGTATTTAAAAATAATTTAAAACAAAGATTAGCATAATTATAATAATTTTTGGTTGGAAATAGTAGTAGAGAAAATAATAATAATAATAATAGGCGTCACTGGCAGCCTTGCATTCAGTTCTATTATATTTTTTAGCTTGTAACTCATAATGATTTTTAATGATGATGATTTATTTCGGAAAAAGAATAAATGCAATTTTGTTTATCCGTATCTATCACGATTATATAATTTTTCTTTAAAGGTGATTTTTTGTACTAGTGTAATATTTTAAGAAGTATTCATTTATTAATTACAATAAAAATGAGGAAAGCTGTTTAAAATATATATATTAAAAACTTTTGAAATTGTTAGACAAAAAAAAGAAAAAAACAACAGAATTTATTCAAACAAAACTAAAATGCTTTTCAGATTGTTTGATTAAAAAAAAAAATCATAAATTACATTAAAAATTGCAAGAGTAGAAAAATTCCAATAATTATTTATTTTCTTCAAACACTGGAGGAAAACAATTAAAACGATTAAAATAATTGCCAGTTCGCATCCTTTTTAATAAATATTTTATTCTTTCTTATTGTAAAGTGGTCCGTTTTTTTTTTTTTTTTTTTTTTTTTTTTTTTTAATCTTTATAAATAGTACCAATTTTCTGTATGCTTACTTTTCTTGTTTCACGATCTGATTTTTCAGCGAAGTTTTTTATATCTGTTCCATAAATAAGCGCATACAATTTATTCCAGCTGAGCTTTCAGAAAACATCTTTCTTTTTTTCAATTATTTCTTGTTGCTGTTGTTTATTAATAACTATTTTTCCTTGTTTCGAATTCTCTTTTATTCGAACAATTTTTCTTTTAATAACTGCAGTTTTTGTTTGTTGTGTCTAGTACTTTTTACTAAACATTTTGAAGAAAAGCAATAATTATGCAACTGCAGTCTTTGATTAAAATAAGTAAACGTGTATCTAAACATGTATTTTAAATTCCTTTGAACTTAAATCAAGCGTATAAAATGGTTTTACATTACATTTTTTTACTTCAAGAAATTGTTTTACAGTTTCTTTTCAATACAATTTTCATTAAAAAAAAATAATTTTTATTTTCATCATTCAAGAACCTAATACATCTACACTTAGTACTTAAAAATTTAAACTCATAATTCAAGTGCTTACGAAAGAAATCTTTTAGAAATGCACGATGTGGAAATAAAAAATACAAAAGATAAATTTTTATGTAGTTTTTTTTCAACTTTCCTATTATATTACATTTTATTCAGCGATAAAGATCTATCTGCCTTTTTAATTATTAGATTATGGCTTTGTGTGAAGTGATATATATACATTTTATTCAAATAAAATACTGCATTTTCATCAAATTAAAAATAGATAAACGTTTTTAACAATATTTTTTTTAATGAACTAATAATTTTAAACTGTTGATGCATTTCAAATTGATGCATTAAATCTTAGCTATCTAACTAGCAATCCATTAAAGCAGGATTTCCCAAAGTGTGGTAGCACCAGTGGCTGAGAGGTTCTGCTCTCAAAGCTGGTAGACGGGAGATGCTGGGTTCAAACCTCTGTCGCGCTCGTCGACCTAACCGTTCGGAGTTTTCCGTGGTTTTCTTTGAACCTTGCCGTAGACGGGTTAGGATCCCTTAGAAAGACCCCCACGGAGGGCACCCCTTCTACGGCCTACATCTCTCGAGTAGATAATCGGTCATAAAATCAACCAACCAACCCAAAGTGTGGTAACAGGTTTTCTTGCTGACATTTGACCAATCTTAGCAATTCGACTAATCAGCAAAACGAAACTATAGCCAAATGAAATTAAGTTTTCAGCAAAATAAATTCGTCTTAAAACATTGATTCTAAAGTCGTTCTTTAACATACTGTTCTTTAAACCGCATTTTTAATTAAGCTTGACAGCTCACTGATTATTTTAGTGTTGTTTTAGGTACTGCAGAGTAACAAGTGAGAAAAAAAAAAATAATTAAAGAATGTTAAAGATTCTAAACTTTGTGTGTTCGGTGGTACGAAAGTGAACGGCAAAACAGGAAGTGGTGATTTCAGAAGGGGTTGTTCTTCGTTGAATTACTGTTTTATGTCAAATCTTTGTTTTATGAAATTTTACAATCAAGAAATATTTTTTAGATTTCTTTTTTTTTCTTTAAGGGGAGCAAGTTGGAACTAGTGCAGTCACTACAAAACAAATTTTTCGCAAAGCATTTTTGCAATTTTTTTTAATATATTTTTTTCAAAAACTTTTTAATATATATTTCAAAGAAAATTAATATTTGCGTTTCATTGTCCTATTTTATACATCTATTTATCGTTTTTTTGTCTTAAAATCCATTATTCGTTGGAGATTTCAGATGAGATTGGTTGTTCTTTGTTGAATCTTTGTTTTATGTCTTTGTTTTATGAAATTTTACAATAAAAAAATGTTTTTCAGAATTCCTTTTTGAATATTCTCCATTATCCCGTCGACCACTTACCATTAAAAAAAAAAAAAAAAAAAAAAAAAACTATCGCCAAAGTATAGAATTTAACGCCAAAAATGCAGTCCCATTCACTTGACGTCAGAAGCATTACACGTGTTTGTTATGTCATCAAGTGGTTTTTAATTCGACATTTACCTGTATTTTTCATTATGTTTCACTGATTTATTAGCTATTTCGTTAATTAAAATAACAATTGCGTCCTTAAACGGCGGTGCCATAATATTGACCCCTTGAAGGGTACCGGTATATAGTATATATACCACTTAATTTTAATCCTAAAATGCCATATTGACACCAGAATTTTAGAATTAAATTTTGCATTTATAATAGACATGAAGAAAAAAATTGTAATTATTTTCAAATAAATTTGTTTTTAAATCCTGGTGCCAATCAATCATTTCAATCAACAGAAGTACTTTGCCCCTGAAAGGGTTAAAAGAGAAAAAGCGTTTTAAAATGTAGCGATGCATAGTTACGTGCAACAGATCCATTTCAACTGACGTCACAAACATTTATCGGGGCTGACGCAAAGGGCTACCGTGGTTGAAAGTCACGTGGTAGTCGCGGTCTTACTCAAAACGTACTTTGACGCGCAGCTGTACACAAAGGAATTCCATTACTTTGGTTTTAACTCGTGTGCGTGTTGTTATATATTCTTTAATTATAAAAACAAACGTAATTTTCATTGCGAATCTTTTATTTTACTTTACTTTTGTTAAGCTTTTCTTAAGTAGTAATGTTTAATCCATTTACGCTGGATAATCTATCGAATGTAAGTATTAATCATTTTTCCGCTTTAATGTAATATGCATAACATTTAATTGTGCAATGTTATATACTTTAAATCGTCGGAAAACAGAATGCCGGCAACTTTACTTTATGTGAAATAAAATAGCTCAGCAAAATCGTAAGATTATTATTGAATATAACGTACCTTTATTGCAGTGTTGATTACATATATTTTTCTAAGGGAGAGGGGAGGGGTTGCAGCTTCGGGTTTAGAACATTACAGAGTTTCGGGGGTGATTTTTCATTTCTAGACCATTAATAAATGTAAAATCCGAAATCATCTGTAGGGAATATCACCCCTTGAATTCAACATTGCATTACTAATCTTGGTGATGTATTTTTTTTTAACCTTTGCATTTATATGATAATGTTTGTTTTGAATTGTTTGAATATAAGTAAACATAATTTATTTTAAATGAATATGTCTTTACTTGTACTATTTACTCTAAAAGTTTTTCACTTATTAATATAAACAGGATAGAAATAAGTCGAAGTTTTTAATAAGTTCAGATTATTTTTAAAGATTTAATATTCAGAATACTACACCTGTAATATTATAACGGATTAACATTAAGAATATACTATATATATGATACTTTGCATTTTGGTTCCATTAAACAATTCATGATTTTTTTTTTTATGTATACATGAATTAAATGTTATTTTAATTTATTTATTAGCAAACTGACTACACTCCACTAATAAATGTGTTAAATATTTAAAAAAAATTGTTTATAATAAATTAATAAATCAATAAATTCAGATTTTGACTGAGCACAAAGAACAAATTGCCAGATATTGTTTCAAACTTTTATATTGGTACCATTTATTTTCAATTATGTTGTGTATGAATTTCGAACTTTGTTTTACAAGGAAATCCGACATGCTTGATTGTATTGCAAATTTAAGACTTGCATACTTTCCCAAATAGATATTGTTAAAACAGTTTCAGCAATAGCGATTTGGGAAAGTAAACAAGTCCTAAATTTTTGTCACAAAGTGTATTGGATTTTTTTCTAAATCAAAATTCGATAGTGAGAAATCATATAAGTTTTTTATTATAACATGGCTATGCTAATTTTTTGCCACACAATGTCTGCTTATCATTTTTGTCATAATTTCTGTTTAAAGTGTTTCCATATTTTCCTATATATCTCTTTGGGTATGTACCATTACTCAGGACTGACATATATACATGATGTCCCAAAAGATTGAAACACATTTTAATTTTTTTACATGATGGGAGTAATGGGGCAATGTAAATTGCCAAAGTGTTCAAAATTAAGTAAGAAATAAAATTATGTCAATGAAACACCTTTTTTTAAAAAATAATTTTGAAAAAGTTACACTTTATTTATTTATTTTTAATCAATTCTCCTTAGACAAATTTGGTCAGTTAGACATTTTTTGTGTTTTTGATGTAACAGATCATTGGAAAAAAATTGCATACACGCATACCTTTAAAAGTATTTCTGGATTATTAATATTATTAATATATGTCTACGTTAACTGTATTTACTGATCACTGTAACTCCATATTAAATTCAAATAAATCCACTATACTTCATCTTCATAATAGTTGGTGTTAGGATCTATTTAAATCAATATATTGGAATGATTATGAAGAAAGTCTTGTGATGACTATACAACATACTAGTGTTTTAATTTAATATACTTAAAATTATGCCTGTGTTTTGAACTTTTAATATGATTTAACAATCATAGATCCATTGCTTGGGAAAATTTCCGTTAAAAACAATATTAATTTTTAGATAGTTTGTGTCTTAAAATTGTTTTCTTTCTGTTATTAACTTATATGCTCAGAGATAAATAATGAGCACATTTAATTAAAAAAAGTTATCTTTGTACTAAAACTTTGAAAAGTTTATATATTATATAAAGTATGTATCCAATGGCCATGCATAATTTTGGTTCAGAAATATTGATATTTGAATATAAAGGTCCGGTTTGAAAAAAAAAAAAAAACATTTTTTTTCCCCTCAATAACTTAAAATTGTTCTACAGCTTTGAGATTTGAATATGTTAAATAAATCATTCTTAAGTAATACGTGTTAAATTTCTGTGTATTTACAGTGATTTGTAGGGTACAAAGAGCTCTTGTGTAAAATATACTTATTGTTCTTCTAAAGCTTTGAAAATTTTATATATATATATATAATATTATATAAAATATATGTCCTATGGCTGCATATAATTTTGGTAGGGAAAATATTGTCATTTAGGTATAAAAGAGCTGTTTGAACAAAAAAAAAAAAAAAAAAAAAAAAAAAAAAAAAAAAAAAATATATATATATTTTTTTTTTCTTTTTAATTTTCTTTTTCTTTGAAAATCATTCTTTTCTTAAATTGTGATTCATCTTTGAAATTTTTAAATGTTAATTAAATTTTTTTTTAGGTAGTTTGTGTTATATTTAGGTGTATTCGCAATGATTTTTAGGATATAAAAGGCTCAATTTTCATTATTTTTTCCCCTTTTGACAACTTTATATCTGGTTACAAATTATTTTATTTAATATAATTAAATTATCTTAATGTTTTTGTAAGATTTGATAATCATTATTCCGCTGCTTGGGGGCAAGTAACGAATTTTATCAAATTAAAGAATGACTCGGATATAAGAGTAATCTAAAATTGAGGCAATCTATATGTCAATTGGTTTGCTTAGCTCAGCTGAGACCGGGAGCGTCACGTGACTACTCTAAATTGGAGAAGCACGGTAGCCCGTCTTTCTCGTTAGCCCCGCATTTATTCACCAGCCGAGAGGGATAAATAAGAAAAGAATGTAAATAAATATATAGCCAAGATTTTTTACTGTTTTCATTAATATAATGTAATTGTTTTTGTTTAAACTGACTGGTAGTTGACACTTTGCTGAGTGGGGCTTTTCCGAATTTCTTGTATTTTATTTATTTATTTATTTTGATATTCCAATAGCAACATTTTTCCATTTGTTTATTTGGCGGTAATTTTGGCTACGGTATGGCGATAGTTATCTTCTTATGAAATCGGTCGACGGGACAATGGGGAAGTACCTCCTTTTTTCTGTAAGTGAAGCAAGCCGAAACTAGTGCAGTTACTAAAAAACAAATTTTTCGCAAAGCATTTTTCTTCCACTTCTTTAAATTATTTTTTTCAAAAAATTTTTAATAAATATTTCTAAAAAAAAATATATATATGCGTTTTATTGTCTTATTTTACATTTATTTATCGTTTTTTTAGTTTTAAATATCATGCTTCTTCAGCCTTAATAAATTTAAGGTATGAACTATTTTCATGTTCATCTCCAAGGTAAATAAATATAATGTAGCAAAGAAATATAAAACTACTCTTACATGAAACATATAATTCTTGAACTTTTAATGTTCCAACACATAATAAAACTCGCTTTATTTGTCTTCTTCACTATTTTATTTCTAGACACGCAACTTATTTGTTTCACTTTTCTGAGAATGTAATAACTATTTTTTTTATTAAATATAATTATTCCCTTAGGATTATAACCTAGTACTTTAAATTCCGAGTAGGTGCTGATATCCTATCTTTTATAAATCACTTCGTGTTTATAATTTACATATCAAAATAAGCTCTATATTTGTTTCTTTTCTTATTAAATTAAAAGTAAAAGCTCTTTTTTTTCTTTTTCTTTATCAAAAACCACTTTTTTTAAGCATTCGTCATTATTGGTAAACTTCATTTATTTATCGAAATTTTTAATTACGAAATAAATATTTTTATACGTAAAATAAATTTACATTTTTTATTTCTCTGGATAACTGAAATTCAAAAGCGCAGATGACACAGAATATTCTTTTTAAAAGCATTATATCCCATGTTCAAATGTTCATGTTTTTTCATAAAATTTGTTTTAAAGCGTTTAAAAATATCAAAGTCAAATTATAAGTTGAAACAAGCATGAATACCAAAAAAAAAAAAAAAAAAAAAAAATACTTTTGTAATAGCATTCCATTAATTATTTTTTTCCATAAAATATTTTGTAAGGTTTCGTAAAATTCGATATTTAAGTAATAAAGTCGATTTATTTATTGTTTGCTGACTCTTAAAATTGAGCTGTTTATTTAGTCTAATGAAATTATCTATTTTTAGTCTATTTAAATTCTATTTTAAATTTATTTATTTATTTATTAAATAAAATCTTAAAAGTATTGCTTCTTTATTAGCTTTAGTACAGGATAATATCCTTTGGGCCTCAATTTCTGTAAAAAACTGACAAACTGTAAAAATAGACAAATGCTTCTTAATCTACAAAAATATAATCTAACCACAAACGAAAGTATAAAATGACCTCTTCTGAGTTACCTATGATTTCCAAAAACGTCCTTTATCATTCGAAACCTCAGAAATCCATATATTTTCGAGATTTAAAGAATCTTTATAAAACACAGTTTCTTTTGCTGCCAATATTTTTCGGAAACGTTTCCGAATTATTTTTATACTGTATTAATAAGTTTTGTCAAACCGGAATATTGGTGTTTAGGAAGCTATTAATTCTCAATTAAACATTTTCAGCTGCGCAATTGAATTTATAAATGCAAGATTAAAAAAATAATATTAATTTTAATGTTAATGTTAATGTTTATCATGTTTGCATGTAAAACATGTTAGTTAAACATGCAAATGATTACTTGAGAATTAATAACATCCATAAAACCTATACTCCGGGTTGTGACAATAACTATTTAATGCGTTAAAAACTAATCGGAAACGTTTCCGAAAATCCATGAAAGCAACAGAAACTGTTTTTTTTTAAAGGTGGTTCTCAAATGACTTGCTGAACAACGCGAAACTTTCTGACACATTTTCTGACTCATTTTTAAATCCAAAAGCATAAAATTGTCAAGGTTGAATATTGAAGCGATTTGGAATCGAAATGAGTTTTCCATTTTTTGATAAATAAATTACTTATCGAGTTATAAGCGATTCGTGTTACGTAACGACACAATTTAACCCTTTCTGGCTCTGCTATCTCGGGAATTCGGTTCAAAACGCCGACTTTGACAGTATTTTCTGAAAGATCTTCTGCCTTTACCAAAAAATTAAAAACCCATTTCGATGACATAGTTTCTGAATAAGAACACCTGCCAATTTCATTCGTTTCCGTTCAAAAATGAATTCAAAATTGTGTCAGAAAGTAGCTAATTTGGATTTGAGAACAGCCTTAAATATCGAAAATGTATTGGTTTCTGATGTTTCTTAAGATAAAGAACGGTTTTCGGAATCGTTAGTAACTGCGAAGAGGTTACTGTATATTTTCGTTCGTGGTTATACTGTGTAACCTGCCAATAACATCTGCCAATTTCATCCATTTCCGATCAAAAATGAATTCAAAATTGTATCAGAAAGTAGCTACTTTGGATTTGAGAACAGCCTTAAATATCGAAAATGTATTGGTTTCTCAGGATAAAGAACGGTTTTCGGAATCATTAGTAACTGGGAAGAGGTTACTGTATATTTTCGTTCGTGGTTATACTATGTTTTCCCAGGTTAAGAAACATCTGGTTTTGTTTTTTGTTTTTTTCTTTTACTGTGTGTTTTACCACGTACATATCTAAAGTATTATATGTAATGTGGTAAAGAAATATAAAACCACTCATATAAAACATCTAATCCCTTCACGTTATAAGACATCGTAAAACACATGTTATTTGTCTTCTGTACTATTTTCTGGACACGCAACTTACTACTCTGTTTTACTTTACTAAAAAAGAAAAATTAAGTTTTCATTAAATATTATTATGTCGTTTGGTCATGATTCCAAGAAGGTTTTCATCTTCTTCTTTTATAAATTATTCTGTTTTTAAAATTTGCACAGTAGAATATAATTTTATTTATCAATGCAAAATTAATTTTTATTCATCATTTCCTAATAATGTCATTATGAAAATGCCTATAATGTCTTTATGTCACACAAGTTACAATGCATTAAATGTAGTAATTGTTTATATATATGATCTATTTATATGCTTCATTGACTCAATCTTTACCCGAAATTTAATTTCAGAAGTTAATTCTATTACTAATTTGCAATTCACTTATCCACCCCTGTCGCGCTCGACGACCTAACTGTTCGGAGTTTTCCGTGGTTTTCTTCTAACCTTGCCGTAAATACGGGTTAGGATCCCTTAGAAAGATCCCCACGGAGAGCACTCCCTCCTAGGGCCTATATCCCTCGTGTAGATAATCGGCCGTCTTAGATCAACCAACTAACCAACCAATTAAATTATCACCGTTTAACATTACACAATATTTATAACAAAAAATGTCTCCTGTAACTTTATATTTCATAGGTTCCTATATCTAATATTTTATATACATTAACTGCCGTAACATATTACTATTATTTTAATTAATTTTTTTAACAATATTATGTAATTATACCACGTAACTATTATACAAGACTTCTTCAGGGACCCAAAAAAGTACTGTTATAAACATGTTATTATTAAAATTCTATGAAAAAAGAAACTGTGTTCAACAAAATTACGAATTTCAACAGTATTATATAATTACACAGCGTAACTATTCTATAATACTTCTTCAGTGACCCCAAAAAGTATTATTATAAACATGCCATCATTAAAATCCTATGAAACAAGAAACTGTTTTCAACAAAATTACGAATTTAATCTTTGTGAATCCACTATTTTGTCAAAAATAGTTGTTGTATGAAATCTTACAAACAATAGTTGAATAGCTTTATAAAGCTGAATTAACATATTTTTCATTAAATTATAAGTCGAAATAACCATTTGCACCACAAAAAATTTCTTTTTTTTCATAGCGTTCCATTGCTGTTCCATTTTATTTTTCGTAAAATTTGTTGTAATGTTTCCTAAAATTCGATATTTAAATAATAAAGTCGATTTATTTTTTATTCGTTTACTCTTAAAATCCATGCTGCTTTTCCAGTCTAAAGAAATTATCTCTTTTCAGTCTATATAAATTCTATTTTAAATTTATTTATTTATTAAATAAAGTCTTAAAAGTCTTGCTTCTTTAATATTTTTAACACTTTGTTGACTGCTCATGCGTAGAGGAACTTGGGGTATTATGGAATAGTGCGGTAATATGGAATACCAAGGTTTTTTTTTGGTAAAGTGCTGCCACCAAGCGGCAATATCATAATCTACTTAAGAATGTTTCCATAATGCCCCCCCTTCCCCAACCTTCCTCCAGAACGTAAAGTTCGTCGGTCGACGCCAGGGCGCTTTGTGTGAATAAATATTTGTTGTTTCTGGTTCTTTGGAAAGTTTCAAGGGATAATTTTTCAATATTGTTATTCATTATTAGAAGTAATATTTTTACATTGAAATTAAACATAATGTACACCGAAATAATAACAGGTTATGATGTAATACTCATTCTTTAGTTCACGATTCACACCAATAAATATAGAGTAATTTTTTCCCAAATCGGCGGTGTTGAGTTACATGGAATACCAATATCTCACGGTGCTGCATTATTATGGTAGCGAGAGACAGATACTCATGTTTGGGATTTATGCAAATCTGAAGTATGAACTGAAGTCAAGTATATTGGTTGACTACCTAGACACTATATTTTAATCATCTCTTTTCTTACCATTGCATCTGTTTTTTGCCGAATTCTGTTATTCTCCTTAATTTTTAACCCCATATTCTGGCTATATCATAATACCCTCCGAAAAAGATTTTCATTATTATTATTTGTTTGCATGTGATGGAACTTCGTAAAATGATTTTGGTCTACAATTAACTGAACACAGATAGATGAAGTTTGTGTTTTTATACGGGTTTTAAACAATATCCAGATGTGATATTGCCTCAAATATAGATGCTATTACATAATGCACGAAGTTCCGCTATAGTCGTGGTTTAAAACCTGCATCGCTGAAAAAAGGCGTGTCCTGCATACCTAGTTCCGCCTACATATATTTTTTGAGTAAAAGTTTGGTAAATTTTTATCTAAACGAATATGTATTTATATAATATATTTGGGGATATTTTGTTAGTCTCTATTAAATAGAGTAATATTTTATAAAATAAACTATTTGCTAACGCATAAATTCGATAAATTTATCTAAGAATCGAACTTACCAAAGACAATTTCAGAAAAGAACGAGGCTTGTATGGTTTCAAAACCCAGATTTCATATTAAATTGCCGTTCAATAAAGTGTAATTACATAGTAATATCATTTATGGTATCCTGTTTTTCAACTTCATATCCAAAATATGTGCAATGTAGTAAAGAAATATAAAACTACTCTTATATATATCATCTAATTCTTGAAGCTTGCATGTGACAAGACATAGTAAAATACTTTTTATTTGTCTTCTGCACTATTTTCTAGACACGCAACTTGTTACTATTTTTCACTTTTCTGAGAAAGTAAAAAGAAATTTTCATTAAATATGATTATTTCCTTTAGTCATACTTTAGATTCCAAAGAGGTTTTGATGTCATATCTTTTATAAATTACTTCATGTTTATAATTTGCATATCAAAATGTGGTTTTAAGACTGAAATTACCTTTTTAAAAATAAAAGAGATTAATTTATTTTAGAGGCTTAAATTTACTGAGTTGAGACGCGTTAATCGGAATCAGAAAACGCGCTTGCGAAGCAATTATATCTATTTAATATTTATGGTTTTAAATTTCTGATAACGTGGATATTTTTATTACATGAAGGTATTTCATTAATACAGAGTATGTTATAATTCGCGGTTTAATTTACTTCTCTTAATGCTATTTTGCTTTTACTGAGATAAATTTTAATCAGTAGTATATTAAAACATTTTTAAATGGTTAGCTTTAATACTCAGTAATATCATTTAAGTTATCAACTGTTTTCCAGGTTCATCTCTAAAATATATATATAATGTAGTAAAGAAATATAAAACTACTCTTATCTAATATATATCATCTTTCGTGAGACAAGACGCAGTAAAACACGTTTTATTTGTCTTCTGTGCTATTTTCGAGATACGCAACTTATTACTCTGTTTCACTTTTTTGAGAAAGTAAAAAGAATTTTTCATTAAATATGATTATTTCCTTTGGTCATAATTTAGATTCCAAAGAGGTTTTGATGTCATATATTTTATAAATTACTTCATGTTTATAAGTTGCATATCAAAATGCAGTTTTAAGACTGCAATTACCTTTTTTAAAAAGAAAAGAGATTAATTTATTTTAGATGCTTAAATTTACTGAGTTCAGACACATTAATCTGAATGAGAAAACGCGCTTGCGAAGCAGTTATATCTATTTAATATCAATGGTTTTAAATTTCTGATAACGTGGATATTTTTATTACATAAAGGGATTTCATTAATACTAAGTTTGTTATAAATTCGCGCTTTAATTTACTTTTCTTAATGCTATTTTCCTTTAAATCAGACAAATTTTAATCAGTAGTATATTAAAACATTTTTAAATCGTTAGCTTTTATACTCAGTAATATAATTTAAGATATCAACTGTTTTCCAGGTTCATCTCTTAAATATATATAATGTAGTAAAGAAATATAAAACTACTCGTATATATATCATCTAATACATATCATCTTTCATGTGACAAGACGTAGTAAAACACGTTTTATTTGTCTTCTGTGCTATTTTCGAGACACGCAACTTATTACTCTGTTTCACTTTTCTGAGAAAGTAAAAAGAATTTTTCATTAAATATGATTATTTCCTTTGGTCATACTTTAGATTCCATAGAGGTTTTGATGTCATACCTTTTATAAATTACTTCATGTTTATAATTTGCATATCAAAATGTAGTTTTAAGACTGCAATTACCTTTTTAAAAAGAAAAGAGATTAATTTATTTTAGATGCTTTAAATTGACTGAGTTGAGACACGTTAATCGGAATCAGAAAACGCGCTTGCGAAGCAATTATATCTATTTAATATTGATGGTTTTAATTTCCGATAACGTGGATATTTTTATTACATAAAGGTATTTCATTAATACCGAGTATGTTATAATTCGCGTTTTAAATTTCTTCTCTCGATGCTATTTTCCTTTTACTGAGATAAATTTTAATCAGTAGTATATTAAAACATTTTTAAATGGATAGCTTTAATACTCAGTAATATCATTTAAGTTATCAACTATTTTCCCGGTTCACCTCTAAAATATATATAATGTAGTAAATGAATATAAAACTATTCTTATCTAATATATATCATCTGTCGTGTGACAAGACGTAATAAAACACGTTTTATTTGTCTTCTGTGCTATTTTCGAGATACGCAACTTATTACTCTGTTTCACTTTTTTTGAGAAAGTAAAATAAAATTTTCATTAAATATGATTATTTTTTTTAGTCATACTTTAGATTCGAAAGAGGTTTTAATGTCATGTCTTTTATAAATTACTTCATGTTTATAATTTGCATATCAAAATGTAGTTTTAAGACTGCAATTATCTTTTTAAAAAGAAAAGAGATTAATTTATTTTAAATGCTTAAATTTACTGAGTTCAGACACGTTTACCTGAATGAGAAAACGCGCTTGAGAAGCAATTATATGTATTTAATATCGATGGTTTTATATTTCCAATAACGTGGGTATTTTTATTTTTCACTAATACCGAGTATCTTATAATTCGCGGTTTAATTTACTTCTTTTAATGCTATTTTCCTTTTACTGAAATAAATTTTAATCAGTAGTATATTAAAACATTTTTAAATGGTTAGCTTTAATACTCACTAATATCATTTAAGATATCAACTATTTTCCAGGTTTATCTCTAAAATATATATAATGTAGTAAATAAATATAAAACTATTCTTATATAAATCATCTAATATATATAATCTTTTGTGTGACAAGACGTAGTAAAACACGTTTTATTTGTCTTCTGCACTATTTTCGAGACACGCAACTTATTACTCTGTTTCACTTTTGTGAGAAAGTAAAAAGAAAATTTCATTAGATATGATTATTTCCTTTAGTCATACTTCAGATTCCAAAGAGGTTTTGATGTCATATCTTTTATAAATTACTTCATGTTTATATTTTGCATATCAAAATGCAGTTTTAAGACCGCAATTAAATTTAAGAAGAAAATAGATTAATTTATTTTAGGTGCTTAAATTTACTGAGTTCAGACACATTAATCTAAATGAATAAACGCGCTTCAACAGCAATTATATGTATTTAATGTCGATGGTTTTAAATTTCCGATAACATGGATATTTTTACTACGTAAATCGTTTTATTTAAGACTGAGTAATGTTATAATTTGCAATTTAATTTACTCCTCTTAATGCTTTCTAAGATAAGTTTTAATCAGTAGTATATAAAAACATTTTTAAATGGTTTTGCTTTAACACTCTGTAACATCGTTCAAGGTATCAACCGTTTTCCAGGTTCATCTCTAAAAAATATATAATGTAGTAAAGAAATAAAAAACTACTCTTATATATATCATCTTTCATGTGACAAGACGTAGTAAAACACATTTTATTTGTCTTTAGCACTATTTTCGTGGCACGCAACTTATCAATCTGTTTCACTTTTCTGAGAAAGTAAAAAGAAATTTTCATTAAATATGATTATTCCCTTTGGTCATACATTAGATTTATAAGAGGTTTTAATGTTATATCTTTTATAAATTACCTCCTGTTTATAATTTGAATATCAAAATATAATTTTAAGACTGTAATTAACTTTTTAACCGCTTGGGGACGAGCGACACGTATTCGTGACGCATAAGATGTTCAGAATCCTCGATTATTCCCACCAGATATTTTTTATTGTAAGCTTTGCCTTATTAAATCTTAGCATTTCTGCGATTCAAGTAGACGAAAATTTCTGTTTTAAAAAACCGGTGGAAAAAGATTAAAAATTCTATAAAAGACGCTCGTCGCGAAGGGGTTAAAAAGAAATGAGATTAATTTAATTTAGATGCTTAAATTTACTGAGTTCAGACACGTTAATCTGAATCAGAAAATGCACTTCAGTAGCTATTATATGTATTTAATATCGATGGTTTTAACTTACTGATAATGTGAATATTTTTTATTACATAAAGCTATTTCATTAAGACTGGGTAATGCTACAATTTGCAGTTTAAATTACTTCTCTTGATGCTATTTTCTTTTTATTAAGATAAATTTTAATTAGACGTATATATATATATATATATATATATATATTTATAAACTTTAACTGGTCCTTTTCTGAATTATTTTCATATCAATATTTAGTTTTAATACAGAATAATATCATTTAAGGTATCAACTATTTTCCACGTACATATCTAAATTATATATAATGTAGTAAAGAAATATAAAACTACTCTTATATATATCATCTAATTCTTGAACCTTTCATGTGACAAGACGTAGTAAAACACGTTTTATTTTTCTTCTGCACTATTTTCTATACACACAACTTATTACTCTGTTTCACTTTTCTGAGAAAGTAAAAAGAAATTTTCATTAAATATTATTATTTTCTTTGGTCAAACATTAGATTCCAAAGAGATTTTGATGTCCTATCTTTTATAAATTACTTCATGTTTATGTTTTGCATATCAAAATGTAGTTTTAAGACTGCAATTACCTTTTTAAAAAGAAAAGAGATTAATTTATTTTAGATGCTTAAATTTACTGAGTTCAGACACATTAATTTGTATGAGAAAACGCGCTTGCGAAGAAATTATATCTATTTAATATCGATGGTTTTAATTTCCGATAACGTGGATATTTTTATTACATAAAGGTATTTCATTAATACTGATTATGTTATAATTCGCGGTTTAATTTACTTCTATTGATGCTATTTTTCTTTTACTGAGATAAATTTTAATCAGTAGTATATTAAAACATTTTTAAATGGATAGCTTTAATACTCAGTAATATCATTTAAAATATCAACTGTTTTCCAGGTTCATCTATAAAAAATATATAATGCAGTAAAGAAATATAAAACTACTCTTATATATATCATCTTTCGTGTGACAAGACCTAGTAAAACACGTTTTATTTGTCTTCTGGACTATTTTCGAGACACGCAACTTATTACTCTGTTTCACTTTTTTGAGAAAGTAAAAAGAAATTTTCATTAAATATGATTATTTCCTTTGGTCATACTTTATATTCCAAAGAGGTTTTGATGTCATATCTTTTATAAATTACTTCATATTTATAATTTGCATATCAAAATATGGTTTTAAGACTTTAATTCACTTTTTAAAAAGAAAATAGATTAATTTGTTTTAGATGCTTAAATTTACTGAGTTCAGATATGTTAATTATGATAATCTGAATTTTAAAACGCACTTCAGAAGCAATTATATGTATTAATGCATTTAATATCGATGATTTTAAATTTCCGATAATGCGGATATTTTTATTACATAAAGCGATTTCATTAAGATTGAGTAATGTTATAATTCGCAGTTTAATTTACTTCTTTTATTGTTATTTTCCTTTTAATAATATAAATTTTAATCAGTAGTATATGTAAAAACAATTTTAAATGATTCTTTTCTGAATTATTTATCATATCAATATTTAGTTTTATTACAGTGTAATATCATTTAAGGTATCAACTATTTTCCACGTTCATCTCTAAAATATATATAATGTAGCAAAGAAATATAAAACTACTCTTATATATATCATCCGATTCTTGAACCTTTCATGTGACAAGTCGTAATAAAACACGTTTTATTTTTCTTCTGCACTATTTTCCAGACACGCAACTTATTACACTGTATCATTTTTGTGCAAAAGTAAAAAGACATTTTTATTAAATATGATTATTTCCTTTAGTCATACTTTAGATTCCAAAGAGGTTTTGATGTCATATCTTTTATAAATTACTTCATGTTTATAATTTGCATATCAAAATGTAGTTTTAAGACAGTAATTAACTTTTTATAAAGAAAATAGATTAATTCGTTTTAGATGCTTAAATTTACTGAGTTCAGACACGTTAATTTGAATCAGAAAATGGAGCAATTATATGTATTTAATATCGATGGTTTTAAATATCCGATAACGTGGATATTTTTATTACATAAAGCGATTTCCTTGAGCCTGAGTAATGTTATAATTCCCACTTTAATTTACTCCTCTTAATGATATTTTCCTTTTTTACTAAGATGAATTTTAATCAGTAGTATATAAAAACATTTTTAAATGGTTCTTTTCTGAATTAGCTTATCTAATTTCTTGATTAGCTTATCAATATGTTTGTTGATTTTATGCATGCAGCATATGATAATAAGTGAGGACTTTGTAAAATGTACATTAATATTGATGGTCTTAAGTTGAGGAAATTAAGAAAGGTAAAGTTTTTTTTTATTTTATCATTCTTCTTCTTTTAAAAATATTTTGCGGATTCTTGAAAAAAAAAAAAATCTGTGTTTATTTTAAAACTAATAGAAATAAAACTAATTAAATTAAAATAAGGAATTTTGCTATTTTAGACTACAGTACCATTAATTCCTTTAAAGTTTTGTCATTAACGATTTAGATATTTACTAATAGGTGATGAAGATGCGGAAGTTGAAAACATTTATAACGATACTTTTTATCTATGCCGTAAAACTTAATGAATCGAAAAATATTTTTTGATAAGAAAAATATTTTATAATTATTCAAAACAATCACACATTTACACTAATAATTATAATTTTAGTAATTTAATGAATAAAAAAAATATTGACTGTTTTAAAATTAATTTAAAAATAAATATTTGACACGAAAAAACTGAGCAATATTGTTCTTTGCATGATTTTCGCGTTTTTTACCATGAATTTTGAGTTAAACAGAGCTTTATTGAGCTAAAGGTATTGTTGATATTTTCGACTATTGCAACAATATATAAGGTGTAAGTATAAAGTATTTCTCTGATTACGAAAATATATTGCGCGGTAAATGTTATACCTAGGCTTATGTTTATTTTTCTAAGTTGCAAATACTGTAATCAAGTTTGTAATAAAACCATCAGCCTTAGTAAATTTCAGCATGCGCCAACTTTGTTGCTGGATGAATTCCAAGACGGTATTCTAGTTCTCGACAGCTGTTGTCGAACTTTAATTTATTTCTTTTTATTCTTGTAGATTTCTTCTTTTGAAGTTATTGATTTCTTCTTTAGGGGTTCTTCTTTAGCGAATTTGCGACATCAGTTCGCGATATCGAAATAATGAAGAAACAGACGCTGTAAGAAAGATGCAGCTTCCCGTTTTTTAAACATAATTGGTCTTATTACGCTATATACAATTTACAAGAATAAACATAAGTGTACACTGTTAAAAATTTGCATCAAACTGTTCACCCACTCAACCGTTTTTAGAGAAAACGGTTGGTTATACAACCGTAATTTAACTCTAATCTGACCATAATATGGTCAGAATAGCGTTAAATTACGATTGTGTAATCGTTTTCTATAAAAACGGTAAAATGATTTGACTGTTTGCTGCAAATTTTTAATAATGCAAATATAATAGTTTCTGTGCAATATTTTTTTTTATAATCAGGGAGCGACTTTATGTTCATACGGTATATTAATGTAGTACTTTATTGCTATCACTAAATTGGACAACTATTTAAATTTATTTTCTCGCACAAATGCTTTCACAGTTTTTCTTTTTTCTTTCTTTTTCTTTTTTTTTATAGATTATATTTTCTGCATTATTAAAGTTATAAACTGTAATGTATAAATGGACGATCTTTACGAAATTATAACTTTTTCTAATTGAAAAACTGTATAGGCTTCTCTTTAAAAGTTAGCATGATTTTTTTTTTTTTTTTTTTTTGCTGTCCAATGATCTAAAATAGAGCATTTTATAAGGAAATCCACTGACATTACCGATTCTACATGTCGTTCTACAAAATGTATCTTTGCACTGATGGAAAAGTTTTTTTTTTTTTTCAAGAATTATGTGCTTTTTATTTTAACGATTTATTTGAACTCAAGTAGGTTATTTATTATCTTGTTTCATATATATATGTTATTAGGGCTTAATATTGTCGATTTTAGGCATAATGCTGACAATATTTGATGAAATAGCATATATCTACTATGAATATTCTTATAAAGTTCCTCTGGAGATTCTATAAGATATTCATAGTTTTCCAATTTTTGCTTTTTTACATGTGTTTTCATTTTTAAATATATGACTATATATATATCGCCAAACTATAACGCCAAAGCCAATAAACAAATGAAAGCAAATTCCCATTCAAATCTCAAAGTTAAAAAAAAAAAAAAAAAAAAAAAAAATCGAGGTTTGTATGAATAAAGCGTCAACTATCAGTAACTTTAAGCAATAAAATTTACAATAAATATATTTATGAAAACAGACAAAAAGAAAATATTATATTGGATATTTAATTATTTGCATTATTTTTATTAATTATCCCTCTCAGCTGGTGGATAAATGTTTGTGACGTCAGTTGAAACTGATATATTTATCGTACATAACTAAGCATCGCAACATTTTTTCAATGCCTTTTCCCTTTTAATATCATGACGTCGTTGCTTCATTACATAATTTTTATTTTAATTAATGAAATACTTAATAATGCCGTAAAACATCATTAAAAATACAAATAAACGTCTAATAAAAAATCGCACGATGACATTTCAAACACGTGTAACGTAGCTGACATCAAGTGAATGTGGTGTCACGATCATGCATTTTTGGCGTTAAATTGTATAATTTGGCGATAGTTTTTTTTTTTTTTTTTTTTGGAAGGTGGTCGACCGGATAATGGAGAAGAGCCGATTTTTTAAATGTATTGAAAAGTTCCTTCCGTTTGGGAAAACCAATTCGTACCGGAAAATTCTGCCCATCAATTATTAGAAATTAGATAGCGGAATTAATGTCGAATAATTAAATGATAGAATTTTCCGGTACAATCCAACTTTTCCAAACGAAAATAACTTTCCGTACAACCCAATAACAAAAGGTGACATATTATCATGTGGAAATAAATATATAGTTAAAAAATAAAGTTAAGAAGAAACTAAATTTTTTAGTGTAAATTTTGTTTTAAGATTTAATGTTATTTTAGAATCTATTAAATTGAAATTTTCTATCATTGTAACTTCCTTGACTTAACTGTGAAAAGAGAACAAAGTTATGTATAAATCAGAAACTCAAATTTCCAATAATGGTCGGAAATAAGAATTTTATGCGAAAGAATGAAAGTTTAATTTAATATTTCTCTCTCTTCGAACAAATTAAATTATTCAAATCACTTTTCTTTCCAGAAAATGGCGCAAAATTTAGTTTTCGTAAAATGTCTTTAATATTTAAGTTATTTTTACTGCACGTTTCAAGAGAATGAAAATTGTTGTTTTAAATGCGAGTCAAAGAATATTAATATATTCTCTATGTAATGGAAGAAGTATCAAGATCAAATTTAATTCCGAGGAAATCAGAATAGAAATTGTAATTTGCATAACGGATCGCAGCGTCGAGGGGAAACTGTTTATTTAAATATTTTAAAATGATATTTTCTACTCGTGAAAATTTCAGGAAGTTTTGATGAGAATGCATATTTTGCTTTTATATTATTTTGAATTTAAAGTAGCGGACACTCAACCTAGCTTTTAGAATTGTTGCTGTTACATTTGCTGATTTTATAATAGAAAGTTTAAATTTATAAATAAGTTCCAACATAATGTTCTTACCTTATATTTTAAGAGGATTATGAAATTTTAAAATTGTTTTAGGAAATGTAATTTTTATGTCTAAGGTAGAAGTTGTTGAAAAGTTTTTCAAAATGCATAAGACTTTCAAAAATATGTTTTGGCTACATAAAATATCATATTTCATCTTACTCTTGTTTAACATAACAAATCGTATTTTGTAACTGGATCTTTTTAAAAATGTATAAAAATTCTTATTAACCATTCAGTTCCTAGCTAAACTATTTACGTCATAGAGCTTATATTTAACAAACCATTTATGTAAAAATTCTTTTGCGTTTCAAACAGACACGCACACGCACACATATATATAATGCAACAGAGACATATATTGTTAACAGAAAGAAGTGTATTAATTACCTTTTTAAATGTATTCTGGAGTTCTGCATCGGATGGGGTAAACCGAAGTTACTCCAACATGACCCGGCTCGCAGTTCGTCCCGGGTTGTGCTGATGCTAATGTTTGTCATTGCGGGTCAGAATCGGGTTTTATTAACTTCAAATTTTTCGGGTTGCTTTGATTTTTTTCTGCGTGTTACAACGTTAACTTGTATAACTTTTTAAATGGCTAGGTTAGAATTAAGAGCGTGTTTCATTTCCCCAAAAACGTTTTAATCATCATAAAAAAATTTACAGAATAGAAATATCTTGATTTAAATTTTAGTTTTGATGTTTGGAGTAACTGTCGATTTTATTGCTATTTTTAAGGACATATGGTGGAAAAACAAAATCCAAAATTTTAAAAATATAAAGCTATTTTATCTGGTTTTTTTTTTTCAATATTTTTAGCTATATTCTGTTGTAATACAATCGACTTTGTTAGTCAATTTTGTTTAAATATTTCGAAGTTCGGCGGATAGATTAAATGGTTAGTAACATCTTTGTACCGAAATAATTAGTCTAATAAAATTAATTATCATAGAAATAATTAACGTTTCAACAAAACAGAAAAGTGAATTGACTTAATGCACTACTCCGCTTACAATCACGGTACATTCTGAACTGGCATCAGATTTATCAAAGAAGACATGAATTGACGAACAGCTGTGTAACAAGTGCTTCCGGAAGTGGTTTATGATACTTGTATTGTCGCTTAAGAGGTCATTAAATTGCGGCTTAACCTTTTATCTCTTTTCGCAATTAGATATTAATTACATAAATCTTAAATAATTGTGCACTTATCTGGACGAAAAAAAAGTTTGTTTTCATATTTATTATCTTCATTATAACCTGTCATAAACCTTTGGATTTTTTTATCATATTTATTCTGTTTATAGATTTATTTTTACTCTATTGTTGATTTTTATCTACAAGTTAGGGGGTTATTTTAATACTAAATATTTTAAGGAAAAAATCCTTTACAGTGTATATGTACATATTAGTGTATATATACGTATATAAAATAAATTAATTAAATAAAATTATAAATTTTGTTATATATATATATATATATATATATATACACGTGTTTCGTATTTTATTCCCCACCATGTCGTCTAATATCGCTATATATGTATATGGGTGTGTATTATATGTGCATGAATATATAAGTAGATGGTATTTAAACAAAATGTTAAATTAAAAGATTATGATTTTTTATAAAATTATTTATTTTATTGAGATCCTGAGTGATTTATATTTTATTACATGCATTATATTTTAATACATAACATCTAATTCCCTGAAATGTCATGACAATATATAAGAGAAGCTTTTTGTTTCTTTTATTTTGTCTATTACAAAATATGTAGCAGAAAAGAGTAATAAAAAGGAATTTATTAAATAAACTAATAATTTATTATTTTATACGTAGTAATATATACCGTATTTTACTTCAAATGTTTAAAAAAATGTTCAAAAGTTCAAAATTATGTTATTTTACTTCAAAAAGGAAGAAATCCCAAATAGGTTTAAGAAAATAAATATCCATAAACTTGCCCTATGTGTTTCTGAAATAACTTATTTACGAATAATTTCATTCATGCATCTTGTGATTATGCGAATTTTGAAGTAGAAATTTGAATACTCCTTGTTAACCTAGATAAATCATTGCGCACATGTGCAATGAGAGTTTATTGGGTGTAAGTGGAACTTAATTGAACTTAACTCTCGGCAATATTTATTGACCCTTAATCATACAACTACCGGAAATTTTACTCAACCTTGATGAATACATTTCACATCAGAATTGTTAGTTAAAACTATTGAACATTTTTATTTTCTGTAGTTCTCTACAGTATATATTTAATTTATTTTATGAAAAAAATTTTGGTTCGAATAGTCATTTTGAATGCACCTGTAGGGTCAATTAGACCCGTCTGGTAGACAGAGGGTTACTGAACAATTGCGGAACTATTCACTAGAACCAATTTTTGGAACAGATGTGTTACACTCACGCACCGATGTTTGGCGACTTTTTGATTGGCGCGATTTCCTAGCCCGCGCCAAACCAATAACTTAACACAATAGACGGGATACCATTAAAGGAAAAAATCCCCAAATTTTGGCGACTTTTTTTCCTTTTTATAACCGATTAAAGAAAAAAAAAACAGTGCGTAAGTGTAAGACATCATAGTCCAATTTTTATTGCCCAAATGTGTTCCAGTTGTTACAGTCAAATTTCCATTTGGACACCAGTATCATTGCACAAAAAAATTCGCCTTATCTAATCTCAAAATTTTAGTAATTAAGTAATGTAAAAAAAGTTTGTCAAAAAAAGTGGTACCAAAATAATAATAATAATTGGAAACAATACATTTGGACATTAACCCTTCTTTGCATGAGTTTTTCTTTTACAATTGTGTTTTTTTTATACATATATTAAATATTAGACACCAGAAATTTTAAGATAGATTTTTAACTTTCTTTAGCAACATAGTTCACGAGAAATTTACTGGATTAATATTTCTATATAAATATAGTGGTGGCGAAGAAGTTGATTTATTTGTTAAAAGTTAAATAAACAGTGATGAAAATTTACATCACTATGCAATTAAGGGTTAAAAATAAATTGTCGCTAATATGGCGGCATTCGTTCGTTAAGGCTTAACAATGATGGCTGGTATTACGTGTTCATTTGGAGGATACTCATGGGAATATAGCTGTTAAGGTTTTGCTTCCGAGACGGAACATTACAAAGGCTAAAGGTCAATTGAGAAAAGTGATTTTGAAATTTGTGTTCCAACTATTTGAAAGTGCTCAGTAACTTGCTTATATTGTTCAAGAAAAGACAATGTTATTTCATATGTGTCTTTTAAAATTTTTATTTGTTATTTAAAATAAAGTTTATTCGTAGATTATTTTTCTATTGTTAGCTTTTAAAGAAATTTAAAATTCATTTCGCTGTTTAAAAAAATAGGAATCTATGAAAATTTAATTTATTACAAGTCTTCGTATACATATTTTTTGAATTAAAAGTATACAAGAAATTAAGTATTTTAAAGAGAACAATATTTATGAAATTTTAATTTATGTTTACCAAATGTTCATTAAAGTTAATTAAAATATACATATTACATAAATTATGATGTGTATGTGTGTGTGTGTGTGTGAATATATAATTCAATCACATTACAGCAAAAATATTCAAATTGATGCATTTTTATAAAACAATGTATTTCTAAAATCTATTTTTGTCTTTCATATTTTATTAAACATATTTTACTTTAATACTAGTTGTTGTCTTAAAATAAAATTAGATTATGCTAGAAAACCATATTTACTTTTGTGTACCGGAAAATACTTAACAAAAATAATGATATCAAAATAAAAGCTATTATATTTAATAATAGCATCAAAATTTTTATGTATTTTTAAGAAGCAACGAATATCCATACACTTACTCTATTTCTAAAATAACTTTGGGTAATAATATCAATCATGCACCTTATAGCTACACGAATTTCTAAGTAGAAATTTGAGTATTCCTTGTTGACCTAGATAAATCACTGCGCAGATGCGTTAAGAGATTTATATGATATAAGTGGAACTTAATTCATGCTTAACTCTCAGCAATATATATTAATAATGATAGCTTGTATCATGTGTTCATTTGGAGGAGTCTCATGGGAATATAGCTGTTAAGCTTTTATTTCGTATAACGGAACAGCAAAAGGCTAAAGGTCAATTGAGAAAAGTGCTTTTGAAAATTGTGTCCCCACTATATGAAAGTACTTAATGAATTGTTTGAATTGTTCAACAGAAGACAATATTATTTAAAGTGCGTTTTTAAAATAATTTATATTTTAATTAAATAAATTTCTGAATCAATTTTTTTTATCGGTAGCTTTTAAAGAAATTTAGATCATTTTTTTGAAATTTTAAAGAATCTTTGGAAGTTAACTTTACCGTGTTCTATATATATTTTTATATTTTTATTTTATTTTATTTTTTATTTTTTGAAAACGTATCATGAAAATTGTGTTGTTATTTAATTTCTACGCTTTGTGCGAATTCTTATTTGTAATTATACGATATCTATTTATTGCCGTTCTCAAATAAAGCAATATTATTAATTCAAATTTATAAACATTGTAAAAATATTCAGGTTAATTTTGAATAAATTAAATAACACTTGTGATTGAACCTATACAATTCAGCTATGCCATTCAGCTCAATTGTGCGCTGTTTAGAAACTTGAGGAGCTTCAACTAGATTTTTGCGCCGACGGAATGTACCCAACCCGGATTCGAAAATTCTTCTTTAAGTCAACCCAGAACCCGACCAAATATAATTCGTCGACATGAAACTCGACCCATTTCAATTCGAAAACGACCCGAACCCTAAATATTCAAACCCGACCAGAACCCGAAGTGAAAGAAAATTAATCCATATTTTAGTACAATTGTGGAAAAGAAATCTATAATTAGATCTTTGATATCAATTTTAACTTTTTTTTTGTATAAAAATGGACATACATGCACTCTTTAATATTCAAATGTATAGTTATGTTTTCCAATTGAAAAATATTCAGGATTTTCTTTTGAAAAATCGGATCAACCCGAAACCGGACCAAACCGGAGTCGTCGGGTTCAGCTAAAATCGGGTTACTCGACCCGATGCTTTTCAACCCAATAATTTGTGATTCGATTTTGCATGAAAGACAAGGTTTTCAAATGTAACAAGGTTTTTGTTTTTATACTAAATCAAGGATTTTGATTATTTTTTCTTTAAAACATGGTAAAATGCCAAAAATTGACAATTGTTATTAATAACACATTAGGATTCAAGAATGTAATTCATACTTGAATTTTTCAGCGTTAAATTATTCTGTGTAATTCATTTTGAATTAGCTAAGTTATTTTTTCTACTTAGATAACAATAATAAACATATAAGTATTTAAATTTTTCAAATTTTAGAAACTGTAATAAAAAAAATTGATAAATATCACTAGTTTTAAACGTTTACTTTTCATATTAACTATACAAATTAAAGACAAAGAAGGAAATAATAAAGAACAACACAAATCGATAATGTAACATATACGTGATTTAGGTGTCACGTTGTAGCAAAATAACCATTAACGGTCATTATCTGAGAGGCAGTACAACGGTAAATATAATAAAAAGTAAAAAAAATTCTTTGTTTATAGTATTCCTATTTTTACTTTTTAAAAAAAGTATTATGGGTTACAATTAAAATTTTCTCAAATAAAAAGAATACAAGGAAATTCTCTCACCAGTATATATAAATTTGATTCTAATATTTTTACTATTAATTATTGATATAATTTTGAAACTCGCCAATAAAATATGTTATAACGTTTGAATATATTTCTAACTTCAACTTTATCCAAATAGAAGCTTGATTTTTGTCATTTATTAAAGATGCACGAGCATTAGAATACACTTAGCATTACAAATGCCCCGGAGTTTTGCTCTAAATATATACTTTTAGCAATTCTACCATCAGAAATGAAATTCAACGCTGCTGAAGACTAATTTAATAATATCATTTCCCATTCTGCTGATTAATTCATATTGTATTAAAGAGTCTATAATATGTGCATATAAAATATTCTGTGTGTTTCACCTTTTTCTTAATTTAAAAATGTGTCGAGTGTCATTAAATGAAGTGGTAATTTGCTTGATTTAAAGATTGTCGATTAAGATTAACTTCATTTAAAGATTGTGGATTGTAGATTAACTAAAATATGTTTGTCTTAAGTATGTTTTTGCAATAAAAATTATGCATGATATATATATATATATCATACATAATTTTTATTGCAAAATTATATTTTGCAAAATTATTGCAAAATATATTTTCACCGATCATGACCCTACACCCCAAAACCACCCTATGTATTAGGTTCACCGATATCTCAACCGAGTTCGTTGGGCAGCTTGGTACGCCATTTTGTTTCAAAATGGCGGCCACTAAAAGATTCAAAACTAAAAAATATATACAAAAACATTCGCAATTCAAATTAATTTTTTTGCTTAAGTGTTAGTCCTACAAACAAGGATTCCGGAGCACTTTTTGTTTTGCCTCTATCTTAAAAGATGGCTGAGATATATCAGTTTGATATTATAGGGTGGCTGACATTTTAAAACAAGCAGTTATTACAAAAAAAATCAGTGATAAATTAATGAGTTTTAGTGAACGTGATTTCTTGCAAATTATTGTCTTTCATTGTTGCAATCATTTTTCTAATCACACGTATAAAACTGTATATTCATATCCGTTAGCTTCGAATTCTCGCAAACTTGGGGATACTTGGAGAATTATCGCCAAATTTGGCGACCAAAAATCAATCTCTATTAATGAAGCCAACTTGGCTATAGCTGACTAATTTGGCAAATTTCTTATTCAAATTCAGTATTAACGAATTTTCTCTGCATTTTAGCTTGCTGTTTTCGAGTACCATTAGCTAAAATTTTAAAACGAAGATATAGGAAAGCTACCTTTTCCTCCCGGTACAGGCCGGAAGGACTGTGTGTGTAATGTCGAATGTCAGTAAATAAAGTGGTAATTTGCTTGATTTAAAGATTGTCGATATATATTTTTTAACTAATACTTTTTCTTACGTATTTTTTTGTAATAAATATGCAATGCAAGTTTTCACAAATGTTCATTTTGCTCTTCAAATATACCTGAAATAAAAGAGCAAAATAAGTAAAATGAAAAAGTGAAAATATGCGATAAACTTTTTTGTTGTTATTATTCCGATTTTTATTTTGTTATTTTTATTAAGCAATGTAAGTTAGAATTTCTAAAACAAAGAGAGTACAAGAAAATACCATAGTTCCACCAGTATATATATTTTTGACACTGTAAACATACACATATATACATATATAAATTATATAAATAACATATATAAATTGTAATCCATACATAAATTTGTAGATTATAAGAGTATTATGAGTATAATATTCAGGTTGGAACTTCGAATCATTTTGGACGAATGTCAAGGGGTTATGTTATAATAATAGTAGTTAACGAGATACTATATTTATCAACATCCACTTGGCATATAAAGCTTGATTAAAGGGCAGTGTTCTTAACGAGTACAGCAAGCAGTTCAGTTTGCAAATTGGAAACAATCTTATAAAATAATAAGAAATATTTTCATCCCTAACTTTTAATATGAACATTTTATGCATTGTTTAAAAGAAATCATTTAATGAAAATATAAAAAATGAGATTTTGCTACGTGATTTCCATGATTGTTTTTGTTGTTATTTTCTGAACAAATAGTGTAAGGGAAGTATTTTAATCATGATATGTGTGCATATTCACGTGTCACTGAACACGATAACTCACAAACGGTACTTCTGATTACGCTCCCATTCTGTGAATACTTCACAAACCACTGTCGCAATAGCTGTACAGATTTTCGTACAAATTGGCTGATAAATTAAGTATTAATAGACTTTAAACCCTTTTCAAAATATTTTGCAACCGATTTTATAGAGAAAATCAACAAAGAAATGTGATACAGAATAAGTGATAAATATTGCGGGGATATATATAATCAAGAATTAGTAGCTCAGAGGTAGCATCTCCAGTTTCAAAACGAGAGGTCCATCGTTCAAATCCAACCGATTCCAATGTATCGGGAACTTATATATAAAAGGGGCTTAAACAAGACGGTAGACGAAGGAGTCCGCGAACAAAAATAGTTCCAAAAGTCATCACTAGGCGATGTGGCGCTGTTTTTTGTGGAATCATTCATCCCCGTATTGTTTAAATGTCCTGGAAAATTTGACTCCAGTCTCGCAATTGCATCGCGCTTCAGAACACGCTGATTACTGTCAGTTTAATTATGGCCATCTTGTATATATATTCTTTACTTTTTGGACATGTGTCCAAAATAGTGTAGAATGATTTAAAAGACAGCGAACGAAGAATTCCACGAAAAAAAAAATACAGTTCAAAAAATCACCGTCAGGGGGATATATGGTGCTGTTTTTTTCGTCGACTCCTTCATCCCGCGTCTTGATTAAATGTCTTGCAAAATTTGGCTCCATTCTCGCAGTTAGATCGCGTTTCAAAACACGCTGATTACTGTCAGTTTAATTATGGCCACCTTGTATTTGTATGGCCACCTTGACACACTTGATTAATTCTTTACTTTTTGGACATGTGTCTAAAATAGTGTAGAATGATTAAAAAGACAGCGAACGAAGGATTCCACGAAAAAAATTTAGTTCGAAAATTCACCGTCAGGGGGATAAATGGTGCTGTTTTTTTCGTTACTCCTTCATCCCCCATCTTGATTAAATGTCCTGCAAAATTTGGATCCATTCTTCCAATTAGATCGCGTTTCAAAACACGCTGATTACTGTCAATTTAACTATGGCCATATTGTATATATATTCTTTAGATTTTGGATATGTGGCCAAAATTTGTAGAATGATTAAAAAGACGGCGAACAAAGGATTCCACGAAAAAAATAGTTCTAAAAGTCACCGTCAGAGAGATATATGGCTCTGTTGTTTCCGTGGAATCCTTCATCCCCTGTTTTGTCTAAATTTGGCTCGGATATGTTCGGAAAGTCAAGTACAGTCACTGCAGATTTATTTTTAAAAATTGTAACAGAAACATAATAAAAGAGTAGCTTAAATGAGGGTAAGGATTTTCAATGATTGTAAATAAATGAGAATTGGGTTATTTTATAATAATAGTTGTTCGCGAAGCACTATATTTTAAATAATTAAATTTTTTAGATTTTTATCCATTATTATCATTTTGCTAATCTTCATTACACAGTGCTATAATGTATGAATATATTTCTACCTTCAATCTAAATCAAACATAAGCTCCATTTCTAACATTTATTAAAAGTACACGAGCTTCACAGCATTGTTAGGCATATAAATGCCCCACGGTATTGCTCTAATTATATTATTAGCAACTGAACCATATCAGAAATGAAATTTAACGGTGGTGAAACATAATTTAATAATATATTTTCACATTCTGCTGATTAATTCGTATTGTATTAAAGAGTCTTCTGTAATATGTGCATATAAAATAATCTGTGCATTTCACATTTCTCTCAATTAAAAATATGCCGAGTGTCATGAAATGAGATGTGGATTTACTCTATTTAATATGTACATGTATGTATTTATATATATATATATATATATATATATATATATACATATTATATTTAAATAGTGCATGTTAGATATTTTTGTAAGTTAAAACATTTAATGCAAATTTAAATGAGAACTAAATATCATGCATAAAGCATAGATTTTAAAACACTTTCCAACATTTCCAGAATACTTTAACGAAACTTCACCCTTTTTATAAAGTGAAAGATGGTGACTATGTAAATAATTTGGAAAACGCATAACACATTTGAAAACACATACTTTGAAAATACTCGTAATTCCAGTAATTACTATCAAGAGTCGGAAAATATCCTAATTATTTTGTGCACCCCTGTATAGACTCTATAATTTTGTATATATACAACATAGTATGCTAAAATTTAGTTCAGTTAGGAAACGCATAGCACAGTTAAAATTTGCCTTTTGACAATTAACGGATAAAACAATTAACGGATAACCACCGTCAATAAACGGAAATGTAACGTAATGTACATAACGAATGTTCATTACGGAATAAGTGTATAACGGAATGTTCATAACGAGTATAATATATAATATCGTTTGTGCTCTCTGTACTCGATATATAATATCGTTTGAGCTCCCTGTAGTCGATATATAATATCGTTTGTGCTCCCTGTAATCGATATGTAATATCGTTTGTGCTCCCTGTAATCGATATATAATATCGTTTGTTCTACCCTGTACATGATATATAGAATTTATTCACACCAAGTAATAGGTAAAAAATTAGTGAAATTCAAAAACGCGTACCACAACTGAAACCGCACTTCCAGGAATTATTGTTAATAGATAGTACTGTAACCGAATTATTTTGAGTATCACTGTAAATGTACGATGAATGCTATGCACACCATATCCTATAGTAAGCCTCTTATACTACACCTCACTGATATACATGATTTTCAATATGTTTGAAATAGTAACAACATCATTAACAACACAAGACTTTTCCTCATAGACCGTAATGTAATGGAACGTATTAGTTTTTTTATTCTGCTACTCTGAATTTCTACTCTGAATTTTCTACTCTGAATTTTAAAAACAGGTTATTTTCTTCCAAATATATTTTACTAGCATGTAAAAGCCTTTCAATCAATTGACCCACGAGTAGCTGTTCATTGTACAACTCCACTTGGGTCCTTATGTAACTAATATTAGACCATTATAATATTTTTTTATGTTTGTTCACAGTATCATTAATATGAACGATTTCATGAATACTGATAAATATTTTCTTTTTATAGGTGAGATTGTTATTTCTTTCTCAACATTCCTTGCATCACTGTGATAATTATAATATAAGTAAGTTATTTTTTTCTTTCAAAGTGACTTTTATTGTGTGATAAAGATAAACTTGAACTGCATTTGTTATAGGTTTAGTAACAGTACAAAAATTTAAGAAAAAATATCAGATTAATTTTTTTTCATAAATAACTATTTCGCATTTATCTAATAAACAAGAACGCAAAATCATGCATCAAGCATGAATTATGTAACACTTTCCAATTCTTTCAAAATATTTTTACAATTATTTCCGTTTAAGTGAATGATATTGTCTAAGTAAAAATTTGGAAAACGCATAACATATTTAAAAATCCAACTGCAGGAATTACCAAAAAAATTCTGAAAAATATCCGAATTATTTTGTGCAGCCCTGTATATGATCTATAGATTCGTATATATACTACATATAATGCTAAATTTTAGTTGTTAGGAAACGCATAGCACAGTTTAAAATTCCGCTTCTGAAATTTTCGTCAATAAACGGAAAAGTACTACAGATTTTTTATGAAGCCCTGTATATGATCTATAAAATTTATGTACACCAAGTAATAGGCAAAAAATTTAGTTAAATTTAAAAACGCGTTCCGGAACTGAAAATGCACTTCCAGCAATTATTGTTAACAGACACTACTTTAATCGAATATTCTGTGTGTCCCTGTAAATGAACGATGAATGCTATGTTCACCATATTTTATAGTAAGCCTCTTGTAACGCACCGCAATGATATATAACAATTTCAATATGTTTAAAATAGTGAAATATTATTAAAATAAATCGCAAACGATTTTTCCCCGCAGACCGTAATGTAATGTAATTCTGTTGAGTGTCCCTGTAAATGAACGATATACACACCATATACTATAATAAATCTCTAATAGTGCACCTCGGTCATATATATCAATTTAAATATGTTTGAAATAGTGTAACATCATTAAAATCAACCGCAGGTGTTTTTTCCCCATAGACCGTAATGTAACGCAAATCTTTTGTGTGTCCCTGTACACGAACTATAAATGCATCACACTTCATTTTCAATACCAAACATGCTATAGTGAACGTCAATAACATAGATCAATTGCATGACAATCAAAGTATATTTACGTGAGTTAGAGCACGGAGAGACAGACAGACCGAATTCATAAAGACTATTCAACTACACTGTAAAACAATTGTAGCAAAGTATCCGGTCATTCGATCGTTTTCATAGAAAATGGTTACATAACCGTAATTTAACGATATTCTGACCATAATATTGCCCATATTATAGTCAGAATACTGTAAAATTACGGTTATGAAACCGTTTTCTACTATAAAAACGGTCGAATGACCGGATACTTTGCTGAAAATTGTTTACAGTGTATATTGGAAAGTATTAAAAATTTCATTTATTATATGGTTTCTGTAAAAGTACTACATATTCTTTAGTTATAACTGAAACACTTTATAATAGTAGCTTTAATATTGAGTCTAAGGATTTCGAATGATTTTAGGCAAATGTCAATGAGTTATCTCATAATAATAGTAGTTAACGAGGTACTATATTTATCAACGTTCATTTCGCTCGGCATATAACGCTTAACTAGAGAGGAATGCTCATAACGAGTATAATATATAATACATATTAGAGTCATTCGCGTAAAATAATGAGATATAACTCTATTCCTAGTATTAGAGAAACAGCAGGATCGTTACCGAAAACAATTGTGTTTTTATTTCCTTATTATTCCTAAAATTAAATGTTGCTAAATTTTTTGCTATAATTTAAAAATATTTTTCATACGACAGAGACACGGAGAAACTAGCCGGATGTGTCAATCCCAAAACTTTCTTCTATCTCACACAAGTTTCGCATACACTAAAAAGAATCAGCACCAATTTATATCAAGGTCTGACTGAAACTCAATTTTTATTAAATTCCGTGCATTATTTCTTGAGATATGATTATCGCTAAAATCATGTAAATCCTGCAAAATGCTGCACAGCAACGACACCTGCTGGGCGATTTTTACCAAAAACTAATCAGCACCAATTTATATCAGAGACTAACTGAATATAAAGTTTTATTAACCCGGGAGCAGTCGCATGGGGTATGGCATACCCCAGGGTGCGTATGGTTTTTTCCAATTGCCACCACTATTTTTTTCGAAAAGTAATCTATAGTTTACATTATCATAGAATTTGTAACAATTGTCTCAGACTAAGTAAAGTGACGATTATTAATTGTATTTATTGGTGACAATCTAAAAATCATTCATAATCTAGGTATGCGCGACTTCTCCCGAGTTAAATTCCGAGCATTAGTTCTTGAGATAGAGCGCCCATAAAATTTTTGTCACATACAGACAGACAGATAGAGTCACAGACAGACATTTTCTAAAAATAGTCAAATCGTGTTCAGGACCTTCTAAAACGTATAAATCCGTCGAAAACCGGAAGTCGAAAATTTTCAAGAATCCAATACTTTATTCTTGTAAAGATAGAAGAAAGTAAAAAGGTTAATCTGTTCAAAAGATTAGGTATGTATGTATACGGGTGGGTTATGTATGTAGGTCCAAATGTTACGTACTGAAAACACCAGTGAGTGATCGATTTGGGGGAAATAAATGTCGTTAGTATCGGATATATCTTTCAGACTATATTATAGAATAAAAAGTTGCTTGTAACAATTAGCACAGGTCAAAATTACAGATAAAAATATTTTCATGGATAATAATTCAGGTTTGGGAATCAAATATTTGATGGTTGTAACGATACATAAATTGCATATTTTTACATAAAAAGCAAAATTAAACAGATAGAATGTAGACTGCAGCTTCATAATTTCATATATTTCATCAAATGCTATTTAAGTTATTAAATGTTAAGAAATTAAATGTTGCTATATTTTTTGCTATAATTTAAAAATTAAAAAGTATTTTTCATACGACTGAGACGCGGAGAAAAAAGGTTAATATGTTCAAAAGATTAGGTATGTATGTATACGTGTGGGGTATGTATGTAGGTCCAAATGTTACGTACCAATGAGTGATTGATTTGGTGAAATAAATGTCGTTAGTATCGGATATATCTTTCAGAATATATTATAGAATAAAAAGTTGCTTGTAACAATTAGCACAGGCCAAAGTTACAGACAAAAAATTTAACATGGATATAATATTTCAGAGTTCGGAATCAAATAAAAGATGGTTGTAACGATACATAAGTTACATATTTTTACACAAAAAGCAAAATTAAACAGATAAAATGTAGACTGCAGCTTCATAATTTCATATATTTCATCAAATGCTATTTAAGTTATATGCAGACAGCTATTAATGAGTGTATTACGTATAACTTTATATTATACGTTTCACGTTTATTTATTAATGATAATGCATTTGTTATCGCTAGCTACAATGTAGTAAATTTGGATGGAGTGACGTTCAAAGTATGCAAGTTATATAACTTACTAATAATCATTAAAAAAAAAAACACTTATACTAAATAAAATTTTGTTAGTTTGACTTAGTGTATGAAAAATAAATACACTGTAGATATCCAAAATCTTCTTGTGTTACTGTCACTTTTAATGTCATTTTCATGTCTGATCTTTAGTGTCTTTTGAAGCATTTTCCCTTTGAAGTGTTTATTTCGTGTCACATTAAGAATCAAGTTTTGAATTCTGTGGTTACAATAATACTTTTTTTTATGAAGATGTTTGCCAAATATTTTTTGTTATTATTTATTTAACTATACTTTAAAAACAATCCATGAAAATCGAAAATTATTAATTTGACACTCTAATGCTAATACAAATAATTTTTTGAAATTTCGTGGTAACGACTGAGTTTTAAAAGACATATTTAACACACACCGTCAATGATACCAATTTAACATTTTTTAAAAGTTAAAACATACACCAGAATTTTTAAACAGTGATTTTTAATTTAAGTTAGGGTAGCTTTACACTCTTATGTTTCACTTTGTGCAGAGTTGCCAAGTCTCCGGATTTTTGAACACCAGTAATATTTTAGAGAAAATGTTGTTATTTTAAATCGCAAAATTCTCCGATTAAAGAAATCAACATTTTTTGTACTAAATTACTGGTATCCAAAAAGCCGGAGACTTAGCAGGTCTGCTTTATGTATTACTGAACGAATCTCCTTTTGTAGCAGTTAAACATACCTTTCTCATCATTTTTTCACTTGTTTCTATTCAAAATTAACCCTTTTTTATTCAATTCGCTCAGCCTGCTCATTATTATAATTCTCTTTCGATCTTAAATCGCAAGTAATTTCTGATTGGCTGCTCTACGCAAGCTAATCTTGATTGGCTAGCTTACTAACTTCGGATTGGCTGTTGAAGTTGACGGTGTAATCCATAGCTTCTTTTTCTTTTTTCAATGCATTTTTGTTACTCTTCTTTACATGGCTCCTTTATATGATACACAACTACTCATATACAGGGAGTGGAGTTGCTTTCAACTGGGAATCCCCTTGAAATTATGAACTATTTCACTGATTCAGTAATTTAATACAACATATAATATCATTTAAATATTCCGGTAGATAAATTTAATAAAAAAACGCTCTAAATTAGTGTCGAATATACTCGTCATTGATCAACAAAATGTAAAAACCATTTTATACGACTTCATTAACAGTGATAAATATTCCATAGTTAAATGCCTTATTTAATTACACTGTTTTGTTTGTATGTCGGTATAGTCTGGCAGGAAACAGCTATGAATACATAAACATTAACAAGAATCGAAATAATTATTCTATGAATGTTTATGGTATATGGCTATATAATGAACCTAAAAAGATTAACAGGACCTTAACCTCATACAACGGATCGCCATAAAAGCACGTTTCCTCTTCTCTACAAACTATAATCCCTTTAACATTTTGGTTTCGTGTGACATTAAGAATCGAGTTTTGAATTCTGTGGTTACAATACTTATTTATGAAGATGTGTGCCAAATATTATTTTGTTTATTTATTTAACTATGCTTTAAAAAAATCCAAGAAATTTGAAATTGTTAATTTAACACACTAGTATAAATCATTTTTTTTAACTTTCGTGGTGACGACCGAGTTTTAATAGACATATTTAACACAGACCGGCAATGATGCCAATTTAACGATCTTTTTAATTTTAAATATACACCAGAATTTTTAAACAGTGATTTTTAATTTATTTAATAACAAACGTTTAGTAATGTAAACAACATATAATATCATTTAAATATTCCGGTAGATAGTTTTAATAATGATAATTAAAAAAATCTCTCTAAATTAGTATCGAATGTATTCGTCATCGATCAACAAAGTATAAAAACCATTCTATCCGACTTCATTAAAAGTGATAAATATTCCATAGTTAAATACCTTATTTAATTACGCTGTTTTATTTGTAAGATTGCAAAGAATATGTCGGTATAGCATGGCAGGAAACAGCTATGAATACATAAAAATTAACAAGAATCGAAATAATTATTCTATGAATGTTTGCGGTATATGGCCATATAATGAACCTAAAAAGATTAACAGGACCTTAACCTCATACAACGGATCGCCATAAAAGCACGTTTCCTCTTCTCTACAAACTAGTTCTTTTCAAGGACTCAAAACATAAACTGTGAACACCCTTTATTCATTGTCCGCTAAACAATACTGGACAGGCGCTTCCGGATATCCTTAGAGCTCTTAGATATCCTAACTGTCCAATATTTTTAACTCTTAAAATGGCTTCCCAAATTCATCACAACGGAAGGAAAGTTTAAACGGAGAAGACAATTTTTCTGTCTTCGGATTTTTTTTTCTTTTTCTTTTTGACATGATGCTTTTATTTATTTTATTTTTTTATTTATTCATTTAGCCTTTCAAAAACCTTTCTTTTCTTTAAATATTTTTTCCCCTTACTTTTAACAAAAAAAAAAAAAAAAAAAAAAAAAAAAATGTTGTAAAGTCAAGCTACTTGCTTGCTTTAATTTATTTTCTTAACACTCGTTTAAAGCCAGCTGTGATTTCAGAGGTTGTGACAGATACGAAAAATAATAATTTTTAAGAGCTGTATTTTTATTTTCATTTGAGTGCTATTTTTTTGTGAGACATTGCAATTTTTTTTTAGTTTTAAACCTAAAAAAGAATTTAATAATTTTATCAAAATTATTTTTCTGTAACAAGCTGTTTTTTTTTTTTTTTTTTTTTTTTAACATGAAATATATTAGTGTTTCTGTCAAGCCAATAGTTTAATTAAATACCGTTTAATTTATTTCGAAGTCAATAAATTATATTTTTATATTTACCCGAAAAAGGGTTTATTATTTTGATTAAGGTAATTTTTCTGTAACAAGCTGCAATAAACATGAAATATTAGTATTTATGTCAAGTTAATGGTTTAATTAAATGTTTCTTTCTAATTGATTTGAAAGTTAGATATTAAGTTTATTTTAATAAAATAAAGATTTTCCTTTCACTGACCCATCATACGTAGTATAGGGTAAGTCTAGTAATCGTTTTAAAATCGAAAAATTTTTTCTGACGTATTTACACGTTTCAGACACGGGAGATTCCGAAAAACATATTTTTAGAAAAAAAAAATTCCGTCCGTCTGTCTGTGTGTCTGTGTGTGTGCCTGTAAACACTTTATCTCCCGAACAAATTGAGATAGAGACTTGAAATTTGGTATGTACTTAGTATGTAATAATGGGAAAAGCTTATTGAATTTCAGTAACCTCGATTAATAAGGAACTAGTTTTTTCGGACTCTCGAAATATTCGTTCTGATAAAAGATATATAAAAAATTTCGAAATTGTTTATTTTAAGGAGTGATTATAAAAGACAATAAAAAAACATACATTTTGCATAAAAAATGAAGTCGATTGGATAATTAGTTGCTGAGATATTTGTAATTAAATTTTCCACACTCTTCGATTTTTCATGACCCTGTATTTCATTCAAATTTTAATTCAGAGATATATTTTAATTGGAAATGAGACCCTTAATCCGACGCAGTAAACCGTTAGTTAATATGATTATCAATTTTGGAGTTATGAGGCAAAAATGGGACATTGTTGGGAAAGTATAAAAAATATATGTATCAGTTGAATCAGTCGGTATTTCACTAAGTTTATATAACACTAGTTTTGGAGTTCTAAAAATATATTACCTCTCTCGGAATCTGCTTTTCTCACTGGAATTTACTTTTCTTTTTTTAATGGTTAATCACTTATTTTGCCTTAACCCTTTCGGTTACGATTATTATATATTTTTGTCAATTTTGAGAAAAAAATACCTTTACATTAAAAATATTCAAAGTAGCTATCCAATTCACAAAAGTTAAATTTACTGAAATTTAACGATTTTAGTTATTTTGCGTACTATTTATATGACAATAGGTTACGGAAGAATGTTTAAAGATGCTTGCAAAAAATCTTTTTACAAAAGGATTAAGCAGACAAACTTTCTAGTACTTTTTATGTTAAATCACAAATTATTCGTTTGGAAAAGTAGTCCCTATAAGAATGAAACATATGATTGAACATGAGACGTCAACGGTATAAAACTGAGCTGCGCTGCCAGGAGCCTGAGGGCGCCCGTCAAGCACGTCAACTGTTGCACCCAAGTCCTGAGGGACTTATAACGCGCACAACTGAGGGAGGCCACCCGTATGCACTGCGACTGGTCGGAGCACAGCCACCTGCTCATCACTCCGATTGAACCCATGAGGTGACGACAGAGCTCGTTACGATACGCGGTGGAACCCAAAATCAGAGGAACCACCACAAAGACACCTGATGAATCGCAAGAGGATACCCGACGTTTTCGTAGCCGGAACCCCATGAGAGAAGCCGGGATAAAGAGAATTAATCAAATTATTATTATTATTATTATTACTGAATGTCGAAATATAAATGAAGTCATAATAATAAATGTATAGACGTGCTATCATTATTACATGCCGATAATAACAAAAATAATTGTCAAGCCAAAATAATAGTCAGTGAAAAGTCATGTCCTGTGTCAGAACCGAACGGGTTAATGTATAAATAGTTCTAACTATTTATAATTCTATAATATTTCTATTCGTTTTCTTCATTTTGACTCTTTAGAATTTTGATTACCGATGTTTTGCAGAAATATGCATGCATTTTTTTTCTTTTGCGTCGAAAATATATTGGTATTGGTGCTATGGCAGTGGCTTTAATTAAATTCCGTTCTAGTAATTACAAAAAAGAAATAATTAATTAGATTTCTGCTTTATGTCAGTATAATAAAGATTTTTATTTTTATTTGTAGATTTATATTATCAGTAGTTTTAGTTTGAAAATGGAGCACTGTTAAAAAATATAAAATATATATATACGACACTCCTATTATAATTTAATTGTTTTAGATTCTTAAAGGAAAAAATATTATCTTCCAATTTGCTTTTTTTTATCTAACTTAATTTAGATTATGGATGTAAAGATAGAATTTATAATTGATTTTTTACGCACTGCCTGATTACAAAAAATATGTACATAGATATGTTGAGGATATACAACATTTCAATATTTTTAAGAATTTATTATAAATTAATTATTTAGTTTTAAGTATTTTTCGGGCACAGGTGATAAATCACCAAATATCCTTTATGTTTATAACTGTACGCGAGTTACAACAATAATTGAGTTAATAATTCGTCAAATAACTCTCGCTATACACTGTTAAAAATTTGCAGCAAACTGTCCAGTCATTTGACCGTTTTTAGAGACACTGGTTACATAACTGTAATTTAAATCTAGTCTGACCATATTATTGCCCATATTATTGTCAGAATAGAGTTAAATTACAGTTATATAACCGTTTTCTATAAAAACGGTCAAATGACTGGACAGTTTGCTGCAAATTTTTAACAGTGTAATATGCCAACTGACAGTAAAACTGCAACAATAAAATATTTTAAAAATTAAAAGGTAGAATAAAAAAATTAAAAATAAATAAAGAGTACAGTTAAGAAATATATGCTTTTATTAAGACTTAATTACTGGGGTTTCCTCTTAAGGTATAAATATCTCTATTGGATTTGAATTTGTCTCTATTGTTTGGATCTTTGAAATTCTGCGTACAGCTGTTTTGCAGATATATATATATATATATATATATATGTCTGTGTGCTTGGTTTTGCATAGTTTTGATTTGTTTTTTATGCACAAATTTACTTAGAAAACTTGAGTTTCAAAGATTTAGAAGTTCGTGTGAAACAAGGATTACTATAATATTCAAATAAATTAAAATGTGTTGGAAAATAAAATATAAAATTAACATCATTCAGACAACTTTTTGTTTTTTCTAAAGTGTGGTCAACTTTTCAATAAATTAAAAAAAATAATTAACAATATTTTTATGTAAGTTTTTTAAATTATACATAGTTAGAGTAACTGTGTGAATTATAAATAGTTAAAGCAGAAGCTTTGTTAGAAAATACAAAAAAATATACATATGAACTGAATAAGTCGATATTGCTCTCAGTTCTAAAAAACTTGTTTCCGAGTTCTAAAAATATTTTAATTCTGTTAGAGTTTGCTTATCCCATTGACTGAACTTTGCTTCTCTTTTTATGGCTTAATTACTGCTCTTATCGCTTTAAGCTATAAACAGCTCTATGGGATATGATCTCTTCATTTTCGCTCTTCAGAACTCTCAGTACACTTGTTTTGCAGATTTTTTTTTTCTTTTTTAATGTGGATTCTACTAAAAAAAAAATTCCTAAATATCTTCTGTGTTTGCGCTTCAGTTTATATTGTTTTAATTGGTATTTCGTTCACAAACTTGTTTAGAACACTTGGATTTTAAAGTTTCGCTTGTGTGCCGATATAAGTACAAACATATTCAAATAAAGTAACTTGTATGTAGTTGATAGAATATAAAAGTAACTTCACTTCTCTACACGTAACTTTTAATTTTTTTTAAAAGTGTAGTCAAGTTTAAGACTGATTAAAAATATCCTCGTGTAAGTTAATTAAATTATAAATAATACGTGTCAATGAAACAATCCTGTAAAATAAAAAATATCGACATATGAATGAGAATATGTCGATATTGATCTCAGTTCTAAAAAACTTGTTTCCGAGTTCTAAAAATGTTTCAATTCTCTGTGAATCTGCTTATCTTATTGACTGCACTTTGCTTCCTTTTTTATGGCTTAATTATTGCTCTGTCGTCCTTAGGTATAAACAGCTCTATCAGATATGATTTCTTCATTTTCGCTCTTCAGAACACTTGTTTTGCAGAAACAATTTGTTTTTCTGTGGATTCTACTAAAAAGAAGATTTTAAAATATATTTTGTGTTTGCGCTTCAGTTTATATAGTTTTAATTAGCATATTTGTCGCAAACTCGTTTAGAAGACTTGGATTTTGCTTGTGTGCGTAAAGAATTATAAAAATATTTAAATAATGTAAATTGTTTGCGTAGATAGAATATACACTTCTCTTCAGATAACTTTTCATTTTTTTTAATGTAGTCAAGTTAAAGACTGATTAACTATATCCCCGTGTAAGTTAATTAAATTATAAATATAGGGCAAATGAAACTTTCTTGGAAAATATAAAATATCTACATATCAATAAGATAAGTCGATATTTCTCTCAGTTCTAAAAAAACTTGTTTCGGCGTTCTAAAAATAACTTAGACTTTTGAGGATCTGCTTTTCGCATTGATTGGTCTTTTACTTTTATTTTGTTTTGTAAGGCTTAATTACTTGATTTGCCTTAAGGTACAAATACTTCTATTAGATTTGTATTCGTACCCTTCATCTTGGCATTTCAGAATTCTGAGTACAGTTCTTTTGTAGTGAAAAAAATATACATTTCTAAGTTTCATGTGGGTTTTCTTTAGTTTATATAGCTTTAAATTATTTTTTGAAAAAAAAAAAAACTTGACTTTAACTTTCAAGTTGCGATCGTGTGAAAGATTAATTACAATAATATTCAAATAAATAAAAACGTCCGAGAAAATAATATATAAAAGTAACATCACATCTCTTTAAAAATTTCATTTTTTAAAGTGCGGGTCATATTTTTAATAAATTTCTAAAACTAATTAACAATATTTCAATGTAAGTTAATTAAATTATAAAAAGTTATAGCAAATGTTTTATTATAAATAGTTAGAGCCAAAGTTTTGTTAGAAAATGCAAAAAAATCTACATATGAACTGAATAAATCGATATTGCTCTCAGTTCTAAAAAACTTGTTTCCGAGTTTTAAAAATATTTTAGCCCATTGAGAATCTGTCTTTCTCATTGAATGGTCTTTGCTTTTCTTTGTATTGTAAGGCTTAATTACTTGATTTGCCTTAAGGTACAAATACTTCTATTAGATTTGAATTCGTAACCTTCATTTTGGCGCTTCAGAATTCTGCGTACAGTTCTTTTGCAGAAACTTTTTTTTTTCTTCTGTAGTGAAAAAAAAAATACATTTCTATGTTTAATGTATGTTGTGTTTGCTTTAGTTTATATAGTTTTAAATTACTTTTTATGAAAAAAAAACTTGACTTTAATTTTAACGTTCCAATAATGAGAAAGAGTAATTACCATGATATCCAAATAAATTAAAATGTATGAGAAAATATAATTTTAAAGTAACATCACATCACTTCAGAATTTTTTTTTGTTTTTTAAAATGTGGTGAATTTTTTAAATAATTTTCTAAAACTGATTAACAATATTTCAATGTAAGTTAATTAAATTATAAAAAGTTATAGTAAATGTTTTATTATAAATAGTTAGAGCAAAGTTTTGTTTGGTAATACAAAAAAAAAAAAAAAAAAAAGAAATCTAAATATGAACTAATTAAGTCGATATTGCTCTCAGTTCTAAAAAACATGTTTCCGAGTTCTAAAAAGGCTTTATTTCTGCGAGAATCTGCTTATCCCATTGACTGAACTTTTCTTCTCTTTTTTAAGGCTTAATTACTGTTCTATCCCTTTAAGGTATAAACAGCTCTATCACATATACATCTTCGGATATGATCTTTTTATTTTCACTCTTCAGAACTCTAAGTATACTTGTTTTGCAGAAACTTTTTTTTTTATTCCGCTGACTCTATCGAAAAGAAGATGTTTAGATAAATTTTTGTGTTTTCGCTTCAGTTTATATAGTTTTTATTGGTATTTCGTCCACAAACTTGCTTAGAAAATTGAAATTTTAAAGTTTCACTGGTTTGCTAAATTAATAACAAATATATTCAAATACAGTAAATCTTTTGCCAGACAGAATATAAAAGTGCCTTCACTTCTCTTCAAATAGCTTTTCATTTTTTAAAAGTATAGTCAAGTTTAAGAATGATTAAGGATATTCTCGTGTAAGAGCTAATTAAATTATAAATAATTAGTTTAAATGAAACTTTCTTGGAAAGTATACAACATCTACATATCGATGAAATAAGACAATATTGCTCACAATAAAAAGAAAAAAGAACTTGTTTCGGCGATAAAAATATTTCAGTGCTTTAAGATTCTCAGTGATTGGATTTTACTTTTCTTAAAGCTTAATTACTTACTTTGCCTTAAGGTAATTATAAACAGCTCTATTGGATTAGTATTCGTATCTTTTACTTCAGCCCTTTAGAATTCTGAGTACAGTTGTTTTGCAGAGACATTTTTTTTCTATTCAAGTAAAAATAAGATACATTTATGTTTTATGTGTGTTTGCTTCAGTTTTGTATAGCTTTAAATTACTTTTTGCGAAAAAAAAAAAAAAAAAAAAAAACTTGATTTGAATTTTAAAGTTACGATTATGTGAAAGAATAATTACAATAATTTTCAAATAAATTTAAATGTCTCGGAAAATAAACAATAAAAGTAACATCACTTTACTTCGGACAACTTTTTGTTTTTAAAGTGTGGTCTAAGTTTTTCTAAAAGTGATTAAAAATATTTCTGTGTAAGTTAATTAAATTATGAATAGTTAGAGCAAAACCTTTGTTAGAAAATACGAACAAAAAAATCTACATATGAGCTGAGTAAGTCGATATTGCTCTCCGTTCTACAAAAACTTGTTTCCAAGTTCTAAAAATATTTTAGTTCTATGAGGATTTGCTTTTGCTATTCATTGAACTTCGATTCTCTATTTTAAGGGTTAATTACTGCTCTATCGCCTTAAGGTATAAACAGCTCTATCGGGTATGCATTCGATCTCTTCATTTTCACTATTCAGAACTCTCAGTGCATTTATTTTGTAGAGACTTTTTTTTTCTATTGATTTTACTGAAGAGAAGATATTTATATAGATTTTGTGTTTGTGCTCTAGTTTATATAAAATAAACTGTTACATTTTCTTTTTTAAAGTATACTTAAGTTTAAGACTGATTAACAATATCCTTGTGTAAGTTAATTAAATTGTAAGTAATTAGTTCAAATGAATTATTCTTGAAAAATATAAAATATCTACATGTTAATGGGATAAATAGATCTATTTTTTAAGGCTTAATTACTGCTCTATCGCCTTAAGGTATAACCTCTTCGGTCCCTGGGTTCTCATATGGGGACCTCTGCTCTCCTCCTTATAAAAATTAAAATGTCAGGTTTTTTTACATTTTCACATCATTTCTTAATAGCTGAATGCTTTTTGCGGTCAAAACAAACGAATAAATGGCACACTGTAGAAAATCAATGTTTCTTATTTTATGAAAATATGCTATAACCACGAACGAAAATATAATATAATCTTCTGAGTTATCCGAAATTCCGAATAGCGTGTTACACTGTCTATTGAATCCCCAGAAACAAATACATTTCCAAAATTTAGAGAATTATTTATGAAAACGAAGTATTTTTCGCTGCCCATATTTTTCAGAAACATTTCCAAAGGTTTTTTTTTATAGTGTATTAATTAGTGTCCTCAGCCTGGAATCCCTGTTTTTCGAATGCTATCAATTCTCAAATAAACATTTTCATGCTCAAAAAATATGTTTAACAGACAAACATGCAAAATTAACAATAACATTAAAATTAAGATTATTTCTTTACTCTTTCATGTATAAATTAACTTATGCTTCTGAAAACGTTTACTTCAGAATTGATGACATTCGAAAAACAGTTACTCCAGGCTGAGGACACTAATTAATACACTACAAAAACCCTTCGGAAACGTTTCTGAAAAATACAGGCAGCGAAAAATACTTTGTTTTTATAAATAATTCTTTAAATTTTGGAAATGTATTGGTTTCTGGGGATTCAAAAGACAATGAAACACGCTGGATAACTCAGAAGATTATATTATATTTTCGTTCGTGGTTATAGCATATTTTTATAAAATAAGAAACATTGGTCATTTTTTACAATGCAGCTTCGAAGCTGATTCCCTCATAAAATAAATGTTATTTTCATCTGAGTTTGCAAAAGGCCTTCAACACAGTGTAACCAAGAAAGTGAGAAATTTTTATAAGTATTTAACTTAAATTTTTTGAGGATTTGTAGATTATTTACTTGTTTAAATCGCTTAAATTTGCGATTGCGTTAATTTAGGTTAATGGTTATTAAATTGATGTTTTATGGGGGTTTGTAGTTTTAGATCCACATTTTTTAACCTAAATTACCAGGTGCCCAAAAGATCATTTTCAGAAAAGATATTTTTTCTGTCATTTACGATGTCATTTCATTTGGGATAAACAAATGAATAAGTATTTGTATTATTATTTTAGCTTCGGAACTAAAGAGGATAAACAGCTCTATCGGATATGCATTCGATCTCTTCATTTTTAATATTCAGAGCTAGCTCTCAGAGTCACTTATTTTATTTCTTTTACTTTTTTTTCTATTCATTTTACTGACGAGAAGATATTTATATATTTTTTTTCTGTTTGTGCTTAGGTTTATATAAAATAAACTTTTACTTTTTCTTTTTTAAAAGTATAGTTAAGTTTAAAACTGATTAACAGTATCCTTGACCAACTTAATTAAATTATAAATAATTAGTGCAAATCTAACTTTCTTGAATAATATAAAATATCTACATGTTAATGGAATAAATCTATATTGCTTTTTATTTGCTACTTGACAAAATCTTTTAGACAGTATGCAGTTTGATAAAAAAAAAAAAGCAAAAAAAAAAAAAAAAAAAAAAAAAAAAAAGCCTTATTTCTCACTTATTAAGAAGCTTAAAAAAAACAAAAAAAAAACAATTATTCTTAAAATAATAAGCGTATTTTCAGTCACAAACACTTTTGCGAGGAGTATCGTGTATACGTACCGTTTAGGGTGCTCAGAGTAAATGGATATTGCTTTTTATTTGTTATTTGACAAAATATTTTAGATAGTATGCAGTTTGATTAAAAAAAAGACGTATTTCTCACTGATCAAGAAGCTTAAAAAAAACTTTTACTCTTAAAATAATAAGCGTATTTTCACTTACTAACACTTTTGCGAGGTGTTAGTAATTTCGTTCGTGTATAGGTAATGTTTCGGATTCTCAGAATCTTTGAATATTCCTAACAATAATTTTGTATAGAAAATGTTCTCTTTTTAAAGCATAGCATACAGTGAAACAGTTGAATGTTTCAGTGGGATTCCCAGTTGCAATCAAGCCACTCCCTCTATATGAATACAGTAAAATTTCGTTATAACAAATTTCTGAAGACAACCTATTAAATTCGTTAATGTGAAATTCCAATATGGCGTTTTTTTAAAAAGGAAATTTGCTTACACATTGAATAAAAATATATATTATTACTATACTTATATTAAATTTCGTTTAACATGCAAACGTATCAGTAAATAATAAATATACAGTATATTACTATTGTGAACTTACTAGTTAGAAATAAGACATTTATAAAGTTAATAAGTTTCAAGATTTTACTCATAACTATTATTAAGGAATTATAATTTTTCTTACATACCTGACGGGTAAAAAAACCTCACGGACATCTGTCTTTAATGTAACTTTATTTCTTTACACAAAAAAAAAAAAAAAAAAAAAAAAAAAACAGAATTTTTTTTTCTCCTGAACTAAAGTTGACAATGCATTTTTCAAAACAAATTGTATAGAAGGTTTTCGGAACATTATTTTGCTGGGATAATTACTATTGAATCTGTCCCTGTCTGTAAAATTATATCTTCAATATTATTTATATTGATATTAAAGTATCAATATTCATTTCAAAATTAAAATATCATAAAACTAGAACACAAGAATAGGTTAGGCTTACCTAAACGGTCCTCTTTCGGGAGATAAGATATCTTAAATTACTCTAACTTTTCGAGAATAAATGTTCATGTTGTTCAAAAAATAATTGAATCTACACAAAGTAGACACACAAACAAATATATTGACGATCACGAACACAATATACATAACATTTTTCGCGCACATCATAAATATTACATCTTATATTCCGTATTACATTTTCTAGTTCATTCATAAAAGTTCTAAGACAGATCCATTTTTTATCAACAGAAAAACATCGTCTGCACGAGGCGCAAAATAGAAACGATTAAATTAAAACCATGGAAGTAGCGATAAACTCAACACACTCCAACCTTTGAGTTTCGAATTCAATGAAACTCAAACTTTACTTTGGGTTTATATAACCGACCATATCGGGATCGTTTTTCAGGTACAGTCACCACAGGAGAGTCACTAGAACCTTTATGGAAAATAGGTTCAGTAGATTCAGTATCTAAAAAGCAGTCTTTAACAGAATGTTGGATCATTGGCTTACTCGTAGCAGGGTCTAAATAACAGTTTTTACCAGTCAATTTTACCGTCGGTTTGGTAGGAGCAGGATCTAAAGGACATTCTTTATCATTCGACTGAACTGTAGAATGGAGTTCAGTACCTCTTTCATGGGTTACTTCTAGAGGAATCAATCTGAGAACAGGACGTAGAACTTCGCCGCCTTTCATCTTTACCTTTACCAATCGTACATTTCCATCTTTTGAAGGATAAAGTTCAATAACTTTGGCAAGTGGCCATTCAAGTTTTTTAATATTCTCACTAGTCACAAGAACAACGTCACCAATATGGACAGGTCTCTAATTTTTGTCAAATTTCGAGGATTGTTTTAAATATCCCAAATATTCAGTGCGAAATCTTTTTCGTAAATCTTGTTTTAGTCGCTGTCTATAAGCATGTCTCTTATTAATAGACGATGAATCCAAAATGTCAAGATCAGGAATACCTGATTCTCTAATGTCTTGTAAAAACATAGAAGGAGTAAGTGGTATTAAATCATCAATTTCCTCTGAAACATAGGTCAAAGACCGCTGATTAACAATGTTTTCAGTATCGCAAATAACAGTTTGCATTTCTTCTAAGTCCAAAGAGCTTCGTCCTAAGACTTTTCGAAGGATCCCTTTTATTATGCCTATCAAACGTTCCCACCATCCACCCCACCACGGCGCAGATGGAGGGTTAAATTTCCAAGTGATCTTCCGAGCTGTGCTGTACTGAGAAATAACATCCCAATCAATTTGCTTAAGTAAATTTTCAGCACCCGTGAAATTTTTACCGTTGTCAGAATATACTGTCGCAGGTCTACCTCTTCGTGCTATAAATCTTCTAAAAGCTTGCAAAAAGTTGTCAGTCGACAAGGATGTGGCTATCTCTAAATGTATGGCTCTGTAGACAGCACATGTGAAAATAACTATCCAAGCTTTCTGACCACTTCGAAGAAGTAAAGGACCGGCGTAGTCAGTCCCTACAACCTCGAATACTGCAGCTTCTTTTATACGATCTTCCGGAAGAGGTGCTTCTATAATCGGTTTAGGTCTTGAATTAACTCTTTTACAACGTACACAGTTTCTAATTACCTTTCTAACAGTCTTCCTGCATTTCAAAATCCAAAAGTCTTCTCTTAAATTACTCATCAATATCTGGGTACCAGCATGATTTAAACTAAGATGTCTTGTCCGAATAAGTATTTCCACAACTGGATGGCTATAGGGTAACAGTATCGGAAATCGGAAATTTCTTTTATCTTCTCTCATCAGAATACGTGTCTTTACTTTAAGTAGTCCATTCGATTCTACATAACACTGAAGTGATTTTAAGCGTTTATCTTCAGTTCCTAAAAAGGATTCCTTTTGTACTATTTTTAACAAAGATATTTCAGCTCTATTTATTTCTTCTAGAGTTAAGAGTCCAGAAATCCGGTTGGCACGTTCCACTTTACAGTTAGTAAAAAATCTATAAATCCAAGCAATAGTTCTGATCAGTTTGTCGTACGACGAAATTCTGTTATAAATTTTTTCAGTTGATTCTTCATGATTTGTAGTGCTAACAACAGTTTTTCTCTTTTCGGAATATACTATGTTGAAATCAGGAACAACGTTGGATTTTGGCCATTCTTTTTCCGGTCTTCGCAACCATTCCGGGCCCTCCCACCATTTCGATTTCACTAAAGTTTCTGCATTACAACCACGAGAAGGGAGGTCTGCTGCATTTAATGATCCAGGTATGTGATACCAATTATCAGGTTCTGTCAAAGATCGGATTTCTTTAACTCTATTGAAAACAAAAGGAGCCCAAGTTTCAGTTCCCTTGATCCAATATATAGCATTTGCTGAATCAGACCAGAAAAATTTCGGGATATCTTTCAACTGAAGATCGTGTATAACACTTTGTGCCAGTCTAGCTCCTATATTACAGGAAAGTAGTTCCAATCGAGGAATAGAAATGGTTTTCATTGGAGCAACTCTGCACCTAGCCTGTACAAGCTGACAAGATATTGTATTTTCAGTCGCACTTCTTAAAAATATACATGTAGAATATGCATTCTTACTTGCATCGCAGAATATGTGCAAAGAAAGATTTTCTGGCACTTCATAATTGGAAATAATATATCGAGGGATTTCTATTTCCTTTAATTTAGAGACATCCTTCCGCCATTTTTCAAATTTCTTGGTAATAGATTCAGGCAATTCAGCATCCCACGAAACTTTCAATTTCCAACATTCTTGAAGGATAATCTTTGGCCCCAAGGTGACAGGACACGTGAAGCCAATGGAGTCGAAAATTCTATGAACAGCACTCAGGATTGCTCTTTTCGTTACAATAGTAGAATCTTCAAAACATTTTCGTAAATCTATTTTCAGAGTATCAGATTTTACATTCCACATCAGTCCCAAAACTGGAATATTCTTTTCTTCTAATAACGGGAAGTTTTCTGCTTCTGTTTTGTTGAGATTATACTCCCACCCTCGGAGATCAAATTTAGCATTTTGGAGAATAATTGTGGATTCTTCAATAAATTTTTCAAGCTCCTCATAGTTTTCAACACTAGTGACGCAGTTATCTACGTAAAAAGACTTTAACAACTTGTCTGCTGTTTCTTTAAATCTAGAAGGCACATTCTTCAGATGATATCGGATAGTTGCACCAAGTAAATAAGGCGAACATGTAAGACCGAAAACAACCCTTTTATGCTGGAAAATTTTGAACTTTTCGGGGTCACCTTCCTCACACCATAAAAACTTCAGAAATGGTCTATCTCGCTCATTTAAACCAATTTGTAGAAAGGCTCTTCGAATATCTGCAATCACGCCTATTTTCTTCAATCGAAATTTATTTAATATAGTCGGAATGAGCTCTACGATATTAGGACCTTTCTCTAAACAATCATTGATCGAAGGTGAATCTTTTTGTCTAGCTGAGCCATCAAAGACTGGTCTAACTCTGGTGGTAGAATTTTCTTTGATCACAGCTCTGTGTGGCAAGTAGTGTTCACTTTCGTCATTACAGGAGTTTTTAACTTCTTCAATAACGCCTTCTTGTATCCATTCTTTTAATACATCTTCATACTCTTGTAATGTTTCAGTTTTCTTTAGTGATTCAACACAATTTCTTAATCGTCGTTCAGCGATTTTTCGACCAGTTGGTAAGGGAGGATGGTTTTCAATCCATGGGAGGCTCACTTCATATCTTCCTTCTGCATCTATTTTTATATTTTTATTAAAATGCTCTTCAGTTGCTTTTTCTATTTCTTGTCTGTTTCCGCTTTCGACAGGATCGAGAATTCCAAGTGTGTCTAGCCGCCATAAATCTGAAATTTTTTCATCATTTACATGAAGTGACATGACGCTGTTTGTGCTATCGGATATGTTACATAGGTCAGTTTTTCCCATCAAAGTCCAACCAAGACGTGTTTCCATCAATACTAAGCCAGAAATCAATTGTTTGATTTTTCCGGTGTACAATTTACCTGCTACATCAGCTCCTATAAGCCCATGAATTTCGTTAGGTGAAAACTCATATAGCAATTCAACCTGGTTATTCAAATCAGAGAGAAAGATTTTTTGTTTCTTAATTTCACTCATAAATGAGCCAAGAGGAATTTTAGGAATGTTCGAACAAATTTTTTCTTGATCTAATACTTCGACACAGCAGCGATAATTATCAAAGAAGTCGCTCAGACTGATCAAATATTTCTTATGTGATAATACAGTCTCCGTGCCACCGAATAAACTATGTGTCAAATTATCTTCCCCAATGCATTCATATCCCATCTCGGCCAATGCAAAAGATGATAAATAAGATTTACTGCTACCTGAATCAATTAATATTCTTATGTATTTCATCTTATTATTACATCTAAGACGGACAATAAGCGTTTGTAAAAGTACGCGACGAGTACCTGTTTTATTGGATAAAGCAGTGTATTTTTTACTTTCGATATCTGACTTTTCCATAATCGGGTTTTCATTATCATTTTTTGCTGGACACATTATTTTGAAATGTAATTTACCGCAATCACAGGGTGGTATTTTCGTTCTACAAAAACGTGATATGTGTTTTCTTATCTCTAAACATTTAAAACAAGCCCCTTTTTTCATTAATATTTGTTTTTTCTTTTCATGAGATAAACTATTAGCATGTCTACATTCGTTACTTAAATGTGACTTGTTACAAAAAATACACGTTTCCCTTTTCATTTTTGATGAATTATGTAATTCCGTAGCCGTTGAAATATCTCTTTCTCGCCTATTTGACACTGTATAAATATTTTTGTTCACATTTTCTAAATTAAACCCACTTCTAGCCAAACGGACTTTTTCTTCGCTTTCGATTTCATGCTGCAAAAATTTCATCAAAGAATCTGACTTATTATTACTTTCGTCTTTTGAATTTAAAGTAATAGAATTTTTCTTTCCCAAATTCTCAATATTTCAACTGGTAAGCACGATTCAATCAATGGATAAAGAATTGCAGAATAATGTTCGCTTGAAACACCTAAAATTTTTAATGATCTTAAATAGGTTTCAATTTTGTCGTATAATTTAAAAAGAGGAATTCTTGGACCTTTTCCTGTAGCATTATTCATCATTAAAGCGAGCACTTCTCTTATATATACTTCGATTAACATATCAGTACGACCAAATCGAGCCTTTAAACATTCAATAACATTTTCATAACTATCACCAGTAGCGGGGTACGACTCGACTATTTCTCTTGCCCTAGAACCCTTTAACGTTGCTTGTAACAAGTACTGATATTTATCTTCTTTCGCGATTTCAGAATCGTTATGTATTTTTTCAAACTGAGCCCAAAAAGCTAACCACTCCTTAATATCTCCCCCAAATAATTGAAATTCTATCTTAGGAAGTTTAAACTTCCGTTTCGTGATATTTTCAGTTTCGAAAACCTTTAAAATCTTTTGAACTTTCGTTTTTAACTTAATAAATTTCTCTTCATACACGCTAAAACCTTCGTATTCCTTATCATAATTTTCTTGAGAACATGTTTTATCGTTTAAAAGAAGATCTAACATTTCTTTTTCTTTTGGTTGCAGATCTGTCCATTTTTCACCTAATTGAGCATATAAAATCTCAATTTCTACAATATCTTTATTTTCATCAGTTAATTTGTTCTCAAGTAAATTAGCAATTCGCGTGAAAGCGCTTCTTAATGGAGTACGCAATTTTTTAATCTGTTCCATTATCGTATTTTATTTTCTTAAATAATATAATATCCCGGCAGGGATGCCAAAATAATATTGAATCTGTCCCTGTCTGTAAAATTATATCTTCAATATTATTTATATTGATATTAAAGTATCAATATTCATTTCAAAATTAAAATATCATAAAACTAGAACACAAGAATAGGTTAGGCTTACCTAAACGGTCCTCTTTCGGGAGATAAGATATCTTAAATTACTCTAACTTTTCGAGAATAAATGTTCATGTTGTTCAAAAAATAATTGAATCTACACAAAGTAGACACACAAACAAATATATTGACGATCACGAACACAATATACATAACATTTTTCGCGCACATCATAAATATTACATCTTATATTCCGTATTACATTTTCTAGTTCATTCATAAAAGTTCTCAGACAGATCCATTTTTTATCAACAGAAAAACATCGTCTGCACGAGGCGCAAAATAGAAACGATTAAATTAAAACCATGGAAGTAGCGATAAACGCAACAATTACTTTTTAAGAGTTTCTATGTTTAATAGGGCTCCTTTTGATCGCACAACACAATGTTCGGTACTCTGCCTCCCCTTCATTGAGTTTCCGACGAAAGTTTCCTTAACCCTTAATTGCATAGTGATGTAAATTTTCATCACTTTTTATTTAACTTTTAATAAATAAATCAACTTCTTCGCCACCACTATATTTATATAGAAATATTAATACAATAAATTTTCCGTGAACTATGTTGTTGAACAAAGTTAAAAATCTATCTTAAAATTTCTGGTGTATAATATTTAATATATGTATAAAGAAACACAATTGTAAAAGTAAAACTCATGCAAAGAAGGGTTAAATTCTAGTTTTTCAATAGAGATATTTTTTTCTTGTTAACTCAACATTCGTAAAGCTGAACTGACTATTCTTATTAAGCCTTCAATAAATTCGTTAATTTGAAAAATCCGTTAATATGAAATTCGTTAAAGTGAATATTTTTATAATGTGAAAGCATAGGACGTTTTTCAACAATCCAAAAAATATTCGTTAAACTGAAAAATTTGTTAAAGTGATATTCGTTGAAACGAGATTTTACTGTAATTGTATTTCACATATTAATTTTTTTCTTCTGAGAATTCAACTATTATTATTATTATTATTATTTTATTATTACCGGTGATAAAATATTAAAAATTCCGTAAAGGATGTTCCTCTCGAAGGGGCTAAAAAAAAAAAAAAAACAATCTAGACTAGGAGTGTAGTAGAATTTATACGGTAGTATATGCTGTATACCTCTTAATTTTTTAAAAGGAACTCCGTATAACTTCTCTTTCACAAATAAAATCACAGCGTATACTTTCTGATTATGCCCTCTGCGTATAGTGTACACCCTCTGTTTTTCTTTTTTACTTACATTTCTGTGTTTATGTGGCAGTCAAATCTTGTTATTCATTTTTCATCTTTTTCCTGTTGACATAGAGCTTTCAAATTTGGAATATACATGTATTCCTGAGGGAAATACATGACTTGGACATTGATTTTTTTTTTTATTCGATCCCTAAAGGAGAAGGGGCAACATCGGCCCAAAACTTGCATTTTCCCATAGAAATAACGTTGGAATTGTTTAATATTAATTGAAAAAATAGCTCCATTGTTGCAACATTCATCCATTTTAACCACATTGTTGCTCGCATTATTATGACGTCAGCATTGAGTAAAGCACACATTTGTGCTTTATAATATTGGATGACTTTTTTTGTGATTTTTATTAAAAGCATTTGTTTTTACAGTTAATTTATTAGGAATACAGTACTGGTCTAGATATTTATTAAATTAAACAATTTAAAAATTTATTTAACGTCAATTTAAATTAATGTATTCAGTTATTAAAGATGCAAAAACACTTTTATACATATTTAAAACGATCATAAGAACATTGAAATTTGCTTTAACACAAAATGTTAAATATCTCTTACAAATTATTATGATGTTTTCAAAACCTAGAAACAGATATCTTATTTGTTATTTGACAATTGTATTTAAAACAATATGTAGTATTACTAAAGAAAGCTACATTTCATTTAGAAGCTTAACCCATTCGCTGCCAATCACGAGTATACTCGTGGTTGTCAACATTCAAAATAAAAGTGTATGACAAAAAAAAACAAAAAAAACCTGCCTATTTACTAACCGCTATTTTAATATGTTCAAAAATACTTTATTTAATGACAAAAACTTTGCTATTAAAGTTACCAAATATTATCTTTCAGAATTTTGTATTCAATTTATTAAGCAAAAATAATTTAGACATATTAACTTAAACGATTTAAATATGAGTTAAGTGCATTAATTTAAGTTGTTAAGCGAGCATAAACATTATTTGTACTTTATAAACGATTGAAAAAAAAACAACAATAACAACAACAACAAAAAACAAAAAAAAAAACAAGCTAGCATCGAGATTCTATTTTAGTCTTCCGTGATGAAAGTCAGCCACATGTTATTATGATATTTTCAAAGCCCAAAGGCAGATTTCTTGTTTATCTAACAGCCATGTTTGAGACAATTTGCAGTGTTTTTTCTTTTTTTCTTTTCTCTTTCTAAATCTTGTAATGAGTTACATGTTGCTTCGTGGGAGGACATTTCCAAATGTCAAAACAATGTTTGTATAGTTTTAATGAGACGATACCAGATGATCGTAGAAGAACATCTATGAACTGACAATTCAAAAATTTTAATGTATTTTCAGCTGAAATGTTTTTTAAATTTATAAATAAATTTTACTGTTCGAGCTATATCTTTACAGTGAAATAAAATCATAAATATTTCAACAGAAAATCAAGATTGATTAGTTCTTTTAGAATTTTATCAGTAACTGTTGTCAAAGGATGACAAAATATATGTTCGTTGAGGAGTTATGACGTCATCATGTGACATTACTGATTATACTAAAACATCCGATCGCATGTTTTATCATTTTAGTTTCATTCAAACACTAAATAATTATTTTTATCGTATTTTTTTTTTCAGAATATATACGTTGAGATATTTTTTGATGTATTCTGATGTAAAAACAACTCATTTATTTAAAATTTTATTTTTTATATTAGCTAGCGTAAACATCGAATAATATTCGTTCTGCGTTTTTTAAAATTTCAATTAAAAACGTGTTTTGAAAGTTTTTACTTACATGGCTTTTTAGGTGCGTTCGTAATTATATAAATACGCAGCACTTATAGTCGTCGTCTGGTCAGTCCGTCTGTCCGTAACAGCAGAAATAGCTACAGAACCGAATGGTTTGAAATTTAACCCTCTAAGCGTGTAGAACGTAATATTCCGTTCACTAAGCTCCAGGTTTCACTGCAATGTATGCAATGTTTAAGATAATATAATTCTATAGATTTTATTAATTTTCAAAACATTGAAGAATGTTTAATACTCTCAAGGGTTACATTCATATTTGTAATTAAGTTTTATTTATAATGTTGAAAGAATCATATTTTTTTAGCATTTAAAACAAAATGCAGAGAAAACAACATTACAATTTTACCCTTTTTCAAAACGCTCAGAGGGTTTTAATATGTATGTTACGGTCAGTATGATTATTCCGGTTATTATTAATAATGACCACGGTTACTATTAATAATGACCACGGTTACTATTAATAATGACCGGATTAATCATATTGACCGTAACATATATAATTGTTGCAGAATTTTTTCGAGTCATTTCAAATTTTATGAAAATCGAATCAAAACTTAAAAATATATTAATAAATTTTTCTTCATTGTATTATATCCTATCATAAGTAATTAATTCGATGATATCCATTATAAGTAATGATTCTAGATTGCCATGGTGATTACATCCTATTTAAGATGGAGTCATAGTATTTCCGTAATATCAAATTTAAAAACCGTAATTTGTAAACTATAATTGTTTAATTATAGCAATCCTATAATCTACCGACAGAATTTTGGATAGATGTTTCCGGAGAAATAGATATTAAATATAAAAAGAGTCTAAATATGGATGTCAAGCTCTGCAATTTTCGAAGCTAAGCTTAAGTTGCCCATTGGAATTTTCAGTAAATGTGAACAAAAGATAAAACGTTACCAACTTAAAATGTATTTATTTTATTACGGTTTTTAAAAATGTCATAATATTAAACGATATAATTCATTTTTTAGTGAAATATTAACGATGATTATTTACATTGTCGTGTATTGGATACTATTTGCGCAAAGTATAATTTTAATGTAACATAATTGTAAATACTTGTTTGTAAAAGTGTATTGAAACTTAATTTCATAAAATATAATAAATATCTATAACATGAAAATCTGCACATAAAATAAATTTTGTATTCATGCATTGTTAAGAGTGCAACAGCTATTGCACCAAGATCTGAATATTTATAAAACTAGTTAAAGTATGAACGCACCTCATTTTTTACGTTTCACATACAATGTACAACTTGTCAAGATATTATCTAGCTCAGTAAGCGATACATTTTTATACGTTTAACGACAACATTAAAATAAAACTCGTTAAAGGTTGTTCATTATTAACAGTAAAATAAAATAAATAAGTGAATTGCCTTGTTACACATTTTTTTAAAATTTATTATTTTATAAATTTTCTGGTACTTCTTGACTTGACTTGATTGTTTTTAATATAGACGATTTAAAGAAAAAAGAAAATATTTATCTCATTGCAGAATTTTTACTATTTTAATTACATACTCGTTTTATAAAATATAATAGAAATATTTTATAAAAATACTTTGAAAAACTTTACTGACACCAGTGCGCATTTCTTAAATCTGCATGTCTTTAACAATAATTCATGCAGCAAATTTATAGTGAGGACATTTTTACCCGTGCGCAGGACATGTACAATGCAAGAAAAAATACATTTCTTCTAGGTTTCTACGTATTTTTTTAAAGTTTTTAAAATCTAAGCTCCGAAAAGTAATATTTCTTCAGAATTTTGCCTCATGTTATGAAAATTTTAAATCCCTTTTCACTGCAGGTTGCCATTAAAATTATTTTTAAATGACCATTTTTTCAGTTTCTTTTAGACCATTTTCTACGCTTAGTGTTTTTAAAACACTTTTTCTCCAACATTTTGAATTGCAAAAAGAATTTCGTTTACAGGAAGAAGAAGTATAAAAAATGTAAATATAAATATAAAGTCTTCACTGTATTTTGGCTATTTTTTGGGAAAGAGGAAAAAAAAGCGTTTACAGGCATGGTGAGTGGATTAAGTAAGCTTTAGCGTGGAAAAAAAAGAAAGAAAGGAATTTTAGTAAAATGAAGGGAAAAAGTATTCTAGTGAAAGTTTTAAGTAAAAGAATTATTCAACAGTTTCTTTCTTACATTTTTTTTCTCTTTTTTCATACTAGATGCAGCTAAAGAAAAGATTTTTATATATTTTCTCTTTATTATTTTTTTATTTTTTAATGCAGCAGGTACTTAATCCGTAATATATGTATGCATATTGTGTGGATGGTCACGCATAAATTTACTATGGTTTTTTTTAACCATTTACTTTTTTCTTTTTCCCTTTTCTACTTTCTTTCTTTCTTCTTTTTTTTCGTAAATAATACACTCCTCAAGTCATATCATGTTTTTTTTTTTAATTTTGAGAGACTAGAGGAAGGACTGGCTTATGGTCTGCTAGATTTTATTTTCTGTCTAGAAATTTGTGACCTGTCTTTCTTGAAAATATTCAAATGATTACGAAATTTGAATATGTTCTTTAGGTGGAGTATTCAAGGTAAGATTTTAAAAATGCGTACTTCAGTAGTAATAATATTGTACTTAACTTCAATAAAATATTCAGTTATATTTTTGTTTATGATTACACCAAGGAACAAAATTTAAAATAAAAAATCTGCGCAGTACATTTCTTTGGTGATTTTGATACATACAAAAGTTTATAATTATGGAATCTAATGTAGTTATTTGGAAGAGCTCTGGTTCTTGCAATAATTTTTTAAGGTACATTTTCTACATAGTCATTTAGAGAGATTTCCTAGAAACTTGGGTGAATATAGTGAAGAGCAAGTTGAACGGTTCGACCTAAGGCTCCTATAAGGGAAGCTGACGCATATCCATCTTGTTGCCTCAAATAACCGCCATATTGTAACCCAGTTCAACATCAGTTTAACACCAGAGCAGGTGTTTGCCGTTGCTCTCATTGTCACTCGCCGTCCACCATTACGGTAAGCTAATCGGTTTTAGCCAAGCTTGGTTTTTGGTCGCGGGTTATTAAATGGTGGGTATGGTTCAGCCTGTAGTACAGGAATTCTAGTTCCACCAAGGTGTCAGAATAATGGAAAAAATATACCAAGGACATTGCGATCACAACATGATAACCGACTACTTATGGAACTTACAAAAGATTGTCCTGAAGAGAAACATTTTAGTAAATCATACAGAAAACGGTTTTAATAGTAATATTAAATTTATAGGTTCTTCTCTATTATCCCGTCGACCACTTTTCATAACAAGAAAACTATCGCTAAACTGGAAGATTAAACGCCAAAAATGCAGTCTCATTTACTTCATGTCAGAAGCATTATACGTGTTTTTTATGTTATCAAGTTGTTTTTAATTCGACATTTGCGTGTATTTTTCATTATGTTTTACTGATTTATTAGTTAATTAATTAATTAAAATAACAATTGTTTCCTTAAATTCTTATATTTTATTTATTTTTTTTATTTTGATATTCCAATGGCAACGTTCTCCCGTTTATTTGGCGTTACAGTTTGGCGATAGTTTTTTGTGTTGAAAAGTGGTCGACGGGATAATAGAGAAGTACCAATTTATATTTCTGTTTCCCAATAATCGTTGCCAACCTTCCGATTTTTTTCGTACCAGTATTTTTATGAAAAAATATTTGTTTTATGTAATCGTGCAATTTCTGCTATTTAATAAAGCGAAAATTTTTGTATGATTTTACTGCTATTCAAAAAATCGGGAGGTTGGCATCTATGCGCCAATACCCATCTCACTCAAAATACAATGTTACAAGATATGTAAATAAATAAAAAAATAAATCTTTACATATCTTATGTTACTTTTTTGTACTTGTGCTATTGCCGGATTGTTGGCTTTATTTAAAAAACAACAGCCAATCCAGAAGATTTGCTACTATTTTCGGACTCAGCAGACCAAAATTAATCGAAATCCGCTGTCCAGGCCGGAACCACAAAATCACTGTTCCCCGGTGTTATCCTTGTTTCACTAATAAGTCCAATAGTGTACATATTTAGCTTACATCGAATGGGCATAAATTAAGCATAATATTATAAAAGTGCGAAAATCCGGATACGTGAAGGTTATAAAGCTACATAAAAATCATAAAACTTTAGCAATCCTAGCGTTTAAACACAATATGATTATATAAACTTCTGGAAATATCACACAATCCTGGATTAAGCCGTCTAGATGCTTTTATGCAATTTAAGTCTCGGAGACCCTCTCTCCCGTATTTGACTTTCAAAACCAGATTGTAACTTGAAATGATTTTACGTGTTTTTAATTTGTTTTTAACATGATACTTTATGTTTTATGAAAGGGTATTTCCGTTTCATAAAACATAACCTGAGAAAGAAATTATATATGTGTGAGTTTCGTAGGCCACGAATCTCCTCAAAATTGCGGGACTCATAGGTAATTGCCGACTCTGCCTATTTGGTAATACGGCACCGACCTTATGGGGAAATAAAGAAAACATTGTGGCAAAAGGTGTAGAAATCGACTTAGTATATTTCCTGTCACTGTTTAGAACGAGCTGTGTTTGAATCCTATTTATGGTACAGTTTAGCTCGCAGGAGTAAAGCAATTATTGTAGAGTCATATGATAATAAACAAAAAAACACTGGAGAGTTAAACGGTTTTCTTCGATGATAAGATAGACGCTTGCAGCATCGCAGCGTCTCTAATAGCGCCTGGTGCGAAAAACCTTGTTAATTTTTGTACCTATCATCAGTGTATCAGTAATGATTAGTGGCGGTGCAGATGAAGCCTGTCAGCATCTACCCTATTTTGACGACGCCTGGTGAGGAGACACCACAAGCACCACTACCACCCTTGTTGCGGCTAAGCACACCATACAAGTTTTCTTAAAAGGACTTCTCTGTAGGTTGCATATCTAAGTTTGACATAATTCTACAGTCTCAACAGCTTCGTTCCTCACAAAATCATCATATCGAAGCCATATGACACAAGACCAAAATAAAAACTCTTTTAGAATATAATTCTATGTAGAAATGGCTGATCATTTGGCACAATATTGAACTTCTATGCATGCTTCCTCTACCCTATTCTGAATCTGTAGCATTCTTGTCCAAAAAAAAAAAATCTTTACTGTCAAATTTTATCGAATTATTTGTCGTAAACTAACAGTTTATAAAAATTCTTACTAAACATTAATTTTACTTTATGCAAATTGCATTTTTCTGAAGCTTCATAATCATTCGGATTTTATCTCAATGCATTCCGTTTGAAAGCCTGAAAGTTTGCCACTAAACATAGGAATTACACTCATACAGGGGTTGGATCATGAAAATTACAGTTACAGTCAATCCGAAATCCGAGCTTGATAAAATAATTTAAGTCGACCAGAAACCCAAGAATATAATTTTTACTGACCTACGACCCGACTTAAACTAGACTATCAGCCAAACGCGAAATACGTCGATAGACTCTAACCCGAAATCCTAAATGAAAGAAATATCGTCACAATTTTAATGTAATTATTAAAGAAATGTTTAAATGAAATTTCTAATATCAATTTTATGTGGAAAATTTTTTTGCATATACTTATTCATATTTGAGTTTTTTATGTATGTATATAAAACAATTTTCTGGAATATATTTTGAAAAAATTGGTACAACCGATAAAATTAGAGTCAACCGGAGCCGAACACGATCTGCAACAAAACAAATTAATGACCACCTGTCCCGAATCCGAAATACAAGGCAAAAAATTTGAGCCAACTTGACCCAATTTATTTAAATTCGGTAACGCGATCCGATAAAGGTAGGCTTGATAAATTTTATAACATCACTTTTTTAAAGCTTCCGTAACTTTAAAAATTTTGACTTTTAAGCTTTATGTATGTATGTATGTGTATATATATATATATATATATATATAATATGAATTCAAAGGTATCTTTTATATATATATATATATATATATATATATATATGTATATATATATGTGTATGTGTGTGTGTGTGTGTGTCCCACTAATTTTTCCTTTTTAAAATGTAATCTGTGTTTTAAATCAAAAACTGCGAGAAATGCCTGAACTAATATTCCCAAATTTGAGGCCGTCCTCGAATATCAAGGACATTTGTATACTTATAAATATAAATCTCCTCTGGGAATCTCAATCTTCACGTTTCATTTGCTTTTCTTCATTTTTCCTGTGCCCTTTTCCCTTTTGAAATACATACCTTTTCATTTTGAAAATTATTCTGATTCTCTGCCAACGTATAATAAGTTTTCACATTTAAAGTGTATTTCTAGCTAGTTACTGCATATAACATATGGCGGTGAGTGATGTAAATTAAAAATAATACTTAAATATTACATTATAAAATATCAAAACCCGAATTTTAAATCAGAATCCACGTTATTGCAATATGAATTTATTAATTTTTAAGTCCATATAAATTGCATTTCGTTTTGAAAAATATGAACTCTTTCCTCTTCATTTTCTAAATAAATGAGAAAACTTTATGAAATACTTTAAATTGCTTTCAGCTTCAAGAAATACTAATTCTTCTCTTATGAAATAAGAATGAGAAGAAATTTCAGACTACATGAACAATTTTTGAAGCGCAGTCAAATTAAATGTTAATATGTTGTTAATCTTTTGAAAATTAGCTGACGGAAAATATTGTACAGTTTTACCTCGTGACAAAAGTTATTAACATTTGACAGCTTTCTGAGATCAAATAGTACATTCTTTTAAACAACTCAATCTAGACATGTTTATATTTTTGTTGGAAAAGTCATTAGGATCTTAATTAATTATGCATTTATGCTAGTTCTGCCTTTACTGTTGGCATTTTAATTAAAAGTTTGTGCTGCGGAAAAAAAATTATGCTTTCGGATAAAAGACTAGAAAATGCATATTTAATGGCAGACGGAAATGTTTTAGTTGAGTTATTAGAGGTAATTAATTACAATGTGCTTTAGTAGGAACATTTTTGCGTAGAAAAACTATCTGCAATTTTGTATATTAATGGAAATATAGTAAAGAATAATTTTTGATTCGTTAGCATTTGGATGCATTTTAAATTTTAGTTCACGATTTATTTTTCTATTCGTTTGACATAAATAACCTGCAAACTTGATCAGTTGTTTTAGGATAAAAAGACTGAATTAAAGTGCATATTAATTATTAAAACTATTTTACATGAACTATTATAATTAAAATAACAACTGGTGCTTAGTCGTAGTTATTGCTAAAATTGCTGATGTTACATTAAATTCTAACAAATTAATTTCAATATAGTTGTTTAACTACAGTATTCATAATTGGGGATTTATGTTATTTTAATTTTCTGTGAAATTTTTTAAGGTTGATTTCTTCGAAATTTTAAATTTATTTGAGATAACTGAGGGTAATACGGCCAGCGTTGGTAATGAGGGCACGTGGAGGTTTCAGCGTTAGTTTCAGCGTTTACCAACAAATGGCTCCATTATCTTGAAAAGGAAGCTAAAAGGAAGCTAAATCTACGTGCTGAGCGGGATTTGATCAATAACCTTTCCTGTGAAAGAGATTAACTGTATTTGCTTGTGTTCCAAGGTAAAGTACTGCACAGTTCGGTCTGTACTCGATCCGAAGCCGAACTTCAACCAGAACTTCACTCGAACCCGACATATTGAAACACAAACCGAAACCAAACAAGAAGTGAAAGATAATTATTTTCATACAATTATGGAAAAATTATATCTCTTGTATAAAAATAAATACCTATACACTCATTAATATTCAAATATACATTTTTTTTTTCATTTGAAAAATATTCAAGATTTTCTATCGGGAAAAATCGAGTTAACCCGAACACTATCTGAAAGAGTCAAAACCTAACACGAACCCGAAACATTTAAAGTCAACCGGACTCGCAATGAAAAAAATAGCATCAATCCAACCCGACCCGAATCTCAGGTAAGGTGTCGGGTTCGAATAAAATTCAGTTACTCAGCCCGATGCAGAACTCTAGTTTCAAGGCAGTTGTTGTTATTTCGATATGGTGATTTTAAATTCTTTTCGTATAGTTACTGAATTGTAAAAATATAATGCACTTTTGAGCCTATTAAGTTTTTAAATTATTTTCAAGGATATATATATATATATATATTCAAATCTTTTGCAGTTCATGCGTGAATTATAAAAGTTTTTAGAAAGGTAACTGCAGAGAAAAATGATCACTACGAATGCAGCAAGACAAAACAATTTTTATATGCTCACACTAAAGTCATGCATCGGGTCGGTCGGGTCGGGATGGCGCTATATTTTTTCTTTGCGGTTCGTGTCGGGTTGACTATTACTTTTTTGCTGCCGGTCGGGTTGACTTTCTTTGTTTCGGGTTGGGTTTTGACTCTTGCGGGTCGAGTTCGGGTTGACCCGCTTTTTCAAAAGAATATCCACAATATTTTTTTCAGATTAAAAATATATATAGAATAAGACCTCCATAATGAACACTTCCGAAAAACGAACACCTCTATTTAGCGAATACTTTTTCAATTCCTTACACTTACATATTTGTACGCTTATACCTTGGAATAGTGAACCTAACAACGTTAGAGATCTGCCTCAGTTATACTAAGCAAAAAAAAAAAAAAAATCATTTAAAAATATTAAAATGCGAGCGATAAATTTGAAAATAACCTTACCATAGACTGAACTGCGCGTATTTTCGCATGACTAGTATAGGCTCGTAACCCATTTAATACATCACTGAACGACAATATTATCAAGTAACATCACGTTTGTATAAAGTAACGTCACGTTTTGATAAAGAAAGATTAGCATCTCTGCATATGTCTCTAACGCTGGCCTTCATGACTTTCTACCATTCACAGATTTAACCGGGATAGAATGTGTTCCATTTAAATCCACATTGAAAAAAAATTAATCTTTCCATATACTCTGAAAAAATTTAGCGTCTACCGAACATAATACCTCACATTTTGTGCGAAAAAGTAGCTGAGTCAGGAAACAAAAACACAAATCTTTTTCTTATTTAAAATTCTCTGTTCCTTGCATTTATGACCTCACAAAAAGAATATGTTGCCCTTACCCTTTTATTTCTTTGAATGTGTAAGACCTTCGCAAATATATTCAAAGCGAAATTGTATTTACATTTTTTGAAAGAGTCAAGAATATATGTATTTTTATTATTATTTTTTCTTTACATTGTATTTCTCTGGTTTCAGTAATGTGTAAAATAAAATGTAGGTAGCAGAATATTAATGATTTGAATGTGCAAACATTTTCTTGGTTTTTACTGTTATTTTCGGTATTTCACAACTCTGAACATTCTTCTTAAGGAGAAAATTTTTTACTTTTGTCTTTTCACGTAGCTTACATGCCGGGGGTAATTTATTTCTCGATGTATTTTGCTTCCAAGTTATTTTAAAGAAACGAATGAAAGAAACGTTGTAACAGCCATATGCATTTTGAAATTGTCATTATGGTGTGTATTATTTTAAGGTTGTTTGTGTTATAGAATGTGAGTAGAAAGATAAAGAAAAGCATGGAAAAAGTGCTTAAGGTTGTCAAAGAAATCGCTCTACATATATCATTTCTTGATATATCGAAGCTTACATTTTGTATCTATAAAAAGTAATATCAGCGTTCTTTAATATTCGGAGATTTGATATTTTTCTTGTTAAAAGTATTACAGAGAGAATAGATGCTAAGAAAAGTTGCTTTGAGCATTGGACAGTTTTAGTCTTTTTGCCATTGCAACCTTCAAGGAGAATTTTATATGGTTGGATATTCAGTGAATGCAAACTGTGGTATGAATATGTGTGAAGATTACTTCGATAACATAAACACTGCGTATGGATAGCTCTTTAGTTTCAAAGCCTCTATTAAGCTTATATTTTGTATCTGTATAAAGTAATATCAGCGTTGTTTAATATTCGGAGATTTGATATTTTTCTAGTTAAAGGTATTACAGAGAGAATAGATGCTAAGAAAAGTTGCTTTGAGCATTGGACAGTTTTAGTCTTTTTGTCATTGGAACCTTCATGGAGAATTTTATAAGGTGATTCATATTCAGTGAATACAAAATCTGGTATGAATATGTGTGAAGATTACATCGATAACATAAACATTGCGTATGGATTGCTCTTTAGTATCAAAGCCTCTAATATTCGATGCATGACTTTCTGCAAGGAAAGATTTTAAGGGAAAATACGAAGCTTTCAGAATAAAAATGTGTAAAGTCCATGAAACATTATCCAGATATATTTTAAAATGAAATTAACCTCTTGATAATAATAACTTATGCTCTGTACGTCATAATTTTATAGTAGGCCACTATCTGACAAACAAAGCTTACGATCTACGCCCAAACAACATAAATACTTACTGCAAATCGAATCCGAGTTTTCATTCATAGCTTTAACAATAATGGAGATATTTTACTGATACTTTCAACAGACTTACTTTGCTTGTATGAAATGTGATAACGTCCCAAGAACTGCTGAAAATGGATACAATCTGCGTCCAAACAACAATGACTATGACACAACGTAATTTAGAATGTAGGTTACAATACATACAGGTAACTGACCTAATTACAGTTGACTTTTCGTTCATAGCTTTAACATTAACGAAGATATTTTACCGATATTTTCAACAGACTTACTTTGCTTTCTATGAAATGTGATAACGTCCCAAGAATTGATGGAAACGGCTACGATCTGCGTCCAAACAACACTGACCACGACACAACGTAATTTAGAATGTAGTTTACAGTACATATAGATAACTGACCTAATTACAGTTGACTTTCCTTGATATCTATCATATTTTACAGAAAGTGAAGTAAGTCTGTTGAATCTATCGGTAAAATGCCTTCATTACAGTTAAAATAGTGAAAGAAACTCTGGTTCGACTTGTAGTAAGACAAACTGTATTTAGAACTGAATTTGTGGATTGCCACCCATCTTAACTATACAACAAACAGTATTTATGACTGAATTTGTGGATTGCGACCCATCTTTACTATACAAAAAAATGTTTGTTTAGCAAGCTGTACCTCACCTCAAAGTTTGTACACGGGGTAACGAAACACCCTGTATACTATTTGTTTTAAATACTGTTTTAAACTTTCCATGTATATTACAGAATTATCAGTGATTATCGTTTATAAAATATTTATGTGATATATTTTTTTAAATGTGTAGTGAAAGTATTAAAACATTTTTTGATCAGTCCTTCAAAAATGATTGATTTTTTTCTCTCTTGCGATCTTAAAACCTCTCCCCAACCTCTAATTAAGAATGTTTCCTTTTAAACATCCATTTTGTACATAAAGCAACTATTTTGTTTTTTTCTTTATCTCCTTCAAGTTCTTACAGTTTTTATTCGTCATTTCCTTGGCAAAGAACCGAAATTCTTTTTTCGTATATTTTAAAACAATCAATCTTCCTTAATATATGCACAATTTAAAATTCCTAGAGGTTGCTCGGCGCATTTGGATACAAAAAGACAAGATTGTTGCAGGTCTCCAACATTTCCGCTATCATTTCATTTAAATTCAATCCTCTGCTGAGGTATTTCGGTATTAGATGGAAAAATACGTGAAAGGGAAAAAAAAGTAGTTTTATAAAATTTATAATATTATGAGAGTGTGTAAGGAAAAGGAAGGGATATAATGGAATTGTCGAAACCACGGGGGAACTTTATTTTGGTAATTGCTTTATATTTCTTTAAGAGAAAATAATATTAGAATTTTTATAAGTTTATGAAATACTTTTGTGTGTGTTTATGAAATATATTATTATGTGTTCGGTGCGTATATATTTAAGTAGTCTTAATGTTTTTATTGTAATAAAATGAACTCGAAATTAATTAGAATAAGATTATTTTGGTAACTGCTTTATATTTCTTTAACCTTTTACGGAACAGTGGTCCCACTTCGGGCACACCTAATTTTAATTCCAAACATGCATTTGACACCAAGAATATTTAATAAAAAAATTTCTACAATGAAAGCTTAAAATAAGGAGTTCTTATTTTCTAAAAAAGTCGTTTGTAAATTCCGGTGTCAGTCAGTAATTTCTCATTTTACGAACAGACTGTCTGTGCCGGAAACGGTTAAGAGAAAAGAATATTAGAATGTTTGTAAGTTTATCGAATACTTTTTTGTGTGTTTATGAAATAACATATTAATATGTGCTCGATGCTTATATATTTTAAGTAGTCTTAATGTTTTTATTGCAATAAAATGAACTCGAAATTAGTTAGAATGAGATTATTTTGGTAACTGCTTTATATTTCTTTAAGAGAAAAGAATATTAGAATTTTTGTAAGTGTATCAAATACTTTTTGTGTGTGTTTATGAAATAACATATTAATATGTGCTCGATGCTTATATATTTTAAGTAGTCTTAATGTTTTTATTGCAATAAAATGAACTCGAAATTAATTAGAATAAGATTATTTTGGTAATTTCTTCATATTTCTTTAAGAGAAAAGAATATTAGAACTTTTATAAGTTTATCAAATACTTTTTTGTGTGTTTATGAAATAACATAGTAATATGTGCTCGGTGCGTATATATTTAAGTAGTCTTAATGTTTTTATTGCAATAAAATGAACTCGAAATTAATTAGAATAAGAATATTTGGTAATTGCTTTATATTCTTTAAAGAGAAAATAATTTTAGAATTTTTGTAAGTTTATCAAATACTTTTTTGTGTGTTTATGAAATAACATATTAATATGTGCTCAATGCGTATATATTTTAAGTAGTCTCAATGTTTTTATTGTAATAAAATGTACTCGAAATTAATTAGAATAAGTTTAGAGAAAACTGTTTAAGCATTTGTCGATCATTTTTTAAGGGGTCAGTACAAATTAATATACATAATTAATTGAATATATATGCAGTGTGTATATGTGTGTGAAAACTGTATGTAAACCTTCCTAAGTGATTGCATAAATATAGGGGGGTCATAATGTCTTTCACTGATTACAATAATTTATTGCAGAAAACTAATATAATTAGGCATATGCTTTATAGTGTAAATACATTCATGAAGTTTTTAATACAAGTACTTACGTCAGTAAATTTCGATGTGAGCACTCTTGGTAGCTCGAAGAATGTCAAGGCGGTTTTCCGTTTCTCGCCACGTATTCCCCAAGATTTGGGCTATTTACACTAGATACAGCATCTGTGATCCAGACCTTGAGTGTTTCAATATATTTTACTGGTATTGCAAACACTCTGTCCTTTATGTACCCCCCCCCCCCCCCAAAAAAAAAAAAAAAAAAAAAAAAAAAAGTCTAGAGGAGTTGATCCAGTCCGTCATATCCATCTTCCAGGAAATTTGTCATCAAGGAAGTTACGAATGACGATGGAGACTGGACTAAACAAAACTTAAGAACATGACGTTTCCATAATAAAAAAAAAATTACAGTATTACATTCAGTGGTTATTTCGTAAAAATTTTCTGTAATCAGAGAAAGGCTTTATGACCATCCTGTATGAAGTATTTATTATTTATTTAAAAACTTAAATATTTGCCCTTTTATCAACTATTTTTTAAGATTATTTAACTTTCATACATTTAATTCACAGTGTAGAAATAACCAAAATTAATTATAATTAAGACGATTAATTTACTATCAACCGGAGATGGATTTTTTTTAAATTATCGGTTATCGTAATAAACTGGGTTATGCGATTATATGTTTTATTATGTGTGTCGGAATAATTATACAAAAATGATAAATTTGGACTTCGAAAAATATATTCAATTAGTCGTAATTATTTATTTATTTCCATAAACTAGCTGATTTAATATATATATGTATGTATGTGTGTGTGTGCGTGTGTATTTTAAATTAAAAATATAAAAGTCTTAAATACTTATTTACATATACTGACAATTTAAATGTAATATTTAAATATAATATTTAAATTCTTTATTGCATAGTAAAGATTTCGTGTTTATACATTAATAGATTAATTAATAAATAAATGTATAATATATGATACCTATAAAATTTTCTAAAAGAGCCTTTATACAATAAAGGATTTGTATATACAATATATATCTAAAGATTTCATTAGTCACAAATACCTACTCACAAATGATGTTTTAAAATCAACTTCCGTTTTTAAGTAGTTAATTCACCATTCAAAATTCGGGATAACCGTATTCATGTAAGGATTATACATTCCTCCAGTTTAGGAATCTATATAGTTTTGAAATTAAATCTAGGGATCAAAAACGTGCATTTGTTTCAATGTTAAAATTATAAAATACTTGAAAATTCTAGCTTAGTTTTTTAAGAAAGCATTCATGTTAACGAAATCTTTTTGAGCCGTACAAGAAGATTTGGAAAATTATCCTATTGAATATAAGTATTTCGCTTACAATTAGATAAAAAATAAGCATCCAGAATGTTATTATAAGGTTTTAATTAAAATTTCTTTTCACATAAATAACTTATTATCTCTCTTTTATATAAGTTTGCATCTTTAGAAATCTCTCAAAGCTGCTCTTTGAAAAAAAATCTTTAATACTTATTTACTAAAATATGCATTCATACTTGAGTTCGTAAAACCAACTGCTTTAAAGCAAAGTCAGATTTTTATCTGAAGCTTTTCACAAACAGGAAATCCAAAAAGGTTGACATACTGTGATGAAAAGATTAAAAATCCGTAAGTGTATCCGTAAGAAATGGTTTTCGTAAAATTTCTAAAATGCATAAAATTCTCTTGCACGTCAAAGAAAATAATCATTTTTAGTTTTCATGAAATGTTTTAAGGAATACGAGAAATTTATTAAGAAATAATAAAGGTGTATAAGAAAAAAGTCCTACATTTTTTTAACTGTCGTGATGTTTATTAGCACACTTTAAAGTTGTAACTATTTTTTTTACTCCCTGTATCTGTTACTCATTATCATCATTTAAATTTAATACATTAATTGAAAATTAAAATGGGACTTTTGAATGTATCTTTAAATGCTGACCCTTTACTGAAAACGTTATCGCTTACGGAATTAGTCGAAACAACTTTGAAATGGCTTTGTAACGCTAAACGAAACATATTATGCGAAGCACGTCTAATAGCTTATCATTACAAAGCATTTTCTGCGTCACTAACGATTGTGCATTTCAATGAATTCATTATGCAGTAAAATTACGTACAACGTAGTTATTTAAAATGTTATAACAAGCTATAGTATGTCAGAATTTGGTTCTATGATTAAACATTTCAGCTTTAAAGCTTTGCCTACTCCATTTTGTTGTCACCGTAAGTATTTGAGGCTTTTCTTCTGCGATTAATTTTCTTATTGAGAGATTAGGTTGAAAAAGAAAAAAAAATCCATGAATATATAATGTATTTAATTTAAAAACTATTCTAGAGCGCTTTAATTTTAAGTAATAATCTACTAAATACAGCATTCCCTAGTAATATTTCACCATATTATAAAGAGAAAATTGCTAATGCTGCCTCTAAATTGAATCAATTGTGACCTTTTCACTTTCTCTGCTTATTCTGCAAAAACTATAGCATATAAAAACATATTTTTTTCTTTAGTTTGGGTGAAAAATGCATGATAAATAACACGCTGAAGCAGGCAGTTAATCGAATAATTATTTTAAGCGCTATTTAATGTTGAAATCGTTCAATATAGTTAAGTTACATATGTTTTATAGAATCAAAAACTATGCAGAGCATTTTAACCATCTTTAGAAGGCATATACCTAACTAGATTGTGCTGTGCAGTGTTCAATCATGTTTTTTTTATTATTATTTGCCTTATTTTTTTTCTTCAATTTTTTCTTCAAAATTTCGTTATCTCAATAGAGATTGAATTCATATTTTGAAAGATACGTGTTTATCTACTGTTGCAAGATTAAAAAGAAAAAAAAAACCTAAATAATAATATTTCGAAACACTGTAATTTTCAATTAAAGTACATATGACACACACACTCATATATCTTTATATACATATATATATATATATATATATATATATATATTAAATTATTTCGTATGAAAATCATTTAATGGAAAAAATTACATCATATTTAAAACATTTTCTTATATAGACTGAAAAATGTTTTCTTCTAGACATTTTAATAGTCCAGGAGGTAGCGACATTATTTAGTTAAACATTTTATACAAGTTGACTTTCAAATGTGAATTTGATCTTATTTAATCAATCACGAAAACAGCCGTCATCTGCCGCGACAGTGGAGTTTGCGGCCTTGGAGGCCAGAAAATCCTCTAGTCATAGGGGGATAAATGGGATGCGGAAGATAGCTACTGGTCGTGATAATATCTTTCAATCTTTCGTAATCGGGTAGTATTTTTAAAAGAGAACAAATTAGGGTGTTTTAAAAGCCTGTTGGGTTTGGACGGTAGTTGTCTCGCGTAGCTCGTATAACGCAAAGCCTCCTAGTTCTATATAAAAAGGAGTAATTGATCGATTTAAATGTTAAAATATTTAATATTCCTTGCGTTTATTATTTAAATAAAAAAACACAATATAAATTAAAAATAAATAAATAAAACATGCTTATAATTTTAAAACTATTTAGAATTTCTAAAATATGGAAAATTTCTGCTCAAGCTTGCTTCGTTCAGTATGCTGCGTCAACGACGTCCTTGAAGTGTGATACCTAAAACACACAAAAAAAAAGGTTTTATTAAATAGTGTCGCATATTATTATATTAAATAATTAATAAATACTCATAATCAATTGTACATAAAAGTATTGCTATATTTATTTAACCCATTACCCGCTGGTGTTGCATTAACGCAACATTCAAAATAAAAGTGTATATAAAAAAAACTGCCAAGCCACCACTATTTTAATATGTTAAAAAAAAATACTTTATTTAATTACAAAAACTTTGCTATTAAAGATACCGAATATTATCTTTCGGAATTTTTGGTAGGAAACGAATTTCAGTAAAAATATTGAAGGCTCCGCCCACAAATTTTTGGCGGTTAATGGGTTAAAGTATTATGTTACATTTATTACTTGGTTATCATCATTGGGTATTTTTATTTCTGTGTGTCAAATTTGTTTATGTACCCTTACATGTGTAGTGTACATTGTTCTCTTAGGAAAATATTTTTAAAATCCCAAACCATCATTTTATAACATTTAAATGGAAACAGAATCTCCGTGAATTAATAAAGATCTAGGGAGCAGGGAACGCTAAGGATTATTGAAATGTATCACATAAAAATTTAAATACGAACACTCTTTTCTTAAAAGGCGTTTAATGTTAAAGTGCTCGGAAAAAAAAGTATCGACTGGAAGTTTAGTATTTTAAGCTCAATGAAGTGTAACAAGTTTAACAGAATTGTTTTTTTTTAAGTAAAAAAAAAAATAATAAATATATATATAATCAGAAAATGTATTTATTATATATATATATATATATATGTAAGATATCGCCTCTGTATAACGAGCGCATCTCGGTATAACGAACGCACATCGATCTGTCTGTAACGAGCGGTCGATCACCGCTATCACACATCCCATTACTAGATATCACGATGTTCGAAGGACCATATTTAGCGCCGTTAAGGTAGTTTCACGGCACTCTTTCGTCGAATCACCGTGTAATTCATAGGCTAGAAGATAAAAGTATGTAGTCGTACGAGTGTAGGCGAAATCAGCAGACATTTTCCTGGGGACTAGCTTTTATTCCAACTAATTACAGGTCTCTCTTTAAGCTAGGCCCAGGGGACAGTTTGAAGAGTCTTTTACCGGGGAAACATCGTCTTATCGTTCATATTTCGGCGAATTGCCGGACTTACACCGGCAAGGATGCCGTCGCACTTCGAAGAATACTGGCCGTAGTTTTTGTGGAGAGTGATTAGAGTCAAAAGCCATGCAAAAAACGTGCTCCTGACATTATATACGGCCGGACCACCGCTAGGGACCGCTTTGCAACTTATGAAATAATGTCATTTAATTGGCTAATTACTTTTGACTCATATCTGGGTAAGCAGCCCAGATAATTAACATGCAACATCTAACCACCGGTAGAAGAGAGATGCGCTAACGTCAGCACTTTTAATCGTAACTAGGATTCAAAATTGATATCTGTTCGTAATAAATGTATCGTAAGGAAAGTTAAGTTACAGGGGCAACTAGAAATGAAGGCAGGGCTTTAAAATTTTGACACACGATTTAGGGATTTTAAACTTTGAATTTTTATATTTTAGTTTTTGATTTGGAATGGGTTTAACTAACTATCCTTTCATATCAATCCACATTCGTTCACATTCAATATTCTTTCATACTTTTTCACATTCATTTCATATATATATATATATATATATATATATATATATATATATATATATATATATATATATATATATATACCGGGTCTTCCAAAAATGACTGGTGGATTTTAAAATTCAGTAACTTGCAAACGATGAGAGATATTTAAAAAATTCTTGCAGGAGGATTATGTATGATGTCAGAAGTTTTCTTACTGTGATTCTTGATTTTAGTTCGAATTTCAAACAATAGATAGCGCTAAAAACAATTGGCGCTCTGTCGAGGCCGAAACTGACGCCCCTCAGCGTTGATGCACCGCCCCCTTAATACTAGTCCGGCCCGTTGACAAAAATGACATCTTTTTTTTTTTCAAATTCGTACGGTCCCTCGAACTTCAACACCAATAAAATATAAAAGTTTTCTTCGCCTAGTTTTTCTAAGATCAAATAAATCAAAAAGAACTTTTAAATATTATTGGTGTTAAAGTTCGAGGGACCGTACAAATTTTGAAAAAATAGATCTGTCATTTTTGTCAGCGGGCAGGACTAGTATTAAGGGGCGGTGCATCAACGCTGAGGGGCGTCAGTTTCGGTCTCGACAGAGCGCCAATTGCTGTCAGCGCCATCTATTGTTTGAAATTCGAACTAAAATCAAGAATCACAGTAAGAAAACTTCTGACATCATACATAAATTTCTTGCAAGAATTTTTTAAATATCTCTTACCGTTTGCAAGTTATTGAATTTTAAAATCCACCAGTCATTTTTGGAAGACCCGGTATTATGTTATTCACTTCATTTATTATCACTTCATTAGTAAAATATCTAGTTAGTTCGGGCTCTTTTTTTCGGAACCCGATCTCACCCGAGCTTGCCCGAGCATAAAGCGTTTTGTGTCAACAGAGACCGAGACCGATACCGTAAGTACAAAGTAGAAAATTGTTAATAGTATTTTTAAAAAAATTTCACTATTAATCTCTTTAATTGAATAACTCTCAGTACATAGAAATAAGTTTTAATCCTAAATACACCCTCATGACAATGTTTCGTGATTTTCATGACCCTGAAAATGTCTTTAAATTACAAATATGATTTTTATACCCAACCACTGGCAGAAATCAAAAATCTTAGTATTTTAAAATATAATTGCACAAATATGGCAGAAAGCCATGAGTACTGTTTTCCGTTAATTCTGACAAAAACTTCAAAAAGATTGCGGGGATCAATAAGAAATACCCCACGGCTTCTTTACGTAATTATCACTAACAGAGCAAAGGCTTCAGAGTCGCATAAAATATTGCTCTTTATATCAAATCAACAACAATTCCATTCGGTTTCAAACAAAGAAACGTAAAACACTAAGAATTTTAGACTACATTTATGTTCCTCAAAGAACAATTTGTTTTCTTCCATTTTTCAATGTGTGAATAAGAAATATTTTCACTTACGTGGGTATATATTGGTATAAAACTTAACTCTGGTATAAAAATCGATCCCGAGCCATTAATATCTCCAGTTAGTAGGTCTGTATTTTGCAAGAGAAAAGTGCATTTTTGCAGTGGAAATTAAGGTCTCAGAATATAAAACAACCATTAAACATTAAATTCTAAAAATTCCCCTGTGTTTAAAGCAATAATTCACCATCATATTTCAAGTCTGTCAGTTAAAATTAGACACAATGCACAAGTCTAATCCAGATTACTTTAGTACCTGGCAGGTGACATGATTTGGAAAAAGCCATTGTTGGTTGACCTCAGTACCACGCCCCTTTTTTGAAGATCTGCGTGACACATTAATAGTTTCTGACAGTTTATACTTTTGTGGCTCGTATTTCGTACTTTTATTTTCGACAAAGCAAAATCACCTCTGTGTGTAATAAGCACATTTAAATCATTAGACATTAAAATTCAAGTAAATTCAAGTAATTACATTTTTATGTAATTATATTTCGTAAGGAATATTTTCATTTTGACTTCTATAATACAACATAAGAACTTTCCTGTGCTAATTTGAGTTTTATCACTACTTTATATATTGTTGTAGTGTATTTTAAACTTTCTTTTTTTACCGTAAATATTTCACTCAATCAAGTGGATCCACAATTCATTGCATTTTAAAATTACGCTTTTAACCAAAAGAGTAATTTTAAAGTAATTTTAATTATATAATTAAAAAAATAACACTAGTATGTTGTATCGATCAGAGCCTGATTACCAGGGAAACAAACTCCCACCCGGAAAAAGAAACAGACATTTTTGTGGTATTTTTTACAAAGATTCTGATTGACTATGGGCGTTCAAATAAATAAAAATTTGCTACTTGCAGTTCTGGTAGAAATGTTTGCCCGCCGGTAATAAGGCCCTATACAAGTTGCCATCACAAAACTTTCTTCAAAGTAAATCAAATCAATTACATGATTTAAAAAAGTACAAAAAATTACATCGATTTACCAGACTGGTTTTTCGCGTAATGTATTAACATATTCAGGAGAATAAGCGTGAAGTTTTACTGAATTCAGTTCAATGCATTTAAACTGGTGACATAAGCATCGCATATTTCGAACAAATCATGGAATCTTACATGACCAGGTCTTGACAAATGCGGTCGCCACTGGCGACCAAGTTTTTTTTTTTTACCTGACGACCAAATTATTATCTGGCGTTTTTTCTTTTTTCATTTTACGAAAATTGACCAAAAAAGTAAGCACAAACTGCATTGTTTCTCTCCCCCCAATATTAAGAAATTAACTTAGAAACTACAATCAAGCAAAAAATATTTTTTACTTTTATTTTTAATTTGACAAAAAAAAAAAAAAAAAAAAAAAAAAAAAAAAAAAAATCATCTGATAAAAATTTCAAAGTAATAAAATCAGAATTACTTGACTGATTTCGACAGGAAAATAGGCAAAAAATTATTTTCCTGCTTCACTATTTCATCGAAGCACTTATCAGATATAGATTTTCTAGCACTCAACTATGCAGACATTTGAAGCATTCGGCAATCAGTATTTTCCGAACATGCCGGTTAATTCAGGAATTACAGTATTTATTTTTTATTTTTTAGAGAGATATAATTTTGATAAATTTCATTAGATAACTCTTGTACCAGTCTAAACTATGGTTGTTATTATTATTTTTTCTCAATTAATTCATAAAAATCTTTGCGCTTTCTCAAAATCAGTCAGGAGGGGTTAAATATTTTTTGCTGGCTAACAGATTTTATCCAAATTTGTAAAGCCTTGTACATGATCGCAACTAAAATTGAAAGACAATCTATTCCTATCATGAGGATTCTAAATTTGATATTTCCTTGAATTATGCACATATAAACATCACATAAATTAAACAAATCATCGATTTGCGGCACATTGCATGGGGGATTTTGCCCAAAAACTAATTAACAACAGTTCACATAAGGCTAGAACGTCATACGAAATCTATTTCTATTTTGCGCAGTAGTTCGTGAGTCAGAGAATCCTTCTATATGTTTATCACATACAAATAGACAGACACACACACTTACAGACATGCATTATCTAAAAATTGTGAAATTGTGTTCAAGATCTTCTAAAACGTATAAATCCGTCGAAAACTGGAAGTCGAAATTTTTACCGAATCTAATATTTTCTTCTCGTATAATATTAGGGGTTTAGAATGACAGTGGAGTAAATCAAAAATTGCGAAAATTGAGATAACTATATTTATTATATTAATGTCTGTTCAATGAGCCAGTCAAATAAGTCATAGTTCACTTAGGGAGTCGCTAGAGGCAACTCAATGCAACGGTGATACGACAAGTTTCACAAAGCCGATTTTAGTGATTTCTCACATCACTAAATTTTAACTTACTTCACTGTCATTCTAACCCCTTCATCTATTCGATTGTTCGGAAAGTTCCTTCCGTTTGAGAAAACCAATTCGTACCGGAAAATTATTAGACATTAGATATGGGAAATAACGTATGATAATTAAATTATAGACTATTTCGGTACGAACCGACTTTCCCAAATGGAAAGAACTTTCCAAATAACCCAATAGAAGAAAGTAACAAGGGATAATACAAATATAATCTAGATTTGCTTAATACCTTGCAGGTGACATAATTTCGAAAAAAAAAATGTTACTTGACTTCAGAACCATGTGTCTTTTGTTTTGAAAATCTATGTGACACGTTTATAATGTAGTTTCTGAAACTTTTTTGCTTTTGTGGCTGGTATTTCTTTCTTTTGTATAAATAAAGCAAAATCTCATCTGTTTCGAATCATCATTAAAAATTAAAATATACGTGTTATGTGTTCTTGATAGTTATGTTTTTATGTAATTATATTTCGGATTATGTAACAAACATTTTTTCTTTATGTGTATGATATATCCTGTAATTTTTCCCTACTGCATAATCGTGTGTTTTAATCTTGAGCGAAGATTTTCTTTTAGTAAAGGGTTTCTTAAAGAGAGGGGCATGAACTCTTTACCGTTCCATAGGAGAATTTCAGGAGATCCGTAGATTTGAATGAGAAAAATTAGGTCACTTTGTTAATTTTAAATGAGATTAAGTGAAGTTGTACATTTTATTGTTTAGTAATGTTTGCTATATATAACTGTAGCATTAACAGTGCTTGTTATGAAAAATAGAAAATATATTATAGTATTTTTGGGGTTCTTTCGGATATGTTAACATTCTAAAACTAAATGTATATATATATATATAATAACGATTATATGTAATTAATATTCGTAATTTTTGATGTAAAATATTTCACTATGGGCCGGCATTTATAAAATTACAAAAAAAAAAGAAGAAGAAGAAGAAAAACAATGATATATGGTTACATGTACAACATGGTACACAATTAAATCGCTCATTTGTACTTTATTCCTATCTAAAAATAAATTATATTTTCACACGACATCCTTTATAGATATATAATTTCTTAAGAAATTTGCATTTTTTAAAATAGTATTTTTGGAGTGCGCAGTTGATGAAACTACTGGTGAAATTCTAACGCACATAATTGTATTTATAAAAAGCTTTCTAGAAAGTTAAAAACAAAATTATTTCATTATAATATTTATTTTATTTTTACTTTAATATTTATTATAGTTGACAAAATCATTTCATGATAATGATTAGACTGCACAATTATTTTTTTCATCTTTTCAAAATATTGGGTTGTCTGAAAAGTTCGTTCCGGTTGGGAAATTCAATTCTAACCGGAAATTCTTTAATTTAATTATTAGAAATTGATTCCGATATCTAATTTCTAATAATTAATGGGCAGAATTTTCCGGTACGAATTGATTTTCCCAACCGACACGAACATTCCGGACTACCGAACAGTTGCATCCAGCATAAATTTTCACTGTTCTTCCTCTATTCGTAAAAACTAATAAAATAAATTGAAATAAATTTTTTGTACAAAATAATTTGCATTATCAATATAGAATAACAAAATTAAATAACAAAAATTCTAATTGTATATTTTACATATATATCGTATATTTTACATACTGTCGAAAAGTCATAGATCTCAAAATCTTTAACAGCAGTCTTTTTTTAAGCTCTCATATCTCATTTTCTTAGAAGAAAAAACAAATATATATGATTTTTCATTATTTCCTTTCTAGAATGCTATGAATTATGAGTATAAATATTTCTTTAAAACACGAAGCTTAAAGTGATTCGCCAGAAACTGTAGTAAAATATGTATCACCTTTTCTGTGGCTTTGATGTTGGCACGATGCCATACATTTCTTTAGGATGTGTTTTGGATACCTTAGGAGTATTTGAAATATTTATTATAATAAAACATTGTCGGATTACTATGTTAAGCTATCATCTATTCCAAGATTTTTTTTGGTCAGGCATGTTTTATGATCACCGTTCGATCATAAATATCGTTTTGGTAAATATCGTTTTTAATCCTTTCTGGGGCAAGTAATTATGTTTTTGTAATGTTAAATTCACACCAAAATGTTTTTAGATTTTTTTTTTCGAAAATAGGGAAGTACAATTTTGAAAAGGTTTTATTTATCCCCCCCCCCCCCCGTTGAAAATTATAGAAGTAAAATTTCGTTAAAAAATTATGGTGTTAATCTTGATTAAAATTAAGAAGTAAAAAAAATATCATATCACTTTTTAAAGTTGTTAAGATAGACAAACAATTATTGTTTTTTTTTTTTAAATATGGGCAATTTTTTTTATATTCTTCGCATAACAGTTCCAACACTTTGGTTGGTTGGATGGTTGATTTATGACGGTCGATTATCTACTCTTGGGATATAGGCCCTACTGGGGAGTGCCTTCCGTGGGGGTCTTTATAAGGGATCCTAAACCGTATTTATGACAAGGTTCGAAGAAAACCATGGAAAACTCCGAACGGTTAGGTCGACGAGCGCGACAGGGGTTTGAACCCAGCACCTCCTGTCTACTAGCTTTGACAGCAGAACCTCTCAGCCCCTGGTGGGGCTCAGAAACTTTGAATATATATGAATAGGTATTATTTATTCTCATCTAAATGAAAATTTTTATAGATTATCATTCGTCGTTTAATAAAAATACATTAGCTGACCTGCCTTGTTTTTCTTAGCATATTCGCAAGTCTGTATTTAGTGTCAAAGATGCAAAATACAAATATTTGGAAACATATCAGTTGACCAAGTTATATCTTGTTGCTATTATTTAAATTTAGAATAGATAATAAAAATATATTGGGTAGTTCGGAAAGTTCCTTCCGTTTGCGAAAACTAATTCGCACTGACTAATTCTGCCCTACAATTATTGGAAGTTAGATATCGGAATTAATGTCACATAATTAAATGATAGAATTTTAATGTATGAACTAACTTTTCCAAACGGAAAAAAATTTCCGAACAACCCCTTATAAATTGTGCAAGACAACTTCTAAAAGATTATTAGTTAACTAAGTTAATCACTTTTTAGAAATTACCAGCAAATCTAAATACAAAATGTATCTTCCATTTTGACGCTTTTTATGCGTAGATAAACTTAAACAATGCGATAGTTTAATTCATAATGACGTGAATGTGTAGAATTCTTTAATCATCATGTAGTTATCAAAATAATCAAACTCACCAAATGTGTTCTTCATTCATTTTCCAAATTACTAATTATGGCTCACTTTGGACTGAATTTATTCGTACAACCTTGAATGTTCTTAACTATTTTTGGTTCTTGTAAGTGCGTAGAAATGCATAAAAAAATTTAAATGATTCAAGTCTGAAAATCTTTGTTCAGCAGGTACTTAATCTTTTCCTTATTCATTCAAAAAATATATGTAGAAAATTATTAGTTTGTGTTAATATAATCTTTAAATATTTCACTCTCTCAATTAAAATTTTTATGCAGGAACTATTTCTTTTTATAATATATTTATTATATTATATCTGTTTGCAATTTTAAATAGTTTTTCCTTTGAAAATATATAATTTGTGAAGATTTTTATGCATTTTTAAAACAATGCTTCTGCTAATTTTCATTTTTTTAAATTATTTTTTATGTTTCTATAATAGTATCATAGTATAAGCAAAAAGTTAAATAGTGATTTTTAAATATATAGTTATCATTTTATTTAAAAGATTTCTTCATTCTTCATAGAAAAAATTTCGAATAAAATCTACTTTTCATATATAACAATTCGAAAAGATAAATATACTGAAGCATATACACAAAGAGATTCCAAGACATGTCTTTCACTATATAACAAAATTTAAAAAAAATAAATAAACAATAAAAATTAAAGTACATATTTTTAATTAAAATTTTGAAATCCTTTAAAATTGAGAGAAACATTATCTTGAAAAAATTATATATTTTGTATAAAAACGAAGTTAAAACTGTAACATTTATATTGGAAACAATTCCGTGAATATTTTAATTGTTTTGAAATTTTCTACACGAAGTTCCTCAATATATGTGGAAAGGAAGATTTTTATGTTTTTGATAAAAATTGTGATATGGAATATCTATAAAAACAAAACGTTTCGTAATTTTATCAAAGAGTTTTCATAATTCTAATGTGTTAGCTGTTGCAATATACAGTGTTGATGAAGGGTCGTGCAGATTATTTTAAATTTTAAATTCCTGTTTGAATGTAGTTATTAAAAGTTTAATCACTAGATATGAATTTTTTGCAACTTACAATGAACATATTAAACAACTTACAATTTTTTGTAAACAAGGATTGCAAATTGCTTATAATGAGGGTCGGGTGAGATTTCCAAGAAATGTATTGACGTAATTTAATTCCTAGTGTTAAATAAATCTGTACACTGCAAATTCCCAACACACATTGTAAACACATTTGGAACACTTTGATTCAAAAAAAGTGTCCCAGTTACCGTCATGCTTACTGAATGTGTTTCGAATATACTCCGCTATAAAAAATGTGTTTTGAAAGTGTACCGAAAGTGTTTTGCTCAGGATATCTGTTCAATCTAAACTTGAGAACATATTTGAGAACGGATTGGGAACACATTTGGGCACACTTGTGAAATCATCGCTTCCAAAATGTGGGCTAGAAAGTGAATTGAACAAACGAAGTGTTCTCAGAAGTATTCTAAAAACTGTTCCAAAAAGTGCATTTCAAAGTGTTCTAAAAATGTGACAAAATAAGTGTTCTAAAGAGTGTTCTGAAAAGTGTATAAAGATTTGCAGTGTATGCATGATTAAAAACACCCACGAACATAAAATCGTTAATACAGATATTTTTTCTAACGTATTATATTCTTTAATACGTAACCAGAAAGTTCAGACCTTATTAAATAATAATTATCGTGTTTGATTCTTACTTGTGCTTCTCTTATACTCTTTAATAACACTTTTCAATTCCTATAAGGCATACGTTTTATTAGTTAGAGATAACTACCGTATTTTGAACAGATTGTTTCATCCTAATTGATAGATGTGTGCTTTAGAGTAATATACAATCAAACTTCGCTATAACAAACACATCTTGATATACCGATCGAAATATTTGTCCTTATGCATATCATATATATTATTTCTGTTGTCAACATCTTTTTTTCTCAGAAAATATGAAACGCATAACAACGAATGAGATGCCATATGAAAGAATTTTGAACGGGCTTCTGACATAGTACACTAACATTTCGGTTAAACAAACATTTTGATTAAATATTGTTGTTAATTAAAAAATAAATCGACATTGTTTTCATGAATGAAATGAAAGGTTTTCCTCAAATTGGTGTTTCCACAAAAATAAAAAACCGCATTATATGATGCTCAAAATGATTATGAAAAATAAATAGTACATAAAAGATAAAGTGGGAGATAGTTTCTGCCCGGGTTTATTTTATATTTATGATTAAAAAGCAAAATGGAAATTCAAATGCTCAATTTATTTTCCTTTGTCCATTTTTTTTCGAAACAGATGATGTCATCCTCTAAAGCAGTTAAAATACTATTGTTATGTATATATATATATATATTTTGCCTTTGCTATGCTCAATCAGTTTTTACTGTAACTTTGATGGAATAAATGAGGTGATATTCTGGCTAGACTAATGTTGTTTTAAGATAGTTTTAGTCCTTAATTTTCCTTTAGAATTTTAAACATGCATCTAAAGAGTATTAGATATTGCTAAAAAAATATCAGATTGCAGTGCGAAATCTTAGCACGGGTACACTGGTCCCTTATATATTCGTTTTAGTCCGTTGATCTCATAGCATAGTTTGACTAATAATGCATTTCTTCAAAAGCTAAAAGACAAGTAGTGATTTTCCACAACGAATAATTCGGCTTTCATTTCTAATTTTTTTTCTGGGAAAACAACTTGTGCTTCTGAAGTTTTATTTTAATTGCTCGTTCCAAAAAATAGCCGCTGATTTTTACCTCTAATATGTATGTGTAAAAAACTTTTCGGTGAATTCAGAATACGGATAATTCTTTTAACTTACAATTAACTCATTTACAAATAAAACTTTATTTATGTAATGCTTGTGAAAATTCAAAAAAGTGAGATGATTAAATGAAATTTTAATCTGTAATATTCCACTTTAATTAGGAAAAGTTTTTGGTATCATAAGACTTGCCGACTTAAGAAAATACTTAACACTAGAACCGTGATGACGGGTTATTTTGACCCGTACCAAATGAATAAGTGTCGATTCGAACCAGAATTTTTTTTCATAAAATAAGTTAAATATAAGACGCACTAAAGTAAGTTAAATACATTAACCTACGTACCCTGAATGGGTCGAATCGACCCGTTTCTATAATTTATTTCATTCGATTCGAACGCGAAATTCTTTCATAGAGTAAGTTAATTTAACCCTTTGAGGGGCGGTGGTATATATTATATACCACCTAATTTTAATTCGATTCAAACCAGAAACATTTAATTAAATTTTACTTTTTTAACTTTGACGGGAAAAGATGAAAATTTGATTTTCCTTATTTTGAACTAAATTCTTTCATAAATAGCGGTGTGAGTTCGACGTTACAGGAACAAAATTGTTTGCCCCTGAAAGGGTTAACACCACAGAGAACTTAGTTAAATATATATGCTAAATAGTTTTAAATAATAATTCTGGTGTGAAATGATTTTATCAAGGATGAGTGAAATTTCAACAGGGTAGGAAGGTTAAATAGCTTTAAATAAAAATACTGGTGTAAAATAGTTTTACAAAACTTGAGTAATATTTCCCGCGGTTCTAGCGTTAAACGAATTGCTTCGTGTTTGTCTTTCTTGCAATAGCTATGTATTTGATACGAATGTATATTAATCGCGTTCAATTTATTCAAAATTTGAACTAAGACAAAAATATCTTTAACTATGAAAGATAAACATTTTTCCTCTGGCATTTGATATTTTAATATCACAGAGTCTTTCACAACTTTAATCAGTTTCGTAATGATATTTTAAAATTATTATTACATAATAATTTTTATCATAGAAAAGCATATAAAATATACTTTCTTTAAAAATTGCAGCTTTTGTTCAGATTATAAATATTTTCTGGTAAGTTTCTAAACCGTCCTAGTTCCATTTTTAATAAATTAAAATGCTAAATTAGTAATTCGTTTTGCTTAGCTCGTCTAACTGCTAAGTAGAAGTTGAATGAGAAAGGAAAATGTTTAGCGAAAGAACTTATTTAAATTTCTAAATTAAGTTTCTCTTCAAATCGTTTCATGAAATGCTTAATTAAAACGTGCTATTGTTTAAACAGCGAAAGAAAATTATTTTAAATAAATGAAATATTTACACTCCTAGAGCTATACGAATGGAGTTTAATCAGAAACTCTTTAGCATTTAAAAATGAAATTGTAATTGAATTTTTAAACAACATATGGTGAGAAATTTGTATCTGTTTTTGCATGAATAACTTTTGTAAAACTTATTCTTTCTAACGTATTGTAACTGTAATTAGAAAATTTTGGAGGTTGAAAGTTTGGTTGTTTATACTTATCAGTATTATTCGAAGTTGAAATTTTATCCAGATATGATTCAGGCACTTATAACATAAATTGATTTTATTTGAAAATCTTCCTTTCTACAAATTCTAACATATTGTAACATTAATTAGACAATTTTGTGTGTTGAATGTTTGATTGTTCATACTTCGCAGTATTATTTAGTTGAAATTTTATCCAGTTATGATTCAAACACTTATAACATAAATTGATTTTATTTGAAAATCTTCCTTCCTACAAATTCTAACATATTATGTAACATTAATTAGAAAATTTTGGAGATTGAAAGTTTGGTTGTTCATACTTCGCAGTATTATTCGAAGTTGAAATTTTATCCAGATATGTTTCAGTCACTTACAACATAAATTGATTTTATTTGAAAATCTACCTTCATACAAATTCTTCGTAACCATATGATAAACTTATTAATTTTTAATTTGTACAGCACTTTATGGATGTAAGTATTGGGTTATTCGGAAATTTATTTTCGTTTGGGAAAACCAATTCGTACCGGAAAATTCTACCCGTCAATTAGTAGACATTAAATATCGGAATTAATGTCTAATAATTATGTCAGTAGTATACTTACTACAACTATACCATTTTACTTTCCTAATATTGACTCTATCCTTAATATCTATTGCTTTTCTATATATTCCAAACTTATTTCTTCCGTTTTTTAAGTTTTCTTTTCTGTCTACTTTAATTGCTCTTTATAGCAATCTTATCTATTCCCAACGGCTCACTATTACAAGACATGTTACTCACAATAGACTGGGCGTAAAGTTGCTGCAACTAGGAAGCCCCTTAACCGGCATCAACTGTTCCGGGCTGTTGTCTAATAATTAAATGAAATAATTTTCTGGTACGAGCCAACTTTCCCAAACGAAAAGTATTTACCGAACAGGCCTAAAATAGTTAGATGTCATATGAAAGCATAACTTTTATTTCATACTACGTTTTCGAGGAAATATAGTCATACTTATGACAGACAAGAAAATCACAAGTTAATATCCGAGATAATGCACGGCTAAGTGTTATTGGGAACTGCGGCAGACAATAACCACCATCTTCGAATACAAATTTTAGGTACTTTTATGTTAGCCAAAAATAGGTGATAAACACCCAATATTGTTTCTGTCGCCATCATTCTTCATTTCATTTAAAATTTAAACATTTCACACATTTCATTTAAAATACGTATCCTACATTTAAAATACGTACATTTGAAATGCAAGCATTTAAAATACATGCCTTTCACTTATTTCATTTAAAGTACAATTTTTTTTTAAAAAAGAACAAGATAATAAATAAATAATACCATAAACTAAAGCATTTTATTTCAACATGAAAACACTGTTTCTGCTTTACACACCCGAATAATAAAAGCTGCTATTGGCGAGCGAAAAAAAATTATATTGGCGAAATTTGCACCCTGTTAACATAAAAGTACCAAATTTTCGTATCATTTATGACAGAAATTCTGCATTTAAATAAAGCAATGATTATAACTAAAAAGCAGTGTTACTCCCTCTCCCGGACAGTTGCACCGCGATCCCGCGTGGTATTTCGAGGCAATGCGAGAAGATTTGGATTTCTCGCCAAACCGTTCCCACGAAAATGCAAACATTAAAAAACTAGACAGCCAAGTTAATACATTTTGTAAACTACTGCTTCCTTCATAGACACATCGTTGTGTTGAGTAATATTTATTCCACAATTAGGTTATCTTAATTTTTGTTGTTCGAGAGTATGGGCTTACTCCAACATTTTAGAGAAAAATTTATACTGATTAAAATAAAACTTTCATGTTTATTTTCAAATTACGTTTCAACTAACATAAAAACATAGATGCGTAACAGTAATAACAATGAATTTCCGGAACAATGCAATGAAGAAATTGTTGTCACAATAAAATTTCAATTTGCCCCATTTAAGCAGCAGACAATTTTGTTTAACCCATTCGCTGCCAATAACCACGAGTATACTCGTGGTTTTTCAATCTAAAATTACGAATTCGTACTGGGAATTTCGAAAGAAGAATTTTTATTTGATGTAATCACGAAATGTCTGTAATTAAATAAAGTAAATATTGCTATTAGTATTTTCTGGTGTGAATTCGAACTTTCTAAATAAAATAAAATTCAGGTAATTTTAACGCGCAGTGAACGTGTTAAGCAAGTACATATCGGCTAGTTCGACAAACAAAAAAAATTATTTGTTGATCAAACTAAATTTGTTTCGCTGAAAGAAAATTATGTTTAAATATGGTCTATTTTATTGGAGCAACAATACGTATATTTTTTTCGTAAAACATTGTATTCAAAGTATATTGAACTTTTAGAAAGCCATATTACCAGCTATATTACCATCTATAATTATTTACTTGTAATTAATAATGAGAATAAAATAAGATTTCATGTTATATTACAGACAACTATTTCTTTATAATTTATATCCTATATTTCTGAAAATATTTCCAATACTGATTCTTCAAACACGAAAATAAACTGACATATTTTACTTATTAAAAGTACATAGAAATATCCCTTGAACTTCTCAATTTATGTTTAACCCAAGTAGGATTCAGAGATGCAATGATCCGATAACATCTTCATTATAGATCCAATCATTTCCGTCTTATAGATTTGGCTGTAAAATGAGAAATAAATTACACCTCACTGCTTTAATGATCAATGCGTGACTTTCCGTTTATTCATATAGGTGAATTAAAAAGTACTGCAATCTTTTAATGTAAAACGAATCAAACAGTTCCAAATTTAAACATAAAAACAACAAAAAAGTTCTTAAAGTTTCTCAGGTTTTTTTTTTTTTTTTTTTTTTTTTTAATTGTTGTATATGTTTTCTGTAATAAGTTATTATATTTTAATGATTTATCAGGATTAAAAGAAAATACGTGGTTTTATAAATATATATTGGGTTGTTCGGAAATTTTTTTCCCGTTTGGGAAAGTTGGTTCGTACCGGAAAATTCTATCATTTAATTATTAGACATTAATTCCGATATCTAACGTTTATTAATTGTCATATACAGGGAGTGGAGTTATTTTTAACTAGGCATCCACGTGAAGCGTTTAACTGTTTCGTCTATTAATTGACCGGCAGGATTTTCCGGTACAAATTGCTTATCCCAAACGAAAGGAACTTTCCGAACAACCCAATATATATATTTCCCCCGCGCCCTCCAAAAAAAAACTCAATTTTTTCAAACCGTAGACGTTTTAATTTAAAGGGGAGTTTCTTAATTTATCAATAATAATAATAATAATAAATGTGGGCTGTTACAGGGCTCTCAAATGGTCCGCCAACTGAATACCGGCATTTTCTTGGATAAATTTATTTTTAGATTTTTCTTGCAACTTTTGCAGAAACCACCTTAGGAGGTAAATTTTCGCGGAAATGTTGTATAAACCTACCATGAATTTTTCTGTTAAAAAAATATCGGTATTCAGTTGGCGGACCATATGGGAGCCCTGCTGTTATCTACTGACCTAGTAGACAAGCTTGAATAGAAATTCGAAATTCATACTGTATAAAATATCCAAGGTAAATTATGAAGAAAAGCCACAAAACAGCAACAACAACAACAAATTGGAAAAGCCAATTAAAATAAGTTTTAATATAAAGGTATACCAACCGAAACAAAATAAGAACACATTCAAATATAAATTAACTTCTTGAGGATTTTCAGTGTTAAAGTTTATTTTCAGCAGCTTGAGAAAGTTTAAAAAACAGTACAACCTCGTTAATACGAACTTCGCCAAATCAAAAATGCGGATAATTCAAACGAAAATTTATTTTAGATTTTAAGTAAAAAAACTGAAATAACCATTGGGAAAGCAATCAAGATTGTTTTTTAAAAAATATAAAAATATTTGTTAGCATGGATATCATTGTACTAACTAGAAAAAATAATAGTATTTTTGTTAATAATATTATTATTATAAATTATAAAAATTATATTATTATTATAAAAAAAAGTAATTTTTATTAACTAATATAATTTTCAATTTCTTTTCCCCTTCTTCTTATTTTTTGTATCTATCTAAATTCCGGATAATCCGATATTTTGCAAATCCGAACTGGTAATGGTCCAAATTAGTGCAGATTAGCTGTGTTGGATTGTATTTGAACGAAAAGGGAAGGTAGAAAGATTTTTTTTAGATAGATATTAATTCTAGGTTGTAATCTATATATATTAAAAGCAAAAACAAATGTGGATTTTTCACTTTCTTGCAGTTTTTTAGCTGTGTTAAAAGGATATTATTATTCAGAATATTACAACAAATCAATAATTGTATCTAATATACCGAATAAAAAACTCTTTTTTTTCCCCCTGAAGAAAAACATGATTTATTCATAAGTATTTTCTTAAAAATATGGAAATTTCATTTCTTCTAAGAAAATTCAATCTTATGCCTTGTATTTTTTTACAGTGGAAATAAAATCAAATCAAACCAGAGAATTTTCTCAGAAAATTACATTATGAAATGCCGAAAAATCAATGTCTGTTTTCAGGTTGGCTTTACAAAATTAATATCGGTTTATTGATATATCTTGAAAAATACATTATCCTTATACTTAGGATTGGAAATATTAAATTCGAAATCCTTTTCTCTGTCAAAACTTTACTATCAGTGTTAAATTTATCTTTGTTGTCTTGAAGGAATAAAAATATTATTAAATTAATGGAATTTCAATTTTTCAATAGTCGAAAAGCCGCCGTCGTCTTGGGGATTATCTGAGTTCGTAAAATCCCTTCCACTAAAGAACTCAATGTCATTTTTCACTTTTGTCATTTTGTATTGATTTCTAATGTTAAATATTCATAAGATTTTATTGATATGGAAAAGAGAAAAAATGTTTTTCACATCTTGAAGAATAATGAAAAGTCTTCTTTTTTGTTTTATTTGAATGAATAATGTTAAAATCTTTGTAATCTTTGTATTATTTCGATGTGCTGTAAAAAACCTTATATAGTATATATATTAATTTAAAAAGGTGTAAAATATATATGAAAAATGTACACCAGGTGCTACGTAGCTCTTTTCAGCACACAAACAATATACACTTTAATCCAAGATGAAAATTTATGAAATTTTATGAAAAGTAGGTGCAATAACAAGAAACCAAAATTTAAAAAGCATTGAACATAGAAACTAAGAACAATAAACCACAGTTCAAAAACTGATCAGCCACTAGCTCTTCGGAAGGTGGAAGGAGCAAAAAGTATAAAAAATATGTAACGTAACAGGTTTCGCAAGGCACAGCCAGCAATATATACAGGGTGTAACTGAAATGCTTCAACAAACTTTGAGGGATGATAGTACTTATGAAGATGAACAAAAAATGCAATAGAACACGGGGTCGCAAATGACATTTAACCCTTTCTGGGACAGTGGTATGTCTAAAAAACCACTTAATTTTAATTCCAAAACGCCACAATGGCACCAGAAATTTGCTAAAATCTTTTCCATTTAATATTTATGTGAAATATAGCCTTTTTCTTATTTACAAACAATTTTTTTTGTAAATTCCGGTTCCAGTCCATTTTCAGACGCATTTTCTCTACTTGTATCCTTTAAGCCTTTTAGGGGCAAACTACTTTTAGTACTAAAATGTTGAAATAAATGACTTGCACCGGAATTTATAAAAAAAATTGTTTGTAAATAAGAAAAAGGCTATATTTCACATACATATTAAATGGAAAAGATTTTAGCAAAATTCTGGTGCCATTATGGCGTTTTGGAATTAAAATTAATCGCTTTCATAAACATACCACTGCCCCTGAAGGGGTTAAACGTCATTTGCGACCCCATGTTCCATTGCATTTTTTGTTCGTCTTCATGAGTACTATCATCCCTCAAAGTTTGTTGAAGCATTTCAGTTACACCCTGTATATATATATATATATATACAGGGTGGTAGAAAATAGCAAAAGAAGACAATCTCACATAGGAAAGTTTGTGCACAAACGACCGCATGACTTTATAGAGGGCGCTGTGTTTCCATAACTTCTGATCACGCGCAAAGCTCTCTGATAAGTCCAGCCGGTCATCACTTGACAAGGTGACTATGCAGAAGTAACACGAATCGTTATACGTTTAATGAATATTCAGATACGCATCTAGGCAGTGGAAAGAGGTCGAAGAGGTATGTATGCAAATGTATGCAGAACGCTACCCCAACAGGCGCAAATCTAAAAACCTAAATAACACCCTGCTACCTGGAACTGTCCGTGTCGATAGGTTGCTTTCTCTATCATGACAGGTAGACCTGGTACAACCTGGTAACCGATCCAGTTGAAAACATTCGATTTTGAGGTTTGCGCTGGTTGGAGTAAGCGTTCTGCATATGCATACATTTACGCAGCTCTTCAACCGCTTTTCCCTGTCGCACCGTAAGTTAGATGCATATCGGCATACTCATTAATTGTATAACGATTCATGTTATTTATGCAACGTCGAATGACGACCAACTGGACTTGTCAGAGAGCTTTACGCGAGATCATAAGTTATGGATACACGGCGCCCTGTACAACGTCATGCGTTTTTTACGCCCATACTTTTCTATATGATATTGCCTTCTTTTGCTATTTTCTACCTCTCCACCAAATTTGAACCTGATATCACCCACCGCCCTATTCCAACTGAGCATGATCTTTCCCACCAGCGATTTCTAGTAATTTTTTCAAATAAATTTTCTATGAAGTTTTCACGGATAAAAAAGGCCATAAAAACTATACGGAAAATAGGGTGGAAAAGAGCATGTCCCGATTGGTTAGCAGGATTAGCTACTGATCTCCTCATTGATCGCTCTTTCTGTCTTTTTCTAACTATCTATCTGTCTACCTATCTATCTATATATATGTTTATTAGTGAGTTGTGTGGTAACACCAAATTGTTTATTTTTTTTAAAAATAAGCAATTTCTGAGACACTTTGATGTTTTATAGTAAGTGACGAAGATAAAAATAAGTCATCTTAATAAAATATGAAGTCAGTGTCACATTGTACAACATGTAACATGACTAGTCTAACATATGAAAAAGTTTTAAACATCCTTTTCTGCCAAAATTGCAAAGGACCGAAGTAGGGATAATAAAAAATAAAATGTTGAAGGATCTGAACATAATTTTTGAAATTAATTGACATTGTTGCATTCAACCAATGTTGTTTAGAAATTTAAAAATGTATCTTCAAAAGATTCCGATTCTCAAAATCTACTACCAACACCCCCATATTACTGTTTTTCGTGGTTTTCTTCGAACCTTGCTGTAAATACTGCTTAGGAGCTCTTAGGAAGACCTCCACGGAGGGCACTCCCCCCCCCCCTAGGGCCTATATCCCTCGAGTAGATAATTGGCCGTCAAAAATTAATCAATCAATCAACCTCCATATTACCTAATCATTGTTGTCGATAAAGTTTATGAAAATAAATTAAAAAGATAAAAACAATCACGACTAAGCATTACTATTAATTATCTAAATTTTCACTCTTGAATTGCCATGAATATGGTAGTAAATAGAATCAAAACTCAAAACACAGAAAGTCTGAGTTTCCACTTAAACTCAATTTTCTTCCATTAGTTGATGATTTATTAAATTATATAGTATATTTTTTAAAAGTCCGATTTAATTCAAGCAATTTTATTAAGTTAAATAATTTTTTATGCTAATTAAAAAACTATATATATATATATATATAATATATATATATATATATATATATATATATATATATATATATATATAATATATATATATATATATATATATATATATATATATATATATATATATATATATATATATATATATATATATATATATATATATATATATATATATATATATATATATATATATATATATATATATATATATATATATATATATATATATATATATATATATATATATATATATATATATATATATATATATATATATATATATATATATATATATATATATATATATATATATATATATATATATATATATATATATATATATATATATATATATATATATATATATATATATATATATATATATATAATATATATATATATATACTTTTCTTTAAAAAAATATTACATTAAATTCTATAGAACTCGTTTTTCTTAAACTTTTGCTAGATTTCTAAAAATCCCACAAGTGAATATTCCAGTCCGATAAAATCTCCTTAATGGAGGTCTTTAGATATTTTTTTCTGCTGCGTTGCTTTCCAAAGTAAGGAAATTACTGGATTTTTTCCCCTTTGGAAAAAAGAATTTTTATAAAATGGCTATAAGGCGTCGTGAGAGTAAAGTTTGATTTTTTGTAGTAAATTTCTGCTAAAAAACTTTCTTTTCGATTTACATGCATATTACGGATGAGTATTATTTCCATTCGGAATTAAATGTCCAAATAAAAGCGGGTTTTGGGATTTTTCGGGACGTCTTTTTTGTCCCATTTCCCAAGCATTTATGTACGAGGTTAAATTATATTCAAATAAACTTTACGTTGTACATTTTTTTTATTAGTGGCCGTTAAGGTTTATAATGCATTATAATTGCACTTACTTTCCTTAAAAACAAATAAAGTAAAGCTATGGAACAATGAAAATTCACTTTGTTTTAATTATTAAGAATTTATTGATGCTTTTAACAAAACAAATTAACAACAAAAGCGAATATTGATGTTCATTTCACTTAATAAAAACATTTGCAGTTTATATATTTTAGACATTTAATTGGAACAATGTAGGTTTCTTAATAGACTTCCTAGTTGCGAAGTAACTTGATGTACGCGACATGTAAGCGACTGGCAGAGACATAAGGGAACCATTGAAAAAATGAAGGTTAACTGTAGTAAAGAACTATTACGTAAGAATGAATAACTTAAAAAAATATTTTAAAATTTTAATGCAAAAAAATTTTTTTAAACAAATACAGAAGAAAAACTAGTTGACAAATAAACTAAATTAAGGTTAAGTTTATAAAGTAAAGTAAAGTTTATAAAGTAAAGTTAAGTTTACAAAAATAAAAAAGAGACAATTACAATAGTTCTTAAGCTAGAAATAAAACAGCCTTCGAAGAATAGGATCCCATAAAAAAGACACTTTTTAGTTATATTGTAAAATAGAATAAAAAATGTCACAAAAGTAACAGTCTAATAGGATATATGTTACGGTCAATATCAGGGGTGCAAAAATCTAGGCGCCAATGGGCGCCTACTAAATTTTCAGTATTCTTCGCCTAATAAGAATACTGATAAAATTTAGGCGAAGTATACTAATAAAGTTTGACGAATACTAATAAAATTTAGTGATAGGAATCAGCCCATTGGCGCTTAGATTTTTGAACACCTGGTCAATATATGAATAATCCAGTCATTATTAATAATAACCGGTTATTATTAATAATGACCGAATTAATCATATTCACCATAATATAGATATATATATACATTTAATCTAAACAATTACATTTAATTAATACTGTATAGGAAATAAAACTATTAAAATGTGTACTACTTTTCTGGTACAAATATTGCATTAAAATCTGTATCAACCAGTTTCTCTTAAACTTTTTTCAGATTTCAAAAAATCACACAAGTGAATATTCCATTCTGATAAAATCTCTTTAATGGAAGTTTCTTTGAAAAAAAAAATCGGCTTTTTTAAGGTTGCAAAAAATTACTATATTTTTTTCCTTTGAAAGATTTTGTTCTTTTTTCCCCCCTTTTCTTTCTTTCTTTCTTTTTTATGAAACAGCTTTAAGCGTTTTTAAGAGTAAAAGGAATTTTTTACAGTTAATTAACTTAAAAACTTTCTGTATGCATTGCACAGTGTGGATGAGATTTATTTGCAAGAGAAATTAAATGTTCAAATAAAGGGGCGGAGATATCGTTTGGGGATTGTACACTTTTATGAAAATATTTAAGTTCCTATAAACATTGCTTTGGATAAAATAATTTTTGCATCGTAATTTTTACAGCTTCTAATGTCTTATAATTCCAAATTATTTTTTTCCATTAATTAATAAATGAAAGCTATAGAATAATGAAATATCATTTGATTTTTAAATAGTTATTTTAAAATAATTTACTGCATTAATCACTATAAATTTCGTTTTATTTCAATTTCTCCTAAGATTTTAAACAACAAAGTCAATGTTCTATTCCCATAAAATCTCCTAAACAGAGATGTATTTAAGGAAATTTAAATATATTTTTATTCAGCTGGATTTTTTTAAACCCAGAAAATTGTTGTATTTTACCTCTTAGAGGAAATAATAATAATAATAAATTTAAGAAATTGGCTGTAAAGCGTTATGAGAATAAAATGAAATATTTTATTGTACGTATCCACATAAAAACATTCTTTATTTCTGCATGCATAGTATTTAGCATGGATGAGATAATTGTTTATTTTCAAGCGGAATTAAATGTTTAGATAAAAGCAGTTGTTTGGACTTTACGAGATATCATTTTTTAATATTTCCTACACATTTATGTATAAACTTTATTTAAGGCCAAATAAACATTACATCTTATAAAATAAATTTTGCTTGGTGGTCACTTTAAGAAGTCTTTTTTTTTTCATACACCGTCCTTTATTCAAAGAGTAAGTAGAAGCCGTGAATTTCTTTCAGTAATAAAATAAACAAAAACCAGTATATCAGTATTTGTTATCGTATTTGCAGCTTAAAAATTTGTGGCATTATAATTAACAATAGAAGAATGTAAGGCATTTTGATGGTTTTCCTTTAAACTTTAAAATTCAGACGATATGCATACGATTTGCAATGAGCATATAAAAAAAAGTTTAAGTTGAATTGTAGTTAAAAAAAAACATAATAATACATGGATGAAAAAATAAATAGAGAAATTTAAAAGAAATTTAAATACATAAAAAATAAAATAAAATAATTAAATAAGATTAATATAATTAACTAATTAAAATAAAAAAACTGTAAAAATGAAAATAAAAAATGAATTCCATTAGTTCCCAAGCTATGCTTTACGAGAAAAGAAGATAGAAATATCTATACTATTTTTATTTGGTACAAATATTACATTAAACTCTATAAAACTCGTTTTTCTCAGACTGTTGCTATGTTTTTAATTATCACACCAGTGAATATTCCCTTCTGATAAAACCTCCTTAATGGGTGTCTCTTTGAAAAAGATCTCAATATATGTTTTTTAGTGCGTAACTTTTTAAAGCAAAAAAATTACAATTTTTTTTTCTTAGAAGAATTCCCCCCCCCCCCTTTTTTTTTTATAAAACAGCTTTAAGGCTTTTTGTGAGTAAAATTAATTTTTTATAATAAATTAACTTTAAAACTTTCTGTATGCATTCCATAGTGTGGATGAGAATTATTTGCAAGAGAAAGTAAATATTATCAGGGTTCGTACGGCTCCTGGAATTTTGCGACCAGGAAATTCTTCATTACCAGTATTTTCTTACAGAAAATCTCTGCTTAAAGGAAGACGAAGTTTTGCGAGTTAAACCTATAGTCTGTTCAGGGAAAGGAGATAACGAAAGTAAACAAACGGGTTGCAGAAAAATCGCCAAGGAGCCACACATTTGGCACAAATCCCTAGGTTGGCGAATTTTATTTTTTATTTCGATTTGTTAATTTTTTAAACATTTATTTTGATAACTATATGAAAACAACACAAGTTGCTAACTGACTTACATCGAGATTTTAAACCAAAATGTAAAAGTTTAAGACGTCAAAATATAAATTATTATCTATTTATTTTAAACAGCGTTGAATTCAGACATATTTTTTCCTGGTGGGATTTCTGGGCCTCCAGGCGAGACATTATATAGTTTCGGGGGGGGGGGGATTATACTTTTTGACCCTTAAAAGTATAAAATCTGAAATATTCCGGGAGGGGACATTTTAATGCCCCGAACGGAATTTCCTCCCGGGGCAAACCTTCTGAATTCAACATTGTTATAAACCATCATCAGGAGTTAATTTTGTTAAATACAAAATAGTACAAACCTATTTATATCTTACATTATTGAAGCCCACTTACCTCATAAATCATTCAGAAGATGAAGTTGAAGTATCGGAACTATTAGAATCTAGATTGATTACCATGGAATCTACTATATTATCTATAGCATTATCTAAATCCCACATTTGTTTTTCCACTGTATTTGTTACATGTTGAATGCATCTTTTCCATTCTTCAGTGCCAATTTTGCTGATACTTTGAGATAATATATCTTTTACATGAGGCATTTTGAATGTTTTGTTTTCTTTCGCAACGAAGTTCTTTATTTGTGCCCAAATCAGTTCAATAGGATTAAGCTCGCAATGATAGGGGGGTAATCGTAAGACAGTTTTATTTTGTGCTTTTGCCCTTTCATCGACAGCGTACTTGTCATATTTATTTTTATTTTGCTTCATTAACTGCAACAGTTCCGCTTTTAACATTCCGTCCTCAAAAGGGATATTTTTTGTTAAAAGCCAATCAGCAATTTTTTGTTTTCTCCACGAAGTATTCGGTATTTTTTCTGATTTTCGGGAATGATAAGGAGCATTGTCCATTACTATCACACAGTTATCTTCCAGTCGAAATAAGATATCACCAAACCACTTTTCAAAACGTTCTGAATTCATGTGTCTTCGTGATAATCTTTACTTTTATTTGATTCGAATAAGTCAAGCCCTCCATCCACGAAACCAGAATCGCTACCAATATGGGTAATTATCATCCGTTTTCCTTTTCCGGAAGGAGATTTTAATCCGGAAGAAAGACCAGACAAAAATGCTTGTTTTGATGATTTTACTGAGGTATCTTTCCAAACTTTACTAACTGTATGGCCTGCATTCAACCAAGTTTCATCCATATAATATATTTTGCGCCCTTCTTCTCTGAAAGATTTGATTTGCCTTAAATATTTTCTTCGCCACACAATTATTTCGTTTTTATCAATGAGAGTACTGTCTCGTCCTCTCCGTGAATATCTAAAGTTTAATTCTTTCAGGAGATGATAAAATGTTGTCCTTTTAAAGGTTGGCAAATTGGGTCATCGTTTACAGCTTCCAAAACTTTATTTATAGTGGGCAATTCATTCCTCAAAAAGAACGCGTGGATTTTTCTCCTAATAGCATTCCTATCAAAATCATTTATATTTTCTAAAACACGTTTACGTAATTTTATTTTTTATTTCCTTCGGCGAGTTTAACACACCACATTTTTTTATACTCTCTTAACACTCGAAAAACAGAAGCTTTACCTACGCCTGTTATACGAGCAGCATTATCTCCTATATGAGAAATCGGAAGTTCAGGATTCGATTCAAGTTCCGTTTTGTATACATTTAAAATCATATCTTTCTCCACCTTACTCAAAGCTTTGCTTTTTACTCTCTTCTTAGGCGGGCTCAAAGAAGAATTTTCACACTCCATTTGTGTATATAAAATACCAAATCAATCGAAAAAAATCGTCAATGTAAAAAGTGAAAGACAAGAAACAAACAGCCGTTTGGGAAAAAAAGCAGAAGCTCAAACATTTGGCGCTTCTGGCACAGCGCCAGGTTTTAAGCATCGCCAATCCACATGCACATTTGTTTACTTTCGTTATCTCGTTTCAGCGAACGGAGTATAGATTTCCTTTTCTATAAAGAAAACACTGGTGAAACTCCTGGAAAATTCCCTGATCCGTACGAACCCTGTGTTATCGTATATAAAATTTTGTGTAAGGTAAACCACACGTTTTTACTGAATGGTGTATAAATATTTATGTAAAATTAAACTTAAAAAATACATCAAATTGATGTTTCGGTCAACTTCTATGACCATCTTCACAATATGATAAATACACTTAGAAACAAAAGATGGATGTCTTTTGTATAGGCGGTATTAAATGTTTTTTTTAAAGTATTTGTTTACACTTTTTGAGATATAATTTTATAATATTTTCTATAAAGTTTATTTAGGGTCAAATAAACATTACATCTTATAAAATAAATTTTACATGGTTGTCATTTTAAAGATTCTTTCTTTTTTGGATACCGTCCTTTCTTCAAAATATAAATAGAAGTCGTGAAACAATGAAAATTCATTAGGTTTTATTTAGTTTTTAAGAATAAAATGTTTCTTTCAGTAGTAAAATAAACAAACAAAAACATTAATAATATTTGATAAAACATTTAGTAGTTTAACCTTTTCCGGCACAGTGGTCCCACCCCGGGCACACCTAATTTTAATTCCAAACTTGCATTCGACACTAAGAATATTTAATAAAATTTTGTTTCTACGATGAAAGCTTAAAATAAGGAGTTCTTATTTTCTAAAAAAATCGTTTGTAAATTTCGGTGTCAGTTAGTAATTTCTCATTTTACGAACAGACTTTGTCTGTGCCGGAAAGGGTTAAACATTTTTGACATTTAAATTAATGCTTTACGAGAGGGGGAGGGGAGGGAGACAAAATAGAAAAATCTATATTATTTTACTGGTAGAAATACTACATTAAACTCCATAAAACTCATTTTTCTCATACTTTTGATAGGTTTATAAAACCATTCAAGCGAATATTCCATTCTGATAAAATCTCCTTAATGGATGTATATTTGAAAAATTTCTCAATATATATATTTTTTCCGATTGCGTTACTTTTAAAATTTGAAAATTCATAAACATTTTTCCCTTTTAAAAAATAGAGAAATCTATACTATTTTTCTGGTATAAATATTGCATTAAACTCCATAAAACTCATTTTTCTCAAACTGTTGCTAGGTTTCTAAAATCACACAAGTGAATATTCCATTCTGATAAAATTCCCTTAATGGATGTCTCTTTGAAAAAATTGTCAATATATATATATTTTTTTCTATTGCGTTATTTCTTAAAGTAAGATAATTACTACTTTTTTTTCTTTGGAATGTTTTTAATATAAAACATCTATAAGGCTTTTTGTGAATAAAATGCATTTTTTTTTTTACAATAACTTCACTTAGAAATTTCCTTTGCGTTTGCATGTGTAGCGTGGCTGGGAATTATTTGCAAGATAAATTAAATACAATATTCCTTTAACATTCGTGGTGTTATCATTCGCGGGTTTTGATTATTCGCGAACATGATGATGCTGAAAAACTTAACATTCGCAAAAATCTGATTTGACCAATCGCGATTTGTTTTTAATATCTCTTTATTTAAAAAAAATTATAGTGGTTAAAGTTTATTTCCCTTGCGTTTTCTCAGTATGTATTTACAAATCAATTTTCAGTTGTCAACTGAAAAAGGAGCGAGTTTTATAGAAAAGTAAAATAATAACAACATAATAAAAAGGAGCGAGTTTTATAGAAAAGTTAAATAATAACAACATAATATTCATTGCAAAGGTTATATTAGAAGTGGTAAGGTAACGGAAGCTTTAATATATTAATTTAACATGTTCAGGTTCTTGTAGAGATGGAGCTGAAACTGCTATTAGATGGAAAATAAATGAAATGAATTTCTGATGCATTTAGCTGTTCTTAAAAATATCGGTTGTTTCGTTTATTTAAATGTTGTGCCACTCTAATTAAAATTTCATAGAGCGTAACTCATTTTTTGTGCAGGACAACAGACTCAACATTCGCGGATTTGTCATTCGCGTGAGGTTTTCCTGGTCCGTTTATTCCTGTATTTAAATAAAAGGTCAGCTATATCGTTTAAGGATTTTATTCATTTATGAACAATGTTAAATTAAGTTTATATAAACACTACATTGGATAAAATAGTTGCTGCTTAGGGGTTATTAAAGCTACTATTGTCTTATAATGTCAAATGCTATTTTTTCATTAATACAAGGTTCGCACACTCCTTGCAATTTCCCACACTCCTTCAAAATTCCAAAGAGTCTGCAACCATTATTAATGATGAGAAAATTTCGATTTATTTGTTTAAACACCAAATTCGTAACAACTTCGTTTATTCACAGAATTATTCACTGTCATTTAATAAGGCGAAAAAAAAATTAAAAATTTGCGGTAGAAATTTGTTAGCCTTGTTAATATTTCATTCTTTCATAACTTGTTGTTAGTTGTAAAACAATCAAAAAATCGTTTGAATTTTAATTAGTTTCTAGAAATTTATTTATTACGTTAAATTTCGTTTTATAAATTTCGTTTAAATTTCGTTTTTATAAACTTTTTTAAGTTTCTGAAAATCACACAAGTGAATATTCCATTCAGATAATATTTCCTCAATGGAGTTATCTGTAAAAAAAAAAAAGTCTTAATATTTTTTTTAAGCTGCATCATTTTTTTAAAGTCAGGAAATTACTGTATATTTCTCCTTTGAGAAGAAAAAAAGGAATTTTAAAGATAAAATGGCTATCAGGCGTTATGAGAATAAAACGGAATTTTCTATTCGAAGTTTCCGCTTAAAAAAATTCGTTAAGTTTTCATGCATTCTGTGGATAAAAATTATTTCCAATCAGAATTAAATGTTTAAATAAAAGTAGTTTTTCGGACTTTTGAAAATATCATTTTATCATATTTCCTACACATTTATGTATCGAATTGATTTAATATCAAATAAACGTTACATTGTATAAAATATTTCTACTTCATGGTCATTTTAAGGTATCTATCCCATTAGATTCCTTTCTTCAAAGAGTAAATAGAAGACGTGAAACAACGAAAATTCATTTGTATTAATTAGTTATTAAGAATTAATTGATTTTTTAGCATAGCTGCCAAATTGTATGGTTTTTATTTTTACCAGTAAAATTTAATAAATTTTTCTGTATTGTTTAATAGTTAGATTTCGGAGTATAAATTTGGCAAAATTTCTATTACTAAATTTTAGTTGCAAGGAAAAACCATACAAGTTGGCAGCTACGTTTTAGTAATAAAATAAACAAACACCAATAATAATGTGATGTCAAAATATTTACATTTTAAAACATTTTAACATTTTAAAAATGCTTTACAGCAAATGGCAGTAGAAAATTTTATACTATTTTTCTGGTACAAGTATTATATTTAACTCTGTAAAACTCGTTTTTCTGAAAATTTTGCTAGATTTTCTAAAAGCAAACAAATGAAAATTCCTTTCTGTTGAATTCTTCTTAATGTAGGTCTCTTTTTAGAAAAAAAAAATCTCGGTAGTTTTTTTCCAGCTGCATTACTTTTAATGTCAGGAAAATACTAGATTTTTTTCCCCTTGAAAATAAAAAGAATGAAAAAAAAAGAATTATGAAATGGCAATAAAGCGTTGTGAGAATGAAATGGAATTTTTTAGACTGCGTCTAAAAACATTTCTTGCGCCTGTGTGAATATCGTAGATGAGAAATATTTTCAAGCAGAATTAAATGTTTAAATAAGAGCCGTTTTCTTGGGCTGTTTTAGATACCATTTTATCATATTTCATCATTTACGTTGTATGAGATAAATTATGAATAGTGGTCATTTTGAGGTATCCATTTTCGAATATTTTCTTTCCTTCAAAGAGTAAATAAAAAGAATGAAAATCCATTTACGTTAATTCGTTATTAAGAAGTAAGTGAATTTTTTAGTAGTAAAATATATAAAATACAATCTTAAAGCTCGTTTTACTATGCAAAAACTTTGCAATTTAATTATTTTTAGTATTTTAATTCAGGCTTTTTTTTTTTTTTTTTAAATAAAAATTAAAGATCTATGCTATTTCTAGTGGATGTTTTTATATTAATCTGCTTCAAATCTGTTTTTCTTTAACTTAAACTAAGTTTCTAAACAACTCACAAGTAACTATTCAACTTTGATATATTTTTTTTCAATGTCCGTCTTTCGAAAAAAGTGCAATCTTTAATTTCTATTGCCTAGCTGTTTAAAGTAAGGATATAACTTTGTTTTTCCCGTTAGAAAATATGGAGCTTTTAGAAAATGGCTAAAAGGCAATGTGAGAGTAAAATGTAATTTTTATATTTGTTCTGCATAAAAACTTTATTAAACAGAAAATAGTTGCAAGATAAATTAAGTATAAAAATAAAAAGGGAGAGTTATCAATCGATTTTTTTTTTTCATCGGTCATTTGGGGATGACGTTTTATTATACATCGCACACATTTATGAAGTGAGTTAAATAAGTTCGTATAAGCTTTACATTCAAGTTCATATAAGCGTTACTTTTTATATAATATTTTTAGCTTAGGAGTCATTACGATTTCTAATATCTTATAATCCCACATGATCCCCTTTCTTCAAAGATTAAGTACGTGTTATGAAACAATGAAAAATCATTTGATTTTATTTTTTATCAATAATTATTTGTTTCTATCAAACCGCGAAAATCTCGTTTTCTTTATTTTTAAACTAAGCATTTTCTTATCATCTGAAAATTTTCGCAAGTTGAAATTCTGTTTTGCTAAAATTTGCTTCATAGTGGGTCAAAAAAAAAAAAAAAAAAAAAAAAAAACTCATTTTTTATTTATTTTATTTTATTTTATTGGTATTTTCTTTCATAAAAATATAATAATAATAACAATAATCAGGGTTCGTACGCCTCCTGGAATTTTGCAACCAGGAAATTCTTCGGAACCAGTATTTTCTTACAGAAAATCTCTCCTTTGAAGAAGACGAAGTTTCGCGAGTTTAAGCTACATTTCTTTTCCATAAAAAAAATACTGGTAACTCTCCTGGAAAATTCCCTGAACCGTACGAACCCTGAATAATGATACTAAAACACACCGGGTGTTGCACGAAGGACCCCTAACTTTGGAAATAATTAGGAAACGGTGATAGATAGAAACATTAAACCAATGGTATGTTTATTAAAAAAAAAACCCGTAAAAATCTGATATAGAAACCTCGAAATTTTAGTAACAAACTGCGCCGATAGATGGCGCTGCAGGTGGCATAACAATAAGTAGACTGTATCCCATCAAAAGCGATTCAAAATGTGCACCTTTCACGCAGCACACATGTGGCAAACGAAGAATTAAATTGTCAGTGACTCTCTGTAGTATCCACCGGCAATCAACACACGCTCTTGACCTCGAAAAATAGTCTCCTCCAGCTTGCCCGGTGTTAAATGATTGTTGAGGTAAACAATGTCTTCCAGTTAAAATAAATGAACAACGCAAAAATAGCACAAATAAAAATATATAAACTGGCAAACAGCTGTTTCGGAGCCTCTAAAGCTCCAACATTAGTGCCAAATTTAAAAGATTAAAAACTGATTTAAAAGTTTAAGCCATGTAAATATGCTTGCGTCACCGCACGCGACCAAGATAGAATGGTGCGTGAAGAGACGCAAGCATATATATGCATGGCTTAAACTTTTGAATCAGTTTTTAATCTTTTAAATTTGACACTAATGATGGAGCTTCAGAGGCTCCGTAACAGCTGTTTGCCATTTATTTTAATATACCGGCACAAAGTTCAATCCACCTAATTTAAATGTCTTTCTGCTTCATTTCCAGAATTTCTTTCACTACGCGCTAATAGCGATCACGTTTCAACGGCCAAATCTTGGCGTCTGGGCTGTCTTTACAGGGATCCTTAATGTTGCCTGTAGCCTGCAGCGCCATCTATCGGCGCTCTTTTTAACTAAAATTCAGAGTTGTAAATTTCCAACTGGACGAAAAATGTCCGGGCCAGGATTCGAACCTGGGATCGCTTGGCTGAAGCCGCCACGCTCTACCACTGAGCTATCCCGGTCGAATCTGGAGGGCATAATTCATCCAGTTAACCTTATTGATCAAAGCATCTGGTCTGATATTTTAATCAGCTCAACAGAAAAGATCGCAGGTAATGGAACTCCAGTAAACGCTGGATACGTGATAGAGCGTGGCGGCTTCAGCCAAGCGATCCCAGGTTCGAATCCTGGCCCGGACATTTTTCGTCGAGTTGGAAATTTACAACTTGTATGATTACTTTACCAGTTTGAAATAATTGTGTTAAAAAATAATCCAGTAAAATTTAGAGGTTTCTGTATCATATTCTTACGGGTTTTTCATTAAACATACCACTGGTTTCATGTTTCTATCTATCACCGTTTCTGAGTTATTTATTTTCAAAGTTAGGGGTCCCTCGTGAAACACCTGGTACATTGAATGACTCTAAAGCGTTGTAATGGTAGAATAGAATTTTTTTTTCATTGGAATTTTGGAATTTTTTTTCTGTTTTAAATATTTTTTTGGTAGTGGGGATGAGAGTTATTTACAAGTGACATTAAGTTTTTAACACACTTAGATATGTATCATTTTATCATAATTCATACAGACTTATGAACAGAGTCAAACTAACTTATGATTTGCATTCTTTAAAATATGAATAAAATATATGAAACATTGAAATATTTTTTGATTGTAAATAGCTATCCAAAATTAAATGATTATTTTCAATCATATAAATATCTTTTTTTACAAACCTTCTCTAAAAACCTCTCACATGAATATTCCATTCTCCTTAAGGAAGGTCTCTGAAAAAATTTTAATATTTTTTTCTATTACTTTTGAAAGTCGGGAAATTACTGCATTTTTTTTTTCTTGGAAAAAAGAAAATATTTTTTATGAAGTGGATAAAGCGTTGTGAGAGTAAAATAGAATTTTTTATAATGTATCTCTGTTTAAAAACTTATTTTTTTTTTCATCTGAATACATAGTGCGAACGAAAATTAGTTGCAAGCGAAATTAAATTTTTAAATAATACAGGTGGGATGTCATCCCTGGGGGGTTTTTGGTTGGAAATTTAGGAATATCGTTTTATCGTACTTCGTATGCATTAATGAACAGAATTAAAATAAATTCGAATGAGCCTAATATTTGATAAAATATATTTTACCTAGTGTTCATTATTGTTTTAATTGCTTTATAATTACAAATATTTTAATTTTTTTGAAAAATAAATAAAAATTAAGAAAGAAAGAAATCGTTTGATTTTTATAATCATTTGACTTTTTTTTATAATTCGCACGTATTTATGAACAAAGGTAGATAAATTGAATAAACACTGCATTGTGAAAATAATTTTCATCCCTTGACATCCCTTGACATCCCTTGTCATCCCTTGTTTACTTAGACATCATCTTTCAGCTTATTAAACGGTGAAGTTTTGTTAAAGTAATCTGTAATTGTTGGAAAGGGTTTCATAATCTATGCTTGACGCATGATTTTTAGTTCTTGTTTATAGGTTAAATAAAGGGCATGGAAAAACAAAAATTAGATTAATTTTAATTTCTTATTAAAATCAACTTATTACATTAATCCCTATAAAAGTCGTTTCTTAAACTGTTGCTAGGTTTTAAAAAGTCTTAGAAGTGAATATTCTACTTTGATAAAATCTCCTTAATGGAGGTCTATAAAAAAATAAACTAAAACTTTTCCTACTGTTGCGTTATTTTTTAAAGTTAGGAAATTACCACATTTTTTGCCTTTGAAAAAAAAATGACTTTTTGGAAATGGCTATAAGGCATTGCGAAAGTAAAATGAGATTTTTTTATTTGACGTTTAAGCACAAAAACCTTTTTCATCTGAATGCATAGTGTCGAGGAGAATTATTCCTAAGAAGAAGTAAATGTTCAAATAAAAAGTTTCTTTTTTTTAAATATCGGGATTTATTTATATAAACTTTTTTTGGACTGATTTTAGATCGAGCAGTCTTTCAAAAATTTCCATTTACTATTGAATTGTAATCTCATTGCTTTTTGTTTTAATCAGTACAGATTTTTGCATATAATTAAAATCTGAAAGTCTGACTTCAAAATTGGAAACGTGATTTTTGAAAATAAAATTATTATATTAATGTATCTGTTATATAAATTTTTGAAATATGAAAGTCGTTTATTACTTACCCATCATACGTAGTATAGGGTAAGTCTTGTAATCGTTTTGAAAAAAAAAAAAAAAAAGACGGATTTACACGTTTTAGACACTGGAGATTCCGAAAAACATATTTTTAGAAAAAAAAATTGTCGTCCGTCCGTTTGTGTGTAACGCTCTATCTCCCGAACAAATTAAGATAGAGATTTGAAAGATCGAATTTCAGTAACCTCGATTATCCGGAACTATTTTTTTTTCGAACTCTTGAAATATTCGTTTTGATACATACGTTTTGGTACATAAAATTTTTTGAAATTGTTTTTTTTAAGGAGTGAATATAAAAGACAATAAAAAAACAAATTTTGCATGAAGAATGAAGTTGATCAGATAATGAGTTGCCGAGATATTTGTAATCCTATTTCCACATTCTTCGATTTTTCATGACCCTGTATTTCATTCAAATTTCAATTCAAAGATATATTTTAATTGGATATGAGACGCTTAATCCGACGCAGTAAACCGTTAGTTAATATGATTATCAATTTTGTAGTTATGAGGATGTTTCTTTTACGCAATTCAGTAATAGAACAATTAAAGTTAATAACGTCATCAGGCCAGTATTTTATTCGAATTGCAATGCATTTTAAAAATAGTTATAACACATGTTTTATTTTCATATTTTATATTATGTATATCCATGATGGGTAAGTATTGCGGTGGCCCCCAAAGACTAGTTTTTACTTGATTTGATAGAATAAGATACTAAATGTTTAAAAACAACACAAAATGTCACAAAAACATATATGCATCATTTATTAAAAACTTTTACTTTAGGTGTTTTAAAAATATACAAAACTGCATTATTTTGTATATTTTTAAAACACCTAAAGTAAAAGTTTTTAATAAATGATGCATATATGTTTTTGTGACATTTTGTGTTGTTTTTAAACATTTATTATAGTACAGAGGTGAATTTGATTCAATTAAGTGTTGTGGTTTTCATGACTCAAGTTTATTTTGCTAGAATAAGATACTTTAATTTGTGGATCAAAATATTTATGTAATCACTTATACAGAAGCATTTATTGGTTTGGCCTGGTCAGAATACATAAGGCAAAATGTTTTTTTTTTATACTTTTTTTTTTTTTTTGTTTACACTTAGAAACTTAAATCTGTTGCTTTTAATATTTTCAAGAAAATAATCTTTTTACCTATTTAAAAAGTATAGATGTACGATAAACAAGTCGGATGTGCCAATCCAAAAACTTCTTATTTCATACATGTTAATACTTCAGAAAGCATATATATATATATTTAATTATGTATTTTTTATAAACAAATAAATTCTTCACATAAGGCGGTATTCAAAAAAATATTTTTCCACGGTCAACATCTCAAAAATTTCTGACACATTTTCAGACTCATTTTTAAAAGTAAAAACATGAAACTTGCCAGCGTGATTTTTTGAAGAGATTTATAAGCGACTTGTGTTTGTAATTTTCGTTCAATTAATTAGAAATTGATTTATAAACAATTATTTTCACAGAACGATAATTTTTTTTTTTTGTTTTCAGCATTATCGCTTCAGGAAATTCGGTTCAAAATGTCCACTTTGATTGCATTTTTGGAAATATATTCTGCCTTTATCAAAAAATCGACCAATACGGCACATTATAAAGTTTCTGAATAAGAGAACCTGTCAATTGGATGCATTTTAGAGCAAAAATGAATTTAAAAACGAGTCAGAAAATAAGCAGTTTGGATTTGAGTACACCCTTAAACTGCAAAAAAAAAAAAAAAAAAAAAAAAAAAAAAAAAAGAAAATCACACAAAAATCGCTATCACAACGCCCTCTTCCGAGTGAATATCTCAATTTTCAACTTCACACTCTTTTTGATGATGCAAAGAGGACACAAACGTATTTTTGGCGATCTCTGAACCCTAAAACGTATAAATTCATCGGAAACTAGAAGTCGAAAAAAAATGTCGATCACAATACTTTCTTCTATTATACATAGAAAAAAGTAAAAATGTACCTAAAAAATCTATCATAAATTCTGCAGAAAATTATAATGAATTATATTTTCGCAATTTGTTGATAATTATTTCTTACCAATTAAAATAGCTATTCATCTAATTCATCCATCACCAATTCATTTGGTTAAGCAATAGTTTATCCTTATCGTACTATCGTACATCGTAAAGCGTTTATAATACATGTAATCCTTCCAATTTTTTGGAACATTCCCCTACATTTCTCTACAAAAATTCTGTGGAGGAATTCTGTTGAGAATGTTGAAAAAGCTTCTTTTGATTTGAAAAGCTTTGTAATGTACAACGAAATTTATCTTACAAGATTTTTTTTTAATCTAAGTATCTGGGCGCGTTAAAAAAAAAAAAAAAAAAAAAAAAAAAGCAAGTTCATTCATAAGTTATGTATAAATTAAAATAATCAATAATATGCCGTTAAATGTCAAAATAAATTAATTTAGTTTCATTGTATAGTGATGTATTGAATAACGATACAAAATTTACTCTTTTTTTTTTTTCGAACAGACCATCTAAATTTAATGAAAGATAATTTAACAGAAGAAAATCTTTACTCAGCAATCGCTCTTTCCTATTACTAGAAACTCAATGCATCGCACATCGTAAAGCATTTATAATGCATGCAATTTTAGTAATTTTTCGAAACATATCCTTACATTTCGCTACAAAAATTTTGTAGAGGAATTCTGTTGAAAAGGTTGAAAGAGCTTTTTATTCAAAAAGCTTTGTAATTTACAACGAAATTTATCTCACAAGATTTTTTTTTTAATCTAAATATTTTGACGCGTTAAAAAAAACACTTATACATTTCATGCATAAGTTATGTATAAATTAAAATAATCAGTTGTATGCTGTTAAATATCAAAATAAATGAATTTAGTTTCATTGTATAGTGATGTATTGAATAGCGATACAAAATTTATTCTTTTTGTTCTAACAGACCGTCTAAATTTAATGAAAGATAATTTAAAAGAAGAAAGTCTTTACTCAGCAATCACTCTTTCTTATTACTAGAAACCCGATGCAAACAAAAATTATTAGTATAATTACATTTGTTTTCGATTTTTCCTTAGTCAAAGAGCAGCTGCGCTTGAATCAATCCTGAAAGATAAAATTCCTTTTGGGACGATCTTGAAAGAAATTTTCCGATTTTTTTTCTTCCTTTTTGCATTGATTTCTTTCTCCTGATTCTTTAGAGATTCTATTGCTGATAAAAGCGAAGATTTACATATGCAGGACAAGAGGTTAGAAAAGAAAATTTAGTTATTGTTTGTTGGGAAAAACTTAATTTTCTTAATGTAAGGCAAGAAGAAATTTAATAAACAGCCAAGTGTTTATTTAAAGCATGGCTAATTTGTTCTTTGAATATATTTACATATCTTTATTAAGGAAGTGATTAATCTCACATTCTCTCTATAAAGTATATTATAGCAGCATCTTTTATCAAATTGATTTTTTCTTTTTTTGCTTGAAAGAAAGCATTATGTTATAATCTGAACTTTGATAAATATAGGGTTAGTTTTTTAGGTAGCTTTAAATACAAAAAGCTACCTATTGCATCCGTTCGGAGGAAAATAATTCCAAAAAAATTTGGTATATTTTCACCGATCATGACCCCCAGACCCCCAAACCACCCTCCGATCAAATGTTGATCTATATATATATATTACTGATATTTGTTATGATGTAACTCTCGTTTTTATGAACCGATAGGAATGTGACTGATCAAAATGTACAGAACATACCAAGGTCTCGACCGAGTTCGTAGGCCAGCTTCATCCGCCATCTTGTTTGAAAATGGCGGCCAGAGAAAAAATTTTAATTATTTTAAATTTTAAAAACGCGTGCAAAAAATTTATAAATTGAAAAAAATTGTTTCTGTTAAGTGTTACAAGGATTCTGCAACATTTTTTGTTTTTGCTATATCTTAAAAAATGGCAGAGATATGACAGTTTGAAATTCTAGGTTGGCTGACATTTTGAAACAATCTGCTTTTTTGTTATGCTGTAACTCTCATGCAGAAATGCGCATTCAAATTCAGTATTAACGGAAACAAGGATTGAATCTTCTATAATTGGTTTCCAAGCAATTTAGCTTAGGGTGTTTGAATAAAATGAGTTGAATTTTAAAAAAAAAACATGGACTATGGGCTATGAAAGCTACCTTTTCCTCCCGGTACAAGTCGGAAAGACTTTCTATTTCAATCCTAATAACACCATTGACCAAATATGTCCAAAATTTAAAAACACTGTATTTCAAACGGTACTCTTATTTTCTGTATTCTCATCACGTGAGTCTCTGAGTCGCATGAATGTCACAGTAAAATGTATACTATAATATATCTCTGAATTCGGCCATGGTGACCAGAGGCGCATTACCCATTAGGCTGAGTAGGTTGAAGCCTAGGGGCCCGGAAGAAAAGGGCCCCTGTGCCAAGATTTTCTTTTGAGGTTTTTTCTTCATATCGGGCTGATATCTTATGCAAGACAGGAAATGAATGAACAATAGTTTTTATTTCACTCATTTATTGAATCTTTCAGGTTATTAACATATAGATGGTATTCCAAATGCCATTTCCCTTTTAATTTCTTCTGTATTCATAAGAAGAAAGTACTGGATTCAAGAAAAATTTCGGCTTCCAGTTTGTACCGAATTATGACACTTTGAAGTTAATGGAATTTCAATGTTTACCAGCACTAAAATTGCTTCTTTTAGTGTCCAGAAACACTGAAATTTCATAAAATACGAAGTATAATAATTTAGTAAGTTTTGGTCATAAAACAATAGGATTTATTTATGTTCTTTATAAACGAATGAAATATTTCTAACTATAACTTATAGAATACAGGGGCCGTATAAAAATTAAATTTCGTATTTTAGTATGTACAAAGCCCCTTGTAAAACAAATGCATGTCTAAAATCTGTACTTGTTGTAATTGGAATTATGTTTCTATCATCAGTGGTCTAATAGATAAATGAGCAAACGTGTATTTTGAATCACCCTGTATATATATGGTAGGAGGGGGAGGGGGGGTCAAGCCTACGGGCCCTTGTAGTAGTTGATCTGCCTCTGATGGTGACATTACAGTATAGATACAAAGTGGCAGTCATCTGAGAGACCTAATGTGATAAACAAGAACGGAAAATCATGCGCCAAGCATAGATTATGTAACACTTTCCAACACTTCCAGAAAGATTTTACAAATCTTTACCGTTTAATAAGGTGAAAGATGATATCTAAGTAAACAAATTGGAAAACGCATAACATATTTAAAAATCCAATTTCAGTAATTACCAACAATGTTTGGAAAAATAGTTATTTGTACAAGTCCACTAGGGTCCTTACCTAACTAATATTTTACCATTATAATGTTTTTTATGCTTATTCACAGTATCATTAATATGAAAGAGTTCATGAATACTGATAAATATTTATTTTTCTTATAGGTGAGATTGTTATTTCTTTCTCAATATTCCTTGAATCACTGTAATAATTACAATATGATAAAGTAAGTTAATTTTTTTCTTTCAAAGTGTCTTTTATTGTGTGATAAAGATGAACTTGAACTGCATTTGTTATAGGTTTAGTAACAATTCAGAAAAAAAAAATGTCAGATTCATTTTTTTATCACAGATAACTATTTTGCATTCATAATACACGAAAGCAAAAAATAATGCGTTAAGAATAGATTATGTAACACTTTCCAATTCTTTCAAAATATTTTTACAAATCTTCCCGGTTAGGTGAATGATGATGTCGAAGTAAAAATTTGTAAAACGCATAACATATTTAAAAATCCAATTTCAGTAATTACCAACAATATTTAGAAAAATATCCGAATTGTTTTGTGCATCCCTGTGTATGATGTATAGATTTGTATATACACTACATGGAATGCTAAATTTTAGTTCAATTAGAAAAAGCGTAGCACAGTTTAATATTTAACTTATGGAATTTTCGTCAATAAACGGAATTGTACTCGAGAACTTTTGTGCTGACCTGTACATGATATATAGTATTTATACGTACCAAGTGATAGACAATGAAATGAGTTAAATTTAAAAACGCGTTCCGCATCTGAAAACGCACTTCCAGCAATTATTGTTAACATACATTATCGAATTCTTTTGTGTGTTCCTGTAAATGAAGAATGAATGTTATTCCCAAAATATTCTATAGTAAACCTCTTGTATTACACCTTAGTAATATACTATATCAATTTCAATGTGTTTGAAATAGTAAAACATTATTAAAATACGCCTCAAACTATTCTTCTCCATAGACAGTAATGTAACGGAATTCTTTTGAGTTATCCTGTAAAGGAACGATGAGTGCTATACACACCATATTCTATAGTAAGCCTCTTGTAGTGCACCTGAGTGATATATATCAATTTCAATATGTTTGAAGTTGTGTAACAGCATTAGAATAAACCGCAAATGACTTTTTCCCCACAGACCATAATGTAGGGGAATTCTTTTGAGTGTCCCTGTAAAAAAAACACTATCAGTGCTACACACTTCATTTTCTGTACCGAACATGCCATAGTAAACCTCAATAACATATATCAATTGCATGACAATTCGTACATATTTACGCAAGTTAGAGCACGGAAAGACAGACAGACAAACCGAATTCATGAACACTTTTCAACTTTGTAAGAAAGTGTTAAAAATCATGAGTCGTCTTTTGATCACCGTTGTAACTGGGATCATTGTGTGACGACTGTGATATCACATCGACTGATTTAGTTATTATAGAAGTCAGTTTAAGTGTATATGTCATACAGGATGGAATTTTTAGAACAATGGACTTCTTAAGAGGTTACATCTACTTCTAACCCGTATTAATAATGTCTATATAGGTCATTCTAGGCAGAAATGTAGAAATAATCTGGAGGAACTGGCTAGTCAATTCTATGAAAATAATGCTGAATTCCCACACGAAGAACATGAAATAAGCAGGAAAATTATATTATTTGCAAACGTACACATTCCACATTTACCTTAGGTTAAAAGAAAATCGTTCTAAATTAGATGACGAGCAAGACCTATTTTTTCATAGTTTACCGTACATTGGTCAATGTTTATAGAAATATTTTCACAGATTCAGTTTTTGCAATCTTCTTTTTGTATTATATAAAAAATTCAATTGTTACTTATAGTAGTCACACTTTACGAAACTATGATTTAGAGCTAGTTGGCAAATGACATCTGCTTTTGCTTTCTAATATCTCTTCCCGTAAGTACTTATGAATGGTTTTCATTAGGTTAAAAGAAAATCACTCTAAATTAGACGACGAGCAAGACCTTTTTTTTCATAGTTTACCGTACATTGGTCAATGTTTGTAGAAATATTTTCACAGATTCAGTTTTTGCAATCTCCTTTTTGTATTATAAAAATTTCAATTGTTACTTATAGTAGTCACACTTTACGAAACTATGATTTAGGGCTAGTTGGAAAATGACGTCTAGTTTTGCTTTCAAATATCTCTTCTCGTAAGTACTTATGAATGCTTATTACTCATACATGGGAAGTGAAATTTTATTAAATAAACCTAATAATTGTATATTAAATGCAGAACTTCTTATTAAAATTATGTAAAATATGGCTCTGAATCTACAGTAGCACATTAAACAACATTTAGAGTTCTTATCAGACAGACATATTACAAAATAATGCATCTAATTACGCAATGCATACGCTAATGCATATAAAAACATACATACATAAAATATAAATACAAACACGCTTTTATTTATTCTTAAGACAAATACATAATGGACTAGTTTTTATGAGTTTATAAACTCGTGAATGAAATTCACATTAATAATCAATTACAACTTTTTATTTTGGCAAAAATATTTAGTTTATAATTCAAAAGTAAAAATAAATAAATAAATAAATAAAAATAAAAATAAAATAAAATGTATAGTAATAACACAAAATTGTTCATCCTATGATAGAAATTATCGTGGTCATTTATGCATATAGAAGAGTTATCGTGGAAAGTAAGTTCAGGGGGTTGATTATTGAGAAAATGTTGTCAAAGTTGGCGAATCCTTTTAAAAAAAAAGAACTTGAAGGATTTTCATTACGGAGTAAAACAATTTGATAAAACAAGAAGGTATAGTGGCACTTGGTTGTTTTAGCAAACCGCAGAATGCGTTTCCTGGGTACTGAAGTACGGAACCGGAGTGTAGTTTTTCCTTTTTATTTTGTATGGTGAAGCAAGGAAGACGAAAATCACATCACTAGAGTTAATGTTCTTTAATTGGAGAAAGATGTCACACTTCACAATCTTCCATAATAGTAATATTTTGATCAATCAAAGTTTCAGATTTTTTTTAAAATGAATCTGATGAATATTGGTGAGGTGACATTTTAAATTTAAAGTCAGGGGTGAAGAACACAAACATAATCCAAAGAATAATCCAGAAATGCTGTTGAACGGGTCCGATCAAGTTCACGTAATCCAAAGAGTTTTTAAGCCATCAAGAGGATTTTTCATTATAAAACCAAAGGGTGGCCAAAGGGGCCAAGACATTTTTAGATGTTTATGAGATGAAGATCAGAGGGCAAGTGTTCTATCCGATATGAAAGTGGGCGCAAGGAAAAACACGCCAAGCGAGATACATTTCAAGCCAAGAGAATCGCATTTTTTTGCGTGGGAAATGTAACCGTTACTTATATACATATCAACTTCATAATCGACGTCATTGGAAGGGAAAAATCTTTTGGCGAAGATTGCACTTTGGCTAAAAAGAGAGATTAAGAATTTTACCGTTAATTATTGTTTTGGGAACAGGGCTTTCGAGGAATGCAGCAAAGGCGCCGTTTAAATGTTATAGACATCTGGAACAATATGCGAGACAAAGCTGACCATGAAAAGGAAAACATTTTATGCCTTGTATAATTTCATTTCTTTTGATATGTGGGAGACCGAATAAGTACGTTAATGATAATTTAAAAACAATATGCATGATTTTGACTAAAAGTCTTTCGTTGAAAGAGAAAGATAAAAAGGGTGCGCTTTTTAACAGCCGGGAATGTATATGAATTACGATAATGCATAAAGGGGAAAATATATTTGATAAAATACATAAAATATAGATTGCTTTAATTTTTTGAAAAGAATATATATGGTATCTTTACCATATATATATCACCCCTTTACAAGATTTTGAAAAACTTTAGAATGTCACCCTGTAAATATAATACAAAATATCAAAGCAGAAAAATAATAATAAAAATAAAATAAGTATGCATACAATAATGTAAATAATAATATGTAGTACTACAATAATATCTTCATATTAGTATGATAAATGGCCATACATTTTTCAAATTGCAGCAAAATATACTTTTAAAGTCTTTGAAAAGTCTTTTATCCATATTAGAACTAATGTTAGCTGCAAACATATTTTTTTGTGTTTGTTTTCTTGCAAGTTTATTCATTTTACAATATGATGGTGCACCTATATAAATAAACTCTTAATTGTTCATTTTTTTTTTTTTTTTTTTTTTAACACAGTCTTTAAAAAGAGTTCAAGAATGAAAAATTACAGCTGCATTTTTCTTTGAAGGTTTTCTCACGTGATTTTATTTATCAACAAACATGAGCATGCTAAATGAGTCTTTAGTGCACAAAATTTTTTGTATTTGCTTAAAAAGTTCACAAGTTTGCACTATATTATTAAAAATCTTAAATGAAATGTAAATACAAAAATTTCAAAATAAAGAAACACAATTACAATTATACAAAGATAATATAGAGATTATAAAGATGATAAAGATACATATATAAAATATTAAACGTAAAAAAAAAGTTTTCGTGTAAAGACACAGGAGAGATAATAATGATGCAAGACATGGGCATCGATAAAAATATCTCCCCTTAAACTTATTGTAATAACAAGGAAGAGACCGCAGTTTAGGACATTGGTCATATTCGGGACAGGGCGTATTTAGGGAGAAGGGTTTATTTTTGGTAAATCCCCCTTGCTCCGCACATATTTGGAAACTCCGCCTATGATTGGAGCGACTCGGGTTCATCTACGGGTTTGAAAAAATAGTAAAATTGGGTATACCAATTTTAACAAAGTTTTGCTCTCATACACAATGGAATAAAGACCCCCACATGGGTGATAATTTTGAACGGGGCTTATTCCGCAAGGGCGAATAAAAACTTAAAAAAAATGAAAAATAAATCAAAGTTTTTTTTTTTTTTTTTTTTTTTTTTTGTTCAAAAATCTAAAAATCCTTCCATAGACACGTTCTAGAGTGAAGAGAGCATAAAGTCACATTCGGGATAAATATATATTGTTTCGAAAATTAAATTCTCAAAATAACAATTCATTTATTTTAAGTTATTTAAAAATTCAAAGATTAAATTAAAAGGAAAATGAGATAATTAATTTGATTTTTTTTTTTTTTTTTTTTTTTTTACAAAATTCTAAGTATACTTACAAATGCAGAGAGTGTTAATAGAATTATCAAATGTTTAAATTTATAACAATACCTATTATTCTTAATTTATATTCTCTATATATATTTATTTATTTATTTATTTATCCATTTATTTATTTATTTTTATTGTTATTTTATTTTTTTAACAGGATTTTAAATTATACGAACTTGCTAAACAAGAATATGGGTGGAAAAAAAATCTTTTGCCAAATAAACAAGTTCTGCAGTACTGCTACATAACACATAAACAATGGACCAGCCATATCACAATAAAAACAAATAATACAATACTACATAACATGCATGCATAAATACACCTGTTACCATGGATAAGGAGCATTTATGAATCTGGCAACAGAAAATTTTATATTCATATTAATATTTTATCACCTTTCGAGGACGTAAATTATAGGAATGAGCACTTTGTTCAATATTGTTATTACTAGGAGTATTGTTATGAACATTATGATAATTTAAGTCAAATAAATGGTTATTTCTAGGAGGTGCAAGTAAAAGTCTGTCTATATGAACTCTGAAAATTGAATTGTTAATATGAGAATTCAGTTGTTGAATTGAAAAAGAAACAGGTGAGTGTTTCTTTACAACTACATAAGGTCCTGTATACCTTGGCTTAAATTTATCTGATGATTTTAGGTATACAATGTCTTTCTCAGTAATTGGCCTGAGTTTTGCCTTTCTTTGATGATATTCGTTTCTCTTAATTTGAGATGCTTTTATGTTGTCATAAGCTTTGTTGTAAATACCATTTAAATCATGAAGGAGATTGTAAAAGTCTACATTTTGGTCTAGAAAGGGTTGATTAGCATTTAAATCATATGTATCAAATATTAGAGATAATTCGCGTCCAAAATGTAAAAGATTCGGAGAGAAAGAAGTAGAAGAATGTTTAGAACCATTATAGAGATTTTTATGAATAGCAATGGCATTTTCAAAGGAATGTCCTTCTTTCATTAAAGTATTGATTGAGTATTTAAGAGATGTGTTTATCCTCTCGCTTATAGAATTGCTAGCTGGGTGTGAGACAGAAGAGTGATTTATTTTAATATTTAATTTTAATGGCGGAAGGTAAACCATACATTAATTTAACGTATTTTATCTTATTTAATGCGTCTTTGTCAAAAATTTCGGGGTATACCTTTGCTACAAGCACATTAAGTCTATGAGCAAAATTTTTTACTGTCTCCTGTGGTAACATAGTTAAACAATTCAAATCGTTTAAAGTTGCAGCCGAAGAATTCTGTGAAAAGAATTTTTGAATGCGATAGCGAATAAATTCAAAGTCTTGTGCGTTATATAGTACAGGGTCTTCAAGATAATATTTTTTGGCGGGACCTTTCAGTTTAGTCTTAAGATAATCGATAGTTTGTTCATTAGTTATTTCCTTAATTTTCTGATAAGTTAAAATTTGGTTAAAGAAATGGTTAAGTAATTCGGGGTCGCCGTAAAAATCATCAACAACGTACTCAAAATTCTTAGAATTAGCCATGATGATATCACCTTAAAAGTTTAACTTTTTTTTTTTTTTTTTTTTTTTTTTTTTTTCTTTTTTTTTTTTTTTAGACACAGGTAAAATATCATAAAATAAGCAAAATAAAAAAAGCAACAATTTTAAACAAACCACACTTGATAATTTATTTAAAAATCATTAAATATTTAATCTTAGAAGTATTAAAGAAAAATTAACTATAAATCATAAATAGTGGTTTCAACTACAAAAATAAATATAATATACCAAAATATAACACGGAGAACAATATACTTTTCCGTCATGAAAAATTTTAGCTATAAAATGCAATGTTTATAAATAACAAAATTTGAAAGTCTATGAATATTAAAAAGCCATTCTGTCTTACCTGAACACAATTATACCTTTTAAAACATTAATATTATTTTTTAAACATCTACAGCAAAAAATTTTTTTATTAAATAAATAAAATTCAATGAGTGCTTTTTAATCGTTTAAACATATATTGCTCATATTATATATCTAGATCCTCTTAAAAATATAAAAACATTACTTGAAACTATACGGAAATAATATTTCATCAATGTAAAAGTTCTAGCAAAATTGAAAATTTCCTTTTTTTATCAACCTTTTTACAAGAAAAATTCTTACCTCTGAACATATCCATGCGCTTTTCTGCAAATAATATCAATATAAAAAAAAAGCACTGCAAATTCTTAACAAAAACACTGAAAATCCTTAAAAATAAAAGAATGATATCTTTTATATTAATCTTTCATTACCGCGTATTCTCAAATCACTTTTAGTATTATTCTTTGAGTCAGAAACAATAAGAAAAACTACGATGAAAAATATATTGTGGTTAAGTAGTATTTGGAACACATGGAATCATTTGATGAATGAATAAGCGTCGAAGACCAAAGTTCTTCCCAGATAATGATAATTCTAGCTAGCACAGCGTAATTGGGAATCGAATTATTCAGTATTCTTTTAGTTCACAGTTACACGGCAATTTGAAAAAGTTTTTCGATGATTGTGGAAAGAATAAATAAAAAGAACATAGTAGAAGTTCACGATAAAATAGGATATTCAATGTAGATGCGGGCGCAGATTTTATGAATGAAAAATCACTCATTGAAGAAAACCACATGTTCAAAAGCACTTGTTGAAAGGCCTAGATTGCAGGTTCTCGAACTGCCGAAGAAAAAAAAAAAGCACAAAAATGCACGTCTTATACGATGAATATATTTCACAATAGTACTTTGCGTACACCTTATGGAATAAATGATTCAGGAAAAAAAAAGGTTTCTCATCCTAAGAGCTCGGATATCTTTAGTTATATGATCCACATTTGCATATCTCACGGAAAATGGTTAAGTTTGAAGATAGTAACTTTTGATGATGAGTAAAAGAACAATCACAAGCAGCCTCCAACACAAGCATTTTCAGAATGAAAAAATAGTCAGAAAAGTTGCAAATTAAAAGTTTTGTTTTTTCGTTTTGTGGCCCCAATGACACACCCTTTAGAAATTGTCGTGCGAAAACGATCACATCCAGTTCAAAAGTCCGGCACCAATGCATATGATAGAAATTATCGTGGTCATTTATGCATATAGAAGAGTTATCGTGGAAAGTAAGTTCAGGGGGTTGATTATTGAGAAAATGTTGTCAAAGTTGGCGAATCCTTTTTAAAAAAAAGAACTTGAAAGATTTTCATTACGGAGTAAAACAATTTGATAAAACAAGAAGGTATAGTGGCACTTGGTTGTTTTAGCAAACCGCAGAATGCGTTTCCTGGGTACTGAAGTACGGAACCGGAGTGTAGTTTTTCCTTTTTATTTTGTATGGTGAAGCAAGGAAGACGAAAATCACATCACTAGAGTTAATGTTCTTTAATTGGAGAAAGATGTCACACTTCACAATCTTCCATAATAGTAATATTTTGATCAATCAAAGTTTCAGATTTTTTTAAAAATGAATCTGATGAATATTGGTGAGGTGACATTTTAAATTTAAAGTCAGGGGTGAAGAACACAAACATAATCCAAAGAATAATCCAGAAATGCTGTTGAACGGGTCCGATCAAGTTCACGTAATCCAAAGAGTTTTTAAGCCATCAAGAGGATTTTTCATTATAAAACCAAAGGGTGGCCAAAGGGGCCAAGACATTTTTAGATGTTTATGAGATGAAGATCAGAGGGCAAGTGTTCTATCCGATATGAAAGTGGGCGCAAGGAAAAACACGCCAAGCGAGATACATTTCAAGCCAAGAGAATCGCATTTTTTTGCGTGGGAAATGTAACCGTTACTTATATACATATCAACTTCATAATCGACGTCATTGGAAGGGAAAAATCTTTTGGCGAAGATTGCACTTTGGCTAAAAAGAGAGATTAAGAATTTTACCGTTAATTATTGTTTTGGGAACAGGGCTTTCGAGGAATGCAGCAAAGGCGCCGTTTAAATGTTATAGACATCTGGAACAATATGCGAGACAAAGCTGACCATGAAAAGGAAAACATTTTATGCCTTGTATAATTTCATTTCTTTTGATATGTGGGAGACCGAATAAGTACGTTAATGATAATTTAAAAACAATATGCATGATTTTGACTAAAAGTCTTTCGTTGAAAGAGAAAGATAAAAAGGGTGCGCTTTTTAACAGCCGGGAATGTATATGAATTACGATAATGCATAAAGGGGAAAATATATTTGATAAAATACATAAAATATAGATTGCTTTAATTTTTTGAAAAGAATATATATGGTATCTTTACCATACATCCTTGAATAAACGAGTAACATAGCACAAAAATTTCCAATACCGATGAAGAAATTCAATGAATAAAAAAAACTCAATATTTATCCATTTCTCCAAATATTATTAAAAGTAGATTTTTTTTACTTATTTTGTAAAAATGTTGCACGTTTAGATGATGGATGGAATAGAAAAATCGCAATTACGTTAGAATTTTAGTCGAACATAGCTCTCTTATATAATAAATACTCCACCTAATAAATAAAATTCCTTTAACTTAAATTATGTTGGAAATTTTTCGGATGACTTCTTACGTATTGATTTTTCGATATTTCAGTACTTAGATTCCTCCAATATATATATATATATATATATTTGTGTTTATCCGCTGTATCTTTTTTTACATCGTAGGTTTTTTTTTTCTTTTAATATACTTATTGCTTCATAATGTTACGCTATTTTAATTTATTTAACATTTTACTTACGGGATTTTAATTAAATTTAGTCTTTAGTTTTCGATAAATTGGAAGTGAATTTTTTTTAGAGAAAGAAATTATTATTTTTAATTATAAGTGTGAAATTGCAAACTAATGTTTTAAGTGCTTTTTTCAATTTTTAGACTAATTATCGAAGTTCAGTTTACGTGATGAGTCATTCAATTTACATACATGAAGCGTATTTATAAAAAGTTAAAAATTTTCAATGGGGGAATACAATTTCTTAAAAATGTACATATTTTCTATTAGTGCAGGCGATATGTAAAAAACAATTTTTCTTCCTTTTTTTTTACTATAAAATAAACTCTGAAAAATATGCTATCGTCTTCATCAGCTTTGCCAACAAAATTTTTCTTAAGTATATTTCAAACTCGAATAATTAGGTATAATAAGAAAAACAATTTCCAATAAGGGCGCTAAAGGTTTTTCTAAATAAAACAAAATATTCATTTTTCTGAAGATTATACGATTTTGAATATTTTTTTGCACTTATTTTCTAAAAATGTTACATGTTAAATTCTGAGTGAAAAATTAAAAAAACAGCAATTATGTTAAACTTTTGGACGAATTCGAATTTTGGTCTCTTAGAAAACTCAGTTCAGCTGTCGCAGACGCACCAGGGTATATTTTTGGTGCTAAAATGGTGATTTTATGTCTGGACAACCCGGTGATTTTGGCTAGATTTTGCTTCGTATTGCAACCCGGTAGAGTAGATTCCGTGTTTTATATTAAATTAAATATTGTGTGTTTTATAATAAATTAATCATTGTGTGTGTTTTAAAGATAATTTCTGTGTGTTTATAATAAAGATTGTCTGTGTTTATAATAAAAACTTTGTGTTTTATAATAAAAACCTAATAAAATAAAACTAACATGCTGTTTTAGAAAGCTAGGCTTAACAGGTACTCGAAAGTAAGGTTTTTTCGCCAAGATGGCGCAAAACAAAAATCACGCCAGCCCCGATGCGTCTGCGGCAGCTGTTCTGAAAACTTCGCCTAATAAAATTCGTTTAACAAAGATAATCTTGGAAATTTTTCAGATAAACTTTTTTTCTCCAGCATTGATTTTTCGATATTGCACTTAGATTTCTTCAATATTCTTATATTTCACAAGGAACTTTTGTTGCGGATTGAAAGCAAACGAAAGATGTATGGTAGATTTTTATGGTGTTTTGCATTTATAAAAAATGATTTCGGCATTCATTTGCTAAAAGAAATCAATAATATGTGCTTCGTTATTATTATTTTTTAAATTACATTACTTGTATATATTTAAATAGGTTTATTGAAAATCATATTAAGATGTTACGTAAGAAGAGGCGGGAAAAAAATCTCTGAAAAAAAGATGATCGTATGTTTTTAAGAGTTACGTTTACAGTAAAAAACATTAAAGAAGGAAAGTTCTTTTATGAATAGTGACTGTACTAATGAAAAATATGTATGTTTTAAAGAAATTTCATTACTTCTTATAAAAAAAAAAAAAAATAAAAAAAATATTTTCTTACGTGAACGGAACGTTTCGTCATGTAATTTTTTTTTAAATACTTCCTCTCACGGACAGTTTTTCTTTCGAAATAAAACCATACGGATATTGGCTGAAAATTCACATTAGTAATCAATTACAACTTTTGATTACAACAAAAATATTTAGGCTTCGTTCAAAAATTACAAAAAAATATTGCATGCAATCTTTCATATTTGAATAAGAAGGTAAAACAAAATAAAAAAAATTCTAATACCATTGTTAAAAATTCAATGAATAAAAGAAAAAATCCATTTTTTCTCAATTTTACAAAAGTGTTGAATATTTTTTCCACTTATTTTCTAAAAAATTACAGTTAGATGTAGGGTAAAAAAGAAAATAGAAAAACAGTAATTATGTTAGACTTCTGGTTGATTTCAACAGGCCCAACATAACTACCTTTTAGAATACTCTGCCTAGTAAAAATCCTTTAATTTAGATCATGTTGGAAAATTTGTAGACGAACTCTTCTTTTCCTGCCTTGATTTTTCGAAATATTTTTTTTAGAACTTCTACTGGTGATTGAGAGACTAGGAATATTTAAAAAGAGATTTGAATTGTATAGATTTTTATGATGTTTTGCATTTTTAAAAATGATTTAGGTATCCATATTTAAAAGAAATCAATAAAGTGTGCCTAATTTATTTCCATTAAATCACTCGTATGAACAAATTTTATGAACAAATTTAATAAAAGTCGTGTTAAGTAAGGTAAGACGAAAAAAAAATATTCTTTATAATCTGAAACAGCCATCTGAAAGAGCTGTTTTTTGTAAGAGTTTAATTTGTAGTAAAAAATCATTGATAAAGTATATTTTTGTTTTTTAAAATAACGTGTGTGCTAATTGAATTTATACATGTGTTTTAAAGAAATTTTCTTCACCATTTTAAAAAAGTTTTAAGAAAAATGCTTTACATACACGTTACTTGAACGCCTCGACGCGTAAACGAATTTAAATATTTATTCTACATACTGAAGGAAAGTTTTCCCCCTGAAACCAAATTATACAGAAATTGCTGAAAATTTTTATTAGAAATCAATTCCAACTTTTTATTGCATCAAAATAATTTAATCTTAGTTAAATAGCAAAAGAAAAATAAACAACATAAAATCATCCATTTTTGAATAAACAGGTGAAACAACATAAAATTTTCCAATACCGATGCTAAAAATTTCATGAATAAAAAATATTTCTGCTTTTTGAAATAGCGGGTGTACTAATTGAATTTATATATGTGTTTAAAAGAAATTTTTATCACAATTAAAAAAAAAAAAATTAAGAAAAATGCTTTGCATATCCGTTACTTGAACGCCTCGACGCGTAAACAGAATTTAAATACTTAGTCTAAATACTGAATGAAAGTTTCCCCCCTGAAACAAAATTATACAGAAATTGCTGAACATTTTTACTAGAAATCAATTAAACTTTTTATTGCATCAAAAGAATTTCATCTTAGTTAAATAGCAAAAGAAAAATAAACAACATAAAATCATCCATTCTTTTCTTGAATAAACAGGTAAAACAACATAAAATTTTCCAATACCGATACTAAAAATTTCATGAATAAAAAAATATATCCATCTCTTACAAAGATTATAAAACGTTGAATATTTTTTGCACTTATTTTCTAAATATATTACACGTGTAGATAATGGGTGAAAAAGAAAAACAGTAATTATGTCAGACTTTTGGTGGATTTTAACAGGCCCAATATAGCTCTTTTTTAGAATATACTCTATCTAATAAAGTTCCTTTAACTTAGATTATGTTGGAATTTTTTCAGATGAATTCTTCTACGGCATTGATTTTTCGATATTTCTGTACTTGGATTTCTCCAATATTCTTTTATTTTTCTTAGAACTTTTGCTTCTGATTGAAAGAGGAAGAATATTCAAAAAAGCTATGAATCGTAGAATTTTATAGTGTTTTGCTTTTTAAAGAATGATTTTGGTATTCCATTTTTAAAAATAAATCAATAAAATGTGCTTCATTTATTTTTATCAAATTACCTGTATATTTTTGGAGATATTTAATGAAAGTAGTATTAAGAAAGTATTAAGTAAGGATAGCTCGAAAATTTCTCTGAAAATCTAAAAAAAAAAAGGCTAATTGTATATTTTGGAGAAGTTTAATTTATAGTAAAAAACATTAAGGACGCTTTTTTTTCTATAGCATCTCTATTAATGAGAAATAACGTTTCTTTTTAAGTAATTGAAGGGGTCGAGGTAAGAGAGTGCCAAGCCACATTTTTGAACTTCTGAGATATTTCAATTTGAAAATTTGATCAAATACTCAAATCAAGATAGATAACCTAAAGTTTTTTCGCCAATGTCTTAGTAACGTGTTTGAGATCTTCTGAGTAACAATATGGCATCACTTTAATGATATTAATATTACGTTTTTAGTAAATTGGCTATCTTCATTGGGGGCATAAACATCTAGAGTAGAAACGAAACCTGTCACATAGGCTGCAACCAAGTGACATTAGAAACAAATTATATGTTGGATATTATAGTTTACAATACTAAACAAAAAATTACAGTGTTAGATTTATTTCACCAAAAATGTGGCTTGGCACTTTCTTGCCTCGACCCCCTCAATTGTATTATCTCTTAATGTTTTATATATATATAAAAAAAGTAAATGTTTGTGCGCATGAAATTGAATGTATCTTCACTTAAACTGAATTTCAACACTGAATATTGTATGAAAGTTTTTCTCCTGGAAAAAGAATTATACAAAAATTGTAGAAAAAATTAAAAAAATGAGCTTATGTATATTTAATCATAATCAAAATAATTTAATTTCTGCTACTAAAAAATTCATTATCTATCGTATTGGAATGTCACCTTTAAGTTTTAATCAAAATTGTGTATAGCTGTTATAATAGAAGAACTAATATATAGATCATTAAAAAATCAAAACCTAATTGATGTTGTTGTAAGCTAAAATAGCAAGTAACCACAAAAGTATTTAAATAATATTATAGCCCCTCGTTACATAAATAAGAAAAATGTGTGATAGAGCACGGGGATTAAAAATTAACGATAATCTACAAATAAATGCCTCCAAAACGTTATTTTAAACGCATATTACAATCCTCATAATAAAATTAACGATACAGAATTACACTTATTGTAAATGTCATTACATAAAGTTACTTAAAAAACAGTTTAGGTAAAAGTTATTTTTTTAAAGAGGGATACGAAAAAAAAAGAACGATATATATGATTGAGTGATATAACATGGCGCGATATAACGAGGGGTTACTGAAATATATATATATATATATATATATATATATATATATATATATATATATATATATATTAATTTGAGCTATTGGCGGTTATCTCTCGGTACCGTCTACAGGGATGGATCAACTGCCTCTATTCTCTCAGTGACATTGAATTATCAAAGCATGTAAAAATATTCAGCATCTAAAGAATATTATTAAACTAACAATGCTGTTATTATGTCTTTTTATTTTTTAACGGCGTGAAATTTATTTCATGAAAGTAATAAAAAGATCGCTTATTTGTCAACACTGCACAGAGAATGTCTTAAGACAGCCCTGCATACACTATATCTGTTATACACTGACTAAAAATTACGTATTTAGATTACTACGCATCTTACTTATTACGTATTTAGATTAGGTTACATTTGTTGCTAAGTTAATAAAATATTTTAGATTTTTATTATAAACACATTGCATGTTATGAGCATCTGGTCACACACCGTTGCGTAGTCAAATACATTTACGAAAGTAATTGAATGCATATTAATGTATAACTAACTGATCGCTGAAAAGAAATCGAATACAGAATCAATGCCGTACCAGTGTGCTTTTATTATTACTATTATTACTGTTTCAAAATACGATATTCGCCTTACTTAATAGCAGATTTAATAAGGCAAATTATGCCCCTATTTGCGAAGTATAGATGCATATGTATAGAAGCTTGACGCACATGGTACGTTTGAAAAAAAAATATTCCATACATGTTTCGATTTTTTTGCCATTTTTTAAACGTAATGTATTTTTAATGAGTTTGAAATTTAGATTAAAGTATAAGTGATTCACGAAAACACATCAAATGCAGATCCAGTGTTGCCACAAGGCGTTTTTTTTCCATTCGAAATCTACCATTATTTCCGAATATAATATTCGCCTTATTTAATGACAGGTTTAATAATCCAATATTACTGTTCGGAAATAGTAGTAGATTCTTAATTAAAATAATCTACCCATTTGGTAACACTACTCAGAGAATATCTTAACACCTTTCCTGTATACATTGACTTTGAATGCAGAAACTGTGCAATAAATTTCCTTATTTGATTCAATAAAATCTTCTTGCAGTGCTTAAAAAAAACTAAAAAACTACGATTATCGAAAACAATAAAATTATGCGTCTTTTCGTGAAGTATAGATGTACATGCAATAAACTAGGCGTACACGCACATTGGAAAAAAATATATCCCATACTTATTTTGATTCTTTTCTACTTTTTTTATTTTTAAACGTAATGTATTTCTCATGAGTTTGAAATACAGATTAAAGAGTAAGTGATCATCGAAAAGGCATCAAATACAGATCCAGTGTTGCCACTACGGCGTATTTGTTTAATTCTAAAATCTACAACTACTTTCGAACATAATATTTGCCTGATTTAATGACAGATTTAATAAGGTAATATTACTTATTGTTCGAAAATAGTAGATTTTTAATTTGAAAAACCTTACCATTTGACAATGCCTAGTAACTTCCTTGCATTATACATTGACTTTGAATGCAGAAAATTGTGCAATAAAATCCATTATTTGATTTAATAAAACTTCTTACAGTGCTTTAAAAAAAAAAAAAAAAAAAAAAAAAAAGAAAAAACTACGATTATTAAAAACAATAAAATTATGCCTCTTTTCATGAAATATAGATGTACATGTACATGCACTAGACGTACACGCTCGTTTGAAAACAAATATTATCCCATACTTATTTAGATTTTTTTCTATTTTTTTTTTTCAAACGTAATGTATTTATAATAGGTTTGAAATGCAAATAAAGTGAAAGTAAAATATATTAAATGTTCATGTTTCATTAAAATACTGAAAATGAGTAGATGCAATTAGTTAATAAAAATTTAGTTAATTGTTTTTTAAACCAAATGTAAATTCTATTGTTAAGCATGCATCTAAACATACTTAAAACTTGTTTATCCCTTAATTGAAAAAGGAAAACTGTAGAAATTTTGTTAAATTTTGAATACTCAAGTTATGACTATTCGATCAATTTACTGAATTTATTCTTTAAAAAAAAAGTACGATTAAAAATGGTTCATCTTAAGGATACTCTGTACCCTCGGATATATATATATATATATATATAGTTGTTCCTTTATATGTATCTCCTTTACATATCATAAGATGCCGGTCAAAATGATTATCACGACAAAAAATACATCATGGCTAGGTTTTGAAAAAAAAAAAAAAAAAAAAAAAAAAAAAAAAAAAAATGAGAAATATAAAAAACGTTTAAACTTTTTCAGTTTTTAATATTTTTACACATTTTTTTTCTTATAGCCACAGGGGTATCCCTTATTCCTTTAAGGGATAGATTTTTCTATAAAACTATTAATTTATGAGAAAAAAAATCAAACGTCTTTTTCTAATTTAAAATTGAGTGAAAAGCACGGATTTCTTCATATATACATTAAAAAAAATTGGATTCATTTTATTGCAAAATCCATCCCCATTTTTATGGAACATAATTTTTTGATTATATATATAAAAAATTAGATGCCAAATTTCCTACATGTATATTGAAGTTTGAAAATTTTAAAGGTAACAAAAGGTGAACCTTTGCAACTCTCATACGTTTAAAGAGAAATGGATGCGGTAAAAAGCTTTTTTCACATATTTATAATAATCGGATATTTACGTAACTTTGCCAAAATATACTAATGCTGTCTAAATACAAATTAAGGAAAAAAGAAAAAAAAATGATATTTTTGCATTAAAAATGCATAAAATTAAAACATAAAAGGAAATTTATTTAATAATGATAAATATTTAGAAACAGAAAAGAGACAGAATAAGCATTAACTAAAATTATGAAATCATGCTACTATTTGTATCAAGTCTATTGAGTTTAAAAATAAATAATATCTTATTAATTATTGTGATACATACAATTAAATAGAGATATATTATTTACTTATTATACTTTTACGTTTTTGAAATTAGCTATTATTAATTAACATAAGGCGCATTGCCTCCCATACAAACTTATGGTCCTTAAAACATATTTTATACACAAGAATAAGGGACATACATAATTAATAACATACCTGGATATCTCTGCCAGAGTGGTTTGTAGCTGATTAACCCAAAGATATGTTACGTTTTCTCAAAACAATTTTAAAAGTAAATATCTGATATGATACCTGTTCAAAATTATAAAGAATGGAAGTAATCGGTCAAGTATTTTTATATACATAACTTTCCCATAAAAATATTTATAAGGTAACGCGTTTTGCAAACGTCAATCTTTGTTTGAAAAAAGAGACACTTGGAAGTATTAAGACAGTTGCAGAAACCCTATGTTCAAAGAATTATACAATTGTTTAAGTTTTGTTACTGATGCACATACCTATGCCTTTGCTTACCAAAAATAAATAAAGAAATAATTATAAAAATATCTTTTGAAATGCGTTACCATTTCTACATTTATAGTTTAATTGTGAAATTTATAATTTAATTTAATTATTATCGTGTGTTTCTTTATTATCTGTTTATTTCGTACTTTAACAACTTATTTTGCTCCGATTTTTATACATTCTAAAACATCATTAGCTGTTTAGCTGTTTATTGAATATTTTGATTGTTACTTTTAAATTTAATTATTAATTAAATAAAAGCAGAATTAGTCACTCTAAGTCATTCATTTTTCTCTGAAATCAAAATCAACCAAACAATCAAATTTGAAATATCAAATATTTTAATTTCCATTTAAAAGAAAAGAATGGCTTTTATTAGGGTGAAAATGTATAGTAATGTCAAAAATACATATTTCGTGTTTTAATGTTTTATTTTGATAAGATTTTTTATATATCCCAATACATCATTAACTGTTTGTTGAAATTTAAATAAAAGGAAAATTAGTCATTATAATCAGATACATTAATTTACGGCGTATATGCCGCAGACCAAACGAATATGTTTAGACCCAAAAATTTTAATTAATAAAATATAACTTACTTCTACGCGGTACACATTAAGCAAACATTTTTTTCTGGTTCAAACCAGGTTCATTTTATCCGCTGATTATCCACCGGAAATTAAGGTTCCTTAATTTCTATTTAAAAGAAAACAATGCTTTTCATCACAATGGAAATGTTAGTGCATGCTAAAAATACACATTTTGTAATCTTCTAAAATATATAATAATTTCGCCGATTATTTTTCCACGCCCACTTTTCGTGCCTAGCGGAGATGAAATTAGACAAGTCTCCAAGTGTCTCTGAAGAATAGTTCTGTGTCTAATTATTAAATTTAGTGTTTTATTAAATTTATGTCTAATTATTAAATTTACTGTTTGCATTAAATTATGGCGTATAATCCGCAGACCAAACGAACATGTGTAGACCCAGAAATTTTAATTAATAAAATAAAACTTACTTCTATGCGGTACACATTAAGCAAACATTTTTTTGAAGCAAAATTTTCTGGTTCAAAACAGGGTTCATTTTATCCGCAGATTATCCACCGGAAATTAAATTTCTATTTAAAAGAAAACAATGCTTTCATTAATTAATTTTGAATTTCATTATTTAATAAATAAAAGCAACATTAGCGGTTATAATCAAATATATTAATTTACGGCGTACAATCTGCAGACCAAACGAACAGGTTTAGACTCAGAAATTTTAATTAATAAAATAAAACTTACTTCTACGCGGTACACATTAAACAAACATTTTTTTCTGGTTCAAAACAGGTTCATTTTATCCGCAGATTATCCACCGGAAATTAAGGTTCCTTAATTTCTATTTAAAAGAAAACAATGCTTTTCATCACAATGGAAATGTTAGTACATGCTAAAAATACATATTTTGTAATCTTCTAAAATATGTAATAATAATTTCGCCGATTATTTTTCCACGCTCGCATTTCGTGCCCAGCAGAGATGAAATTAGACAAGTCTCCAAGTGTGTCTGAAGATTAGTTCTGAGGTCAAGGCCTTCCTAACTAATCTCTCTCAAGGGGAGAAAAATCGCCTCTGCAGGCACAGAATGGCGGATACAACGTACGACACGTAAAGATCAAGGACACTTTTTTGCCTTCTCCTTAAGGTCGAGTGACACATCCGATGTATACACACACACACATATAAAGATAGATATTGATATCTTTTTGCCATTGTTTCTTCTTAGAATTCCTGCTTAGATATCAGTACTATTTATATTCTGCTTATGTGTTGTGACGAACTGCGAATTAATTATTTGTTTTATGTTGTGTATATATACGTAAATATTTTTAATTGCATCCTTGGGTAACGTCTCAACAAATTTTCTTATTAAAAAATTTATCAAGAAACGAGGTAATTTTACTGTTTCTTTTAATGTGTGGGGTAAGGTTTTAACATGACAAATTTAATCTAAAAGTGACCCTAAAATGGATTGCATTAACTTCCCAACTAATTAACTTTTGGATATGAAATTTTAAATACACATTGCCAGAGATAAATTCTAACGATTATTGTTCTTAAAAAGAGTATAGAAGCATATAAAGTGTTTTAATATGAAATGTAATGATTTTTTAAAAATATTAACTCATCTTGTATGCTTTAAACGCAGGATTTATCATAATCACATTGTCAAAATGAGCCAAACTTTTCATTGAGTAGAGATATATTATGTGTTTAAAATGATCTAAACTGAGGAAAATATAATAATTAGTTTTAGAGGAAAAAATAATAAAAACCCTCAAAATTTTGATTTTTTTTTTTTTTTTTAAATACAAATAGTCATAATTTAAATATTTTTAATTGCCTCCTTGATAACATCTCAAAATAATAATAATAATAATAATAATTTTTTTTTAAGAAAGGAGGTGTTTTTAATGTGTATTTTAAGGAATCTGATACCTTTTAAACAGAGAAATTACATGTGAAAGTGACCCTAATATGCATTACATTAACTCCACATCTAAATAATTTTTGATACGAAATTTTAAACACACATTAAAATAGATATATTCTAACATTTAATGTTTTGAAAAAGAGTCTAGAGGCACATAAAATGTTTCAATGTAATTTGAAATTTAATGCTGTTTAATATAGGAATTAACTTTATGCATTGCTCGCAGGAATATCAATTCGAAAAATTCAGGGGAGATTCAGAATCAAATTGAGAGATTCAGGGATTGAGATTCAATCCTTGAATCTCAATCCCTGCGCGCATTCATTTATCGCAATTGAATTGGCACAGTGAGCCAAACTTTTTATCGAGTCAAGATACATTATGTGTTTAAAATGATCTACACCGGAAAAAATATAATGATTAGTTTCTAAAATTATATAATAAGAAAAAGAACTCAAATTTAGATTTAAAAAAAAAAAATAGAATTAGTCATAATTTATAAATTTCTTAATTCATGAACATAATAGCAGGTCATTTTGTGCATCTTTAAAATTTATAGTACCTTCAATCCAAATTTCATGAAATTCGATCCATCCATTTCTTGGAAATCATGCGTGCAATGACGAAAATCACCGTTTTGAGATAATTTACTTTGAAGATCAAATTACTCCTTGATCATATAAAATGACCTCAAACTGTTTTGGACATAATATTAACTTCTAAAACGAATTTTTTCATGGGGTTTCTTTTAACAAGAATAAAATGTTAATATAAATTATTACTATTACTATTATTATTATTATTTGGACAATTTAAAAGACCCTTAACCCTCTCGCGCCTGACTTATTTGTAAATGAATGATAAACCTATTTTGCACTTAAAAAGGATATAAAATGATTTATTAGAAACAAATAATGTTAATTTTTTTTAATTAGATTTATTACAAAATTACAAAATATCCATAATATAACATATAAAGCACTAAAAAAATATTATTAAATGTACAGTGGAACTTCCATTTAACGAAGTCTCATCGTCACACTTAAACACTTCGTTATGAAGAAAATTCGTTAAATAGAAATAAACTTAAATTTATTAAACTTGTATACACATAACCCACATAAAATGGAAAATACACATAAAATTGAAATATTTAAAAAGAAACGCCCAAAATATATAAAAAGAAATGTAAAAAGAAACATAACAGTAGCTTGGGAGTTTTGTCAAGCAGGAAGAGTTTTAGCAAAAAAACGCAATTAGGTGTATACTACACATAACCGCTCGTATACACATAACCCACATAAAATTGAAAGTACACATAAAATAGAAATATTTGAAAAATATATTTTAATCCAAGCAGTCTTTTTTATGCAATGCAGATATAAGAATAATTTAATTAGAATATTAATATATATATATATATATATATATAATAAAGAAAAGTAAACAAAAACAGAAGCGTAACTTTTATTTTTTCATTAAAATGTGATTGTGTGTGTTTTGATTAAATGATTCAATTTTGTTCATTTTCATACAGTACTCTGAAATAAATTCATACACTCATCGTAAATCGTAACATCAACATCTCCGTTTGAACGCTGTACACGCATGGAAGTGGAATAAACTTCGTTATACAGAATAAGTTTTTCGTAATATGGAGATTAATTCACATGTTAAGGATATTCAAAGTCAAGGTTCTGCAGAAAATTTTGTTAAGAAGAAAACTTCATTAAATAGGGACTTCGTTAAAAAGAAGCTCCACTGTAATTAGTTTTTTTTTTTTTTTTTTGTGTGTGTGTGTGTGTTAATATAAACTTCGAATACCAATGTAAAAAAAAAAGGTCCTCTTGTTTTCTATAGGTCCAATAGCAAAAATTCTTTAAGAAAACCTCATGTCGTTCAGAATAGAAAAAATGTCAAAAACTGATTTTTCAACTGAATATTCAAAAAGAAAATTGTTGTACTGTCTATTTTTGTATTTGAGAAACATTACTGAAATTTTCACATGATGTTTATATGTAATAAAGGAGTAAAAATAAAGTATGCACAGTTAGTTCGTTGTGGGTTATTTTTTAATGCCACCTCGTATGAGGTTTCTATACATAATTATGCTAATATGGATTACTAAGCCAAATAAACTTTCAGTGAGTTGTAAAATGTGAATGACATATGTAAATTGCAGACACAAAGATTAATTCATTTTTTTTACTTTATATATACAGGGTGTCCGAAAAATCTGGGAACGGTCGAATAACTCGAGAAATATACATCAGATTGAAAAACGGAAAATGCATGTTCAATAGCTTTGAAAAATCCATTTAGGGATATCAAAGTTGACCCCCAACCCTGCCCTTTGGGGGAAAGGGGGCAACTTTGAAATCCTAAATGATTACCCCTCCCCGCCCCCCCCCATCCTTTTTTATTGCAGATTCGGATTCTACGAGAAAAAATACGTAACTTTTGTATTTAACATTTTCGTTGGCAAATCGAAGATGGCGCTGTAATTGAGTAAAACGCTGTGAGAATCTTTTCCATTGAAAATTGTGGAAACGGTCGAATAACTCGAGAAATATACATCGGATTGAGAAATGGAAAAATGCATGTTCAATATTTTAGTAAAATCTATTTAGGGATATTAAAATTGTCATTTTTCTAAAATATTAATCACGATTTTTCCGTTTTTCAATCCGATGTATATTTATGGAGAGTTTCGAGCGTTTCCAGATTTTAAAAACGGAAACGATTCTCACTGCATTTCACTAGATTACAGCGCCATCTACGATTTTCCGACGAAAATGTTTTATGTTTAAACACAATGTTTTGTGTTTAAACATAAAAGTTACGTATTTTATTCCCGTAGAATACGAATCTGCAATAAAAATGGGGATTATCATTTAATGTTTCAATGTTGCCCCCCTTTCTCCCCAGGGGGCAGTTCAAAAATATTGAACAGGCATTTTTCCCTTTCTCAATCCAGTGCATATTTCTCGAGTTATTCGACCGTTTTCAGACTTTTCGGACACCCTGTATATACATATACATATATTTTCTCTCGATTAACAAAAGAATTTCTAAACTTCGAAATAGTTAATTATCATTTTTTTCTGAATCTGAACGAATAAAATATGTATTATTTACTCTATGTGCATTTTACTTTGAATAAAAAAATAACGATAATTTGTACAGAATATGATTGATTGTGTTTATAATTTCATACGTGTATCTCGCAAAGAAAACTATTTCGAAAGTTCATTAATCATGAAACATTGTATTCCGAGATAAAATGAAATAAAATAGGAAACATAAAATTAATGATTGCGTTATTTGAAAGAAACCTTCTACCGCTCGATATAATTCTGATACAGATACTTGCAATACGTTTCAATATTTTTCAAGTAAACAGAAATGACTGTTTTTACATTTTTTTCAGAAATAAAAATATCCGTTATCTCTGTGCTGTTTATTCGAATAAAAAAATAATTAAAAGAAAAAAAATGAAAGCAAAATCTTGACGATAATTTGTTCAACATATGGTTTATTGCAGAGGTACTAAGCTCTCATTAATATTTCGTAATGTGTAGATTAATTTGAGGCCAAGTTTAACACGTTTCGTACCAGAATTTTTTTTAAAAAATGAAATTAAATAAATTACACGTAGGAACCTGAAATTAAATAAATAAAGATTCATCCAATATTTTTTCTGGTTTGAAGCGTTGTTAACCCTTTCGACACGGGTGATGCATATATGCATCGTTAAAAGTTGTATGTGGAATATGTTTTCGGCACCACTAATAAATATTTGTAATATTTGTCTTTTTTAATTAGAGTATTTGTTAATATTTTACAACTACAGGGAACTATTTAAAAAAAGTGGTACCAACCAAATAAATTTTCTGTAAGGGATGCCGTCGCGAAACCACCTATTACGGAAGATTAGTGGAAACTTGGCACTTCTCTTATTGCATTTCATACGCGTATCCAGGACCGAACATCTCAGTAAGGGAGCCAGGATACAATAGAAAATTTAGAGAAATAAACTGCTTTCAAAAGTAAATATAAATAAATAAATAAATACGAATATTTTAGTCTCACTGAAAGTCTATGGAATTAGAGGATAGGTGCAAACGTTTTCGAATTTCAAGCTACCCCCGCCCCCTACCAAAAGAAGCATTTTTTTCGTGTCGTTGAGGATTTCTGTAATAGCGGAATCATTAATTGTGGCTGCTCCTCTATGTATCTAGGAAGGATATTCATTTCAAAAATTTATTAATCAAGAAACATTGCATTCTAAGATAAAACGAAATAAAGATAAGATACACTGTAAAAAAAAAATGGTCGATCTACTAAAACAAAATTAGTTTTTCTCATTGATCCTTGCAATTACTAAAAAAAAAAAAATTGTATTCTTACTCAGTTACAAGAAAATCTGCTCCAATTCATACCCTAATTTTTGTTTATAACTTTAAAAAATGAAATTATTTTAACGGAATTCCCAATAGACTTACTTTTCTTTATCTGAAGTGGAATGATATTATGAGAAGTGTTAGAAGTGGCCACCATTCAGATCCAAATAGCGCTGAACTAAACACTCTAGACCTCTGAATGTAATTGTCAGTACATACACTGTAAAAAATAAATAAATAAATAAATAAATAAATGTTGATTTTACAGAAAAAAACTGTCAACTACGGACGCTAGTAAAATATTATTTATTTTACGAAAATAATCTATATTTATTACAGACTTACGGGCAAAATATGTTCAAATAGCAGAATGTTCATAATAATTTCCGATTATTTCCGTAAAGTAAAGTTTTTTTTTAATGACGTCCTCTTTGACACATTTTTCTGTAAAATCAACAGATTTTTTCAGAGTGTACAGTTTTATTTACCTAAGTACTGTAAATTTCCACCACTTTTCATGATATCATTTGACTTCATGCAAATGTCTGTTAAATGAAAATGTGCATTTCCATCACTTTTCATGATGTCATTTGACTTCATGCAAATGTCTGTTACATGAAAATGTGCATTTCCATCACTTTTCATGATGTCATTTGACTCCATGCAACTGTCTGTTATTCATCCTTTAAAATAACAGAATTTCTTTAAAGTTATTACCATTAGTTGTGTTCGTATTATAGTGAAACATCCTGTATTTTTATGTAAACAAATGGATTACGACTCTGGTTTCCTATGCAAACGCTGTTTTGTTGTAGTTTACTCTACCATTCCTTAAAGTTGTTACGATTAATTTTAAATCATTCTGTAATTGAAAAAAAAACACTAAGCACTACAAAATTTTTACAAATCTCTTACCAGACAGTTAACATTGTTTTTTATTTTAAACTATAAAACTACAAGCGAATGAATTTTGTCTGTTTCCTTATAATTATTGACGTTTTATCTACAATAATTAGGCTTCATACGTTTCAAAAGATCGTTTTAGTTTTTAAAAAACGGCTAGAGTATGCCTGATCAATTATTTGAAGAGTCATCTCGACTCATTACGGGTAAATTTCTACTATGATTTCTTTTTAACTGAAATTGATGAATTTGCTGAAAATCAATGATGTGTTACGCTTGTTATAGAATTTTGTAACTTAAGATAAGTTTTCCCTTAAGTGAGCTTGAGTTAATTTTGTCACATTCATAATCCTTTTGTAAAACAAAAAAAATGTCACTTAGTATCAATACATTTATTTCATTAAAAATCGTCAAAAAGAATGATGAAGTTTGCTCATTATATACTGAGATAATTTTAACCAGCTGAGAAATTCGTTCGGGCGCCGACACTGTTTACTAAACATTTAATTAATCTACATTGGAAAAAATTTCATTAAATATGTCCAAACACACATAGCATACCGATGTAAGTATGTCGATTTCGAAGCAATTGATAGACGAAAAATGCAATAAAGACGTAATTAGGGTACAATGTTTCGTTATTTTTGATTGCTAATGAAAAAGATGAATTTTCAAAACCTACTTACTGCAATATCATCATTTAAATATGAATGCGAAGTAGAAAATATCAATTCTTTTGAAAAAATTCAGTTTCAAATTCTCTTCAGTTCACTTCCGTTTAATCAAAAGAGAGACTCTTTACTTATTTTTGAAAAGGTATGTCCACATCAATATCTTAATTAGTGAAACTTGTTTATTTTGCAGAATCCCGAAATTTGCTTGAAAGCAGACGATATTTATTCGTTAGCGGATAATAAAGCCGTTTCGAAATCTATGTCATATTTTTAAATAAATTCCTATTCATTCTATACGAATAAAAAGGAAAATGTAGCTCCATTTTTATGATTCAACGAAATGTAAATACAGAGTTATAGATTATAAATCTACGACAAAAGATGGTAACAAATATCGTAAGGGCTCGATCTAATTTCTTTCAAACAAATATTTCCCCCATCCTTCTGCATAACGGTTACGTAAGAGAAATAAAACGAGGCTAACTAATTATTTTCTTCTTCGATTTTTCGATATACATTTTTACTGGAGCATAGCAAACTCTCTAATCAAATCCATTGAGAAACTTTGTTTCTCAGTTCGATTTTGTTATTAGTTACGGAACATTTCTGATTCTTTTATGAAGCGATTCTATTCTGCTCTTGCAACTTTTATCGTTTTAAAATGAAAGGTTATCGAACAGAGAAGAAGAATGGGGCTAATTAAAGTTAAATATTTTTTTCTTAGAACCAATACTCGGAATACTCTTCTGAAATTGGTTAATCGCTTTTTTCTGAATCGGTTTAATGCTCTGTTTTTCCCATTTGCTTTTTCTTATAATGAAGAGATGAACAGAAAGACGACATACAAAATAATTTAGAAGGTGCAATATTTCTAAGGGTAGGCTTCGAGGATGTTGAATGTATAGAATAATATTTAATTATTTTCTTTCCAATAGATACATTTAACCCTATTAGAAAAATTATTTTTATTCATTGTTTTGAATCCTCGTTTATCGTTTCCAGGAACTAAATTTCAGGTCACTGATTAGTTTTTTTTTTTTTTTTTTCACACCAATGGAGAGACGGCGCTGGTTTCATTTATAAAACTTAATGGATCTGAAGAAGTTTTCATATTTAAACGAATTCACAAAGAAATGTGCTTTAAAAATTGTGTTACCAAATAGCTATGCTGCTAACATATAGCTAATTGCTCATGCATTTTTTTGTTTTAAAATGAAAGGTTATAAAAAAAAGAAGAATGTGACTAATTAAAGTTAAATGGTTTTTTTTTTTTTTTTTACAGCCGATACTCAGAATTTTCTTCTGCAATTGGTTAATCGGTTTTTCTGAATTGTTTTAAAGATCCGATTTTTCACTTGCTTTTTCCCATAATTAAGTTAAAAACAAAAGAGAAAAGTACAGATTAGTTCGGTAAATGCGATATTTCTAAGGTCAAGGTATTGAAAATATTGAATATTATTTAATTAATTTTTCTTAGATGCATTAATCCTATTCTTAAAAACTGAATTTATAATTAAAAAAACTTTTATTCATTGTTTTGAATATTTATTTATCTTTTTTTAAGAAATATATTTTAGTTCATTGGTTTCATGAATTTTTCACCAAAAGAAGAGACAAAATTGATTCAATTTTACATAATTTACGATTTTTTTTTTTTTTTTTTTTTTTTAAGTAAAAGAAAAGCTATCGAACACAAAAGTAGAATGTAGCTAATCAAAGTTAAATATTTTACTCGAAATTCCCTTCTGCAGTTGGTTATTAGCTTTTTCTTCTGAATTGGCTTAATGCTCTGTTTTATCATTTGCTTTTTCCCATAATGAAGGGATGAGCAGAAAGACGACGCAAAAAATAATTTAGGAAATGCAATTATTGTAAGGTTAGACATTGAGGATGTTGAATATCTAGAATAATATTTAATTATTTTTTCCTATAGATATATTAACCCTATTAAAATTTTACTTTTATTCACTGTTGTTAATCTTCGTTTATCATTTCCAGGAACTAAATTTCAGGTCATTGGTTGCTTAGTTCTTTTTTTTTATTTTTTAACACAAATGATGAGACAACGCTGATTTTATTTACAAAATTTAATGGAGCAGTGGATATTTTCATATTTAAAAGTATTCAAGAAAAAATATGCTTTAAAGCTTGTGTTACTGAATAGCTATGCTGCTAATCTATATCTAATTGTTCCTGCATTTTTTTCGTTTTAATGTCACAGGCTGTCGAACAGAAAAGAAGAATGTGGCTAATTAAAGTTGAGTAGTTTTTTAGAGCCAATACTCAGAATTCTCTGCAGCAATTAGTTATCGTTTTTGTTTCTGAATTGGTTTGATACTCTGTTTCTTTATTTGTTTTTCCCATAATGCAAATATAAACAAGAGAGATATTTACAGAATAGTTTAATAAGTTCGATATTTCTACGGTCGAGGATATTGAGTTAGGTAATATATATATAAGACGCATTAAACCCTATTCTTAAAAAATGAAATCATAAATAATAAATAAAAAAAATTATATCCGATGGTTGGAGTATCATAGTTCAGATTTTTTCCAACAGAGGGAAAATATGCCTGGACCAGGACTCGAACCTGGGTACTTTGGTTTCTTCTTTTCTTTATTTTCGCTCTGTTGGAAAAAATCTCAACTATGATACTCCAACCCTCGGATATAATTTACCTAGTTGAATATACTTTCCTCTGTTCTTCATGACCTAAAACCAATTTATTTATTGTTTTGTATATTCACTTATCGTTTTCAAGAAATATATTTTAGGTCATTGGTTTGATGAATTTTTCACCAAAAGAAGACACAGCATTAGTTAAATTTACAAAATTTACTGGTTTTATTTTTTTAACTTGAACAAAGTTATTAAACACAAAAGAAGAATTAATATTAAATATATTTTTTGGAACCGATACTCAGAATTTTCTTTATAAGTTGGTTAATTTTTTTCTTTTTTTTCTGAATCAGTTTAATACTTTGTTTTTGCATTTGCTTTTCCCATAATGAAGCAAAACCCAAAAGGTGAGCTTACTGAATAGTCTAATAAGTGCCACATTTCCAAGTTTAGGCTTCGAGGATATTGAATATGTAGAATAATATATATATATATATATTTATTTTTTTACTTCGATGAATTAACCCTATTCTTAATAGTTGAATTCAGAAATTTAAAAATAAAAAAAACTTTTATTTATTGTTTTAAATCTTTATTTAAATAAATTTCAGGTCATTGATTACTCAACTTTTTCACAAAAGAAAAGACAGCGATACTTTCATTTATAAAATTCATTAATAATAATTCATTATTAAAATTCATTAATAATTCTGTTTTACTTTTAAAAGAATTCGTAAAAAGTATGCTTTAAGAATTGCGTTATTAAATAATTTAGAGAAATATTTTAGCTGACGTTTATGGATAATTTTAATGAATTATTACTCAGTTGGAAATAATGGGTTATTTTTACGTATAGTTAAAAATAACCGTTTAACAATATTCATAATGAACTTTTCTGGTAGTAATTATAATCACAGGTAATTGATATGATTTGTAGCTTTATTAATTGTAGTTTTATTAGAAAAATTGAATTGGATTATTTCTCGAAGTTCCTTTTCTTAGGAAGTAACACGAAGTTAACCCTTTCAGGAGCAAGTAATCGTGCTCCTGTAAAATCGGATTCACATAAGAATTTTCGAAAAAAAATTATTTTAAAGTAAGAAAATGCAATTTTTTAGCTTTTTTTCACCAAAATTATAGAAGTAAAATTTTGTTCAGAAATTCTGGTACAAATCTTGATTTAAATTAAGTGGTAGAAAAAACCACTGCCTCTCAAGCAGTTAGAACATCACTTCTTAAAGAAATCAGCATCATCGAATGCGTATTATAAGAATCTTAATAAAGATACAAGTGTATATTTCTTAATTTACCGATTTTTTCATATTATATATTTTTCCCTCTTTTTTTATATCTAATTTAAAGGTAAGCCGAAGGAAACAAATATGGTTAATACAGTTTTTTTTTTTTTTTTTTTTTTTTTTTTTGCTGCAATAGGTCGATGTAGCTTTGTGATGTGTTGGTTAGTGCCGGTTTCGACTACCTCAGTCATGACAAGAATTTAAGATTTAAAACTATGTTCATTTAAAGTAATTGGACAGGGATGTGGTAGAGTATTTTTTACAAGTTTTGCCTATATTAAACAGTGATCCCCAAAGTTCAGTCACTAACTCGCACTTCACTAGAAATAACTAAAAAGTCTCATTCAACGAGTGATTTCATTCAAGGAAACAAATATGGTTAATACAGTTTCTTTGCTGCATTAAGTCAATGCAGCTTTGTGACGTGCTGGTTAGTGTCGGTTCCGACTACCTCAGTAATCAGAAGAACTTAAGGTTTAAAACTATGTTTATTTCAACTAATTACACAAGGATGTGGTAGTGTCTTTTCACAAGTTTTGCCTGTACCAAACAATGATCACCAGCGTTCAGTCACTAACTCCACACTTCACTATAAATAACTAAAAAGTCTCATTCAACAAAATTCCCCTTTCGTACAGATCACTGCTAAGATGGTCCACGACTAAATCCAACGAACTTTCGATGTTTTCATCTAAAACAGAAGCACTGTAACTCAAAACTATCTTACCAACGGATGATCTTTGATTCAATTAAATCCGCACTTCAGGATGCAATCGCAGTATTCGCTGATAAGAGCTGGCCTAAGTCACCACAAGGGAGATATCCGACCCAAATCCGCCGATACATGCTTTCATTCGAGCTTTTATACTTGACCAAAAAAGCTAAAATTAGACACGCTGCTAAACACAGAAACCCGAAAACTCTGTAGGCTACATGCATGCTTTGAAAATTAGAGTAAAACAAAGTACAGAGGTCGCTGTTGCGCACACATGTTAGGTTGTGTGCGCGTTCTCATTTAAAACACTAGAATGCCCTTATAAGACAGTTGCAGTTGAAAAGATACTGCAAAATCTAAATACAGTAAAATAAAAATGCAAATATGAGACACTATGAAGGTCTTATCAAGAAATGTAAAAATAATAAGATATCCAAAAAATAAATTATGATCTATCTGCAATTGATGAAAAACTTTAAAAATGATAGACACAGCTCACCAAAAAATAAAATGTGGTAAGGATGAAATAATGTGCAAATATGTAAACCCTGTGCAAGTGTGCTCTGCTTTACGTAATACTGAGCACGACAGACAGAGAATAATAATAATAAAAAAAGAGAGGGGCTAGTACTGCCATCTAACTTTAAATAAAAAAGGAAAGGCTGGTGCTTCCGTCTATCTTTAAAATGTAGAATAATTAGCTAAAGTTAAATGACAGATAATGAAGTTATTATTGTAAATATAGAAATAAATAAATAAATATATGTGTGTGTGTGTTTGTGTTTGTGCACGTCAAAAACAGACGCACAGGTAAACACTCAAAAAACAATCAAATCATATTCAGTATATCTGAAAACACATTAATATATCAAAAACACTAAATCGAAAATTTCTACGAATCCAGTACTTTCTATTTCTGAAAACAGAAGAAAGTAACAATTGAATTAAACGTAGTAAAAAAAAAAAAACACATTTTTCTTTTTCGGTTTGTTACTTTCCCGCATCTTGCATTTAACATTCTTTAGTGGCATCGCTCTTCGAAAACCTATAAAAATGTCTTCGTCATTTTTTAACCCCCGCATTTTTTTCATTCATACTCTCGTACTTAAACTTGATCCAGTGAAACATATGTGCAGATGGTGCCTAAGAAAGAAATATGGGGGTATATCGGATTCGTGTTCTCTCGTAAACGGATTTTCGATTCCGTGCTTTAGTATGGTATAGGTATATCTTCTGCATTTTTCTCTCCTTATTTTATTACTTTATGTGGAAATAAGGTTTCTGGGGAGAGATTCCTTATATTTTAAGCTTATATTTGCAGTAAGTTGCGTTATTCATTTTTTATCTGTTATGTAACTGAGAAGAAAAACATCATTTATTTATTTTTATTTCTGAGAATATTCTAAAAGAGTTCACCACAGTAGTATTATATAAATCTACCGCAGGTAATTCAAATTTAAGTGATAGTAAAAACATTTTTTTACTATCATTTCATTGTTTTAATTAATATTTAACCAATAAAGTTTACTTGTAATTGATTTTTTAATACTTCAAAATTGTTTTGAATCGTGAAATATTCTTTTAAATATGATGAGTGAATTATTTTTTATTATATTTGAAAGAGTCCATGTTTCATTATTTGTTTGTCATAATAAAGTGTTGTAGTAGGGCATCTTCTAAGCTAAACATTAAATGCTTTTCTTCAGAAAATTGTTTACAAAATTATGTCTGTTTCAAGCGTAGTTTGACATGTACCCATATGTCAAACTATCGAATGTGAAAAAAAATGCATTTTTCATTACTTTTAAAACTGGGCCGATTGTCACCACTAAATTTTAATAGTATTCTTCACCGGTGTTGCCAGTTTGGCTTAATTTTTTATTCAGAAATTTCGAATCAGCACCAAAAATTTCAAATAGGAATTTTTACTTTGTTTAATGACAGACATTTCGCGGCTTCATTAAAGTAAACATTTTGTCTCAAAAATTCTGGTATGAATTCGGCATATTCGAATAAAAGAGAAGGCCAGAGGACAACCCTGTTCTTCACATAAATTTTATTATTATTTTTACTAGAGAAAGAATTCTAATAAAATTTAGTGGTGACAAACGACCAATTTTTAAAAGTAAAAAAAAAAAAAAAAATATTTTTTCACATTCGATAGTTTAACATGGTAGCGACTATATGTACATTATTGATGATGACATCCTTTATATTAATTTATTCCTTTTTTGATTTTCAAAATCATCTGAAATGAATGTGATACAATTTGCTGAAAATATCTTGTGATACAATTTTAGTTGAATTATATCTTCAAAAAACAATAAAAAATTGTCGCTGTTAACAGTATCATAGCCATTAGTAAAGGATCCTCTTCTATGTATGCGCTTAAACTTCAGTATAATATCACAATAATATTCTATCCGCTTATATAGGAATGTTTAATAATTCTTCCGTTGAAATCAAAAAAAAAAAAAAAATTATTCTTTTTATACTTTTTATCCCACCATCACATGATTAAAATAAATGTTGTGTTATTTCCAGCGGTTTTCCTATACTGAGATTTAACTATTCAATTTCCTGTTTTATATAAAAAAGAAAAAATAACTGAAAAAAAGATACATTTTTAGGAAATTAATTAAAAGAACTAGAAATCTATAAATATTTATGAAAAAACATCCCGAAACGATCAATGGTGGGCATGCACAAATTTTAACGATTACGTAAAGATGAAACTTAAAATATAACTGTTAGGTAGAATTTCAATCTAAAAATAATTATTTTACTGACTTTGAAAGAAAACTACATTTCTTTAACTATAGAACATATATAAAATATATATATGTAAATGTATTTTGTAATTTTAAATTATTTCTTTTTCTTTTTTTTTCTAATAGTGTATAGTGTATACATTTATTTAAGGTTTAATACGCATTTTATATTCATTGGATCAAATTACTATATTTTTTAAACAAATTTTGAAATTACAGTTTGTAATTTAACATAATGCATTAGGTTTGAATTTTTCTGAATATTTCAGCACTCCAGTGCGATTTTTTTTTTCTATGTTAATGTAAATATAACTATGCCGAAATATAAAGTAAATATAAGTTAAATCTTGTATATTTTAATGCTTAAGGAAAAAAGGAAATACTTTTCTAAATATTTTAATTAAAAACTCGGAAACAAATCATAAAAATGAAGAAATTAGGTATATACAGGGTGTTCCGAAAAACCACTACTGTAAATTTAAATAATCCACATAGGTGAAAAAAAAAACGCTTTTATCTTGGACACCATGTATAAATACATACCTTTGCATGGGAATGTTATTTCTTCTAAAAGAAATATTTTCTTTCCATTTTCAAAGATAGCTGATTTCTTTATGGCGAAGTTTGTTTACCATCTTTTTAAAAGGAAATAATATACAGCTGAAAAAAAAGGTTTTATCATAGCTGCTAAATTTTGACTACAACTAATGAAAGGAGAAATATTTACTTTATTTTATGTGTTTTTTAAGAACGTAATAAATGGACCGGGAGGGATACTGTGCTCTACAGACTTGGTTTCCTTTTTTGAGCAGTCCCTCTTAGGCAATCAAATCAAATAACAACAACAGAAAAAATCGATTAAATAAGATGAGGATTACTATACGCATAAAATAATAAAGTGGTATTGAAAATCCAAGAGATTTGGCAGCTATGTAGCATCCCTTTGATCTATCACTCTTCATTGCATCGCTCCTTCGGTTATGTTGCACTTTTATAAGTGTTTACCGATAAATAATAAGTTCTACTTTAACCTCATTTTTGAGTAACATATATGATTTGATTTCAATAAATGTATCTATTTGTCACTGTTATATATTTATATATATTTTAAAAATGTAATATAAAAGTATAAAATTTTGGAGACAAATGTGAAATATTTTCTTGTTTATTATCATCGTTTTTAATGTTAAATGACATCGATTTTATCGCGCTTTTTCGTGTTCTTCGGTATGGCGCGATATAACACAGCGATACTATTTTCTAACTCGTTATCAGTAAGCATTAGACAAATTGTTATATCGCGTGAACATTTAGGCGTTTTTAAAAAAAATATGTACATATATATATATATGGGTGTGTGTGTAATAATACATATATAATACATAATATATATATATATATATATTATGTATTATATATGTAATATATATATATATATATATATATATATATATATATATATATATATATATACAATATGTAATATTATATATATATATATATATATATATATATATATATATATATATATATATATATATATATATATATATATATATAAATGAAACATTATCATAACACCAACTTAAACAATGAAATAATTAAGTATGAAATAATTAGTTGACAATGAAAGATTTCCCAACACACTTAATATGGAATCAAAAACATTGAAAGAATAAGAAATTAAATAAAAATTGAATAAATGGAATTAAATGAAATGAAATTTGTGGAATTTAGACAGAATTATCAAGTCCCAATTGCCTAAATACCACAAATAAAATGAAATGAGATGTTTCATCATCATATTAGCGATACATTGCTAAAAAATATGATATTGGGACTACATCTCAAATACAATGATTCAAATCAGTGATAAAATAAAAAATAAAATACAATATTAAAAAGGAAAGAAGCCATACTTATAAATTACAGAGAGAACATTTAATAGAGACATTAAGTCTAAAATCCATAAAGATGAAAAGAGATATAAATAAGATACCTTGCAGTTCATGAACCATCATGAAAACTCCAACATGACTGGGGAATAAATTGCATAAAAAATCATAACATGTTGCCAATTTTAGAAATATAAATTGCTTAGAAATATAAATTGCTTTGCAGTGATGCCAGAAATAATGTTAAAATATAACGGATTATAAAATAAACAGGAACATTAGTGCTGCCATCTATTAGTAAAAGTGAATATAATCTGAATCGAAGGAATTGGATGGAAATAAATGTTTCATAATTCAACCAAATTACTATCTTAATTGATACCAATTAGTTAAATAATAAATAAATGAAATTATTTAATAAATAGAAAATCGAATTACATTAAAGGATGTATTAATGAATAATACTATGTTATAAATAAGTATTAAGATGGAAAAATTAATAATAAAAAACAACTTAAAATAGTGCTGCCCTCTAGTGGTAAAAGTAAATATAAAGGAATGGATGGAAAATAGTGTTTAATAATTAAACCAAATTACTATCTTAATGATAGCCATTAGTTAAATAATAAATAAATGAAATTAATTAATAAATAGAATGTTGAATAATATCTAAGTAATGGATGTATAAATTAATAATACTATGTTATAAATAAGTAGTAATATGGAAAAATTAATAATTAATGCAACATTAAAAATGTACCATTAAATGACAACAACGATTAAATAACTGTACTAAAAATGCAACATCAATTAAAATAAATTAAATTAAAATACTAAAGATTTGAATTAAGAATCAAAGAATTTAAAATTAATATTGATTAAATATTGAAATGAATTAGTCACAAATAATGTGGCTTCAAACAAAGTTAAATTAAATAAAAACACTTAATAAAATTAAAACATATTATATTAACACTGTATAAAAGTAAACATTATCTTAGAAGTAAATATGATATGGTCCACCAAAGGTATTAATCCAAATCATTAGATCAAATACATTCTTAATATTAATGAATATAAATTCATTTAAAATAATTAAATAATGAATAAGTAAATCTAACTAAATTAATATACATATAAAAATAACACATCGCAGTCCATTATAAAATGTGTATGATCAAACAATTGTGTAAATCAAATGCCCCCCTTTTTTTTTTTTTTTTTTTTTTTTTTAAATATAAATTAACCATGCGTATTTTTCCATACAACGCCGCCACATACCTCCTCAATCCAACGTCTACCCACCCAACCGTCCTATTATATATATATATATATTTTTTTTTGTAAATATTTATAAGATTATATGATTTTTTTATACATTTTTTAAACGCATGTGTTAATTTGGTTGTAAAGATCAAATAGGAACTAACTATATATTAAGGAATATATGAATTTTTTTGGAAAACCATGTTGTAATGCTTCATAGATAAGTTTTTTAATATTTTTGTTAATAAGTTGAGAGGAACATAAACTTTTTATTCTATAAATATGATTAAAGAGTATATTACGATATACAGAATTATGAAGACATGATTTAAAATTAGTAAATGAATTAACTTTAAATTTAAATTCTTTACGTTTATCAAATAGATCTATTATTGTTTTGTTTTCTTTTAGTGTAATTTTAAGATCTAAAAAGTTAATAGTATTGTTAGAAAGGAGGTTTTCCGTTAATTCTAAATTAGTAGGATAATCAACTGGAAATATAGAAATATTAGTGTGATCAGTGGCAATTAAAATAATGTCATCAACATAACGATATAAATGTATATTACTATTAATAAATGTACGTTCATAATGATACAAGTATAAGTCTGAAAGTATACTAGATGTACATCCTTGTACTCCCCATTGTGGTATACCGACTTTCTGTAAATATAACGTGTTATCATGCATTATATAATTATTATATATAATGAAATTTGTTAAAGTTTTAAAATAAGCTGTATCTATATGAATTGGTAAATTAAGTGAATGTTGATACTTATAAAATAATGCATTTATAATATTATGTAGATCTAATAAATCTATATTATTAAATAGATCTTTGAAATCATATGTCATTATATTGTTAACACATTTAAGATTTTTCAAAATATTGACGAGTTGATAGCTATTTTTTATACAATGTGTGTTATCAGTGGATGTTGTCAGTGTATAAATTTGATTGAGAATTTTTAATAGATGTTTATTGGCTATATTATTATATGTATTGCATCCTATAGTTACAGTCCTAAATTTAATTGGATTTTTATGAAATTTCGGTATAAGAACTAAATAAGGATAATTAAAGTTAGTAGAATTAATATTTAATAATTTATAATAACTGTGAATTTTACGATTGTTTACAATTACATTTTCATTAGTTTTTTAAAAGAATTGTTAGTAGAAATACAGGATGTAAGTAGTTGGTGATAATAAGCTTTACATATGATTGCATAATTATTAGGAGATTTGTCAATATATGTTATTACATAGTTTTTTTGTAATTTAGTAATTTGCTGGAACAAATGTTTTGTGTTAATTTTAACCATATTCGATAAATTTTGTTTTAAAGACGAACTTAATTTTTCAATAACCAGTATTTTCCATTGATTAAAATATTCAATAGGTTTACTATATGAAATTGAAATTTTATAAATAAAAATGTCTATATCATATATAAACTGTTTTATAATAGAATTTACATTAAATTTAGAAGGAAATCTATATTTAGTACCATAACCCATGAGTTTTTGCAGTTTATAATCATTCACAATATTAAGATTACCAGTGATTATATGTCCATGATCATTATTAATGAATTTTTTTAGAGTGGGGTCATTGCAATTACACTGAAAAGTACTAGCATCAGATGTATTTTTTGAAAATGCATTATAGTTAAAAATCTTTCTTCCAATTGTAGTAGGATATTTAAATGTCTTTGAAAGTTGAAGATTTTTTATAGGAAAATAACAGTTTTTATCATTAATTATAGAATTAATATTAATTTTATTAAAGATTTGATTTGAAAAAGTTATAATTATTTGAGTATTAGTGTTTTGAATTTTTTGTTTTTTATTTAAATTAATGTTAAAAAGATTAGCTCTTGTCATAATTAGATCATAGAAAATATCAGAGAAATGATTTGAGTAAGATTTACTAAGAAATACATTTAAATATTGTACTATCAGTTTCTTTTTAATAGCAAAAATATATTTTCGTATTAAAAACCAGTTGTAGTTCTTAATATAGTTTTGATGAAGAGTGTTGATTTGTTTAAGAATAAATTTATTGGAAATAACAACTGTAGCAGTACATTTTCCTCGCTTGTTGCGTGTTGTTTTATGATTTAAATTATGATTTAGAGTAAGATAAATAGGAGAATAATCTGTAGTATTATTTGTTGAAAAAACTTTAACTGGTCTGTTAAATAATTCACTATTAAGTCCATAAGGATAAATAGTGTTATAATAATTCATATATGAAGACTCCATAAATAAACGTTCTGATTTAGCTTTTATTATTTGTATAATTTCAATTGTAGTATTTTTAAATTTATGTTTATGAAAATGTTGTATTTCTGCTGTGGACTGTAAATTATTTGCTTTGTTCTTGTTAGTGTCTGAACGATGTTGATTAATACGTTTATGTAATGGACCTGATATATATATATATATATATATATATATATATAATATTACATATATTACATATAATACATATTGTGATACATATGTACATATGTATATAATACATAATATTACATATTGTGATACATATGTACATATGTATATAATACATAATAACACATATATACATAATATTACATATGTATATAATACATAATAACACATATATACATAATATTACATATAACATTAATAATAATACATATAAGTAATTCGATCAGTTATTCTTGTAATTATTTTAAGTCACAAAAATCAAATAAATGCAAACTTCGCATAAAAGTAGTATTTTTTTTTCTAAAATAAATATCTACTTTAATTTCAAACCACACCTGATTTCTTAATGGTAAAAAACTGCATTTATTAAAAAAATTTTAAAGTCCATATTTCCTCTATCAGCTTAAAAATATTTTTTTCCTACACAAGTATTTTTTGGAAAAAAATAATTATTTTCAATCTACATTCCTTGAAATTATTTAAATTCACAAAAGTCAAAAAGATTCTAAAATAAATATTTTATTTTTATTCCAAAACACATCTGATTTCTTCATGATAAAATGAATTTACTGCAAAATTTTAGAAGACAGAATTTTAGAAGTTTTTTTTCCTCTATCAGGTAAAAAATATTGTTTTTCTAACACTTTTTCAGTAAGCATCTAACAAGTTGTTATATCGCATGATCGTTTACACGTATTTTTTGTATGAAAAATAATCTTTTTCAATCTACATTCCTTGTATTTATTTAAATTCACAAAATTTTTATGATTATATATGTAGTGATCGAATGATTGTTTCTTGAGATTCAATTTGCGATACAGCCAATGAAGGTCAGATGATTCTTTGCTATCAGGTTTGACCGTCCGCATAATGTAATTAGTATCGAGTGTAATTACTCAAGCATTTGAAAAAAATATAGATACATTAAATCTACCATCTTATAATTATTATTTTAAATTCACAAAAGTCAAATAAATGCATATTTCGCATAAAAATAGCATTTAAAAAAAAATCATTTTAAAGCGCATTTGATTTCTTTATGACAAAATGAATTTACTGCAAATTTTTAAAAGTCAATATTTCCTCTATCAACAAAAAAATGTTTTCTCTAACACTTTTTTAGTAAGCATCCAATAAGTTGTTATATCAGATGATCGTTTACACGTATTTTTTGGATGAAAAAATAATTATTTTCAATCTACATTCCTTGTAATTATTTAAATTTACAAAAGTCAAAAAGTTTCTAAAATAAATATTTTATTTTAATTTCAAACCATATCCCATTTCTTAATGGTAAACTGTATTTACTATAAAGACAACATTTCCTCTACCAGCTAAAAAAAATAATTTTTCTAACCCTTTTTTAGTAAGCAGCTAACACATTGTTCTATCGCTTGATCGTTTGCCGTATTGTTTGGAAGAAAAATAATTATTTTCAATTTACCTTCCTTCTATTTATTCAAATTCACAAAATTTTTATGATTATATGTGTATAGTGATCGAATGATTGTTTCTTGAGATTCAATTTGCGATACAGCCAATGAAGGTCAGATGATTCTTAGCTAGCAGGTTTGACCGCCCACATAATGTAATCAGGATCGGGTGTAATTACTCAAGCATGAAGGTTAGAGAATCTTTCCCACGGAATTCATGATATATTGAACCAGTTATTACATAAAATTGTGTTTTACAGGAAATGTTTGGTTAAGCGTGCTTTATTTCATTGCTTCAAAATCATCGTTATTGTTTTCAAAAAGCGTATGCTCCAGAAAATATATTTGTGCCTTTAATTCTTTATTATAATGATCATAAGGAGTAAATCATAGAATTATATCACAAAAATTCACTTACTGTCACTAAAATAAAGTATACATTTACTGGCTGAAAATGAATATAATACATAAAAAAGTCTTTAAAATATTTTAATAACAAACCGACTACATCGTAAGCAAAGTTTCGTATATAGACGGTTGATGTAATATCAGTTATTAAAAAAAAAAAAAATTGTGTTTTACAGGAAATGTTTGGTTAAGCGTGCTTTATTTGATTTCTTCAAAATCATTGTTACTGTTTTCAAAAAGCGTATGATCCAGAAAATAAATTTGTGTCTTTAATTCTTTATTATAATTACCCTAAGGAATAAATATCAAAGAAAATCACTTATTGTCACTAAAATAAAATATACTTTTACTGGCTAAAAATGATTACAGTACATAAAAAAAGGTCTTTAAAATCTTTTAAACCGACTATACTGTAAACAAATTTTCGTATATAGACAGGTGGTTTTATTTGAAATTTCTGTATTTTAACGGAAACTTTTTTATTTTGAGAGCGGACGTACTCTACCGCCGATTCCAGGTTCTCGTGAACCTATACGAATGATCCGCCATTGGAAGGCCGGTTTACCCGGGCACCTCCGAATATGGGCTCTTCCAGCATGGGGAGCATACGCCACCTGCGTATCACTCCCCTACCACAGATGATTTGACGACAAAGGTTGTTGCGATATGCGGTGGAGTTCTTACTTATTTAGTGAATTTTAAAACGTATAATTGGAAAAAAAAAGTCATTTACGTATTCTAACACAAGAGTCATATATTTTTTTTTCAAAATCTGAAAATAGATTCGTAAAATATAAATATATTTTCCATATTGTCGCTACCATGTCAAACTATCGAATGTGAAAAATGCATTTTCCATTACTTTTAAAAATGGGACGATTGACACCACTAAATTTTATTAGAATTCTTCACCAAGCAAGAAGGCTAATAAAGTATCTGTGCAGAACAGGGTTGGCAGTTTGACCTTCTTATTGACTGAGAGATGTCGCATTCATACCGGAAATTTTGTGAGAATTCTCTTTTACGTAATCACGAAATGTCTGCCATTAAATCAACCAAAAATTTGTGCTTGAAATTTCTGGTATCAATGCGGAATTTCTGAATAAAAACCAAACTAGCAACCCTGCTGAAGAATATTATTAAAATTTAGTGGTGGCAATCGACCCATTTTTAAAAGTAATGAAAAATGCATTTTTGTACATTCGATACATTAACATGGTAGCGACGATATGTTGAGTCTCATAGTAACATTTCCGATACTATTTTGTAATGATTGAACACATTTTGGTTCCATTCTTCATCTTTTATATCACATAAATTTGCTTACTCATACATTCTTTTATAGTATTTTGTTTCAGAATTTTTAAAATATGAATATTATATTTTTTTCCTCTCTCACAGTGCAATATATGTAAAATATTTAATGTGGCAGAGAGTACGAAATTTATTTCACTAAGCCACCGTTCTCTACGAAAAAGTTAAATTGAATAAATGCATTTAAATAAATATCGGAGATATAGTAGATGCTTTCTCTAAAACTCTTAATACTTTAGAATGGGGATTGCATATTTCTATGCGGGTTGCACATTTCTATCATTTATGATTATAAAAAAATGCTCCCAGTTTGATCTATTTTTCCAGAAAAGAGCAATCCTTGAACCAGAGATATGAAATTCGAACTGTAAAAAGATGACTGAGATTGAATTTAAAGTGCCTACTTTTCTTCCGAAAAATGTGATTGGATCAATATCGGGATATAGAAATCTTGCTGAATGCCTTGAAGGAGCACATACTTTTCTAACTTTAGTGAAAATGCTCATAATATAAGCTCACTTTTTATCGTATATATATTTTAATGATAGTTCGTTGACACATATTTCCGTCATGCAATAATATATCTTTCACATTTTTTGATAAGGTTTGACCTTATTTCAGCTACTTTGTATAATTTAATGGAAATTTAATGCATATTTTGCTGTTAGTTATGTTTCTGTCGAACATATTTGGACTTAATAATGAAAAAAAAATTAAACAGCTTCGCAAAATATTTGGAAAACGTAGAAAAGTTTTCAAAAAAGTAAAAAAAATATTTGGCAAATGCAATTATTTTTTTGCTTAGTAATTTTTTTTATTAATTTGCATTTTTTTTTGTTTTAATCCTTATTGCTATTTAATTTATGACACTTTTGTATAACAGAAGCAATAAAGAAAGTAAATGGTAACAGGATTAATGTTTAAACCGTATTATAAAGTAATGGTATGATAGAGTTTGAGGATAAACATCACATAATTAAAAAATATAAAGCAATCTTTATATCTGAATGTAATACCATAGTTGCCAACAGCTGATTTCTGAATATCACTATTTTCGTATAGAAATGTTCGCTTTCATAAATCGTTAGACATTCTACGATTATACAAAACGAATATTTCTATATAAAAATAGTGGTATACAAAAAATCGCGAAGTTTTAAAAGATGATAATATTGACTAAACTAACTATTGAGTTAGGTATAAAGGTACACTTTGTGTGGTTATCAATACGAAAAAGCTAAAAACAACGTTGAAGCACACAAATTAAAAAACTTTAAAACACATTTTTTTCCCCACACCTTACACTGATGAAGGGGATCTATGCATCTTTGAAACGGCCGTATGTGTTTTAAAGTTTTTTAATTTGTGTGCTTCAACGTTGTTTTTAGCTTTTTCGTATTAACTATTGAGTTGTTTGGAAAGTTGATTCGTACGGGAAAATTCAATCATTTAATTATTATAGGTTATTTCCGATATCTAATGTCTAATATAATTCTCAGGCAGAATTTTCCGGTACGAATTGGTTTTTCCCAAACAGAAAGAACTTTCCGAACAACCAAATAAATGTAATTAACTGAAGTCGTAAAATGAAGGAATACTGAGAAGTTTATTGAGATAAGTATCATGTTAAAATGGAGTATACAGGAAACTGTTATACCACCTGTAGCTCAGGTGCAAGTGCAAGTTGTGTGCGGATAAAGTAGCTAATAAAGACTTCTGTGTTATTGACTGAATACTATCATTTTAGAACTGCTTTTTTTTTTTATAAATTAAATCTTCTTGAATTGTGGCTTGTTTAAATAGGTGTCAAACCTGGCTAACCTTGTCGTAAAATGAAGGAATACTGAGAAGTTTATTGAGATAATTATCATGTTAAAATGGAGTATACAGGAAACTGTTACACCACCTGTAGCTCAGGTGCAAGTGCAAGTTGTGTGCGGATAAAGTAGCTAATAAAGACTTCTGTGTTATTGACTCAATATTATCATTTTAGAACTGCTATTTTTTTATAAATTAAATCTTCTTGAATTGAGGCTTGTTTAAATAGGTGTCAAACCTGGCTAACCTTGTCGTAAAATGAAGGAATACTGAGAAGTTTATTCAGATAAATATCATGTTAAAATGGAGTATACAGGAAACTACATACATACTACCTGTAGCTACATACCACCTGTATGTAGCTCAGGTACAAGTGCAAGTTCTGTGCGGATAAAGTAGCTAATAAAGACTTCTGTGTTACTGACTGAATACTATCATTTTAGTACTGCTTTTTTTTAATATAAATTAAATCTTCTTGAATTGTGGCTTGTTTAAATAGGTGCCAAACCTGGTTGCATGGAATTCTTGATTGCCGATAAATTTGGCTATTCTGAATACCAAGAAAATATGTTAACCTTGCAGAATATATCTGCACATTACGAAGACACAGTTTTACTGGAATAAATACATAGTTGCTAATTTTTCGAGGTATTTAAAATAAAATAATTCTTAATTGGATGAGACAAAAATTATTTGAATTGATTTTTTTATCGTATGTAATTTTAATAAGCTTTTTTATGTAATAAAAATTCTGTTTTCATTTTATTTAAAAAAATGTATAGAAGATATAAATGCAACTACACACAGTAGTGATGGGCAGAATGAATGATTTTGATATTCGAATGAATCTTTCGGGCATACACAAAAACATAGCTGACAACGTTTGTATTTTTAAAATCAATTAATACCAGAAATTTTATTTAAAAAAGTAAATTTTAGATTTAAATCAAATTTAAATAAGAACCACATAAAAACAAAAACTTTCTATTTTTACATGATTTCTAGGAATAATTGATTTGAAAAAATATGAAGGTTGAAAATTATGTTGTTAATTCGGAAGTAATAGAGAATTTCTGGTAGTATTGATTAAAAAATACGAAGGTTAGCAACTATGCCCAATGATTCTTAGTTCAGGGCATAATGAATGACAAAATCATTCATTATGCCCATCATTAATACTCAGCGACCAAAAAAGATTGAAACGTGCTTTAAATTTTTACCCATTGGAGATACATAGACAATGTAAATTGTAAAAATGTCCAAAATAAGATCGAAATCAAGAAAATGTCAATAAAATAGTCCTTCCATTAATTTTCAAAACATTACACTTTTTAAAATTTTATATGGTCCTGGGATCCATAAGTTATAATAGTAAAAAAATTCTGTATACTCTGACAAACAGAGTAGCATAGAATAGTAAAGTTCATTCTTCTACGACCAAAACTCACCTAGTTATTGTACTTTGAATTTTATGAAATTTCAAAGCTTTCCGGCACTAAAAACGGACAGATAATTTTTTTGATGCGGGAAAGATCCAAAAATTCATAAAATTCAATGTATTATTGACTCAGAGAGCTTTGGACCTTTAAGAAACTTGTCAGAGTATGAATAATTTTTTTTCTAACTATAAATTATAGAACATAATTACAGAATATAAAACTTTAAAAACTGTAACTTTTTGAAAATTAATGGCAAGAGTATTTTATCGACATAGTCTGACTTATTACATTAATTTGAACACATTTTGCAATTTGCATTATCTACGTATCCCCAACAAGTACAAAGGAAAAACAAAATTTCGTTTTAAACATTTTGAGATACAATGAATACATTAAATATGAGCACTATTAATTCTTCTTTGCATGAGTTTTTTTTTACAATTGTGTTTTTTTATGCATATATTAAATATTAGACACCAGAAATTTTAAGATAGATTTTTAACTCTGTTCAGCAACATTGTTCACGGGAAATTTACTGGATTAATATTTCTATATAAATATAGTGGTGGAAAAGAAGTCGATTTATTTATTAAAAGTTAAATAAAAAGTGATGGAAATTTACATCACTATGCAATTAAGGATTAAATCTAGCTACATTTGTCTTGATAATTTAGACACATCTTTAGATAAGGAATCTTTTTCTTCCCAGCCACCACATATAATTGCAAAGTTCACCGTTAAGTAGCCGTGTACGGAATTCATCATCGATAAATGTCATAAATGACATTTATCTGTTCTCAAAAAGTAGGCGGAATTTTGTGTAATAATGACTTCAATTCATTCTCATTTCATTGCTAGGGAATGCGAATTTGACATGACACATTATGAGCGTTGTCACATAAGACATTCTTCTTTAAAGCTTCAGGAAGATATTTTCATTTGGAGGAAAGATTCAAATGTTTTAGAAAATTATGCATTCATGAACAACTGATGATAGACTTTTTGTACAGTAAAATTTATTCTCCTTTGCGTAGTATAAGATTGTTAAAGGTTTGAACTGATGAAAATTCACTAAAATTTGATCGTGGTATGATTAATGACACTTATGATTAATTTAGATTGTTACGGGTTTTTTTTTTTTCATTTATTTATTTATGTTTTATAGAAATACAAACACATTTCTTGAATTGTAAAAAAGTTTTTAAAAAAGTTTAATATTGTACGATAATATTAATGTTGTAAAACTAGTTTTGCTACGATTTTGCAGATATTTTCATTTAGAGGAAAGATTCAAATGTTGTAGAAAATTATGCATCCATGAACAACTGATGATATACTTTTTGTACAGTAAAATTTATTCACCTTTGCATAGAACACATATAAGATTGTTAAAAGTTTGGAACGATGAAAATTCACTAAAGTTTGATAGTGTGTATGATTAATGACGCCTATGATTAATTTAGATTGTTACGGTTTTTTTTTCATTTATTTATTTATGTTTTATAGAAATACATACACACTTGTTGAAATGTAAAACAAACATTAAAAAAAGTTTTAATATTGTACAATAATATTAATGTTGTAAAACTAGTTTTGCTATGATTTTGAAGTCCAGTTTCCATATTTTTGATTGGTCATTTCTTTTTTATGCTGCTTATTACGTGTCTCTGAAATTGTACCCGTAAAACAAACAAAAATCTGTAAAAAAAATATAAATTATAATATTAATATATAATAATAAATTATAATATTATAATAACAATTTATAAAATTCAAAATCCACAGAAGGTGATAATTTTCTTTTTATTATAGCTTGCACAAGAGTAATAAAAAACTATACGGAAATTTTGAAAAAAAAAAAAGCGGTGATTTTCGTTACACCAACTACATGCCAAAATGTATGCTGATGCGCCATTTATTTCAACTCTGACCCTGCAAATGATTTTTATTGCAAACTGTTTCAAACAATGTGATTTGCTACTTAAAGAACGTGAATCATTTTATTATTATTATTATTATTTAATCGGAATCTCGCAAAACACATCTTAATTTGATATTTTTCGAATAGCAAAATATTTATTATTAAGTACAACTTATATTTATTATTGACGCTCTGAGAAGTATTTTACCATTTGGCAGTTACCTGATCATGAAAAAGCTGCAATAAAATTATTTCAAGACTTTGTATACATAAAAATGTTTATATATATATAAACAAAACATGAACGGTTTCATTTATAAAATTATATGTTTATTGCACTGCTAAGAGACATTTACCATTTCATGCCTGCAATTTAAATTGATTTTTATTTTATTACTTTATTGTATCATATTTATTTGTTATTTTATGTTAAGTATATATTTATATTGATATAATAATATAGTTCGTGAAAGTCTGTAATTTTCAAATGTTACACTTTTAAATTCTCAATTTCGTGCCAACAATGTCTTTTTTTAAAAAATCAAATGCTTTATTTCACATCAATTTCATTTTGCGCCAACTATTACGCTTGGCGACAATGGTATTGGTATAACGGAAAAGTACCAAAAAGGCCTTTAATATTAAGAAAAGTGCGCTTTAAAAGGGTGATGTGGTCATGTCAGAAAATTGACCGGTGAGTTAGCACTCAGTTATAATATTGAGTTCAATGCTCAATGCATTTACTTTTCTACGCCATGAAATGACCACAGTCTTAAGAATGGCCAGAAACTTTTTATGTTTGTATCACACCATCACCTTTATATTCTGTTGAATCCCCTCTGTTAACAAACTCAGCATTTGAATTATACAATATTAATACATTATTTATTTTATTAAAATATTTGTTCTTGCATTTGTTTAGATATTTTAGAATTGTATTTTTCTGAAAGAAATAAAAATACACGTCTTTTAAATATAATCCTATAAATGTATGGCCATCTTTATATAATATATTAAATATAATCAATATCTATGTCAAAAATATTCACACGAAATTTCCATGAAATATCGTATATCTTTTTAAGAAACTAGTAATTAGCAACCTCTTAACTATTAACAATTTAAGAAACTAGCTAAAATCTGTAGGATTTTACACTTGCTAGAATTTATTGCGGTTAGTCTACCATCGTCGGTTGATACACACAGTTGTTGAAAAGATTATGGTTGTGTAACCACAGTGGTACACAAACGTACTAACTTTTTTTTATATAATAATTAATCAAGCGGCCTTAGACAGCAGCTTGATTACATGATGTTTGCTGTCAAAATTACGGACAATTAATTTCATATGTAAGGGCAATTTAAAATAAACTTTTACTGTACATATATTCTGGTGTGTGTAAACACGTATTATATAATTTCATTTTGTAAAAATTCTGAAATTAATATGTCAAGATGTAAATATAACACAAAATAACATGTTGGATATCAATATATATATTTATTTATTTATTCTGTTAAGATATTTGTACAAATGTCAGTACTGCAGCCACTTACATTATTTCAGACTGTTTCACTCAGATTGTACGAGTGCTATTTTTTTTCAAGGTCCGATCGATTGGGAAATGAAAACCACAGTGAAAATCAAAACTGTTTTATTTCGAAGATTTAGATACACCTTCCATTCTCTACATAGTCACTGCTCTGACTGAGACATTTGACATAGCGTAGTACCAACTTTCCTATACCTTCGTCATAGAAGGCAGCCGCCTGTACGTTGGTCTGCAGTTCGTTGTTTGAGTCAAACTTCTGTCCTCCTAGCCAGCGTTTCATGTGAGCAAATAGATGGAAATCGGACGGAGCCAAGACCGAGCTGTATGGAGGGTAATCAAACACTTCCCATTGAAAAGGCTGCAGGAGCTTTTTTGTTGCAGCTGCAGTGTGCGGACACGCATTGTCATTTGCACCATTGACGCATGTTGCTGTCACTCACGAAAGTTGTACCGTACACATTACTCATTCGTCCATGAATTTTGGCTGCATCGCAACCATCAGCATACAGAAATCGTATGACAGCACGCACTTCACACTTAGCGGGAGTCTCAATTGTTCGAGGCATGTTTACGCGCTCACTGTGTGTTCAGAACTGACAACTGCAACCTGACGCAATCGACGGGCATACTAGAGACACTGGGTAACACATCTGCACACAACGTCATTGGAATTTCACTGTGCTTTTCATTTCGCGAACGATGGGACGTTGAAAAAAAAATAATCCTCGATCGTACTTTGCATAGATGTACTTTTAGGAAATATAATATTCAAATTTCATTTCCATGTTCTGTAGTGATCAAAATTTTTAAACATAACGAAACCCTTAAAAATAAATTAGAATTTTGATATTTTTAGAAAAATGAGTTGTTCTTTTAAAGATTCTCTGAATTTTAGAAACAGATTATTTTCGTCCAAATATATTTTACTAGCATGTTACATTTTAATCAATAGCACAATAATCCTTTAAATAGCACATGCCTTTTAATCAATTGAAACACGAGTAGTAGTTATTTGTGCAAGTCCACTAGGGTCCTTACATAACTAATATTAGACCATTATAATGTTTTGTATGTTTATTCACAGTATCATTAATATGAAAGATTTCATGAATACTGATAAATATTTATTTTTTTATAGGTGAGATTGTTATTCCTTTCTCCACATTCCTTGCATCACTGTGATAATTATAATATATAATAAAGTAAGTTATTTTTTTCTTTCAAAGTGACTTTTATTGTGTGATAAACTTGAACTGCATTTGGTAGGTTTAAGAAAAATTCATATATAAAATATATATATCAGATTCCTTTTTTTTCATAAATATTTTTTTCGCATTCATCTAATAAACAAGAGCGAAAAATCATGCGTCAAGCATGGATTATGTAACACTTTGCAATTCTTTCAAAATATGTTTACAAATCTTTCTGTTTAGGGAAATGCTGATGTTTAAGTAAAAATTTGGAAAACACATAACACGTTTAAAAATCCAACTTCAGGAATTACCAACAAAATTCTGAAAAAATATCCGAATAATTTTGTGTATACCTGCATATTGTCTATGGATTTGTATATATATTACATATAATGCTAAATTTTATTTCAGTTAGGAAACGCATAGCACATTTTAAAATGTCTCTTCTGAAATTTTCGTCAATAAACGGAAATGTACTAGAGATTTTTTGTAAAGCCCTTTATATGATCTATAGCATTTATATACACCAAGTAATAAACAAAAAAATAGTTAAATTTAAAAACACGTTCCGGAACTGAAAATGCACTTCCATCAATATTGTTAACAGACAGTACGTTAACCGAATCCTTTTGTGTGTCCCTGTAAATGAACGATGGATGCTATGCACACCATATTTTATAGTAATCCTCTTTTAATGCACCTCAAATATATGTAATAATTTCAATATGTTTGAAATAGTGAAACATGATTAAAATAAACCGTAAACGATTTTTTCCTATAGACCGTAATGTAACGCAATTCTTCTGAGTGTCCCTGTAAATGAACTATAAGTGCTATGTACACCATATTCTATATTAAACCTTTTATATTGCACCTCAGTGATATATATCAATTTCAATATGTTTAAAATAGTGTAACATGTCTAAGCGTTTTGCCCGTATTTTTCCGTTTCCCAGAAACAACTTAAATCGGCTGTAGACAAAAATATTTTAATAGAATTGTATTTTATGTTATATGTGTGATAAAGAGATGAAGTGTATTTTAGAAATGGACCGTGAAAGAAAATTTCAATTAATATTACTTTTATGAGCGTTTATGTGAAAATGCAGGAGAGTCCTCAGACGCTCAGAGTGTTAAAATAAACCGAAAGTGATTTTTGCCCATAGACCGTAATGTAACGCAATTCTTTTGAGCGTCCAGGAACTATAAGTGCTACAAGCTTCACTTTCAATACCGAACATGCTTTAGTAACCTTCAATAACTAATATAAATTGCATGGCAATCGGAGTGTATTTACGCGAGTTGGAGTATAGACAGACTGACAGACAGACAATCAACCTGCATTCATAAACACTTTTCAACTATGTTCGAAAGTTTCAATAAAAAAGAAAATTGAAAAATTGTAATGATTTAGAGGAGTAAAGCGGACATCGCATTCTAATAGACGTTAATGAAAGCTGTCTCTCATTCTTCTACATAACTTCGGCATCATACACTGTAAAAAATGACCAATGTTTCTTATTTTATGAAAATATACTATAACCACGAACGAAAATATAATATAATCTTCTGAGTTATCCGAAATTCCGAATAGCGTGTTCCATTGTCTTTTGAATCCCCAGAAACCAATACATTTCCAAAATTTAAAAAATATATTTATAAAAACAAAGTATTTTTCGCTGCCTGTATTTTTCAGAAACGTTTTCGAAGGGTTTTTATAGTGTATTAATGAATGTCCTCAGCCTGGAATACCTGTTTTCGAATGTCATCCATTCTCAAGTAAACTTTTTCAGCCGCATAAGTTAATTTATACATGAAAGAGTAAATAAATAATCTTAATTTTAATAATATTGCTAACGCTGTTAATTTTGCATGTTTGTCTGTTAAACATATTTTTGAGCATGAAAATATTTACTTGAGAATTGATAGCATTCGAAAAACACAGATTCCAGGCTGAAGATACTAATTATTACACTATAAAAACCCTTCGGAAACGTTTATGAAAAATACGGGCAGCGAAAAATACTTTGTTTTTATAAATAATTCTTTAAATTTTGGAAATGTGCTGGTTTCTGGGGATTCAAAAGACAATGGAACACGCTATTCGGAATTTCGGATAACTCAGAAGAATATATTATATTTTCGTTCGTGGTTATAGTATATTTTTTAAAATAAGAAACATTGGTCATTTTTTACAGTGTACATATCAGAAAAGTAGTAGATTTCCGTTAAGTTTAATACGAAATTCGGTTAAAGAATTTAATGAAATTTTAAAACGGCGAACTAAAATGCATTTTCTTCCTAAATATTTTGTCACTTAAGTGCGTTCCCAATTTATTCTTCTCAGCTCAACAACGTGAATGTTTCTGACACGTTCAAAAATTTATTTTGCTTCAAAATTTCATTTATCAGTAGAAAATCGTATTGTATCAGAATAATCGTATAGAATTTCCAATTTTCCTAAATATTTGATATATTTTGAGTTAAAATGAATTTCTACGCAATGATTACTATTCCGTTCCGTTATACTCAGAAAAATATTCAAAATGCCGACTTTGATGGGATATTCTGAAAATCTGGCTACGTTTATAGGAAAACGAAAAATGATGTTGTTCGAATCCTTAGAATATGCATAAGTACATCTGCAAGTTTCATTCATTTATGGATAAAAATGCATCACAAATTAGTAAACTTAGCTTTAACTTAAAACTTAGCTTAGTCTTAAAGGATTATAGTACTAAATATCGATTTGTTCTCGATGTAATAGCATGTCACAAATTGTTTTTGACAATATATGTCTGGAAGAACATGAGTAAAATTTTTGTTTTCGTGCTACTAAATAGTCGTTTTCAAGTGTTTTTTGTTTGTTTGTTTTTCCCCATGCATGCATCTACCTTCTTAGTCTCTTCTCATGTTTGTTGCCGTAATATTAAGCATACACACCAAAAAAATTATTTATATATGTGCTACATAAGATCTCACAAAAAAAGGATTTTAAAATTAATGTGACTCATATGTGACTCTCTCCGAAAATAACAATACGAAGTTTCCAAAAGTGTTATTGATCGGTTTCATACGTATTACGATTTCCGATAAATCATTATTGTTTTTCTAAAACATCATTTTTGGATACCCTTAACTGTTATAATTGTTAAAGGATTTTAAAATTATCTGAATCATATGTTTATATCGTCAACTGAAACCGATCAATAACACTTTTAGAAATTTTGTAATATTATTTTCAGAGATTCGTCGGTACCATGTCAAACTATCGAATATGAAAAAATGCAGTTTTCATTACTTTTAAAAACGGGCCGATTATCACCACTAAATTTTATAAGAATTCTTCGTCTAATAAAAATACATAATAAAATTTCTGCGAAGAACAGGGTTACCAGTTTGGCCTGCCTTTTCATTCAGAAATGCGGAATTCGTACCGGAAATTTTGAGAGAAAAATTTTTACTTTAAGTAATCACGAAATATGCTCTTCATTAGATAAAGCCAAATTTTCTATTTTAAATTTCTGGTATGGATTCGAAATTTCTGAATTGAAAAAGAGGCCAAACTGGCAACCTTGGTGATGTTGCAAACCTGAAACCCTATTAAAATTTAGTGGTGATAATCGGCGCATTTTTAAAAGTAATGAAAAATGCATTTTTTCACATTCGATAGTTTGACATGGTACCAACGATATCTCTGAAAATAAAATTACAAAATTTCTAAAAGTGTTATTGATCGGTTTCAGTCGTATTACGATATCCGATAAAATGTTATTTATTCTGAAACATCATTTTACGATACTCATAATTGTTAAGATTATTAAAGGATTTTAAAACTAATCCACTTCTATGTTTATATCTTCGAAAATAATATTAACAAATTTCTAAAAGTGTTATTGATCGGTGTCAGTCGTATTACGATTTCCAGTGAATCGTTGTTTTTTCTGAAACATCATTTTAGGATACTCATAACTGTTATAACTGTTAAAAGATTTTAAAAATAATCTGACTCCTATTTTTATATCTCTGAAACTAATATTACAAAATTTCTAAAAGTGTTATTAATTGGTTTCAGTCGTATTACGATATCCGATAAAATGTTATTTATTCTGAAACATCATTTTACGATACTCATAATTGTTAAGATTATTAAAGGATTTTAAAATTAATCTGACTCCCATGTTTATATCTCTGAAAATAATATTAACAAATTTCTAAAAGCACTATTGATTGGTTTCAGTGGTATCCGATTTCCGACAAATCAATTTTTTTTTAAACATCATTTTAGGATACTCATAATTGTTATAACTGTTAAAGGATTTTAAAAATAATCTGACTCATATTTTTATATCTCTGAAAATAATATTACCAAATTTCTAAAAATGTTATTGATCGGTTTCTATCGTATTACGATTTCCGATAAATCGGTATTGGACATCCTTTTTGGATACTCATATAATTGTTAGGAAATGTAATGCCAGCTTCTTGCATGCACCTGGAGATTCCAAAGTAACTTGGTTTTGTTTTAAGAAAATAAGACATCGTATAATAACATTCTGTAATGTGTTACTTAAGCACTAACAAACACAATTGTTACGTAAGTACGCATTTTCTAATAACTTTTGGAAAGGAAGAGTAATTAAGTTGCATAATAATGTTTTTTTGAAATTGTATCTGAAGAATTAAAAATTCATAAAGAAAATTAAGTTCTATAAGAACCACAATATATATATAATTATAATACCTTTGAACTCAAAATACATTAAACAAGTTCTTGCATCATAGATCATTTATCATTCAACACTGCTCTAAAAAAAAAAGATTTTTAATATAGTAAAATATTGGGTTGTCCAGAAAATTCTTGCTTTTTGGGAAATATTAATTCGTACCGGAAAATCCTATCATTTAATTATTAGACATTAATTCCGATAGCTAATGTCTAATAATTAACGGGCAGAATTTTCCAGTACGAATTAATTTTCCCAAACGGCACGAATTTTTCAGACAATCCAATATAATATAACTACAAACGAATATACTATACAATAACCTCCCCCAAAATATCCACGAGTTCTGAAAACGTTTTCTATCGTTAGAAATCTCAGAAACATATGTACATATAGAGAGAGAAAGAAAGAAAGAGATTTAAAGAAGCATTTATAAAAGAAAAATTTTCTTTGTTGAACCAGATTTTCGGAAACGTTTCCGAGTAATTTTTATAGTGTATTCACAAATTTTCCCTAACCGGAATATCGGTTTTGTATAAATCATGTATGAATGTATGTATTTGAAGTTATGTATAATGTGTATAGATGATGTATAAATTCAGTTGCGCAGGTAAAAATGTATAATTAAAAATGGATAGCTTCTTAAAAACCTATTATTCAATTTGAGAAAACTTATTAATGCATTAGAAAAACTACTCGGAAACGTTTCCAAAAATCAGTGACAGCGAAAGAAACTTTAATTGTATTAATATATTTTTTAAATCTATGTTCAAAAATCAATCAAAAATATGTTGATTTTTGAGGTTTCTAAAGATAAACAATTCTTTCTGGAACCGTGGGTAACTCGAAAAAGATTATTGTATATTTCGTTCGTAGTTATATAATATTTTTTGCAGATTAATAAACATTTGTCTTTTTTAGCTCACAGGCTATCAAAGTCTGAGAGCTAATGTGTCCGCCGGTTCTGTATGTACGTATATGTATGTACGTATGTACGTAACAGGATAACTCTTGATAGTAATAACCGTTATGCTTCAAATTTTGTTTATAGGTTCTTTGTGATAAGGCGCTTCCCTGATTAGTTTTGGGGGTTCATTGGATAAGTATAAAGGGGGGTAAGGGGGCTACCCCCCCCCCCCTTAATTTAGATAAATGGGTTTTTCATGTAGAATAATCCAATTCTCTTCAAAATTTGTATATAAGCTCATTATGATAAGCCACTTTCCTGATTAGTTTTGGGGTTCATTTGTTAAGTATAAAGGGGGAAACGGGGGCTAATTTCCTCCCTTAATTTAGAAAAATGGATTTTTCATGCAGAATTATCCGATTTTATTTCAAAATTTGTATATAGATTCACCGTGATAAGGCGCTTTCCTGATTAGTTTAGGAGGTTCATTGGTTAAGTATAAAGGGAGAAACGGGGGCTAATCCTTCCCCCTTTATTTAGATAAATGGGTTTTTCATGCAGAATTATCCGATTTGCTTCAAATTTTGTATCTAGGTTTATTGTAATAAGGGGCTTCGCAGATTAGTTTTGGGGATTCATTGGTTAATTATAAAGGGGGGGGGGGACGGGGGAATGATTCCCCGTTAATATATTGTCGATTTCTATATTTTTCGAGGACTTATTTCAAATTCTTTGAAATAAGAATATAATATGCATTTAAAGTGAATAGCCTGTGAGCTCAATGCCCTCAGTTTAACTGGACAATTTTCTTTTTATTTATAGTGTGTCATTGCATCTTCGTTTCAAAAACAAACAATAATTTCTTAAAACTGACTAATTAAACAGAACAAGTTGTTCCATTTATAATATGTAGTTAATTCGTTTCTTTTGAAACATGTTTATTTATATACAGACAAACAAATTTTGTGGATTTTATCAGAAAAGGGTAACCCTTATTAAATATTTATAAAGAAAATTAAATTATAACAACCTTAAAATATAATATATATATTTTTCGAAATGAATACTATTATTGCAATGTTCCAAAAAGAGATTAATTCTTAAAACTTATTAATTAAGCAAAACAAATTGTTCCATTTATAATAAATAGTGAAGAGCAACACATTGTTCCATTTATACTATGTAGTTAATTCGTTTCTTTTCAAAAATATCTATTTATATACAGACTTTCAAGTTTTGTGGAATTTTATCAGAAAAGGGCAACCCTTATTAAAAATTCATACAGTAAATTAAATTCTAACAACCTTAAAATATAATATATATATTTTTTCAAAATGAATACTATTATTGCATTGTTCCAAAACAGATTATTTCTTAAAGCTAATTAATTAAACAAAACAAATTGTTCCATTTATACTATTCAGTTAATTCGTTTCTTTTCAAAAATATTTATTTATATACAGATTTTCAAGTTTTGTGGAATTTTATCAAAAAAGGGTAACCCTTATTAAAAATTCATAAAGAAAATTAAATTCTAACAACCTTAAAATATAATATATATTTTTTTCGAAATGAATACTATTATTGCATTCTTCCAAAAAGAGATTAATTCTTAATGCTGATTAATTAAACAAAATAAATTGTTCCATTTATAATAAGTAGTGAAGAACAACACATTGTTCCATTTATACTCTGTAGTTAATTCGTTTCTTTTCAAAAATATTTATTTATATACAGAATTTAATGTTTTGTGGAATTTAATCTGAAAAGGGTAACTCTTATTAAAAATCCATACAGTAAATTAAATTCTAACAACCTTAAAATGTAATATATATATATATTTTTTCGAAATTAATACTATTATTTCATTGTTCCAAAAACAGATTATTTGTTAAAGCTGATTAATTAAACAAAACAAATTGTTCTATTTAAAAAAAGTGAAAAACAACAAATTGTTCCGCTTGTACTATGTTAGTTAATTCGTTTGTTTTCTAAAATATTTATTTATATACAGACTTTCAACTTTTGTGGAATTTTATCAGAAAAGGGTAATCCTTATTAAAAATTCATACAGGAAATTAAATTCTAACAACCTTAAAATATAATTTTTTTTTTTTTTCGAAATGAATACTATTGTTGCATTGTTCCAAAAACAGATTATTTCTTAAAGCTTATTAATTAAACAAAACAAATTGTTCTATTTATACTATGCAGTTAATTCGTTTCTTTTCAAAAATATTTATTTATATACAGATATTCAAGTTTTGTGGAATTTTATCAAAAAAGGGTAACCCTTATTAAAAATTCCTAAAGAAAATTAAATTCTAACAACCTTAAAATATAGTATATATTTTTTTCGAAATGAATACTATTATTGCATTCTTCCAAAAAGAGATTAATTCTTAATGCTGATTAATTAAACAAAATAAATTGTTCCATTTATAATAAGTAGTGAAGAACAACACATTGTTCAATTTATACTCTGTAGTTAATTCGTTTCTTTTCAAAAATATTTATTTATATACAGAATTTAATGTTTTGTGGAATTTAATCTGAAAAGGGTAACTCTTATTAAAAATCCATACAGTAAATTAAATTCTAACAACCTTAAAATGTAATATATATATATATTTTTCGAAATTAATACTATTATTTCATTGTTCCAAAAACAGATTATTTGTTAAAGCTGATTAATTAAACAAAACAAATTGTTCTATTTAAAAAAAGTGAAAAACAACAAATTGTTCCGCTTGTACTATGTTAGTTAATTCATTTATTTTCTAAAATATTTATTTATATACAGACTTTCAACTTTTGTGGAATTTTATCAGAAAAGGGTAACCCTTATTAAAAATTCATACAGGAAATTAAATTCTAACAACCTTAAAATATAATATATTTATTTTTTCGAAATGAATAATATTGTTGCATTGTTCCAAAAACAGATTATTTATTAAAGCTTATTAATTAAACAAAACAAATTGTTCTATTTATAAGTAGTGACGGACAACACATTGTTCCATATATACCATGTAGTTAATTCGTTTCTTTTCAAAAATATTTATTTATATACAAACTTTCAACTTTTTGTGAAATTTTATCAGAAAAACGCAACTTTTATTAACAAAATAACAGTTCATCCAATATACATTAAAACGTGACTCGCAGAAAAAAAAATGCCTATTTACTGCAAACGTAAAAGTTTACAACAGGTGTTTAGCGAAAATTCGAGATTAAAATTACAGTTCTGTTGTGGGGAGAAGCTCGACCAAACTCCAACGTCCAATTACTTTCACTTTCTCGTAGGTTCAGGCCAAAGGGAAAATTAATGATTCTCTAAAAGGGAAAATGATGAATAAGTGAAATTCGCGAAAGGATAGTTTTGTAAGAATCTGGATAAAATTTTGGGATTTGAATTTCAAATGAGACTTTGTGATTAAATTTTTCTCTTGTTAAAGTATTTATATCAAGAAAAATATGAATAAAATAAGGTTTCTTTTGTACTGACTTCCTTATAAAATATCCCTGTTTGTCTGTATCTTTGTCTCTATCTATCTATTTATTCATACATATAAAATAAGTCCCAGGCATGTCACAAACCATGATGCTTGTTTTCATATTTTATTAATTATATCATCATATATATTATTTCTGTTGTCAGCATCTCGTTTCTATGAATTTACGAAACGCACATCGACGAATGAGATATCATTCGAAACGTTTCTGAGGCCGATTCTGACATAATAATCTCACATTTCGGTAAAATATGTTCTGTGATTAAAAATTGTTGTTAATTAAAAATCAAATCGGCATTGTTTTCATAAAATGAAATGAAAGGTTTTCTTAAATTAGTGTTGCCACAAAAATAAATTATATAATGCGCAACAGTGATTATATAAACATAAAAAGTACAAAAAAAGATAAAGTGTGATTTATCCGCACAGGTTTATTTTATATTTATGGTTAACAAGCAAAAATGAAATTGAAATGTTTAGTAGAAAAGGACACAATCGGTCGATAGAAGCAGTGGTATTTCACGTGTAGAATAAAATGTATGCTATATTATATTATATTAAACTGTAATTTAAATGCATTCATTTTTTTTCGAGAAGCGGATGACGTCATCTTCTAATGCAGTTAAAATACGATAGTTAATTTTTTTTCCCTCGCGCGTTTCTTTTGCAATCTTCAATCAGTTTTTACTGTAACTTTGATGAAATAAATGAGACGATATTTTGGCTTAACTAATGTTGTTTGCAGGTATTTTTATCCTTAACTTTTCATTAGAAGTTTAAACCTGCATCTAAAAAAAATTAGATATTGCTAAAATTATTAGACTGCAGTGGTACACGGGTCCACTGGTTAATACATCTTTGTGATGATTTAAAAAAATGTGCGGGATTTAAAAATAAAGATAAAAACTAGGTTCAGAATTTTCCTATGCATATTTTCTATAAATGTACTATATCCTTCGAGAATCCTTTCTAAAATAAAGTGGCTCAAATTTTCTTTGCGTGTGATAAAACTCTGTTGAGTAAAAATGATTATCACCCCTTCATTGTACCAAGGAAAACGCATACGTTAACTTTATTTTCCCAATTTGGCGTAATTATAGATAATAATTATACCAATCTAGAGCCTTTCAATTTTTTGTAGAATTTTGTCGGAGGTCTACACTTATTAACAAAATAACAATGCATCAAATATATCTTGAGACGCGAGTAGAAAAAAATAGTCTATTTGCTACAAACGCAAATGTTTACAACAGGTTTTCTCCGAAAAATTCAGATTAAAATTACAGTTCAGTTGCGGCAAAGCTCGATCAAACTCCAACTTCCAATTATTTTAATAATAATGCTTCAGATTATCTCTTTTATTCGCTGTGTAAATCAACTTTGCACAGAGCCTTTAAATTTTTTGTGTTATTTTGTTAGAAAAGGACTATTTTTATTAACAAAATAACATTGCATCCAATATCCGGAGAAGGACTACCACTATTAACAAAATAACAATACATCCAGTATACTTTGAGACGTGAGTTGAAAAAAAAATTCGTCTATTTACTGCAAATACAAACGTTTACAACAGGTTTTCTGCGAGCAATTTAGATTGAAATTACAATTCTGTTGCGGCGAAGCTCAACCAGACTACAACGTCTAATTATTTTAATAATATTGTATCAGATTATCTCTTTTCTTCGCTGTGTAAATGAACTTTGCATAGAGGTTTTCAATTTTTGTGGAATTTTGTTGGAGAAGGACTATTTTTATTAACAAAATAACAATGCAACCGATATATCTTGAGACGAGAGTAGAAAAAAATCGTCTATTTCAAACAAATACAAACTATTTGTTTGTATATTTTGCATTCTTCTTGTATTTTTCAGACATTTGACTCGCTTGAAAATTTTAAAAGCTGATTTCTGTACCGGATAAATTTAGACGCTAAATTACACAAATTGAATGCACCAAAAAGGTAAAGGATTTGGCTTGGTGCTAGCATACTATCAGACGACCATTGCGGCTTCGAGCTCTATGTTCGCTTATTATGTTATTCTTACAAATTATTTGTAGAATATTTTTGTTTGTTTTAATAATGGCTCAGATTGAGCTGAAACATATGTCAACAGTCTAATAAAACCTATTTTACTGTTTATAATACTTTTATTTTACACGTTTTAGCAATTAAAAAGAACTATATAAATGTAAACGTTTACAACAGGTTTACCGCGAAAAATCCAGATTAAAATTACAGTTCAGTTACGGCGAAGCTCGATCAAACTCCAACGTCCAATTATTTTCACTTTCTCGCCTGGTTCAGGGAATGTTTCTCTGAAAGAGAAAATGATAAATAAGTAAAATTCACGAAATGATAAGTTTTGTAAGAATCTGAATAAAATGTTAGGATTTGAATTTCAAATAAAACTTGTGATCAAATTATTTTCTTGTTAAAGATTGTTATATAACGAAAAATATCAATACAAGACTGACATACTTGCAATACATCGCTCCCTCCCTGTCTATCTAGCTATCTATTTATACATAAGAATATATACATATAAGTAGATAGATACTATATAGTTCTCTCAACTTGACTATCTCATCAAGATTGTGATATTTCATGCTGTGTGCCATGAGGTAGTAATGGAAAATACGGACCTTGTGATGTTTACGGATGTTTGATAATTATTGTGAGTAAGATATTTCATCTATTCTTTACAAGTTTTTAATTTCCAATTTTACTATTTCCAATTGTTTTCTGGTAATAATACAGTATACCTGGATGGATATACTGATCTTAGCATAAATGCCAGTAAATTACGAAATACTGTATTATTTTTAAAACACGTGTGGATATATCCAGGCTGATGAGTATATTTACACGTGTTTTTTCATATCCAATTCTAATTTAAATCTCTTGTTATCCAATATTCCATTATATTTAGTTCATATTTCATTTCATAATCCATTTGTATTCACTTGATATCAACTTCCAATTATTAACAATTTATGGTTTATTATATATATATATATATATATATATATATATTATTATTATTTATTTATTTTTTCTCTTTTTCTCTTTTTAAATATTCTTCATATTTTCAGTATTTTTGGCCAATTACCATTGAAGCAAATGCTATGGTAAAATTATGATTGCACTTGTTAAATTATTAACTTTGTGGTATTCTGTCTACACTTTATTACTAATTATCTCTTTGGAGATTTAATTAGAATGTTACAAGAACTTGATTAATGTTTTTTTTTTTAAATTCAAAGATATTATATATATATATATATATATATATATATATATATACATGCTATTTATACTAATATAGCTGTAGACATGATTCAGCTAATTCTAGGAATGACAATGCATTTCCTCTTACCTAATTTGTAAAGTACCTTAACGCCCAAGGAGTTTTAGCGACGTTTTATTTCATCTATCTCATGGCTAATGATATTTCCTTTATGAGACGCTACCTTTGTAAAATAAATTTGAAGCTAGAAACTTCTAAATGGGGTTTGTACCAGTGTTAAAACCCATAAAAAGTGGAAAAGTACCAATAAAAAACGTTACTTCGGGTGTCGAAAATCCCACTCTTTGCTCAGGGCGTCAAAAACCTCAACTATAACGCTATAACAATATAACGCCCGCGTTTGCAGTTAATGTGTTCAGAAATTCTTTTAAGAATATGTGTGAGATTTATTATCTAGGCATTGCAACTCTTGACTGTTCATTTCACAAACATCTATTCGAAACAGTTTTAATTATTTTTCCTTTATGATTTCATAAATTTGTCATTTAATATAAATAAAATTAATAAATGAATTCTAACAGATATTAATTTTAACACAATTATTCTAATTGGTAAATAAATCATGCGAGTGATAATTTTTCAGCTGAGTTCGAAAAGTATAATTCTTATGATTTATTTACCAATTAGAATAATTGTGTTACAATTAATGTAGTGTAATTAACGAAACCAACATTTCTTGGGGCTCCATTTTCTGCGATTTATTCTGTTGAGCTGTTTCATATATCACATCAGACCAGATGGCATAATCAACAAGGTTTTCTGGGTGAGAAATGTCCGCCAGGCTTCTCCAGGATAGCTCAATTGGCAGAGCTATCATGGCGGCTTACGCCAAATGTCCCTAGTTCGAGTCCCAGCATTGACTTTTTACTTATTTGGTAAATTATAACTGGTAAAATTCTAACAGAGTTTCATACACATTCGTCAGAATCGTTGTTTTGTCGAATATTTTAATGCATAACCAATAAGGCCCCCTTAAATAATCGTAGGGTTTGCTTCAAAAATGAGTAATCTTCAAATTTTACATGTAATAAGCCAGGAACGGGGAATCTATGAATGGCGTGCCATAGGTGGCACGGATAGCTTCAGGATAGATCAGTTAGCAGAGCAATCCTGGCAGCTTACGCCAAAGGTCACTGGTTCGAGTCCCGGCGTAGATTTTTCACACAGTTGGTAAATTATAACTGGTAAAATTCTAACATAGTTTCATGCACATTCGTAAGAATCGTTGTTTTGTCGAATATTTTCATGCATAACCAATAAGGTCAGTTTAAATAATCGTAAGGTTTGCTTCAAAAATGAGTAATCTTCAAATTTTACATGTAATAAGCCAGGAACGGCGAATCTATGAATGGCGTCCCATAGGTGGCACGATGCAGAATATGTTCGGCATGGCTTTGATTGAGGTTCTAAACAAAAATACAGTGAAATTGAACAAAATAACAGATTTTAGACTTGTAGCGTTTGTCCACACTCATGAAACTAAAATGTAACTTAATGAATGATAATCTAGTTCATTATGGGCTCAATTTGTTTTCAAATTAAGAGCGTATTTGGAGACTATTAAAAAAATAAATAAATAAAAGATTATCAGACACTATAAGCAAAAATGTCGATGATAAATTGTGATAACTTAGATTTCAGTTCCAGACGCGAAGAGAGATTTAAAGATGTTGGTTCTTGCCATTTTGACAATATTTCTTGCGAATCCCTATTTTCGAAATAATAAAATTTATCACGCGGATATGGAACCACCATTCTAAAAAAGTTATATATAGTACGTTGAAAAAAATAACCTAATTTGATTGATGCAATAAGAACAAAAAAAGAAAGTAAAATAAAATGTAGGATATAGCTGTTAGTTTATGCAATATATAAAGGGGTTAAAATGACAGTGGAGTAAGTCAATATTTAGTAATTTGAGTAATGAAGGGTTTTGTGAAACTTGTCGTATTGTCGTTGCATTAAGTTGTCCAACTTGTTTCTCCCTCTGGAGACTCCCTATGTAAAGTATGACTTATTTCACTGTCACACTGAAAATAAATTAATATACGTTCAGAGAAAATATGATTATCTAGATTTTTCAAAATTTTGACTTACTCCACTGTTATTCTAACCCCCTCATATAGAAATGCCTTGTTGTAACTGAAATATGCGTTAGGCTGTTTTCGTTTTCTGCAATTTCATAAGACTGGAATTGACTCTGTTAAGTAACAAAACCCATCAGTTCGATATTATTTTAAGGATGTAGCTTATATTAACACAAAAATATCTTGATTTCTTTGAAATTAAAATAATTATTTATCTGAGAGCAAATGTTTCTCGTATAAACTGGAAAACAGGCATGTTTACAATACAGAAAACATTTATATGCTTAAAAAATGCTCAAGAACTATGCACACTAATTGTTTTTAAAGCATCAGTATTCTAAAAATTACAGCAATTGTTTCAGTATTTTTATTTTCTTTAAAAAACTTATTTTCCAGTGATTTTTTTTTTGAAAATGGAGACTTTTTTTCAAAAAAAGTTGCCAAAATTGGACGTTTTAGCAGCATAATATGTTCATTGAAAATAGAAAAACAGAACGTAGAGCTATACACACGAATTGTGTTTAAAATATCAGCACTGTAAAAATCACAGCAATTGTTTCAGTATCTTTATTTTGTTTAAAAAAAAAAAAAAAAAAAAAAAAAAAAAAAAAAAAAAAAACTTATTTTCTAGTTTTTATTTCTTTCAAATAGAGACTTTCTTTCAAAAATAGTTGCCAAAATTGAACGTTTCAGCAGCATAATATATAAATTGAGAATAGAAAATCAGAATGTAGTGAATATATTTTTTAATATTAACGTTTATAAATATTTGCTTGTTAATTTATTTGTATTACAGTATAGATTATTTTCATATAATGTTCAAAATAGGTAAATGATTTTTATTTTATCAAAGAAACAAAAGCATGAAGTTAGTTTGATTAGTTTATTTTTTTCTTTACTTTTATCTATCAGCATGTGGAATTCTCCAAATTACTCAGAAAACAGGTAATCAGAGAAAGGTTTATATATTTTTTTTTCTTTCTCCTGCGACGTTAGTGTTTTTACCAGTTTCAAGACCTTAAGAACATTTCTCCTAGAAATAAAAATAGCTATCGTGAGTATCTAATTACTTTTACATCAAGCCGAACTCAATGAAACCGAATGAACATTCCAATGGTATTTTCTTTGATCAGATCAGGAATTCTTCAGTTTAATTATTCAGCACTTGGAAGTATATGTATGGAGTAGTTGAAGAATTAGTTGTTTTGTAAAGTTATCAGACTAATTTCTTTATTTTCTTTATTTGCTATCTCATATCTAATTCTTATTCACTCCAAATTAAAAAATGGTTCATTTCAAAATAGTGTTTTTATTTATTAAAAAAAGATTAAAAATAAATAATCAAAATAATTTGTAATGGGATTATACATTTTCGTTAAATAGATTTTGAAACGCATCTATAATTATTGTTAATAAAATAAAGTGACAAATACATTTTTAACGAGATATGTAATTACTAGTTTGATTGCATTTTTTTATTTTTTGTTTATCGTTAATTATTTCTAACTTTTATACCTGAAATATGAATCATTTAAATAATGATAATAATGGTGATAATAATAATAATAATAATAATAATAATAATAAGGATAATAATAATAATAACAATAAAAATAATAATAATAAGAAGAAGAGAATAGCAAATAATTTATAGCATATTCGATTTTACTTATAAAAACCACGAATCGTCATGCTTTATCCTTTATGTTTTTTTTTTTTCTTTTTATAAAAAATTCTACTTAAACGGCCAATATACAAAAATCTGTTAATATTTTTTAAAGTATGGACATTTTATCTTTTTATTCTCACTACAACTGGATTAAAAAAATCTGTGTGACCTCATCATAAATGTTAATAATAATAATAATAATAATAATAATAATAATAATAATAATAATAATAACAATAATAATGATAATAATAATAAGAAGAAGAAGACGAAGAAAAATTGCAAATGATTTATAGCACGTTCAACTTTACTTATAAAAATAACGAATCGTCATACTTTATCATTTATTTTATTTTTTCTTTTATATAAAAAGCTTCTACTTAAATGGTCAATGTCCAAAATTCTGTTCATATTTCTTAAAGCATGAACATTTTATCGTTTACTGCAACTGAATTAAAAGAAATCTCTGTTACCTCATCATAAATGTTTCTTTTAAGGTTTTATGTTCAATTTTAATTTTTAAAATATTCAAATATCCCGAAATATCTACTATTATTTTGTAAAATTATGTAAGCTAAGATAAAAATTTAAACATCAGTTGCAAAATGTTTCAAATGATCCGTATAAAAACATGCTTTTTTCAAAGAGATTATTCTATGAAAATATTTAAATGATTTACCATATTTTGATATAACTACAAATTATTCCCTTTTTTAAAAAACGTGTTTTCAAATTGCTTGCATAAAACATGTGATTTTTTTCAACATTGATTTACGTAATTCTCTTACGTCATCCCTATTCTGTCAAAGGGCGTACACCAATATGCTCAATTGGTAGGCTCTTTGAGAATTTTCATATGTTCTATAACATTATGCAATTTATGCAAATTGTTGAAAAAATAAATCACTAATTTCTTTTCAACATTGATTTACGTAATTCTCTTACGTCATCCATCTTCTGTCAACGGGCGTACATCAATATGCTCAATTGGTAGGCTCTTTGAGAATTTTCATATGTTCTATAACATTATATAATTTATGCAAATTGTTGAAAAAATAAATCACTAATTTCTTTTCAACATTGATTTACGTAATTCTCTTACGTCGTCCATCTTTTATCAACGGGCGTACATCAATATGCTCAATTGGTAGGCTCTTTGAGAATTTTCATATGTTCTATAACATTATGCAATTTATGCAAATTGTTGGAAAAATAAATCACTAATTTCTTTTAATTCATAATTTTTAAAGATAATATTTTGGAATGCACCATTCATTCGATTCCATTATTTATTCAATGCATTTAACGTATATTTTTCAATTTAATTTATAGCAATGTGTGTTTGTTGATAAGCAGAGATCGATTCTTGGAGAAAATTCATAAAGATTTTCTATTTTCAGCTGTACATTCGGATTTAAATACCGCATTCATTCGATACTCTTACTAATTCAATACGTTTGACTTTTATTTTTGAAAGTCTTAATCTACAACGATAGGTGTTAGTTATAAGTACAGATCAATTCTTTGAAAATATTGATAAGCATATTCTTTTCTGAATGCTTCTCCTGCAGCTTTCTCTCCACATCATATCAGACTACTTGAAAAAACAAACAAAAAAACAAACAAACAAAGAATTACTCGAAGAATTCACATAAGACGTGATAAAATGTCTTCATGTTCTATTCCTCTGTTTTCTTTCTTCTCTTGTATCCCCAGGCCTCAAGAACCGTTTAGAAGCTTGAGACGCTTTCTTACGGAGATTTATAAACTAAGCAAGGATGTTCTTTCAACTCATCTCCAAAAACATTTCAGTAGATTTTTTATCTTGAACCATTTTTTGTGAATTGTTTGCGTCATACTTTTTTTTATGTAAAACTGCTATGTTGAATTCAGATTATGAGTTATGTGAATACATATGTGCAAAATTTTATTCTTAATGATTTTGAAATTCAAAGTGTAACTAGATGTCTGTGGGGGATTTAAAAAATGAAAGCACGTTTGAGAGATTGTCTAACTTCATGTCTTTTAAGAATGCTTTGAAAATCACAGGATGTACTTAATGTACTCGAAAACGAGTAAACAACAATTTTAGATTTTTTAAGCAAATACAATGATTGATCTTCAAAATCTTGTTGTTATGGAATGTTATCTCAATTTTCTTACTTGAAAAACACATTTTCCAGTCGCATTTTTCTTTACTGTTGCATGTTTATTTTCATGTTTTAGTCATAGTGTCATTTTTTAGTCATGTTTTAGTCATTATTTTCAGTCATAGTGAATACTTTCAGTACTTAAAGCAGTCCTGCTCTTTATTTTTCAATTTTATTCTCGTTTACGTTTATTCTCGAATGTCTTAATTCATAATGATAGGGGTTTGTTATAAATACATCGATTCTGATACAATATTGATAAAAATATTTTTATATATTCTTTTCTGAATGCTTCTCCTGCATATTTCTCTCTACATCTTATCAGACTGTTGGAAAAAGCAAAAAATTGCCCGAAGAATTCACATAAGACGTGATAAAATGTCTTCATGTTATATTCCTCTGTGTTCTTCCTTTCTCTTGTATCTCTCCCAGGCCTTAAAAACCGTTTAGAAGCTTGAGATGCTTTCTTCCAGAGATTTATAAAGTTAGCAAGGGTGTTATTTCGTTTCCTCTCCAAAATCATTTCAATAGATTTTATCTTGAACCCTTTTGTACCCTGCTTTCGTCATACTGTTGTTTGATGTAAAACTATAATGTTGAATTCAGATTATGAGTAATATTATTTATTCTATTATTTATTCAATGCACTTAACATATCTTTTTCAAACATCTTAATTTATATCGCTGCTTATAAGTAAAGATCGGTTCTTGGAGAAAATTTATAAAAATATTCTATTTTTACATATACATTTGGATTTCTGTATTCGGATTCGTTCATCCATTCAATACTATTTCTTATTCAATACGTTTAACTTTTATTTTTTAAAGTCTTAATTGATAATGATAAGTGTTTGCTATAAATACAGATCGATTCTTTGAGAATATTGATAAAAATGTTATTTTTTGAATGCTTCTCCAGCAGCTTTCTCTCCATAGCAGAGCAGACTAGTGGAAAAAACATAAAGAATTACTTAAAGAATTCACATAAGACGTGATAAAATGTCTTCATGTTCTATTCCTCTGTCTTTTTTTTTCTCCTGTATCCCCAGGCCTCAAAAACCGTTTAGAAGCTCGAGACGCTTTCTTACAGGGATTTATAAAGTTAGCAAGGGTATTCTTTCATCTCATCTCCGAAAACATTTCAATACATTTTATCTTGAAACCTTTTTGTACACTGTCTGCGTCATACTGTTGCTTGATATAAAACTGTTATGTTGAATTCAGATTATAAGTATGGATTACACATCCGCAAAAATTTATTCTTAATGGTTTTGGAAATTTAAAGTGTAACTAGATGTATGTGGGGGATTTTAAAAATAAAAGTACATTTGAGAGATTTTCTAACTTTGTGTCTTTTGAGAATTTTTTGAATATCATAGGATGTAATTTATTGTTCTCGGAAAGCAATAAATAAACAGCAATTTTAGATTTTTTTTTTATGCATATACAATGATTGATCTTTAAAATCTTGCTGTTACGGTATGTTATCTCAATTTCTTTACTTTTAAAATATATTTTTATGTTGCATTTTGTTTCTGGTTCATGTTTATTTTCATATTTCAAATATAGTAATAGTGAATACTTTTTAGTACTTAAAGCAGCGCCGTATTTTATTCTCTTATGGTTAAATCGCTGAACAACGTTTGGAAATTTTTTTCTCAAGTTATATATTTTTTTAATTAGCCTTTAGTATTTTTTTCGTACACTTTGCAATGACAGAAAACTGAAATAAACGGAAATGAAATAAATAAATCTTCTACTTCCAGGATTTGTACAAGTTTTTATTATTTCAATGGTTCAACGGAATGTTCACTCATCCTTCCACCCCTTCGACGTCGATAAAATGGGTATCAAGCTTGTATGGGACTTTAACCCTTTCGCTACGAGCGTCCTTTACAGAATTTTTAATCTTTTACCACCGGTTTTTCAAAACAGAAATTTTCGCCTAATTGAATCGTTGAAGTGCTAGGATTACATAAGGCAAAGCTTACAATAAAAAATAACTGGTGGGAATAATCGATGATTCTGAGCATCTTATGCGTCACGTATACGTGTCGCTCGTCCCCAAGTTAACACTGAGGGTTTCGCGTTTGGTTGACCACCTAACAGGGTCATATGCTGTTTTTGTATCGTAGCCCAGTAGCTCAGTCTCAGCACGTCGCGCTGCAAGTCTAAGGTCCCAGTGTTAGACTGCGGACTTGGGCAAGGTTCACTCAACCTCCCACCCCTTTGGGGTCGATAAAATGAGTCCCAATCTTGCTTGGGGATTAAACGCTGAGGGTCCCGCGTTTGGTTGACCACCTAACGGAGTCAGACTCCCAACTTCAGCAAGGTTCACTCAATTTTCCACCTCTTCCGGGTCTATAAAATGTGTATCAAGCCTGCTTGGGAATTTTAATTTTAATTTTAATGCCTGAGGAAGACCACTCGGCTGAGAGCGAACCCAGCCGTTGAGCGTTTAATGTCTTCCCCGGCTAGCTCCCCGACACGCAGGGATTAAACATGGCAGTACAAAATGCTGGTCCTGCCGGGCAAAGCCCCACGCGACAGGCGGCAGGAAGTAAAGACAAAAAAAAATTACAATATAGGGTCTGTCGCTGGAACCAGCGTTCCTACGCGACAGGCAGCGACAGACAGGATGATGGAGAAGGTGCGCCTGCACCAGTTGTACAGTCCGCTTGAAGAATAGATGAGCAGTTCAGTGGTATGACTGCACCACTTGTACAGTTCATAGCTGACGGCCCTTTGAAGAGGTGACAGTGCAGGATTTCCACGCGACAAGGAGCGCCACACATTTGCGCTGAAACCCGTGCACTGTAGGAAGGCTGATATAAAATACTGAGCGCCAGTGATGATGTTGCTGAGCATAAGAGTGGTCCCAGTGAAGAGAAGTTAAAAAGCATTATAATTATAAGTGGTAGCTTGCCCCTTAGACTAGAAGCTTGAAGACAAAAAAGTTATGGTTAAGATTAGGATGAACTTAAGAATTATGAGTTAAACAAAGAAAGAGAAATTAATAAATAATTTTAAGACTACAACAAATGCAAAGATTAGGTGAGATTTGAGAGATTGAGTAGAAATTTATAAATTTCTAGTAGCTTATGGTTTAAGACTGGCCTCGTTATTATGTTTATCAGCCAGGATGGTGGCGGATGAGACGGTGAAGATCTGAGGTGCCAAGAAACAGTCAGGGGACAGGTAAAATAGTAATGAGTGGGTTCACCACTGGCCCCACACTCGCACACATCGGTTCTAGACCTTTTAAATTTATATAGATAATTTTTAAAGGGACCATGTCCTGTGAGGAATGCCGTGGTATATGGAGACAAGTTGTACATTTCTCGGGAAACTTTGGGAATGAGATTAGGAGTATGTCTACCTTTTGTGGAGGTGTTCCAGTAGACTTGCCATGCTGGTATGATTTTATCTTTTAGTTCCCTTCTGATGAAAGAAGGGGGAACTGGAAGGGAGTATTCTATTGTTTCAATTTTTGTTGCTTCCTTTGCCAGGCTGTCAGAGGGTCCCTTGACCACCTAACAGAGTCAAATTATGTTGTTTTTTTTAAAAGTCCGGTAGCTTAGTATTTCGCGCGTCGCCCTGCTAAGCTATAGGTCCGGAGTTACACTCCAGACTTGGACAAGGTTCACTTAAACTGTTATCCCTTCTGGATCGATAAAATAAGCACCAAGCTTGCTTCGTAATTAAACACTGACAGTCCAGTGTTATTTTGACCATCTAACAAGGGCATATGACCACCTTAGGGCCCATGGTCAAGAAAACAGAGCTGGGCACAACATACTAAGTTCCTTAATGGTTTTTAGCGCCGCAGAGTTCAGTTTAGTTAGGTTTAGTTTTTATATTGCATTATATTTAAATATTGTATCAGCAGTAAATTACAATTTATTTAACCATGTCGATGTTCAAAAAAAAAACTTAAATTTTCTCATACAGCCTGTAATTTAATTTCTATGAAAGAAATGTTACTAGCATAAAAACAAACGAACAGGGGACGATTCACTATTACGATTTTTGAGAACGCTTTTGTGAGTTGCCTGATCGAAAAATGAAAAAAAAAACATTATTAGGACATGAATGCAATCATACGTAAAATGTACAAATAATGCAACATTCATGCACGACGTAAGGGAATGGTTAATACTCGTTAGGAGTTGAAATGTTACCATTCAAGCAATTTTTTTTGTTTGTCTAAAAGCATTATATTCTAATCTTTAAAGATACTAAAATGCGAGTTAACTATAAATTTTGTTGCAGGTCATAACAATTGTTAAAAAATATATATATATTTCCTTATTGGCCGCATAGACAGGAAGAAAGGAAGAAAAAAAGGAACGAAAAAGGCAATATCATAATTATACTAAATGTTTAAAAACAGCATTAAAGTGTATAAAGAGATGACATGAAGCATCAGATAAACGATGTCCACTTAAAGATATGTTTTACAAAATGTACTCTGAAATTTGATGTTTGTAAATCAATAAAAACGATTTTCAAAGTAAATAAAAATATCTATACACTGAGAAAAATGACACTTTCAAACCTCAGTAAATCAATGTTTTCATTCTGTTATGAAACTTTTTGTTTCAAATATGACGATCCAATGCTTTCAATTCTGAAATACCAGAAATACTCAGAATATTGAAACATGGACATACTCAAAAATAAGCACATAGAAGTCAGTTCATACTCATTTTTGAAACAATGACATACTCATATATGTGCACATGATGTTTTATTCTTGAGTGTGAGCATCTTTTCAGAAATGAGTATATGCATGTTTCATACTTGAGTAATTTTGATTCGGAGCCATTTTGACTATGCGACATACTCACATTTGAGTATTTTTTGCTCAGTTTTGAAAATGTCGTTTATAGAGTGTAGCAAATTTGATGTCGCACCGCCCATAGTAAAGAGTATCCTTGTGGTCTAGCGTTTACCGTCATCATTTTAAAACAGTGGCACTCCATTAGCCTTCATGAGATACACAATGAAATTTCAGAAGGGATAACCTCTACACTCACATACATTTAAAATATATGCATGTTAATATATGCAATTTTCTTTTTATTTAATGTTCATATATGCAATTTTCTTTGTATTTAATGTTAATATATGCAATTTTCTTTTTATTTATAATTTGCTTTTTTTCTTTTGGATATACGTTATCGGTTTTCTTCTTTTATTATAAAAGAAAATTCTAATTTTATATCTGTAGGCATAGATCTAAATAATGCATATTTCTAAGCACTTTTATATAGATTAAACAAAAATACATGAAAGAATGAGCACTAGTAAAGAAAAAATGTTTTCAAATGTAAAACGTAACTCAGAACAAAACTAGATGTTTCTACAAGGAACTCGAAGAAAAAATTTAATCTAAAATTTTGAGTGGAAAAGTTTTTTCCTTGCAAAGATTTTAAGCACAAACTAAGTAAGTTTTATTTTCTACTAATATAATAAAAAATCTTCTCTATTCATTTTTAAAGTACGTTTCTATCATTTAAATTCAAGTTTTCGTTTAACTTTCATACCGCAGATATGAACGAAAGCATCGTGTGCATACCCAGATGCATTTCGGATTTATTTATTAAAAATTTTTAACTTTGTGTGATTCTTGTAAAAAGAATTTCATTCTTCGTATTGCGTACATTTTTTACTTTCCTAAGATATTTTTCTTTCCCATTGAAATTTTGTAACTCTCACACCCTTTTTAAATTGAAAATTCTATTTCCGCTTTATTGCATTTATGTTTCTATATCTGAAAAAGTTCGTACTTTTTTGGTGGAACTATCTCCAGCTGCGACCTATCTCTTAATGCTACGAAAATTGTTAAATATTTCAAAAATATATCCTTTCTGCACATTTTTTAAATTGGTCGAAAATTTTCAAAGCTAGGTTTTTGCATTATTTATGCATTAATGCCATAGAAGAGATAAGTTATAGATGTAAAGGGAAAGGTTATAATTTACATTAATTTTAGCTATTTAAAAATGTTTTATGTTTCTGATTAGTAAAAAGTTATATTTTAGCTAAACATATTTCTTTAAATATAAGAAAATTTAACTCAAGCATTTTCAGATTTTAAACAACTGATTCTCTCAAAGAAAATTACCTATAAAAAATCACTGATTCATATCATATACATTTAGGTATATTATACTAACAAAAAATCGTTTCCAGTTCCATAGTATTTTATAAAATAATTATCATTTTTCTAGCTATCCAGCAATGCAGGGAGATTTAAAAAGCCCTCATAATTAATTAATAACGTAATAAGGGCATTTTTGTTAAATTAATTTTTCGATTTGTTACAATATGAATTCATAGATGTAATTGTTTTAAAGATGTATTTTGTAGGATTTATCAATTCTTTTGATACTTATGTAAAAATACAGCCCTAGTCCCCTCCGCAATCTTTTTCACATTATTAGCCCTTTTACTTTCTTATTTATGTTTTTCATAGGCTAAAGCTTTAGGTATTTCAGAGATTAACTTCCTGACTCGAGAGTAATAAAAGAGATGGTAGTAAAATGAAAGATGGCAATAAGATGAAATTAAAAAAAAAAACGTATTAAAATTTCAAAATCAGTTCAATAATTCACAAAATGGGTCACGGCACACATTTCATGCACATACAGAGTCGCGCCGCATACAGAGTCTCGTGACACATTTGTTTGCCGCTACACTCTGATTAAGGAAGACTGGATTAAGTCATTGAAACTGTTGCTATAATGTAAAAAAGACATGATATTGCTATAAATGACATTAGTTGAAATTAAAAACGAATTTTCAAACGTTGTATACTTTTTATATTTTCTGAAATGAAGGCTCTTTATTTAAAAAAATAAATACAATAAAATAAAATAAAATAAAAATAAAAATATTGACATTAAAGACGTGAGTATAAAACATCACAAATTTATTGAATGGTGTATACAAATGTCCAATTAAAAATTTTATACATACATTAAAATTAAAAATATCGACGTTTCGACCACCTTCTATGGTTATCCTTAGGAAATATTTCTTATATTGCTTCTAAAGTTTCAAATGTGAAAAAGCATCCGTCCGTTGCCACATTATTATTGCCGTCCACAATTAACACAGGTTAAGCTAGTTAATTTTTTAATTTGTGGACGGCAATGATAATGTGGCAACGGGTGGATGCTTTTTCACATTTGAAACTTTAGAAGCAATATAACAAAGATTTCCTGAGGGTGACCATAGAAGGTGGTCGAAACGTCGATATTTTTAATTTTAATGTATGTATAAAATTTTTAATTTGACATTTGTATACACCATTCAGTAAATTTGTGATGTTTTATACTCACGTCTTTAATGTTGTAATGTTTCATGGTGTAAATGTCCAGCATTTATATTAAAACTATTGAGTTGTTTAAAAAGTCCCTTCTGTTTGGGAAAACCAATTCGTACCGTCAAAAGAGATGAGACAGTGGAGACATGAGACAGTGAAACAGTTTAAAATTTCAAGGGGGTTCCCAGTTGCAAGCAACTCCACTCCCTGTAAATGAGTAGTTGTGTATCACATCGTGAAGGAACAAAGTAAAAAAAAAAGCATAAAAATAGCAAAAATGCACTGAAAACAGAAAAAAAAGCTATGGATTGCACCATCAACTTCAACAGCCAATCCGAAATTAGTAAGCTAGCCAATCAAGATTTAGCTTGCGTAGACCAAACAATCAGGAATTACTTCCCGTAAGGCATGGTGACATCACGGCGACGTCACTGTGAAGTCACACTGTGACTTTGTGACAGTCATCGTGACGTCGATGTGAAGTCACTGTGACGTAAATGCGAGGTCGTTATGGCCGTTTTCAAGGCTCTTTGTGACCTCACAATGTGACTACTTTGTGAAGTCACCGTGCGACTTCAATGTGAAAAATGTGACGAATCTGCATCGGATAGGGTGACCAGATTTTACCCGAATCCTATACGGATTGTTCGGATCAAAAAATTTTTTATGGTTCAAGTTTGTGACGTTTGTGACGACACTGCACCGGGTCGGGTGACCAGATTTTACCCGAATACAATCCAGAAACTTCGGATCGATCTTTTTTGATTTGTTTGGCTACAGAATAGATTTGGATTAGTTGTCGTGTGACCTGATTTTCGTGAACCCGATCTGACCCGAGTCGGGTATAATGTTTTTACTGTAAGTCTTGTTCAGAATAGAATCTTGCATACGACCAAGTAACCAGATTTTATCAGAAATTGTGTTACGATACAATTTCTGATGCCGGCTCGGATCTAGAATCATGCACGAATCCGGTTATATACTTCTTGAACATGATTGAATGTCTACTTGAACATGAATGATGGTTGACTGAAACTATATTTACATTCAACCCGTAATCTTACCCTAACCCAACAACAACAACAACAAAAATTCTGTAGGCCCACAACCCGACCGAACCTGATAAATGATTTCGCATAGATTCGGATAACAAGATTTCACCAAATACGGATAAGATCGACCATAAGGATTGGATCGGCAGTCATTTTTTTTATGCAACTCGTATTCAAATTAAAACTTTGCATCTGATTGGGAAACCGGCTAATGTAGCCGTTAAACAAGAAAATTATAAATGTAAAAAACGCATACTAATATAAAAATAATAGATGAATCCATTAAAAATTATAATAAAATTAAATATTTTAATAATATGAAATTCTATTGTGCAAATAAGCACTTTTAAAAATAACTTCGACTTCCATTTGTTTTATGTAACCACCAAAAATGGTGACAATAATTAAAACTATGCTATTTTGCTTTTAAGTATTGAAGTTTTTAAATGTGTATACTTTGCCATATTTCCCCTCGTTCAGTATCACGAAACTTTCTGACACATTTATGAACAAATTTTTAAACGCTTGGCACTTGCATGCCTGATTATTAAAGCGATTTGGAATGAATAGCGTTTTCCATTTTTAGATAAATGAAATGCTTAAGAGCAATTTTGGTCACTTTTTTCCGTTTCTGACGCTGCGCATCGGAAATTCGGTTCAAAACACCGACTTTGATAGTGTTTTCTGAAACCTCTTTTGTCAAAAATGGAAAATGCCATTTTATTACATATATTCTGAATAAGAACACATGCCAATTTCATGTGTTTCCGAATAAAAATGAATTCAGAAATTAGTTATTTTGGATTTGATTACAAATTTAATGAAAATAAAAGTATAGATTTTTAAATAAGCATTGTGAAAAATTTATATTAGGAATCCATTTAAATAATAGATCTACCTATTGTGCGATATTATTAAATAATAAGCATTGTATCAAGCAATAAAACATTTTTCGAAGCAAATGAAATTTAAAACTTCGGATCATAAACGTAAAGAAAAAAATATATATTTTTTTTCTTTACAAATTATTTTATTTATAGTTTTTGATAGAATACTAAATGCAGAGCTTAAATATCAATTTTTACTATAGAAAAAATTCGATAACATAACTGGAAAAATTACCTTAACTGAATAGCTGTTTTATTGTTTCATCAATATTCATTATTTTTTTGCACCTAATATTGACATATCTTGACAACTAAATTTGTAATGAGTTAAATTGTCGCAATTATTTCATATATACCAGAAAATTATTTCTCAAAACCTCCACTAGCTAAGAAATTTTCAAATTGTAAATCAAATATTAATAGTTTTAAAAATTGCAATGTTTTTAATTACAATGAATAACTATGAAAATTGAACTGAGAAACGCAAAATATAAATACATTCCTCGTTATAAATAACACTTTACATTTAGAATATATATTGTTAGTAAATACTTTAAGCTTTTTTCGAAACTCTCTATTTCAAACGATTTAAAACATTAAAGATAAAATTTTATACAAGTGATTAAAAAAAAAATAGATTTAAACATCTTAACATTTAAATAATGCACTATTAATGTACCATTACTAAATATGCACCATTAACAAAACTGCGAAGACATTAAAAGTTACCTGCTAATCTATAAGTAAAACCACCAGTTCTAGGGATTAAGTTTTAATGGTCGTTGACTGCTTCCTTTTCATTGAAAAGGAGACTCAAATCCACTGCTTTAATTTTCAAAGTGTCCAGCTTAGGTGTGTTCATAGATCTGAGATATCAAATATCGCACGCAGATCTTAATAACGCACCCAGCTAGACATAAGGATAGGTTAAAATGGATGATTCACTTTAAAACGTTAATTTACTTTCACGGTATAAATTCCACAATATACTTCCACAAACTAAAAGAACACCACACACTCTAATCCGCCGATGAAATTAATCGTCTGCCCTCAACATCTGCGATCATGATCTGCGCAGTAATGTTTACCGCAAAGTAACATCTAGCAGGTGTTTCCAGAAAAAGAATAGAAAGAAAACAGTTAAATAAAGACATTTCAAATGCTTTATAGTTTATATGGCTGACAAATAACTTCTAATAAAACTATAATATTCTGTTTTTATATGAGAGAGTTTAGTATTCTTGGAAATAAGCTGTGAAAATTTAAATTTTTATATATTTTTTAATCAGTTGCATTTGTTTTAGGCGTCCAAAGTAAACATAAATTTTAAATAAAAATGGATTTAATAGTCTTTATAAAATAATTACGACATAAATATAAATACTATTCTGCAATCAGATTTCCTAAATACGATTTTTTCATTTTTTACTCTATTGAAAAGAGCAGTATATTTAACAGAGGTGATATCTTATTAAGCACTGACCAGTTTTGGAATAAATTGCTATAGGAATGACATATACTTTATGACATATTTTTAATTCGTTTTTGTTCGGAAACGCATGAAATTGGCTTTTGTTTTTATTCAGAAACTCTGTAATTGAAAGACGTTTTCCATTTTTTAGTAAAATCAGAAGATCTTTCAGAAAAGAATGTCAAAGTCAGCGTTTTGAACCAAATACCCGACGTAACAGGGAAAGAAAAGAGAAAAACCAGTCGTCACGTGACACGAATTGCTTATAACTCGATAAGTAATATATTTATCAAAAAATGGAAAACTCATTTCGATTCCAAATTGCTTCCATAGTCAGTCCTGCCCATTTTATGCCTTTGCGTTTAAAAATGAGTCAGAAATTATGTCAGAAAGCTTCGCGTTGTGGAGCAGGTCAGTTGAGAACCACCTTAAATATTCAGTACAAGAAAAATCTTGAACGCGTTCGACGGTCACTCCGAGCACCCCCGATGTCGAACTTGCAAAAATGGTGTCCTCACTTTTTAAACAGAAAGCTGATGATTGGGTTGAGTGGCCCCTCAAAATAATAAGAGATTGGAGATTTTTAAAATATTTTTAGTATCACAAAATTAGCAAATAAGTTCTATGCGGTGGTAGGAAAAAAAATTAAATGTTTGTATTTAAAATGCTAACAAATCTCTAAATCGCTAACAGTTTTATTAGAATGGGAGATCTATTTCTGAATTACTTTCCGCCAAAACTTTCCTACGTTACTAAATATCTATTTAAGGATTTTTACCTGTGTATTATATAGTATATTTTGTTAAATTTCATGAAAATGGCAATGAAAATTGTAAAAAAATATCTGCCTCATATATGTAGACAAATATTTATTTATTATTTTATTTTGGAAATACAATATATTTAAATAATGTGTGACAATGTTTTTATTAATGATTTAGGTACATGACATAATTCAATTCTATATTTTATGAGTTTTTTTCCAAATTCTCTCTCCGATCACACCGTGAAGTCACAGAGTGTTGGCATTTTGGTCATAGGTTTTACGTGACTTATGTGACTTGCAGTGACGTCATTGCAACGTCACAAAAATTTTTAAAGCTGTCAAAAAGTAATTTTCTTCATGCCATAAGATGTTCTAAAGTTTATTTTAAGTTTTCTTTAGATCTTCAAGACGTTCACATTTTGATCACAGTGTGACGTTACAAAGTGGTGTCATTTTGGTCACAGATGTGACGTGACGTACGTGACTCACAGTGACGTCACAATGACGTCACTGTGACTGTGCATGCTATGCGGGTTGTGATTTAAGATCGAAAGAGAATGATAATAATGAATAGATTGAGCGAATTGAATAAAAAAAGGGTAATTTTGAAAAAAAAAGTGAAAAAATGAAGAGAATTGTATGTTTAATTGTTACAAAAGGAGATTCGTTGGCTAAAAAGTAAAGTGAAGCAAAAAAAGCGTAAAGTTACCCCAATTTTTTAAAAAAGGCAGTTTTCATTGCCATACATTTATATATAGTTAAGTAAAGTTTAGCTTTAGCATATGTATAAATTATGAGACATTAGATATAGCAATTAATGTCTAATAATTAAATCATAGAATTTTCCGGTTTAGATATCGGAATTAATGTCTAATAATTAAATCATAGAATTTTCCGGTTTAGATATCGGAATTAATGTCTAATAATTAAATGATAGAATTTTCCGGTACGAACTAACTTTCCAAACAACCTAATATTTTAAATACTAGTAATAAATTTTGCGCATTTTTGATAGAAATATTTCGCACTGACTTGTGTCACAGTGAAAAGAATATGTAAATGATTTAAAATGGAATTCTGCGCCTGTTTTGTCTTTTGCGGCTTATAAAACGAATAAAAAAAAGAAATATTCGGTAAAATAAAAAAATAAATAAATAAAAATAAAAAAAGGAAAAAAAAGAAAATCTTGTAGTAACGTAAACTTTTCCATCTGTTGTTCTGTATCTCTTCCATATTAATATAAACTTTAAAAAAATATATACTACAGGGGAACACTCTATTTATTTATGTTTTGATCTATGAATCACTCTGAAAATGTTTCTAAAAAGTTCCACTTGAATGTCGAACAAAATGCGGGCACTTACAATTCAGAATACATTTGAATTTCATTGTTTTGTTGAATAAATGGTAAATTTGTGACTGATACGGGCTTCGCTTGATAAAATCTTTAATTTATTTAATTTATGAAAAAATATATTTATGGAGAGAGTGAACCAGAACATGCGTATAAACTCAAAACGAAAGATCATTTACAATTTAAATTTTTTATTTTATTTTTTGTATTGCAACGCATAGGCAGAATTGATGCGCAAGGTTGTCAACTTAACAATAATTTCCAGACCATCTTGTTAATTTGACCTATGTTAAATAAACATGTTTAAAACCAGAAATTTTATATAAAAAATAGAAATAAATAAAACCTCCAAGTAACAATGTCTCTTTTAGATATTTTTTCTCGTTCAAAGCTTGTGTTTGTTTTATATTGCACATATTGGTATCGTTCTCGAAAATTATCGTTAAGTTTGTGACATGCGGGTTCATGATAACCCTGGACCAGCTCAGTAACTTCTCAATTTTTAAGGTAAAATAACAAATATTTTATCCAAAATCAAAAGGGCGAGAACGATGGATGAGTATCACTTCCAGAATTTCGCCTGTACTGATAAATACTTTTAGAATAAGCCCAGTAAAAAAATACATTTCACTATACACTAGTCACTTGAATCAGATGAGAAAATAAAACTTTGCATTTACGGCTTGACGCTCGATGAGACACTTCGATAACTACTTCACTACACTAGAAATATCCACGGATGTGATGTACAATCCTTCTCAAACTTCTTTACAGCTGCACTAAAACACCTATAATAATGACAACCCTTTGCCACTGAAAGCACTTTATTTGTAATAACAAACTAAAGCTCTTCAACTGGCAAGCTCCGACTCCATGTACCACTGAGGGCGAGATGCATCCACATCTACTGCTACACACACTTGATTCTCGTTAAATACGATTGCCGATCGACCAAGAAAGTCAAAATTTGCATAAAATAGCTGCAAAGCGCGAGAAACTCACAAATTCCGAAGTACACATGCATTCGTCGAAAGTTAGAGTAAAACAGCATACAGATGTCGTTGCACTCACAAAAAATGTTAGATTGACAATATATTCAGAATCAAAACAACGACTGCCTTTATGAGAGAATCGCTAGTCCACGACAAGTTGTCACCTTTCGTTTTGATACTAGAATGCGGTTTTCGAATGTGAACAAATAACAGTTTTCTTAACAATAGCGTTTTAATAGCTATTGGTTTAGTTTTAATAACTAATGTTTGGGAACGAAAATGAAAAACATATATAAGATAAATGCAAGCATTAATTAAAATTCTCACAATAAACTCATCCTCCGAATTTTCGTAGCAGGGCAGTGTCTAAACGGTAATATCTAACATCTTTAATCCGCAACATTCTATTGGTGCTACCAATCCAGTATTTATGTTAATTGCAAATTTGAACAAATAGCATCAGATCACATTGTAAAAATGTGTACAATTAATAATGTTTAAATTACAGTATTGTTAAACTATGCAGTTTAAATAAAAAATTACATTTTCATTTTGTCTTTTTCTCGCGTTTGTGAGTCGCGACAGTCCAATTCTAAATGTAATAATAATAATAATTATGTGTTCTAACACGCCATAAATTGTTTATGTTAATTTTATGTTGAGTAACAATTGTTAACAAAACCTGGAACTAATAAAATGCTCTCAAAATAAACGCCATTTTTTTACTTTCAATCTATTTTTAAAAATATAATTCGACCATGATAAGTTGGCTTATACCTCGAAAAGTTTATGACGCTTTGGTGCTGCCGAAAAGAAAGTAGCAAAAGTGACGCAGGTAGTGCAGAAAACGTTTTCTTTAATGAAAAACTAGATTTTATTAGTTTCTATTTCAGTTTGTCACCATAATCAACGAATACATTTGTGTAAAGTTGCGTAGCTCGCAAGCCAACTTATCGTTATTAAACAGTAATTTTACATAATTTTGTCTGATGTCGTTTCTTACTAGCACACGTGATTTCTAACTGTTTAATATCGAATATTTATGACTGTTCAGGTTTGATATAATTGTATTTTTTGTGACTTCCTGACAAAATAATATTAATTTTAATGTTAATATTAATGCTGTTAATCTATCATATAGTCAGTAAAGCACGTTCGTTGAATATAGAAATGTTTACTTGAGAATTGGTCGCATCCGGAAAATCTACATTCGAGATTGAGAGAAGTGATTATTACACTAAACAAACTACTGGGAAACGTTTCCGAAAATCAGTAGCAGCAATAGAAACTCAGTTTTTTAATAAAAATAAGTAAAACTTTTTTAAATCTCAAAAAGATACTAGTTTCTGAGATTTCTAAAGATAAAGAACACTTTTCGTAATCGTGGATAAGGAAGAGGTTATTGTAGTATATTTTTGTTTGTAATTATGTTATATTTTCCTAGATAAGGAACATTAGTCTTTCTTTATAGTGTTCGTAAAACTTCCAATTACGTAAATAAGGCAATTCATAACTTTAATGAATTGCCTTATTCTTCCTCTGCTCTTCCTTTATTAATATTAATAAGAATAATAGTAATAATACTTTTGAAAAAGGTAATGATACGACCATACCTCATGCGGTTGTATCATTTCATTTATTCTACGTATTTCAGAAAAGGAAATTCTACATAATATAATTGGAAAAATTGTACAAGATAAATCATATCGGATTTAGCAAAATCAACTGTATTTTATAAATCAGATTTACTGAGACTAGAGTTTCCTTCCTCATTATAAATGAAACCAGTTTGAGTGTAACGTAATCCCATTTTGTTTTTTCTACTCCCATACGAAAAATCCCTGTCCGCCATAATACTGATCAAAAGCCTAAGTAAATCCAACTCTTGGTAAATCCAACTCTCTCACCATTTTACTCTCTCAGCGTTTACATTAATATTTAAGGAGCAACAGAAGTTTGTCCACAGCTGTGGGAAAGTTTTTATAGAAAAGCAGAATGTTTTTCGAGTTTGAGAAAGAGAAAAGAAGTACCACTGAGATTCAAAAATAAAGCATAAATCTCTTTTAACTCAGCAAAAGTAAAACAAAAAAAAAATCGGAAACGTCATTTAAGTTTCTTTCAAGAAAAATACAGACTGAATGTAATGAGAAAAAAACTTATAATTCGGAAGAAGTTGATAAGGTAAAACTCCTTTTTTTTTTGGTAAGAATTTAGAAAGTTTAAATGTAATACTTAAAAGTGAGAATATCTATACATATTTATGTCCTTAAGCATCTGTACATAAATTAGAGATAATAGCCAATTTCATAAACTTTTCTCTGAACAGTATGATTGAGTTCAATCATGTGTCAAAATCAGAACAAAAGGTTCTAAAAAACAGAAATATTTATTCTATATTGCTTAAAAACAGGACAATGTATATATAATTTTGTGTAAAAATGTATATAATTCAAAAATGTATATAATTCAAAAGCTTCGTATTTCTCTGTTAATGAATTGTTGATTGTAAAATACCCGAAAGCTTTTGAATAAAGTAATCTTATTAACATTTTTCATATAAGATGTAAAATCTCAATTTCAAGGTACTAAAGAAAAAAAAAACCTTTTAACTCAATAAAAAAAAAATAAACGACACAAAAAACAGATGTATTTTATAATTCCGATTTTCTACTGTTGGATTTGCCTTCGTCATTATAATGGAATTAATTTTGAGTATAAAATAATAAAAATAGAGAAAAAAAAATACTGATTAAATATGCTGATATATTTTTCCATTACCTAAAAATTTCAATTACGTAAATGAGTCAAAATTTCATATTCACAACTTTCTTCATTAAGGATTCTTCATTAAAGAATTCATTCTTTAATAATATTATTAATATTAACAGTAAGAATGTTTTTGAAAAAGATAATGATAGGATCATGTTTAGTGCAGTTATACCATTTCATTTACTCTATGTATTTCAGAAAATAAAATCTTGTATAATACAATTGGAAAAATTGTGAAACATAAATCAAATCAAATTTAGCAAAATCAACTGTATTTTATAAATCAGATTTTCTGAGACTAGTGTTTCCTTCCTCATTATAAATGAATCCACGTAATCCCAATGAGTTACATTCTGTTTTTTTTTTCTACTCCCAAACGAAAAATCCCTGTCCGCCATAGTACGAACAAAAGCCTAAGTAAATCCTACTCTTGGGTATTTTACTTTTTCAGCGTTTACATTAATATTTAAGGAGGAACAGAAGTTGTCCACAGCTGTGTGAAAGTTTTTATAGAAAAGCAGAATGTTTTTCGAGTTTGAGAAAGAAAAAAGAAGTATGACTGATTTTTAAAAATAAAACATAAATCTCTTTTAACTCAGCAAAAGTAAAGCAAAAAAATCGAAAACTCCATTTAAGTTTCTTTCAAGAAAAATACAGACTGAATGTAATGAGAAAAAACTGATAATTCGGAAGAAGTTGTTACAATAAACTCCCTTATTTTCGGTAAGTATTTAGAAAGTTTAAATGTAACACTTAAAGTTAGAATATCTATCTATCTATATATATATATATATATATATATATATATATATATATATATATATATATATATATATATATATATTGGGTTGTTCGGAAAGTTGGTTCGTACCGTAAAATTCTATCATTTAATTATTAGACATTAATTCCGACATCTAATGTATAATAATCGAAGGGCAGAATTTTCCTGCATGAATTGGTTTTCCCAGGTAGAGAGAAATTTCCGAACAACCCAAGAAATCTCTAACATCCATAACTATCTGTAGATAAATAAGAAATAAAAGCCAATTCTCTAAAATTTTCTCTGAAAAGTATCACGGAGTTCAATCCCGCGTGAAAATCACAACAAAAGTGTAAAAAAAAAAAAAAAGAAAAAAATATATATTTATTCTATATATTGCTGAAAAGGAAAAAAAATGTGCATAATTCAAAAACTTCGTATTTGTTACTTAATGAAATGTTGATTGTAAAATACCCAAAAGCTTTTAAATAATGTAATCCTATGAACATGTTTCATTTCATACAGGATGTATAATTCTAATTTCCACAACGTACTGAAAAAAAAACTCAATTGAAAATACATAAATAACATAAAAACAGACGTAGTTTACAATTCAGATTTGCTTATGTTGGAGTTTCTGTCCTCATTATAATGGAATTATTTTTGAGTATAATATATATATATATCTCTATATATATATACACAGATAGATAGAGATAGATAGATAGATAGATAGATAGATAGATAGAGAGAGAGAGAGAGAGAGAGAGAGAGAGAGAGAGAGAGAGAGAGAGCACGTATGTAACACTTAAAGTTAGAATATCTATATACACTGCTCAAAACAATTAAAGGATATTGCAGTTTTAGGTGGATTTTGTATCTGGGAAACTTTTTAGCTGATTGATACATGGTCGACAGACATAGTAGGTTATATGAGAATAAATTACACATGTTTGGCAGAAAAAAATGCATTTTATTGCGCATTTGTGTACAAAAGGAAAAAAACACAATTTGTGCATATGAGAAAAAAAGAATAAGAAAAGGTGTTTTCTTCAAAGAAAATCATTTTCAGTAGGGGGTATGGTTTCCACGGGCGGCCAGCAACGTTGAACACCTTTGAGGCATGGACTCAATGAGGCTATTAATGACGAGTTGGGGTATTCTGCCCCACTCTTCCAGAAGAGCTCTTTCCAGTTCTTGAAGAGTTTGTGGGGGTTGTTGGCGGCCAGAAACTCGTCTTCCTAGAGCGTCCCAAACGTGCTCGATTGGATTCATGTCTGGAGAACACGCTGGCCATTCCATTCGAACGATTCCTTCCTCGAAAAGGAAATCCTCCACCAGGTTTGCACGATGTGGCCTGCAGTTTTCGTCCATTAAAATGAAGTTATCTCCGATTGCTGCAGCGTAAGGGACTACAATAGGTCTGAGGATCTCATCCCTCTATCGGCGACCAGTCAGAGCTCCATCTCGAATGATGTAGAGGTCAGTGCGCCCGTCAATGGAGATGCCACCATACACCAACACTCCTCCACCGCCAAATCTGACACTTTCGTGCACGAACGCAGGATTATTCCTACTGCCACGGTCCCTCCAGATGAAAATACGCCTATTATCCGGATGCACAGAAAAACGGGAATATTGCTCCATTCATTTCTCCTCCAGTTGACATGCTCGGTTGCCCACTCCCTGCGGTCGCGACGATGCCTTGATGTTAATCTAACACATACCATCGGTCGGCGAGCATACAGACCTACAGCATGGAGCCGGTTTCGGACAGTCTGAGTTGAAATTGTGGTGCCTGTAGCCGAGCGAAGGTGTTGTTGGAGAAGAGTAGCGTTCATGTTTCGGTGTCTCCGAGCTGTTAACGCTAAATACCGATCTTCATTGGGCGTTGTTGCCCGTCTACGACCTTGCCCTGGTCTTCGGCCTGCACATCTACTCTCCAAGAAACGGTTCCAGATCCTGGAAATGACACTTTGTGACACTCCAATGGCTTGCGCTACTTCGGCTTGAGTTTGGCCCCCTTCTAACCTACCAACAATTCCCCAAGCTTCTGAATCTGTCAAATGACTTCGCTGAGACATCGTACTCATCGAAACAAAGCAATCACTGAATGCCGATCATCCTTGTCTTCATTCTCTTTTATCCAGTTGAAAGTCAAATTTCATTCGCTGCCGCTGAAGCTGCGTTTTTGACGTCGAACTCAAAATTTGCATACTCCACAGTTTGAAAACCAGAAAAATTTGCATTTGTGATTCTCTTCTTCTATTTTCGGCAAAAAAAATTTCGTTTATATCTTTATTTTATATAAAACTTCAAATATCCTTTAATTGTTTTGAGCAGTGTACATCTGTTGGCTTGTTCAGAAAGTTCTTTCAGTTTGGGAAAGTTGGTTCGTACCAGAAATTCTATTATTTAATTATTAGACATTAATTCCGATATCTAATGTATAATAATAATTGATGGGCAGAATTTTCCGGTACGAATTGGTTTTCCCAAACAGAGGGAACTTTCCGAACAACCCAAGAAATCTATAATATCCATAAGCACCTGTAGATAAATCGAAGATAAAAGCCAATTCTCTAAAATTTTCTCTGAACGGTATGAGCGAGTTCAATCACGTGTGAAAATCACAACAAAAGTGTAATAAAAAAAAAGAAAAAAAAAACATTAAAAAAAACATATATTTATTCTATATTGCTTAAAAGAGAAAAAAAAATGTACATAATTCAAAAGCTTCGTGTTTCTCTCTTAATGAATTGTTGATTACGAAATACTCAAAAACATTTAAATAATGTAATCCTATTAACATGTTTCATTTCATACAGGATTGTATAATTGTAATTTCGACAACGTACGGATTTTTTTTTTTTTTAACTCAATTGAAAATACATAAATAACATAAAAACAGACGTATTTTATAATTCAGATTTGTTTATGTTGGAGTTTGTTTCCTCATTATAATGGAATTAATTTTGAGTATAATATATATATATATATATATATATATATATATATACAGTGGAACCCCGATTTTACGTTTTTCACGGGGCCAGCAGAAAAAAACGTACGAAACGGGAAAACGTAAAATCGGGGTCAAATAGAGAAAAACACTCCAAGAAAACAAATTATACAAAATTAAACGTACCAATACCATATTAGTATTTTAAAAAGTCTGTTATTTATTGCGTTTCCTTTTTAAATGTAATTTCACATATACTATATTTGCAATACATGCAAGTTTTTGCTTTTTTTTTCCCTTAATTTTTATGTTCAGTTAAAATTTTTTTTAATTTTTAAACTCGCAATGGCCTCTGCCGATTGGGGCACAATGTCTTTTGGATCTTCATCAATAGCATCCTCACTTCAATATTGCGAAATCAAATCGGAAATAGTCTGAATGTCTGTGATAGCGTTAACATCCTTATCGCAATCAAGGTACTCATCAACATTGATATCTACAAGTATAAATTCATACTCTTTTGTCTTAAATAAAGAGCTTTTCCAGCGGCGCTTCACTGTTAATTACGGATTTTGAAAATTCTCCCTTCAGAAAAGCATTTGACATGCATTTTTCATCTACACCATTCCACGCCGATGAGATGAAATGAAATGCATCCAGCGCATTTAGCTTTGTTTTCTAAGCATCTTGAATCTCAACTGAATCAAGTGAAAAAATGCCTTTTCTTACCAGTTGCTTTCTATAATGCATTTTGGAGGATCTGTTTATTCTCAAGTCACGTGGCTGAAGTGAACTGGGGTGGGGAAAATTCTATTCGCATATTCTTCAAATTCAGATTAACATGAGTGCACTGGTCTACGAATAAAATTATTTTTCGTTTTTGTAAGCTCATTTTTATATTCAATTTTCTTACAAAATCTTCAAAAAGATTTAGGGTCAGCCAAGCATTGTGGTTGTTAATGTTTTTGAAGCACATGGATTTATACTTGGATCTTGAAGTTCTTGAATTTACCAATCACAAAGGGTCTTAGCTTCTCAGTTCCGTAATAACAAAACTGTTAATCGTACTTTTGATAGCTTCCGACTGTGCCATGTTTCTCCTTTCACAGTGTATGTTCTAACAGGGAAGAGATAAAAAAAAAATCCGATCTCATCTGTGTTAAAGATGGCTGTTTTGAGTAATTAAACACAAGAGAAGTTAAAGCTTTTGTCCATCCATTCCTCAGCGACCGCAGTATTTACTCCATCTGCCTCATTACAAATAAACTTGTAACACAAATTATACCTCTTCTTGAATCTGTCGATCCAACCGTTGGATGCCATGAAATTCTGCATTTCAAGTCGAGAAGAAACTTCAAGAGCCTTTTCTTACAAAATTGAGCCATTGATTGGAATCTTGGCTGCACGGGCTTGTTTAAACCACTCGTATAAAATCTTTTCCAGTTCCTTAAAAGGAGAGGTTTTCAATGTTTTTATTTTCTTTGACAAATATCCCAGTTTTTCAGATTTTAATTTCACAGATACCTCTTGTTTTAGGATGGTTTATAAAGTGGTTTATAAAGTCAGCGATACCGAACGATTTTACGCGATCCACTTTAATTCCTTTGGAAACTGGATTTTTCGATAATTTCTGCCTTTTCGGCTACAGAGAAACATTTTCTTTTAGACATCCTACTTTTTACTGACAATCACTAAGAGATAGCAAAAGAAAGCCCCCCTCACCCCCCTTCGATATCACATGACGCAGGTTTGGTCAAGTGCTGATAGACGAATAATAGTTCTTCGTTACTTTGAACTGTTTTTGGTAAGAAACAACCAGTTGACCAAGTGGAAAGAATTTTTGTTCTTTTGAAAATTTTTCCATGAGTGAAAAAAGATAAAATTTCCTGAGGTACCTCGCCTAACATGACGTACCAAGCGGCAAACGCTAATAGTAAATAACGTAGAATCGAGGTACTTTTAATATTATCGGAATAGGAATTTTTTGGGACCGACGAAAAATAACGTAGGAAGTCGGATAACGTACAAAACGGGTTACGTAAAATCGGGGTTCCACTGTATACATATATATATATATATATATATATATATAGAGAGAGAGAGAGAGAGAGAGAGAGAGAGCTGTTTAATTAGGTAGATATTTTTTCACAATCCTAACTCTAAGAAATTCTTCATTTAATAATATTAATAATATTTTTGAGGAAGATAACAATAGAACCATGCTTAATGCAAATCTATCATTTTATTTATTCTATGTATTTCAGAAAAGAATATCCTGTATAATACAATTGGAAAAATTGTGAAAGATAAATCAAATCAGATTTAGCAAAATCAACTGTATTTTATAAATCAGATTTTCTGAGACAAGATTTTCCTTCCTCATTACAAATGAATCCAGTTTGAGTGTACTGTAATCCCAATGAGTTACATTCTGTTTTTTTTTCTACTCCCAAACGAAAAATTCCCGTCCGCCATAATACTGATCAAAAGCCTAAGTAAATCCAACTCTTGGGTATTTTACTCTTTCAGCGTTTACATTAATATTTAAGGAGGAACAGAAGTTGTCCACAGCTGTGGGAAAGTTTTTATAGAAAAACAGAATGTTTTTCGAGTTAGAGAAAGAGAAAAGAAGTATGACTGAGATTCAAAAATAAGGAATAAATCTCTTTTGGTTCAGCAAAAGAAAAAAAAAACTGAAACGCCATTTAAGTTTTCCTCAAGAAAAATACAAATTGTATGTAATGAGAAAAAACTGATAATTCGGCAGAAGTTGTTAAAATAAACTCCCTTTTTTTCGGTAGGAATTTAGAAATTTTAAATGTATAACACTTAAAGTTAGAATATCTCTATATATCTATTGGGTTCTTCGAAAGTTCTTTCCGTTTGAGAAAGTTGGTTCGTACCGGAAAATTCTATCATTTAATTATTAGACCTTAATTCCGATATCTAATGTATAATAATCGACGGGAAGCATTTTCCTGTACGAATTGGTGTTCCAAACAGAAGAACTTTTTGAAAAACCCAGTATATCTATAATATCCATAAGCATCTGTAGATAAATAAGAGATAAAAGCCAATTCTCTAAAATTTTCTCTAATCCGTATAATTGGGTCTAATCACATGTGAAAATCACAACAAAAATGTTAAAAAAAATCATTAAAAAATACATATATTTATTCTATATTGCTTAAAAGAGGGAAAAAATGTACATAATTCAGAAACTTCGTATTTCTCTCTTAATGAATCGTTAATTGTAAAATAACAAAAGCTTTTAAATAAAGTAATTTTATTAAAATGTTTCATTTCATACAGGATGTATATTTTTAATTTCGACAACGTATTGAAAAAAAAAATAACTCATTTGAAAAGAGATAAATAACATAAAAACAGACTTATTTTATAATTCAGATTTACTTATGTTGGAGTATTGGAGTTTCTGTCCTCATTATAATGGAATTAATTTTAAGTATAATATATATATATATATATATATATATATATTATACTCAAAATTAATTCCATTATGGGCTGAAGGAACCATAATATATATATATATATATATATATATATATAGAGAGAGAGAGAGAGAGAGAGAGAGAGAGAAAGAAAATGGTGTTTAATTAGGTAGATATTTTCACAATCATAACTCTAAAAAAGTCTTCTTTAATAATATTAATATTATTTTTGAGAAAGGTAACAATAGAACCATGCTTAATGTGAATCTATCATTTCATTTATTCTACGTATTTCAGAACAGAATATCCTATATAATACAATTGGAAAAATTGTGAAAGATAAATCAAATCAGATTTAGCAAAATCAACTGTATTTTATAAATCAGATTTACTGAGACTAAAGTTTCCTTCCTCATTATAAATGAATCCAGTTTGAGTGTACTGTAATCCCAATGAGTTACATTCTGTTTTTTTTCTATTCCCATACGAAAAATCCCTGTCCGCCATAATACTGATCAAAAGCCTAAGTAAATCCAACTCTTGGGTATTTTACTCTTTCAGCGTTTACATTAATATTTAAGGAGGAACAGAAGTTGTCCACAGCTGTGGGAAAGTTTTTATAGAAAAGCAGAATGTTTTTCGAGTTTGAAAAAGAGAAAAGAAGTAGGACTGGGATTCAAAAATAAAGAATAAATCTCTTTTGGTTCAGTAAAAGTAAAAGAAAAAAATCGGAAATGCCATTTAAGTTTCTCTCAAGAAAAATACAGACTGAATGTAATGAGAAAAAACTGATAATTCGGAAGATGTTGTTAAAAGTAAAATTCCCTTTTTTTTTTCGGTAAGAATTCGGAAAGTTTAAATGTGACACTTTTAAGTTTGAAATCGTATTTTAAGAGAATATTTTTCTAATAAGTATGTTTTTTAAACTCTTCCATTGTGATGAAAATTTTAAACTCTAGTAATGTATATAGTCGATATCTACAAATATACTATTTTAAAATACAGAAATTTAAACTTTCAAAATATGCACGAATCTTATTAATAATTATTTTAATGACATAAATGTTAATCGTATGTTAGGTAGTATGTTAGGAAGGTGCACTTTTAGCAAACGAAATAAATACGTATGTGTAATCTGTATCTGTAATCTGCTAATGTTTTAACACTATTCTGAGTTGCACATGTTCGAAAATTGTATCCATCGTATAAGGTTAATATATATATATATATATTATCTGCGTACATTTTTGCGTGTTAAAAACATAAATCTAAAAAAAAAAAAAAAAAAAAAAAAACTAAAAAAAAAAAAAAAAAAGAATTATTTTAAAAATCGATGTATTAAATTTTACAAATTTCAAAACTTACTTTCTCACTGATGAACAGAGGAGACGTACGCAATGTTGACCTTATAGGGGCAAAATACATGAATATTAAAGCAAATAGGAGGTAGGTGTGGCCAGGTATACGTGATCAAGTCTACTATTTAGAGGAACTTGTGTCCACAGAATGTTCTAGACCAGCGGTTCCCAACCTGGGGTACGTGATAGAATAGTTGGGTGTACGTAAAAATTACATCGGTAATGGCGGATAACGCAAAAAATATAACTGAAAATGAAAACTGAAAAATAAAAATCAAATTCTTTTGTTTATAAAGAGGCATTTGTGTAAAAGTAAAATGGGATATTTGTATAAAATGAAGGAAAATGCCTAAGCTGAGTAACTGGTTGATTATTTGTTGCCTTTATCTCCGCCCACTTCTAATAAAATCTTGTGATTTCGCATGAGTCTCTCTTTTTCTTCTTTTCTTTCTAGTAATTCTAGAAATATCTAGATAGAACATGAATCACATCGGGGCTTCAGGTTTCGATGATTTCGTTTAAAATCCATTTGAAAGCAGATCATCATTTTTGTGTCGGCTGGTCAACATTAGCATAAACTCCTTAACATGCATTGCTTACTTTTGGGTGAAATTCAGAATTCTGGAGATAACTTGCTTCTAACATTGGTAAACTAGCATAAGATCATCACTAATGAACGAAGACAAAAGTATTTAGGAGGTTTAGGGGAGAAGGGGTACGCATAAATTAAAAGTCTAAACAAGGGGTACGTGAGAGAAAAAAGGTTGGGAACCGCTGTTCTAGACTGTGAATTTATCTGAAAGTGCCAGATATGACATAATCACAACATCGAGGGTACACAAATCTCAATAGGCAGCTGCATTAAGCAGCGGCAGTAGTTCAGGTCATCTATTCGAGTTTAGACGAGATAGTGTTATGAAGGTTTTTGTTTAAGGAACTTTAGATTTCTGTTTTGGAACAGTTGTTACTAAAATTTATTCTATATTATACTATAACAATTTTCGTAAGAGAGTTTATGTGCATCTGTAAATTTCTAGTATTATTATTATTATTATTCAGAATTTTCCTGAAATATATATAGTGATAATTCGGTTAAAAAAATACATAATTCATGAGTCAGATTCGTTAGCCGCGATCATCGTTAACTAAAACATGATTTCCCCTCAAAAAAAAAAAAAAAAAAAAAAAAAAAATCCTATAAAGAAAGGGGAAAAAAAGGCAATTTTTCCACTTTATGTTAGCATGCGCTTAAAATATTCGCTAGCCGAACACATATCAATTAGCCAGGGATGCAAAAATCTAGGCGCCAATGGACCCATTCCCACCACTAAATTAGTATTCTTCGCCTAATAAGAACATTGATTAAATTTAGGCGAATTATACTAATAAAATTTGACGAAGAATACTAATAAAATTTAGTGGTGGGAATCAGCCCATTGGCGCCTAGATTTTTGCACCCCTGCCATTAACATAGGCAGATAAACAGTCAAAAGAATCTTCATTAACTAAAACATTCGTTAGCTAAAATATTCGTTAGCGAAGGCATTAGTTAACTGGGATATTTTACGACTTTTACGATTGTTCTATTTGGCTTTCAATTTACACGAAACCCGTAGACGGTATAATATTACACAAATTTATTTGAATTATTTTGAAAACTTAAATGAATACTAAATTTTCATCTGAATTCATGATCATATTAAACAAATTTCAAATAAAATTTATGAGTATTTATATGTATTAATAGAGTGCAGAAAAAAAGTCATTTTATAAATCGATGAACTGATCAAATAAATTAGCTCTAGTACTTATATTTTTTTAATCTCATATTCACTGAACGAAATATCTGAATTGATTTGCAAATCTAATGAACTATTAAAACAAATGTAAAGTCTTCATTATTTTTAATTAATTCCCACAATGATTGTAAGGATAATTATATTTTACATTTCGATGGAAATAATTTGAGTCTGATTTGTTACATAGAAATTCTAATTAAAATTTTATCTTATATATTTGATCCAATCATGCTCATTGCTTTTTGTTTCAAGTAAATTGTTTAAAAATAACAAATAAAACCCTGCTTCTTTTTAATTATAATGTACATAACTTGTAAGTCTTCAAAAAATAAATAAAAATAAATATTATTTCGTTTACTTTAATTAAGTTTTAATGACTCAGTTTCATGATTTTTTTTTAAAGATTAAATTTTAGTTCTGTAATGGGATGTTTAATTTTTAATTAATTTTTTTTTTAAGAATAGGAAAAAAAAGTTTAGCTAGATTAATGAATGCGATTTTTTAAGCTTTGAAGCGTTTTGGGTGATTAATAAAATATATAAATTATTCAAAGTATATTTAATTATGTTTTACTATTAATTTGCCTTAAACTACAGACTATTTTTTTTAATGAAATTGTTAATATAATTAAGTTAAATAGCAAAATGCAAAATGAAGTTTTGTTAAAAGTATTTGCTTTTATGTATATTGATCTCCTTTTTTAACAAATTCTGCTAAAGGCTTTTAGCGGCAGCCACAAGCTAATTAAATAACTCCTCACCATTAGAATTTTCTTTAAAAAGTCAATAATTTTATGACTCCACCATTTTCTTTAAAAAGTTTGACGAAACATTTTATGTGTTTCATGTTACATGTGATTAAAATATACATAAATTATTCAAGTACATTTAATTATGTTTTACTTTTTTAAACTACAAAATACTATTTTAATGAAATTACTAATATAAACATGGTATGAACGACGGCAAATTGAAGTTTTCGTAACTACATTTGTGCTTTTATGCACATTGGATTTTCATGTCGCTATTTAACAAATTCTGTCAAATAGTTTTAGTTGCTGCCACAAGCAAATTAAATAACTCGTCATTGTTAGAATTTTGTGCCACTGGAATAATTTGCTTTAAAAATCAATAATTTTATGCCTGACATGCAATATCTTTTAAAATCGTTGACGAAACATTTTATGTTCTATGTTTTGATTATGTATGATTAAAAAATACATAAATAATTCAAAATACATCTAATTATGTTTTATTATTAATTATTTTTAAAGTACACACTATTATTGTAATGAAATTTTTAATATAAGCATGTTATATAAGACAACAAAATGAAGTTTTCTTAATTTGTGCTTTTATGTATATTCGATTTCGATGTTTCTATTTAACAAATTCTGCCAAAGTATTTCACTGGCAACCACAATACTGATTTGAATTATCGGAAGATTTTATTAATTTGATTTTTTGCATTGTTATAATTTCTGTGTATAGTAAATTAATATGTGTTAAAAATTAGTTTTACTGTGTTGTAAAATTTCCTTGCACTTTAAAAGTATCAACCCGAGATATTTTTATGTGTAATTTATTCATTAAGTTTCAAAAAATGCATGTATGTTACTCCTTATTGTGTACTGCTATTTATGTTGTATAAATCTTTTGAATATATTTCTTTTAAATGCTAAAAGGTGTAAGTAAGTAGGAGCATATAGCTAATATTAAGTATAATGGAAAAACCACAGCCCTTGCAAGATTATATTAAGAAGAAACCATCCATATAAATTTCAGTGAAAGTAAAATATTTTTTCCCTTCAGTCTATAATATACATCCATAATAAGAGAAACCATGCAGATACTAACACGCAAAAATACAATATGTAACGATACAGCATCTTTTAACTTGCCGAAATTGTGGCTCAAGTTACTCCATGGTTACAGATATAAAAATAAATAAACAATCAAGTAAAAATAAAAGATAAGGTTGCATTATTTTTAAAAAAGTACATGAAAAATAAATGATAGCATTTTAAATAATAACTTCAAAAACCGTGCAATTATGGAATATTCTCATCTATTTTTGAAAATTGCTCGGAGTGAACAGAAACATGCCAAACAACCTAATAAAAGTTATTTTATGTTGTTAATGTACGTTACTCTTTGTTGTGTACTGCAATGTATGTTGTATACATTTTTTGAATATATTTCTTTTAAATGCTAAAAGGTGTAAATAGGAGCCTATAGCTTATATAGGAAAACAGCAGGATAGGAAAATAGAAGCCTTGGAAAATAGCAGCCTTCCTATTACACCGTGTCCCAAAAGTTTAGACAATCAATAAAATTTGCATTAACATAAAAAGTAATAAGGTACAATTTAAATTCGTGAGATAGGTAATAAATAAAAGCAGTTTTGTTGATATACACATATAAATTATGATCAAAGGTTTGAAATTATAAAATATACATTAAATTATGTAACAATGTGCTGTCCCAAAAGTATAGACACAATACAGCATTACATGCTTTCTTTTACATTTTTGTTCACAAAATAAAATATTTTTATTTTCCTCTGCTTCTATAAATGCAGAATAATTTTCCCCTTTAATTGAAATATCGTCTGCTGTATTTTTAGAATAATAATTTATTGAAATTTTGTGGAATCAAATGAGTTTAATTTATTGTTTTGTTTGTGATTCGGAAAAGACATTTCCTGCGTATTCTGTTAAAAATGCCATTTTCTAAAGAAATTTCTAAAGATGAAATTATTAAGATTTTATACATTTAAAAGCGCAAGGACAAAATCCTGTACAAATATCGAGACGAATAAAGAGATCCTTGAGCAGTATTTATAGAGTTTTGAGATCAGGTGGAACATGGAATACTAGAAAGCGAGTCGGAAGACCAAAGAAAACAATGTTACGTGATGATAGAATGTTATTAAAAATGGCTTCAGTTGAAAATTTATCTGTGCGTGAAATTGCATCAATTTCCAGAATTACAAAAAGTACTGTACACAGAAGAATTAAAGCTTCAACAAATATTGTTTACAAGAGAATGAAAGCAAAACCTTGCTTAAAGCAGAGACATAAAGATGCACGTCTAAAGTGGGCTAGAAAGCATATATCATACGGTGTAAACTGGATTTCTGTCGTCTTCAGTGATGAAAAGAAATGGAATTTAGACGGCAGTGATGGTCATAAATTTTACTGGCATGGCCTACGAAAAGAACCCAAAAACTGTTTCAGTAGGCAACAACGCGGAGGATCCGTAATGACCTGGGGAAGGTTTTCTTTCGACGGCCAAACATTTCTAGGATTTATGGACAAAAAAATTAAATCATAGGATTATCAGGATATTTTACGTACTAATTTTCTACCAATTATGGATTTGCCAGCGGGACCGGACTGTGTTTTCCAACAAGATGGGGCATCCATCCATATCTCCAAATCATCGAAAACATGGTTTAGGCAAATCAATATCACACTATTAGACTGGCCAGCACTTAATCCAGATTTGAATCCCATGGAGAACATGTAGGGGATCTTATCTCGTACAATATATGAAAATGCAAAGCAATATACATGTGTAAATGACTAAAAAATTGCAATTGACAAAGCATTGTATGAAATACCTCCTTCTGTAATGCAATGCTTAATTAATTCTATGGAACAACGTGTATTTGATGTTATAAAGTGTCGTGGCAATACAATTAAATATTAAAAGTAAGTTTTTAGTTACTTTTATAAATGTAAAACCAAAAAAATTACTATACTTTTCTATAATGTCTATACTTTTGGGACAGCACATTGTTATATAATTTAATGTATATTTTATAATTTCAAACCTTTGATCGAAATTTATATGTGTATATCAGCAAAACTGCTTTTATTTATTACCTATCTCACGAATTTTAATTGTACTTTATAACTTTTTATGTTAATGCAAATTATATTGATTGTCTAAACTTTTGGGACACGGTGTACAATAGGAAAACAGCAGCCTTGGCAAGATTATATCAAGAAGAAACCACCCATATAAATTTCAATGAAAGTAAAATAATTTGTCCCTCCAGTCTATAACATCCATCTATAATAAGAGAAACCATAGAGATACTAACACGCAAAAATACAATATGTAACAATGCAGCATCTTTTAACTTGCCGAAATTGTGACTCGAGCTACTCCATGGTTACAGATATGAAAATAAACAACCAAGTGAAAATAAAAGATAACGTGCGTGATTTTTTAAAAGCACATGAAAATTAAATGATAGCATTTTAAATAATAACTTCAAAAACCGTGCAATTATGGAATATTCTCATTTATTTTTCAAAATGGCTCGGAGTGAGCAGAAACATGCCAAACAACCAAATAAAAGTTATTTTATGTTGTTAATGTACGTTACTCCTTGTTGTGTACTGCAATTTATATTGTATACATTTTTTGAATATATTTCTTTTAAATGCTAAAAGGTGTAAATAGGAGCCTATAGCTTATATTAAGTATAATAGGAAAACCACAGCCTTGGCAAGATTATATCAAGAAGAAACCATCCATATAAATTTCAATGAAAGTAAAATAATTTGTCCCTCCAGTCTATAACATCCATCTATAATAAGAGAAACCATAGAGATACTAACACGCAAAAATACAATATGTAACAATGCAGCATCTTTTAACTTGCCGAAATTGTGACTCGAGTTACTCCATGGTTACAGATATGAAAATAAAAGATAACGTGCGTAATTTTTTAAAAGCACATGAAAATTAAATGATAGCATTTTAAATAATAACTTCAAAAACCGTGCAATTATGGAATATTCTCATTTATTTTTGAAAATGGCTCGGAGTGAGCAGAAAAATGCCAAACAACCTAATAAAAGTTATTATCTGTTGTTAATTTACACCTTTTAGCATTTAAAAGAAATATATTATTACAAAGTGTTATAATTTATTACATTGTTATACATCTTTTGAATTTAAATTTGTTAAGGCACATGTGCTTTCTTTGTTGCACAAAAATAAAGAAATAATATTTCACATTAATCCTGCACACATCGTCAGTTAATGTACCCGCAGATGTACGATTTTTTTCCCTTCTAATTTTTCCCTTGTTTGCCAATGTCATTCACATCTGTATACCGCTTGTCTATCTTCATATTTTTGTCATCAGCCATTAAGAAAACGTTAAACAGCTGCTATCTCACCGTGCTTTCGTTAGGCAGTCAGGAATGAAAACTGCGGGAGGCCAATGAATTCTCTTGTGATTTTTATAAGCGGTTTAATAACCGTTTAAATGATTAAAGTTCAATAATGTTAAAATGTATAATATTTATTTATTGCAGTTTTTTTTCTTTTTCAAGTTTTTGTGTTCTGCGCACTTAGCTTATTTTGGATTTAGGTTTTTACTATATTTCCGATTCCTATTTTGACCTGGCATTTATTTAATTTCAAAAACGATTTACTATAAATAAAATATCACATTTAATCAGACATAAAAGTTACATAAAATACAATTGAAACATTAAAAACATTAAAAATTACTCCAAACGTTTCAGGCTATAATTTAGCCCCTCAGACCGGATGTAGTTGCACTGATAAGGGGATAAATTCTAGCCTGAAACGTTTGTAGTAATCTTTAATGTTTTAATTGTATTTTATGTAACTTAATGTCTGATTAAATGTTAAATTTTATTTAACGACTTTTATTTATCAGACGTTAAAAATGTTTAGTTATTTTACGATTTACTATGTATATCGATATCAATGTGACTGTCGATACCAAATGTTTCATGTTTATTTTTTGCTTAATTTATTATTAAAGTCTCAAATGCTTAACAGCATTTTCAAACTATGGTGTTTGAGTTTATTCTTTTTTTAAATGTATTTTCCGCGATATCACCAAGTATTCCGCTTCCATGAATTATGATATGAGTCGAGATTATAAAATTTGTATAATAAATAACTGCGCATGCTCATCTGTTAAAAATCTTCACCTACAATATTTTTTGACTTACACATTCACCTAAAAATAATATGCTTTTACCACAATTTTTTAATAGAATTTGTCGCCTTATTTAAATGCAGAAAAGTATTACAAATCCTGTAATTAAACGCGGTGTCTACAGATTCTGCTATTTAAATATTAAATAGAAATTTTCTATTAAAAATGTAGGTTTTCTATTAAAAGCTGGTACCCGAAAATGGGTTTTTTTTTTGCCAAAATGGCGCAAAACAAAAATCGCGCAACCCCGGTGCGCTGCGACAGCTGTTCCAAACTCTCCCCCCCCATATATTTTATCGGCAAACAGACGCAGAGAAAACTGAAAATAACCATTCTATTCGGAATTCTGTCCTCTTTAAATACATGTTAAAATAAATAGTCTTATAGGGCCGTCTTCATAGTTAAATTGTATCAACCTTTTTGGAATATGAATTTCATAAAATATATTCGAAAAAAAAATGTGTATTCCAACCTATAAAAATTTTAACAGAAAACGATTTTTAAAAGCTGCAAATAAGCGAATACAAAATTTTATTTCATTCCTGTAAGTAGATTTTGACTGGAAAACTATCCGCATTGTCGATTGTTTTGCAACAAAAAACATTGAATTTAAAATTAGGAGTACAAAACTTGACATCTGCATAATTACTAAACTTCTTGACCGAATGACATTCTCATTTGGCATCTTAAGGTAAAATTTACCAAAGAATTCAAATATGATATTAGAATTAGATGTTCGTATAGAAAATTTCAAATTTGTTATAATTTCTTTATGAAGACGGCTCCCTAAGTTTTTTTTTCCCTACATTTAAAGAAGTCATAATACCCGATGTAATGCTTATTTTCGGATTTTTCTGCGTCTATTTGCCGATATGGGGTTAACAGGTTTTTCACCAATTGTATTTAGATTTATACAAAATTTACATTTTATATTAATTTAATTGTTTTTGAATTACTTTACTTATTAGATTGTCTTCGCAAATATGAATTTAAACCGCAAAAAATAGAAAGAAAATAATATAAAAGAAAAGAAAAAGATAAACCACATTAAATTGTATGAGATGCTTTTTTCCTTTCATTTTACTTTAAAGTTTAAGCAATCCAGTAAAATTTATTAAATGGTTACTTTAATATTTTTTGAAGTAGAACATAAACTTGGCGGCATTAATTGGTTTTTTTAGTTTTTTTGTTTTTTAAGTTATGAATAAAAGTACTTTTTAATTAATTTCTTTTTCATCTTCACCTATATACCTTCCACCTAATAGGTAATGAGAAAAATATAGAGTTGAAAAAAATACTTCATATGCATAAATACATATCATGGTAATATAATGCACATTATTTCCCCATTTGTAACAACGAAAATGCATTTGATCAAAAGACAGTAATCATTTTAAAAGCATTTATATAATTTGTAAACGTATACCATAATAACAATGGGTAAAAGTGTTATGTTGCAAAGAGGGATTCAGTAGAAAATATGACCTTTTAAAGGTTAGCCATATTGTTTTTTAGTCTGACATAAATATGATATGTTTCAACTGTGCCCTCAAATTTTGACATATGTAATTATGTATTTCTCGGAAGAGTGCATTAGAAATAAATGCAGAAATGGAAAATTTTCTTATGAAAAAACTGTGCTTGTTAGCTAAATCACTCAATGCAAAATTTCTGATTAAGTATTTGTTCTGAAAGTTATGTTTTTTTTTTATATATAATAAATAGTATTGTGTTGTTGCAAGCTTAAATAGATAAATAGATGCTGTTTTTATTTTTGTATTTATTTTTGTAATGGGAACAATAGCAATTTAAAGAAAATAGTAAAAATGGAGATGATAAAAAACATATTTATAAATTCATCTCATTAGAAGTTTTAATTTAGATTTAGAATTTAAGATTTAGTTTTAATGACAAATTATTTTGTTTACAAAGCACCACTGTAGAAATCACATATTATAGTAAATTTCTGGCAAGGAATATGTAATATAAGATTACATTTATGCATATAATTGCATATTATTTTTGTATTATATTTATGAATGTATTATTTATGTATATAAGATAACAGGTACATTTCAAGACAAACCTGTGTTACGATTATAACATCGAGGATTGTTATATTATTTTAAAATGAATAATATATATATATATACATGCTGAAAACACCAAGATAAACGAATCAATCGAAGTCCACGCAGTCGCATTTCTGTATTTATTTGTTCTGGTCGACAATTCATTAAGAGTTCTCACAAGAAAGAACAACTTGAGATCATCGAAGAAAATTTATTATTTCTTCTATAATAATACAGTAGTAAAACATATTCCGATCACACTGACATCGTTAAAAACTATCAAAGTAAATTACATTTTATAAAGATGTTAAATACACTCATTTCGAAGAGTTCAAATAGTCTCTTTCCGAACAGAAAGATATTTTTTAGGAAGAACAAGGCCACGGAATTCTGAGCTCCGTGTCTCATGTTTGACGTTAAATATCCCAAGAGCGGAATGTTATTTGACGCAATGCGATAGCATATAAACAGCGAAACAGTTGAGTATTTCAATGGGATCCCCAGTCGCAATCAACTCCACTCCCTGTATATAAATAAATGTATATCACATCCTAGAGGAGCCAGGGAAGAAAAAAGTATAACTGTAGCACATTTGTACTACAATAGAAAAGAAAGTAAGGGATTGGAGTGATAACTTCATCAGCCAAATAGGAGAGAGTAGCCAGCCAATCAAATTTAACTAGCGTTAAGTAACAGCGAGTCACAGCCTTTAAATAGGGAGGAACTCTGTTTTTGTAGCGGAGAAAAATTGAAGTGCTTCGGTCTTTGCGTAAAAACGCGCGAATTTAGATTTTTAGAATAGAAATAAGAAAAAGAAAATTGTATCAAATAGATAATTTTAAATATAATAAAATATCGGCTTTTTAAGAATTGGGAAATAAAAAAGGGTTTTGAAGAAAAATGATTACGGGAAGTGTTTTGTGGAAGATTCGAAGGGAAGTAAAATTATTTAATTAGAAAGAGATTTAGAGGGGAGATTTAGAAAGGGATGAAATAAAAGGAATACTGTTTCAGATCTGAGATAATTTAATAAACTTGGGTTGAAATATAAATTTAGAAGGGGAACATTTTATGGAATAAATTTAATGAAATGCGGAATGTTAACTTTTGTAATATATACAAATATATAATAAAACTTTTGTTAATAATAACCATTAAATCACATAAATAATCGACAAATATATGAAATTAAAAAAAAGTATGGCTCCGTTCAAAAATTAGTTGTATGAAAATTTATCCAGATAATACAAATTGGAGACAACAAATAAATAAATAGATAAATGTAGTGAAAACTGTGTATGCGTTCTTTATGTTATTTCAGTTACAATTACGCTATCTTACGTTCGAAATTAGGTTAATTAAAGTTAACTGATCTGTTATGTAATTTGAACTGCGTTGGGAATTAAGAAACTGTTGTATAATTAATTAAAAAGTTGATATGGAATGGAATAATCCTTAGAGATCATTAATAGCAGTTAATTAAAATATAAAAATAACTTCTGTGAAATGATATCTATGAAACAAGGCGACAATTCATGTATTAAAAGTTTTCTTATTTTATCTGTGTCATTGAAGAACACACGTTCAATTATCATATTCGTTTTGGAAACTTGCTTTCAGAAAATGTTCTACAATAAACCATAATTACGTCGCTTAAAAAGCTTTTAAAGTAAGTCAAATGGGTTCATACAAATATTTTAAATTTCAGATGTTTGAAAGTTTTAAAGAAATAGTTTAATATTCTTTGCGTTAGTATTATCACTTACAATAATTCGGGTTTAAATGAAAATTTTTCGTTTAGAAACTTATACAGGGTGCTTCAAAACTTATACAGGGTGCTTTTCATTTATTTTTTACCGGTCTAACATACGTAAGCAATATAAATAACAAACGTGTTCAAAATAAGGTAAGAATTAAGATTGTGTCAAATTAAATAGTCCGGCCATTAAATTTTAAAAGTTACACTTTTTAGGTGCGTTCGTTATTATATTAATACGTAGCACCTATAGTTGTCGTCAGGTCCGTCCGTCTGTACATCTGTCCGTACAACATAACAGCGCAGAAACTGTCCAACAGAATGGGTTGAAATTTAATATATATAATCAATGCGGAAATTTGTCGAGTCATTTCACATTTTATGAAAATCGAATCAAAACTTAAAAATATATTAATAAAAGTTTTCTTCATTCTATTAAATACCATCATACGTAATTAATTCAATGATATCCCGTGATATGTAATGATTCTAGGTTGCCATGGTGATTATGTCATATTTAAGATGGAGTCATATTATTTCCGTATTACTGAATTTAAAAACCGAATTTGTATACTAAAATTGTTTAATTATAGTAATCCTATAATCTACCGACAGTTTTTTGATAGATGTTTCCACAGAAATAGATATTAAATGGAAAAGGGTTCTAAATATGCATTTCAAGTTCTGAAATTTTCAAAGCTAGACTTAAGTTTCCCATTGGAATTTTCAGTAAATGTCAACAAAAGATAAAATGTTGCCAACTTAAAATGTACTTAATTTATTACGGAAATTAATCATATCATAATAACAGACGATATAATTCATTTCACTGAAACTAGTTATAGTACAAACGCACCTCATTTGTCGCGTTTGACGTACAATTTCCAACACGTTTAAATTTTAATAGGGTCTCTGTGTCCTGTAAGTTATAATTAGAAAACAAATTCCCTCCATGTTTTGACAGGTACAACGGTAAAACTTTCATTCTTTTATGACCAAAACTCACAGACTTGTGATAATCACGTTGTTTGATTGATAATTTCAGTTAATTAAAAATTAATGAAAACAAGTATCAGAAAATAGTCCGAAAGATTGCACTGCAAAAGCGTCGCACTGGCCTGCTAGTTTTGTGAAAATTAAACGACAGATAGGCAAAGTGATTAACTTTAGTCTCTTCATCAGTGAGATTTCAAATTCCCCTCGCTAATGTTAAACCGTGTGATGCATTCGTATTTTTAAAATATCTCCTTAGGAAATTATTATTTTAAACTTCTTTTTCTATATACTAATCTTAAAGGATGTCTCTTTCTTTCTTAGTTGTCAAAATCAGGCCCCGCTTAAGACTTAGAAGTAGGGAAAGCCCGGCATCACACATGGGGGGCCCCCCTTTTACTCTGCCAATTATGCTCCAACAATTTGAAATTTTACCATCAAAATTTTGAGTAAAGAGCACTTTTAATATTAAACTAAAACTAACTACCTACATACATATAGAAATATTTTATTATATACATAATTATACATAACAAACTAATTTTGTAAATGAATTTACAAATATGGAACAGGTGTGAATATTTGAATTTAAAAATATATTTTATGCGTTACAAATTTATGCTTGGCTGCAACACAATTTTGCTTCTATTAGGTAGATTTCGTAAGAAATACTACCTATTACATTCTCACCTAAGTTGGAAATTTTGAAAAATTTTTGCAGATCAACGCCGATCATGACTCCCAGAACCCAAAACCACCCCCAGTTCAAAACTTTATATATACTAGGGGGCTCTGCCCCCTGCTCGCTACGCTCACCAACCCCCGTTCTGATTTCACAGCCTCTTAAAACCTGGTAATGTATCCTGTTTTAAAAAGATGATGATGATGATATCACGAACGGCGACTTTCTTCTGTAATCAGGTTATAATGCTTTTTCATTTAACTGGTTGTATTCCTTTTTCATTTAATTCATCTTTTTTATTTTTAATATTTATGTGTAAACACAATTTTTACGACGTAATTTTCTTTATTTCCTGCTTTCAACACGTGATCATTTAATTATTATTTTAAACTTTCATTATTGTTTTTAATAGTCTCGCGCAAATACATTTTTTATTTGAGATAAAACATAATCCTTTCCGCTTATTTAGAAATTGGCAACAATATAAAAAAGGATTTTTTTCAATAAAAATTTTTTTTTCTCGATTTTTAAGGATTTTTTGAGTTTTTATTGTCCGACCGTGATAATTTTTTTAATTTCTGAAAGCTTGTTATATTTCGCGTCTGGTGGTATGATTTTCGAATCCGTAGGATGGCTGGAAAAAAAGTAATAGCTCCTCAAAAAGTCCCTAGTAAAAAAGCGATGAGAATAACCCGGAATATCTACGCAGAATTTGATTGGTCCATTTCGTTTTTGGCTCAGTTCCAGATTACTTTTTCTTAATATAGAAGGATATCTATCTATCTATCTATCTATCTATGTCACTTTTTTCTGACCACGATAACTGGAAAAATTCTGCATAAATCTCTTCCAAACTGATACATAAAATCAAGGGTCATAAAATCTCGGTCAAGTTCGTTAATGGGCAAAATCGAACCAAGGGGGGGGGGCAGAAATGGGGGGGCTTTTTGTGAAAACAGAAAGACCCTCATAATTTCTTTATTTTTATACGTATCGAATCCGTTTAAAGTTATTATTACTTCTAGGAAAAGGGCCGAAAATTTATGTATGACAGATTTTTGATATAATTAAAAATTGCCCCAAGGGGGAGGGAAAGGGGGGTTTTAGAAGAAAAAAAATCATAGCTTCGTCAATTCACAAGATATCAAATCCGCGTAAATTTATTATTAATCCTCTTAGTATTATCTAAAACTTTTATATTGACAAGTTTTTTATAGGACCAACCGTTATAACAAAAAATAATTAAAAACAAAAAAAAAAATCCCTGCCGGCTCCGCCTGCAAACAAGTTATTTTTCGAAGTAGGCAGTTCCAATCCCACATCTTTTCGATACTGATACATAAAATCAAGGGGCATAAAATCTCGGTCAAGTTTGTTAATGGGCAAAATCGAACGAGGGGGGGGGATGGGGGGGGGGCTTTTTGTGAAAACAGAAAAAAAACATAATTTCTTAATTATGATACGCATCGAATCCGTTTAAAGTTATTATTACTTCTAGGAACAGGGCCAAAAACTTATGTATGACAGAATTTTGATATAATTAAAAATTGCCTTAAGGGGGGGGGAGGGAAGGGGGTTTTAGAAGAAAAAAATTCAGAACTTCGTCAATTCCCAAGATTTCAAATACGCTTAATTTTATTATAAATTCTCTTAATATTATCTAAAACTTTTATATTGACAAGTTTTTTATAGGACCAACCGTTATAGCAAAAAAAAAAAAAAAAAAAAAAAATTAAAATAAAAAAAACCCATGCCGGCTCCGCCTGCAAACAAGTTATTTTTCGAAGTAGGCGGTTCCAACTCCCGCTTCTTTTCGAAACTGATACATAAAATCAAGGGGCATAAAATCTCGGTCAAGTTTGTTAATGGTCAAATTCGACCCAAGGGAGGGGGGATGGGGGGGGGGGCTTTTTGTGAAAACAGAAAAAAAAACATAATTTCTTAATTATGATACGTATCGAATCCGTTTAAAGTTATTATTACTTCTAGGAACAGGGCCGAAAATTTATGTATGACAGATTTTTGATATAATTAAAAATTGCCTGAAAAGGGGGGGGGGGAGGGGGGTTTTAGAAGAAAAAAATTCATAACTTCGTCAATTCCGAAGATTTCAAATCCGCTTAAATTTATTATAAATCCTCTTAATATTATCTAAAACTTTTATAGTGACATGTTTTTTATAGGACCAACTCTAATAGCAAAAAAAAAAAAAAAAAAAAAAAAACCTTGCTGTCTCCGCTTGCAAACAAGTTTGGTTTCGAAGTAGACGGTTTCCAACTGCAGTATCATTGCAAAAAGGTCATTTCTTCCGCAATTCCCGACAAACAGGCGCCCCACGGTCTGCGTCTTCGAAATCTACCTGTGCCTGTAGGCCGAACCGTCAGGGATTTTTTTATTTTTATAAATAGAAATTTGGTATCACTGAATGCTAATTACTTTCCCCTTTATTTAAATAACCTATTCTCCATATTTTATATCATTTCTCCACTCTTTATGAATATAAACAAAATATAATTATACAGATTAAATTTTCTGTTCTTTTTAGCACGTTTGAAATTAAAATGCAAAACATAAGAAAAATGAAAATAAGTTGCATTTAATCACTGTTTTTGTATCATTTATTACATCTACAGAAATAAAAAGGAGTATAAGTGTGTCAGTAACAGTCTGAGGGAAAATTTAGTAACTATAATTAAGAAAATAAAACACATTTTTTACCCTGACTGAAATTTTTTTCCCCATAAAAATTAGTTTTGAAAAGTAAATTTGGGCGCCCCTTTGTTTTTCAGTGGATAAGCTCGGGCTTCACGGGCCTATTCGGTAAACAGGTCCTGGTAAAAATATTTCTAAAATATATACCAAATTAAAAAATTTATTTGTTAAAATCTTATCGAAACTAAGTAAGATTTTAACACTTCATATAAATAAATTAGAAAGGGGAATAAAAAATGGCTAGAAATATCCAAGGAACACCTGGAAAACGCAATTTTGCTATTCTAAAATGCATATCAAAATCCTGAATTTTCATATGCATGAATTTATAAATAAATTTAATAATTCACTTGTGTCGTAGAAGCCAAAAAATCTTATTTGAATATATTATTATTATTATTATTATTATTATTATTATTATTATTATTATTATTATTATATTTTGTTATTAATGCATTTATATTCTTTTATTATTATTGTTATTGTTAAATACATATTAAGGATTTAAAACGTGTATTCGAAACGTATAAGAATAAATGTAAAACACCTCCAATCTTTATTATTAATAATTCTGCTGAAATAATTCTGTTGTCTGTTCCCGCCATTAGTATTTTCCCTAAGCATACCATGACCATTCAAACGCACTGATCCTCGTAAAACTGTTGCCAGTTTTGCTTATGACCTCTTTTTTTGTCGTTATTTTCTCACTTTCTGTTTTGCATCATATGAAAGCAATCGAAAAAAGAAAAAAAAAAGATTGCAAAAACCGGTCTTGCCTCCAGCTACACTCATCATTTCTCTGTCACGACCTTAACTAACTAAAACAAGAAAATAATATTAGCAACTACCTGGTTCTACCTTTTTTTGTTACATGTTTTATTTCTTTTGCTTGTTGGCAGATGGTTAGGCGTATCAAAAGGCGACCGGCCAAGATATGCATGGCTTGGTCATTGCCATCCCATACTGAGGGGGTTATGCCTGCATTGCGAATGTTTACCTTGCAGGTAGAATAAATATTACGGTGATATGAAACTATGATAAACTGGAATGATAATCATGCAATACATTTGTGGATGATTATTTATAGATTATATATTTAAGAGAACAGTTTTGAACTTTATTTAATTGATTGTTTGATTAATGCTTTTTCGGTATCTTTCATATTTAGGTGATTTTGTTTGTTGTTTGGTTAATGATATAGTAAAAATCGTGTCGCAAAATAAGATTTTTGAAAGTATTTATATTTAATAAAATTGTGATTATGTTTGAGATAAAGATGGTCATAGGATAAATATTACGATGGAATTCAAATTCAATTTAAGATAAACTGGAATGATAATGATAGAATACATCTGTGGAAGGTTATTTATAGATTATAAACTATATTGCCAAAAGTGATTGGTCACTTGCGATTTTAGAGGTTTTGTTAACTATCTAGAAAAATGCATGAGGGATTAACCTGAAACTGCAGGTGTGTAAACAGTATAGTATAGCTTATATATTTCCGTGAATATTTTTTTCCCGAAACCCCATAGGGGACTGTCAACAAATTGAAAAAGAACGAATATCTTTTGGATTACCCTGTCAAAACTAAAGTAGCAAAATTGTTCAAACTCGAGATTATTAATAAGTGGTTTATTGTAATATGCTGTGTTAATTTTTATGAAGATAGCATGAATATTCGAAGAGAAATTAAGGTTTTTATAAACACCGACTGAAATTTCGCCAAGTTTTTTGCTTATAATTTGCAGAGTTCTTAATATATAAAAAAAATGTTATTTTGAGAAAACATGTCAAACAACATTGTACATAATACTCTGCAATCGGAATTAAAAAATAATTAAAATTGGATGAAAAATGAGCAGGTTTACTGAAAAATGTTTCACTGCACATGCGCGAATGCAATCAAAATATAATATGCATAATGTATTAGCTAAGTATATAGAGCAACTTTTGTGAAAGTCTCAAAATCATAGCTTGAAAATTCTGAAAATTATCGTCGATAGAAGAAGCTCGAAATCCGTTGTTCCCAAAAGGAAGCAAAAAGATGAGGGGTTGTATCCAAATATAGTAGTACGTGCAATATTGTGTACGCTATCTTGGCACTAATCAACAGATATTTGATACAACCCCTCATATTTTTGCTTCTTTTTGGGAACAACGGATTTCGAGCTTATTCTATCGACGATAATTTTCAGAATTTTCAAGCTATGATTTTGAGACTTTCACAAAAGTTGCTCTATATACTTAGCTAATACATTATGCATATTATATTTTAATTGCATTCGCGCATGCGCAGTGAAACATTTTTTAGTAAACCTGCTCATTTTTCATCCAATTTTTATTATTTTTTAATTCCGATTGCAGAGTATTATGTATAATGTTGTTTTACATATTTTCTCAAAATAACTTTTTTTTATAATAAGAACTCTGCAAATTATAAGCAAAAAACTTGGTGAAATTTGGGTCGGTTTTTATAAAAACCTTAATTTCTCTTCGAGTATACATGCTATCTTCATAAACATTAACACAGTATATTACAATAAACCACTTATTAATAATCTCGAGTTTGAACACTTTTGCTACATTAGGTTTTACAGGGTAATCCAAAAGATATTCGTTCTTTTTCAATTTGTTGACAGTCCCCTATGGGGTTTCGGAAAAAAATATTCACGGAAATATATAAGCTATACTGTACTGTTTACACACCTGCAGTTTCAGGTTAATTCCTAATGTATTTTTCTAGATAGTTAACAAAACGTCTAAAATCGCAAGTGACCAATCACCTTAGGCAATATAGTGTATATTTAAGAGAACAGTTTTCAATTTTCTTTAATTGATTGTTTGATTAATCTTTTTTCGGTATCTTTCATATTTAGGTGATTTTGTTTGTTGTTTGGTTAATGACATAGTAAAAATCGTGTCGCAAAATAAGATTTTTGAAGGTATTTATATTGGCTTAAGAAGTAAATATTTTAATAATTAAATTTGGATTATGTTTGAGATAAAGATGATCATAGGATAAATATTAAGATGAATTCAAATTCAAACTATGATAAACTGGAATGATAATCATGCAATACATCTGTGGAAGGTTATTTATAGATTATATATTTAAGAGAACAGTTTTTAACTTTCTTTAATTGATTGTTTGATTAATGTTTTTTCGGTATCTTTCATATTTAGGTGATTTTGTTTGTTGTTTGGTTAATGACATAGAAAATTTTTTAAACATGAAATTCGTATCGTAAAATGATATTTTTGAAAGTATAATTGAAAAGTCGTATCATTGAAAAATCGGTTCAGTATAACAATGTTTAAAGAGGGGCAGATTGCAAAACTAACTAAATAAATATACAATAGTAATATATTTTCAGGATGTTAAGTAATTCAAAAAGAATTGAGATTAAGCTATGTATATGTAATAAACATATAATACTGAAAATTGTTTTGTTTTGAATTCAAATTATTGAAATCAAATTTATATTGGCTGAAGAACTGAATATTTTAATAAATAAAATTGTGATTATGTTTAAGATAAAGATGATAATAGAATAAATATTACGATGGTATTCAAATTCAAACTGGGATAGACAGAATGATAACCATAAGGTATGTCAGTGAAAGGTTAATTATAGCTTATATTTCATAGCTGTGTCAAATTGTTTTTAGTTTTCTTTTTTATTTGGTTGTTTTATTTATTATTTTATTATTATTATTCCTGTTTAATTCAGGTAATTTTTCATTAGTAATATACAATGGCAAATATGTATTTTAAAAAGGCAAATCATATTACTAAATAAGATTTTAGAAAAAAAAAATCCGTTAACTTAAAAATATAAATATTTGAATAAATAAAAATATGAAGACGGTTTGAGAAACTTGTTTGATTGCTATGAAAATGTGTAAATAGAGGGATATTTATCATTTTTACAAAGATTGATTAGACATCTTCTAACTTTTAAATGATTAACTTGTGGATATAAATTTTGAAAAAAGGAAAATATTTTTGAGAAATCTATATGGTGACTTTGGAAATACGTTAGTGTGGTTTATTTATAGTTATTTCAGAGAATGATTAATGAGTTTTTAACTGATCTAAATATATAATACATCAGAGATGAGTTATTTATAATTTATAATTTACAAAAATGTTAAACAGTTATTAGCTTGATTTATGGTTTTTGTTTTGCGTGATATTGTGTTATCTTGTTTGTTTATTGTGTAATATTGTAAATAATATTGTAATTTAGAATATAGTGTAGTAAAAACAAAGACTTTTGAAGGTATTTTTATTGGCTTAGGAATATAATCATATGAATAAATAAAATTGTGATGGATGTTTGCGATTAAGATAATAGTAGGATAAATATTACGATGTTGGAACAATGATAAATTGGAAAGGTAACTATGTAATATAAGGAACGAATGCTAAACTATAGCGAATATAGTTTAGAGAATAGTAAGCAGAAAGTTTTCTTTATTTGATGGGTTGATTTATTATATTTTTATACTATTATTTTGTTACATAATCTTTGTGATTTATTTATTTTTATTTATTGTCTTGATTTTTTAGTAATGTTCAATATGAGATAAATATTTTAAATTAGAAAATTGTACGGTAAGATAAGTTTATTAAAATTTATTTGAACTGACTTAAGAATGTAAATATTTAAATAAGTAAAATGCTTCAGAAATCTCGTAATTAGTGCGGAAATAAGTCAATCTGAGTTATTTAGAGATATATCAGAGAATGATTATTTTTTTACATAATCTTTGTAATTTTTTTTATTGTTTTGATTTTTTAGTAAATGTTGAATATAAGATAACTATTTAAATTAGAAAATCGTACGCCAAGATAAGTTTATTTCAATTTATCTGAACTGACTTAAAAATGTAAATATTTAAATAGATAAAATGCTTCGGAAATCTCGTAATTACTGCGGAAATAAGTCACTGTGGGTTATTTATAAATATTTCAGAGAATGATTAAATAGCCTTTAACCGATTTGCTTACGAATATGAATATTTGAATAAATAAAATGATTTTTAAGAAATATGTATGATTACATTGGAAAAATGTTAATGGGGTTTATTCGTATAGCTATTTTAGAGAATGATTATATAGTTTTTAACTTTTATCTGGTTGGCTTAAGAATAAAAATATTTGAATAAATAAATTATAGTTGAGGAATCTGTGTTGTTATTTCGGAACTGGGTCAGTCGGGGGTTATTTATAATTATTTTAAAGAATGATTAAACAGTTTTTAACTTTTAACTATCTTAAAAATATATAGAAATTCGGATAAATGATGTTTAAGAAATCAGTATTTTTATAGAGGGAATGAAACAATGGAAGATAATAATGGGATTTCAGAGAATTATTAAACATATAGTTAATTTTAATTCATTTTTCAGAAGAGAATTACGCCTGTAATCATTGAATAGTAACCAGTGATGTTTTTTCCTGCTTTTCTAAGTGTAAACCGACAGAGTGAAAAATTTTCAAGCTAGGGATCGAACCTAGACCCTTTAGAGCATTGGAGCACTATTTCATAGGTACGGGTTCGATCCCCGGCTTGAACATTTTTCACTCTGTCGGTTTGCACTTAGAAAAGCAAGATAAACATTCACTGGTTACTATTAAACAGCTTTTAATCTTTTACTGACTGGATTAATAATACAGGGTGTCCATAAATGATTGTCCCGGTTTCCATACCCCATAACATTTGATTTAAGAATATGACGAAAAATATTATTACATATTCGTAAATTACAACTCAAAAAGTTTTTTTAATAGTACAATTCAAGTTACATATGCTTAATGTTGCAATTGAAAGCATTACTTTTTTAAACACATACACTTTTTTACTATTAAACAGCTTTTAATCTTTTACTGACTGGATTAATAATACAGGGTGTCCATAAATGATTGTCCCGGTTTCCATACCCCATAACATTTGATTTAAGAATATGACGAAAAATATTATTACATATTCGTAAATTACAACTCAAAAAGTTTTTTTAATAGTACAATTCAAGTTACATATGCTTAATGTTGTAATTGAAAGCATTACTTTTTTACATACATACACTTTTTTACTATTAAACAGCTTTTAATCTTTTACTGACTGGATTAATAATACAGGGTGTCCATAAATGATTGTCCCGGTTTCCTTACCTCATAACTTTTGATTGAAGAATATGACGAAAAGTATTATTACATATTCGTAAATTACAACTCAAAAAGTTTTTTTAATAGTACAATTCAAGTTACATATACTTAATGTTGCAATTGAAAGCATTACTTTTTTAAACACATACACTTTTTTACTATTAAACAGCTTTTAATCTTTTACTGACTGGATTAATAATACAGGGTGTCCATAAATGATTGTCCCGGTTTCCTTACCTCATAACTTTTGATTGAAGAATATGACGAAAAGTATTATTACATATTCGTAAATTACAACTCAAAAAGTTTTTTTAATAGTACAATTCAAGTTACATATACTTAATGTTGCAATTGAAAGCATTACTTTTTTAAACACATACACTTTTTTACTATTAAACAGCTTTTAATCTTTTACTGACTGGATTAATAATACAGGGTGTCCATAAATGATTGTCCCGGTTTCCATACCCCATAACATTTGATTTAAGAATATGACGAAAAATATTATTACATATTCGTAAATTACAACTCAAAAAGTTTTTTTAATATTACAATTCAAGTTACATATGCTTAATGTTGTAATTGAAAGCATTACTTTTTTACATACATACACTTTTTTACTATTAAACAGCTTTTAATCTTTTACTGACTGGATTAATAATACAGGGTGTCCATAAATGATTGTCCCGGTTTCCTTACCTCATAACTTTTGATTTAAGAATATGACGAAAAGTATTATTACATATTCGTAAATTACAACTCAAAAAGTTTTTTTTTAATAACACAAACTTACATACGGGTAAAGTTTCAAATGAAAATGTTATTAATCAAATAACGATTATAATCAAATAATAATTAATATTAAAATTTTATCAAATTTATCAAAAGATTATTAATGAATTATGTAATATATATCTATCTAACTTAGTACTCATAATTCAATAACAGCTTTTTGATAAATTTGATAAAATTTTAATATTAATTGTTATTTGATTATAATGGTTATTGAATTAATAGCGTTTGGAGTTGCAACTTTACCCATATGTAAATGTAAGATTGTTTGTGTTATTAAAAAAACTTTTTGAGTTGTAATTTACGAATATGTAATAATATTTTTCTTCATATTCTTAAATCAAACTTATGAGGTTAGGAAATCGGGACAATCATTTATGGGCACCCTGTATAAGTATATGAATAAATAAAATGTGAGTAATGTAGCAGGTAAATATTTTTAATTACCAAATCTTATTTCTAAATAATATTTCTAAATTAATTTAATTTGGTTTAAGAACATAGATATTTGAAGAACAAAAATAATTTTGACGATGTTTCAGAAGCTTGTGTGTTTACTGCGTAAATAAAGCAATAAATAGTTATTTGTAGTTATTTCAGAGAATGATTAAACGGATTTTTACTTTGAACTGATTGTTGATTTTTTTAAATTGATGTATTTAAAATAAAATTCAATAGAATCAAATAGAAATTACGAGGATGTTGAATAGGGAATAATGATGTTGATAGAATCATTAATGTGTGTCATATGAAGATTATAACGAGCCTTGTTTCAGATAATTATTAATGACAATTTATCTTTCTTTATTTTACAGCCGATTACTTTCCTTGTTGTCAAGTAAATAGCGCTTAGTGTAAAAATAAATATATTTAAATACGAGGGAGAGTCATCAAGTAAGTCACAAAAGATAATTAAATAATAACTTACAAATGATATTCACTTCAAAACTATTTTTCTTTCTCAACATATATTCTCCACCAATATTTATGCACCTATACCACCGTTTTATCAGTGCCCCAACACCAGCTGCATAACATTCTTTGGTTTGCTGCCTCAGCCCTATTAGGACTTCAAGTTGAACCTTTTCATCATCTGTGAACATCATCTTACTTCCAAGATGGTTATTTAGTGGACTAAACAAATGGAAATCGCTTGGGGCTAAGTCGAAGCTATATGGTGGATGTTGAAGAAGTTGCAAGATGATGTTCACAGATGATGAAAAGGTTCAACTTTTTGCTCAGACATCAATCTGAACTAGAGTTAAAGTTATTGTAGGAAGGACCTGACAAAATATTGAGGTATATATTAACGATAAGGTATAATAATGGAAAATGCGTTTCAATAACTGCGGCGATGGTTCAAACGAATATTTTTGCGAGGACAGTAAATGCCAGGATTTCTTCAACTGTAGTAATGGAAAATGCGTTTATTTGTAGATGGTTCCGATAAATATTTTTGAATAATTAATATTTTTTTTTTTTTTGGAACATTTCCCAATGGTTGCTGTAATTTGTTAAATTATATATATATATATATTTTTTTTTTAGTATTAAATGAAAATTATAGTAGCATAATGATTGATTATGATTACCATTTTCATATAACTTACAACTTACTACTAGAATTTCATAAACTGCTTTTTGGATATTATATATGCAGGGTGCGTCAGAAAAATGTATATATACACTGTATAACGGGTCATAACTTTCTAATTTTACTTTTTGCTGAAAGTGTAATTAATTGGAAATAATGATTGGGCCAAGACTAACTTTTGAAAAAAGAAAATTTATTTTAAAATAATATTGCAAGTATGAAAATGTAGCAGAAGTACAAAAACAATATCGCAGATAGTTTCAGGAAGATGCACCTATGCGATTCACAAGTTCATAGACAACGTTCTGGAACCGCAATTGAGCAAGAATGCCCCACAACGCTAAATGAAATGTTTGTTTAAGTTTGTGAATCAATAGCCTATACCGTTATACGCAGTGTGTTGTATTGACCAGAACGGTGATAATTTTGAACATCTGCGGTAGGAGGAAAAGTTACACATTTTATTACCGAAATGTCAGTTGAGGCTCACTGCGAAAAGTTTTTGGTTTCCGTCTGTTAGTCTGTTTGTTTGTTTGTCTGTCTGTCTGTCTGTTCCGCGATAGCTGCCGCAAAAATGATCCGATTAGGTTCATTTTTGGTAGGTATGTTAGCGAGGTACCCGCAATTTGCTGTATAGTTTTTAGTTACATTTGGTTCATTCGTTCGATAAGTATAGAGCATTTCTTTTTAGGTCATAATGCTTTTCAATGGGAAGTCATTAATTTTAACATTCACCGAAAAGAAAATGTGGCATTGGGATAATTGTAAATGGTAAATTATGGATGCTAAATTTATGAAATGGAGATCTTAATTTAATCCAATTGCTTTGAAAATTTGCTAATATATTTATTAGAATTTCGAAATTAATTGTATAAATTATTGGGAAATTTTATGCATTAATTTGGAAGATATGAAACATTTTAATTTCTCATTTTTTACAAAATCTTCCAACGCATTTCTTTCTTTTTTTTTTTTTTTTCTTCGCTTTTGTTAAATGGTTGCCAAGCAAATATATTTCAAAGAATATCAACAAAAGAAAATTCAAAGTGAATCTCATTATTTTGACGCGAAATTTTATTAACAAAATAGATAATTTGAGGGTGATTTAAATTTTTAATATGCTTTTTTTTAATGAAATAGATGAGAATTTATTTTAACTACTAAAGAAAGATTACAAAATCGGTTTTCCAAATGAAAATAATAAAAACGTTGAATGTGTAAATTTAACATTGGTCACATAAGAGGAATTTACATTTGTATAAGTATATTTTATACACGAAATTTTATTCAATTTCAGCAACATATGATGTTTAGCTGTTGAAATATAAGTATTCTTTTATGGATAGGATAAAATTTTTTGTAAAAATTTATGGTTATTCTAATGAAATGAAAATAGTAAATACATTCAGATATATGCTCAAGAAACTAAATAGCACAATTACTGGAAATTGAGAATATAAAATTAAAGCGACAACGGGGGGTTCAGGGGGGCTCCACCCCCTGATGTAATGTATTGTTATTCTGAAAAAAAATACAGTAATAAGTAGTTTATCCTATCATTGCATAACATTGTGTTTAATGCGATACTTATAAATATCCGGAACTTTCGATAAATTTTATATTCTTATAAATGTATAAATAACTTTAAAAAATTGAATTGGATATCAAATATTATGCAGATAATGTTAAAAGTTCGCGAGGTTAATGAACAATGATTTGTAGAGCTGACGTTGAGGCTTCTGATCTGTAGATTTACTAGAGTAGATACTTTTGCAACTTAAATATTAATCATACGTGAATAAAAACTGGAGTTATAATCATTCAAAGGGTGTATACATTTTTCTGACGCACCCTGTATATATAAAATCTTTTGTACAATATTATGGTTATTCTAATGAAATAAAAATAGTAAATACATTCAGATATATGCTCAAGAAACGAAATAGCACAATTATTGGAAATTGAGAATATAAAATTAAAGCGACAACGGGGGGTTCAGTATGTGTATAAACATCCCATTTTACATACCCTATTGAATAACTTTATTTCTACTCATCAAAAACATTTTTTTTTCCTCTTCATTTTTGAACGTTACATATTTTTCACATGTTACCATTTTTATCACAATTAATTTGTACATTTAATTTATCGGAACATCAAATACATAAGCCTGATGTATAACCGTTATTCTTAGAATTTGTGAATATCTGATTAAAGGCGATGCAATTTGTTTGCCTTCTTCTTTATTCTTTGATGTTTGAACATCTGTTTACGTATTCCATTCTCCGCTTTAGGACCTCCTTATCGAATTTCTGTTTCGTGATATGTGACTGCATGAGGCATGAAAATTCGCTCCCTCGTGTAGGATGTGCGAACAGGAAATGTTGTAAATAAATATCGAATATTTACGAAGTTTCGTTACAAATTCAGTGTTCTAGCAACATAACCTAGATACATCACGCAAAAGTATTATATTTGTTTATGCTCTAATATTGTATTACAAAAGGACAAATAAAAAAATTCCACTGTCAAAACAAAATTTATACATTTTTGAAATGAAAAATTTGGATTTGTAGGATTGTCAATACAGATTTTTTTTTTTTTCTAGACTGTAGATAATATTTTACTGCATTGGTATCGTATATGGTTTTACAACTATTGCCTGATTATTCTGATTTAAGTCTTCGTAGTTTATATCTCAAATCACTATCTAAAAGTAGGTAGAAGTAGAGGTCTTCCGGGACTGGTCCGAGGCCTACGCCCGGCTCTGCCCTCGTGCCGGGCTCAGGCCAATTTTCATTCACGAGAATCGGGCCAGGCTGCAACTAACTTCTTTCTGAAAGCTCGGGCCAGGCATGGTCAGGCATGGTCATTACTCTTTCCGTTTGATCTCAACTATCCAATGCAAAAAAAAAAAAAAAAAAAAAATCATTTAAATATATTGAACTGCGAAAGAGACATTTTAAAATATTCCCCCATAGGATTAACATTAGCGAGTGGATGCTTTTGTGTGAGTGAAGTAGCTTCTTAACGTTATGCTATGTTAATTTTAATGGGTTGTCCGGATAATTTGTACTATTTGGAAAAATTAATTCACACCGTAAAATTTTACCCTTTAATTATTAGAGGTAATTAGCGATCAGAATTAAAGTCTAATAATTAAATGTTAGAATTTTCCGGTAAGAATTAATTTTCCCAATTAATAATAAAGTAAGTAATAGCAGAGTAGTGTTTAATTATGTGCGTGCTTTTAAAATTCGTATTATCTTTACGATTATTACGAGTAACAAGGTAAATACGAGGACTTTTATAATTTCAGCGCTTGACGTATTAACAGAGTTCGACCCATAGTTAGCATTGGGTAATTTTAATTTCTGTCCGTATTCCAAACATTTGTCTTTAATTTTTTGACTGTTATATGCAAAACATTTGCTTCCAAAAAATTCTCGCAGGTTTTTCAATTTTTTTTTTTTTTTTTAATCAAATCACTTGTACATTTATTTTTCGGAATATGAAACACATAAGCTTGATGTGTAAATATTATTCTTAGAATATGTGAATGTTTTATTAAAAACGTTGTGTTTTGTTTGACTCTTCCTCTATTCCTCGATTTCTGAGCATTTGTTTACCTATTCAATTCTCGACTTTATACCATCCTTATCGAATTTCCGTTTCGTGATGTCTGAGCCATGAAAATTTCTTCCCCGTGTAGGATGTCCGAACAGGAAGTGCTTTAAATACATATTGAATGTTTGCAAAAGTTTTATTTACAAATTCAGTGTTCTAAAGCCAGATTAGGATACATCATGAAAAAGTATTACTATATTTGTTTATGCTGAAATATTTGTTTATGAAACTGAACTATTATAGAGTACTTACTTTTTTTCTATTTTAACTTCTTGAGACTTTAAGTCAAAATAACGCTACAAATATACATTCATTACTTTTGCACATAGATAATGACACTATAAATGACAGAAATAGCCGTTTTCTGAAATTGATACATTAGGGGACTGGTAATTTAGATTCACAAATCCAAAATTCCTAGCCTTAGTAAAATATAAATTTAATTATCCATAACCTATATTCATGGAATAATAAATTTGGCTTTAAACAAGTGAATTATCTACAAATCCTCATTTTTTTTAGAACCCCTATTCTCTGATTATTTCAAGTTAAGTCTTATGCCAAGTTCATATGTGAAATATATATCTAGGAAAACTGGAGCAAGTAGAAATGAAAATCCTTTTTTTTTTAATGAATACATAATGAAACGAAGGATGTTTACGAATTTCTTAATTAATTAATCAGACAAACTGAAGTTTTTGACTGAATTACTTAAAACACATTCAATATCAGACATTGAAACAAAGAGAAAGACAACGTATTGCATAAAAAATAATCATTAGTAACCAGTAAAATATAAAAATTATTTCATAATTTTTTTTTCATAAATGTATATGTTTATAATATTTTCTCATATTTCTTTTCCCCCAAAGAATACGAAAGAGTATAGATCTGAGACGTAATAAAATTTTATTGCAGAATATTATTTATTTATATATTTTTTTAACTATTTTGTAAGATGTTTTAAAAATAGCATCACATTAACTTCTTATCAAAAGAAATAAAATTAAAGATATTAGACCATAAGGAGACTGACGGATAAAACATAGTTATGTTTTGTTTTGTAATTCATTGACGTTCACCTGGTTACTTCGTGCGTGATAACTAATAGCATTTAACTGAAGCAAAAACAGTAACGCTGATTATAAATTAACAGCCTTTGCTATTTTTTTACGTGATAGCAAAAAAATACTAAACGGATGATTTACGTCTTTTTTTTTCTCTTTTTCAGATTACTTTCGTATCAATTTTATTCATTTTTTAAAACTTTTATGCAGTTTTTTTGTGTGATATCTAGGTAAAAAATGTATTAAAAATACATGAATAATCATATATGAAGAAGCCAACCTGTGCGCAAAGATATGCTTGAACACACAAACATTAAATGTACAATCGGTTAAAAAAAAATAATAATTTAACAAATTACAACAACTATTGGGAAAACGCAGAGGGATAGCGTGGCAGTGTTCGGACTATAAAACTACATTACTATAACACATTTAAAAATTTTATTAATTGACCCCCCCCCTAAAATACCCCCTCTTATAGCAGACCTATTCGCCCCATCCTACTATAACATAGCTACCCCACGCTAGCTATTCCACCCAGCTACTATAGTATGATCACGGCAGCAGTCGGTGTTATCACCTCACTACCGCCACCGCCTGCTGCTGACGCAGAAGTCCCATTCCCTATCTACTGACTTCTGGTTGGGTATCCGAAGGTAGAATAAACCGAAATATCCAAATATGATGCCAACTTTAGATGTTAACATTGAAATTTTTAAAGTTTGGTACAATTTCTATTTGTAGACTATCCCCTAAGCAAAATTTAAGTATTGCTTTAACTCTTGTTTATATTGATGTCTGAGCTAAAGGTATTTTGAGGAAATAAAAGTGGAAGACTACGTTTTTTGCTTTATAAGACGATTTCTCCTCCGACGCCAATTTTTGAATTCGGGTTTTTTTCATATCTGATAATTTGAATCTATCCTTTTGGTAACTTTAACATTTTTGTAACGATTTTATGTATTTCTATTGTAGTCCAGGGGAAATGTACATGTTACCTTGCAAAAGGTCGGGTAGAAGATTTTATTTTTTTGACTTGTATATAATAAGGCCAGCATGGAAAAAAACGAATTATCCAACAAAATTTCTTAAGGGAGAATTTTCTGTGGCCAAAAAACACCAAAATTTTGGGACTTTTATTGTTGTTTTTTAAATATCTAGAGACCCGTTGTTGTAGCGTATTATTTGTTAATTACAATGTTAAAGAGGACAAAATTCTCTACAACTTTCATATTTACAACTGTTTTATACGCTCAATAGCAAGCGCAGTACCATATTTCAAAAATAAGACAATTTTTTCAATGTCCTTAAAAACCGTGAAAAACGTAGTTTTGTCCCGACGCGCGACGATTCAAATGTTCCCCACAGATGTAATGATGTATGTCAACTTCTACAGATTGACAGCAGAAAATTATCTATTATTTGCACACCCTCTTCTTCATTTTTATCACAACAGACATATTTTAAATTCAATAAATCTATATAATTTAGTAAGTAGAGGAGAGTGTAGATGACTAAGACAATTTTCATATTTAGACAATAACTTTAAGTATATACAATTGTTAATTTTAAAGTATTGTTTAAAATAATATTTCAGTATTTAGTAACTTATTGGCACGACAGTTTCAATTAAAAAAAATCTTGTTTAATTTTAATAATTATTTTTATAATGCATGCATATGTTCATTTTATTCCATAAACATTTTATTCTATAGTACAATGGTATATTTTATTTACCGATTATTGATGACATATGTTTTAATGTTTTACTGTTTTAAGTATATCAAACATTGGATTGTAGTTCTATATAAAAGGAGGGGCTCAAAAAATAAATATATCTTATGTAACAAATATTTTTACCTTATAAAATATCTACAATAAAAATGACAACATATTATTTCATTAACTAATATTATGCATTTATATCTCTTGTAAAATTTAAAAATTCTACCAATAAAATATTTGAGATAACTATTTTCATAAAAATTTTTAAAATATTAGTTTTTGTAAATATTGTCAATATTTTCCCAGTTTTATGTATTATGACAAGAAATTATAACATTTTAGCGTGCAAAAATATATAAAATTTTAAGATTTTATCTATTAAATGCTTTAAAGCTCAAACAGAAGAACTTGTTGTTGAAAAATACACTTTGTGGAATATTCTAATATTCTGTAATATGTACTGTTTTGAAACTATATCTGTTGAATTATCTCAGTGCTACCATCTATCAAATGAAATACCGAGTTATTTATGATTGTAGACCATATAAACATAATGAAAAAATGTATTTTAATAATGATAATTTCTACGGGATATTTAACAATATTTTTGTCTCTTTGATGGGACTGTTGTAGGATTATTAGCGTTCAGTTTCCTGGATAGAAGATATATCAAGGATCATGGTTCTTCTAGAGCAGGGGTTCCCGAACTTTTAGACCGACGTACCACTAAATCGAAGTTCATACTTCCACGTACCACCAGATAAAAAACGTAAAGCTACTATAGAAAAACCTATAAAAATGAACCTGCCTAAAACGAAATATATCTTCGGTCTTTCCTGTTTCCGTCATAGCAGGTTTTATTTTATTTAAAAATGAATAATTACATAACTAAATTGGTACTAAGATTGGCTGCTTTGTAATAACATTCAAGTAAAAAGTAGTATCCCCATTAAATTTTAACAATGCATACAATTAAAAAAAAAAAGTTTTGTTATAGGAAAAAAGGCACAATACTTAATGACATCTTGTTTTATCAAGCACAGCTTCCTCATGTCTGGCTCAATATTAGGTAGTTTTAGTCATAAGTCACATTCGAAGTTTACTTTATTCGTGTGTTTGTTTTTGATGTAACGAAGGGGGGGGGGGGAGCATATTCACAAATATATGTTGTGCTAAACACAAGCAGACTTTGACGATATCACACACAAACGGTACTCTCATATTCTCGCCAATAAAAAATCTGTGACGTTCATACTTTTGAATGTGGACTCCAGTAATCCATCACAGGAGAGCTGAATAAGTTCACTTCTTTCCTCTATCGTGAGATACAGTGCCAGGGTGTATCATATGATATGCTGATTTCTGTATTTTATTCCACGTACCAGTATCGGATTTCTGCGTACCAGTAGCCAGAGCTTCCTGTACCAGTACTGGTACGCGTACCATAGTTTTTACCAATCCCTGCTCTAGATGTATCTTTTCTTTTTTTCCTGGCAGTTATTTGTCCCCCGTCCCCTGTTCCTCATACCCACTCTGTATAACAGAGCGGGTATTATGTAAGTTGGAAAAATAGCCTCATTTTTAAAAAGCCGTACTGCACTTAAGAATAGGAGGGGGGGGGGGGGTGCAAATAACAGATAATTTACTGCTATCAATATGTAGAAGATGACATCCATGATTAAATTCTTGGAGAAAATTTGAATCATCGGGACAAAACTACGTTTTCCTTTTATATAGAACTACAATCCAATGTTTGATATACTTAAAACAGTAAAACATTAAAACATATGTCATCAATAATCGGTAAATAAAATATACCATTGTACTATAGAATAAAATGTTTATGGAATAAAATGAACATATGCATGCATTATAAAAATAATTATTAAAATTAAACAAGATTTTTTTTTATTGAAACTGTCGTGCCAATAAGTTACTAAATACTGAAATATTATTTTAAACAATACTTTAAAATTAACAATTGTATATACTTAAAGTTATTGTCTAAATATGAAAATTGTCTTAGTCATCTACACTCTCCCCTACTTACTAAATTATATAGATTTATTGAATTTAAAATATGTCTGTTGTGATAAAAATGAAGAAGAGGGTGTGCAAATAATAGATAATTTTCTGCTGTCAATCTGTAGAAGTTGACATACATCATTACATCTGTGGGGAACATTTGAATCGTCGCGCGTCGGGACAAAACTACGTTTTTCACGGTTTTTAAGGACATTGAAAAAATTGTCTTATTTTTGAAATATCGTACTGCGCTTGATATTGAGCGTATAAAAAAGTTGTAAATATGAAAGTTGTAGAGAATTTTGTCCTCTTTAACATTGTAATTAACAAATAATACGCTACGACAACGGGTCTCTAGATATTTAAAAAACAACAATAAAAGTCCCAAAATTTTGGTGTTTTTTGGCCACAGAAATTTCTTCCTTAAGAAATTTTGTTGGATAATTCGTTTTTTACATGCTGGCCTTATTATATACAAGTCAAAAAAATAAAATCTTCTACCCGACCTTTTGTAAGGTAACGCCTTTTTTTTGGTACATTCCCCCTGGACTATTGCCTATTCAAAGAAAAAATCTTTTAAAGTTACAGAATTTCGTTAAAAACGCTTAAAAAATAAAGTGACGACGTCAAGCGGTCCATTCTCGACCAAAAACAACAACCATTTTCCCAATAGTTAAAAAAAAAAAAAAAAAAAAAAAAAAAAAACTTTGCTACCAAATTATTTGTTTCCAAATTATTGAAAAGAGACGTGAGATGTAGCATTTGATATGCAATTGTGTCTACTTCCCGCATATAAATGCGAATTTTGAAAGAAGTTGACTACATTTTAAAAATTATACAAACATTGAATTTTCTAATGGTAACACCAACATTTTATACTTTTTTGAATTTCTTCGTTGAAAGCACTCGAAATAAGTTAAAGTTTATATACCTTTTTATAAATCTTCGTATAGTTACAAAATATCAAAGCTTAAGGATGTCAATGTTAAATGCACGCCCCATTTATATCTTCCCAAAAAATCATTCGATATTTACCTTTTATCATGAGTTTTAAGTATTTTTAATGAGATGCTTAATTTTAATTCCAAATATATTTCGGACATTTCTTCGCTAAAAAACATATTTTCAATCATGAAAGCTATTAATAATTTTTTCTTAAAAATTATTAATTATGACCTACATTAATGTTAACATTAAAGTTGCATTTAATATGGCTGTGTACTTTTACAGCTCGTGTAGGATGTAAATGTACATCCTACTCGAGTCATGATAAAGATGATTTGTTTTTGAGATATAGAGAAATTTTATTTTTCTACGGATTAAATAGTGCTCTTCTTTTGTAAAAAAATTTATAAAAATTAAAGTCGTAGTAAATATTTTTTAGCATTTTTGTGTATATAAAGTGAGCGTATTTGATATTTAATTTTTTTTACACAATTTTTCTGCTAATAGAAAGCGTTTTTGGTACTTTTCTTTGTAAAACTTTTATTTTCCTATATTCCGGGATACAAACCTAACACATTTTCTTTTATAACTCTATGAACATTTAAGAAAAAATATATAAACTGAACCGTTTGCGGGGCTGATTTAGTCCAAGAAACAAGTCCGAGATTAAATAGCGGTCTTCTTTTGTTAAAAATTTCATAAGAATGAAAGGCTTGGTAAATAGTTACCGGAAATATTTTATACTGTTTTCGTGTATATAAAGTGAGTGTAGTATTTGACATTTAATATTTTTTACACAATTTTTCTGGTAATAGAAAGCGTTTTTGGTACTTTTCTTTGTAAACTTTTTATTTTCCTAAATTCACGGATACAAACCTAACACATTTTCTTTTATAACTCTATGAACATTTAAGAAAAATATATATAAACTGAACCTTTTGCCGTGCTGATTTAGTCCGAGAAACAAGTCCGAGATTAAATAGGGGTCTTATTTTCTTAAAAATTTCATAAAAATGAAAATCGTAGTAAGCAGTTACCGGAAATATTTTATGGTATTTTTGTGTATATAAAGTAAGCGTATTTGATATTTAATTTTTTTACATAATTTTTTTGGTAATACAAAGCGTTTTTGGCACTTTTCTTTGTAAAACTTTTATTTTCCTAAATTCAGGGATACAAATCTAACACATGAACATTAAATATATATATATACAGGGTGTATCTGAAATGCTTCAACAAATTTAGAGGGATGATAGTACTCATGAAGACCAACAAAAAATTCAATGGAACATGGGGTCGCAAATGACGTTTAACCCTTTCAGGGTCAGTGGTATGTTTATGAAACCACTTAATTTTAATTCCAAAACGCCACAATGACACCAGAATTTTGCTAAAATCTTTTCCATTTAATATGTATGTGAAATATAGTTATAAAATTATTTACAAACAATTTTTTTTTGTAAATTCCGGTGCCAGTCCATTTTCAGACGCATTTTCTCGATTTTCATCCTTTAAGCCTTTCAGGGGCAAAGTACTTTTAGTACTAAAATGTTAAAATAAATGACTGGCACCGGAATTTACAAAAAAATTTGTTTGTAAATAAGAAAAAGGCTATATTTCATAAACACATTAAATGGAAAAGATTTTAGCAAAATTCTGGTGCCATTGTGGCGTTTTGGAATTAAAATTAAGTGGTTTCATAGACATACCACTGCCCCTGAAAGGGTTAAACGTCATTTGCGACCCCATGTTCCATTGCATTTTTTGTTCGTCTTCACGAGTACTATCATCCCTCTAAGTTTGTTGAAGCATTTCAGATACACCCTGTATATATAAACTGTACCTTTTGCCGTACTGATTTAGTCCGTGGAATTGAAAAACGTAGGTTGGTGTAATTTTTAATATATAGTTGATTACTATTTGAAAAATTGTGTTCATTTTCAAAAAGCAGACATAATATCCAGTCGAATGTTTATTCTCGTATCTTTGTGCGACAATTCGTTGATAAATATCATGGAGTGGTGCGTTTTACGCTTTAACGCTGGTATGTAATTTTATGTAGTATAAAATGAATAGAAGGTCAGTCTCATAGAAAATTTTCTTTCATGCACATAATATCAGTGTTGCAGTAGTTTTAAATATTATTATATATGTGATTTAAAAAAAAATTAAACTTGTTTTTAAAAAACATTATTTATTATTTTTAAATCTTAAAAAAAGTCATGAAGTAAAATCGAATTGTGAAGTTTTAAAAAATATAAATATGTAAATACGTTATCATAATAATAACGATAATACAAATTATAATTCTACCCTTAGTCCTTCAGTTATGAACTAACAGTAGCAATTTTCACATATTTTTACTTGGATTTGTGTACGGTCCGTAAATATTTACACAGAACGAGAATGAAGTAAAATAGAATTGTGAAGCTTTAAAAAGTATAAGTATGTAAATACATTAGCTTAATAATAATGATAATACAAATTATAACTCTACACCTAGTTCTTTATTTATGAACTAAGAGTAGCAAATTTCGCATGTTTTTACTTGGATTTGGGTACGGTCCCTAAATATTTACACAGAACCAGATTATTAAGAAAATGCACGTATTTTATGAGGAATTTTATGTAACGTAAAGATACAATGTAAATATGAAAATGTCAGCAATCAAGTGATACGGTCGTTACTACGAATTTCTTATTTATTTCTCTGCTTCCAATTTACATCTCCCGATTTCTGCACTGTCTGTGCTTGAATTGCATTTTATCAATCTCGGCATTTGATTTATTCATTCAGTTTTCGTTGCATGCCCGCCAAGAAATTTGATCATCAAAATAATCGAGAATTCTAAATTCTATGAAGGAATTCTGAATATTACAAAGCTAAATAACTCCCGATGCTGAATACGGATTGCAATAAATCTATAGTGACAGTTAATATATAATATTGGACTTTTAAATGGAATGTTTGCAAATATTTATCTTAAAAGTTACCCAAATGTATTCTGTTTCAAGACCTATTAATATTAAAGCAATTCTAAGTTCAAAAGAGTGTAACACTTGAATGTAATTGTATGCAGTATAAAGTAAACTGAAGATCATTCTTCAAGAAAAATTCCATTTACATGCATAATATCACCATTTTAATTGTTTCAATTATCAATTATATATTTTAACTATATGTAGTAATTTCTTTATTAAAAACGTGAAAAAAATATTTCACTGAAAAAAAAAGTTATTTCAAAGCGTATAAATTCCATTTACATGTAATATGTCCATTTACATGTACCATAACCATTTTAATAGTTTCAAATATCAATTATATATTTTAAATATATGTAGTAATTTTTTTTTAATTAAAAACGTGAAAAATTTAACAAAAAAAAAAAAAGAAAAGAAAAGAAAAACGTTATTCCAAAGCGTATAAACAAAACCATTATTTTTATGTCTTTAAAAGGCGTTATGAAGTAATTTAATAAATCAGCTCTTTATGTTATTTAAAGAAATTAATTATGCAGAAGTGCCTAGCTCTCACTAATCGTCCGTAATATGTTGATTAATTTGACCCTGTTTAACAACGTGTCGAACCAGAAAAATTATTTGAAGAATTTTAATTTAGTTAATTATAGATTTCTACATGGAATATATTTAATTTCATTTCTTAAAACAATTTCTAGTGCGAAAAGTATTAAATCTGAAGTAAATTAACTCACATGTTATGGAAGATTAGTGAGAGCTTGGCACCTCTGATTATGTGATATATGTGATACATAAGTATTATAATAATATATATTTTATAACTCTATCCTTAATTCTATCTTTTATTTTATGTGCTTTTACTCCTTTTTATGTATGGTCCCTAAATATTTTCATGGAACGAGAATATTCAGGGAATGCATGTATTTTATGAGGTATTTTATGAAACGTGAAGATAGAATGTAAATATGAAAATGTCAGCAATCAAGGGAGACGACGGTCGTTACTACGAATTTCTTATTTGTGTCTCTGCTGCATCCAATTTACATCCCACGGCTTCTGCACGGTCTGTGCTTCTGTTGCTTCCATTTTATCTGCGTTTGATTTATTCGTTCAGTTTCCGTCGTATGGCCGACGAGAAATTTGATCATCAAAAATAATGGAGAATGCTAAAGTCTATGAAGACATTGTGATTATTGCGAAACTAAATAACTCGTGATGCTAGATGCGGATTGCAGTAAATCTCTACTGACAGTGCGTATATAATATTTATTTAACTTTTTTTATGGAATGTTTGCGAATATTTATTTTAACAGTCATTGAAATGTATTCCGTTTCATAACGGATAAATATATTTAAACAATTGTAATTGAGTTCAAAATATCTAATATTCAACAAACGTCTGTAAATTTAGTGTTGCATTAGTTCGAAATAATGTTAGATATTTCAAACATATCGTTTAATGTTTGATATAAAAAATGAAAAATAATTCTAATTTTAGTGAATTAAAAAAAGTTCTAAAGAGAAAATTAAAATCTTTATTTTCAAACCTTTAAAATTATCAAGAAACTATTTCATAATTTTTTGTGCACTTATATTCGAGGAAATAATCAAACGGGGGATCGTGAAACAATCATTAATGATTTGTTGTAGCAAATATTTAAAATGTATATTATTTTACTAAGATTATCAGTTTATTGAGTTAAATAATTTAAGTAATAAGAAATAAAAATATACATATAATAATGCGACAGTTTTGGTTTTTAAATAAAATAAATGTATTTTAACTATTTCAAGGACAATAAATTCATAAATTTGGTACGATATTTAAAGCATTAAAATTTATTAACAAACATACGTGTATATTAAGGAAAAACACACAAGTTAAAATTTTTGTAATTTTAGAAATAATGAAATTTATTTCTGGGACGACCTTCATCACGTTAAATTTAGATACGTGTGAAAAAATAAAATTTATGTAATTGTAAATGTTCAAACGACTGCTTTGAAATCCTTCAAAATATGAATGATTCATGAACGATCGTTTTCAAAATTCAACACTATTTACTAAAATAGGTGAAAGTCAAATCGAAATGCTGCTTTATATTGTCTCTTAAGAGATTTTTGACGCATATTTTTGCAAAACTTTATTTATATTTTATTCCGTAGTTAAAAAAAATTAATTTGAAATTTTAGTGGTTGCGAAGAACTTGATTTATTCATTAAAAGTTAGATAAAAAGTGTTGCAAATTTGATACTCTAGCATTTAAGGGTTAATGGAGTAACATAATAATAATGATAATAATAATAATAGCAATAGGGCACCTGATGCTGAAAATACTGATGAAAAGTTCAGACAAATAATAATGAAAATTTTTGTCAGCATAGCTGTGTAGAAATAGTTCAAATTACTTCAACCCACTTAAAACCAAAACGATAAATAGAGAAATACCGAGAATATTAATTAAATTGCATTTCCTTTATTTATGTGATTCTGAATTCGATGTGGATGGTTAAATTGAGGAAGAATTTAAAATATTGAAAATTGACCGGGTTTTCCAACTTGACCAATACAAGCTAAAATAACGAACCTTATGTACATATGCAAAATAGAGAGTAAATGAGTAGAAATATGGTAAAAGAAATCAGCTGCTGTATGCTGCAATTCGATTTCAATAGTTTTTTGTGTACAACACGCAATATTGAGTGCAATAAATCTGACTTTTTGCATTTTTACGTGCATCCGATTATTTAAAAATAATGAAAAAGAATTTTCTAAATTCTTAAGCTTAACTACTTGAAAAATGTTATACTATTTACGAAAAGGGCTAACATAAAGTAAAAATCTAAATATAATTTCACTTTTTATTGAGTGCAATAAATCTGACTTTTTGCATTTGTACGTGCATCCAATTATTTCAAAATAATGAAAAATGGTATTTTCTAAATTCTCCAGTTTGACGACAAGGAAAATGTCTTTCTATTTACGAAAAGGGCTAACATAAAAGAAAAATCTAAATATAATTTCACTTTTTTTAATTTAAATAGTTTCTATTCAACTGTTAATCATTAAATTTAAACAACATCTAATTACTAAAATTTTTGCTTTTTCAAATTTTTTTTTCTGCCTCATACAATTTACATTTTCATTTAACAAATTCTCTGATTAAAATACCTAGCTTGTTCGTTCATATAATTAAGCTAAAACTCAAAATATAAGAAACAGTCCCATTCAATCATAGGTATTGCTCAAAACAAGGAAAAACAACCTTGTCTTTAGATACATATGTTTCTGTTGTTTTAAAAGCTTAAAATTATGATAATTAATAACAGTTATGTCGTACTTTAATGGCAAACCGCACGCTATTTGAATAATGCATCTTCACACGTGAAATTTGCTTTTTTAAGTGGTTACAACAAGCAGGAATAAAGATTTCTTTTGACAATAGAATGCACGCTAAGTAATATATCTTCATATTTTATTTATTATCTATTATTTCAAAATTCTTTAACAAACATAAGTTTACTTTTAACGCACGTCAAACCATTAATCATTATACTGCAATGCTGCTCTTTTTTTTTTTTTTTTTTTTTTACAAAATGCCGTAACTAATACAAACAAATGTTTTTGTTAAGCTAATGGCTTTTTGCTAAAGTATAAAATGTTGTTTTGTATGAAAGTCTCTTTATATTTTGTGTTTTGAATGATATATATATATATATGTGAAAGAATAAAGATAAACACTTTTTTAAAGTTCAAAATTTAAAATTTAAAATCCGCAAAACATTTTTTCTAACTTCATAAATCCGTATTAACCCATTTTAGGCCAAGCATAGAAATTTTATAAAATGTGGTATTATTTGCATTGAAATTTGCTTAAATTACACTCATTAAGACACCAAAAAAGTTTCGTGCATGAAAAATATTTTATTTAATTTGATCTTACCATTATTAATTTACTTTTTAATAATTTACCATTAAATTTAAATAAAAAGATTTAAGTTTTCTTATGGCATTTGTTTTATTTTTATTTTATTTACAGAACTTGCAACTTTACTCCATTATAAAAACATATGATTAATCACAAGTGGAATAATTATACATTTTCAAAAAGTCGAATTTGTCAATAACCGTTTCAAGTAAAAAAACAGCGTATTTTGAAAATTTGTCAACAGAAAGTGATTACTTCAATTGCATTACTAATATTTTATAGATGTCGCTAGTTCCCTCAAAAATAGCAGAAAAATAAAAATAGTACAAAATATACGTCACAGTGTTAATAAAAAATATATCTATTGAAATGGTGCGTTTACGCACTTTTGGCCGAAAATGAGTTAAATCTAATTTGCCCCTGTTATCTTGGTTTCCCAGCTATACAATTATTACTTTCATCTATCAATTTCGATCCATCTTTAAGATAAAAAGTGCTGAGTTTGTATTTCTTGCATCCATCTGTTGTTTGCGGAACCCAGGTCATAACCATGTAACACAACTCAAAAGTACTACATTTCAGAGGTGAAGCAACAGAAGAATCGCATGTTTTTACTGTAACATAGAATTACAACACTTACAGCTGTAAAAGCATGCATAAAAGTGAAAAACTCTTAAAGTCCAATCAGATCATATTCTGCGATGGCGGCTCTTTTTTCGGCAACTTTGATGTGAGGACATTTCTATCGCGCTGCAAGAAAGGAGGGTCCCTACGGACGAGTGCCCCAGTCATGTTTATCACCTTCCCCGAGTATAATTTCTTTTGTTGATTTTGTGCGTTTTGCTTAAAAACTTTTGAAGAGCAATAAAAAATGTCACAACTGACAACAGAGCTTTTGTAAAAGAAAGCCCGGAAACATAATTTATGACTTCTCGTCGCAGAATTTTTGTATATTTTCATTGGTGGTTACATTATATCGCTTACCTGTAAGGACATTGACATAAAACTTAAAAATACTACCTTTCACGGGAGAGGCAAATGAGATGCAACATAAAATTGTAGCACTTAACTCGGCATGCAGATGTAAAAGCGGGCATAACAGCCTAAAACCGTTAAGAATCGATACATAGAAGAGGTTTGGAGGGTTGAGTACATTTATCAACCCCCCCCCCCCCACACACACACACACACGCAGTTTGTTCTCCTTCTGTGGTGCAAATGTACAAATAGCCTAATAGGCTGTAAGTGGTTAAGCACCTTATAAGTGGTTTTCAGAATAACTGCATTTACGGCACTTTTCTTGCAGCAAGATGCACCTAAGTGAAATGTACTGGTGCAATAATATGTAAAATGGATATTTTGGAGCTGTGTCACTTTACTTGAGGGTGAGCGATATTATGTTTTATTGCTGTTTTTGTATGACAGTGTGATATTATACATTTTTTAACCTTTAACTTTTTGAATACTGAAGTCTAAAAACAGGATAGCATTCAAAATACGACGAACGCCCGAATGTTGAAATATGCTTTAAGATCCCCCTTCCTTCTATCTGCCTTTTGTCAGCAACACAGTAAGAAGGAACATATATTCGAAAGTGGAACCTCCCTAAGATCACTATTACAAAAGGCTCTCCATCCGTTCATTGCAATAATCCGGTACTCTTTGACAATAGTTGGATTTTTACGTGGGGTGGAAAATGAAACACCTCATTCAGCCCCACAAGTGGCTGATACGTACTGCTGTCAAAGCTGGTAGACGGGAGGTGCTGAGTTGAAAACCCTGTCGCGCCCGCCGACCTAACCGTTCGGAGTTTTCCGTGGTTTTCTTCGAACATTGCCGTAGATACGGGTTAGGATCCCCTAGAAAGACCCCCCATGGAGGGCACTCCCCCTGCCGGCCTATATCCCTCGTGTAGATAATCAGTCGTCATAAATCAACCAACCAACCAGCAACACCTCATTCTCAGGCGTTCAGGCGGTCTCCCAGTAGTTTGCTTGACCGGACGTTTTGGGCGGTTTACTAGCGAAAGTGTTAAAGACACCAGCAGTTTGTAGTAACATAAAGACACGAACAGCGCACTCTATGCGTCATCGTTTTTTAAAGCCTATATGACAACTTTTAATGATATCATTGTTTAATTAAATGTTCAGTAGTAGTATAAAATTTATAAAAATGAAATTGTTAAAAAAAAGCTAATTTAATGAATATAACACGGACGGTGTGTCATAAAGGCATGGGAGGCGTACTCTATGTGTCAATGTCTTTTAAAACTTAAATATTAACTGTTGATACCAAAGAAGAATAGTTTCTAATGTGTAGTTAATAGTATAAAAGTAATAGACATCACATTTATAAAATATATATATAATTAAGATAGAAAATAAAATATAAAACACAAATACACGGGCAGCATATTCAGCACACCAATTGGTGACTTACCAATGAAAAAAATTGAAACACAGCAAAACAAATTGCAAACTTAAACTTCAAACTTTGGTTGAATATTAAAGGGACTTTGGGAAGAAGGTAACTAAACTGCAAATGTCAATCACGTAATTATTTTAGAATTCACAACTGTTTTTTTCCTTCAGTACGCCACCCGTTCCTTTAAAGTGTAAATATTTATCTAAAAAAAAGTTTAATTTACTAACGATATTTATATATTTATTTTAAATAAAGATATGCAAAAAAATATTAAACTCTACGAAATTTTAGAAATATTTATATAAAAATGTGTGCAAAATATACTTGTTAAAAAACAAAACTTCTGTTCTTAAAAGCACCATATAAATAAAGGAAACTTCGTGTTTCTAAAAGGAAAAATCCTTCTTTTCTCTTGAATAAGAATAACCCAAGCTGACACCACGGAAGTAGAAAAAGAGTAACTTTTAATCTAAAAAAGAAGGATTGAATCCTTTTTAAAACTTGGAGATTTTGTTTCTTTCGGGGTATTTTAAACAAATTTTATACTATAGAAAGCGTTATAAAGTATTAGATAATATCAAGACTAAAGTATGTTACAAAGAACAAAAGGGATGTTTCAAAAAGAACAATGGAGGGTTTTTTTCCAAGAAAAAATTATCAGATTAATACGGATAATTTCATTTTGAAACGCATAAAGTTTTATACTTTAATACTCATTAAAAATGTTTTATTTACTGAAAAATGCTAGAATTTTATTGACTAATTACTATAGAAATATTAAGACTACCCAAAATAAAGGGTTTATTGTTAAATATTAAGGCAGTTCTAAATACAGCCAAACCTCGTTAACACGAACACGCTTAACGCGAATTACTTTTAGCACGAACTGTTTCCGATTGCCCCGTCCAGTTGTATGTAATGTATAACATGTCGGATAACACGAACTACTTTTAACACGAACAAAAAAGTTTTCCCTTGAGTGTCCGTGTTAACGAGGTTCGACTGCATATATATGTTACGGTCAATATGACTAATCTGATCATTATTAGTAATAACCGGTTATTATTATGCGAAAATTTCTGACACATTTACGGACTTTGGAAGAAGGTAAATAAAGAGCAAATGTTAATCACATAATTATCTTAGAATTGGCAACTGTTTTTTCACCCAGTACGCCGCCCGTGTAATTAAAGTTTCAATATTTATCTGAAAAAAAAAGTTTAATTTGCTAACGATATTTATATATTTATTTTAAATAAAGATATGCAAAAAATTATTAAACGCTACGAAATTTTAGAAATATTTATATAAAAATGTGTGCAAAATATACTCGTTAAAAAACAAAACTTCTGTTCTTAAAAGCACCATATAAATAAAGGAAACTTCGTGTTTCTAAAATAAAAAAATCCTTCTTTTCTATTGAATAAAAACAACCCAAGCTGACACCCGGAAAGAAGAAAATAGTAACTTTTAATCTAAAAAAGAAGGATTGAATCCTTTTCAAAACTTGGATATTTTGTTTTTCGGGTATTTTTAACTAATTTTATACTATAGAAAGCGTTACCAAGTATTAGATAATATCAAGACTAAAGTATGTTACAAAGAAGAAAAGGGATGTTTCAAAAAGAACAATGGAGGTTTTTTTCCAAAAAAAAATTATCAGATTATTTCATTTTGAAACGCATAAGGTTTTATACCTTAATTATTCATTAAAAATGTTTTACTTACTGCAAAATTTTAGAATTTTATCGACTAATCAGTATATAAATACTAAGACTACCCAAAATAAAGAGTTTATTGTTAAATATAAGGCAGTTCATATATATATATATATATATATATTTCCTAGCTCATCAACGCTAAATTCATTTAATTTTTATACGTAACAGTATGAAAATAGCAACAACGATTATTCAAAGACTGTTGCATCATGAAGACCTTTCTCGAGCTGTCGCGTCCGAAAATTCAGTTCAAAAACCAGATTTGACGTTATTTTTTGAATGATACGTTGGTCTTATCGAAAAATGCAAACCGCTATCCGGTTATAATAGTTTCTGAATAAGAGCACTTACGAAGTTTATTAGTTTACGATTAAAATTGAATTCAGGAAAGCGTCAATAAGCTGACAATAGTACGCATTTCATAACATATTCAAAGAATATCGGTGGATAGTAATGTACGCATTTCATAACAGATTCAAAGAATATCGGTGGATAGCAATGTACGCATTTCATAACAAGACTCGAAGAATATCGGTGGATAGCAATGTACGCATTTCATAACAGACTCAAAGAATATCAGTGGATAGCAATGTACGCATTTCATAACAAGACTCAAACAATATCGGGTGATAGCAATGTACGCATTTCATAACAAGACTCAAAGAATATCGGTTGATAGCAATGTACGCATTTCATAACAGACTCAAAGAATATCAGTGGATAGCAATGTACGCATTTCATAACAAGACTCAAACAATATCGGGTGATAGCAATGTACGCATTTCATAACAAGACTCAAAGAATATCGGTTGATAGCAATGTACGCATTTCATAACAGACTCAAAGAATATTGGTAGATAGCAATGAGCTGCAAATAAACGAAATCAAAATCATATTAAGCAGAAAAGCTAAACGAAATGTTAAGTAAAAATTGTAGAATGTAACGCATGTATGGTAGATCACGCAGCAAAAGAGTTTACATTAAAAAATATATATATTGACAAATTCTTTATTCTACTGATATGGCTCGTAAAAAAATCAATCGTTTTTATTTATTCGACAAATGTGTTCAGTAGCATTTTGAAAGTTTTCAAATAGTGACTTTATTTACAATGGAGGATTAAAGAAGATTACGTATTCTAATCTATCAACCGTAACACTAAGTACACTACCATGCAATGCATTCTAATGTCAACTCGAATTTAAATAATCAGTGTTTTAAGTTAATTTAAACATATTCCTTGAATAGCATCAAACTTTAAAGTAATCTCCCCACCCGAGAAAGAAAGGGGGGATTCTAAAAAAAAGAGAGAGAGAGAGAGAGAAGCTGTGTAGTAATTTTTGTAAATTTCCATGAATTTAAGATAAATGAATTCTACTCGTAATTCATATTATTATACAATAAAATGGAAGTAATGTGAACTTCACGAGACTGACAATATCTGCTCGTTGTAAATAAATTTCTCTGTAATGATATCTTTAATGATATTGACACTTTTTTTCATATTGCAGGAATTAGTTGAATGCGAATGCAAATTGTAATATAAAATGAATGTAAACTATATCGAGCATGAGTTACACACATTTTTAATTCTCTTTACATCGCTTTTATGAAGCAGGTTTACTCTTATACTGTTTATGAAAAATAAGTTTTTCCTACCGATTATAAAATGTTTTTTTTTATTGGTTTAATTGTTCTGTCGAATTTTATTGTATTAGAACTCAACTGTAATAATAACTCATTCAAATTGCAGCGGTACACAACTTTAATATATTATATACTTTTAGTAATGCTCTGGGGTTCGTCATGTAAATTATTCTATATTGAATATTAATTAATTAAGATAATTAACTACTTAAATGAGATGCATGAATGATTTGACATTTGACGGAGATTGCTTTGAGACCTATAAGCTACAAGGGTGTTGTCTCGAATGATCCATATTTTTTATTCAAAGCAATACATATAGGACTTTGACAAATTACATAAATCTTCTTCTTGAGGACGGGATAGACACAACGACGGAGACAGCAGTGAAAGCACACACACAATGACATCCATGCCTCACCAGGATTCGGAACCGGGCCCTCACCGTGGCGGTCGCCTCCGCTACCAACCACGCTGCCGGGCCGGCGCTCGAGTGATTAATAGTAACTAGAGGTTTAATACACAAATAACAAGACATAACATCACACCACGCACATTACGTAACAACAACATTTAGTGGTTAATCACACTACAATAAAACATATGAATATAGGTGCCGCTAGAGGACAGAGGACTTGCAGTTATTTTGTAGTGCTGACATCCACACTTTATTATGTGAAGTAAATATCTTTATTAAAAGGCTGTTGTAACGAAATTTTGTAAAATTATGTTGATTTCTCCCTTTTTTAATGCATGGGGTACAGGAATATATAAAGAATTTAATTACAAATAACATATATTAATCGCGTTCGGAGCACGTACCAAATTTATGTATATGGGTCGCCCAAATGAAAGTGGCATTACAGTCGGTTTGAGAAATGGTTTAATGGTATTAATATAAATTAGTATACAAAAGAAAGAAGTAATAAAGACGTAACAGATAGGCTAGAGAAAGTCACCTTATAGGTCCTTGGTAATAACCACATGCACTTGATCAGGTCGTGACCTGTCACCAGTACTTCTTCTTCCACTACGAAAATCTCTACACCATCGGAATACCGGTCTGCGTGACATACACTCTGTGCCATACACATTTTGCATTCTACGATAGATTTCCCTAACACTCACATTTTCCGCTGTTAAAAAATTGCAGGACCGCTCGTTGACACTGTTTGGGGGCATCCATGATGCGAACGATACCTTTTAACGTGCTCCCACGCTATCACACACGCATCTGGCGGGATCTGACAATATCGCATGCATTCTCAGCACTCTGGCCCCTCTATAGGAGGTTGCGCAGTTATCTTTCTCTTCAAATGGCGGAGTTATTACAGCAATGCCACTTTCATTTAAGCGACCTTTATATTATAACGGAAATTTTGGGAGAAAAAAACACGAATTGCAGTCACAAAACAAGCGTGTTTTTCATCATGAACATTGAATGTTTATAAAATAGATTTTTTCTTTTTTTAAAACTATTTTTACTTTTATATTTATTTTGTCTATTTTTTTTTCAGTCTTGATCAGTAGTCCTTAAACTCAAATTAGTAACACCATAGGTTTTTACACATAAAAAGACAAATTACTTTTTGATTTTATTTAATGTATTTAATGCTAGTTTTAACATGGACGAAACAGTTTTTATTATCGTATGTCTACTGTGATATATTACTATCCTTGAAAAAATAAAAAATAAAAGAAAATAGAACACGATTTCTGATTAACTTCTAATGGAAGAAACGCATCTGATCCCCAGAGATAGCTTCGTAAATGCGTCTGAACATAAATCTTTAATCCATAAAATGAAGGGAAAAGTTATTTAAAGATAAAGGAAATATCTTACTTGCCGAAAATGTAGTGATATTTATCTTATTAGAAGTTTGTGATATGATGAATAAATTTAATGGGGCATAAACATCTTCAATGCAAAGTTCCTCCAAAGAGTCTATCTCAGTATTTTTTTTTCAAATTTTCAATTGTTTTTATATATTTAGCCTCTAAATAAGAAAGGTATATGCAATTTTTTTTTAATGTTTCTCGTATTTTTATTTAGTTATTTTTGTACCACACATTGCAGTGGGCATATCACTGAAGCCAATCTCTTGGCAATTTTCATATAATTTCGTTAAAACTTTCAAAAATTATTAAAAAGAAACAAATTATGCTAAAAAATTGCGATTTGCAGGAATGGTATTAGAGGGAGATAGGATTTGTTTTTAATAACAAAAGAAATCGTGGTTCAGAAAATTGCCAATAGATGGCGCTGTCATGCATACTATGAAGCAGATTTATGGAAATCAGGATGTGAATAAAACACCTCAATGCACACAAATTCTTCATTGGATGCCAGTAGTATGCTATCCTTACCTGATCAATCGTTATTGGTTAAGCCTTTTTGCAAGAACGGGGAAACAGAAACTCGCGTATTACCAAAATTCCGCAAAGCAAAAGACATAATACTGCACACTAAAATTACAATATAATACACTATTATAATACAACACATTGCAGTATGTGTGTGTTACCGCACTGTAAAAAGACAAATGTTTCTTGGAAATATGATATAATCGCAATCAGGCATATACAACTTCTTCCGACTTACTCAAAAGTCCAAAAAGCATTTTTTGTCTTTAGGGACTAATTTAATTTATAAACTTTAAAGAAGCTTTTTTTTTTTTTTGCTGCCATTGTATTTCTGAAACGTTTCCAAGTAGTTTTCTTTTTGTAGTATATTAATCAATTTTCTCAATCTGGGATATACGTTTTACGGAATTATCAAGTAAACATTTTCGTGTTCAAAAAAACATGTTTTGCAGACAAGCATTTTAAATTAGCAGTATTAACATTAACATTAAAATTAATATTATTTTTTTACTCTTGGTATCAACGCAATTACGCAGCTGAAAATTTTTAATTAGAAATGATAGCATCCCATAAATGAATATTTCGGTTTGTGAAAACTGATTAATACACCACAAAAGTACTTTCTTACATTTACCACCCAAACAATCCCAACGATTGTAATGTAATACTCTGCCTCAAATCATCCGGTGCAAATGTAGCTGGTACATCGATTAGTAACATTGTCTACTAATTAATGCTATACTTAATGTTCTTCATATAGCAAATATAGAAATTTTATATATAGCAAACTTTAGCAACTTTTTATACTAACATCTAATTTGGACATCATATTTGGAACATTCCGTTAATTTAAACTTAGGATACTGAATGGTAAGTAATTCGGTCAAGTAGTTTAGGAATTATGCAGGTTTAAAGTTTCTGGAAAATACACCAGAATCCAAAAAATTTTTGGAACTCCTAATGTTAAATTAATTTCCAGTTCGTTGCAAAACAGATTGGGATGCGGATAGTTTTTTAAGCATATTTCAAAAACTAAATGGTGTAATAAGATGTAATTTTTGATTCGCATATTTAAGTCTTATAGAAATTTACATCTGTTAAGAAATGTATAGCTTAAAATTAATAATTTTTCGAAAAATAATTTAAATATATCGTCGTTACCATGTCAAACTATCGAAAGTGAAAAAATGCATTTTTCATTAAATTTTAAAAAGGGGCTGATTGTCACTACTAAATTTTAATAGTATTCTTCAGCAGTGTTGCCAGTTAAGCCTCCTTTTTCATGCAAAAAATTCAAATCTGTACCAGAAATTTCAAAAAGAAATTTTTGCTTTATTTAATAATAGGCATTATGTGACTACTTAAAGTAAAAAAAAAAAATCTCGAATTTCCGGCATGAATTCGGAATCTCTGAATAAAAAAGAAGACCAAGTCTGTTCTTCAGAGAATGATAATTAGTATTTTTACTATAGGCAAAGGATACTAATAAAATTTAGTGGTGACAATCGGCCAATTAAAAAAAGTAATGAAAAATGCATTTTATCATATTCGATTTTTGACATGGTAGCGACAATATATATAAATTAAAAATAAATTTAAAAGAATTATTTTATTTCAGACACTGATACTTTTTTTATGAGTTAGAATTTTATTATAAGTATTTTAATAATTTCATTTTAGAAAAAGAAGGTGTGTTTGATTTATGATGACTCATAAAAAATGATGAGTCATATACAAGATACGATGAGTCGTATAATGTTCAAATTATAGATCAAATGCCTCCTTTTAAGACAGTTTTAATGGTTTCAAAATCACACTAACGTATAAACATATTAATGATTTAAACGATCCTTCTGAAGATATTTTCCAATAAAACTTCCAAATAACAATTCCTAAACTTTTTTATAACCTCGGTTTGGGAAATAAATATCTGTCCTTTAAGCAATAAAAAATGATATATGATTCTGTCAACTGTTATAACTATCTAAAACGAAAACAATTTTAGCTCCTTATTAATTAGATTTATTATTTTAATATTGCTATTTTAAGTTTCGTTATCAATCGTTAAAATTATTTTATAAATTATTTTTTTGTTAGTAGTGTCAAATAAAGAATTTAAATATATTCTACAACTTTTGTATCCCCCGTTCCACACCTTTCCTTCCAAAAAAAGAATTAATAAATGTATAAATAAATATATAAATAAAACGGGTGTAAAAATTGGCAACTAAAATTTGTTTAAAAAGACATATAATTATATAATTTATGTAAAACTATCTTTTCCTAAAAACATTTTTTTAATGTATGATTTGAAGTTATTTTTATTAGAGGAGATATTTGAATTAATTGAGTTTTTAAGGCTGTTCTCAAATCCAAAGGAGCTATTTTTTGACACATTTCTTCATTCATTTTCGTTAGGAAATGCATGAAATTGGCAGGTGTTCTTAATCAGAAACAATGTAATCGAATAGTGTTTTCCATTTTTTGGTAAAATCAGATTATCTTTCAGAAATTACTGTCAAATTGGACTCTGGAACCAAATTCCCGACGCGGCAGCGCGAGAAAGGGAAAAAACTTGTCGTCACGTGACAAGAATCGCTTATAACTAGATAAATAATTGTATATGCTTTATAGAATTTAAACACAAGTAAAAGGCAAAAAATTAGTCAAATTTAAAAACACAGTTCAAAATGCACTTCCAGCAATTATTATTAATAGATTGTACTGCAACTGAAATATTTTGTGTGTCCCTGTATATGAACGATTAATCTGCGCTCACCATATTCTATAGTAAGCCTCTCGTAATGCACCTCAGTGATATATATCAATTTCAATATGTTTTAAATAGTTTAAATTTTATATATTTTAACTTTAACATTATTAAAATGCACAGCAAGCGATTTTTCCCCATGGACCGTAATGTAACAGAATTACTAATTTCGGAGTCCCTGTAAGTTAACTATAAATGCTACACACTGCATTTTAGGTAGATTTCGTAAGAGTTACTACCTATTACATTCTCCCCTATGTTGGAATTTCTGGAAAATTTTTGCAGATCTACGCCGATTATGACTTCCAGAACCCCAAACCACCTCCAATTCAAAACTTTATCTATCTATCTATCTATCTATGCCACTTTTTTATGGACACGATAACTTCAATAATTATTTACAAATCTATTCTAAACTAATACATAAAATCAAGGGGCATAAAATCTCGGCCAAGTTCGTTAATGGGCAAAATCGAACCAAGGGAGGGGGAAGGGGGAATGAGGGCCTTTCGTGAAAACAGAAAAAAACCCATAATTTCTTAATTATGATACGTATCGAATCCGTTTAAAGTTATTATTATTTCTAGAAAAAGGGCCGAAAATTTATGGATGACAGGTTTTTGATATAATTAAAAATGGCCTCAAGGGGGGGGGGGATAGGGGTTTAAGAAGAAAAAAATCATAACTTTGTCAATTCACAAGATATTAAATCCGTTTATATTTATTAAAAATCCACTTAATATTACCTACAACTTTTATATTGATAAGTTTTTTATAGGACCAACGCTTAGAGCAAATAAATAAATAAATAAATAAATAAATAAAAATTCTGTCGTCTCCGCCTACAGACACAAGTAAATTTCGAAGTAGGCTGTCCCAAACTCTCGCATCATGGCAAAAAGGTAATTTCTTCTGCAATTTTCAATAAACAGGGGCCCTACGGTCTGCGTCTTCGAAATCTACCTGTGCCTGTAGGCCGAGCCGTCAGGGATTTTTTAATAGCGAGCATGCCATAGTAAACCTTAAAAACATATATTAATTTCATGGCTATTCGAGTATATTTACGCGAGTTAGAGCACGGACAGACGGCAGGCAGACATACATACAAACCAAATGCCTAAACGCTTTTCAACTATGTTGGAAAGTGTAAAAAATGATTCCATTAATGTGTCAGAAAGTAGCTAGTTTCTATTTGTGAAGAAAATTAAAGATTGCACGGCTAAAAGTGTAAAACAGAACTAAAGAAGACGATGAAGTTTATTTGTACATTATTTAAATAATTAATATGTTAATATATATAATATATATAAAATCATGTAATAAGAGTTAGTACTGTGAAACGGTTGTGGAATGTTTGTAAAGAATACTGTTTTGAAAACAAACATGTACTCACAGGTTTGGAGTACTCAATTATCTGAAATTTTGTAGTATGGTATAACGAATAAATAAGGAAATACTGATCGTTTAATATTTGGGTAAAGTATCTATCTTAGGGTCAATATGATTAATCCGGTCATTATTAATAATAACCGGTTATTATTAATAATGACCGGATTAATCATATTGACCGTAACGTATATACTCACAATATTTTCGTGAAATTGATTTGCAATCATTTTAAGACAATAGATTGCATTTTAAAAAAGCTGAGATTTTGATTATGAGCCTTCTGGTTTTATCTTTAATTAATTTATATTTTTCGCTAATTGCATACTTTATTTTTATTTTTATAATCAACATAATTTTAATTTTAATACGTAAGAGATACGTTTTTTTTTTTTTAAATGATTGTTTAAAAGCAAATATTCATTGTACTTAGCAGTGAAAAAATATTAGTAAATTTATTCGCAAATTTTAATTATTTGTCGTTTTAATTAATTTACATTACTTAATTGTTTTTTAACTCTATTTAACTACAACTAATCAGAAAACATAAGAAAATTTTAAATAAATTTACTTCATCACTAAAACAATAATCTACAGTAAAATACATTTGTCATTCGCCATTCATTGATTAAACAATTAAGAGTCAATTTTTTTTTTTCATTTAAGATATCAAGTTTTGAAAATTAACAAAATAATAATTTAAAAAAAGACATATGAAAGATAATGACTTTACAAATGTCATATGTTATCTAATTACTGACACCGCTTTCTAAATGGAAATTAAAAAAACATACGTGCTTTGTATTTCTTTTTTCAAAAAAGAAATCTTCATTCGTTCTTAAATGCTTCGCCTCGAATGCGACTTAATATCGCAAAGTAAATATTTGTTTCCAAAAACTGATAGTGTTTTTTAAATTTTCACCGAATGGCATTATTTCTGAAAGGTTAATAAATAATGTTTTCTATGAGTTAACGTCAGAAGGAGTTTGAATAAATAGAAAATATGTAATTAATTTTTAAGCTTTGTGGAGAGTAAACTTCGAGTTGAAACATTAATTAAAGTTATTTTTTAACAAACATCTTTTTAGTTTTAGAAATTACTGACTATTCATATTTAATGAATAACTTGATTTATGTTTGCTTAGGTTGACTGTTTTTCTGATAATATGTTCGCTTTAAACTAATATATTACAAACGTAATTTTACTTCTTCGTGATACGCGCTTTTATTAAAGTTGGCAAATTATATTCCTTTCTTTCTTAAAATCTTTGCTTAATATTTCCTAGTTCTAATTTAGAAAAATGAAATTCGTTTGAGCGAAATTTAATTATAAAATTGTTCAAAAATATTGTAATTAAAATTTCTTATCAGTATTTTGTATAAGTTTTCTTGAAGGCAGCGGGAGAAATTTTTCCAAATGCAAATAACATAACCGAGAAGAAATTAGTATAACTGAAAATAAAATGTTTTGTTATTAGTTTACTAGTACTACACCTTGCTTCTTTAAACCCTTCTTTAATTATTCCAAAGAAGCTAAGATGATTGATGATAAATTTATTTTAACCTTTTTTTTGCTATCTTTATGCGACCATCCTGTGCGCCCTCATAATGTAGTGCAGGCCTGTCCAGCCATTCAGTAATCAAGGGCGCACTTTAGCTTGTGGCACACAATGAAGAGCGCTATTATTCACATGATTCGCAAAATGCAAGAATTTTATCCCCTTTTAGTAGTAATAGTCTGCAAGATACACATTTATCACAGATATATCACAGTGGTAATCATTGATGCTCTTCAATGAAGAGCGCCATTATTCACATGTTTCGATTCATAGTTGCCAACCTCCCGATTTTTTGAATACCAGTAAAATCATACTAAAAATTTCACTTTATTAAATAGCAGTAATTACACGATTACATAAAACAAATATTTTTTCATAAAAATACTGGTATGAAAAAAATCGGGAGGTTGGCAATTATGCGATATATACACGTCTGCAAGATACACATATATGTCACAGTGGTAATCATTGACGCTCTACGATGACGGTGGCTCATCTAAATATTGAACAAAAAAATATAGCGCCCAAAACATATAATCTCTGTGGCTGATTGGTTAAGATACCATTCCGCTAATCGCTGTAGAGCGTAGGAGAGACGGCGGGTTCGACTCCCGTCAATTCCGTTGCACACCCTCTGTAGAGTTCCGGGCTGGAATTCTTCAATGAACTTTTTCTTCCCTCAACAGGGTGGTGAAGGATGGATACAATGATCAGTCTGCAAAGAATGGGAACATGAGGAGTGCAGCGGTTAAGAGAAGTAAAAGCTGAGAAAGTCATTGCATGAAAACATTAAAAATTGCTTAAAAATCTGAAAAATGTTACTGGCCTTAAAAAATTTGTATAATTCTTAAAGTTTAATTCAAAATTTGTTACAATAAAGCTTTTTGTTACTGGAAGTGTAAAAATGTAATTTCTGATTAGCACCTGGTTTTATCCTACCACTAAAATTCAGAGTTGTTTCAGATGGTCCTAGAAAACGCCTTTTCCCACGTAGAAAAGTATTTTCCTGTGGCAACAGGTTTAGTTTTCTAATAGCCCAGATGTCCTCAAATACTTTTGTGTAGTGTTTCGGTTTTTCTGCCCTTCTAGACTTTTGTCAACAAATAAAACCGTTAAGTACCCGATTTTACCCTACTTGCCCCTATATAATATGATTTTGTCAAACAAATTTTATCGGTTCTCTAACTTTGTACTATAGTACTATAAAATATACCAGGTCTCAATGCTAAATGCAAGCTACGCTGAAAGTGGTAATTTGTTAGTGTCGAATTCTAAATTATTATGCTTAGCTTTTCTCATCTGTTAATATTTTATGTATTATGCTTGGTGTATAACGCGTACCTGTAAATTCTAATAATTTTTATTTTTTCAATAGTGTGCGTTATACGCCGGAATATACGGTATTTGTTTGTGAACTAAAATAGGACTAGAATTGACTGATGGTACATTTGGTGGTACACAAGGTGGTACACATGGTGGTACACTTGGTAGCACACTTGTGATACACTTGGTGGTACATTTGGTGGTACACTTGGTAGCACACTTGGTGATACACTTGGTGGTACATTTGGTGGCACATTTGGTGGCACAGTTAAATATTTATATTCAATTTGACTCGTGTGTTTAAATATTGATATGACTCTTCCACCAAAGCATGAGATTTTATCTTTTGTAATTAGTGGGCCACTACTATCCTATACTTTTATACACAACTGACTATTTAAAAAAAACATCTGCATTCAATAACAATAACACTTAAATACAAATAAATTAAATATATACATAAAAATATATTAAATCATTGCCTGAAACAAACAAAATAAAAAAAACCCGAACTAGTCAAGGATGAAAATCATACAATCTATTTTATTCAGCGAGGCAACTAAATTATGAATTAAAATAACTGAGGTCTAAAATTTAAAACTGTAATTCAGTAGATAAAATACAGTAGATAAAGTGTATTTTAAAAATAGTGCATGCATGAAAAAAGGAAACGCATATTTTTTCTGTTAGTTTAATAAAATTTCTCTTTCTTTTTTTTTAATCATATTTTACTGTTCAGTATAAAAATAAAATATTTTATCTTATTTCAAACATTTTTACATTTCTCTATTGGTGATAACATTCGTGTACAATTTTATTTTGTGTATCCGGGTGTATATGTGTATTATAAAAGTTTACAGTAAAATAGTTCTAAATTCCATTTAAATTTCCCATTAAGAAATCGGAAAAATACTTTAACATTTAAAGTTTACCAAACTTCTATTCAACAAACTACATACTCAAATTTCTAAAAATGCACAACAGCGAAATGAAAAAGGAGTGCATAACAATAAGGTATCTTTAAAACTTCCTTTCGTATCATTACATTTAATTCTATCAAACATATTTCGAATTTCAAAAGTACAATACCTAAATAATGATTCTTGCAACGCTTTATCATAGTGTTCCTATCTGTTTATGCCAAGGCAAATTCTAAAATGTTCTTGGAATAAAAACATGGAGATCATGGAAGGAAAAATAAATATCCCCAAGAAGGCGGAAAAAGGTTTTAGATAACGTTCGGTATTCCCGAAAATGGAATTTTGTTGGGCCAGTTATTGCATTTTCAGGGTATTTTGTCTCAGAATTATGCTTGTTTCGAAGTGAATATCTAGAATCTGTACTACGTTTCTATGTGTGATAAAAAAGAATCTACTTTATTTTATGTAATGTCGCAGTAAGAGTGAATGTAAATGCGAAAACACCGTTAAAAGGCTTCGTGTTGAAAAGTAATACTTAGCAAATGAGCAATTATCAAACGTATATATACTGTATCGAAAAGTTTCATTGCATTAATAGCAGTTATGACAAGGTTCGTACGTTTTTACCACAAAATTTTAGTAGAATTTTTCACCTTATTTAAATGCAGGGAAGTATTAAAACTCATGTAATTACACGAGGCGTCAACAATTTCTGCTATCTAAGTATTGAATTGAAATTTTCTATTAAAATGTTTGGTAAAAGCGTACGAACCCTGTATGAAGATGTATTTAAATATACTGTTTAATTTTTTTAATGTATTTCCAGAGAAATATAGTTTACAATATGCTTTATTAAAAATCTACCTTTTTTTATGTAAAACTACAATAAATTTAAAATTGAAAGGACACGCGTTTTAACTCAAAATATTACTTTGAGTATATTTTATTAAAACAATTTAGTTTATTTTCAGTAGAATCAAATTAAACTTGAAATTAAAATTCGCAGAATCTTTTGAAAATTGCCTCGTAAAATGTTAAGATATAAGGAAAGAAATTATTGAGATCGTTTTCATCTGCATTATAAAGTTTCCGTTGGCTTACATATAATTTTATTTATTTATTGTATTAAGAATATGTATAAAGACCTATGCTAATGTTTTATCGAATATTTTAGTGAAGTAGAAATAAATATGCAGTTCCATTAAGATTTATAGAAAATCAGTTTCGCTGTATGTAATGCAGCAGAAAGAGGGAACGTAAAATCGAAAGAAAACACTGTTAAAAGGCTTGCCATTGAAAAATAATAATTAGCAAAAGATAATTATCAAACGTATATAATATTGCAAAACTTTCGTTGTATTAATAACAGTTTTGGCGATGTATTTAAGTATGCTGTTTAATGTTTTAAAAGATTTTGCAGAGAAATATATAGTTTCAGTATGCTTCCTTAAAGATCTGTTATTTGTGTGTGTGTGTGTGTGTCACCAATAATTAAATAGAAAACACACACATTTAAACGAACAAAAAGCATTATTCTGATTATGCGTTATTGAAATCCTTAATTAGTTTCAGTGAAATCGAAAACTTGAAAGTAAAATAATAAAAACTTTTGAAAATTTTCTGGTATATAACTAATATTTAAGGAAATAAATAATTTAGTATGTTCTCCTCTGATTTATAAAGCTTCCTTTGGATTACATTTAATTTATTTTACTTTATTTATTTATTGCATTAAGAACATGTGTAAAGACTTATGTTAATTTTTTTCCAAATGTTTTAGTGCAAAATAAACAATTATGCAGTTTGATTAAGATTTATGGAAAATTATCTTTGTTTTATGTAATACCATAGTTAAGAGAAAATATAAAAGCGGAAACACCGTTAAAAGGCTTCTTCTTGAAGAGTTAATATTTAGCAAAAGATCAATTTTATCAAATGCATATGCTGCATCGTAAAACTTTAATTGCATTAATAGCGATTAGGGATGTATTTAAGTATGCCGTTTCATGTTTTAAAAAGAAGTTGCAGAGAAATATATAATTACAGCATGCTTTATTATAAATCTGATTTATTTTATGCATAATCATGATAAATTTTAAATTTAAAGAATACACATTTAAATATAAAATATTACTTTGAGTATGTTCTATGGAAAATCTTGTTCATTTTCAGTAGTATCAAAATAAATTTTAAATTCAAAGATGAAATATTCTGAAAGCTTTCTAATGAAAAATAACATTTAAGGTAAATAATTATATTAATATTTTTTCGCATGTTTTAGTGAAATAGAAAAAAGTAAATTGTTTGATTATAATTTATAGAAAATTAGCTTTAATTTATGCACTGCTGCAGTAAGAGTGAAGTAAAAGTGAAAACGTGGTTAAAACGTTTCCTGTTGCAAACAGTACTTAACAAAAGAATAATTGTCAAACGTATATTCTGCATAGTAAATCTTCCACTACATTCATAGCAAATACAAAGGTGTATTTATATATAGTGACACTTCTTCTAACGAAGCTTCAGCTAACGAAGTTTTATTTTTTGACTTTTTCTCTAACTCGTCTATCGAACATTTTATTGGATGAGCGCGCTAAAATAACACAATCAGGGTGCATTTTAATTACACGAGAAATCATGTTTCAGTTATCAAAGATGTTGGATAACGAACGTGGCTCCAAAACGAATTATCTTTGTAAATATGTCATTGTTGGTTTTTAAGAAAGTTGCAGTGAAATATGCAGTTTAAGTATGATTTATTGAAAATCTGCTTGATTGTATTATTTCAACAAACTGGAAAAGAAAAAAAAATATTTTTGAAACTTTCCTTATGAAAAACTACAACTTAAAAAATAAAAGAATTAAATGCATATTTTGAATTATGAATTCTTTTTTAAATCTTGATTTGGAATTAGTAATAAATATAAAGATTTATTTAAAAAATACTTTTCTAGAATAAATAAAGGACAACTGTGTAGATTATGCATTATAGAAAATCTTCTGCATTTTATGTAATTTCACAATACATTTCAAGGTAAAAGTGGAAACACAATGAAATGTTTTCTGCTAAAAAACTAATACTTACAAAAGAATAACCATTGCTTGTGCATTCTGAGTCATAAACATTTCGTTTTACTCAACTTTTGAATTCCCTTTTTAATCAGTAACAGGTAAGCACATTCATATAAATTGTTTTTCGAACATTTTTGAGAAGTAATATAGAGAAATGTGAAAATCTGATGTGCTATTTTGAGAATCGGCTTTATTTTACGTAATATCAGAATAAATTTGAAGGCAATGGAAAAAGCATAATTAACATTTTTATAGAATAAGAAAAAAATAATCTTTGCTCTCCAACTATTAGAAAAAGGACTACTGTTCTTTGGGGATGCCAGACTATTATATTTAAACCATATTAGCTCTAATAAACTTCATTCACTTTCTTAAAAAATAGATAAAAATTATGTAATTGTACCTGTATCTTCGCAAAGGTGCTGGCGGCAGTAGGTTTCTTTTTTTACTGGAAAATTCTTGTTAATTTATCAAAATAATTGCTAATGAAGACATTAAAAAACTGTTCTATGATAAATACTAAACATATGTTACGGAATATACATATGAAAACTCGAAACATAAACACTACACGCTCGTTGAGAGTTTACAGAAAGGTTAAACTTGATATATTGCTTAGACTTCTATAATAAATTACTTCTAAGGAAGTTTTAATTAAAGAACTTCTTAAATATTTTCTATTGTTTCTGATTACTCGGACGGTGTCAGACATCTTATTCTCTTCGAGTTCTATTCTGTTCTATTATCTTTTTTTATTCAGACAGTTACGGTCACGGTGAGAAGTGTCGTTAGTCACGATTAACCCATGGAGAAAAGAGTGCGAGTTCGCAACAACTATACAAGAACTGCCAATCGGTCAAACTTTGTGTAATTGAGTTGAGATACAGATGAACAAACACTGCTTTCTTGTCCTTTCGAACTATATGTCAGTCAAAAGGTTAAGAGTGTAAACGATATCGCGACAGTGTCACACTGTGTCTGGACAATTTGCAATATTTTTTTTTTAGAAATTTAGTACAGCATATGTTCATTTTGGGGGAATGACCCAGATGACGACTGCTTGGGAACACTTAAAAGCAGAAACAAGTCTTACACAAAATATTTTCATTACTGCTATATTAGAGAATAAAACAGAGATAAATAATATTCCGAAATATATTATCGAACAACCACTCGGTCATTTTTTTGTGCATGGGGTACAGATGAACAAACATTGCTTTCGGGTCAATCGTACCTGTATGATTATCAGTACAGACGTCATTTCGACAATGTCACACTTTGTCTTGATAATTTACAATTTTTTTCAGAAAATTAAGAACTAAAAATGTTTTTTTTTTTTTTTTTTTTTTTTTTTTTTTTTTTTTTTTTTTTTTTGGGGGGGGGGGGGGGGGTTGATCCAGCTGACGACAATCTGAGAACACTTAAAAGTAGAAACGACTTCTACACAGAATATTTTCATTATTGATAGTTGCCAACCTCCTAATTTTTTGAATACCAGTAAAATCTTACAAAAATTTTCGCTTTACTAAATTGCAAAAATTGTACGCTTAAATGAAACAAATATTTTCACATTAAAATATTGGTATGGAAAAAATCGGAAGGTTGGCGACTATGTTATTGCTGCATTAGAGGATAATACAGAGATAAATAATTTTCCGCAATATATTATCACTAGTAAACGCAGATGTATGATAAAATTCGGTTAAACCAAGCATTTAAGCATAATAGAAAATGTTACACTTAAACATGAAAAATAGAAAATAAACAATCTTATACGTAATAGATGTTTGAGATTTTCTGATCAGATTCGAATATGGGTTTGAGATCTTATTTCTAATAAAGTCATATAAAAAAGAAGTAAAATTGAGTTTTAATATCATTTTAACCTGCAAAAGTTATTTGACTATAAAACGTGTGTGTGTGTGAAGAGGGGGGGGGGCATAATTGGTTCACAGTAATGTATAAGATATAAACGTTTCTTTTAGCATATGAAAACTCGAAACATAAACACTACACGCTCGCTGAGAATTTACAAAAAGGTTACACTTGATATATTGCTTAGACTTCTATAATAAATTACTTCTAAGGAAGTTTTAATTAAAGAACTTCTTAAATATTTTCTATTGTTTCTGATTGCTCGGACGGTGTCAGACATCTTATTCTCTTCGAGTTCTATTCTGTTCTATTATCTTTTTTTATTCAGACAGTTATGGTCACGGTGAGAGGTGTCGTTAGTCACGATTAACCCATGATGGAGAAAAGAGTGCGAGTTTGCAACTATACAAGAACTGCCAATCGGTCAAACTTTGTGTAATTGAGATACAGATGAACAAACATCGCTTTTTTGTCCTTTCGAACCGTATGTCAGTCAAAAGGTTAAGAGTGTAAACGATATCTCGACAGTGCCACACTGTGTCTCGATAATTTGCAATATATTTTTTTTAAATTTAGTACAGCATATGTTCATTTTGGGGGAATGACCCAGATGACGACTGCTTGGGAACACTTAAAAGCAGAAACAAGTCTTACACAAAATATTTTCATTACTGCTATATTAGAGGATAATACAGAGATAAATAATATTCCGAAATATATTATCAAACAACCACTCGGTCATTTTTTGTGCATGGGGTACAGATGAACAAACATTGCTTTCGGGTCAATCGTACCTGTATGATTGTCAGTATAGACGTCATTTCGACAATGTCACACTTTGTCTTGACAATTTACAATTTTTTTCAGAAAATTTAGAACTAAAAATATGTTTTTTTTTCTTTTTTTGGCCGGGGGGGGGGGGGGGGATATTCCAGCTGACGGCTATCTGAGAACACTTAAAAGTAGAAACGACTTTTACACAGAATATTTTCATTATTTATAGTTGCCAACCTTCTAATTTTTTGAATACCAGTAAAATCTTACAAAAATTTTCGTCTTATTAAATTGCAGAAATTGTACGCTTAAATCAAACAAATATTTTCACATTAAAATGTTGGTATGGAAAAAATCGGAAGGTTGGCGACTATGTTATTGCTGCATTATAGGATAATACAGAGATAAATAATTTTCCGCAATATATTATCACTAGTAAACGCAGATGTATGACAAAATTCGGTTAAACCAAGCAATTAAGCATAATAGAAAATGTTACACTTAAAAATGAAAAATAGAAAATAAACAATCTTATATGTAATACATGTTTGAGATTTTCTGATCAGATTCGAATATGGGTTTGAGATCTTATTTCTAATAAAGTCATATAAAAAAGAAGTAAAATTGAGTTTTAATATCATTTTAACCTGCAAAAGTTATTTGACGATAAAACGTGTGTGTGTGTGTGTGTGTGAAGAGGGGGGGGGCATAATTGGTTCACAGTAATGTATAAGATATAATCGTTTCTTTTAGCTAACAAGTGAGATTATGATAAGCATTTATTACACAATGCATGATTAACAAAATACATCAAGGAAAAGCGCTCGAAAATTATAAAACATTGAAAAATTAATGTCGTGGTCGAAATTAATGGCTATTAGTATTTTATTATCTAATCAAAAAGCAACAAACATTTTTTTTTCCGAAAATCTAAAACACGAAACCATCAGACAGATCTCGTTGAAGCAACATAATCGACGAAAGGGAGTAATTATTACAAAAATGTTGTGATATTTATCTTGCAGAATATGAAAGACTGACACTGAATTTGTTGAGGTTAAAACAATATTAGACTATTCTCTTGAATATTAGATATAACTGCGGTATTTTTAAACAACAATATGGGAATCGGAAAACCTATCAAATATGTACATTAAGAGCAAAAGACAAGTTCTTTTGACATTCTCCATGCTACAACAATCGAGATATCATGTTACTTGATGAATTCTTCTTTGCCTCAATAAACTAGTAGTTGTCTACTTTAAACAACTTTATTGATCAGAGTAACGACGGCAACCGGATATTCCAGTAATGTTTTAAAAAGTGCTAAAAAATTCAATTCCATAAATGTTAAACGATGCTGAATGGCAAATGTCAATCGCAGCGATATCTGCTAGCTCTTCACTGGCCGAAACGCTTTCTGAATTGAATCCTTATACAATGCTTACATTTGAACTACCAGGTGTCGCTGCGATCGACATTTATCGTTCAGCATTGTTCAAAATTTATGGGATACAACTTTTTATCACTTTTTGGTTGATCTATTGACACACTATATCTTCTGGACACTATGATATTGTCAAGTTGTGTACCTTGGGTTGCCGTAGATTGGACAAAAATTTCGAAAGTGAGCAGGCATCTGGTGCACTACTCTAAAAAATGTTCTAGCTAAGGCGATAAGGAAATGACATGTTTACACTTCTGTCAACCAATCTACCAAATACATTTTTGCCTTAGCAATCTTTCCAAAAATAGCCATGGTGGCATAGACCAATAACATCGCAGGCATGTTAATCATGCACCAATTAGATCGTAGATGACTTATAGGTAGATCAATCAGGTTACCTGAGTTCGTTTGTTCAACTGAGAAGATCAGGACGGACAATTTGCCATCCGTGACGTCAGCTGTTCTTTCCTCGAAGCTAACGAAAAAGACAGGCTACCGCGGTGCATTCCCCTTATCTTTTTTTACAGACCGCTAGAGTGACGTGATGCTCTTTTCGTACACCTGCATTGGTGCATTCGAGCATCACGTGACTCCCGCGGTCTGTAAAAAAAGATACGCGTAAAGCACCGCGGTAGCCTTTCTTTTTCGTTAGCCTCGTTCTTTCCTTATATCAAAAGTGTGCGAGAAGTAATTTATTTTAATAGGTGTCAAAAAGAACAATTGTTATATTTTAAAATAATATTTAACTCACTTAAAAATGCTTTAATATATATACACCTAACGTAAAAGAAAACAGCTTGAATAATGGTCAAATAGCTTGATTAAACTATTGCAGAAATACTCACAGTTGAATTTACAAATTAATGCAATTTAAAAAATAATATATTTACTACATTATTTACTTACAAAGTTATACCTAAAATATTTTAATCATATTACCCTTTTTCTTCTAAAATGTATTCATATTTAACTATGTCATGTACGTCTTAATTAATTGAATTCTATTTTTTATCATTTGGTGAAGGAAAAATATCCACCTAATTTTTAACATTCGCTTTTTTTATCTTACAAAAAATACCTTTTTAATTCCTTTTATTCAGAAATTAATCACTATTTTTATTTGAAAAAGTCATGAATAATCATTTATTTAATAAGATTGATCTGACCTTCTTTCTCCAGTATTTCCCCTATATTTTTTATAATTTAAATTGAGAACTTGAAACGTAACTGATAATTCCCTTTTAAGCTCTTAATATATTTTTACATGCGGGAATAAAAAACAGTTTTTTTTTTTTTTAAAGATGACTTTCATTTATTTCACCTTAATTCAACAAAAAGTTTTGATATTTTAAATTAGGTATTAACGGATTTTGATTATATCTATGGATTCAAGGCCATATTGAATTGAAAAGAATAAGTTAAAAATGAAATTAACGGTGGCTAGATAAAGAAAAGAAAGCTGCATTTTTATCAAATAATAATATTTTTATTTAAATTAAAATTTTTACGGTGTGTAAGCATTATTTTTTAACTGTGATTCTACAATGTATTCTTTAAAAATAGACAATAAATCAACTATCTCCTGAATAATTTCTTTATTCGTCATTATTTTAAAAATTTATGCAATTTTATTTTCACAATCTTTAGTGACAACTATTTTTTCTATAAGATAAATTATATGCAATTTTACAAAGATAAGAGTTCTGTTTTTTAAAAAGTCTTAGGTGATACCTTTGCGAATAATAAACTCATTTTCTATTAAATATTTTTAAAAATACTTCTACTCCATTAAATTGGTTAAAAATTGAAATAAATTTTATTTTCAATTTTTAAATATTTTTGTTTTGTTTTTTAAATATACAATGCGAAATTTAAATGATAATTTCCTTTAAAATGTCAGTTAAAATTATGTAATAAAAATATATTTATTCAGAATAAAACCTTAAAAAAAGTTAATAATAATGAAAAATGTCTCAATTTAAATGAAATTAAATTCAATATTCTCATTAGAGAAATTTAATTAAAAATTTTCATGATTTTTTAATTATTTATAAATCATATTTTTACATTCATTTAAAGTTAATATGTTGTCATTATAATTTTCATTAATTTTATTACTTAGCATAATTTTCACTCAATTTTTGGAAATATTGATAAGTAGAATAATCATCTAAAAAAAAATTAATTAAAAAAAAAAGTTAATATAAAATTAATTACTGCAAGCCGATGTCCAATGTTTTGTTTGTAATACACTGGAAAAAAGTCTTTAATTTGCAGAAAAAAACTATCACCCAGTATACCGTTCTAAACTGTTTATTTAACTAAAAAACTTTATTTCTTAAGAACTATCTTTTATTTTTACAGATTTTGTCCGTAAAATAAACATTCGATTTTTTCCCCGTAAAAAAAAAAAAAAAAAAAAAAAAAAAAAAAAAAAATTGGCGTCTTGAAAGACAAAAATGATTTTCGGTAAAATTATTATTATTATTATTATTATTATTATTATTATTATTATTTACAAAATTGGTTTATTAGTTTATTAGTATTTAATATATATTTAAAACTCGTTAAATCTATTAATTATTTAAGTTATAGAAAACCGTCGCGACGTTTTCCGTATAAATAAGATGTCCTTCAAAACGAAAATAAAAAACAGTTTTCGATTATAAAAAAAATTACTCTTGAAATATTATACTTTATGAAAATTACTCTTAGTGTATGACATTTAGGAAGTTTAATCACAATTGCTTGTAAGAGGGAAATAAAATATTAATTTTAAATTACATGAATCCTGCGTCACATTAGTGACCTCGGTAAATTCAATGTTTTATGTCGATTATCTAATAAATCCAAAATGGTCGTTAATTGAACGCATATTAAACTAAAAAAAGTCAAATTAGAAAGTAAATTAGGACAGCGAATCAGTAATTACTGTTACTATCAAGATCATTACAACAAGCATTTTTCTCCCTATGATAGCTTTACAGATTGTTTAAGTGAAAACATACTATTTTTCAAATAGGCAAAATTAGATTCTACACAAATCTATAAATATACAGACTTTGAGTGATGATAAAAAAAGATTTTTTCTTTTCAGGAAATTTAAACAGAGGTCTAAAATTTCTTATTGTTGTATTCGTATTGTGTTTCTTATTGTCGTTAATTGAACGCACATTAAAGTAAAATAAAGTCAAATTAGAAACTAAATTAAAATAGCGAATCAGTAATTACGGTTACTATCAAAATCATTAGAATAAGCATTTTTTTTCTGTGATTGCTTTACAGATTGCTTACGTGAAAATATACCATTTTTCAAATATGCATAATTAGGTTTTACACAAATCTATAAATATACAGACTTTGAATGATGATTATTACGAACCAAGATTTTTTCTTTTCATGAAATTTAATTAAAGGTCTAAAATTAAAATTCCTTATTGTTTGGGTAAAATGCTATATGTGAGTTACAGTATTGATGGTAGCTATTTCATGACACGGCAAAATAGAAGTTATTAAATTAAAACTTGACTCTTAATGAAATTAAATTAAAACTGTCAATACTTTTAAGATTTCCTCTCAAGATCATTAGAATAATCATTTTTTCTCTGTGATTGCTTTACAGGTTGTTTAACTGATAATATACTATTTTTCAAATAGGAAAAATTAGAATTTACACAAATTATAGATTATATACAAATTATTAGATTATACACAAATATACATAAATAATATATGATAATCTATAAAATTTAAGAGAGCCCCCAAAATGACTATAAAATAGACCCTCTAACTCCCATTTTAGGTATATTTCGTAAGAAATATTCTATTACATTCTCCCCTATGTTCGCATTACTGAAATTTCTTTGCAGATCTACGCCGATCATGACTCCCAGAGGCCAAAACCACCCCCCAGTTCAAAACTTTACCTAACTATCTATCTATATCACTTTTTTATGGACACGATAACTTCAATAACTCTGAACAAATCTCTTCCAAACTGATACATAAAATCTCGGTCAAGTTCGTCAATGGGCAAAATCTACCCAGGGGGGGGGGGGCTTTTTGTTAAAACAGAAAAAACCCATGACTTAATTATTATGATACGTATCTTATCCGTTTAAAGTTATTTTTACTTCTAGGAAACGGGCTGAAAATTCATGTATGACCATTTTTTGATATCATTAAAAATGCCCTGAAAGGGGGGGGGGGGAAATAGGGTTTAAGAAGAAAAAAATTCATAACTTCGTCAATTCACAAGATATCAAATACGCTTCAATGTATTATAAATCCTCTTAATATTATCTACAACTTTTATATTGACAAGTTTTTTATAGGATCAACCCTTACAGCAAAATATAAATAAATCAATAAATAAATAAATAAATGAAAAATAAAATAAAACAAAAAAATCCCCCTCAGGATCTGCCTACAAATACATGTAGATTTCGAAGTGGGCAGTCCCAATTGCCGCATCATTGCAAAAAGGTAATTTCTTCTGTAATTCTCAATAACCAGGCGCCCCACAGTCTGTCTCTTCGAAATCTACCTGTGCCTGTAGGCCGAGCCGTCAGGGATTTTTTATTTTTATTTTTACATTTATTTATTTTATTTTTTTGTAGGGGAAAGTTTTCCTAATGCAAGAGAAAATACACATTACTTCAGGAAACTTATCTATCCGGGAAATCTGAATCTGACCATTAGGCTGATAACCAATCATATGGCATCCTGATGTGCTAGTTAGAAACCACCCAGATAACTCAACATACGCAACAACTTTATATACTACAAATACCGGGTGCGTCATAAGTTCGTTAAAACTTAATAGATTCATTAAAAGAAACAAATGATGCTAAAAAGTTGCGGTTTGCAGGAATGGGATTAGAGGGAGATCGGATTTTTTGTAAAAGGAAAAAAGTTGTAGTTAAAGAAATTACCGATTGATGGCGCTGGCATGCATAATATAAAGCAGATGTATACAAATTGTAATTGAGTAGTAAAATTGAGTAACAAACACCGGGTGCGTCATAAGTTCGTTAAAACTTAAAAGATTCCTTAAAAAGAAACAAATGATGCTAAAAAATTGCGGTTTGCAGGAATGTGATTAGAGGGAGATCGGATTTTTTGTAAAAGGAAAAAAGTTGTAGTTAAAGAAATTACCGATTGATGACGCTGGCATGCATAATATCAAGCAAATACAAATATTATATATAGTATACAAATTGTAATTGAGTAGTAAAATTGAGTAACAAACACCGGGTGCGTCATAAGTTCGTTAAAACTTAAAAGATTCATTAAAAAGAAACAAATGATGTTAAGAAATTGCGGTTTGCAGGAATGGGATTAGAGGGAGATCGGATTTTTTGTAAAAGGAAAAAAGTTGTAGTTAAAGAAATTACCGATTGATGGCGCTGGCATGCATAATATAAAGCAGATGTATACAAATTGTAATTGAGTAGTAAAATTGAGTAGTAATAGAAATGGGTTTTATAGTAAAAGACCAATTTCTGCGAAGCATCTGAAAAGCTTCAGTATCCCAGCACCCTCTTCTCATCTTCAGTCATTTTGCCGTGTGGAATTTTTCCAATACACAAGTTGCTGATTCCTCGTTCTTGTAAAAAGGTTTAACTAACATCTGGTAACGATAGCATACCGCTGCCATCGAATGAAGAATCGTGTGCATTGAGGGGTTTCATTGACAGCCTGATTTGAATAAATCCGCTTCATAATATGCATGCAGCGCCATCTATCGGTAATTTTTTAACCAAATTATTTTTGTTCTTAAAAAAAATCCGATCACCCTCTAATCCCCATTCTTCCAAACCGCATTTTTTTTTTTTTTTTTGCATCATTTGTTTCTTTTTAGTGATTTTTTAATGTTTTAACGAACGTATGAAGTAACCAGTATATTCTAGCTATAGTATATACATGGAAAAAAAAAGCGGTTTAATAAATTATGTGAACTCGACTAAACCACTCCCGGCATGTATGTATATACAACTTTTCCCGAATTAAAAGAGCGCATCAAAATGATATTGTGCTGCCCTGAACTTCAGGGAATAATCGGGGCCTGGCTGCCACCGTTTTATTGTCACCGAATTTTTAAAATGTTCAGCCTCCTTTGGAGCACCCTGTATATGTAATCCGCATCCATCTAAAAATACATTGACACAGTATATTTATTCATTTCGGTCACAATATTATATTTCGTCCAATAACAAAAAATCCGGAAAAACCCGCTTTATTTCTGGATCTTGTGCTTCGATCTTTATTGATTCTGGTATCATCTTTAAGAATTGTTCGTTAGTTCATTTCCCCGAATTAATTGTCAGATCCGCATCATTTTTCCTATCATCATTCATTACTTCACAAATGAAATACTGTGTCGTGTAAAAGGAAAATATTCATTTTTTTTTGTATATAAAAGATGTAAATACGATATTTTTTCATTGATCCTATTTTGCTCTTTCCTTAAGGAAAAAAATGAAAAGAAAAATAAAGACTATGATCACAAAACTTCTTTAATTTATATATAAAGAAAAAAGATAATTCCAAAAAAGTCTGAGAAAATATTATCTCTAGACAAGATTAATTATAAGAAAGGACAATGCATGATAGAATTGCATTGTTTACAGAATTTCCTCTTTTCTGCTGTTTGTATTTCATTTAATTCGATATCTTTTGCTGAAATTTCTCTTATGAAGTTTTTTTTTCTGTCTTTCTTTTGTGTGCATTTTTTTTCTAAATGCAAAAAAAAGTAGGGACAGAAAAAACAATTTCAAAGCACTTTTTTGCCAAATAGAATATAATTTCCTTCAGACTTTTGTAATAATTTCTTTGAGAATCAAAAGAATTGAAAAAAAATGAAGATTGAAATATATGAGTTTTTATTGTTTTAAAAATGAGTTAAAAAATACATTGAAGCTAATCTTTGTTTTAACGAGACATATTACTCAAGGTAAGATAAAAAAAAAATTACATATATGTACAGGATTAGCAAGAAATAAGTTACCCGCTTCAAGGGACTCTGGACTGTGTTCCGGTGCAGGATTGCCTGTTTGGTCGCATTTTTTATATAGAGAAGCACATTCATACCAGAAATTTGGAACAGTAATTTTTCTATTATTTAATGACAATGTAACAATTGACCAATGTAAGTATCTTCACCGCCCCCAGAATACTAGGCCTGAGCGCTGACAACAATGGCGGCTGTCGCAGGCCGATTTTTTTTTCAGCGTTTGAATGGTCCCTGGAAATTCCACACCAATAATTTCTAAAAGTTTTCTTCGCCTTGTTTTTCGGAGATCAAATAAGTTAAAGATAACTTTTAGATATTATTGGTGTTGAAGTTCGAGGGACTGTACAAACGATTCCGCCTGCGACAGCCGCCATTTTTTTCAGCGCGCAGGCCTAGTATTCAGGGGGCGGTGGTATCTTGATGGATTACCTAGTTCTAGTTGCTACTTAGCTTCTAGTAGATAAGTAAGCGAATTGCTGAGGCATAAGAGAGCCAGAAGAAAAAATGTATAACTATTGTATGAAAACTACATGATGCATAAATAACATTTAAAAGAAAGAAAAAATAGTAATACAAAAAGAATAGATAATAAAAGATTAACAAAAAAAAGTAAAATTATTAACTTTTAAGGAATGTTCCATTAGTTCCAACAGGGCAGACAAAAACAAAATACAACCAAAAACTAACCCATCGAAAAAAAAACTATTTTTAGAGACTATAGTACATTAAAATTAATAAAGAAAATGCTATGGAAACAGGATTCACTAAAACATTAATTAAAAATTGTTCTTTTGCAATTTCCGGTATGAATTCGGAATTTCTGAAAAAAAAAGAAAGACAAACTAGCAACCCTATTCTAGTAATCCAGTTGATACGAAATTAAAACTACTTACAGTTCAAATAAAGCAATTGTCATTTATTAAATTTAAAAAAAATGTGAAGTGGCGCTGTTGCATTAAAAAAAAGACATACATTTTAATATCCAATATACTTTCACATAAATGTTTATTATGCAACATATGCTAAAACATATGCTCTCATTGCACATTATCAACAACGTGCTATAATCGCAAAATCATATTTTCGTATAATGCCAGATCTGAAAGAAAGCATTTGTTACTGCGTTCTAGATATTTGACCAGAATTACTGCTTTCAGGGATAAAAAAATATGGTTTTGCGATTACAGCATATTCTTGATAATAAAGAGCATATTGGGCATTTATTGTAGCATATTAAACATTTATGATATCGGGCAATAATATGTATAAGTTTAATGAACTTTCGGAAAATATTTGAATTAAATGATTTTATTTAAGAAATGAAAAGCGTATCATTTGAATTACCTGTACTTTTAATTTCGTCTTAATTGAAACAGTGTAAAGTGTCCCAGAGCTCTTTGAAGTGGATAATTGTTTCTTGCTAAAACAGCATATTCTATTTGGCCTGCTGTAATTCATACAATGCTCACATTGATTATATTCTGTTGAACTTTTTGAAAATTGTTCTTTCCGATTTTCAATGAAATCAATCATTCTTTTAAAATACAGATAGCTGAATATTTCCAATATTTTTATCGTCAAGATTCATTATTTTTTCCAGAATATAACACTGTAATAGACACACACATACACAAAAAAAAATTTCAGCAGAAAGCTGAAATGTTTTATTAAAGGACAGAAAATCCGTGCGTAAACAAACTCAAGGTATTGAATATGATACTAAATTAATTTTAACACAATTATTCTAATTGGTAAATAAATCATATGAGTTGCAATTTTCCAACTGGAAAAATGTCCGGATCATTATTCGAACCAGGGACCTTTTGCTGAAGCTGCCAATTCTCTACCAATTGAGCTGTCCCAGACGAATCTGGAGCACCTAATTCATCCAGGTTATTGATCATAGGATTGGCAGCTTCAGCCAAGAAGTCCCTGGTTTGAATCCAGGTCCGGACATTTTCCGTCAAATTTCAAAATTGCAACTCATATGATTTATTTACCAATAATTCGATGCGTTCGTTTTGATTTCTTTCAAGACCAACACCTACAGTTCTACTTACTGACGGACCTTTTAGATAAAAATGAGCTTCGTCGATGTGGAATATATTGTTGAGTCGACTCGGCCGAGGAATTACCACTTACTTAAACCTGACTCGAATTACTACTCGAAATTAGCTTCATAGGCAAAAGTACTTTGCACTCTGCTCCATAGCGCCATCGTGACTAACAACAACACACTCATATTACATAAAACGACACACGCGTCGTCAACCCTAACTTCAACTATTTTCTGCCTGTACAGTGTACAGTGTAAAAATTCAATTTGCAATTTGAACTAATTCTGTCGACGCGATAGGTATTTCAGTTATACGTTTAGCCGATATATGTATATACGTACAATACGTCGGTATGAAATACGTATATCTTAAATGATACGTTTAAACATATCCGTGTACGTATAGGCGTATATCGGTTAAATGTGTAATTCAAGTATACGTATATTTCAAGTATAACGTATATACGTTTAATACCAATGGACCTCATCAGTCTTATGTCATGGAACGTAGAACAAGCTGGAAATCGGTGGGCGTTACCGTAGCAATCTGCATAATATATTTCATACATAGGATCTTGTTATTTTTTCTATAAATATTTTAATTAATTTATGTTACTTCTAATTTTCGTTGAATTAAATGATACAACGTTATATAAATTAGCTGGAACAGTTTAAATTGTTTTATATTTCTTTTTTTTTTTTCCCGCAATAAACAAAAACCGTTTAAACGTGCATACGTTTAACCGCTGGGGTAAGTTCCGTATGTACGCTGTACCGTATATACTGTTACGTATAATACGTATTGCACTGAATTGAACCGCCTCGGCCGTATCATGCGTATCCACTATATGTACCTCGTACAATACGTTTTATATGTATACTAGTATAAACGTTTAATAGGGAACGATAATTTAAACCTTGCACTGAACACTCTGTATTTCATCATCAGTGTTTATGGAACACGTAATGAAATTTCGAAGTTTGTCCTTTAATAAAAATAACTATAATATTATCTCTTTTAATTTGTTGTTATTCCAAGGAATTAACGTTGGTAGAATTTTTTTTTTTTTTAAAGAAAGTAAGCTCTTCTAAGAAAAATATTTCTACTAAGCATTTCTTCCTCTTCTATTTTATCGTAATTTTATTCGGGGATATTTTTTTATATCCTTCAAGAACTGTCTACGCAGCTATGATAACAACATTACATTTTCTAAGCGCTATAAAATATCGTAAAATTCCCCTTTTATCAAACTAGATTAATTCTTCATTTCTCTCAGATCCGCATTACAAAAAAAATAATAATAAAACAATTTTTGATATTTTCAAACTCTTTAGATGCTTCTCCATAATCTGTGAAGGTCTGAAAAAAGAAACTCTCATTATTATTGTTTTTATTTATCTTCTCCAGATACTTCGAGTACTAGGTAAAGCTTTTACGGAAGCGAAGCGAAGATAATAGATTTATGAGACAAGGAAAGGAATCCAAATGATTTAGGATCCACTTCTCAAGAACGTCAAAGCTCTGTGGGACCGTAAACATAGCATTTTTCAATAATTCTTCATATAGATACATAGTGATACTTTTTTTTTTCTTAGAAGCATGAAAGCATGAAAAAAAGTTACTTTTTCTTGATAGGAAACATAATGAACATGACAGGACTACTTTTGAATCATACGAGCGTAATAATTAATGTATTGTGCAAATATTATATAGATATAAAGAAAAATAAATATATCATTTAAGGATTTTTCCTGTTTCTGTTAAATTTCTTATTGTGTTGAATTATTTCTATTATTTAATATTTGAGCACAATACAGCAGTTTCAACATTTACATTTTTTTTTCAAATTATGCTTTGTTTTTAAACTTCTCGAGTACTTCAATTCATTTAATGAAATAGATATTTTACTAATATTTTTAATTTTTAATTTTATTTAAGAATTTGAAATACGTCAAATTTAAAACTAATATCTATCAGTATTGAAAATACCTAAGTGTATTGTTACAAATTTGGACGCGTATTTTTCTTGCTCGTGGACATAATGAAGCAAATGAAATGTCATTGAACTCAGAAGCTGTATGATCTAAAATGCATCAGTTTAAAAATGGAGTGAGAACTAGTTGCAGATAACCAAGTATTGGGTTGTTCGGGAAGGCCTTTCCCTTTGGGAAAATTGGTTTGTACCGGTAACTAATCTCTAACAATTGAGGGGCGGCAGAATTTTTCGGTACGAATTGGTTTTTCCAAACGGAAGGAACTTTTCGAAAAACACAATATATATATATATATATATATATAACAATAATTGGGTGCAGCTCAAAATAGCCACGCCCATAAGGGAGATTCAGTTATGTGGGCGGAATTTTTCAAATTGATATTGTTTCTCGGAAAATATAAAGTTCAAGATCTCTAAAGTTACCAATTTTTTTATAGTTTTTATAAGACTTTTACGGAAGTAAAACTAATAGATTTATGAAACAAGGAACAGAATACAAATGATAGGATCTATTTCCTACTTCAGGAACGACAAAACTGTGTGGAACAGTAAACGTAACATTTTTTTTCAATAACTTTTAATAGATAGTGATACTTTGTTAGAAGCATGGAAGAATGGTAAAAGTTATTTTGTTCTTGATAAGAAACGTTGTGAACATGACAGGGTAACTTTTGAACCATGCAAGAGTATTAGTTTATTGCGTAAACATTCTATCAATCTAAAATAAAGTAAATATATTATTTAATGGTTACTGCTGTTTTTGTTAAATTCCATACCGTGTTGAACTATTTACATTTTTTGATATTTGAGTACAACACAGAAATTTCATCCTTTACAGTTGTATTTTTGTAAAGTACGTCTGCTTTTTGAGTTGTACTTTAATGCATTTAAGAAAACTAAACTTTATTTTAGTTTTTCGTTTTCATTTTCATTTAAAAGTTTTAAAGACATAAACTTTAAGTTGATACTTATCAATGTCAAAAATATCTAATATTGTTACATATTTGAAAACTTATTCTTCACTCTCAGACGTTGTAAGACCTGAAATGCCTCTGTTTAGGGATTGAGCGTAAGCTAGGTGGATATGGCGCTGTATGTATCACACATCCAGTGGGCTGAGTTAGCAGTAACCACGCCAGCTACAGTCAAAGCAAATGCTATATGGGCGGAGATTCGTCGGTACGTTGTAGAATTTCCAGAAATTGCCAGAAAAATCGATGACAAAAGTTTTTATTGTTTTTATTTATCTTTAGATAAGTCTTTCACGGTAGTGGAGTGAAATAATATATTTATCAGAGAAGAAAAATGATCCAAATTATTTAGGAACCATTTCTCAGAAATATGAAAGCTCTATTAGACGGTAACCACAACATTTTTTAAAACAATTCTTCATACAGATATTTAGCGATAAATTTTATCTAGAAACATGAAATCATGAAAAGAAAAAAAAAACTTTGTTCCTCATAAGTCATTTAATGAAGATGAAGGGGCAAATGAAAATAATTTTAACATTGATAATTTATTTTCAAGTGTAAATCATCATTAGATCAATGTTCCTCATAAGTCATTTAATGAAGATGAAGGGGCAAATGAAAATAATTTTAACATTGATAATTTATTTTCAAGTGTAAATCATCATTAGATCAATGTTCCTCATAAGTCATTTAATGAAGATGAAGGGACAAATGAAAATAATTTTAACATTGATAATTTATTTTCAAGTGTAAATCATCATTAGATCAGGCAAACTTTAAATAACAAATTCCATACAAATTAAACTAATATGATCATCAAGAAACTCAAAACACCAAAAGGATTTGTAGCCTCTCTCCTAGTAGGTGGGCACTGCTGATTGGTTACGATGTTTTTGAAACAAACAATGATTTAAATTTTTAAATTAACATTAGAAATCTGGAAAACATTTATTTTCAGAAAGAAAATGATATATTTTTTTTTTCAGTGAAATTTTCGAGAAATAAAATTTAAAATATTATTTTAATGGACAAATTTGTACACCCCCCCCCCCCCACCTCCAAACAAAAAATAAAATAAATAAAAAATAAAAAATAGGGAATTATAAAGACAAATTTATTTTCTTACCACATAAGTACGCATCTCATATAAATTTAATCCAAATTCGAATCTGGTAGATTTATTATTGACTTTCTGATAATGCCCACCAGTTCAAAATAATAATAATAATAATAATAATAATAATTAATAAATAAAAAAAATACCACTGTAAGAGAAATTCCTTAAAATGTTTTTTAGAGGGACATGTGTTAGAACAGTAGCGCGGTTTTATTTAATTCAGCGATGGGCAAGACGTTGTCGGCTAAAACAAAAATATTGATTTTTTGAAGGTTTTACCCCCCCCCCCCATAAGTTAACTTTGTTGAGTCCCCACATTTGTGTCTTGTGAAATCCTAAACGTCTAATTCATTTGGGGATTCTGGACCTGATTGACATTGATTTTTGGGACCCCTTACAAAGTGACCTATATCCACCGCTGCGGTAACGTAATTATCCCGTGTTTATAAAACGGTGTATGTTGTTTCATATTCTATTCCTATCGACTTACAGTTAGATTACTGCTAAATGCATAAACTTTAGTTAACATGCGATAGAAAATATGATGAACTTCATTAAATGCTAAAAGGTTTTAAATAAAAACCATAAAAATAATAAATAACGTTTTAATAATCTGTATACATATTTCAGCTTCACCAAAGCCTTTATCAAGACAAATAAAAATATTCTACAGTTGCACAATCTTGGATCTCTGTAGAATATTCTGATTTGTCTTGATAAAGGCTTCTGTGAACTTGAAACATGTAGACAGGTAATTGAATATTTTTATGGGTTTTATTGAACACCGTTTTTCAATTAATTAAAAGAAAATATATCTTATAACATAATTCTGGGAATATTTTCTTGTAGATACCGATATTGATAATAATAACAGTTACAATAAAATATGTGTTAATTGTTACATTTATTTACCTTCATTAGTTATTGCATTTTGTTATGTAAAAACTAAAATCTGACTTAAAAAATATGCTTATTTTACAATTTCATATTTATAAAACAAAAATATATCATACTCAGATTTCGGTAATCCGAGGCCCAAAAATGAATCGAGGCTCCGGGTCACCTATAAATCAGTACTGCTTGAATAATTGACGTTAATTATAAAGCGCAAAAAAATTTACTGACGTGCTGACATTACATTTTTTTTTATGTCTACAAATAATTAGATTAGAAAACGAAAATGTTTTAATCTTGCTGGAAAACGTAATTTTTAATAAAATACAAACAATAATTGTTTTTAAGTAATAATAATTATTATATATTTTTTTAATATAAAAAACGATTTTTTAAGCAATATTTTTTGTTAAAAAGAATATTTTTAATTATATTCTTTCTCAAAAACTTGAATCGCAAAGTGTTAAAAACAATGTTTAATATATATTATAATGATCGCATATATTCTCTTTGTTTACTCAACTCGACGCGTGTATAGAATTGAAATTACTTTTTCAGTTATGCATATTGAATTCAAATATTTCCAAAGAAAAGAATGACGGGAATAATATAAAAAAAATTACTTAGTTTTACACACTTTTTTTTTATGCAACGATGCAAATTGCGTTCCTTAAAATACAGTTTAACCGTTTCAAACCAGAAATAACTTTCGAAGAAAAATATTAAAAATGAATAAAAAATGTAAATAATATATGAATTATGATTCAATTCTAAAATTTATGAATCAATATTTAAAGAGTACATTTTTTTTAGGTAGTGAATAAAAGGTTTCTATTTTGAATTTCATAAAAGAGTAAAACTTTAGAATTGTATTAAATATCATGTGCGAAAAAAAAGGGTATTGAAAAACAGCAGGGGATTCAATAAAATAAGATAAAAAAGCCTAATATTTCATTCATGAGGCATCTAAAATCGCTGACATGGAGCAACAGATTTAAATGCACTTATCTCCGGAAATCTCACGCTTGAAGAGTTACTTTGAAAGATTTTTCAATCTTTGAAGCCAGTCGATCTAATATTAGCTTTGAACAATTTAATAAAATCTTCATGGCATTCCCGCGTATATTTTTTGCATTTGATTAAAAAGCTACTGATCTGATTTAAATGAATCTCTTTTTAGAATAAGTTAAGAAAGTTTAAGAAAAGTTTTCACATTTTTTTTTAGAAATAGATGATTAAAATGCAGAAAGGAGAAATATTTACTTTTATTCCATATTTTTTTTTTACATTTGGAATTCCGAAAAAGGATCTGTCTTTGGAAATAGGTCTACATTAAAACCTGTGTAAATACATTGTGCTTATAATGGAGTACTGTTTTAAACGGAGAATTTTCTTAGTCTTGACATACGAATTATCATACAATTATTCTTACTAAGGGAATGTCCCCAACTGCCAGATCGGGATTTTGTCGAACTTTTTATTAAAATGCAAAAAATGTTCTCGGAATTCCATGAAGATTTTATTAAATTGTTCACAGCTAATATTAAATCGATTGCCTTGAAAGACTGAAAAATCTTTTAAAGTAATTTTTCAGCTTTACTCTTGTCATTATCTGGTAAAGAATAATAATTATTCAAACACAGTAAAACCTACAAAAACGGAATCATTCAGGACAGGAAAAATAATTCCAATTTAAGCAGGTTTACGTCTTACTAGGGAAGATACCCCAACTGCCAGATCGGGATTTTGTCGATAGTGGTGTAGTTGGAAAGCTTTTACCATGGGGTTCAAGGAAATGTATACAACTACCCTTCCGAATGCAAATGTTGAAGAATTATAGGTCGATGTATTTCTGTCATTTATTGATTGCTCCAGGTCACTAGCTTTGCAGGAAAGACACTCTTTGTGGTAGAAAAGACACTTACAGTACAGTTATGTAACCTGTTGTTGCCAGTGTGAAGTTGGTGAAGGTTCCATGTTCCTTCTAGTAAGAAACAGAAGATTGTGACCACATTTTCACAATGCGTGCCACCACCCCAGAACCAGCGCGTCTGGAACGCGAGCCACAGGTACTGCTAAAATTCTCTAAGGTTCAGCGCTCGGGAACTGCCTATATAGGTACTGCCCATGCCCTCTTTTTATCCCGTAGGATCAGGAAAGGAGTTAGATCCTGATGTTTTTTAAAGCATACTCCAAGTCAGTGCAGTCCAATTAGTTATATATGATTGTGGAAATGTGGTCACAATCTTCTGTTTCTTACTACAGGGAACATGGAGCCTTCACCAACTTCACACTGGCAACAACAGGCTACATAACTGTACTGTAAATGTCTTTTCTACCACAAAGAGTGTCTTTCCTGCATAGCTAGTGACCTGGAGAAATCAATAAATGACAGAAATACATCGGCCTATAACTCTTCACCAGTTGCATTCGGACGGATACTTGTATACATTTCCTTGATCTCCACGGTAAGAGCTTTCCAACGACACCACTATCGACAAAATCCCGATCTGGCAGTTGGGGTATCTTCCCTAGTAAGACGTAAACCTGCTTAAATCGGAATTATTTTTCCTGTCCTGAATGATTCCGTTTTTGTAGGTTTTACTGTGTTTGAATAATTATTATTCTTTACCAGATAATAACAAGAGTAAAGCTGAAAAATTACTTTAAAAGATTTTTCAGTCTTTCAAGGCAATCGATTTAATATTAGCTGTGAACAATTTAATAAAATCTTCATGGAATTCCGAGAACATTTTTTGCATTTTAATAAAAAGTTACTGCTCTGACTTAAATAAATCTCTTTTAAGAATAAGTTAAGAAAGTTTAAGAAAAGTTTTCACATTTATTTTAAATAGATGATTAAAATGCAGAAAAGATAAATATATGCTTTTATTCGATATTTTTTTACATTTGGAATTTCGATTAAAGATCGATTCTTAAAAAAAAGTTTACATTGACCTGTGTAAACGGAATCTGCCAACAACGAAATCCTGCTTTAAACAAACATATTTCTTAGTCTTGACATACGGGATATCATGCAATTATACATACTAAGGCTAAATTTTGCATTTGAATACTTATTATTGATTACCAGATATTAACAAGATGAAAACTAAAGACTTTTTTTGAAAGATTTTTCAATCTTTGTAGGCAGTAGATTAAAGTTTAGATAAGAACAATTAAAGAAATTCTTCATGGCATCTTTAAAGAACAAATTAAGAAAGTTTTTCACTCATTTTTTTAAAACATACAATTAAAATGCAGAAAAAATAATTATTATTTGCTTTTATTCGATATATTTTACATATAAAATTTCAGTTAAAGATCTTTCTCTAAAAATAGGAATACATTAAGACCTGTTTAAACGGAATGTTCCTATAATGGAATCATGTTTCAAACGTAACAATTTCTTAGTCCCGATGAACAGATTACCATAACATTATTCCTACTAAGACGTAAACCTGACTAAATCGGAACTCTTTTGCGGGTCCCAACTGATTCGTTTTCGCAGGTTTTACTGTATTTGAATAATTATTATTCTTTATGAGATAATAACAAGAGGGAAAAATACTGAATTACTTTGTTAGATTTTCCAGTCTTTGAAGGAAGTCTATTTAATATTAGCTTTGAGCAATTTAAAAAAATCTTCATGGCATTCCGCGTATATTTTTTGCATTTGAATAAAAAAACTACTGATCTGATTTAAATGAATATCTTTTAAGAAAGTTTAAGAAAAGTTTTCACATATATATATATTTTTAAATAGATGATTAAAATACAGAAAAAAATAATTCTTTGCTTTTATTCGATATTTTTACATTTGAAATGCCAATTAAGTATCTGTCTTCAAAAATAGGTCTACATTAAAACCTGTATAAACCGATTCTGCTTATAATGGAATTCGGTTTTAAATGGAAACATTTCTTAGTCTTGATATACGAATTACAATACAATTATTTCTACTAAGACGCAAGCTTGCCTAAATCGGAATTATTTTTTCGGTCTCGAGTGATTCCGTTTTCGTAGGTTTTACTGTATTTGAATAATTAGTCTTCTTTACCAGATAATAACAAGCGTAAAACTGAAAAATTTCTTTGAAACATTTTGTAGTCTTTCAAAGCAGCCGATTTAATATTAGCTTTGAACAATTAAATAAAATCTTCATGGAATCCGAGAACATTTTTTGCATTTTATTAAAAAGTTACTGTTCTGATTTAAATAAATATCTTTTAAGAATAAGTTAAGAAAGTTTAAGAAAAGTTTTCACATTTTTTTACAATAGATTATTAAAAGACAGAAAAGATAAATATATGCTTTTATTCGATATTTTTTTACATTTGGAATTCCGATTAAAAATCTGTCCGTATAAAAAGGTCTACATTGACCTGTGTAAACGGAATCTGCCAAGAACGAAATCCATCTTTTAACGGAAAAATTTCTTAGTCTTGACATACGGAGTATTATACAATTATACTTACTGAGACGGAAACCTGGCTAAATCGGAATTATTTTTCCGGTCTCAAGTTCCGTTTTCGTAGGTTTTACTGTATTTGAATAATTATTATTCTTTACAAGATAATAACTAGAGTAAAACTGAAAAATTACTTTGAAAGATTTTTCAGTCTTTTAAGGCAGTCGATTTAATATTAGCTTTGAACAATTTAATAAAATCTTCATGGAATCCCGAGTGAATTTTTTGCATTTTGTTAAAAAGCTATTGATCTGATTTAAATGAACTTCCTTTAAGAATAAGTTAAGAAAGTTTAAGAAAAGTTTTCACATTTATTTTAAATATATGATTAAAATGCAGAAAATGTAAATATTTGCTTTTATTCGATATTTTTTACATTTAGAATTTCGATTAAAGATCTGTCCGTATAAAAAAGTCTGCATTGACCTCTGAAAACGGAATCTACCAACAACGAAATCCTGCTTTAAACGAAAAAATTTCTTAGTTTTGACATACGGAATATCATGCAATTATACCTAATAAGGCTAAAACTTGCCTAAAACGGAATTTTTTCCGGTTACAATTGATTCCGTTTTCCTAGGTTTTACTATATTTGAATAATTGTTAATAATTACCAGATATCATAAGATTAAAACTTCAGATTTTTTTTGAAAGATTTTTCAATCTTTGAAGGCAGTATATTAAATTTTAGATTTGGACAGTTAAAAAAATTCTTTATAGCATCCAGCACATATTTTTTACATTTGACTGAAAGCTACTGATCTGATTTTAAAAAATGAACTTCTTTAAATAACAAATTAAGAAAGTTTAAGAAAGGTTTTCACTCATTTCTTTTTTAAATATACAATTAAAATGGTTAAAAATAATTATTTGCTTTTATTCGATATTTTTTATATTTGAAATTTCAATTAAAGATCTTTCTCTAAAAATGGGACTACATTAAGACCTGTGTAAACGGAATCTTTCTATAATGGAATTCTGTTTCAAACATAACAATTTCGTAGTCCCTATGACAAGTCCCTAAAACAGAATTTTATACAATTATCCCTACTAAGACGTAAACTAGTTTAAATCGGAATTCTTTTTCCGATCCCAAGTGATTCCGTTTTCGCAGGTTTTGCTGTATTTGAATAATTATTATTCTTTATGAGATAATAACAAGAGGAACAATACTAAATTATTTTCATTGACTTTTCGGTTTTTGAAGGAAGTTGATTTAATATTAGCTTCGAGCAATTTAATAAAATCTTCATGGCATTCCACGTATATTTGTGCATTTGATTAAAAAAATCTATTGGTCTGTTTTAAATTAATCTCTTTTAAGAAAGTTTGAGAAAAGTTTTCACATTTTTTTAAAAATAGATGATTAAAATACAGAAAAGAGAAATATTTGCTTTTATTCGATATTTTTTACTTTTGGAATTTTGATTAAAGATCTTTCTCTAGAAATAGAACTACATTAGGAACTGTGTAAACGGAATCTGCTTATAATGGAATCCTGTTTCAACGTAAAAATTTCTTAGTCCCGACGAACGGATTACCATACAATTTTTCCTACTAAAACGTAAACCTGCCTAAATCAGAATTCCTTTTCCGGTCTCGAGTTATTCCGTTTTCGCAGATTTTGCTGTATTCGAATAATTATGATTCTTTACAAATAACAACAAGAGGAAAAATGAAGAATTACTTTGTAAGATTTTACAATTTTTGAAGGCAGTATATCTAATATTAGCATTAAAAAATAAATAATACATTCAGTGCACCCCGACTATATTTTTTGCATTTGACTAAATATATATTTTTTATATATATTTGACTAAATTTATATTTGACTTTCCAACATAGTTGAAAAGTGCTTATGAATTCCGTTTTTCTTTCTGTCTGTCCGTCTGTCCGTGATCTAACTGTCGTAAATATACTCGATTGTCATGAAATTTTTATACAATATTGAATTTTACCATAGAATGTTTGGTATTGAAAATGAAGTGTGTAGCATCAATAGTTCCTTTACAGGGACACTCAAAAGGATTCCATTACATTATGGTCTATGGGGAAAAATCGTTTGCGGCGTATTTTACTGATGTTCCGATATTTCAAACATCATGAAATTAATGTGCATTACTGAGGTGGACTACAGCATGCTTTTACCTGAGTATACAATTAGACGCATTTATAGTTCAAATACAGGGACTTTGTAAAAAATAATTCCTTTACATTATTATCTATGGGAAACAATCACTTGCGGTGCATTTTGAACACTTTACGATACTTGAAACATAATGAAATTTAAAAGGATCCCTAAGATTTAATACAACTTATTGTTTATAGATTATGGAGTGCATAGGATTTATCGTTCATGTACATGAGACGCAAAATAACTTGGTTAAAGGATTGACTATGATCGGTAATTGCCAGAAGTACTCTTTCCGCTGTGATATGTAATTTTATGTAATGTTTAGTGTACTACGTGTTGTTTACAAATTCTGTAGATCCTATACAGGGCTGCACGAAAGACTTCGAATATGGGGAACAATTCCTGAAAATGGATATTTACTGAGTTATGTATCTTTTAAATTGCTTATTTCGATGTCTCATTTTATCTTATGAAAAAATTAAATCTTTTAATAATATTCTGTTAGTGTCGGAAAGTGTTTCATAATCTATGTTGAGTGCATGATTTTTCATTCTTGTTTCTTCTATTCACATGTCTTTTATTAACTCAATTTATTACTAAACCTGAATCTGTGAGAATTTATTCCATACTCAAGTTTAATTAAATTTTTATAAAAGAAATTTATTATTTAAACAAATATCATATTTTTTTCTAAAATGAATCTATTTTCTTATTTACAGGTGAGTGGAAATTTTTCTTCTAACATGTGGCTGCTGAGCAGCTGAAAAAAAGTAAGACCATGTGAATTATTATTATTATTATTGTTGTTGTTGTTGTTATTTTGTAAATGTTACACTTATCAGGGATAACATTTTCAGTAATTTGCTTAGGTATATAAAATAAGATTATCTGTTACGCGGAAGCAAATCTTTATTTCGTATTGCAAGTCTATAAGAAAAAGGTATGGTGAATGGGTTGTAGGGGGGGGGGGAATGTAGAGTTCGCATATAAAATTCTAGCAGTGTGGTGTACAGAATTGTTACGTTTAGGGCAATTTCTTTAAAAAGTTCCTCTTTCAAATCACTGCCACTTGTTCACGCTCGTGTGCTGTATAATTATCATGAAAAAATTCAAACTTCAAACATCAGTAGATTAAGAATTATATGAAACTTGTGCTATTTCAATACTTCGTGTAGAGTCCCAAGACGAACATTAAGCTCGAAGCCGCGGTCGTCCGATGGCCTCAGAGAATCGAAACCCAACCCTTACCCATTTTCGGGGCATTAAATTTATAGAATTTACCGTTTAAATTTTTATTAATTTGACGTTTAAAGAGTCCGGTCAAGTGTGTCGGGAAAGGGCGTACGGACGTTGGACGGTCGCACGCAGCCTCCTCCACTATTTCGGCGGTCTCTCAAGCCGCCCACCTCCGCCGCCTTCCGAGACGAAACGCTCTTCTACTCGAAGCCGAAACCCCTCCAACTCGAAACCGAAACCCCTCCCGCTCGAAGCCGAAACCCCTCCCTCTCGAAGCCGCTGCGGTCGTCCGATGGCCTCACCGTTCGATGGTCCTTTAGCTTAAATTTCTGCTTTCAGATGCTGTGATATTGTTCTCAGTAGCTCTAATGTTTCAGACTTTCCATGATGGTTATACACAGCACATGAGTGCACCCAAGTGGTAGTCATTTGAAGTATAACTTTGAATGTCTAAATGAAATTATCCCGCACATGGTAGCTCTGTACACCATTCTGAAAAGATTTTACATGCGGAATCTGCACTTATCCCACTCTACTTTTCCTATTTTTTTTCTTAATACTTATTCTTTTAAGGCTGTTGTATTTAAAATTTGGCCCAAAGAACCTAGATAATTACTACAATTGCTATAATAATAGCAACCTTCATCTATTTTCTTTAAATAAAGCATTATTACAGATACAGATAATGACGCCTTAATGAAAATCATGTTGCAATAATAAAGCTAACATAAACACTTGAGATATCTAATTCCGCACTAAACTTGTCTAAATTCAAGAAATTGCATTCATCTATTTAAATACTTTTTATTTATTGTTTGACAGCAATGATTATTTTTTAAGCTATGCTGATTTAAAGCTATTTCACAATAATTTTAAAGAGTTGCAGATAATATCAAAATATTTGTTTTAAATTGAAAAATATCCGAAAACGCGCGCGATGAGTTTAGATGGTAGAAACTAGAAAGCACTGTTTAGGTAAGGAAAGATCTTTATCGAGACAAATAACAATATTTTACTGTTGCACGATCTACAATGCAATAATTCGAATAATTGCATTTCAAATCATTGTCTTATAGATTGTGCAATTCTAGAATATTCTTATTTGTCTTGAAAAAGGCTTTAGTGTAGCTGAAATATGTAGACAGTTTAATAAACCTTCTTTGCTGTTTTTATGGATTTTATTTAACACCTTTTAGCAATTGGTGAAGTATATTTTATTACTATACAGCAAAACACAAATTCTGTGACACAACCCTGTCACCCATCAACACACTTGCTATGTCAGCTAAAAATCTATTTTAAGTTTCTATTTCAGATAATATCTTTTTAGCATACCTCTTTCATTCTCAACAGTACATTTTATTTCAGCAATTGTTTCGAATACAAGATGTGAAATGTCATTTTTTTTTCTATCTCATGTCACTGGATCACTGGAGCATAAAAGCTATTTTTAACACGTTACTTGTTTTGTTCTATACTTTTATTTTTGTAATAAAAGAGAATGTGTTACATCAATGTAAATAAGTTTTTTGTTGTTTCTTATTTCTTTTTATTTATTTCTTTTATATTTTTTGTGGTATTAAAGTATTTTAATTTTTGTTATTTTTCGTACGATAAAAGACCTCAGATTAAACAAAAAGTTTTGATGTTGATTTATTCCAAATTTATAACAGAAAATGAATTGTTTATGTAAAATATTTAAGTTGTGTGAGTTTTTTATGTGGTTTTGGTTTTAATACGGAAAAATATACTCCCAGAATAATTACATTTTCAGGAATTTATTTTAACATGGAATTTAGTATAAAAGAATAATTTTCTTTTGCATTTTATTCCAGAGTTCTGCGTTTAAATTTTGTACAGAATATGCGTTAATCAAAAAATATCTTTTGTAATGTGAAAGATTTATTTGTTATTATTTTTTTAATTACGTATAGAATTAAAAGAGAAATTATAATAAATATTTACACTTTTCAATTAGCTTTAAGCGCAATCATATGAAAAGGCTCAAATGCGTTTGGAAATCGTTACTAGATTGTGCTATTTGCACCATATTTTAAAATATCTTACTTTAAAGAAAAAAAAAACAGACGTTGACACTATATTGCATATTTTAAAAAGAAAACTGCTGTGGAGTATATCAAAAGGAAAATAATTTGTTTTATCATCTACATAGATATTTTATCATTTAGTATGATTATTAGTATTTATTCATTTATTTAATTACGTAAAAAATTGAAAGAATAATTATAATAAATATTTACACTTTTCTATTAGCTTCGGGCGTTATCATATGAACAGAGCTCAGACGCGCTTGGAAATCGTCACTAGATTGTGCTACTTACACAATATTTTAAAATATCTTATTTTAAAAAATTTCAAGTAAATATTATATTGCATTTTTTTAAAGAAAACTGCTGTAGAGTATATCAAATAGAAAATACTTTTATTTTATCATCTAAATAGATATTTTATCATTTAGTCTGTGGAATAGAATCTACACAATGATCTACAGTGTCTAGAATCTATAGATCTAGCATGTAGATCTCGTGTGTAGCATCTATAGTGTCTATAGAATGCGTTATAATTAACATAATAAATTATAACGTGTTTTTATTGATAATTAATATTCTAAAATTTGTACTTGCGCTCGATAACATGAAACATAGCAACGTTGGAGAAACAAAATTTCGAGGGATAAAGATTTGCGGACACTGAAAACAATATTAAAGTACCACATGACGTTGAATTGCAATCAGGTTATGAGGGTAGTCTCTAATTTGTTTTCTGTCTCAAACATAACGCCTTATAAACGGGTTAGTTTTGTAACTGAACTTATGCCAATCTCTCTTTAAATCTTTTAAAATAATATTTATCTGTGGGTCGGCCGTGTCTAGGGTCTCCAATGAACTTCTCTCTTTAATATTAACAAAACAAAAATTAATTAAATAAAATAAATACAAAACAAAATATAAGGATCTCATGATTACACAGCTTCAGCATGCCGCTGGTCAATCCTGACTCCCTCTACATACCGATTGCGTTACATCACATCTAATTTATTTTCGATCGTTACCAATCACATGATGATAATACAATAGGAAATACAGTTATCGTTATAATGCAATATAATACAGAAAAGGAATAATATTAAAGTACAGAATAACATTAAAGTAGAAAAGTATTCTCTACATACATGGATTAGTTTTGGAACTGAACTTATGCCAATCTCTCTTTAAATCCTTTAACCCTTTCCGGCACAGTGGTCCCACTCCGGGAACACCTAATTTTAATTCCAAATTTGCATTCGGCAATAAGAATATTATAACCCCTTGAGGGGCGGTGGTGTATATTATATGCCACCTAATTTTAATCCGATTCGAACCAGAAACTTTTAATTAAATTTTACTTTTTTAACTTTGAAGGGAAAAAGTTGAAAAATTGCTTTTAATTATTTTGAACTAAATTCTTTTGTAAATTCCGGTGGGAATTCAACGTTACAAGAACACAATTGCCTGCCCCTGAAAGGGTTAATAAAATTTAGTTTCTATAATGTAAGCTAAAAATAAGGAATTCTTATTTTCTAAAAAGGTCGCTTGAAAATTCCGGTGTCAGTCAGTAATTTCTCATTTTACGAACAGAATTTGTCTGTGCCGGAAAGGGTTAAAATAATATTTATCTGTAGGTCGATCGTGTCTAGGGGCTCCAATGAACTTAATTATTTAAGTTTAACAAAACAACATATAATTAAATAAAATAAACACAAAACAAAATATAAGGATCGCATGATGATAAAACAATAGGACATACAGTTACCGTTATAATGCAATATAATACAGTAAAGGGATAATATAATAATACGATATAGAAAAGGAATAATATTAAAGCACAGAATAACATTAAAGTAGAGAATAATATTTCCTACATAAATGGATTTGTTTTGGAACTGAATTTATGCCAATCTCTCTTTAAATTCTTTACAAAAATATTTTCTTCTATAACCAATGTTTAAAGTTTTCTAACTCACAAACGCATTAAGAAAAATAAACTATCAACTATCAACCGAGATTTATTTTCAAACGTCGAAATATAAGGGTAGATCTTGCTCATCTATATTTGATATATTATAAAGGTTGCATTCTTTAAAAAAAAATTCTACTTAGTATATATAATAAAAATGATGTCTCTTTTTATTCCTTATACAGGGTGTCCACAAATGATTGTCCGGTTTCCTGACCTTATAACTTTTGATTTAAGAATATGACGAAAAATATTATTACATATTCTTAAATTACAACTCAAATAGTTTAATAACACAAAGTTACATATGGGTAAAGTTGCAACTCAAAACGCTATTTATCAAATAACGATTATAATCAAATAATAATTAATATTAAAATTTTATCAAATTTATCACAAAGCTGTTAATGAATTATTAAACGCACAAAGTTAAATAGATAGATATTACATAATTCATTAATAATTTTTTGATAAATTTGATAAAATTTCAATATTATTTATTATTTGATTATAACCGTTATTTGCTTAATAACGTTTTCAGTTGCAACTTTACCCATATGTAACTTTGTTTGCGTTATTAAAAAAAAACCTTTTGAGTTGTAATTTACGAATATGCAATAATATTTTTCGTCATATTCTTAAAACAAAAGTTATCAGGAAACCGGGACAATCATTTATGGACACGCTGTATGTCTAAGGTTTCTTTTAATAAATTATGTAATGCTATAACCTACACTTTCCGTATACTATATGGTTATGCTTGATAATATTAAACTTAGGATGCAAGCAAAAATATTCTAAGAGATTGTGATTTACGGACTATGGAAAATGTAATAAAAACACCCCGTGACACTGAACTGCAATCACATTATGAGGGCGGTCCCTAAAGAGTCATTTCCTCTCAAACATAACGCCCTATAAATGGGAAAACTCTCGACGCTGAACTTTTACCTATCTCTTTTTAAATCTTGAAATAAAATTTTATCTCTAGAATACAATTTTTTTTTTATCTTTTCAAGTTCAAGAGAACAGCGAGGGGAAAAAAAAGCCACTAATTGTCACAAGGAATATTTATTTTTTATGCAAACTTGTAAAAACATAAAAATGAATATTTCAAACTCTAAGGCATTATATAGCATTCATTAAGGAAGGAGGGTGTAATTTGCATAGAGCAGGGGTGGTGAACCGTTTGACATCTGTGAGCCAATTTCTTATAAAAATATTTTTATAGCTATGACCATTGCTTGACAAATGCGGTCGTCAGGTCGCCACTGGCGACCACTTTTTTTTTTTTTTTATCTGGCGACCAAGATATTTAATTTGGCAACGATTTTAAAACGAAAACTGACCTAAGAAATTAACACAAAGGTCATTTTTTATCTTCTCAATATTAAGAAATAAATTTAGAAACTATATTCAAACAAAAAATCTATTTTTAACTTTTATTTTTAATTTGGAAAAGTTTGTTCATTAACTACAATGTTTAAAATAATAATTTGACTAACTTCAATAGGAAAATAGGCAAAAATTTGTTTTCCTCCTTCACTATTTTACCGATACCCTTCTCATCTGATACAGATTGTGTAGCATTCAACTATCCGGACATCTGAAGCATTCAGCCATCAGTATTTTCCGAACATGTCTGTTATTTCTGCTTTTACAATATTTCTTTTCTTTTTTTCAGATATATGTAATTTTGATAAGTTTCATTAAAAAACTTGGATATCATCTTCTAAATTGTATTGTATATTCTGTTGTATACTATTCTAATGTTTGTAACAAGTAATTCCAAACTGATGCTTGTTATTATTTTTTCTCATTTAATTCATAAAAAGGTTTTTGTTTTTTGAAAATCAATGATAGAAGAGGGAGGGGGTAATTTTTTTTTTTTTTTTTTTTTTTTTTTTTTTTTTTTTTAATTGGCGATTAGAAAATTTTTGCTGGCTACCAGATTTTATCAAATTTGTAAAGGCTCGGCTATGTCGAGCCAAAAAGAAAAATGAATTTAGTAAATCAAAAATTCATCAATCAAAATTACTTAAAAACTATTTAGTAGGATTTAAAAAATATAGGTAACATACATGTAGGTACTACACTGTAATAATTATCAAAACAAATATATTTTAGAAATTAATAATAAAAGATAATGTGCGATTAAATGCGATTTTTGTTGCTGCATCATGGATGAAAAATAATTAATATCACGTTCAACCGTAACTTACTTTTAACAGAATGTAAGTTGAAATGGAGTTATCTTAAAAGTGGTTTATATTTGAGTTTTTGTATTATTCATTTACGAAAATAATTATACCATATTTATTAAATAGCTCTGGAATTAAATTATAAGTTGCTGTAATTTGATCATCGGCATTTTTACTTATATTTCTTAATAAACTTTCCTTTTTGAAAGTTTCAATATATTGTCTTTGTTTGATAAAATTTTCAGTCTATATTGAGCTAGCCCGTAATTTGAAAAGCTGAAATTAAAAGTCTCCAATTTCCAATCAATCGAACTTAAACAAACTCAACTTATCTAAATCGGTATGTTTTATGTAATGTCATCGTATCTTGATTTAGAACCTTAATCAACGGCGTACCAAAATTATTCTTTTGTGAGCCACTTCTGGCACACGTGCCATAGGTTCGCAGACCCTGGCATAGAATTTCTAAGAAAAACTATGCCTTATTTTATTCTTTACATTTGTAAGATATTTTTAAATGAATTAGCTAAGGGTGTACAATTTCCTCTTTCCATACGGTTATGCACGAAAACATTAAACAATAGCATCACAATGGAAACTATTTCAAGAGACAGTGATTTATAGACTCTGAAAAGATTAATAAAACACCGCATGACATTGATTTGCATTCAAATTTTGAGGACACTCTGTAAAGTTCCACTTTTTCTCAAATATAACGCCCTATAAATGGAAGAACACTAAACGGTGAACTTATACCTAATCTCATTTGAAATTCTAAAATTATATTTTACCCTACAATCCGATGTTTAATGTTTACGAACTCAAGAATGATACAAGAAAAACGCCAATGATTGTCATTTGAAATAGTTTTGCATTCAAATTTGTAAAATAATAAAAATAATTGTTTTGCCCACCCGTTTGATGTATTATATAACATTCTTAAAAACAGACATTTTTACGTAGTATACCTAACAAAATCCACGTCTTTGTTTTATTCTTTACAATTCTAAAAACTTTTTTTTTCAAAAAATAAATTATTTAATGCTATAAATTACACTCTTCAACTGCCGTACAATTCTTCTCGAAAACATTCAAAGAGATGGTGATTTACGGACTCGGGAAAGAACAATAAAACACCACATGACATTGAACTGCAGTCAAGTTATGAGGGCAAGTCTCTAAACTAAAGTATCACTTTCTCTCAAACATATTAACACCGTATAAATGAGAGAACTGTGGACGCTGAACATATACTTATCTCATAATATGTCTAAAACAAGAACTAAAAATCATGCATCCGGCATAGGTTATGAAACTCCTTCCAACACTAACAGATTATTATTAAGAAATTTAATTTTTTTCATACGATGAAATAAGATACCTAAATAAGCAATTTCAAAAATATATAACTCAGTAAAAATTCATTTTCAGCAATTGATGCCCATATTCGAAGTCTTTCGTGCAACCCTGTATGTGATCTACAGAGTTTGTAAACAAAACGTAGCGCACTAAAAATTACATAAAATTGCACATCGCAGCAGAAAGAGTACTTCTAGCAATTACCGGTCATAGTCAGTCCGTTAACCGAATTATCTTGCACATGTCTACGTCCTACAAACTCCAAAATATGTAGACAATAAGTTGGATTGAATCTTAGTGATCTTATTAAATTTAATTATATTTCAAGTATTATAACATGTTTAAAATAGTAAAATAGTAAAATGCACTGCAAAAGATTTTCCCCCATAGATCATAATGTAAAGGGATTATTTTGTACGTTTGTAATTGAACTATAAATGCTACTAATTGTATACTCCGGTAAAAGAATTCTGTAGTCCACCTTAGTAATAATGCACATTAATTTAATTATGTTTCAAATATCGTAATATCAATAAAATGCGCAGCAAATGATTTTTTCCACATAGACTATAATGGAATTCTTTTGTGTTTTCCTGTAAATGAACTATTAATACTACACACTTAATTTTGAATACCGAAAATTCTACAGTAAAATTTAATATTATATAAAGTTTCATGACAATCCGAGTATATTTACGAGAGTTAGAGCATGGACAGACAGACAGACAGAGAAACTGAATTCATAAACACTTTTCAACTATGTTGGAAAATGTTAATTATTACCCTACAATTCTGAAGGGTAGTTGAAGGGTTTGTTGACTAACTTCAATAGGAACTACAATGTTTAAAATAATAATTTGACTAACTTCAATAGGAAAATAGGCAAAAATTTGTTTTCCTCCTTCACTATTTTACCGATACCCCTCTCATCTGATACAGATTGTGTAGCATTCAACTATCCGGACATCTGAAGCATTCAGCCATCAGTATTTTCCGAACATGTCTGTTATTTCTGCTTTTACAATATTTCTTTTCTTTTTTTCAAATATATGTAATTTTGATAAGTTTCATTAAAAAACTTAGATATCATCTTCTAAATTCTATTGTATATTCTGTTGTATACTATTCTAGTTAGTAAACAATGTTGTAAACAATTAGTAGTTAGTAGTTAGTAACAATTAGTAATTAGTAGTAGTCTAGTTAGTAAATAATTATGTTAGTAAACAATGATTAATTGTTTACTAACTCAAAAATACAACAAGAAAGTCGCCACTAATTGTCTCTGAAATACCTTTGTATTCAAATTTGCAAAATCATAAAAATATATATTTTTTTTTATGTCTCTGTTTTATTGCTCACATTTTAAGTTTAAAAAAAAAAAAAAAAAAAATTATTTAATGCTATAAATTACGCTTTTCATCTGCTGTTTATTTATTCTCGAAAACATTCTAAGAGATAGTGATTTACGGACTTGGGAAAGAATAATAAAACACCACATGGCATTGAACTGCAATCAAGTTATGAGGGCAGTCTCTAAAGTGTCACTTCCTCTCAAACATAACGCCCTATAAATGGGAGAACTCTGGACGCTAACCTATACCTATCTCAAGCGCTATTGAACACGACAGTTTTTGACCGACGCAAGCACTTCTATTCACAAGCATCCCACAATTTTAAGACAAATAGCTTTATCGATCGAGGTATGGAGCATCACTGGAAAACAGCTGAGAAAGAGTGCCTGTTGTATTATTTTTTTTCTCTGAATTTTTTCTGGTGTGTTTTTGAACTTTTTCTGTTAGGATGAGAAAGTCCATTAAATTATAAAGAAAAATATATAAAAGAGGAAGAAGAGAAGAAAAAGAAAAATACTCGTCCCTTAAATTCATATTTGACTTTCATATTAATCACATTTTTTCACCAGAGACACTCTGTAAAATTTGCTGACGGGAAGCATCGGCTTTAATCGGAAAACAATTTTTCTAGTTGGATTCTTTTGTTTACTCCCGCTTAAAAACAACATGTCTGTGTTTGAGAGCGCAATAAAAACCGTTTAACAAATAAATCCATAATCCATTGTCATAAAAATATGTTTAAAACAATGCAATTTTCGTCGTGAAGAAAACCGAAGTTAAAAACCGTTCCGCAACTTTATTCGAGCGTAACTGATCGATTTAATTTTTCTTCTTACTCTTGCGGTCGCAGTTACAGAGAATACAGCGGGAGAAACGTCATTGTTTGGAGTGGGCTGGGCCGGAATGATTCCCCGGAACTTACATCCTGTTTAGATGCAGACGGAAGTGCAGTGTAGTGGATGACGATCGACGTAAATTTAAATTAACTTTCGCTTTTACTTTCAATAGAAATCGCGATCGAAATACACAGTAATGACAATTCAAGCTATTCAAGATAAAATTTAAAATTGCTGAGTAAGGAATAAAAGCGGGTAAATTATGTACGTGTTTGTAAGCTCTTCTTCGATGGAACATTAAACTGTATTTTATTTTTGTTCTGAAAAGAATATTCATATTTCTGGAAATAAACATGTTTTTTTTTTTTTTATATAACAATTGTTATTTAAAAAAGGAATATTTTAGAATTGATCTAAACAAAAGAATAAATATGTGAAAGAAAGAGTGACTATAAAATAAAATTTAGATCAAAACTGAAAGAGAAATTACTGAAAATATTTATGAAGATATATAATTCTATGGGAGAAATTAAATACGTATTTTCTATGTGTGCGTGTGTGTAAATAATTTAATATTATTTCCATTATATTTACAGAGTTATTATTTACAGAGTTTATAATACCTTATTTTTTAAAAATTATAATTTAAGAAATATAGTAAATGCTAAGATTATGTGAGTGTATAAATACTTTAATCTAATAAACTTCGAATATTCTTTAACTAAAAAAAATGTCATGATAATCATAACTTCTCTAAGAAACTTTTCATAATTTAGCAAACAAAGTTAATGATATTTATGAAAATGCAGTAGAATGCCTGAGTTTTTCTATTTACGGATTTTCTTTAATATTATCTGTTAAACCAGAAATGCATTGTTTTATATATAAAAAACAACAGAAAATTAAGAAAAAAATTATAATACAAGTTCTTGACTCTCATTCATTTTCATAAAAGTTTATTTAAATACTGTTAAATATAATAGAGAAAGAAAGAGAGAAACTGGATTTAAATAAAAAAAAATAGATAGATAAGATAAAAAATGCCCATTTAACGATTACGGATCTCGAAGCACACGTAATAGGATTTATGTTCAGCAGTCATGATGTTTGTTCATGTCGATTTATATAACTAAGAAAAATGGAAAATTTAGGAAAAAATCCAATACCAGTTTTTGTATTTCATTAATTTTTATTAAACTTATTCAAATACTGTTAAATATGATAGAGAAATACAGAAACAAAGTGAATTTATATGAGTGCCCGTATAAAGGCATTTGTCCAGATTTTAAAACACCTGTATCACAATTTCTGTTTATTCAGTTATGTTTTATGTTCACATCGTCTAAACTGACAACAGTAGAAAATTTTGTAAGAAAATACAATTTACAATACATAAAAAAGTAAGAAGGAAATGCAATACAAATTTTTGTATTTCATTAATTTTCATAAAAGTTATTCAAATACTGTTAAATATGAGAGAGAAATACAGAAACCAAATGACTTTATAAAAATACCTGTACAAAGGTAGTCCAGATATTAAAACACCTGTACTACGATTTACGTTCTTTCATTTATGTTTTATGTTCATCTCATCTTATATAATTCTAACAAAAGAAGAAAATTTATAAGAAAAAATACAATTTATATTACATAAAAAATGATAAACTGAATATATAAGAGGAACTGAAAAATGACCGTATAAAGTATACGGATCTAAACACACCTGTATTAGAGTTTATGTTCATGCAAAGGCATGACGCATTTTATGAAGCGTAATTCCAATGAAAATAGGCTTGACACAACAGTGACGTAATATATTCTGTTTGTGTTATTCCTGATCTTTATGGAGATTGATACGTAGGAGGCCATTTGTGGCCTTGAGTCAGAGGACATGTATTCTGTAATTCATTTAATAAGCATTTCATACTGATGTTTTTTTTTCTTTAATTCACGGAAAGCATGTCAATGAATTCTTCTGAAATAGAAAAAAAAAAAATACAAAGCATATATTCAGATTCAAGGAGAATTTAAGCGTATTCTGGCATTAGATTCGTTGAATTTAAAGATGCGAATTTCTATCAAATTTTAAAAATATATTTTACATTTTCAATTCTTTTACAACAGTGAGAATAATACAGTGAATCCTCGTTAAACTGTCACCTCTTGGGACCTGACGAATGCAATACGTTAAGCGGGATGAGAGTACAAGAGAATTATCCTATTTTTAGTTAAATTGGTCATTTTGATTTTTTATTGGCCAAGATATTGAAACTTATTTATGTAATTTAACATTACTTTACTTTATAACAGAAGTAATTTTCTTTTGATATTTATTTATTGTGAGAAAAAAAAAAACAAAAAAAAAAAAACATTAAAATGAAAAATTCCTATAAAAATCATGATTACACTATAATTTTTTTCAGATTGTGATTAAATAAAAAATTATAGAATTATTACGATATATGAAAAAACATAAGAACCCAGCAAATAAAATAAACATTGTATATATATATTTTTTTTTAAAGTGATTTCTCCCTGGTTTTATTTATTCAGTTTTAACTTTATAAACAGTAAAATAAGTTTTATTAGACTGTTGACATGCCTCGACTCCCTCGCAGCAACTATCAAAACAAATAAGAAATATATAATATCCTATATATAATATCTTATAATATAATATCTCATTTATTTTGATAATGGTATGGTAAAGATACCATATATATCTTTTTCAAAAGTTAAAGAAATCTATATTTTAAGTATTTTATTAAATATACTTTCCCCTTTCTGCATTATCGTAATTTATATACATTCCCGGCTGTTAAAACGCGCACCCTTTTGATCATTCTCTTTCAACGATAACTTTTAGTCAAAATCATACATATTGTTTGTAAATTATCATTAACGTACTTTATTCGGTCTCCCACATATCAAAGTAAATGAAATTATCCAAGGCATAAAATGTTTCCTTTCTCATGGTCAGTTTTGACTTCATACTGAATCCAGATGTTAATTCCGTCTGACTGACGCCTTATAACATATTTCTGAAATATCTTTCCTGCATTTTCTCAAAACAACTAACCACTAAAATTCTATTTCACTCTCTTTTTTTGCCAAAGTGCAATCTTCGCCAATAAAGATTTCCCTACCAATGACGTCAATTATGAAGTTGATATGATGTATATGTAACGGTTACAATTCCCACGCAAAATACAATACTCTTGGCTCTAAAAATGTAAATGGTTTGGCATACTTTCCAACGCACGCTGTCATTATCAAAAATACACTTTCCTCTCTGATCTCCGCGATGTAACGTCTCTAAAAATATTCTGGCCCCTTGGCCACCCTTATGGTACCCTCCTAAAGCACTTTCCCACTTTTTAAAATTCGGATATGCAGCCTAAGTTCTCGATATTCTTACTTCGCTCCTCTGTCAAAAATTTGGATTGTCACCCCATCATACAAGATGTGATTTCTTGTACCCGTGGATTATTAACTGTGGAATAACTACATGGATATGTCTTCTTTTCATCGTTTTAAAATAAAGAAAACATGTTTGTCAAATACTTCTTGATTCTTCCTCGTCGAAACAAAAACTTTTTCCAGTTCTCAGCAGGATGTCGTCAACTTGAGTCATTGCGGGAAACAACATATGAATTCACTATGCGTCTCTCGGGACCTAAATGCTTATGTCCCACCGAAAACAATTTTCCTATATTTCAGATGCCTACAAATTCTTCGACCATTCCCATACTCCGAACCATTCTTGATTCTACTCCGAAGTTATCTCAATTTCTTTTCGATATAAGATTGGTGCCTAATATTGATGAACTGGATTTTTCACAAAACAATTTCCATAGGGTGTGCGCCAAGGAACTCTATATCAACTACTCAATGTGCTGGATTTTTTTTTCTGCTGTCGTGATTCCTCTAGTGTCTACACCTTCGAAAAGTGCCTGAATTTTTCTACATCTTCGATATGTGCCTAGATTTGTCCTGCGGTTCATGTTAGTTAAATATGCCTTTTCCGTGCCACGTAAGTGATAAACTGTTTCAACCTAGGATCTTTTGTGCAGTTTTTTTTAACCTGTGCCTGTGATAAATACGCCTTCAAAAAAAAATTGCCTTCAAAAATTTTTTACTTTCAAAAAAAAAAAAAAAAAAAAAGAAAGAAAGAAAGAAAGAAATTCCAGCTGGATATATAATTAACATTTTTTCTCGCATTGGTTTTTGTGCAACTTATATTTTTTCCAATGTGTTAAGATTATAACTTCATTCAACCGATGCTACATATGCTCTCATTATTTCAAAATGATTATCTTTCTTCGTCGATTAAATTTTTCCAGTGTACATGTGTGAAATATGAGGCTAATTTCAGTGAATTTCAACTCATGATTATGCACTGTGTGGTTTCATCATATAAATACGAGAAACTTTGATTGTGTTTCGGCATAAAAAAAAAACACAGCGAGAAACTCAATGTGCTCATCGAAGTGACTTCCTAATCATGCGTTGCGGTTCTTATAATCGGAAAACTCTTTCTAACTTAGTTTCGATAAAAATTCAAGGTTATTGAATGCCTATCCATCGGTTTTAACGAAAACTTTTTTTTCTTTTTATTGCTGTAACAATTAATTATGAAAAAAATAACTGTGCTTGCAAATGTTGTTGAACTCTATCTCCAATTTAAAAAATATATATATTTATTCCTCCAACTGCAATTCCATTGTGTTAAGAGAATACTTATTCATAAGGATACAAATCGGAGAAGTTGTTTTCAACTGATTTAATTTAAAACGAAAAAATATATATAGATTATTTTCGGTGTTTTTTTTCTATAGCTAGGTGTTTTTTTGAAATTTGTTATACAATGGATATTTACTTGTGTTACAGGTAAGAGTTTTATTCTTAATGTGTTGATATATATATATATATAAAAAAGAAAACGAAAGAGCAGAAAATTCTTATTTTTATTAAAAATTTAAATTTTATGAAATTAGTTTTCTATGGTAATTTCAAATGATATTTTCATGTTTAGGATGGGATAAACTTTGACAGTGCAAGAACTGTAATATTTTTTTAATTAAAAAAAAAAAAAAAAAAAAAAAAAAAAAAAAAAGCCACTGCTGGAACTTTTAATATTTAATAAAGCGTATAAGTTAAATATTTCCAAGTGTAGTTTTGTATATTTGTGACGTACAGGTAAGAAGCAGATTATTTCTAACTGTCAGAGATCTTTCAAGGTTTAAAATGATACTAAATTTCACTTATATCTGAATTTTTTCATGACTGATAAATTTTATTCAAAATTTTGCTTTGTTTTATTATTTTGTTGTATTTTTATGCATTTGAAAACACTGCTTAACATTTTAAGAGATCTCTAAGGTTTTAAATATTTTAATCTTTGAAAAAAAAAAATTATCAGTTTTTGTTGTATTTTAAATTTTGATATATTTCTATTCACATTTTGGGTTGCATTCAGTTTTTAACTCTATGTTAATAATATTATGGTAAATACTCTAAATATGATCTCATGATATGATATTTTAATTTATACGTTAAGTGTGCACTGCTTTGAGTAAACTCTTTGCTCTTTTATGTATCTGGTCTTGTGTATTGTACTGGTGTATTTATACCCTCATGCCATTTTTATCATATTGGTAAGAAGATATGACATTTTAAATTTTTGCAATTCATGCACTTCCTTCACCTCTTTTAAAGTTTTGTGTATATCTTTTCCATATTCATGCCTATTAAAAAAAAAAAAAAAAAAAAAAAATCGCAAAATAAATCTAGCACCAGAGTGCAGAAAATGGCATCCACTCAGGCATCACCAGTATCTGAAACTACTGTTTCTATTTCCGAACAAAATCAAATATTTAGTGATATTTCATGGTCTTATGTATTCAGGGATTTGTTAAAAGGTGCTCCAGAGTTTGTTAACTCCCAATTAAATGAGCTGCATGATCACATAAAATTGCAGGACAATTCTGCTCTCTCTGCCACATTATGCAAATTTCAGGTTGTTCTGGAACGCCAATTTGACAGTCTTTTGCAGTTTTATGATATTTTTGTCATGAAGGAATTTGATAAATTGGTACTAGACAAAAAAAATTTAATTTCGCTTAATAAAAAATTATTAGAACGACTTCATGCCCAAAAGGTAGAAAATATGCATGATGTTTTTAATGATAAAAATGTAAGCAATTCTCCCTATAACAGTTATATGTTACCCCGAAATGTGCATAATATTTTTACACAGACGGATATTTCACAAATTGCAGATGATGGGAACACATTCGATGATTTAGCACATGAAAAAATTGATATGCAGCAATCAAATATTTCTAGCAATCGTGATCTTTCAGAAAGCATTCCTATTTGTTCACCTACTAAAATGCATCATAAACCGGTTCGCATCATTGTTTGTAAATTACCTTTAAAATTTAATATACCAGACATTTTATTTGGAATTTCTGATATTCTTCAAAAACCAGTGTCCTCTATACAATTTATAAGAAAATGTAAACTTAGGGATACAGATGAGTACAAATGGATATTTGAGATGTCGTTTCCTATTGCAAAAATATTACTGGAGCTTAAACTAATAACTATTCAAGACAAAAAATATCCTGTAATCAGATTTATCCCTGTAAAACGTTGTTTTCGATGTCATTCATTTTATCATATTGCACATCAGGTATGTATTAATTCTATAAAATGTCCGATTTGTGCAGGCCAACATAACAATCTTCGGTGCACAAACCCTCCCAAATGCATTAATTGCATACAAAATAATGAAACTAACAATACTAATTTTAACATTTCTCACACTGTATCTTCGCCAGGGTGTCCGTCAATAAAGAAATATATTGATGAAGAAAGAAATACCACTCTCTGCTAATTCTAGTTTATATATAATTTTTTGAAACTATTATATTAATGATAAGATTTTAGATTATGATGCTCTTTGCATATCTATTTCTTTTATTATATACTGTCACAAATATTTTACTCCTTTTCTTACTTCGATTCAATTTTTTTCGGTATTTTTTTGATACACTTCCCTACTATATAGGTAATTTTTTCCAGACAACTGCTCTTATGAATATTTTTCTTTCTATTTCATACGTTAATGTTTTTATTGTTTACACACCTGTGTGTATAGCTGGTTCGTCTCTTTTCGTTTGACTGTTTAGCGTACGGAAACGGTAGAGCGATTAGAGGTATATTTGTATGTTGAGATTTTTTTTTGGTGCGGGTCGTCAGAAATTTTTCGCATATTGAATAAGTGTAACTGATCCGTACACACAGCTTAATTTTACCTTTTATCTTCGTTGTATTTTCGACATTTCAGGAGTAGACAATTCTTCTTCTTTGCATCACTATCCTTTTAAAATAAAAATAATAGAAATAAATCAAAATAAATTGTTATTAAAAATTTAAAAAAAAAAAAAAAAGAAAAAATCGGCGTCACACTATTCACTTTGGCACATTCTTGCAGAAATTCACATCATTCAGCTATTTTTTTTTAATTTCCTTTGGTAGAAATATGTAATGACATTTTTTTTAAATTAAATTAATTCTTTTGGTTCTGTTTTCTCTATAATCAGAAATTTGTTCATTCTTCCAAACTTCGGTTGTGTTTAAAAAAAAAAAAAAAAAAAAAAAAAAAAAATTCTTTGTGGTTCTGATTCCTTTTGTTTTCAGAAATATAACTTATTGAGGGCTGATACTTTTGTTATCAGAATATTGTTTTGGTGAGTCTGATTCCTAGTTTTCAGATATATAACTTATTGAGGGCTGATACCTTGTTATCAGATATTATTTTGGTGAGTCTGATTCCTTTGTTTTCAGATATACAATTTATTGAGCTCTGATACCCCTTGTTATCAGAATTTTTTTTCTTTTGTGTGACTGGTTCCTTTGTAACCAGAATTTTTTTTGTTTACCGTTTTCTCACTTAGTTTTCTCCGGTCTGATTCCTTTGTAATCCAAACCTTTTCTTTTTTTTCCTTTATTCATTATTACTACACTTCTATACTTAAGATTCGTGTTCACTGATAGGTATGGCCAAGCATTCACACATACCGTTTATATTTTTCGCACTTCCCATGTTAGTGTATACATTAATTTTATTGCTCTTTACATATACTTATACACTATGTCATCGTTTTTTTCAAAGTTACATCACTTTACATGCCACCTTCACTTTATCAATTAGAAAGAATTTTTGAACTTTATTTCAGTGTATAAATTCCCATAATCGTTCTTAAAATTTGGACTTATGTTAATTTTTAAATTCTATGATATGCCTTCTTACTTCGATAATGTACATTTTGTTTTTTCTAAATATTGTTCAGGTGTAAACATCTCTCTCTCATCGAACATACCTAATGTTAACACCTTTACTTCACACTATATAGATTATAGTGATATTTTAGGCATTTTTATTTTTATTTTTCTCACTTGTAGAAGCAGATCCTTCATTTAAAATTTTTTTTCACAATTCTTCTACATTTATTCATTGTATTGTTTCTTTTAAATATTTCAGAAATTCTTTTGAGATGCCTTAAAAAGTTGTTATATAAAGACATTTATTAATGAAAGTTAGATATAAATTTTTAAAATGATTACAACTATTATGGGTTATTCCAAAATTATTTATTCAATTGCTATTTTAATATTCGGTAAAGATAATCCCTTTTATGTACTATAATAATTTAATTGTTTTCCCAGTTATATAAAATAATTAAAAAAAAATAAAGACTAATTATGCAATTATTAAATTACAAGGTGGTTTTGTAAACTGTTTATGCACATTTCCCGATTAATACACAAAATTTTTAAATTTTTCATGTGGTATATGTGTTTTTGTAACCTCTATTGTGTCACTCTTATATTGTATAATTGTAACTATTTTCCAATATTGAAATATTATTTGTGTTTATATTTCACTATGGCCAGATTTTAAAGTGAAAAGTTTAATTGTGCACATTCTAATCTTCGAAATAAAATATGAGACAAAATATGACTATTTAAACAAGTGCACTAATACTATAAAAATATCATTAGGCATGCCATTTTAAAGAAAATGATATATTATTTATGCAGCCAAAAACAACTATGTTCATGTTGATAAATGGAACTTTTGAAAGCTACTGAAATACATGCAGCTGCAATTTGAAAATTTTATGGCCATTTATTATACTAGTATTAAGCTTTATGGTAGTACTACATTTTTTTTTTTTTTACATGTTGTATGCATACTTATTTTATTATTTTTATATATTGATATTGTGTATTATATTTTTAGGGTGACATTCTAAATTTTTCAAAATCTTGTGAAGGGGTGATATATATATGGTAAAGATACCATATATATCTTTTTCAAAAGTTAAAGAAATCTATATTTTAAGTATTTTATTAAATATACTTTCCCCTTTCTGCATTATCGTAATTTATATACATTCCCGGCTGTTAAAACGCGCACCCTTTTGATCATTCTCTTTCAACGATAACTTTTAGTCAAAATCATACATATTGTTTGTAAATTATCATTAACGTACTTTATTCGGTCTCCCACATATCAAAGTAAATGAAATTATCCAAGGCATAAAATGTTTCCTTTCTCATGGTCAGTTTTGACTTCATACTGAATCCAGATGTTAATTCCGTCTGACTGACGCCTTATAACATATTTCTGAAATATCTTTCCTGCATTTTCTCAAAACAACTAACCACTAAAATTCTATTTCACTCTCTTTTTTTGCCAAAGTGCAATCTTCGCCAATAAAGATTTCCCTACCAATGACGTCAATTATGAAGTTGATATGATGTATATGTAACGGTTACAATTCCCACGCAAAATACAATACTCTTGGCTCTAAAAATGTAAATGGTTTGGCATACTTTCCAACGCACGCTGTCATTATCAAAAATACACTTTCCTCTCTGATCTCCGCGATGTAACGTCTCTAAAAATATTCTGGCCCCTTGGCCACCCTTATGGTACCCTCCTAAAGCACTTTCCCACTTTTTAAAATTCGGATATGCAGCCTAAGTTCTCGATATTCTTACTTCGCTCCTCTGTCAAAAATTTGGATTGTCACCCCATCATACAAGATGTGATTTCTTGTACCCGTGGATTATTAACTGTGGAATAACTACATGGATATGTCTTCTTTTCATCGTTTTAAAATAAAGAAAAGATGTTTGTCAAATACTTCTTGATTCTTCCTCGTCGAAACAAAAACTTTTTCCAGTTCTCAGCAGGATGTCGTCAACTTGAGTCATTGCGGGAAACAACATATGAATTCACTATACGTCTCTCGGGACCTAAATGCTTATGTCCCACCGAAAACAATTTTCCTATATTTCAGATGCCTACAAATTCTTCGACCATTCCCATACTCCGAACCATTCTTGATTCTACTCCGAAGCTCTCCTTTTTCTTTTCGATAAATGGCTCCGGTGGAACCGAAACATGTGAACAGTCTAATAAAACTTATTTTACTGTTTATAAAGTTTTTATTTTACACATTTTAGAAATTAAAGGAAGTGTTTCATATTTTTTTCACTGACGGTTTATTAGGATTTTTAGCATCATTTATTTTTCTGTTTGACCGATAATTTAAGAAACTGACGTCATACGCAAGGTGACGGTTTAAGCAAGTGACGTTTAACGAAGTCTTACTAAAATTTGTAACTTCAACTCTTACTTAGTTAAGATGGAAAAAAATGGCTACCTAAAATCCCTATAGGTGAGATTCTAGAAATGCTTCCTGTGCATTGTGCCATTCATATTGAGATTTTATAGTACAGAAACATTATGTCTGTTTTTACTGTGGTACTATAAGCTATTAAATGTATCGATGCTATTACAGCTAGTATCCAAAGTGGGTTCATGAAATTTTGTAACGAAAAAAAAATGTAGACAATATAAAATTTTTTGTTTCACAATGACGCAATTGTTCGTTTATGGTTAGGGTGCTGAAGACTGGACAATAGGCTCGGGGTTTGAATCTCAGTCAGGCATTGTTTTGTGTACTGGGTCAGATGTCACCTTTAAATGAAGCTTCCTCCCAACAATCATAGAATGATGGCTGCTACGTAAGCCTTGGTGCTATGAGCTGTTAAAAAATGTATCGATGTTATCACAACTAGTATCTGAAGTGGGTTCACAAAATTTTATAACGAAAAAAATATAGACAATATAAAAGTTTTTGTTTCACAATGAGGTAATTGCTCGTTTGCGGTTAGGGTGCTGGATACTGGACATGAAGCGTGGGGTTTGAATCACAGTCAGGCATGGTTTTGTGTACTGAGTCGGATGTCACCTTTAAATGGAGCTACCTCCCAACAAACATAGAACTTGCGGGCCGCTGATGACTACGTCAGCCTTGGCACAAACAGTTAGATGAGGGTCTGCTATCATTGGCTGTAACGGCAACGTCAAAAAAGTGTCACGCCAGCCACAATGAGGCTGTAACACAACTGGCCATAAATACAATAAGATCCCCATAATTAGGCCACTGACTGTTAATCATAAATGATAGGTAGCCTAAAACTGGCCACAATTATACTTTAAATGACAATTATTAATAGAAACTAGCCCCAGCTTGGTCACTAAAAATCATAATGAATAAAAGCTAGCCAGAAGCTCGCCGTAACCACGCCATTTGTGGTTTTCAAGAAATAAATTTAGCCCAAAGCTGTCCACATAAACGCCTTTTATGTGTATTATAAATGAAAGCTAGCCAAAACGCAGCCAATGTCGTCCAATAAAGATTATTTATGTCCAATAAAGATTATATTAGTTTACAGAGTTTTTTCAAAAACATATTTGGAGAAAAATCTAGAGATTTTTTTAAAAATGTGACTGATGCTGATGCCCTTGTGATTGTTAATGCTCTTTTAGGCATCTTTAATGCGAACAAGAGTTATCTTTTTAAGTAATAAGTATTAAATGTTTAAAAGGAAGAGTATCATAATTTTAGAGTTGCTTACGTGCGGCATGGACAAAAAAATGTTGGGAACCACTATTCTTATATTTATTTATGTTAAATTATTAATTTTATCATGAGGAGGTGAAACAAACGTGTACAATAAACAATAATAACATGATTTACACATTATTTGTAGCCCTATCTGTTCGGTTTCAAATACACTTAAATAACAAAACGAGTCCTCTTTGTCATTGTTAATGCTCGTTTAGGCATCTTTCATGCGAACAAGAGTTAACTTTGTAAGTAATAAGAATTAAATGTTTCAGAGGAGCGAGGATCATAATTTTAGAGTTGCTTACGTGGGGAACGGACAAAAAAGATTGGAAATCAGCTGTCAAAGTATATAGATTTATTTATGCTAAATTATTATTTTTATAATAAGGAGGTGAACCCAACGTTTAAAATGAACTTTAATTATTTGTAACCCTATCTGTTCGGCTTCATTTACACATAAATAACAAAACGAGTCCTCCTCGTCATCTCATTGTTAATGCTCTTTTAGGCATCTTTTATGCGAACAAGAGTTAACTTTTTAAGTAATAAGAATTAAATGTTTCAGTTGGGAGATGATCATAATTTTAGAATTGCTTAAGTGGGGCACGGACAAAAAAGGTTGGAAATCAGTTGTCAAAGTATATAGATTTATTTATGCTAAATTATTATTTTTATAATAAAGAGGTGAAACCAACGTTTAAAATGAACTTTAATAACATGATTTACACATTATTTGTAACCCCATATGTTCGGCTTCATTTACATATAAATAACAAAACGAGTCCTCTTTGTCATTGTTAATGATCTTTTAGGCATCTTTCATGCGAACAAGCGTTAACTTTTTAAGTAATAAGAATTAAATGTTTCAGAGGGGGAGGATTATAATTTTAGAGTTGCTTAGGTGGGGCACGGACAAAAAAAGGTTGGGAATCACTAGTCTAAGTAGATATATTTATTTATGTTAAATTAGTAATTTTATAATGAGGGTGTGAAATCAACGTTTAAAATAAATTTTATTAACATGATTTACACATTATTTTTAACCCCATCTCTTCGGTTTCATTTACATATAAATATCTAACTTACACTGTAAAATAATATGTAATTTTGACAGAAAATATTGTATTTTTTGCAGAAAGAAACTGTTTTAAAAAATGTAGTTTTTTCCAGTAAAAAAATGTGGATTTTGTAATTTTTACAGAAAAAAAAAAACCATTTTAATGAAAATATACATATATTTTCTGTAAATTAAACGTCTTTCCACTGGCACCAAAATTATCATTTTTTTTTTACAGTGTACGTAAACATTCTATTCATTTTTGAAAAGCTGAATTTAATTATAATCACATACACTTAAAAATATAATCTACCAATGTGGAATTGTTTCACTGTGCTATTTAAATATATTTTTTAATGCTTGTTAATTAATCTGTTTTTCGTAGATAAATGAAGGAAGTGCCACATGTGTAAATGTATATTTAAAGGATGTAGTAAAAACCTATGTCTCATTTACATTTAATATACACTAAGATGACTTAATTTGTTTTAGTATTTCAAATTTTGCCACGTCGTAACTGCAAATAATAAATGAAACACGAGAATAAACATGAATGAAGCATGTTCATTTTTCTCTTTTCATTATCGCAATTTTCTGTTTAACATATTAAAGTAATCACAATACGTTTTGTTCTATTTATTCTTCTTTCTGCATTTCGCCAACACTTTCCCAATATGAATGACTAGATATTGTAATGTCTAATTGTAAAACATATTGTCTTGTTATGTAATACATTTATACTTTTGTTACATTTTCAGTTATTGGGTTGTTCGGAAAGTTCTTTCCGTTTGGGAAAGTTGGTTTGTACCGGAAAATTCTATCATTTAATTATTAGACAGTATTACCGATACTTAATGTCTAATAATTGACGGGCAGAATTTTCCGGTATGAATTGGTTTTCTCAAACGGAAGGAACTTTCCGAACAACACAATAATTGCAGCAGTTTTTTACTTTTTGAAATAAAAAAAAATGTAACGCCACTCATTATTTTTCACAATGTGAGGAAATTTCAAATAATATAAATTTTCCAACAATGTAAACGAATGATAGTTCTACTTTTCATTTATTGTAAGTACAAAGCCAATGATGAAATTCCGAAATTCCTGAAATTTGCCTGAAAAGTCGGTAAAATTAAAGTACAGTAAAATTACTTTCACAACGTAAATATTTCAGCTAAAATATTTGAAATATATAATGGCAACATACACCCCTTTCTCTGTTATACTCTCAGTTTGAACAACCCAAACAACCTGCACAACCCAATAATTGCAGCGATTTCTTACTTTTTGAAATAAAAATGTAACGCCACTCATCATTTTTATTTTTTGGAGGATATAAAATGTGCAAGGAAATTTCAAATAATATAAATTTTCCAACAATGTAAACGAATGGTAGCTCTACTTTTCATTTATTGTAAGTACGAAACAAATGATGAAATTCCGAAATGCCTGAAATTTGCCTGAAAAGTCGGTAAAATTAAAGTACAGTAAAATTACTTTCACAATGTAAATATTTCAGCTAAAATATTTGAAAATTATAATGGCAACATACACCCCTTTCTCTGTTATACTCTCGGTTTTGAAAGTGCAAATAAGTATTGCCTCTTTTAACATAAATCACATCATATAAATATCCGCTTCATAAAGAGATGCAATTTCGTAAACCAATAAACTTAAAATTATTCAGCCTTGTGGAGAACTAGAATTAAAAGCGAAGTTAACGAAGAAAGCTTTAATGCCATTATGTTATGATTATGTGTCAGAACCACTGCTGCTAAGCCGATAAATTAATTTATTCTTCGCTTTAAAGTGGTTGCTTTTAAAATTGGGGATAGTTCATGTAGCTAATGCTGGATGAATAAGATAGTTTTCAGAAAAGTTTATCGAAAAATTCTTTATTATAATTTGCGAAAAGTATAATTTTATTTATAGAAAAGATGCGAAATTATATTTTACGTAAAAACAAATTGCGTTTTATAGTTTTTTTTATTATTTATTTTTTGTTTTGAATTATGAACTGATGAAAAGTCTTTTTTTTTTCTTTTTTTTTTAAGTTTTAGTTTTAATGATCGTAGAAGAAATATACTTGCGACAATGCCTGAAAATTTCAAGTTATTTTTATACTGCAGGAAATTTGACGTAATACAAAATTGCTAAAAATAATAACGTCGCTTTTAAATTGGTTTCTTTAAAAATTGTGGATTTTTCAAGTAGCTAATATTGAATGAGTATTTTAGAGTTTCCAGAAAAATACATTGAAATATTCTTCATTAAAATTTGTGTAACATAGATATTTAACATGTAATTTTATCTAGAGAAAATATGCAAAATCATATTTATGTTAAAGTAATTGCGTTTTATTTTCTTTCTTTTTTTTTCTGTGAATCGATCTACAAATTCTTTTTTCTGGCTTTAATGATGTTAGATTTAAAAAAAATTGCTACAAAGCACGAAAAAGTAAAATTATTTTCATATTGCAGTAAATTTGTTCAGAATTACACATAACAGTTAAAAATAAAAAAAATGGTATGGCTACATCTTTTGTCTAACATAAATCTTTAGAAGGCTCCCTTTGTAATTTCAAATACAAGTATCCCAGCTGTAAACAAAAAAGGTGTAATCTATAAAATCCCTTGTAAAAAATGTGACGCAGTTTATATTGGTGAGACTTGCCACCACAGAGATACGTCTTAAGAGGCTACGCTAGTCATTCGAAAAAACTCGAACGCTGATGTCAAGTCTACGGAAATGTTCTTGACAGATTTCTCGCTCGCATTTTAATATTTTTAAATGATTTTTTTTAACAGGATACCTGAGGTCAATCTCTAACATTGTTAGTTTTTCCTTTTTCGATTTTGGTTACAGTTTATTTTATATAAGGACATTTTCACTTTCAGAACCGGTTCCAACCAGTTCCGAAATTGAAAATGCCCGCTTATAAAGAAACTGCAACGAAAATAAAAAAGTAAGAACTAACAACATTAGAGATCGACCTCAGCTATCTGTGAAAAAAAAAATCAGTTAAAAAATATTAAAATGCGATTTGCTTGTGTGTCGTAACTCGGCGATGAATAGGGAAATCTGTAGATTCACATAAATACATCCAGATTTGGTTTCGGATATACGAAAATAGGTCTAAACGTATATCAAGCTCAGATTTTAGAATTTTTAATTAGTTTTTTTTGTGTTTTATACTGAGCAGAAAAATTCGTGTATTTCCTCAATTGATTGTGATCCACTCATAACAGCAATCCATATTCTATTTTACAGCTCAGTATTATAAATTTTCTCCTTTTTTCAATAAAGTCTATTCGGAATTACCACAGCGATTTTTTAAGGTTCCCTTCCGCCGAAAATGAGGAGTTTGTTTTTTATCAACCGGTTTATACTTGATGTCTCAGCCATCGATTGTTATATATCATATCCCTGGATAGAGAAAACTTTCGGGAATAATTTTAAAGATTAAAAAATAATTCCAATTTGAATTTATACGAATTTTAAAAATTTTAAGAAAAGATAAATTTACGACGATTGAAATTAAGTTCCAGAGACAGATTTTTCCAGCGTTGCGTTCCTACAATAGCCTTTTATCGCGAAAAAACATGTTCTTACACGACAGTGTTCCTTCGTCAGTCAATAGGTGATTTCGTCTCATGGCCTTATCGCAGTCGAAAATTTCAGGTTATATTTTTTTCTTCGTTTTTGTGAAAACATTTCTAATTGTTTATTTTTTATTAGGTTATTTTTTCGAGTTCGCGTAATCAGCGAAAAGGGAAAATGATTTCGTTTCTTTTTTCAAAGAAAAACAAAACACTTTGGGTACATGTATATTTTTAATTTTAGTGAAAAGGGATTTACTGAAAAATTACTCTTAGAAAAATAACTATTAATTTTCAAAAGAAAAATTAACATATTTTATTTTCTTAAGTATTAATTCAGACTTCATCAGTAAATTTATCCTTTAGACCCATGCGAAACAAATGCAATTTTCGAAATGTTTCGAAAGAAAAATATCTCATTAGAAACTAAAGGAATAAATATAATTAAGTTAAATTTTAATCTGCAAAAGTTAAAATTTCCAGAATAATTTTTATCTTTAAAATTAATAAAGTTTTTTTTTTTTTTTTTGTTCAAAAATCTTATAAAACAGAATGAATCTTATTGCTTTAATATAATAGAGTCACAATTTTAGATAAATAACAATCTCGCGAAATTACATTCTTTCATAAACCTTTTATATGTGAAATGGCTTATCTTTACTTAGAGAGGAGCGTAAGCAGAGGAGAGCAAACAAAGGAAAATTTAATCTCATCTTCTGATTATGTGTCCCTACCAAAGCAGATGCAGGGAAATAGATTTGTTCGAAGTTCGTTAAGGCTTCAAGACATTTGCTGTGAAACTGAAGTTATTCTTTCAGATATAATAATAGAATGTATGCAATTTTCAAGGTATTTTTAGCTTACTTGAAGTTTTCGAAAGATTAAGATGGCGTTTGCTGTTATTATTATTAATGTATAAGATCATTTTGGTTATTTACTTTGTAATTTTTATTTTATAAATAAATAATTTTAGTAATTTTTCGAAAAATATATTTCATTTTTGGAACTGATTTTTGTTTGTAATACATTCTACAAGGGAAAGTCATTAAGTAAGTCACAAAAGATACTTAAATAATAACTTACAATGATATTCACTTCAAAACCAATTTTATTTCTCAACATATTCTCCACCAATATTTCTGCACTTATATCACCGTTTTATCGGTGTCCTAACACCAGCTGCATAACATTCTTTGCGTTGCTGTCTCAGCCACATTAGGACTTCAAGTTGAACACAGGAGAAAATTCAAAAGTTTGGTTGGCAACTTTTTCAACATCCACCTACAGCTTCGACATAGCCCCAACCGATTTTCATCTGTTTAGTCCACTAAAAAACCATCTTGGAAGCAAGATGATGTTCACAGATGATGAAAAGGTTCAACTTGAAGTCCTAATGTGGCTGAGACAGCAACCCAAAGAATGTTATGCGGCTGGTGTTGGGACACTGATAAAACGGTGACATGAGTGCATAAATATTGGTGGAGAATATGTTGAGAAATAAAAATAGTTTTGAATTGAATATCATTGTAAGTTATTATTTAATTATCTTTTGCGTCTTACTTAATTACTTTCCCTCGTATTTTTATTTAGATCACTTAAATTTTTTTAATCGAGCTCACACTTTAATAAATAACAGTGTTTTCTTTCTGTAGAACACAATATCTATCTCTAACAGTCTATATAACTATCTAATATACGGATAATAATACATCTATATATGTTTAACTTACCTATATTATTAAAAATTTTGTGGTCGTTTGAACAAAATTTTGGTGCTGCTGCAAAAGGGAAATAATGAAATGTTAAATATCATTACAAAATTCGTTCCCCTTAGCTTTAAATGCTGGAACGATACTTCACCATTCTATGGTTGTAACAACTTCAGCACCAAAATTTGGTTAAACCTACCATCAAATTTTTATGAAATGTATGAAATGATTGTAGCATGCAACACTCCTACTACTTTTAATTGAATTGAATTAATGAATAGCGTACAAAACCTTCTAAAGACATCAAGGTATTTTATTTTCTTAAATATTAAAACGGTCTTCATGAGTAATTTTTTTCTTTTAGTTCCACGCGAAGCATATGAAATTTTCAATCTTGCAATTTCTCTCTCCAAAAAACTGAAGATAGTATTTTAGTGTTAAATTTTAATCTAAAATTTCCTGATTAATTTTTATCTTTAAAATTAATGAAATCTGTTTCTTCAAAAATTTCATAAAACTGAATGAATCTCATTGATTTTATAGAATTTTAATGAAATTATCAACCTTGCAATTTCTCTCTCCAAGAAACTAAAATCACTATTTTAATGTTAAATTTTAATCTAAAATTTCCTCACTAATTTTAATCTTAAAAATTAATAAAATCTTTTTGTTCAAAAATCTTATAAAACTGAATGAATCTCATTGCTTTTATAGAATTTTAATGAAATTTTCAATATTGCAATTTCTCTCTCCAAGAAACTAAAATCAGTATTTTAATGTTAAATTTTAATCTAAAATTCCCTCACTAATTTTTATCGTTAGAATTAATAAAATCTTTTTGTTCAAAAATCTTATAAAACTGAATGAATCGTATTGCTTTTATATAATTTTAATGAAATTTTCAACCTTGCAATTTCTCTCTCCAAGAAACTAAAATCAGTAATTTAATGTTAAATTTTAATCTAAAATTTCCTCAGTAATTTTGATCTTTAAAATTAATAAAATCTTTTTGCTCAAAAATCTCATAAAACTGAATGAATCTCATTGCGTTTATAGAATTTTAATGAAACTTACAATCTTGCAATTTCTCTCTCCAAGAAACTAAAATAAGTATTTTAATGTTAAATTTTAATCGAAAATTTCCTCACTAATTTTTATCTTTAAATTTAATAAAATTATTTCGTTCAAAAAACTTATAAAACTGAATAAATCTCATTGCTTTTATAGAATTTTAATGAAATTTTCAATCTTTCAACTTTTCTCTCTAAGAAACTAAAATCAGTATTTTAATGTTAAATTTTAACATAAAATTTCCTCATTAATTTTTATCTTTAAAATTAATAAACTATTTTTGTTCAAAAAACTTATAAAACTGAATGAATATCATTGCTTTTATAGAACTTTAATGAAAATTATAATCTTGCAATTTTTCTCTCCAAGAAACCAAAAACAGTATTTTAATGTTAAATTTTAATATAAAATTTCCCCACTAATTTTATCTTTAAAATTAATGAAATCTTTTTATTCAAAAAACTTATAAAACTGAACGAGTCTCATTGCTTTTACAGATTTACAATTTTGGATAAATAACAATCTCACGAAATTACGTTTTTTTCATAAACCTTTTATATCCGAAATGCTTATTTTGATCGTAAGTAGACGAGAGCAAACAAAGTAAAATTTAATCTCATCTTCTGATTATGTGTCCCTACCAGGACAGAGACAAGGAAATAAAGTTGTTCGAAGTTCCTTAAGGCTTCAAGACTTTTTATTTGTGCTGATGTCATTCTTTGAGGTATTAATAATAGAATGTGTGTAATTTTCAAGTTATTTTCAGCTTACTTGAAATTTTCTAAAGATTAAGATGATGCGAATTATGATCATTATCTTATTATGATTAATAAATAAAATCACTTGGTTATTTACTTTGTAGTTTTTTTAAATAAATAATTTGCTCTAATTCTTTGAATAATATATTTCATTCTTGAAAATGAGTTTTGTTTGTAATACATTCTATTTTATTTAGATTCCTTATATTTTCTTAAATAGAACGGATAATAGGTCAAGTAACAGTATTTTCTGTCTGTAGAACATATTCTATCTATCTCACTATCTGTCTATCTATCTATCTATAAGACCAATAATAATGTATCTATCCAATCTATCTCTCTCTATATAACCTATCTATAAAATGATCATATAACAATCCCACTATTTTTTAATGAATTAAAATAATGAATAACATATAAAACATCCAAAACATATGAAATAATTTTTTCATTAATATTAAAATGGCTTTCTTCAGTAAAATATTACATTAATTCCATACGAAACATATGGAATTTTTAATCTTATTTTTTTTCTTACTTAGAAACTAAAGACATAAATATATTAGTGTTAAATTTCAATCTGAGACAGTTAAAACTTCTCACACAATTTTTATCTTCAATATTAATGAAATCTGCTTGTTCAAAAATCTTATAAACTCTGAATAATTCTTATAGCCTTAATATAGTCACAATATTATATAAATAACAATCTCGCGAAATTACATTCTTTCGTAAACCTTTTATATCCGAAATGGCTTATCTTTACTTAGAGCGTAAGTAGAAGAGAGCAAACAAAGGAAAATTTAATCTCATATTCTGATTATGTGTTTCGACCAGGATAGAGGTATGGAAATAAATTTGTTCAAAGTTCGTTAAGGCTTCAATTTGGACTAAAGTTATTCTTTGAGATATTAATGATAGAACGTATGTAATTTTCAAGTTTTTTTTTTTTTTTTTTAGCTTAGTCGAAAATTTTAAAGATAAAGATCTTGTTGTGGTTATTAGCGTATAAGAACATTTACATTGAGTTTTTTTTTTTTTTTTTATCAAAACATAATTTATTGTATATCCTCTATTTTTTTTATTCTGGAAAATGATTTTTTTTCTCTAATTATTTAGATTCCTTCCTTTAAAAAAAAATCGAACGTACAATATGTCAATCAAACAATACTATTATCTTTCTGTAGAACCTGTTAGCTATCTATCTGTCTGTATATCTCTCTGTTCCTGTATATATCACCTATTTATAAAATGACCGTAGATAGGTGATATATCAAACCTATCTTATAGCATATAACGAACCTACTGTTTTTTTTATGAATATATGTAATGAAAATATGTAATGAATATATGTAATGAATATATGTAATGAATATATGTACTGACATCTAAAGCACATCATCAAAAATTTTTCATTAAAACTTTCTTTGCATGAGCTTTTCTTTTACAATTGTGTTTTTTATACATATATTAAATATTAGACACCAGAAATTTTAAGATAAATTTATAACTTTCTTCAGCAACATAATTCACGGGAAATTTACTGGATTAATATTTCTATATAAATATAGTGGTGGCGAAGAAGTTGATTTATTTATTAAAAGTTATATAAAAAGTGATGGAAATTTACATCACTATGCAATTAAGGGTTAAACTTTTCATCTGAAATAAATTATCTTTAGTACTTAGAGAGGAACAAATAAAGGAAAATTTAATCTTATATTCTGATTATGTGTCACTACCAAGGCAGAGTCAGGGAAATAAATTTGTTTAAAGTTTGTTAAGGCTTCAAGACATTTACTTTGGACTGAAATTATTCTTTGAGATATTAATGACAGAATGTATGTAATTTTCAATGTATTTTTAGCTTACTTGAAGTTTTTTAAAGAGAAAGATGACATTTGTTATAATGATTATTACCGTATAAGATCATCTAATGTGTAGATTTTTTCTGTCAATGTATAATTTGCTGTATTGCCTCATTTTCTTTTCATTTTTGAAAATTTATTTCTTTTTATTTAGATTTCTTCCCTTTTTTTAAAACTGAGAGTACAATATGTCAAACAATACTATTCTCTTTCTGTAAAACGTATTAGCTATCTATCTGTCTGTCTGTATATCTCTCTGTTAATTTACATATCACCTATCTATAAAATGATGGTAGATAGGTGATATAACAAACATATAGCATGTAACGAACCTACTGTTTTTTTAATGAATGTATGTAACGAATAGCATATATAACAACTACGCCATCAAACATTTCAAAAAACTTTCACATCTGAAATAACTTACCTTTAGTACTTAGAGAGGAGCTAATAAAGGAAAATTTAATCGCTTGTTCTGATTACGTGTCCTCACCGGGGCAGAAGCAAGGAAATAAATTTCTTCGAATTTCGTTGTGGTTTACAAGACATTTTCTTTGGACTGAAGTTATTCATTGAGATATTAATAATAGAATTTATGTAATTTTCAAGGTATTTTTAGGTTACTTGAAGTTTTTAAATATTAAGATAGCGTTTTTTATTATAATAACTAGTGTTTAAAATATTTTGTGTATTTATTTCGTAGTTTTTTTTCATCAGTATGTTGTTTTCTGTGTTTCTTCGTATGATTGTTTTACTTTTTTGAAAACAGTTTTCTTTTCAGGCATTGTATTCTTATTCAAATCACTTTTTTTTTCTTTTTTCTTTTTTTTAAAAATAATTGAACAAACAATACATAAAATAACAATCTCCTCTGTGTATGTATCTGTAGGAGGTCTTCACGATGCAATGTGGATCAAGTCCTTAAAACATTATACAGATACATATAGAGAAATTTAATAGTCTCTCGCGTATTTCATCCAGAAACATAGGAGACTAGCCTCATTTGTGGCTCATATTTATAACTTACTTTCGCGGACTCATGCATGCACACACACAAAAAAAAAACTTGTTTCTTTTTTTCTTTCCTTTTTTGAAAATACATTTTTTTCTGCTGAATTGTATTCCTACTCAAATCACTTATTCTAAAAATATTCTCATTGTATGTGTATAACTTCATTTACGCACATTAGAAATGCGTTCGGGCTCTTTTTTCAAATCCCGAGCCTGAAACATTTTGTGCCATCAAAGCCCTAGTTTCCCCCCCCCCTCCCCCCGGCCGATACCGAAAGCACGCGGTAGAAAGCTGTTTCAAGATTAACTTTCTCATTTAATCTCTTCTTATATAGAAATAAGTATTAATCCTAAATACTCCCTCATGAGAATGTTTCGTAATTATCACATGTCTTTGAAAATATGTTTAAAATACAGAAATTTTGTTATTTATACCAAATCACTGGCAGACATCTACATGTTTTCCAACAATTCTTGAAAAGGACTTCAAAAAGAAAGCGAGAATGGACACGGGATATCCCACGTCTGCTTCATGTTATTAACACTGACTGTGCAATGATTTCAGAATCAGATAGAATATTACTTCTTAAATCCAATCAATAGTAATTCAATTCCCTTACAATCTGATTTTTAAAGGATTGTAAAATATTTTAAGAAACTTGGACTACATTCTTGCATCTCAAATAGCAAGTTTTCTTTAATATTTCAATTTGTGGATAAATGAAATTTGCATTTTGAGTCCGAGTCCTTGTCGGACCCGGGCTTGGGCTAAGACCATCTCATCTCTAACACACATACTGAAAAAAGAAAATAGAAACAAGAAACAATATACGTAAGTTTGTCCATCAGCACAGTTTCCTAATCATCTTTATCAATTAACATATATGTACCAAGATATTAAAATAACAATCTGTACTACCTATTGCAACTGAGATTAATTTATTTTAAAAAACACATCAAAAAGCAGTGCACATGTTTAAAAGCTTCAAAAAACACTTTCAAACTACACTAAATCTAGTAAATATGTATGAAAAATTTAAAAAATAATTTCACCTCTTGGTCCGAGGCATCCTCAGTTACTGATGTTTTGTTTCTTTCTCGCTAGTCATTCTGTGGAAAATGACATTATGGACTATGGTAGATAAAAAAAACTATTAAAATAACATGGAGTTCACTTAGATGGCGGGGGATTACCTGTGAGATTAGAGTAAATTTTTCTCAAGTATTGTTTTTAATGCGTATTAAGCATAGTTTTTAATGCTGTGTGGGAATTTTCTTTTTATTATTTACGAATTTAAAAAAGTCTTATACTGCTGAATATTTCTTTAATGAACATCAATGATTTATTCATAAGTTTCTAGTATACTTTTAATACTTTTTACTACATATCCTTTACTATCAGAAAATTCTCCAATTTTGTATTACTAACCACGCAGAAATAATAAAACCTTACAAAGAAACGAACAAGGAACGAATTTCTGAGGGCATTATTAAGTGTATCTGTCTTTTTCGCATTATTTTATTGCTTATTATTAAGGAGTATAAAACACTGAAAATATTCAGACGCAATAATAATAGTAATAATAATAATAATAATAATAATAATAATAATAATAATAATAATAATGAGGACGATGATAATGATGATGATGATGACGATAATATCGTTATTATAATTAAAATATTCCTCACAAATTATTTCTATTACTGTATTTTACATCAAAATGAATAAAAAAAATAACATTTCAAATCCAATGAAACTCCTTCGGCAAATTTTCTGACAGTCTCGAAATATCAGTCACAACATATGTTTTAATTTAATTTAACTTTATATATTACGTAGGGAAATCTCAATATGCAATATACTTATTCTTTTGATGACAAAGATACAATAAAATAATTAGTAAATAATTTCTACTATTAGAATAACACATACGTGAGAGAAAGTATTTATTACACGTGATTTCTCTTTAAACAAGAAGAAAAAAAGAAAAGAAAAGAAAGAAAGAAAAAAGAAACAGGAAGGAAGGAAGAAATAAAACCTAAATTCTACCAAGTTAGAATTGTTTGTCATTACTAAGATTTCATGCGTTGGTGCATGATTATAATAGGTCATTTCTCGAGATAGAACTAAAATTATATCGCTTTAGTTAAATCTTGTCAAATTTTCCATTTATGTTTTGTGTTTTCTGTTGGCAACTAAATTTAAAGTTGGAAAAATATTGTTAAATCTATAAATAAATATTAGATTTATTATAGTTTTTTTAATATTCTTTTGTTTAGAAGCCAAATAAAGAAGAAACAGACAAAAAATCGAAAATTATTTTGAATAATAATAAAAAAATTATGTTTAGTTATTTTGAAATTAAGTATTAAAATTTAATTTTTTTCACTTCTTAAATATTTTGTAGACACTCACAATTTTTATCATCGCAAAACTACATTCTACTGATATAATATGAAAGTGGATTCTATAATATTTTGTTAAATTCTAAAAAAATATTAAAGTACGAAATTAAAAAAAAATTATGCTTGGTTAATTTAATATTTCAAAACATCATAAATAAGCTATTCACTGCCAACAACTTTTTTCAGCGATGATATACAGATTCCATTGTTCTCTTTAAACATGCATCATTAATTTCAACATTTGCATATCTAAATCAAACATGCCTCCGTTTCTTTATAGAGCAATCAGAGAAAATATTAATTAATTTGCTTTTGTGATAAAATATTTTTAACGAGTAAGCTCTCATTTAATGAAAAGACGTAATGATATAAAAATTTCTATTTTAAACTTAACTGTATAACTCCCGGAAGATAAATAAAGGAAAATGCTAATAAAGAATCGTTAATCTTTTTATATTATGATTAAATGATCTAACCGAAATTGTAAGGAAGCGCAATCGAATTTATTGCAATTCTGATAACGCATTTAACTGTTTGTTTAGATCTGAATAATATTCTAATAATGGTTAATGCAAAAGCAATATAAGTGCTTACTTGGAGGAAATTCTGTGAATATATTAAAATGAAATTTCTCCCACAATGCTTTCAAATGTTAAAAATGAAGTGAATTGCAATCTAATGAATTTTCTGTTTATTTATACTTTTCATTTATCCCATTTTACGATATTTAAAATAGAAATAGATATTAGTTTGTATACATAACTATGTTATGGAGAATATTTTCTTTGACGATTGTATAGATTTCGAATTGATGTCGTAAATAATAATAATAACGTAAAATATCTAGTTTTCAAGAATGAAAAAAGACAAAAATGGAAAAAAGAAAAAAAAAATGTCACTATTCATGTAGTATAATAAAAGACGTTATCATTAGCGAATTTATAAAAATGATGAGAAAATAATGATATTTTTATCGGTAAATAAGTATTTATTCTTATTGAATTAAAAACTTTCATTTTTAGAAATTTATCAATTTCAAGTAATATATTTCTTAAAAGATCGACCGCATGGATTAGTTACAAAAACAGGATCATTCCCTTGAGTTTCGTATATTTTTTTTCTTTTTGAAAAAAAAATAGTAGGAATTTTAACTGTTTTCTATACAATATAATCTCTCAATTACTGATATAGAACGGAAAAGTATACTACGTATAATATTTTATTATTGGGTTGTTCGGAAAGTACCTTCCGTTTGGGAGATCCCATTCGTACCGGAAAATTCTGCCCGTCAATTATTAAACATTAATTGCGATATCTTATATAAAATGCTTCTTATGATCTGAAATTTTGTTTAAGCAAATACAAAAATTAGTTCCAAAAATTTCTCATAGATGGCGCTGCGTCTGGAAAGTTGTCGAATAGGTAGAATGCCTTTATACTTAACAATGGCGAAAGACGCGCAATGCGTATGCACAATTTTTGTCCAAACTATGGCAACCCACGTTCAAGTACATAACAATACTCGCCCTCCATAGTTCGATTAAACGAGTGAGGATGGATAGACTAGTTGGAATGTGGGTTGCCATAGTTTGGACAAAAACTATGCGTACGCATTGTGCGTCTTTCGCCATTGTTATGTATAAAAGCATTCTACCTATTCGATAACTTTCCAGAAGCAGCGCCATCTATGAAAAATTTTTGGAATTAATTTTTTTATTTGATTAAACAAAATTTCAGATCATAAGAAGTATTTTCTTCCAAACCGCACTCTAGAACGCCAATTGCTTGATCTTTTATTGAATTTTGACATGTGTCACGGACTTTTGGGGGACCCTGTATAATAAAATAGATAATCGTAATTAATTTTAATGTAAACAATTAGCTAATAATTATATTCTACCGGTAAACAACGATTTAACTATGAGACGTCAAAACTTTTATTTATAGAAGTCTATCTGTACGAAGAATGATTACCTTTGCTAAGAGCATAAGTCCGACCGAATCGATTAGTTGCTGAGAACAAAATTATTCACAGGAGTTTCGTTTATGTTTGTGTTTTTTTTAAACATCTTAAACATATTATAACAGTTTTAAATATAGTAGAAGCTCTGTACTGCAGGTATATTATGCAAAAGAATTTTATAATATTTTACAATATTATGAAATAAGATATTATATATCAACATTTTTATTTTTCTTTAAGAAAAAAGACCGGCCGAATCGATTACTTGCTGAAACCAAAATCATTCACATAAGTTTCGTATATGTTTGTGTGTTTTTTTTTTAACATCTTACAAGTATTATAACAGATTTAAATATAGTAAAAGCTCTCTACTGCAGATATATTATGTAAAAGAATTTTATAATATTTTACAATATTATGAAATAAGATATTCTATATCAACATTTTTATCTTGCTTTAAGAAAAAAGTCCGACTGAATCGATTAGTTGCTAAGACCAAAATCATTCACATAAGTTTCGTATATGTTTGTGTGTGTTTTTAAACATCCTACATATATTCTGATACTTTCCAATATAATAAAAGCTTTTTATTATGAAATAATATGCAAAAGAATTCTATAATAATTTGATATATTATGAAATAAGATATTATGTATCAATATTTTTGTCTTTTTGTATATATATTTAGGTATTTCAAATTGTCTTATACAGAAACTGTTCAATTCTAATAATTATACCAATCGTTGGTACATACTGACCATTGTTCTCTTTAAACATGCATCATTAATTTCCAGTATTTGCATATGTAAATCAAATGTGCATTGTTCTTTATATGGTTATCAAAGAGAATATTAATTAATTATATTTTCTAGCAACAGATTTTTAACGCACGCCCAAAGCAGATGAAAAGACGTAACGTCATAAAAATGTTCATTTTAGCTGCGTAACTCTCAGAAAATCAATAAAATAAAAGATTAATAAAGTATTGTTAATATTAAATGAAGAAAGAGCTAGCAAAAAATCGTTAATATTTTTGTATTTTAATTAAATGATTCTACAAGAATTTTGGGGAAGTGCAATCGAATTTATCCTAAATCTAATAACACATTTAATTGTTTGTTTACACCTGAATAATATTCAAATAGTTGTAATGCAAACAATATGCGTTCCCTCTTATAGAAAATTCTCCGAATACATTAACAGAAAAAGATTTTTTCGGAACGTTTTCAAATGGCAAAACTGGAATGAACTGCATGGTTATCAAAGAGAATATTAATTAATTTTATTTTCTAATAACAGATTTTTAACGTACGCAAAAAGCTGATGAAAAGCTGTAACGTCATAAAAATGTTCATTTTAGCTGCGTAACTCTCAGAAAATTAATAAAAGAAAATATTAATATAGTATTGTTAATATTAAATAAAGAAAGGGCTAGAAAAAAATTGTTAAACTTTTTGCATTATAATTAAATGATCCTACCAGAATTGTTGGGAAGTGCAATCGAATTTATTATGAATCTGATAACGCATTTAACTGTTTTTGGTACACCTGGATAATATTCAAGTAGTTGTAATGCAAACAGTATGAGTTCCCTTTTACAGAAAATTTTCCGAATATATTAAAAGAAAAAGATTTTTTCGGAACGTTTTCAAATGCCAAAAATTGAAATGAACTGCATGGTTATCAAAGAGAATATTAATAAATTTTGTTTTCTAACAACAGATTTTTAACGTACGTCCAAAGTTGATGAAAAAACGTAACATAATATAAAAGTTCATTTTAAGCTGCGTAACTATTAGAAAATCAATAAAGGAAAAGATTAATAAAGTATTGTTAATATTAAATAAAGAAAGGGCTAATAAAAAACGTTAATATTTTTGTTTTATAATTAAATGATTCTACGAGAAATTTTGGGAAGTGCAATCGAATTTATCCTAAATATAATAACACATTTAACTGTTTCTTTACACCTGAATAATATTTAAATAATTGCAATGTAAACAATATGAGTTTCTTCCTATAGACATTTTTCCAACTATATTAAAAGAAAAGGTTTTCTGGTAAAATGTTCATTTTAATATGCAAACGAAGTCTATAATATTTTTCTATATTATGAAATAAGATATTATGTATCAACATTTTTGTCTTTTTGTATATATATTTTAATATTTCGAAGCGTCTTATACAGAAGCTGTTCAATCCTAATAATTATTCGAATCGTTGATACATACTGGCCATTGTTCTCTTTGAACATTCATCATTAATTTTCAGCATTTGCATATGTAAACTAAATGTGCATTGTTCCTTTATATGGTTATCAAAGAGAATATTAATTAATTTTCTTTTCCGGCAACATATTTTTAACGTACGCCCAAAGCTGATAAAAAGACGTAATGTCATAAAAATATTCATTTTAAGCTGTATAACACTCAGAAAATCAATAAAAGAAAAGATTAATAAAGTATTGTTAATATTAAATAAAGAAAGGACTGGTAAAAAATCGTTAATATTTTTGAATTATAATTAAATAATCCTATCAGAATTGTGGAGGAGTGCAATCGAATTTATTCTAAATCTGATAACGCATTTAATTGTTAGTTTATACCTGAATAATATTCAAATAAATGCAATGTAAACAATATGAGTTCCATCCTATAGAAACTTTTCAAAATATATTAAAAGAAAAGTTTTCCTGGAACGCTTTCAAATGTCAAAACTGGAATAAACTGCATGGTTATCAAAGATAATAGTAATTAATTTTCTTTTCTAATATAAGATTTTTAGCGTACGTGCAAAGCTGATAAAAAGACGTAAAGTCATAAAAATGTCCATTTTAGCAGCGTAACTCTCAGAAAATCAATAAAAGATGTCCATTTTAGCAGCGTAACTCTCAGAAAATCAATAAAAGATGTCCATTTTAGCAGCGTAACTCTCAGAAAATCAATAAAAGATGTCCATTTTAGCAGCGTAACTCTCAGAAAATCAATAAAATAAAATATTAATAAAGTATTGTTAATATTAAATAAAGAAAGGGATAATAAAAAATTGATAATATTTTTGCAATATATTTAAATGATCTTGCCAGAAATGTGAGGGAGCGCAATCGAATTTATTCTAAATCTAATAATGTATTTAAAATAAGTAATGAAAAGAAGTGATATTTAGTTATTTCGAAATTAAGTATGTATATTAAAATTTAATTTTTTTCACTTCTTTATAGTTTTAAAACTTTCATCATCTTAAAACTACGAGCAGGGAAGACCGAGCTATGCTCGGTCAAAATTAGCTTTGAGTTCAAATATCCTGACACATGACCAAAATTACCCATTAATAAAATTTTCTCAAACATGTGACATAGTCCAACAGTCTTCTCGTGCCCGAAAACCATAGGCTGCAAAATTTAGTGTAAATAGTCTGAGCCGTTTTTAAGATAAAATAGCTTGACCCATAATGACCCGTGACCAAAATGACCCCCTAATCGAATTTTCTCGAACACGGGACCTAGCCCAACAGTCTTCTCGTGCCCGAAAACCATAGGATGCAAAATTTAGTGGAAATACTCTGATCCGTTTTTTAGATAAAATGAGCTTGACCCACAGTGACCCAAAAACGACCCACTAATCAAATTTTCTCGGACATGTGACCTATCCCAATGATTTTGTCGTGCCCGAAACTCGTAGGACACAAAATTTAATCAAAATCGTTAGAGCCGTTTTTTAGATAAAATTAACTTGACCCAGGTTGACCCAAAAATGACCCACTAATCGAAAGTTCTCGAACATGTGACCCAGCCCAATAGTCTTCTCGTGCCCGAAAATGGTAAAATAGAAAATTTCGTCAAAATCGTTTGAGCCGTTTTTAAGATAAAATTTGCATATATATATATATATATAACCACACACAAGATTTGCTCGTATTAAAATATATGATATTCTACTAATATAATATGAAAGTGCGTTCCACGAAATATTGTTATATTGTAAAACAAAATATTAAAGTTTAACATTTAAAATATTTATTCTTATTTAATAATTCGGAACATCATAAAAAAGCTATTCACTGTCAACAACTCTTACCAATGATGTTAAAGACATTCAATTGTTCTCTTTAGACATGCATCATTAATTTCAACATTTGAATATCTAAATGAAAGGTTCCTCCGTTTCTTTATAGAGCAATCAGAGAAAATATTAATTAATTTGCTTTTGTGATATAAAAGAATTTTAACGAGTACGCTATCGCTTTATGAAAAGACGCAATGTTTTAAGTATTTATATTTTAAACTTCATAACTCCCGGAAGATAAATACCAGAAAATGTTAATAAAGAATCGTTAATCTTTTTAAATTCTGATTAAATGATCTTACCGAAATTGTAAGGAAGCGCAATCGAATTTATTGTAATTCTGATAATGCATTTAACTGTTTGTGTGGATCTGAATAATATTCTAATAATGGTTAATGCAAAAGCAATATAAATTCTCATTTGGTGGAAATTGTCTGAATATATTAAAACAAAATTCTACCAGAATGCTTTTAAATGATAAAAATGAAATGAATTGAAACCTAATGAATTTTCCTTTCTATGTATAATGACGGAGAAACCTTTTTTATGCAGTGAATAAGCTCCACGTGCAGCGAACGATTGAAATAAGAACATGTTAAAAACCAGACCCCAATTACCAATAAGTACTTCAAGTGCCGCAGCTGAAAAACATAGTGAACAAAACCAGAGACTGTCGAAACTAACTAATTGGAGAAACTCTGCAGACCTCCCTCCTTCAAAACTACAGCTGTCTTACCCCGCGCGTGTGCACAGAACTTAAAAACATTCCCTTCAGTTTCCAAAATGTTTCTGAGCAGTTAAGACGCTCTTGTACATATATGATGTAAATATATTTAATATAATGTAAAATTGGAGCACTTATACGCAGCCTCCAAACGCGACTTAAAACATGTACATCTAGCCAAGAATTATATTATATTCAAAGGAAAATGAATCTTCTGTTTATTTTACACAATTGTCATTTTCTACTAATACTATTTATTATTCTTCCAATATAAGTGAATCAATGGATCAGATAAATATCGCTACAACACTTTGGATTACTACTGTGGGTATATTCAGCGCAAAAAGGAAAATCTCAGGTAAGCTGAACAAACTTCTTTAACATATCAAACGATGAAAATGTATACTAAATTTGAAGACTGATTTAACTATTTATAAAAATAAGAAAATTTATTACGCTACCGACGGTTCCCCTAACAAAGATTATGAGACTGATTCTGAAAAAAGAATATTATCCCAGTATCAAAAACGATAATTTAACAAATTTCTAAAAATATAATAATAAATAAAAGAACACTAAAAAAAAAGAAAAAAATGAATGCGATAAAAGAAAATACTCAATTTATTGAAAAACTCAATTCTACAAATTATAGTACATGGAAGTTCAAGATGCAGATGTTCCTGATTAAAGAGGAACTCGACGATATTATAGTACAAGATCCACCAGCTCCACCCGATCCCGCATGGCACAAAAAAGATCGCAAGACTAGAGCTTTAATTAACCTAAGCATCGATGATTCTCAAATCGTAAATGTAAAAAACTTAGATACTGCCAAATTAACATGGGAAGCTCTGAAAAATATACATGAGAGAAGCAATTTATCTAGTAAGCTTTACCTGTTACGGAAACTATACAGTACTAAATTAGCTGAGGGTGCAAACATGATTTCACATATCACTAATATCTTGCAAATTATAGATAAACTTAATGCCATTGGAGAAAATATTAGCGATTCACATATTTCCGCGCTATTTCTGTGTTCTCTTCCCCCCAGTTACAATACTTTGATAACTGCGTTGGAGGCGAGACCGGAAAATGAGCTCACCCCTGATTTTATCAAAAACAAATTAACAGATGAATATAATCGTAGACATGAAATGTCAGAACAATCACATAGCGGATATAACAACAATGAGAGAGCATTTAAAACAAATAGGAGATATACACACACTGAAAATAGAAGAGAACAAAAATATTGCAATAACTGTAAAATGAAAAATCATTCGACTTACGAATGCTGGCACTACAAGAGCAGAAACACGGTACAATCCGGAAATCCTCGTAACAATCAATTCAAAAATAAAAAGAATTTCTCATCTTCATTATGTTATGAAAAAAACGAAACTCATAGGGAAAACAAAGTTCCAAACGAAAGAAAATACGCAAATGATCAGACGCAAAATAAAGCATTAATCACTCAAAAAGTAGGAAAAAATAACTGGATTCTCGATTCAGGATCTACCTCGCACATTTGTAATGATAAAAGCCTATTTAGTAAATTTATTGATTATAATAAAACTTCAGTAACGATCGCGAATGGTAATAAACTGACAGCGTTAGGTTCAGGAGAAGTTTTTATAAAAACATTAACCCCCGAAGGAAAAGAAAAACTAACGAAATTACGCGAAGTGCTTTATGTCCCAGACTTAGAGTCGAACCTAATTTCGGTTAGTAAAGCCGCTAAAAACGGGTGTAAACTAATCTTCGACGATAATAAATGCGATTTGATCTTTGATGAAGAAATATATATTAGGGCGAAAAATGAGAAAAACTTATACATTATTGAGGAAATAGACGATGTGGAAGAACCACAAAATTATGTAAACATAACGTATAACTGTGACAGCAAACAATGCATAGATCTCTGGCATCGCAGACTAGGTCACAGAGATTATGACGCGATTAAATCAATGATAACAAATCAAATTGCGGACGGAATAAAGATAGGAAAATGTAAACATCAAAATAAAACATGCGTAACTTGTATCGAAACTAAATTAACTAACATGCCGTATCCTAAATCAGCAACAAATCGAGCTACTAATATTGCGGATTTGATCCACAGTGACGTGTGTGGACCTCTAGATACACCGACTTTAGGCGGAAAAATTTATTTTATGACTCTTATTGATGACTATTCCCGATATACTACGATATATTTATTATCTAAAAAGAGCGAAGTTGCTGAAAAGATAAAAGAGTACGTAACGATGATATACAATCAGTTCGGTAAAAAACCTAAGGAAATTAGATCGGATAACGGTCGTGAGTATGTAAATCAAGAGATCGATGAATACCTAAAACAGAACGGAATTTTACACCAATTGACTGTCCCGCATAATCCGAGCCAGAATGGAGTTGCGGAGAGAAAAAATAAAAGTTTATTAGATATGACTAGAAGTATGCTATCACAAGCAAAATTAAGCAAACATTTTTGGGGTGAAGCCATAAACACTGCAACATACTTACAAAACCGACTCCCAACTAAAGCAAACAACAACAGAACACCTTACGAATTATGGAAAGGAATTAAACCGAATTTAAAACACTTAAGAACATTCGGTTGTAAAGCGCTATTTTACGTCGATAAAGTAAATAGAGGAAAACTCGATAACAGGGCTCAAACCGGAACGTTTGTAGGTTATGATACACGATCGACTGGTTATAGAATTCACACACAAGGAAAACAAATTATAATAGCGAGAACGGTGAAATTTCTTGAGAATGAAAATGTACACTCAGATAACATTGAGGAGATACAAATCACCACAAAAACATCCGATGACAATACACAATTACCGGATAGACATGAAAATCACTTAGAAATAAAACTTGACAGCGAAGAGACACCATCCGTGCCCAAACAGCAACCAATTGAACCAAGAAGGTCTAATAGGACAAATAGAGGCGTTCCTCCTGACAGATATGTTTGTCTCATAAATAGTTCATCTGAAAACATTCCCGAAAATTGGGAAGATATCGAAAAAATAAAAAATCCTAATGATAAACAAAATTGGATAAAAGCAACACAAAATGAAATCCAATGCCTAAGAAAAAATAACACTTGGACTTTAACAGATCCACCACCCGGAACAAAAATTATCGGCTCAAAATGGACTTTTAAACTAAAAAAGGACAATTTAGGAAATATTCAAAGCTATAAAGCGCGTCTAGTAGCACAAGGATATAGTCAAAGATTCGGGATTGACTATGATCAAACCTTCGCACCTGTAGTTTCGCACGCTACAATACGTGCATTTCTCATCTCTGCATTGCACAAAAGTTTGAACGTTAAACATGTTGACGTTACCACAGCATTCTTGCACGGTGAATTAACTGAAACTGTTTATATGAGTCAACCAGACGGGTATATTAAACCCGGCGATGAAAGAAAAGTTTGTAAACTTCAAAAAGCCATCTACGGTCTTAAGCAAGCCGCAAAGGCCTGGTACACCAAAATATCGGAAACACTCACAAACAATAATTTCATACAGAGCAAAAATGATCCATGTCTGTACTTTAAATCAAATCAAGAAAATCCGATATACATCATCATTTATGTAGATGATATCCTGATAGCAGGAAAGGACAGTGACATCGAAGAAACAATAAACCAACTTAAGAAAGAATATGAACTAAAAAACTTAGGAGAAGTGAATAATTACCTAGGAATAAACATTAATAAAATCAATGATACATATTACCTAAATCAAAACAATAAAATACAGGAACTAGTGAAAAAACTGAATTTAAACGACATGAAACCTCATTACACACCAATGATTGCTGGATTCAACAGACTTGAAGACGATGATAATCTTTTACCTAATAACACGAAATATCGACAAGCCACAGGCACATTACTTTACATATCAACAATCACGCGTCCTGACATATCCGCAGCAGTCAACATATTATGTCGTAGAAATGAAACACCACGCCAAAAGGACTGGACAGCAGTGAAAAGAATCATTTCATACCTCAAAACTACAGAAAATTTGAATTTAACTCTTAGCGCAAACAGCAAGCCCATCCTAACAGCATACGCCGATGCAGACTGGGCAGGTGACTCGAAAACACGTAAATCAACATCAGGAAATCTATTCATGCTAGGAAAATCGCCGATTTACTGGATTACAAAAAGGCAAAATTGCATTGCACTTTCGTCAGCCGAAGCTGAATACGTTTCAGCTAGCAACGCAGCACAAGAATTAAGTTGGATAACAAACTTGCTAAGCGACCTCAACATTCCACAAAAATTACCCATCACGATTTTTGAGGATAATATGTCCTGTATAAAAATGACTGAAAACGATAAAGATACTAAGCGATCCAAACACATCGACATACGTTTCCACAACATCAAACTTATGAAAGAAGAAGGAAAAATTGATTTACAATACTGCCCCACTGAAGAAATGACAGCCGACACTCTCACGAAACCCACTCCCAAACCTGCGTACGAGAAACACCGTAAGAAACTGAATCTTCAACCATTCCCCACACAGGAGATTACGGGGGAGTGACGGAGAAACCTTTTTTATGCAGTGAATAATCTCCACGTGCAGCGAACGATTGAAATAAGAACATGTTAAAAACCAGACCCCAATTACCAATAAGTACTTCAAGTGCCGCAGCTGAAAAACATAGTGAACAAAACCAGAGACTGTCGAAACTAACTAATTGGAGAAACTCTGCAGACCTCCCTCCTTCAAAACTACAGCTGTCTTACCCCGCGCGTGTGCACAGAACTTAAAAACATTCCCTTCAGTTTCCAAAATGTTTCTGAGCAGTTAAGACGCTCTTGTACATATATGATGTAAATATATTTAATATAATGTAAAATTGGAGCACTTATACGCAGCCTCCAAACGCGACTTAAAACATGTACATCTAGCCAAGAATTATATTATATTCAAAGGAAAATGAATCTTCTGTTTATTTTACACAATTGTCATTTTCTACTAATACTATTTATTATTCTTCCAATATAAGTGAATCAATGGATCAGATAAATATCGCTACAACACTTTGGATTACTACTGTGGGTATATTCAGCGCAAAAAGGAAAATCTCAGGTAAGCTGAACAAACTTCTTTAACATATCAAACGATGAAAATGTATACTAAATTTGAAGACTGATTTAACTATTTATAAAAATAAGAAAATTTATTACGCTACCGACGGTTCCCCTAACATATAATTTTATTTATTTTTTAATTATAAGATATTTAAAATAAAACTAGGTATTAGTTTGTATAAATATTTTCTTGTACGTTTGTGCATTTTTCGAATTGATGTGGTAAATAATAAAAATAACGTAATATATTCACAGCTAGATTTCAAGAAAAGAAAAAGATAAAAATTTAAAAATGCAAAAAAAATGTCACATTTCATGTAGTATAATAAAATATATCATCATTGGCGAATTTATAAAAGTGATCAGAATATTTGGAAATGTCTTACACATGCTATTCATTCTTAAAAATTATTCAAATCTATGGTACACATTGGCTATTGTTCTCTTAAAAAAATAATTTTAAACAATGAAAATAAATTATATTTATTTATTTTGTTGTTCAGTATGTATATTAAAATTTAATTTTTTCACTTCTTCTTAAACATTTTTAAACTTTCATCATCTTAAAACTACATTCGACTAATATAATAAGAAAGTGCGTTCCACGAAATTTTGTTATGTTGTAAAACAAAATATTAAATTTTAACATTAAAAATATTTATTCTTATTTAATTTAATAATTCGAAACATCATAAATAAGCTATTCACTGTCAACAACTCTTACCACCGATGGTAAGGACATTCCATTGTTCTATTCAGACATGCATCATTAATTTCAACATTTGTATATCTAAATCAAACGTTCCTCTGTTTTTTTATAGAGCAGTCAGAGAAAATATTAATTAATTTGCTTTTGTTATACGCGATTTGCGTATAACAAACGCAATCGCTTCGAGAAAAGACTAAATGTTATAAGTATTTATATTTTTAACTTCATAATTCCCGGAAGATAAATAAAGGAAAATGCTAATAAAGAATCGTTAATCTTTTTGTATTCTGATTAAATGATCTTACCGAAATTGTAAGGAAGCGTAATAGAATTTATTGTAAGTCTGATAACGCATTTAACTGTTTGTTTAGATCTGAATAATATTATAATAATGGTTAATGCAAAAGCAATATAAATTCTCACTTAGAGGAAATTGTCTGAATATATTAAAATGAAATTCTCCCAGAATACTTTCAAATGATAAAAATGAAGTGAATTGCATTCAAAGGAATTTTCCATTTTATGTATAATTTTCATTTATTTCATTTTATGATATTTTAAACATAAATAGTTATTAGTTTGTATAAGTATATAACTATATTATAGAGAATATTTACTTCGAGGATTGTGTAGGTCTTGAATTGATGTCGTAAATAATAATAATATTCAAATAATATATTCACATCCAGATTTCAAGAAAAGAAAAGACAAAAATGGAAAAAAAGAAAAAAAATGTCATATTTCATTACGAGTTCGCTCAAATAAACGAAGTACGTTCCAGTACGCTTAACGAGTACGCTATCGCTTCGTGAAAAGACGCGATGTTATAAGTAATTACATTTTAAACTGCATAACTCCCGGAAGAAAAATAACAGAAAATGCTAATAAAGAATCGTTAATCTTTTTGTATTCTGATTAAATGATCTTACCAAAATTGTAAGGAAACGCAATCGATTTTGTTTTGAATCTGATACCGTATAACTGTTTGTTTAGGCCTCAATTGTATAAAAATAATGGTTATGTAATTAATTAATTCGCTTTTGTGATATAAAAGATTTTTAACGAGCACGCTACCGCTTCGTGAAAAGACGCAATGTTATAAGTATTTATATTTTAAACTGCATAACTCCCTGGAGATAAATAACAGAAAATGCTAATAAAGAATCGTTAATCTTTTGGTAGTCTGATTAAATGATCTTACCGAAATTGTAAGGAAGTGCAATCGAATTTTTTGTAATTCTGAAAACGCATTTAACTGTTTGTTTAGATCTGAATTATATTCTAATAATGGTTAATACAAAAGCAATATAAATTCTCACTTGGAGGAAATTGTCTGAATATATTAAAATGAAATTCTCCCAGAATGCTTTCAAACTAGAAAAATGAAGTGAATTGCAATCTAATAAATTTTCGTTTTTATGTATAATTTTCATTTATTTAATTTTATGATATTTTAAATGTAAATATATATTAGTTTGTATAAACATTTTCTTCTACTTTTCTGCATTTTTCGAATTGATATGGTAAATAATAATAATAACGTAATGTATTCACAACTAGATTTCAAGAAAAAAAAAAGGATAAAAATCGAAAAATGAAAAAATGTCACATTTCATGTAGTATAATAAAAGATATCATCATTGGCGAATTTATAAAAGTGATTATAATATTTCGAAATGTCTTACACATGCTATCCATTCTTAAAAATTAATCAAATCTATGGCACACATTGGCTATTGTTCTCTTAAAAAAATAATTTTAAATAAAGAAAATAAATGATATTTATTTATTTTGAAATTAAGTATTTATATTAAAATTTAATTTTTTCACTGCTTCTTAAACATTTTTAGAGTTTTACAACTTTTATCATCTTAAAACTACATTCTACTGATATAATATGAAAGTGCGTTCCGCGAAATTTTGTTATATTGTAAAACACAATATTAAAAGTTAACATTTAAAATATTTATTCTTATTTAATTTAATAATTCGAAACATCATAAATAAGCTATTCACTGCCAACAACTCTTACCAGCGATGGTAAAGACATCCCATTGTTCTCTTCAGACTTGCATCATTAATTTCAACACTTGCATATCTAAATCAAACGTGCCTCCGTTTTTTTTTTTATAGAGCAATCAGAGAAAATATTAATTAATTTGCTTTTGTGATATAAAAGATTTTTAACGAGTACGCTATCGCTTCGTGAAAAGACGCAATGTTATAAGTATTTATAATTTAAACTGCAAAACTCCCGGAAGATAGATAACAGAAAATGCTAATAAAGAATCGTTAATCTTTTTGTAATCTGATTAAATGATCTAACCGAAATTGTAAGGAAGCGCAATCGAATTTATTGTAATTCAGATAACACATTTAACTGTTTGTATAGATCTGAATTATATTCTAATAATGGTTATGCAAAAGCAATATAAATTCTAACTTGGAGGGCATTGCTTGAATACATTAAAATAAAATTCTTCCATAATGCTTTCAAATGATAAAAATGAAGTGAATTTCATTCAAAGGAGTTTTCCTTTTTATGTATAATTTTCATTTATTTCATTTTACGATATTTTAAGTGTAAATAGTTATTAGTTTGTATAAGTATATAACTATATTATAGAGAATATTTACTTCGAGGATTTTGTAGATCTTGAATTGATGTCGTAAATAATAATAATTAAATAATATATTCACATCCAGATTTCAAGAAAGGAAAAGACAAAAATGGAAAACAAAAATGTCACATTTCATTACGAGTTCGCTTGAATGAACGAAGTACGTTCGAGTACGCTTAACGAGTACGCTATCGCTTCGTGAAAAGACGCTATGTTATAAGTATTCATATTTTAAACTGCATAAATCCCGAAAGATAAATAACAGAAAATGCTAATAATGAATCGTTAATCTTTTTGTATTCTGATTAAATGATCTAACCGAAATTGTAAGGAAACGCAATCGATTTTGTTTTGAATCTGATACTGCACTGTATAAAATGACGAATGTTTCTGAATCTACGAAAATATAATATAATGACGGATAAATTCATAATATAAACTCATCCTTGTTAACCATGATTCTGAATAGTGTTTCTTTATCTTTAGAAACTTCAGACATCAAGGCATTTCGAGATTTAAAGAATCATTTAGAAAAACAAAATTTTTCTAGCTGCCCGTAATTTTTGGAAACGTTTACGGGTAGCTTTTAAAGTGTATTAATCAGTTTTCTAAGCCGGATTATATTTTTTCAGATGCTATCCATTCTCAAGTAAATATTTTCATGTTCAATACATATGTTTAACGGACAAACATGCAAAATTAACAGAGTTAACTTTAACATTAAATTAAGATTATTTCTTTACTCTTTCATGTATAAATTAACTTATGCAGCTGAAAACGTTTACTTGAGAATGGATGACATTCGATAAACAGGTATTCCAGGCTGAGGAAACTGTTTAATACACTATAAAAACTATTCGGATACATTTCTGAAAAATACGGGCAGCTAGAGAAATTTTGTTTTTATAAATAATTCTTTAAATTGCGTAAATGTATTGTTTTCTGGTGATTCAAAAGACAATAGAACAAGCTTTTCAGAATTTTGGATTACTCGGAAGATTATATTATATTTTCGTTCGTGGTTATGATATATTTTCATAAAATAAGAAACATTGATCATTTTTTACAGTGTGTATAACTGTTTGTTTAGACCTCAATTGTATAAAAATAATGGTTATGTAATTAATTAATTTGCTTTTGTGATATAAAAGATTTTTAACGAGCACGCTATCGCTTCGTGAAAAGACGCAATGTTATAAATATTTATATTTTAAACTCCAAACTACCGGAAGATAAATAACAGAAAATGCTAATAAAGAATCGTTAATCTTTTTGTATTCTGATTAAATGATCTTACCAAAATTGTGAGGAAGCGCAATCGATTTTGTTTTGAATCTGATACCGTATATAATTGTTTGTTTAGGCCTTAATTGTATAAAAATAATGGTTATGTAATAAATTAATTTGCTTTTGTGATATAAAAGATTTTTAACGAGTACGCTATCGCTTCGTGAAAAGACACAATGTTATAAATAATTATATTTTAAACTGCATAACTACCGGAAGATAAATAACAGAAAATGCTAATAAAGAATCGTTAATCTTTTTGTATTCTGATTAAATGATCTTACCAAAATTGTAAGGAAACTCAATCGATTTTGTTTTGAATCTGATACCGTATAACTGTTTGTTTAGGCCTCAATTGTATAAAAATAGTGGTTATGTAATTAATTAATTTGCTTTTGTGATATAAAAGATTTTTAACGAGTACGCTATCGCTTCGTGAAAAGACGCAATGTTATAAGTATTTATATTTTAAACTGCATAACTACCGGAAGATAAACAACAGAAAATGCTAATAAAGAATAGTTAATATTTTTGCATTCGGATTAAAAATGATCTTACCAAAAATGTGAGGAAGCGCAATTGATTTTGTTTTGAGTTTAATACCGTACATAACTATTTGTTTAAGCCTCAGTTGCATAAAAATAATGGTTAATGCAAAAACAATAGGGATTCTCTTTTGGAGTAAACTCTTCGAATAAATTAAAAGTAAATTTGCCTAATTTGTTTTCGTTATAATAAAACTGGAATAAATTTCAATTTTATAAATTATTCTGTTTAACTATAATTTTCGTTTACTTTATATTGCATTTTTTTTTTAATATAAAGAGATATTAGTTAGAATAGATGTTATCTAATACAACATTAATACTGAAATTAACGTACAACATTATTAATGAAAATATACCTATAGTGAATATTTTCTTCGATGATTGTGAATACCCGTGTTTTTCCAGAAGTGGATGACGTCATCTTCTGATGCATTTAAAGTACGATTGCTAATTTTTTTTTCTCGAGTTAATGCAAAAGGAATAGGAATTCTCTTTTGGAGTAAACTCTTCGAATAAATTAAAAGTAATTTTTCCTAATTTGTTTTCGTTATAATAAATCTGGAATAAATTTCAATTTTATAAATTCTTCTGTTTAACTATAATTTTCGTTTATTCCATATTACATTTTTTTTTAATATAAAGATATATTAGTTAGAATAAATGTGTAACTATAGGGAATATTTTCTTCGATGATTGTGAATACCCGTGTTCTTCAAGAAGCGGATGACGTCATCTTCTAATGTAGTTAAAATACGATTGTTATTTTGTTTTCCTCGCGCGTGACGTTTGCTATCTTCGATCAGTTCTTATTATAACTTTCATGGAATAAATCAGAGGATTTTCGGGATTGACTAATGTTGTTTCCAGATATTTTTATCCTTAATTTTTCTTTGGAAGTTTAAATCTACATCTAAAAAAATATTAGACATTGCTAAAAATATTAAACTGCACTGCGAAATCCTCGCAAGGGTTCACGGTCAGTGATATAATATTCAAAAGAATTCTATGATATTTTACCTTATCAGGAGATAACATATTATATTACAACATTTTTGTCTTGATTATTGTATTATTTAAATAGTTCAAATGTCTTACACACACTATTCAATCCGTATAACTGTCCTATGTGCACTGGTCATATATAATTAAAGCGAAAACCGCATTCTGTCAAATTCACATTCTCTTTTCCACACTAAAATTGTCTTATTGCGCATGGTTCAATGTTTTTTTTTAAGGATTTTCCCCTCAGAAACGAGAAACGTGCTTAGCGCTCACCTGTTTAGCCTAGGGGGATTGAAAAGGCTTGATTGAAAACGGATTGCATAATATGGCCATTGGGTTGAATGCCTTTTTTTTAAGAACTCATGTTTTCACTACTAAATATGCATTTTTTTCGCAAAATTTTAAAGAGAGCTTGGATACAGTTATATTTATAACCGATTGAAATTTCAGCGAGTTCGGAAGATGAGAACATTTTTTTTTATTGCTATGTTAAAGGAGCCGATGCGAAAACAAACAAACAAACAAAAAAGCGAGAAGAAAATATTTCTTTTACAAATAGATAACAGTATTTTTTCAAGAAATTTTTACACGGGCTGTAAAACTGTTTTATTTATAACGAATAAAGATTTCAAAGAGTTCAGACAAAAATAACTTTTTATTTTAAATTCTATGAAACGGCCCTACGTGAAAAAAAAAATGAGCGCTTTTATCAACTAAACATCAATATTTTTTCGGAAATTTTTCATTTTAAAATATAATTTCATACAAAATCATGTTAGAGATATAAAATATTATTATTTTTTTTTATTTTTTTTTTTTAATTTATAATCAACGCCGGGCGGGCCAGCTAGTTCTTCTCTTAAAACAGGCATAATTTCTGCTTATCTAAAGAGAAAGAAAATATAAATTAATTTTCTTTTATGATAATAGATTTTAACAAGTAGGGACTTATCTCATGAAAGGACGTAACACCATAAAGAATTCTATTAAACTGCGCAAATATAAAGTAAAAAAAGAAAAATAAATAAAATAAAATCTTTAATATTTTTGTATTTTGATTAAATGATTCTTCCAGAATTTTCAGAAAGCGCAATTGAATTTATTCTAAATCGGATAACGCCTTTAACTGTTTGTTTAGACCTGAATAATATTCTAATAATGGTTAATGAAAATGGAATATGAGTTGGCGCTATCGGAGGAAATTCTCCGAATACATTAAACGTAAATTAGCTCGGAATGCTTTCAATTGATAAAACTGGAATGAATTGTAATCTAATGAATTCTTCTGTTTATCAATAATTTTCATTTCCAATTCTTAAGATAAGAGTTAGTCAGTTTGTAGAATTATATAACTACGTTATTCAGAATATTTTGTTCGGTGATGGTAAGAATTTTAAATTTATGTCATAAATAATGACACCAACGAAAAAAGGCTGCAGTACAATGTGTAACAGATTTCTTTTGTTTGACCCTGTAAATGAATAATAAATGCTTTGCATCCCATTTTCTACAAAAAGCATCTTTTAGTGCACTTCATAATTGTATATTAATTTTATGAGGATCCAAATAGCGTAGCGTCATCGAAATGCACTTCAAACGATTTTTTCCCAAATGTAACTTTTGTGTTTTACTGTAATGTAACGGAATACTTTTGATTGTCTCTGTAAAAAAAAAACGGCACTTCTCTATTATCCCGTCGACCACTTTTCATAACAAAAAACTATCGCCAAACAGTAAGATTAAACGCCAAAAATGCAGTCCCATTTACTAGATGTCAGAAGCATTATACCTGTTTGCTATGTCATCAAGTGGTTTTTAATGGGACTTTTGCGGATTTTTCATTATGTTTTACTGATTTATTAGTTATTTCATTAATTAAAATAACAATTGTGTCCCTAAATTCTTATATTTTATTTATTTATTTATTTTTATATTCCAATGGCAACGTTCTCCCGTTTATTTGGCGTTGCAGTTTGGCGATAGTTTTTTGTTATGAAAAGTGGTCGACGGGATAATAGAGAAGTACCAAAAAAAAAAAAAAAACTAGTTCATCAGAAAAATGTATACATACACTGTTTAACGGGTCATAACTTTCTAATTTTTCTTTTGTTTTCAAAGTGTAATTAGTTGGAAATGATGAGTGGCCAAGATTAACTCTTGAAAAAAGAAAAAGTTTGAAAATGTAGCAAAAGTACAAAAACAATATCGCAGGGAGTTTCAGGCAAATACACCTATGCGGCTTACAATTCATTAGATAAAAGATAGGTTTGTAACAAATGGATGTTCGTAGACATTGTTCCGGAACTGCAATTGAGCAAGAATGCGCCACAGCACCAAATGAATTATTTGTTGAAGTGTGTGAATCAGTAGTCCACCATCCACCGTTTTAAGCAGTGTATTGATCAGAACATTAATAATTTAGGACATTGGCGGTAGGAGGAAAAGTTATACATTTTATGGAGATTCTTTTGCAGTTTAAATATTAATTATATGTGAATAAACACTGAAGTTATCATCGTTCAAAGTGTGTATACATTTTTCTGACGCACCCTATATATTCATATCAAGATGTGAAGGGAAAAATGGAACGAAAATGTTAGAAGTATATGGGTTGTTTCATATGGGAAATGAAAGTGGCACTACAGTCGGTTTGATAAATAATTTAATTGTATAATTATAAATTAGGATATAAAAAAAGTAATACAGACGTAACAGATAGGCTAGACAAAGTCACCTTGTAGGTTGAAACAATTGTCCCAGCGGTCAACGAGACGATGGACACCCTGGGTGAAGAATCTCCGGGTTTGGTTATGGAACCAATTTTCAACGGAAGCGTGGACCTCATTATCGTCGGCAAATCGCCGTCCCTTCAGAGCTTTCTTTAATTGACCGAATATGTGGTAGTCACACGGCGAGAGGTCTGGGCTGTAAGGGGGATGTAATGCTTCTTCCACTACGAAATTCCCTACACCATCGGAATACCGATCTGCGTGACATACACTCCGTGCCATGCACATTTTGAATTCGGCGATAGATTTCAGTAGCACTCACATTTTCCGCTGTTAAAAATTGCACGATCGTGCGTTGACACCGTTTGGAGGCATCCATGATGCGAACGATGCCTTTTAACGTGCTCCCACGCTATCACACACGCATCTGGCGGGATCTGACGATATCGCATGCGCCCCGGCACTCTGCGCCCTCTATAGGAGCATGCGCAGTTATCTTTCTCTTCAAATGGCGGAGTTATTATAGCAAAGCTACATTCATTTGAGCGACCCTTTTAAAATTATTTTTTTTTTTTATTTCTTTGAAATTTAGCAGCATATAAAACTTTTTTTTAAAAATCATCACGTAAGTAAATTAAATATAAATTAGTAGAAAATTATTATATGCAATCGATAAAGAAGGATTTTAATATGTCGGACGTCAAAAACGTTTTCTGATAGAAGTCTATCAGTTTGATGAAAATGATATTGCTAAAAGCACAAGTCCAACAAAATCAATTAGTTGCTGTAATATGATCAATCATGTTAACTAGGCTTTTTATAATATGAAAATGAAAGTCATAATATTTTACTATAATAGAAAGTAAATGCCTTAAGGGGTCTCAGGAGTCTTACATTTTCACTGAAATCGCAAATTAGCATCAATTAGTTGCTGTAATATGAATCAATCATGTTAACTAGGCTTTTCATAATATGAAAGACAAAGTCATAGTATTTTACTAAAATATAAAGTAAATGCATTAAGGTGTTTCAAGAGTCTTACTTTTTCACTGAAAGTGCAAATTAGCATCAATTAGTTGGTATAATATGATCAATCATGTTAACAAGGCTTTTCATAATATGCAAAAAAAAAAGTCATAATCGTTTAATATATTATGAATTAAATGCCTTAAGGGGTCTCAGGAGTCTTACTTTTTCCATTGAAGGTGCAAATTCGCATCATGTCATGTTTAATTTTATTTCTGATTCACTATAAAATATTAATTCATAAAATGTTTATGACTGACAGCTTAATATTTGTCTTATGTAGCATAATTACTTCAATATTTTACATCTGATATTTTACTTTTTTTTTTTAAAATGCTTAATTTTTATAAAAAAATTTTAATTTGTTCTTTGAATTTCATTCATTGTACGCAAAACTATTGGTTCTAAAGTCGCAAATAATACTGATAATATGATGTAAAACTAACATACCTTGAACGTATACTTCAAATTTAGTATTAAAATTGCATTGGTTATTTAAAATTAGTCTTTTATTAACTCAATTTATTACTGTACCTGTATCTATGAAAGTGTATTTTATACTCAAGTTTAATTAAAAAAAATAAATATTTAAATAAATATCAGATTTTATTTTCTAAAATGAATCTATTTTCTTATTTACAGGTGAGTGGGATATTTTCTCTTAACATGTGGCTGCTGAGCAGCTGAAAAAAAGTAAGCCCGTAGGAATTATTATTATTATTTTGTAAATATTACACTTATAAGGGATACTATTTTCAGTAATTTGTTTAGGAATATAAAATAAGATTATATTTTGAGCGCAAGCAAATCTTTATTTCGTATTTCAAGTCGATAACAAAAATTGAATGGGTTCTTGGGGAGTAAATGGAAAGTTTGCACATAAAATTTCTAGCAGTGTTGTGTACAGAGTTGCTATACGTTTAGGGCAATTTCTTTAAAATGTTACTTTTTCAAAAGACTGCCACTTGCGCACTCTCGTGTGCTGTATAATAATCATGAAAAAAGTTCAAACTTCAAACAGCAGAAGAGTAAGAAATATATGAAACTTCTGCTATTTCAGTACTTTGTGTAGAGTCCTTTAGTTTAAATTTCTGTTTTCAAATGCTGTGATATTATTCTTAGTAGCTCTGTGGTTTAAGATTTTCCAGGATGGTTATACAGAACATGATCGCACTCAAGTAGTAGTCAGAAAATTAAGTAAAAATTGTTAGAAAATTAATATATTCAATCGATAAAGAGAGATTTAACATGTTGAACGTCAAAAATGTTTACTGATAGAAGTCTATCAGTATGGTAAAAATGATATTACTAAAAGTACAAGTACGACAAAATCAATTAGTTGCTACAATATGATCAATCGGGTTAGCTATGCTTTTCAGGATAATATGAAAAAAAAAAGCCATAATATTTTTTCAATATTATAAAGTAAAATATTAAACATTTTAATCCTGTTTGTACATATTTAAATATTACAAAATATCTTACACAAGCTATTCACTCCTAATAAATATTCCAAGCCGTGGCCGGCCATTGTTCTCTTGGAACATGCATTATTAATTCCGAACATTTGCATATCTAAATCAAACGCGCCTCCGTACTTTTAAAAGACGATCAGAGAAAATATTAATTAATTTTCTTTTGAGATAAAATATTTTTAACGAGTACGCCCTCACCTCATGAAAAGGCGTAATGCCATAAAGATTTCTGTTTTAAACGGAATTACTCCCGGAAGATAAATAAAAGAAAAAGCTAATAAAGAATCGTTAATCTTTCTCTATTCTGGTTAAATGATCTTACCAGAAATGTGAGGGGAGTGCAATTGAATTTATTCTAAATCTGATAATTCATTTAACTGTTTGTTTAGACTTGACAAATATTCTTGTAATGGTATACGTAATGGTAAATGGTCTTGTAATGCAGATGCCATATGAGTTGGCCGTCGTCGGAGGAAATTTTCGGAACACATTAAACGGACATTTGCTCGGAATGCTTTCAATTGATAAAACTGAGTTAAAATCTAAGAAATTCTTTTGTTTATCAATAATTTTCATTTCCAATTACTAAAATAGTAACAGTCAGTCAGTTTGTAGAAATATATAACTACGTTATTCAGAATATTTTCTTTGAAAATTGTAAGAATTTAACATTTATGTCATAAATAACAACATCAACTTAATATATTCATATCCTGATATTAAAGGAAAAAGTGCCAAAAAATTTAGAGGCATAATTATTTTATTTTTTGTCTTTAGAATTTAATAACTCAAAAAACTTATAAAATCATTAAAATAAGAAAATTAAGTATAAATTATTAGAAAACTATTATATTCAATTGATAAAGAAATATTTAACACGTCCGACGTCAAAAATGTTTACTGATAGAAGTCTATCAGGTTGGTGAAAATTATATTGCTAAAAGCAAAAGTACAAGAAAATCAATTAGTTGCTATAATATGCTCAATCAGGTTAACTACGCTTTTCTTAATAATATGGAAAAGAAAGCCATAATATTTTACAATAATATAAAGTAAAATATTAAACATTTTTTCATGATTTTTACATATTTAAATTTTACAAAATATCTTACACAAGCTATTCACTCCTAATAAATATTCCAAGCCGTGGCCGGCCATTGTTCTCTTGGAACATGCATTATTAATTCCGAACATTTGCATATCTAAATCAAACGCGCCTCCGTACTTTTAAAAGACGATCAGAGAAAATATTAATTAATTTTCTTTTGAGATAAAATATTTTTAACGAGTACGCCCTCACCTCATGAAAAGGCGTAATGCCATAAAGATTTCTGTTTTAAACGGAATTACTCCCGGAAGATAAATAAAAGAAAAAGCTAATAAAGAATCGTTAATCTTTCTCTATTCTGGTTAAATGATCTTACCAGAAATGTGAGGGGAGTGCAATTGAATTTATTCTAAATCTGATAATTCATTTAACTGTTTGTTTAGACTTGACAAATATTCTTGTAATGGTATACGTAATGGTAAATGGTCTTGTAATGCAGATGCCATATGAGTTGGCCGTCGTCGGAGGAAATTTTCGGAACACATTAAACGGACATTTGCTCGGAATGCTTTCAATTGATAAAACTGAGTTAAAATCTAAGAAATTCTTTTGTTTATCAATAATTTTCATTTCCAATTACTAAAATAGTAACAGTCAGTCAGTTTGTAGAAATATATAACTACGTTATTCAGAATATTTTCTTTGAAAATTGTAAGAATTTAACATTTATGTCATAAATAACAACATCAACTTAATATATTCATATCCTGATATTAAAGGAAAAAGTGCCAAAAAATTTAGAGGCATAATTATTTTATTTTTTGTCTTTAGAATTTAATAACTCAAAAAACTTATAAAATCATTAAAATAAGAAAATTAAGTATAAATTATTAGAAAACTATTATATTCAATTGATAAAGAAATATTTAACACGTCCGACGTCAAAAATGTTTACTGATAGAAGTCTATCAGGTTGGTGAAAATTATATTGCTAAAAGCAAAAGTACAAGAAAATCAATTAGTTGCTATAATATGCTCAATCAGGTTAACTACGCTTTTCTTAATAATATGGAAAAGAAAGCCATAATATTTTACAATAATATAAAGTAAAATATTAAACATTTTTTCATGATTTTTACATATTTAAATTTTACAAAATATCTTACACAAGCTATTCACTCCAAATAACTATTCCGAACCGTGGCCGGCCATTGTTCTCTTGGAACTTGCATCATTAATTCCGAGCATTTGCATATCTAAATCAAACGCGCCTCCGTTCTTTTAAAAGACGATCAGAGAAAATATTAATTAATTTTCTTTTGTGATAGTTTTTTTAACGAGTACACCCTCACCTCATAAAAAGACAGAATATCATAAAGATAGCTATTTTAAACGGCATTACTCTCGGAAGATAAATAAAAGAAAAGGCTAATAAAGAATCGTTAATCTTTCTGTATTCTTGTTAAATGATCTTAAAAGAAATGTGAGGGAGTGCAATCAAGTTTATACTAAATCTGATAATGCATTTGACTGTTTGTTTGGACTTGACAAATATTCTTGTAATGGTATAGATAATGGTATATGTAATGGTAAATGGTCTTGTAATGCAAATGCAATATGAGTTGGCCGTCGTCGGAGGAAATTCTCCGAACACATTAAACGGAAATTTGCTCGGAATGCTTTCAATTGATAAAACTGGAATGAATTGCAATCTAAGGGATTCTTTTGTTTATCAATGATTTTCATTTCCAATTCCTAAAATAATAAGAGTCAGTCAGTTTAAAAGAAATATATAACTACGTTATTCAAAATATTTTCTTTGATGATTGTAAGAATTTATCATTTATGTCGTCATAAACAATAACACCAACGTAATATATTCATATCTTGATATCAAAGGAAATCAAGTGACAAAAATTTTAGAAAAAAAAATGACGTTTTTAGAATTTAATAACTCATAAAACATTACCGTAAGAAAATTAAGTATAAATTATTAGAAAATTGATATATTCAATCGATAAAGAAAGATTGAACATGTCGGGCATAAAAAATGTTTACTGATAGAAGTCTATCATCAGTATGGTGAAAATGATATTGCTAAAAGCACAAGTACAGCAAAATCAATTAGTTGCTATAATATGATCAATCATGTTAGCTATGTTTTTCATAATAATATGGAAAAGAAAGCCACAATATTTTTCAATATTATAAAGTAAAATATTAAACATTTTTAACCTGTTTTTACATATTTAAATATTACAAAATATCTTACACAAGCTATTCACTCCTAATAAATATTCCAAGCCGTGGTTGTCCATTGTTCTCTTGGAACATGCATCATTAATTCCGAGCATTTACATATCTAAATCAAAAGCGCCTCCGTTCTTTTAAAAGACGATCAGAGAAAATATTAATTAATTTTCTTTTGTAATATAAAATATTTATAACGAGTCGGCCCTCACCTCGTGAAAAGACGTAATGTCATAAAGATTTCTGTTTTAAACGGATAACTCCTGGAAGATAAATAAAAGAAAAAGCTAATAAAGAATCGTTAATCTTTCTCTATCCTGGTTAAATGATCTTACCAGAAATGTGAGGGAGGGCAATCGAATTTATTCTAAATCTGTTAATGCATTTAACTGTTTGTTTTGATCTGAATAATATTCTAATAATGGTTAATGCAAGTTCAATATGAGTTGGCCGTCCGAAGAAATTCTCCGAATCCTTTGAACGGAAATTTGCTCGGAATGCTTTCAATTGATAAAACTGGAATGAATTGCAATCTAAGGAATTCTTCCGTTTATCAATGATTAACTTTCCAATTCCTTAAATAATAAGAGTAAGTCAGTTTTTAGAAACATATAACTACTTTATTCAGAATATTTTCTTTGATGATTGTAAGAATTTTACATTCATGTCATAAATAATAAGACCAACGTAATATATTCATATCCTGATATCAAAGGGAAAAAAGTGAAAAAAAAAATTTAGAAGTAAAATTATTTTTTATGACGTCTTTAAAATGTAATAACTTATAAAAATTATAAAAACATCTCGTAAGAAAATTAAGTATAAATTATTAGAAAATTATTAAGATAAAATCGATAAAGAAAGATTTAGCATGTTGCATGTTAAAAACGTTTACTGATAGAAGTCTAGCGGTTTTTTGAAAATTATATTGCTAAAAGTACAAGTACAACAAAATTAATTAGTTGCAATAATATGGTCAATCAGGTTAGCTATGCTTTTCATAATACATATTGCACTTAAACATATTCATTCACACACAAATATTCTTACATATATTCATTGTGTAAATTATTACAAAATATCTCACACAAACTATTCACTCCCAATAACTATTCCGGCCATTGTTTTCTTAGAACATGCATCATTAATTCCGAACATTTGCATATCTAAACCAAACGCGCCTCCGTGCGTTTAAAAGACGATCAGAGAAAATATTAATTAATTTTCTTTCGTGATAAAATATTTTTAACGAGTGCGCTCTCACTTCGTGAAAATACGTAATGCCATAAATACGAGGGAAAGCCATTAAGTAAGTCATAAAAGATAATTAAATAATAACTTACAATGATATTCACTTCAAAACTATTTTTATTTCTCAACATATTCTCCATCAATATTTATGCACTTATGTCACCGTTTTATCAGTGCCCCAGCACTAGCTGCATAAGATTCTTTGTGTTTCTGTCTCAATCACATTAGGACTTCAAGTTGAACCATTTCATCATCTATGAACATCATCTTGCAAATTCTTCAACATCTACCATACAGCTTCGACTTTGCCCCAAGCGATTTTCATCTGTTTAGTCCACTAAAAAACATCTGGGAAGCAAGATGATGTTCACAGATGATGAAAAGTTTTAACTTGAAGTCCTAATGTGGCTGAGACAGCAACCCAAAGAATCTTATGCAGCTGGTGTTGGGGCACTGATAAAACGGGGTTATAAGTGCATAAATATTGGTGGAGAATATGTTAAGAAATAAAAATAGTTGTGAATATCATTGTAACTTATTATTTAATTATCTTTTGTGACTAACTTAATGACTTTCCCTCGTATTTCTATTTTAAATGTCATAACTCCAGGAAGATAAATAAAAGAAAAGGCTAATAAAGAATCGTTAATCTTCCTTTATTCTGGTTAAATGATCTTACCAGAAATGTGTGGGAGCGCAATTGAATTTATTCTAAATCTGATAATGCATTTGACTGTTTGTTTAGACTTGACAAATATTCTAGTAATGGTTAAATGTAATAGCAGTATGGGTTCTTCCTTGGAGGAAATTCTCCAAACATATTAAAAGGAAATTCAGGCGGTATGCTTTGGAATGATAAAATTGGAATGAACTGCAATCAAATGAAGATAAATAAAAGAAAAGGCTACTAAAGAATCATTAATTTTTTTGCATTCTGGTTAAATGATCGTACCAAAATGTGAGGGAGCGCAATCGAATTTATTCTAAATCTGATAATGTATTTAAATGTTTGTTTAGGCTTGACAAATATTCCAGTAATGGTTAATGCAAAAGCAATATGGATTCTTCCTTGGAGGAAATTCTCCAAACATATTAAAAGGAAATTCAGGCGGTATGCTTTCGAATGATAAAACTGGAATGAACAGTAATCAAATGAAGATAAATAAAAGAAAAGGCTACTAAAGAATCATTAATCTTTCTGCATTCTGGTTAAATGATCGTACCAAAATGTGAGGGAGCGCAATCAAATTTATTCTAAATCTGATAATGTATTTAAATGTTTGTTTAGGCTTGACAAATATTCCAGTAATGGTTAATGCAAAAGCAATATCGGTTCTTCCTTGGAGGAAATTCTCCAAACATATTAAAAGGAAATTCAGCCGGTACGCTTTCGAATGATAAAACTGGAATGAACTGTAATCAAATGAAGATAAATAAAAGAAATGGCTACTAAAGAATCGCTAATCTTTCTGCATTCTGGTTAAATGATCGTACGAGAAATGTGAGGGAGCGCAATCGAATTTATTCTAAATCTGATAATGTGTTTAAATGTTTGTTTAGGCTTGACAAATATTCAAGTATTGGTTAATGCAAAAGTAATATGGGTTCTTACTTGGAGGAAATTCTCCAAACATATTAAAAGGAAATTCAGGAGGTATGCTTTCGAATGATAAAACTTGAATGAATTGTAATAAAATGAATTCTTCTGTATCATATATAATTTTATATTATCCTATTGTACAATATTTAAATTGCAAACAGATTTTAGTTTGTAGATATAGATACATATTTATATTGTAAATAATATTTTCTGGAATAATTGTGTAGATTAGAAATTGATGCGATGAATAACAACATCAGTTTCATGTTATAATCATGCCCAGACATGCTAAGCATAAAATGACAAAAACAGATAAGATGAAAATTATTTATTATATTTGTTTGAAAAATGATATTTAATGACACATACAAAAGGGCATTATCGTATACACGTTTAATGAAAGTAATTCGTGAGTAGTTAATTTTTTTGGGAACAAAGGGGAAATTTTTGACGTAAAAAAAAAGTATTGCTCTAAATCTAGCATATGTTCAAAATATGATAGTCATGAAAATACAAGTTCGATGGCGTCAGTTAAATCAAAGAACAAAATCATGCGTATCAATTTCGTTTCTTTATTTTTCTCACGAAGCAAATAGGTTTTTATCTAAGAATTATAATAAACGTCTCGTAATCTTTACCCGTATTTCAAGGATCCAATTCAATCCAATTCAATCCCAGTGAAATTTCTAAATAATGTACAGTTTGTACAGTTTCTGATTATACTGCTAACGAGTAAGGCAATATTTTGAAATATACATTAAAAAAAAAGAAAAAAAAAAGAAAAAAAACAGAATAATGAGCCTTTACCAATATTAGACTGTCAATCCCCAATTGCGGTGTCTCTGCCACTTTTGCAAAAGATTTGCATATTTATTTATGTTACCGCAAGTATGACTTTTCATTATTGACTTTACATTGGCGTAACAAACAAATGTTTGTCGTTACGTCACATGCCAATAAATAAAAAAAATGCATACTTGAAAATAATATTAAAAAATCATCAAAAATCGATAACTTAAGTTACAATTTTCAATGAAGCTCTATGTGAAAGTACATGTTTCGGTTTATTTGATGATATAATGGTTCAAATTATGCGGTCTTTGGATACTAAGATACATACTATCAAAATAAAAGTAATTGTGCGCGTCGACACATTTCTTTTCGGGACTTCTCGTGCGTCAGCAGAAGCTATGTCTTGGTCTGAGATTTATTTTGATTGTTGCAAATTCTTATATTTTCATAGGATTTAATAGTTCAAATTTTACTTAATACAGTGGGTTGAAACTACTTTCAATTATGGATAATTTCCTATTTTAGTAAGTTTGGAAAATGTATTTACTTTTTTTCTACACTGTAAAAAATTTGTAAATTCACGGGAATTCTCCGTAAATTGCTGTCGTAAGTTTACGGGAAATGCCACTTTTTCAAGGTAAACGGTCAATTTCCGTAAATTTCATGTTTTTACGGCCAAAAACTATTTATGTAAGAACAAAGCTCATTTATATAGGGACAAATTATGTGATGAATGTGATTTATGTGTGAAATTATGTGATGAATGTGATTTATGTGTGAAATTATGTGATAAATATTATGGACATTGCCTGTAATCTCTGCTGCAGTAATTTTACTGCAGCAATTTTTTACAGTGTATATGACAAATTATAGATTATCGTTAATATGGTGCTAAACACTTTTCATGTCATAATTGACTTTACATGAGCCCGATGACGTTAATTTGTATTGGCATTCTCCAATAACGCTTGACAAACACATTGTTCTTTTATGATTTTTTAATTTTTTTTAGATTACTTAAGCATTTAAGTGTTGGTAAATAACTTGTTTTAATATATATGTGAAATTCAAATATTTTAGTGTGACATTTATTAATTTTTTATGCAGAAAAAATGAATTTTTCTATGGATATTTCGCACGTTCTCTCGCCAAAGAAATTGTAAGAAATAAAAACGCATTAAAAAAATGCTGAACGTTTTCATAGAGGGTATTCTCTATCCTCTAGGGTATTTATATATATAAAACCAATTTGAAGTAAACCTTTTAAAATATATGCTATATCAAACTCAAAATAATTTTTCACAATGTGACTCTAATAATTTCATCTCACCCACGAAACTTCATTACAATTTTCTCCACTTAATAAAATTTCCCCCTTTTAATTAAGAAAAATTTCCTAAAGATCCAGAAGTTTGCTTAATGCGTTTTCCATTGAAAACATTTTCAAGAATCCAGAATATCCTTTATTTCTAATGAAAATCTTCCAGAGTTATAGAATCCAAAACTACCAACTAATGATTAAAAATAAATCTGCTAATATCAGTGACTGAGTCATAAGTAGTTTATTATATATATATATATGTTTTAATAATTTTGAAACACAAACAAATTTATTACCTTGCATTTGAAAATTAATTTTCCTTTCAATCGTAATGTGCACTTGAAATATAATCTTGTTTTTCTTTTTGCCTTAGACAAATAATAATATTCTGCAAAATATTTTAAAGAAAATGTTATTGTTAATAGAAATTTTCTGTTATCATACAGAGTAATAAAATATTGTATAAGTATTTGGTTATTAAATTAGTGGCATAATTACGTTAAAAATAACTCTTGCAGAAATATTTTCATGAATATTCAACGACTATCTAAGCGAATAAAAAGCAATACATGCCGAAGAAAATTAAATATAGCAACAAAAACATACTATAATATTTTTTTTCTTATAGTATACTTTCAACAATTAATTTAATTTTGTGATGCACATTTTTGAAAAAAGTTTCGCCCTTAGATTAAAAAAAACGCAAATTATGATTACATAAGATAAAAGCTGTTTGAATACTTTTAAACTAATTTTATAAGATTTTGTAAAAGTCAAAGAAGTTTTTTTTATTAAATTGCGTATCCAGAAAAAAAAAAAAAAAGAAAAAAGAAAACTTTCGTAATGCTCTTTATGAAATTAGCTAAACTAGTAGCTACAAAGTAAAGTTTGTTTTAAATTTAATATTAATTTTTTTTAATGGGGAGAAAAACGTATAAATATAAAGTATTGTAAAATATGAATATTTTTGAGGTTTAAAAGTGTCATGCGTTTAAGATTACATACAGATACAGTATAGAATTAAATGATAAAAGACCATGCCGTAGTCGGACAAGAAACAGTACGATCTGGAAGATGATTTTTAAGAATCTTAAATGGGGTGAAGAGTGGGAATTCGTATTTTCATATTAATAATAAAGAAAGTATAAGATTTTAGAAGATCCTCAATTTTTTTCTCACATCTTCTGCTGTTTCTGAGATAAAATCTTAATTAGGATACGCAGCTGATTCCTGCCATACAGCACACGAATGTTTTAGTATGAGTGCACGTTATTGTTACGTATGTTCAAAATATATAGTAACCTCTTGTTAAAGAAACATTCCGTATCAATATGCGACAATTAGTACTGCTTAACAATTTTCACACTTTTTAAACATTTTACAATTTTATTTTATTCGGTGTATCGAAATAAATATTTCCAACGATTTTTGAGATTTTCATAACACATCTTTAACATAATTTAAGAAACATATTGAAGAAAATTTACTGTACAACATCATAATTTCGATTATTCACTTAACATAAAACAGCTTCAAGTAATTTTGTTCTGGCCAAATGAGTAACAAATCTAGCTGAAATTTAATAGTGTCCCACGGCATTAAAACTATCGTGATGTATCCACGGTTTTGCCCTATACCATGTCATTATAATGAAATAAAAAAACGAAGTTACGATGAAATGCATTGTGTGTATATACAGGGTGATCCCGAATTCATGGTACGAACATTAAGGGTTGGTACAGAGCACTGTAACAAACAATTTTTGTATGGAAAACCAGGGTCAGATATCCATTCATATAGTAAAAAATAAAGGGTGTCTCACTCCAATCCGAATTCGCGTTTTCGTTCAGAACTTTAATAGTAGTGAAGATACTTTAACGAAATCCTTACAATATTCTAACGAAGTCACGTTTTCGTTCATAACTTTAACAGTAGTGAAGATATATTAACAAAATTCGCTGCAGACTCATCTTTGTATGAATTGTAAGCATATTGTAAGGATTTCGTTAAAGTATCTTCACTACTGTTAAAGTTATGAACGAAAATGCGACTTCGGATTGGAGTGAGATGCCCTTTTTTACTATATAAATGAATTTCCGACCCTGGTTTCCTATAAAAAAAATTGTTTATTACAATTGTTTGTTTGTGTACCAACCCTTAAAGTTTGTATCATGAATTCAGGATCACCCTTATTCACAATTACCATATTAATAAAGGCAGTTTAAATGTAAATATATGTTGATTAAACAAATAGTTGATATCAGTACATTAAATAAGTACACTATAATTTGTTGTGCACTATACTTTGAAGCAACTATTTATCCCAGTCAACAAAACACACTACAGCCACCTTTCACAGTATTTTATGATAAAGTTTTAAATTCCCATCACTTTTATTTAATCCAATATCAGTGGAAAACCAGTGTCAGAAATTCATTTATATAGTCAAAAATACATGGCGTCTCACCCCAATACGAATTCGCGTTTTCGTTCAGAACTTTAGTAGTAGTGAAGATACTTTAACGAAATCTTTACAATATGCTTACGAAGTCGCGTTTTCGTTCATAACTTTAACAGTAGTGAAGCTATATTAACAAAATTCGCAGCAGACTCATCTTTGTATGAATTGTAATCATATTGTAAGGATTTCGTTAAAGTATCTTCACAACTGTTAAAGTTATGAACGAAAACACGGCTTCGGATTGGAGTGAGATGTCCTGTATTTTTGATTATATAAATGGATTTCCGACCCTGGTTTCCTATACAAAAATTGTTTGTTACAGTGTCCTGTACCAACCCTTAAAGTTTGTACCATGAATTCAGGATCACCCTTATTCACAATCAACATATTAATAAAGGCCGTTTAAAGCAAACAATTTTTGTATGGAAAACCAGGATCAGATATCCATTTATATAGTCAAAAATATATGGCGTCTCACTCCATTCCAAATTCGCGTTTTCGTTCAGAACTTTAATAGCAGTGAAGATACTTTTACGAAATCCTTACAATATGCTTACGAAATCGCGTTTTCGTTCATAACTTTAACAGTAGTGAAGATATATTAACAAAATTCGCAGCAGACTCATCTTTGTATGAATTGCAAGCATATTGTAAGGATTTCGTTAAAATATATTCACTAATGTTAAAGTTATGAACGAAAACGCGACTTCGGATTGGAGTGAGATGTCCTGTATTTTTGACTATATAAATGGATTTCCGACTCTGGTTTCCTATACAAAAATTGTTTGTTACAGTGTCCTGTACCAACCCTTAAAGTTTGTACCATGAATTTAGGATCACCCTTATTCACAATTAACATAATAATAAAGGCAGTTTAAATATAAATATATGAAGGTGTTAGAATGACAGTGGAGTAAGTCAAAATTTAGTTATTTAAGAAATGAAGGGTTTTGTGAAACTTGTTGTATCGCCGTTGCATTGAGTAGTCCAACTTGTTGGACTACTCCCCTCTAGCAACTCCCCCCCCTCTAGGACCCCCTCTAGCAACTCCCTAAGTGAACTATGACTTATTTGACTGGCATATTGAACATAAATTAATATACGTTCAGTGAAAATATGGTTACCTCGATTTTCAAAATGTTTGACTTACTCTATTGTCATTCTAACCCCCTCATATGTTGATTAAACAAATAGTTGATATCACTACATTAAATAAGCACACTATAATAAAACCTTTGAAGCAACTCTAATCAACAAAACACACTACAGTCACCTTTCAGTCTACTTTATGATTAAGTTTTAAATTCACATCACTTTTATTTAATCAAATATCAGTGAAAAAGGGGAAGTGATAAATCAGAAATTTAATATAACGTAAAAGTAAGTAAGATTTTTTTTTTTTTTTAGGCATAGCTCAGGACATAGACATAATGCAAAGGAGAAAATGCATCTATCAAAGTCTTCGTATGAGAAAAATTGTAAGAAAATCTTTTATGTTAAAATAAATAGAAAATTCTGGTAGGAAAAGCGCAGGATCGAAGCATAAAACAATCCAACTTGTGATCCTAAATTTTATGTAAAATTTTCGAATTGGTTGAAAGTTTTGAACACTTAAGAAATGAAAAATTAGATAAAGAATGCGCAATACATAATTGTCAGATTTTTTATTTTTTTTTTACCTTTACCCTGGTGTGATAATAGAAAAAAAAAATTTCTAAGTCTGAAACATGAAATATCGTTAAGATTTGAATATCTAAAATATAGAATAATTTTTTTCATTAATATTTCACAAAACTGAAGTGATAAGATTTTATATTATGTACAAAAACCAATACATGAAATCAAAATTTACACTTTTCTTGCCTTTATACAACAGAGATGAAATAATGTCTCTGTGTCTTTTCAACATACACCTATGTTGATTTTTTTCTTACTTTGTTTCAGCAAATTGTTGACAGGCTGAACGAAAAATATATTATTCATTCACCACTTTAAAGATATTTTTTTTATTCAGAGTGTGAGTCGGGCTTTACAATCTAACAGAATATTTCGTTGCATTCCACCAAACTAGCAAAATCTGTTTTCTGGACTCTAAGAAATAATTTTTTTAACTGAAAATTTTACAAAGAAGAAAACAGAAAATGTATTATGTGTATTTACTACCAAAATACTACCACAGATATTTTTATAAAGGGATAATTATTTTTTAAATCAAATAAAAGTTTAAAATGAAATAAAAAAGAAAATCAGATAATTCATATAAGATACATTATAAACAACCAAATGTGAATAAAAATTATAATGTATTGAAGAAGACTTGATTAATTAAATAGAACATAATTGAATAAGGTGGACGCATATATTAATTTACACAATTTTAATTAACACCGCAAGACAATTACTTACACATGACACAGCACAGACCTACATCTACAGTGGTTTAATCGCCGTAGAACAGAACTTAAAAACATAGATGTCACTAGCGACTGGAGAGTATATTTCCTGTGGTGCTGCCATCTAGTACTTACTTTCAAAAATAAAACACCACACAAATTAATGAAAAAAAATTTAATAATGATATATTAAATGCTTGAAGCGTTCAGGATCAAAGGAAAGTCTAAAGGGGGAAACATTAATCAAGGATATCTGTAATAGGATACTTTACTATAGAAATTTTGTCATTCACAGTTTTTACCTCGGCTTGTATCACTTGCGTAGATAATCGGCCGTAATAAACAACACCAACTCCAACACAGTTTTTACTTTTGTTATACTGAAGTTAATTCAATGCATGAATAAATTTATTTTATTAATTTATAAACTTTAAAAGTTGAGTAAATAACTGAATAGTATTTCAAATAAGTTTTAATAATTAAAGCTGCCTTTTAGGTAGATTTCGTAAGAAACACTACCTATTACATTCTCCCCTAAGTTGTAATTTTTGAAAAAAAATTGCAGATCTGGGCCGATCATGACTCCCAGAACCCAAAACCACCCCTCAGTTCAAAACTCTATCTATCTATCTATCTATGTCGCTTTTTTGGACACGATAACTGCAATAATTCTGCACAAATATCTTCCAAACTGATACATAAAATCAAGGGGCATAAAATCTCGGTCAAGTTCGTTAATGGGTAAAATCGAAGCAGGGGGATGGGGGGGGGGCTTTTCATGAAAAAAAGTAAAAAACCCATAATTTCTTAATTATGATACGTATCGAATCCGTTTAAAGTTATTATTACTTCTAGGAAAAATGCGAAGATATATGTATGACAGATTTTTGATATCATTAAAAATGGCCCCAAGGGGGAGGGGGGAAAAGGGGGGGGGTTAGCAGAAAAAAATTCATAACTTCGTCAATTCACAAGATATCAAATCCGCATAAATTTATTATAAATCCTCTTAATATTATCTAAAACTTTTATATTGACAAGTTTTTTATAGAACCAACCCTTATAGCAAAAAGTAAATAAATAATAATAATAATAATAAATCCCTGCCGCTAAGCTTGCAAACAAGTTAGGTTTCGAAGTGGGCCGTTCCAACTGCCGCATCATGGCAAAAAGGTAATTTCTTCCGCAATTCCCAACAAACAGGCTCCCCACGGTCTGCATCTTCGAAATCTACCTGTGCCTGTAGGCCGAGCCGTCAGAGATTTTTTTCATGAAAACTTAACTAGTTCAATGATGTGGTTTCTTTGCATAAACGGAAAGAGTGTTATATTTAATGCATATAAAATAATATTCACATTTTCTTTATTTACGTTTATGTAATGATAAAAAATAAAAAATCTTCTTAATGTCTGTAAAATAAATTTTCGCTAAAAACTCAATATTGGAAATATTAAATCAATTCTTTTATTAATATTGAAGGAACCTGAATGATAAGACTTTATTTTATATATAGAAATCGATGTATGTAGCCAAAATTTACATTTTTTTCTTTCCTTTATAAAATATAGATAAAATAAAGTCTCTGTTTCTTTTCAACATACACCTATGTTGAATTTTCCTTGTTTTGTTTGAGAAAATAGTTGAAAGATTGAACGAAAAATATATTATTCATTCACCATATTAAAAATTTATTTTTTATCCCTTGTGTGAATCGGGCTATATAATCTTATAGAATATTTTGTTGCTGTCCACCAAACCGGCAAAATCTAGTTTGTAAAGTCCAAGAAAATGTCTCTTACTGAATTTTTCACAAATAATACAGATAATATATTGAACATAGTTATTCTCAGGACGATATTAAAAGAAAAGAAATAATATAAAATAGTTAGGTCAAAAGAGAGTTGAACATTTTAATCGGATTTAGCATATAACAAATATTATAAAATGTTAAATTTGAGTACAAATTAATGAAAATATTTTGTTTCCATTAATTTAATGTTTATCAAAGTATAAAATAAAAGCATAAAAACTTCTTAATAACAAAGTAAAATAAGTTGTTAAATTGTTATTAAGAAGTTTTTATGCTTTTATTGTATCACACTAGTTTATTCAATATTTTAATGGTATCAAAGTATAATAAAAAAAGAAAAAGAAAAGTATATAAAATATCAAAAAGATTATTCCCTTTTATATATTTACAGATTAAATGTATTGTATTATAAAATAGTCAGATTTAAATATTCAAAATCAAGGATATTATCAATATTACTAGTTTAACATCACTTGTGAAATCTCCAAGGATTCTATTGTTATCTTAAGGATTAAATTACTTTAAAAATATATTTCTTATCAAAAAATTAAAGAAAGAAATCATATTAAACAAGAAAAAATGAAGTTAAATTCTGTTAAATGGTGAAAATTGCTTTTTTTTCTCTTTCTTTCTTTTTTTTTTTTTTTAATGGCACGAGATTTTAAAGAAACAAATGTTATCGTTTTCATTAAATTGAAATATAAGGAATGTTGTAGAACTGGCAAGTTGTTTCTTTAATTCATAAAACTGTTTATCTTATTAATTTACAAATTCCAAAGTTTGAGCTAGGAAATAATATCACAAGTGTTTGAATAATAAAACCTCCCCCTTTTTCTGAAAACTATTTAACTATGTGTTGGACGCCTGACAAAAATGAAAAGATTTTCATAGTTAATACGTATACATTAATGGTAAAGTTTTTTATGTATACTTTGGTATAGTGTAGGAAATAATACACTTTCTTAAAGTCTGAAACATATACAGGGTGTCCGAAAATTCCTTCACACATTTTAAAATTCAATAAAAGATCAAGCAATTGCCGTACGACAGTGCGGTTTGGATGAAACTGCTTCTTATGATCCGAAATTTTGTTTAAGCAAATAAAAAAATAGTTAAAAAAATTCTCATAGATGGCGCTGCTTCTGGAAAGTTACCGAATACTTAGAATGTCTTTATACATAACACTAACAAAAGACTCACAAAGCGTTTGCTCAGTTTTTGTCAAAAATATGGCAACCCACATTCCAGATGTTAACAATATTCGCCTTCATGAGTTTGATTAGACGAGTCAGACAAGTCAACAAACATTAGTTTGGCGATAATAGAAAGCTCGCCAAGATGCCTGGAGATTCATCTTTTTCAAAATCGTTTCGACCAATCAAATGTTTTTTTCCATATGTCGCTATTATCTTACATAGGCACCCTATTAATCTGGACGCGCTTTCTATTGTCACCAAACTAATGTTTGTTGAATTGTCTGACTCGTCTAATCGAACTCATGAAGGCAAGTATTGTTAACTTCTGGAATGTGCGTTGCCATAGTTTGACCAAAAACTGTGCATACTCATTGTGCATCTTCCTCCATTGTTATGTATAAAGGCATTCTACGTATTCGATAACTTTCCAGAAGCAGCGCCATCTATGAGAATTTTTTTAAACAATTATTTTATTTGCTTAAACAATTTTTCATATCATAAGAATAATTTTCGTCCAAACCGCGCTCTCGTGCGCCAATTGTTTGATCTTTTATTGAATTTTAAAATATGTCAAGGATTTTCGGAAAAATATACAATAATTAAATAATACAATTATAAAAAATTACAGATAAAACATAGGTGATAAATGTTATAAAATGCCAAATGTGAATAAAAGTAAAATAAAACATTTAGTGCTGGAAATGTTTATATATATATATATATATTTATGTTTAAAAATGAATAATCAGTTAATAATAATGAAAGAGATAAGTGTAAAAAGCATCTATCATTTTATCTCTTTTTGATGACCCTGTATTATCGTTAAAAACACACACTATCGTATCTAAAATATAAAATCAGTCCCTTCATTAATATTTCACAAAGCTAAAATGATAAGACCGTATTTTATATATAGAAATCGATGTGTGCAACCAAATTTTACACTTGTCTTCTCTTTAGAAGATATAGATAAAATAAAGTCCCTGTGTCTTTCCAGCATACACCTATGTTGAAATATTCTTGTTTTGTTTCAGCAAGTAGTTGAAAGACTGAATGGAAAATATATTATTCATTCACCACATTAAAAATTTCTTTTTATTCACGATGTGAATCTGTCTTTACAATCTTATGGAATATTTCATCACTGTCCACGAAACAGGTAAAATCTATTTTGTGCAGTCCAAGAATTTTCTTTTTACTCTAAATTGTAGAAAGAAAATAGAAAATGTATTGAGCATAATTATTCTCAGGAATATAGTAAAAGAAAGGAAATAATATAAAATATTTAGGTTAAAATAGAGTTTTAAGTGTAATTTTAACATTTTTATATAACGTTTTTAGAATATTCAGCAATTTTCAGTATTTATTAGCATTTTTTTCATTTTTTAGCCTATAATATATACTTGAATTAAAAAAAATTGTAGTGAAAAGTGTGTTTCTGCAGCAGATATAGCGCAATTTTACAGAATCGACAATTTTTTTCTCTCCTTTTTTAGCGGAAATCTAAAGAGAGTTTTCAAACTTATAATTTTTTACGTAAATTCATGAAACCATTTATCTTACGTATTTACAAATTCTAACAGTTCATTAGGGTAGTGCATATTATTAGGGTTAGCATTATTAAGATTCTCCATTTTTCCAGAAAAACTAACTAGCCCGATGTGATGGACTCTTTACAAAAACGAAAGAGTGTCATAAATAATGTGTTTAAAACAATATACACATTTTTTTGTTTGCTTACACTGTTAAAAAATTGCAGCAAACTGTCCAATCATTCGACCATTTTTATAGATAACGGTTACATAATCGTAATTTAACTCTAATCATAATGTGTGCAATAACATGGTCAGAATAGAGTTAAATTACGGTTATGTAATCGTTTTCTATAAAAACGGTCAAATGACTGGACAGTTTGCTGCAAATTTCTGACAGTGTAGTATACCGAGAGAGAAAAAAAAGCACGCTTTCTAAAAGTCTGAAACATTCAATAGTGTTAAAAATTTCGATATCTAAAATGTAAACTTAGTCCTTTATTAATATGTTAATAAACAAAAATGATAAGACTTTTTACACATATATATAGAAATCCATGTATGTAACCAAAATTTGCAACATTCTTCCCTTTATAAAATATAGATAAAATAAAGTCTTTGTTTCTACTCAGCAAAATTTGCCCAGTTTTGTTTCAGCTAGTAGTTGATAGAGTCAACGAAAAATATATTATTCATTTGACACATTAAAAATTTATCTTTTATTCAGCATGTGAATCGAGCTTTACAATTTATAGGACATTTCATTCTTGTCCACCAAACCACAAAATCTGTTTTCTGGACTGCAAGTAATTGTCTCTTACTGATAATTTTACGAAGGAAAAAACAGAAAATTTATTGAAACTATTTTATTCTAAGAAATGCAATTAAAGAAAAACAAAATGATAAAAATTTTAAATCAGAGGTGAGTTTTAACGAAAATTACAGATAAAACATATGTGGTATGTTATAAAATGCCAAATGTGAAAGAAAAAATTTAGTGCTGGATATGTTTCTGTATATATATATATATATTACGTTTAACAATGAATAATTAGTTAATAAAAATGAAAGAGATAAGTATAAAAAGTATCGATAATTTTATCTCTTTTTGATTCAAGAATTGATCAATTTTATTATAATATAAAAAGAAAACCAACAATATTTTCTAAATCATCTTCAGCAGTGAATTACGCCTGCAATCCTTGAATAACCAGTGGATTTTTATCCTGCTTTTCTAGGCGTATACCGACAGAGTAAAAAACGTCCCAAGCCGGGAATCGAACCCGGGTCCTCAGAATAGCGATCTGAGGCTCTACCACTGAACTAAAGGAACGATATCCTATCTCCGCATCTCTCACTTATATATGTCGGTCAGGCTGCAACCACAGCACAAGATGGAAATTTCATCATGAGCACGCAACTTTCTGCGGCAAACATGAGACGACAGACAAAGTCCAACAGAGTGAGAGATGACGAGTCGGGATGTTGTTCCTTGTAGCTCAGTGGTAGTGCCTCAGAGCGCTATTCTGAGGAGCCGGGTTCGATTTCCGACTTGGGACATTTTTCATTCTGTCGGTTTACGCTTAGAAAATCAGGATAAAAACTCACTGGTTATTCAAGGATTACAGGCGTAATTCACCGCTGAAAATGAATTAAAAATTAGCTATGTGTTGTCGTATGCTGGAATTTGTATGTCGCCTCATGTTTGTCGCAGAAATTTGCATGCTCATGATGACATTTCCATCTTGTGCTGCGGTTGCAGCCTGAACGACATATATAATAGTGAGAGATGCCGAGTTGGGATGTTGTTCCTTGTAGCTCAGGGGTAGAACCTCAGAGCGCTATTCAGAGGACCCGGGTTCGATTCCCGGCTTGGAACATTTTTCACTCTGTCGCTTTACGCTTCGAAAAGCAGAATAAAAATTCACTGGTGTATTATTCAGTATTTTCTATATTACTAATTTAACTTGATTTGTGAAATCTTGTACCAGTCTTTTCTCTAAAGGTTTGCATTATTTTATTAATGCTCTTTCCAAAATTAAAGAAAAAATTTCCACTAAACACATCAATAAAAAAATTGATTTTTGATGAATAGTTAAAATCGCTATTCTTCATTGGTACCGCGAAATTTTAAAGAATCGAACATTTCTTATTTTTAATACACTGAAATAAGAGGAAAGTTTCAAAATTTACAAGTTGTTATTCGTGGATTTTTTTTAATATTATTAATTTAAAAATTACAAAGTTGAGAGTTGAAATACAAATTAGAAAAGTTTAAATAAATAGAACTTTCCATTTTTCGAAAAAAGAAAATGCAAACTAGTTTAATGTTATATAATTGTTTACAGAAATAGTAAAATTATCATATGTGTCCGTATAAAATATAGCAGTCAGGTTTTTAAAGTTTACTTTGCGATACTGATAGAAAAAAAAACACACTGTCATAAAAACTGAATGTTATGAACTGTCGTTAAAAATTTAATTTCTAAAAAATAAAACCAGTCTTATTATAAATATTTCAGGAAACGAAAATAGCAAGATTCTTTTTTTACGTATAGAAATAAAGAAACAGATGTCGGAGACGCAACGGGATGTTTGTTTTTGTGCCATTTTGGTGAGAAAACCCTTTTGTCAGATGCGTGTTAAGCCTAGTCTGCGGAAACACTATATTAGTTTTGTTTTATTATGAAACACACACAGTTTTATTATAATACACACACAATTTTTATCATAAAGCACACACAATTTTGTTCATTAAACAAAAACACATTTATTTTATTATAAAACAGACACAACTGTATTATGAAACACGTACATTTACTTTATCATAACACAAACACAATTTTATTGTAAACACACATACACACAGTGTTTAAACTTTTATAAAACATACACATTGTCAAGAAAACAATTGACTCAGCTGTCAATATAATATACGAGAGTGCTATGGGTATCACAGTATCTGGTTTGCAGGACAAATTAGCCGGGTTGCGACACTTGTAATTTCCGCGACAAAAAAAAAAAAAAAAAAAAAAAAAATGCGTCTGCGACTTTTGTAGCGAAATCAGTGTATCTAACTGAAATTTACACTTTTCTTCCCTTTATTAAATATAGATCAAATGAAGTCTCTGTTTCTTTTCAATATACACGCATTTCGTATGTTGAATTTTCCTTGGTTTGTTTCAGAATAAACTTGAAAGACTGAACGAAAGATATATTATTCATTCACCACATTAAATATCTCCCTTCTTTTCATTATGGGGATCGAGCTTTAAAATCGTATAGAATATTTTATTATTGTCCACCAAACTTCAAAATCGGTTTTCTGCACTTAAAGAATCTTTTTCTGACAGAAAATTTTACAAAGAAGAAAAACTAAAAAGTATTAAGTACACTAAGGGAGATATTAAAAGAAAAGAAAAAATTGCCAAATCAAAGTAAAGTTGAAAAAAATAATTAATATTTATTCAAATTAGATGTATAATATATATTATAAAATCCAAATTTTAATACAAATAATAAAAAAAGGTAATAAAAATGTTTTGCGTTGATAAATTTAATGTTTAATTTTTATGTTTATCGAAGTATACAGAGTATAGTAAAGAGTATACAGAATATAATGTATCGAAGAGTATAGTAAAAGTATTGTCAATATTACTATTATTAATTTAACATAATTTGTGAAATCTACTTGGAATTTGTTGTTATCATAAAAGGGACGTAATTATTTTGTAAATATATTGCTTATTTTGAAAAATAAAGAAATAAAGGCAGTTAAATAATAAAATAAGAAATTGTTTTTTGATGAATAGTGATTTTTTTCCCTACAGATATCAAGAAATTTTAAAGACTAGAACATATCTTTTATTTTATGAAACTGGAATCAAGGAAATTTTCTCGAACTTACTATTTGCTGGTTTAAATGATATATTTATCTTATAATTTACAAATCCCAACTGTTGATTGATGGTAAAAATGTTTAATGAACAGTGGGAAAAGGTTGATTAATGGTGAAGTTGATTAATGGTAATTTTTTTATGAATGGTGAAAATTTCTATTTACGCTAGAAATATAAAGAAAAATAAAGAAAAAAAAATAAAGAATCGAATACAGATTCTTTTGATGAAACTGAAATAAAAGAAATATTGTCGAACTTAGTAGTTGTTGGTTTAAATCAGATATTTATCTTTTCATTTGCAAATTCCAAAAGTTGATTAAGGGTGACAAGGATTAATGATGAATTTTTTGATGAATGATTTAAGAACGTTGTTTAATTGTCAAGTTGATTAATTGTGAAGTTGATAATTGTTGAAGTTGATTAAGGGTGAAAAAAGTTGATTAATGGTGATTTTTTTGATGAATGGTGAAAATTTCTTTTTCTTCCACGGATGTCAAGAAATTTTAAAGAATTGAATTTACCTCTTTTATAATGAAATTGAAATAAACGGAATCTTGTCGAATTTAGTAGTTGTATTGATTTAATTCATATACTTATTTTATAATTTACAAATACCAAACGTTGATTAAAAAATTCATATTAGAAGTGTTTAAATAAATAAAGATTTTCATTTTTCCGAAACTATTAACTGGTTCAGCATGTTAGATTCTTAACAGGAACGGAAAGAAGGGACATAATTATTGCTTATAAAATAATACCAAGTATTTTAAGTTTAATTTATTACGTTGATAGCAGAAAAATAACCTTTCTTAAATTTTGATACACGCATTATAAACTGAACATCTAAAATATAAAATCAGTTTTTTCGTTAATACTTTGGGTAACTGAAATGATAAGACTTTATTTTATGTATAAAAATCAATGTATGTAACCAAAATTTACACATTTCTTCACTTTATAAAATATAGATAAAATAATGTCTCTGTTTCTTTTCACTATACACCTATGTTGAATTTTCCTTGTTTTGTTTCAGCAAGTAGTTGAAAGACTGAACGAAAAATGTATTATTCATTCACCACATTAAAAATTTCTCTTTTCTTTAGTGTGGGAATCGGGCTTTACAATTTTAGAGAATATTTTATTGCTGTCCACAAAACCAGCAAAATCTATTTTCTGGACTCTAAAATAATGTCTCTGGCTGAAAATTTTTACAAAGAAAGAAACAGAAAACATTTTCAGTATATTAAATAAAAGCATTTTTTTTTTAATCAAAGGAAAGTTTAGAATGAAAATTTCACATTTCTTTAGATAACACATATAAGGTATATTATAAAACGGAAAAAGTGAAAATAAGTTAATTGGAAAATTTTAGTATTGATGAATTAAATATTTCATTTATGTATATATGATAGAATAATGAATTAATAATAATTAAAAAGAAATGTATACAAAATATAAAGAAATGTACCTTCTTTTTGCCTGTTAACAGATAACTCGTATTTAAATAAAATACTAAAAAGTAAAGTATTGAAAATCAACAAATTGTCATTTTTTACTAATTTAACTTGAAATGTGAAATTTCTTAGAAATTTATTCTAGGAATTTTTAATTTTTTTTTTCTTCTTAGGAATTTAACACATGGGCTGATAAGTTCCCGGTTTAATAAAGAAAACGCTACTTTTTAACACAACTTTATAACTTGATAGCTTTATAACTTTATAACTTTAATAAATAACATAACTTTAATAATAAATAATAATAATTTAATAATAATAATAATAATTTAATAATAATAATAATAATAATAATAATAATTTAATAATAATAATTTAATAATAATAATAATAATAATAATTTAATAATAATAATTTAATAATAATAATAATAATAATAATAATTTAATAATAATTATTATATAATAAATAACATAATTTTATAACGAAAAAGCTCCAAACAATGCTCAGAATCATCGATTCGTTGTTGTTTTTGGTCAAAAGTCAACACGCGCGGCAGACACTTTGAAAACAGCTTTTTCATAGACAAATGTTCATTCAAAATAAAACCTACACGTTCCTAGGATATCTTCAGAGTTTGAGCTATCTCCTACAACTTCACTTTACGGTTCCCCAAAACGATTTTGTGGACTTTTTTATGTTTTCCGGAGTAACCCCCTCTTTTGCGTGGTGCATCACTGGTGTCCGTACGACCACATTTAAATTCAGAAAACAAGTCAATAATGGTTGATTTACATGGTGTAGTGTCCGGATAACGCTTATCAAGCCAAGCTTTTGTTTGAACGGTGTTTTTTCTCATCAAATAACAATTCTTGAAATTCTTGTTTATCCATTTTTTTGTTGATCAACAAAGTCGTTCAACTAAAACCACTGTAATGTTTTATCCACACGGCGAATCGTCATGACATTTTTTCTGCTACCTTTTAAAGGTTAGTATTTACTAAAAAAATCATCGGTTCGGCGATTGCAACGCCATCTGTGTGTCAGACCGGGAACTTATCAGCCGATGTGTTATTTTAGGAAGGTATTTTAAAAATGAAATTATCTTAAATTATTATCAAAATAAAAATAAAGTCTACTATCCAATAAAATAATTATTAAGAATTAATTAAAAATCTGATTTTTTATGAATTATGAAAATTGGTTTTATATATCGTGAAATTTTGCAAAATGGAATATTTTTCTTAAAATAATTAAATCAAACAAAAGTTTTCGAACTTATTATTTGTTTTTTTAATTCATGAATGTTTTTATCTTATTACTTTATAAATTCCAAAAGATGAGTAGGGAAATTTCTACTAGAAGTGTTTGAACAATAAATGCTCCCAATTTTTCTGAAAAATATACTAAGTCAAAATGTTGGTAATCATAACAGAAACAGAAAAATTGTCGTAATGCATACGTATAAAATAACAGTCCTGTATTTTTAAGTTTATTTCAGGGGTGGGTTTTTATGTCTAGGACTCGCACTATTCCAACATTTTTATACTAGAAATTTCAAATAATGATCTTTAATTTATTTCACAACGGAAATTTTGCCATTAAATAAGGTGATGATTTGTTTTCCGAAAATATGCTATTAAAATGCCGGAATCGAGTGAGACCTGTGCAAAACTCCGAGACGTAGTTTACTTCAACATACTGATAGAGAAAAAAAATTACACTTTCTTAATGTCTGAAGCATACACTTTCATTAAAATTTTAATATCTTAGATTTGAAATCAGTCCTAAGCATTAATATTTCAGAAACTAAATGATAAAACCACCAAAACTGTAAAATCAATTTTATGGACTATAAGATTTACTGGAAATTTTACTAAGAAAACAAATATACAGGCTGCGTCATACATTCGTTAAAACTTTAAAAATTCATTAGAAAGGAACAAATGATGCTAAATAATTGCGCTCTGCACGAATAGGATTAGATGGATATCGGATTTTTTTTAATAATAAAAAAGTTTTGGTTTAAAAAATTACCGATAGATGGCGCTGGTACGCATAATATGAAGCTGATGTCAAGGAGTGCCTTCTACTTCATGGACGATCCTGCAAACGATCCGTGTCTTTGACGTGTCTGATAAGCTTCAGTATCCAAGCACATGAAACGGGCCCGTTTCTCGTCTTGAGTACTGTTACAGTGCGATGATACTGTGCAGTGCGGAATTTTCGCAATGTACCGATTGTTAATTCCCATTCTTGTAAAAGAGCTTAACCAATAATGCTTGATCTGGTAACGATAGCATACTGCTGGCATCGAATGAAGAATCTTGTGCATCGAGGTATTTAACTGATAGCCTGATTTGCATAAATCTGCTTCATATTATGCATGCCAGTGCCATCTATCGGTAATTTTTTCAACAGAATTAAATAAACAAACTTGGGTTAGAAATTTATATTAGATGGTAAAACTTTATAGAATATTTTTACGATAGGGTGGAATTTGAGAATTTTTAATATATATATATATAGAGAGAGAGAGATGAAACCACTCATTTTATTTGTGGTATTTAGGCATTTGGGACTTGATAATTCTGTCTAAATTCCACAAATTTCATTTCATACACTCAATTTCATTCATTCAAATTTTAATTTAATTTCTTATTCTTTTAAATAAGTTTTTGGTATCTTAGTTTAAGTTGGTGTTATGGTAATGTTTCATGAATTGTTATATATATATATATATATAATATGTTTTTGAAATTCATAGATATTATAATTATATATATATATATGTATAAAACAATGTATGTAACCAAAATATACACTTTTCTTCCCTTTATAAAATATTAGATTACATAAAGTCTTTCTTTGTTTTCAAAGTACACCCATGGCAAAGTTTTCCTTCTTTTGTTTCAGCAAATAATTGAAAGACTGAACGAAAAATATATCATTCATTCACCACATTAAAAATTTCTTTTTTATTCAGTGTGTGAAACGGTATTTACAATCTTATAGAATATTTCGTTGCTGTCCACCAAATCGGTAAAATTTATTTTTTGGGCTCTGAGAATTTGTGTCTTTCTGAGATTTTTACAAAGAAGAAACAGAAAATGTACTGAATGCAATTATTCTCAGGAAGAAATTAAAAGAAAAGAAAAATGATCAAATTCCTAAATCAAATATAAGATTAAAAAGAAAAAAGTAACATTTCTCCCGATATATACATTATAAAATTCCCAAAGTGAATATAGATTAATGCAGAAAATTTATTATTGCTAATTTTAATTTTCAACTTTCATGTTTAACAAAGAATTATCATGAGTAACAATGAAAAAGGAAGATACGAACAAAATTTTCTTCTTTTGGTCTATAAACATATTAATTGCATTTAATATTTAAAATAAGAAAAAATATTGTTGAAAATCAACAATACTGCCTATATTGCTAGTTTAATTTAAATTTGAAAATCTCGTTAGAATTTATCGATATCTTAAGGATTGAATTATTTTACAAATATACTGCTTATTCAACGAATTAAAACAATAAAATTTATAAAGCAATGGAATAAGAAGTTAATTTTTGATGAATGATGAAAATGCTTTTCCGCCATAGATATTGCAAAATTTTGGTGAAACGAATATTTACGTTTTTCATTAAAATGAAATTAAAGGAAAGTTGTCAAGCAAACAAATTTTAGTTTAATTTCTAAATGTTTATTGAAAATATGCATATAAGAATTATTTGAATTTTTAAATCTGCCCATTTTTCTGAAAAAAAAAACAGAAAAAATCATAACTTTTTCAATCTGCTGTACTGTTAAAAGAAACAGAAACAATTTGATAATTACATTTTATAAAATAGTTACGTCTTTACATTTACTTTGGCATACTAATATAACAGAATAATTAAAGTTTATAAAATATAATATCAATAAAACTTCAATATCTCGAAGATACAACAGTTCTTTTAATAGTATTTCAGGAAATTGAATATAATAAGAATATATGTTTTTTTTATATAGCGAAATCAATGTATGTAACCAAAATTTGCACTTTGCTCCTGTTTATAAAATGTATATAAAATAAAGTCTGTTTCAATATATAAAATAAAGTTTTTTTTTAACATACATCTATGTTGAATTTTCCTTGTTTCGTTTCAGAAAGTAGTTCAAAGACTGAACAAAAAATATGTTAATTCACCATAATTCACCATATTAAAAATTTTCTTTTTTTGCAGTGTGTGATTCGGGCTTTACAATCTTATGGAATATGTCGTGGTTGTCCACCAAACCGGCAAAATCTATATTGTAGAGTCCAAGAATTTGCCCCTTACTGTGAATTTTACAAAGAAAACAGAAAATGTATTGAGTAGGGGAGACCGGTTCAAGATGACTATGTTAACAATTTTTGTTGTTTATTAATTGATTTTGATAGTAAAATTAATTTTACATGAGCTGATAGAGTATACCTTTGTAGTATTAAATACATTAAGATTTAATTTTTCAAATAAAAAAAAATAATGGATAATTTTATTTTTTCATAACATTAACAAATCGTCATCTTGCCCCAGTACTGGGGCAAGATAAGATGACTTTGGTTTTGGGGCAAGATGACAACACTGAAAAAGATTGAACATATTTTATCTTTTGAATATGTTACATGGTTTAAAAAATGATAACTGTGTTTTTACATCTTACAAAGTATCAAACTAAGCATAATGCAGCGTAACGTAATGTTGAAGTGTTTAGTTGTGCAGCTAACAATAGTCACAAATAAAAATGCCATTTTCATAATTGGAACATTCCTCATGCCACCACTCTTGGCATTTACAGCACTGGATCTATTCTTCTGTTGGCGGGTCACAATGCTGGAAGTTGGCCTTAAACGCTTTTTGAATTTTTTGGGAGGAGGGGGACCAGCGGGGGAGGGGGGAGGTCTTGACCCCGTCGAACGGTACTCTCCTCGTACCGATCGGACGCTTGGAAGTAGAATACGGACCCCGATAGGGTTTTTCTTTCTGGAGGCTATGGGGGGACTTAGCGGCTGGCAAAAATGTCTTCCTCTGGTCGCCCCCTTTTGAACGACACCTCCCCCGATCCCATGCACCCCTTAGCCCCAGAGGAGATAGAAGCGCAAGGTCGCGCGAACAAACACACAGACAAACAAGCGTTTACAGGATTTAAATATAATGGACAACATAGTTAGTTTAATAAATTCCGAAACACGGGGCCAGATGACGAGCTCGTCATCTTGCCCCGGACTGCCTGTTTAAAAATATTCGTTTTCATTGCCATGAAGGAAGGCGATTAATTGACATTTACTCATGGTAGTAAGTAGTATTTAAACTAAGTTACTCGTAAATATTAAAAAGAAACGATATATCTTACCTGTATCTGTAGCAGAGCTTATTTACACATGCATAAAGGTTATAACGTGGCAGCGGAAAACAATCAAAGCTTCACAACTGACACAAAAATAGCGATTTCAGCGTCTCTATAGTATTGTTTAACGAACGGCCGATAGGAGAGCCAGTAGTGTCCGGTTGATGCTGCCACCTAGCGGAAAACGGAAAAATTAAGACATTCGTCATCTTGCCCCACTCTTCATCTTGCCCCGGTCTCCCCTACATGTATTCCCAGGAAAATATTAAAAGAAGAAAAAGACGATAAACTTTTTAAATAAACGAGAGTTGAAAAAGAAAACTTATTCTTTCTTGAGATATAAGACACAATATCTATTTTATAATGCTAAATGTGAATACAAGTTAATACAAAATGCTTAGTGTTAATAAATTTAATATTTATTTATTTATCATAAGATATTGTTTTATATTGTTTATCAAAGAATAATCAATGAATAATATTGAAAAAGAAAAGTAATGAAATATCAAGAATTCTGATTCGGGCTTTACAATCTTATGGAATATGTCGTGGCTGTCCACCAAACCGGTAAAATTTATTTTGTGGACTCTAAGAATTTGCCCCTTACTGTAAATTTTACAAAGAAAACAAAAAATTCATTGAGTACATGCATTCTCAGGGAAGTATTAAAAGAAGAAAAAGAAGGATAAACTTTTTAAATAAAGGAAAGTTGAAAAATAAAATTGATTATTTCTTGAGGGAAGACATAATATGTATTTTATAATGCTAAATGTCAATACAAGTCAATAAAAAATGCTTAGTGTTGATAAATTTAATAATTATTTTTATGTTTATCAAAGCATAATCAATGAAGAATATTGAAAAAGAAAAGAAATATCAAGAATTATTATCCGGGCTTTACAATCTTATGGAATATGTCGTGGCTGTCCACCAAACCGGCAAAATCTATTTTGTGGGCTCTAAAAATTTGCACCTTACTGTAAATTTTTCAAAGAAAACAGAAAATGTGTTGAGTACATGCATTCTCAGGAAAATATTAAACGAAGATAAAGAAGATAAACTTTTTAAATAAAGGAGAGTTGAAAAATAAAACTTATTTTTTCTTGAGATATAACACATAATGTCTATTTTATTATGCTAAATGTCAATACAAGTTAATAAAAAATGCTTAGTGTTGATAAATTTAATATATATTTGTTTATCATTATATATTGTTTATCAAAGAATAATCAATGAATAATATTGAAAATGAAACGTTATGAAATATCAAGAATTATTATTCGGGCTGTATAATCTTATGGAATATGTCGTGGCTGTCCACCTAAACGGCAAAATCTATTTTGTGGTCTCCAAGAATTAGCACCTTACTGTAAATTTTACAAAGAAAACAGAAAATGTCAGCTAGTATTCCATAATTGCACGGTGAAAAATTAAATGATAGCGTTCCAAGTAATAACTTCATAGACTGTGCGATTATAGAATATTCTAATTTGTTTCGATAATATCTCGGATGGAGCCTAAACATGTCAACAGTCTAATACAACATATTTTCTTGCTTGTAATGTTTTTATTGTACGCTTTTTAACAATTAAAAGCAGTATAATGTTAATGAATTATATCTAATTTTGAATTAGAATGATTTGAAGATAACAATTTGCTTTTTTAACATGGTTTAAAGCATCTGTTCTTTTTTCATTTTGGTATGAAATATGAAAACTTGTCTCATATGAATACAAATAAAAAAGTAACAAATACATACATTTTTCTTTAAGTTGTACTTGAGTTGAAAATGCAATGTTGATATGTTCTACGTATTAACAAACTAATCATATGTTACATAAATTTTAATTGAAAATCTGCAAATATTGTCAACGGAATTTGAATGGATTTGTGAATTCAACTAGGAATTTATCGTTATCCTAAAAAAATGAGTTATTTTAATCAAATATTTTTAAAAAAGAAATATAAACATAAAAATATAATCCATAAAAAAAAAAAAAAAAAATCAGATTTGATTAATTGCATTTTAAAGCATCTGTTCTTTTTCCATTTTGGTATGAAATATGAAAATCTGTCGCATATGAATGCAAATAAAAAAGTAACAAAAATGCATACCCTTTTTTTTGTGTTGATATGTTCCACGTATTAACAAACTAATCATATGTTACATAAATTTTAATTGAAAATCTGCAAATATTATCAACATTTCTAATTTGAATTGAGTTGTGAAATCAAATAGGAATTTATCCTTATCCTAAAAAATTGATATATTTTATTAAAATATTCCTTTTAAAAAAGAAATATAAATATAAAAATTATAATCCATTAAACATTAAAAATAAAAAAAAACAATCAGTTTTGATGACCAGTGAAGATAGATCACAAGGTTTTCCCTACAATATCATCAAATTTCAAGAATCCAACATTTTAAAATTTTTTTATTAAACTAAAATGAAACGTAAGTTATCGAACTTACTCTATGTTACAAAATTTTTAATTGAATATCTGCAAATATTGTCAAGATTTCTAATTTGAATTGATTTGTAAAATCAACTAGAAATTTATCGCTATCCTAAAAAAATGAGTTATTTTATTCAAATATTCCTTTTAAAAAAGAAATAAAAATATAAAACATATAATGCATTAAACATTAAAATAAAAAAAAAATCCGTTTTGATGACCGGTGAAAATATATCACAAGTTTTTCCCTAGAATATCATCAAATTTCAAGAATCCAACATTTTTAATTTTTTCATCAAACTAAAATCAAACGTAAGTTACCGAACTTACTTGTTGTTAGCTTAATTCGTGAAAGTATATTTACTTTATTAATTTACAAATTCCAAGAGTTGAATAAGGAATAGCGTATTGGAAGAGTTTGAATAATTAAATTGACATGTTAATCCACCGAATTCCTTACGGCTGTTTGCTTTAATAGAATTATGCATAGAAAGTTTATTCTTTGTGATAGTTTTATTATTTTTATTGCTCGGAGAGATGAAGATTGTTTATTCAGATAAGAAGGGGATAATGTAAACTGTATAATTTTAACAATGTTAATTAATTATATTTAATTCTGAAGTAGAATGAGTTGAACGGAATAATACTTTTAACACATTATAAATCATCCGTTTAATTTTCACTGTAGTATCAAAAAGACATGTTATTTTGAAAGTATTAAGAAAGTCGTAAGTACATAAATTAAATTTTGAAATAGTTGTTTCGCTTTATAAACGTAATGGGGATATATTAATATATTCCTATATATTAATAAACTAATAATATGATACAGAAATTTAATTAAAAACCTACAATATTGTGAACATTACTAATTAATTGATTTGGGAAATCTCCTAGGAATTTATCGTTATCCTAAAAAGTGAATTATTTTATTCAAATATTCCTTTTAAAAATAAAATAAAAATGTAAAAAATATAATCCATTAAACATAAAAAAAATAGTTTTGATAACCGGTAAAGATATACCACAAGTTTTTCCCTACAATAACATCAAATTTCAAGAATCCAACATTTTTAATTTTTTCATCAAACTAAAATAAAACGTAAGTTATCGAACTTACTTGTTTTTAGCTTAATTCGTGAAAGTATATTTACCTTATTAATTTACAAATTCCAAGAGTTGAATAAGGAATAGCGTATTGGAAGAGTTTGAATAATTAAATTGACATGTTAATCCACCGAATGCCTTACGGCTGTTTGCTTTAATAGAGTTATGCATAGAAAGTTTATTCTTTGTGATAGTTTTATTATTTTTATTACTCGGAGAGATGAAGATTGTTTATTCAGATAAGAAGGGGATAATGTAAACTGTATAATTTTAACAATGTTAATTAATTATATTTAATTCTGGAGTAGAATGAGTTGAACGGAATAATATTTTTAACACATTATACATCATCTGTTGTACTTTCAATTTAGTATGAAAATACATGTTATTTTGAAAGTATTAAGAAAATCATAAGTACATAAATTAAATTGTGTTTCGCTTGAAAAATGTAATGTGGATATTACTACATATTAATATACTAATCATATGATACAGGAATTTAATTAAAAAAACTACAGTATTGTCAACATTACTAATTTGAATTGATTTGGGGAATTTTCTAGAAAAGTTTCGTTATCTTCCGAATTGACTTACTTAATAAAGATTTTCTTTATTCAGAAAAAGAAAGAAAGAAAGAAGCTTCATTAAACAGTAGAATATAAATCTATTTTTTAGGATTGTCTAGTCCAGATATATTAAAGGCTTTTTCCATACACATCATACAATTTTGTAGAGTCTGAAATTTCCCCTTTTTACTGAACCGAAATCAAAACTAAGTTATCCAACATACGTGTTGTTATTTTAATTCATAAAAAGAACTTACCTTATTAATTTGAAAATACCAGAAGTTAAATAAGGAAATGCGTGTTGAAAGTTTTTGAATAATTCAGTTGACATGTTAATTCAGTGAATTCTTTAATAGGATAATATATAAAATGTATATTATGAGAGTTTCGTTATATTTATTGCTTCAAGGGATGAAGGTTGTTTATTCAGATAAGAAGTGAATAATATAAACTGTATAATTTTATCAATTTTAATTAATTACCATCTAAATTTGAAGTAGAGTATCTTACATTAGTAAAATGAAATTATATCTTTTTTAGGATAGTCTAGAAATATTAAAGGTTGTTTCCATACACATCATAAAAATTGTAGAGTCGAATTTTTTATTTTATTTTATTTTATTTTATTTTTTACTGAACTGAAATCAAAAGTAAGTTATTAAACGAACTTGTTGTTAGTTTAATTCATAAAAGAATATATCTTACTAAACTCAAAAACCAGAAGTTGAGTAAGAAAATGAGTATTGAAAGTTTCTAAATTATTCAGTTGACATTTTAATCCAGCTAATGCCTAAAGGTTGTTTACATTAATAGAATAATGCATAAAATGTATATTTTTTATAAGAGTGTTTTTATATTTATTGCTTGAAGGGATGTAGATTGTTTATTCTGATAAGAAGCGGATAATACAAACTGTATAATTTTAACAAGTTTAATTAATTATATCTAATTTTGAAGTAGAATATCATATATAAAATAATCAAGCAGTAAAAGGTAAATCAATTTTATTGTGATAGTCTAGATACGTTAAAGGTTTTCTTCCATACACAGTATAAAATTTTGTCGAATTAAGAATTTCTATTTTTTACTGAACTGATATCAAAAGTAAGTTATCCAATTTACTTGGTGTTAGTTTAATTCATAAAATATAGATCTTATTAATTTACAGATACCAACAATTCAGTAAGGAAATGTGTGTTGAAAGTCTTTGAATAATTCGGTTGACATGTTGATACAGCGAATTCCTTAAGGTTGTTTGCATTAATAGAATAATGCATAAAAAGTCTATTTTTAATGAAAGTTTTATTATATTTATTGTTTGAAGGGATGCAGTTGTTTATGCAGATAGGAAGAGGATAATATAAACTGTATAATTTTAACAATGTTAATAAATGGTATTTAATTCTGAAGTAGAATGGGTTGAACGGAATAATATTTTTAACATATTATAAATCATCCGTTTTACTTTCACTTTAGTATGAAAAGACGTGTTATTTTGAAAGCATTAAGAAAATCATACGTACATAAATTAAATTTTGAAATCGGTTTTCGCTTGAAAAACGTAATGTGGATATTACTACATTTTAATAAACTAATCATATAATGCAAAAATTTAATTAAAAACTTAGAATATTGTCAACATTACTAATATGAATTGATTTGGGAAATCTCCTAGAAAATTTTCGTTATCTTGAGAATTGAGTTACATTATAAAGATTTTCTTTATTCAGAAAAAGAAAGAAAGGAAGAAAAAAACAAGCCTCATTAAACAGTAAAATAAAAATCTTTTTTTTTTTATAATAGTCCAGTCCAGATATAGGTTAAGTCAAAATGAATATAGCTATTGCAAACGGCTATAACTATTTAATGGAAAAGAATTTATCGATAAGATTAACACAGAATGTAGACGGAACTTCAAAATTTTGTATACATACGTCATAGATGTTCTATGTGACCTCCTTTGGTCACACGGACAACATCTAGGCGATAGTCCATTTCGCGCCATACATTCTGAAGCATTTGTTCAGTCACCGACGCAAGCGCATTACAAATGCGTACTTTGACACCCTGCGATTTTTTTTTCTATGGGGTTATGTGCCTCCCATGCCCAAAACAACTGAAGAACTCAAAGAACGCATTTGTAATGCACTTGCGTGGGTGACTGAACAAATCCTTCAGAATGTATGGCGTGAAACGGACTACCATCTAGATGTTGACTAAGGGAAGTCACATAGAACATCTATGACGTATCTATACAAAATTTTGAATTTTCGTCTACATTCTGTGTTAATCTTATCAATAAATTATTTTCCATTGAATAGTTATAGTCGTTTGTAATCGCTATATTCATTTTGACTTACCCTGTATATTAAAGGCGTTTTTCATGCATATTTTTTTAGAGTCCAAAATTTCCCTTTTTTATTGTACTGATATCAGAAGTAAGTTATCCAACATACTTGTTGTAAGTTTAATTCTGAAAAAGAAATTACCTTATTAATTTACAAATACCATAAATTGAGTAAGGAAATGGGTGTTGAAAGTCTTTGAATAAATTGGTTTACATGTTGATACAGCGAATTCCTTAAGGCTGTTTGCATTAATAGAATAATGCATAAAAAGTCGATTTTTAATGACGTATATAATTATAATAAGTTTTATTATAATTATTGCTTGAAGGGATGCATTTCTTTATGCAGATGCGAGGTGGATGATAAAACTGTTTATTTTTAAACAATTTTAATTAATTATATCTAATTTTGTAATCATATGAGTTGAACAAAAAAATAAAAGTTTTTATCGTTTTATAAAGCATCGGTTTTTTTTTTCTCTTTTGTGTCAAAATATATATTACTTCGAAAATATGAAAAAAATCGTAAGCACATAAATTAATTTTTTAAAAGTGGAAAACACAATTTTGATGTATAGCTTTTATATCAGTTATATGTAATTTAAGAAAAGTAAATGAAAATTAGTAATATTATCAACATTACTAATTTGAATAATTTTGTAAAATCGCATCGGAATTTGTATCATACATTGGGAAATTGATTTATTTTATACACAAATTCTTTATGCTGAAAAATGGAGAAACGAAGTTCTTTAACCCTGTGTCAAAAGGGTTGACCAAAATTCACCGCACCAGTTCATCAAAATTCACTGGTCAACAAAAATATATTTTTGGACAGCTACTTTGACAAATGTAGGTGTTATAGACTAATTTGTGTGCTGACTCGAAATCTGAACTTATTGCCATCCTTCTGTTTCAAAAGTGAAAACTGCTTACCATCATTACTTTGGTGTAAAAGTTGCAGATCAGGATAAATGGTGGGCACCACATATATTCTGTACTGTGTGCAATACAAGGGTAACACAATGGTTAGGAAGTAAAAGAAAAGAACATTGAGAAAAATGACACTTTAAAATCTGAGTAAATCGATGTTTTCATTTTTTGTTACGAAACTTTTTGTTTCAAATAGGACGACCCAATGCTTTCAATTCTGAAATACCTGAAATACTCAGAATATTGAAACATGGACATAATCAATAGGTCAGGTCATACTCAGCTTTGAAACATGGACATAATCAATAGGTCCGGTCATACTCAGCTTTGAAACATGGACATAATCAATAGGTCAGGTCATACTCAGCTTTGAAACATGGACATAATCAATAGGTCAGGTCATACTCAGCTTTGAAACATGGACATACTCAAAAATTATTAGAATCAGTTTATACTCGTTTTTGAAACATGGACATACTCAAATATGAGCACATGATGTTTTATTCTTGAGTATGTACATGTTTTCAGAAATGATTATATATATATGTTTCAAACTCGAGTAGTTTTGATTCGGAGCCATTTTGACTATACGATATACTCAGATTTGAGTATTTTTTGCTCAGTTTTGAAAATGTTGTTTATAGAGTTCAATTTATTTTTCTGTGCCCATGATATGGCGTGAACCGAAAAATCATCTTTCAAACTGTTATTTTTGTATGACAAAGATATAAGGATTTAAAAAAATAATAATAAATCTAAAATAACATATCCAGATTGTAAATCTGCTGTGAAACAAATAATATTGCTCAAGTTCCAGGTGAATAAAACACTCGCATAATGTCAAATTTAAACATTGGTAGTTTCTATAACTCGAAATCCTGACGTGATAGAGAAATTTTGAGTTCAGATTTGGATTCAGCCCACTCAAATTAGTATAGAACACCTGAATTTTCCCTACTAGCAAAAATGTTGTTGACCATTGTTATGCACCGACTATATTTTTAACTACCATTAGAGATAATTTACTATGACATTTATTTAATCTAACTGTTAATAAAAGTAGATTTTCAAAAAAATTTCGGTGATTTCCGAAAAATCACCTCTTTGACTGTTATTTTTGTATGACAAAGATACCCGGATTTTTAAAAGAAAAATCAATCTAAAATAACATATCCCGATTGTAAATCTGCTCTGAAATAAATAATATTGCTCAAGTTTCAGTTGTGTCAAACAGTCTCATAATGTCAAATTTAAACGTTTGGTAGTTTCTATAACTCGAGATCCTGGCGTGATAGAGAAATTTGGAGTCCATATTTGGAATCAGCACACTCAAATTACTCTATAACATCTATATTTTTCCCAGTAACAAAAATGTTACTGAGACGTGTTATGCACCGATAGTATTTTTAGCTACCATTAGCGATAATTTACTATGAAATCTAACTGTTAATAAAAGTAGATTTTACTATTCATTGAAAATACTTTGTATGATATCAGATTTAGAAAACACACAGAAACACTTAGAAGGTATATATATTTTTAAGCTGTTATTTTTTCAGTCATATACATTATTTTCTATTATTAAAAGTGTTATATAAAATATTTGCAACTAAAAACACAGTTACATTTACAAATAGGATCAGAATACATTTATTAACATTGTTTTTATAAGTATTGCAAGATTCCCATAAAAGAATTTCTGGTTAATTAATCTAATTATTCTTGTAAATATTTTACAAAGAAACTATAACTGCCGATTTATTAACCCTTTATAACATATCCTGAATTAATTTTCCAGCTACTTTTTAATTGTATTTTTGCATCATTGGATAAGTTTTGGTGCAGAATAAACATAGGGAAGAAGAAAATAATTTTTATAGTGTTTTAGTGGTTAATTATGTAACTGTAACCACCATAAATTTTTTACCCTTTGATATAAAATAAAATAGTAAATTTCAAATAGTAAACTTCAAATAAAATATAGGAAATGTTCACCTGTAGAGTATAGAAAACAATAGAAAATAATAGTACTAAATAACCGGTAATAAACCACTAAAATTACTCAAATGAAGAACAACATGCATGTCAATTCTATTGCAAAATGTATTTCGAATGTAGCGTGGCAAATGTAAAATCCCTACAATGCAAAGAAAGAGGATATGTGCTTGAATTTGCCATCTCCTGCCTGCTGTCAGAAATACACTCTTTGTGCCTTGTGAATACCGTTAGGAAAAACGGTCATATTACGAATATATAGGTGTTTTATTAAAGTGGTACTTATAAGTACTGTCAGGATAAAAAGGGTTAAATCAGTTTTAATGAAAAAACGTATGTAAATTTCCTGGTATTATTATAAAAATTTTCTAATATAACTTCAGACGTTAAGAAAGATAATTTTCGAGATGAAGCAACTTCTTGATTTACAATTTGATGCATAAAAGTTTAAACAATAAAATGAACATCTGATTTTCGATAAACGGCACAAAAATAAATTAAATGCTTTTCTCCACAGATATAACAAGCTTTTGAAGGATCGAAGCTTTCGTTTTTTACTGAACAAAAAACTAAAGGAAAGTGGTCGAACTTACTTGTTGTTAGTTTAATTCTTGAAAGTATTTATCTTATAAATTTATAAATCCCAACAGTTGAGTAATGAAATGCGTATTGGAAATATTTGAATAATTAAATTGAATTGTTAATCCATTGATTTCCTTACATCTGTTTTCCTTTAATATAATTATACATAGAAAGTTTATTCTTTGTCATAGTTTTGTTATATTTATAGCTCGGAGGGATGAAGATTGTTTATTGATATAAGAACTGGATAATGTAAACGGTGTAATTTTTAACAGTGTTCATTTAATTATGTCTAAGTTTGAATTAGAATGATTTGCACAACAAAAAAATGCTTTGAAGCATATTTTAAAGCATTTCCCCCATTTCTGTAGGCAGATCTTTACAAATTTGATATAATCTAGTAGCCAGCAAACAATTCTAATCGCCAGTAACAAATATTTACCACTCCCTCCTCCGCCGTCATAGATTTTCAAAAAGCCCAAAAGTTTTTATGAATTAATTGAGAGAAAATAATAACAAGCACAGTTTAGAATTATTTATTACATCGATACAAAGATAATATAAACTAAGTTTTGTAATAAAATTTATCAAAATTATATATTTTTGAAAAGAAAGAAGGAACGAAATAATGTAAAGGATGAATTAACCGGCATGTTCGGAAAATTCTGATTGCCGAATGTTTCAAATGTCCGGATAGGTGAGTTGTTGATGATAGTTGATATACAAAATCTATATCTGCTGAGGAGGCAGGCCATCGACGAAATAGTGAAGCTGGAAAACAAGTTATTGCCTACTTTTCTGTCGAAGTCTCAAATAATTCTGATTTTATTATTTTAAAATTTACATTTGATGAACTTATTTTTGTCAAATTAAAAATATATTTTGTTTGAATATAGTGTCTAAGTTTATTTTTTAATATTGGGGAGAGGGAGAGAAAAATTGTATTTGCGCTCATTTCAAGAAAGCTTAGGTCAATTTTTGTACAAAAAGAAAAAAAAAATCCGCCAATTTAAATAACTTGGTCGCCAGATAAAAAATATTTGGTCGCCAGTGGGGACCTGGCGACCGTATTTGTCAAGCCCTGTCTCTATGAATGGAAGTGTTAAAAGGAAAACCTTATTTAGAAGGCAATTAGAAACTCAAGAACATGCATTCATTTTTCTAACATGTGTTTGGCAGGAAAGTGCAATATTAATATGTGCTGTATATTAACAAATTAAATATATTGAGGAATGAATTAAATTGAATATATACAATGTTGGAAGTTACATTAATATTCAAATTTTATTAAAATTTATTGAAATATAGTAAAATTTTTTAACAATAAAAAGTATTAACTTTTGATGACCAGTGCAATTATAATACAACATTTCTTCAATAAATGCCATAAAATTTTGAAGAATTGAATACGTCTACTTTTCTGCAAAACTGAAATCAAAGAATAATTATCGAACTTACTTGTTGTTACTTTAATCCCTGAGAATGTTTATCTTATTAATTTACAAACTCCAAAAATTGAGTAAAGAATTGCTTATTGGAAGTATTTGAACAATTAAATTGACATGTTATAATCCATCGTATTCCTTGCGGCTGTTTGATTTAATAGAATTATTCATGCAAAAGTTTAGTCTTTGTCATAGTTTTGTTATATTTATTGTTCGAAGGGATGAAGGTTGTTTACTGAGATAATAATAGGATAACGTAAACGGTATAATTTTTGACAATGTTATTTAATTATATCTAATTTTGAATTAGAACGAGTAAAACGACAATAAAAGTAATGCTTCTTAACATAATTTTAAAGCATTTTCACCATTTTTGTATGAAAATATACCTTGCTAGCAAAACCGCGGTTTTGTTCGAGTAATTATTGAAATATGCCAAGGGGTATTCGTGAGCCTTTTTTCATCAGAGGAAATTATACTACTACGGATAATTTAAAAATTAGTAATTAAGCTACATTTTGAAAAAAAAAAAGAAAAAAAAAACATCACGTACTGTATTAGGCGAACATGAGACTTAAATGAATGAGAAGAACTAAAATTATTCCCAAATATATGGTAATTTAGAATATATTTTCAAAGTTTTTTGGTCATTTTATTTTTCAGTTGCAATTTTGAATTTTTATTAGAAATCTTTCTTAGCGAGCATTTACATCTTAAAAGTAACTACCATGCCAAATTCCAAGCTGCTAGTTACTCAACCTTCTATAACAACTATATCAGAGAAATCACAATTTTAGAACGTTTTTTGTTCGTGCACACTATAAAATTTCTAAACTTTTGAAAACTTTTCTGTGGATGAATAAGACTAAAATAAGAGCTATGTAAAATTTGATTGAAATCCATTAAATAATAAAAATAAATAAACTTTTGATGACCTTTGAAAATATAATATAAGCTTTTCTTCGACAAATATCATAAAATTTTGAAGAATCGAATATTTTCTCTTTTTTTGTGAAAATGAAATCAAAAGAGAATTATCGAAACTTAACTTATTGTTAGTTTAAGTCGTGAAATTATTTATCTTATTAATTTACAAATTCCTAAAATTGAGTAAAGTAAGATTGTTTGATTTAATAGAATTATTCGTAGAAAAGTTTATTCCTTGTCATAGTTTTGTTATACTCATAGCTCAAAGGGATGTAAATTGTTTATGGCTATAAGAACAGGATAATAGAAACGGTATAATTTTAAACAATATTATTTAATTATATATAATTAGGAATTACAATGTGCTGAACAACAGAAAAATTGCTTTTAAACATTATTTTATAGCATTTTTTCTCCAATTGACTGAAAATATACCTTAATTTAAAAGCAGTAAGAAACTCAAAAGCACATAAATTCTTTTTTTTTTATGTGTTTGTCTGGAAAATGCAATATTGACATGTACTACGTATTAACAAATTAAATAATGTGTTGAATGAAAATTAATTGAAAATCTACAACGTTTTTAGTATGACTAATATTCAACTTGGATGGATATTGATTGAAATTAATTGAAATATGCTAAACAATAAAAAACATGATCGATGCAAATATAAAATTTTCTTTGATAAATATCCGAACATTTAAAAAAATTGAATCTTTCTCTTTTTCTGTAAAACTGGAAAATTATCAAACTTAACTTGTCGTTAGTTTAATGCATGAAAGTATTTATCTTATTAATTTACAAATTTTAAAAATCGAGTAAAGAAATGGACATTTTAAAATGCATTTCCACATACTGACGTGCTTAAGGCTGTGTTAGCCAACTTGTAATTTTGATTTGTTGTTTTTTGTGTTTCTTCAATTTTTGTGTTTCTGTTAATTTTCAAATAATTTCATAATGTTATACATCTGATCTCAATTCTTGAAAATTCAAATTTCATACGTTGGATAATTATTTTGTATTGCATTTTTTAAGAGCTTCTTTTTTAGCGAGTATATTTGCAATATTTGTCTCATGTATTTAGTGTAATATATATATATATATGTGTGTGTGTGTGTATAATACAGTTTCATTTTCTGATCTAGATATTTGGCGAACCGGACAATAGGAGTTGCTATGATTATCATATTCCTCTATTTAAAATTGGTTAGATTAAAAAAAAAAATGAATAATTCAAACAATGTTGAATGAAATGCATTATTTTACAGTAGATCATATTATTACAATATCATATATTTAAAAGCTTTTACTGTAGGAGTACCTTTTAAAGATACATTAAAATTTTCCTGCGGCTTGTTTTTTTTAATACAATATTACTATTAGTGCTATTACTATACTTACTATTACTACTATTACTATTTAGTGATGTACAGTTTGTGATTTATGTATTACCACAAAATGTTTATTCATCTATGAAATAAATAAAAAAGATTTCAAATAATTATTGATTTAAATAAGGATTGATGAAGATTGACATTGCTTTGAAATAGAGACATTAAAAATTCAACATATTTTTATTTTATTTTCTAAACATAACTGAGCGAGCTACGGTAAAATGTACTTCCAAACGTATTTTCTTCAAATTAAACAATATTTGCTTTTAATTCTACCATCAAAAGCATTACTTTTGAAAAATCGAATATTTCTATTTTCTATTTAACTAGTCGATACCTATCGAGTTATTTTTTTTAAATATTTTAGTTCATAAGGGTTTTAATCTTATTAATTTGCAAATTTTCAACGTAGTAAGAAAAATCCATAATGGGAGAATTTGAATAATTAAATTGACATGTTAATATAGCGATTTCCTATCAAGGGTTGATGTTAATGCAATTATGCGTAGAAAATTTATTCTTTATGTTGGCTTTACTGCATTTATTGCTCGAAGGGATAAAAATTATTCAAATGAGGATATGGTAATGCAAATTACATAAATTTTAACAATGTTTATTAATAATCTCTATAAATACTAAAATTTACTCATTAGAATATCAAAGTAGAATGAATAGAAAAAATGCTTTTTAAAATATTTTTATTTTTATTTTATTTTTCATTTTTTAAAATGTTTTTTATTTATTTTGGTATGGAAGTACTTTTTTTTTCTTTTAATACATACCAACAATAATAAAAGAATAAAGTTAGATTTAATAAAATAGTATTTTTAGATTAAATATCTCTTTCTCTATATATAATAAATACGTTTGTCTGTAAATTGCGGAAGGTTGACAAAATAGTTTTCTTTTTTTGTGTCATCGAATGCTAAAGATACTAATTGATTTCACTTACTTTTAGTTTATTTCTTGAAAGTTTTTATCTTATTAATTAGATAATTTTGTATACCATATAAGGAAATATATTGCATCGAAATATAACAATTAAACAAACATTAGAAATTAGAAATAACTCTCAAATAGACAATGAAAATGTAAAAATCCAACGTGTTTCAAAAGACTTTATCTTTCTTCTTCGAGTAGAAGAGATCTGCAATCACTACGAGATAAGAGGCAAGACTAACAACAAATAGAAAAACGGGCAGAGAAATACTGGCCAGATCAAATAATCCAGTGAATAGGAAAATAGGAAATAAAGGTAAAGCAATCAATCAGAAATTGATTTGAAAAGAAATAATAATAATGAGAAAAAGATGTAATTGATGAGAAAATCACGAATCAAAGAAAGAGAAAGTGAATATAAATAAATTAACTAATAAGTAAAAATTAGTAATAAATAAAGATCAAAGCTAAATATAAATATAATTGCTATTTCGCTTGTGTCTTAAATAGAATTGAAGGCATCTTTGTTAATTTATAAATTCAAAATCCATGTTAAAAATAATGCGTATTATAGGATGCTATGATGTTCATCAGCACGTACACGGAACAAAATAATCGGACATAAAATTTTCGTACGTGAAGTTTGTTTCTTATAAAATTATCCTTAGTTGCTTATTTTATTATATTTACATAATACATATACAGATGGACAACAAAATAAAATGAGTACTTGTGAAAGGTTATGGCCCATTTCAAAGCTGAAATGAATACAGCCGCGCCACCTAGAATAGTAGTTTGCCACGTAGTGGTTACTGAGGGGAAGGTGTCAGTCTCTCATCAGCTGTCATTATGAATGCCTGCATAGATGCTACAATGTCAGACCTGACAGACCTCCAAAGAGGTATGATTGTTGGCTCGTGATTAGCTGGAGCCTCGGTGACTGATACAGCAAAACTTATTGAGTGTACAAGAAGCAAGGTATCAGCCATTATATTGACAGCGTACACAAAAGACGGTAAGATGACGTCTTCAAAGTAGAACAGTGGATAAAAGACAAATACGACTTATAGAGATAGATGGATTTCAAAACACAAGCATTCGTTGCTCGGAAATTTGCTCGGAAACACAAGCAAACCGCTATCCGAGATAACATTCAAAATTAGCAACCATCTCCAGGACTTCGTTTCAACCAAAAGTGTGGATTACCTATGTTTTCTGGCCACTAATGCGCATTAATATCCGTCTCTCTCTATTGTCCTTAGTCCACTGTTCTGCTTTTAAGATGACATCTTGTCGTCTTTCGTTTACGTTGTCATACTGATACGCCGATGCCGTGTAACTTGCACCTCCCAAATGTTTTGCTGTTTCCGTCACCAAGGCTCCAGATAAACACGCGTCAACAATCATACCTCTTTAGAAGTATGGTAAGTCTGACATTCTCTCAGTTCTGGCGTCTGTCATAAGTAAAATTACTACAGTCTGTGGCGGCGAATTTCGATTTTTATAGCTCATTTGATTCGTCTCATCAAGCTTAGTAATGTGTACCTCGCATATCGGCTATTGAGTTTTTATGATGACAGGGGACCGGTTCAAAGTTCAAAATTTCGTTCGGTGAAAAACAGATGCCTTCAAAGAAATAAGTGCGATTTAAGTTTACTAATTGTTTTTACAGTGCCATACATTGCCAATAACTATTATAAGGTTATATTATTTCTGTTATTATAAGAATTTTGCTCATAATTCGGGAAAAAGTATTGACAGGATGAACAAAACTAGACGAGGACATCATAACTTGCGAAAACATGCCTATCAAGTAGCATATGAATATTTTATCTGCAATTACAAATTCTTATAATAATAGCAGCAATAATATAACCTTATAGTAGTAATTGGTAATGTATGGCATTGTAAAAACAATTAGTAAACTTAAATCTCACTTAATTCTTTGAAGGCATCTGTTTTTCACTGAACGAAATTTTGAACTTTGACGCGGCCCCCTGTGATTATAAAAACTCAATAGCATATATGCGAGGAATAAAATTACTAAGCTGAATGAGACAAATCGAATGAGCTATAAAAATCGAAAATCGCCGCCACAGACTATAGTACCTTTACTTGTCAGAGAAAACGATGCATGCATGCAACACTTACTTTGAAACTTTGAAGGGATGATGCTTTGAGACCTATAGCTACAAGGCTGTTCGTCTCGAATGATCCATATACATTTTTTTTATTCACAAAAACACATACATGACTTCAACAATTACATAAATCTTGACGAGAAAGCACAAGGAAATTTATAACACCAAGAGTTACATCCGGAAGCTCCACAAAGTGCGTGCAATGGAGCTGGCGGGAGTCGAACACCGCCGGCTTTGCTTCCTACGCTCTGAAGTGATTAGCGGAATGGTGCCTTAACCACTCGGCAACGAAGGCCCCCTTGCAACACCTAAAAGCAGCTGTTGAGAGACTGATACCTTCCCTTTCACGACCACTAGATGGCATACTTCTCTTCCAAGTGGCGCTGCTGTACTGCAGGTACGAAATACGACATAATTTTTAACAAGCGTTCTTATTAATTTTTCTCCCATTTGTATATTTAAAAAAGTGTTGCAAAATAATACACATGACAGTTATATTTTAATTAGGCAAAAAGAAACATCTTTCAAAATTCATCATTATCTGCTCAAAAAAGAAAAACTTTCTGGTTTTTTTAACTTTAAGAAGATATGCTTTTAAAATAAAATTAGAAATTTGCCTCATAAAAACGGAGCATTTTTCTAAGAAAGAACACGAGTTTTTTTTTTCTCCATATAATATTTTTAAACATAAAAATGAGCTATTCGCTAAATTATACTAATAAGGCTAATAGAAGAGGTTCATTTAATTTTTCATAACATAATATTTATGTTAAGAAATAAGCAACGTTATTTTACAAGATTATCTTTTTCAAAGAAATATGATACATTTATTTAAGCATTCTTTAATTTAGAGTTTTTATATAGTTTAAAGTAAATTCATTATTTTTAATTGATATAATTTTATGTCGCTTTATTTATATTGCTATAGTAATGCAAATTAGTGAATATTTTATTCTTGATGTTTTACAGTTCTGAAGATATACGCCAGAATTTTTACACAGTCTGCGGCACTTTTACAATAAATGAAAGAATAAACGGACCAAAACATGTTATATGTAATTAAATAACTCCTATTTCTAAATTAATTGGGATTTTTAAAAGATAAAAGACTTTGTTAAATCGAAAACTAACTTAATTGTTGAAAATAAAATCTCTATTTTGTAATTATAATTCATTTTTGATACATTGTTTTCAGAAAAAAGCACTTTATTTGTGAAACATTGAAAAAATTTAGTTTTCTTTGGTTACATTGACACTTACCCAGACAACCACAATCGTCCTTCGGACGATCTATAATGATCCTGAAAATCCTGTAGTTGTCATATCCTATAAAACTATCCAGTGAATATCCAGAAGATAGTTGACAACGGACCGTCTGAATACATTGTCCACAAAGCAGCCGGCGAATGTCATAGAACGCACATCCGCAAATTGACTTTCTTCCTTGGCTTCCTTTCTCTGCACGCTACGCTAACGTATCAACCAACCTACCTACCAGACAAGTTTATTTTGTTTTTTGGTGAATGAAGAAACGTGATCGGCTTTTCGGAATCTGATTAATAAATAGTAATCTGATGTCAATAAAGGTAAGAATTATCTTTTTCATTTGTAATTCTATTCTTTATAACTTCCGTTTATATACTTATATTTTCTTGTGTAAAAGCGAAGTGTATATCAGACCTAATTATTCATGTAGGCTTAATGGTAAATGTTAATAGAGATGGTAGTGTAAACGCAACAGTAGTGATTTGTATTTAACAGTTTGATAAATTATTAAAGAAAATACAACCACTTTGAGTCCTTTCTGAGAATTTTCAAGTTTAGATTACATTTTCTGTGTGAAAATGAAGATTTACTTACAACTCCAGTTTTAACTCCCTTTTTTTTTTTTTTTTTTTTTAACTTCAAACACTTAAAAAACCAAAAATATGTTTTTCCCTCATTCTTTTTAACTTAAAACCCTTTAAAAGCAATTAAAAAATGTCCCCCCCCCCTCTTTTTTCTTTTACAATTAATTCCCATTACTTTAGAAATACTTATTTCTTTACATAGATTTTAATGCATATTGATATATATTAATTAAAGCAAATGTATATATTCAAATATATATATAATATATATGTATGTATTTGCTAAACATTTTAATAATATTTATTAAATCTTAACAAATTAATACATTTTTAACCACTTTAAAATTATTGTCACTTAAAAAGAAAAACATACTTCTAAACGTAACAGTTAATATGTTTTAACTTAGATGACAATGTCAGATTTTCTCACAGTTTTAGAAAAGCGTAGAGTGCTGGTAGTTGGAAAAGGGCACATTTTTGACTCTGAAGGGTATTTTTTAGATCCATATGAGCACTTTTTATATTTTTTAAATTCATTCTTTCAATTTTAAATGCACTTTTGATATTTAAATGTTACAACACTTCTATCGAATTGCAACAATATGTCAATTTTTACTATGCAAATAATTTTTTTTTACAAAACTGTAAAGGCTTAATTTTCTTGGTTGAAGGGCAAGAAGAGCACTAATTTTTTGATGAGGGGCAAGAAGGGGGATGTTTTTTAAACCAAAGGGCAGCCAGGGTGCAGCACCTTCCTGAAACTGCCTACAGGAAACTCTGCAATTTGAATATAAAATAGCTTGTGATCAAAAATAGTGAAATTACTGTAGCTGCTAATTATTTTCTTAGTTTTGTGTAACACGTTACTTTTTGAATAAAAGTGAATGGGGCGAATAGCACAATACAAAATTTAGTTGTTTGTTTGTAGCAAGCATCAACATTTCTTTGAACACAATTTCCAGAAACAAATGAAAGTCTTCTTTAACAATTGGGTGGTCACCCATGGTACTATTATTTAGGAAATTGATAACAAATTGGCAGTGGGAACTGCCATATATCTGTAAACAAATACCAGTTTTAGAGTTTAACAAAGCACTATATAACCATTGTATGTCAGAAATGTTCTTGTTTATGGGGTTATAATTTTGGAATGCAACTTTTGTGAAAAATGAACAAACATATTTTTAAATAAGCAATTTTTACTTTGAGAGAGTGCTAAAACAGAAGATGCTCTGATGATCACACTAAAAACATTATTATCCTTTAACTGTTTTTTATTTTCATAATTTTCAGGGTTAAAGTTTACTTGTATTTTACACAGAAATCGTAGAAAATTTTTGAACCATCACTCAGATTTTACAACATTGAGTCAAAAAGTGACTTGCAGATATATTATATATCCCACTTCTCTCTTTTTTTAAAAACTTCAAACACTTGAAAAACAGTTAAAAGATCACCCCCCCCCCGCCCCCTCCTTTCTTTCGCTTTCAAAACAATTTCTGAAAGTGAAAGTATCTTAATAAAAAAAACATGTAATCAAAATCGAAAAAGTATAAAGGAGTGTGCATAGAGATTGACCTCAGCTATCCAATGCGAAAAAAATCATTTATAAATATTGAAATGCGAACGAGATATCATAAATTATTTCCCCCATAGAATTAACATTAGTGAGTGGGTGTTTTGGCCTAAGTGAAGTAGCCTCTTAAAGCTAAATAAAGAAATTGGTATTAAAATTTACTAATTTTTTTTCCTACATTCACTATGAGTTTCTCTTATGCATGTGTGACTTTAAAACTGATGTTTGTGAAGTGTATGTTTTATCAAATTGATTTTTGTGAAGGGGCCATTTTATGAAATTGATTTTTGTGAAGGGCCCATTTTATCTAATAGATTTTTGTGAAGGGGTCCTAAATAACCCCAAATTTTCCCTGTATCGACTGCCGAGTTAAGCTATAAAAAATTTTATCTAAAGAATTATAGTTTATAAGTAAAATGCTTTAAAATGTAAAAGCTAATGACAGTTAAAACTAAAATTAGTAAAAGCCACTTTTTAAACATTTCAAGCTGACTTTTTTGTAATCCTGCTTTATATAATACACAACTAATTTGAAATTGATACTTTTAGCCTGAGCTGGTTTTTGAATTCGTACAAGTACATTATTATTAAATAATACTAGAGAATTGAACTCGGACTTCCCGGGTTACAGAACATCGCTGAAAACTGTTTTTTTTAATTTAAAATTCTAACAGATTTTTTATATTTAATATATATATATATACTAAAAATAAATGGCGCATCTAGTATTTGTCGAGAATTAACAATTTTCTGACAAATACTTTACGAGCTATTAATTTTTTCAGTAACTTCAAATCTCTCATTTTCTGAAATTAATCTCTGGCAACGATAAGCTAAAAAACCAGTCATCAGCAACACATAGTTTTTTATTAAAAAAGATTATGTATTAATTTATCTTTTTTTTTTTTCTAAATTCTGTTCTATAAAACTCAATCTATTTGAGATTACTTTCATAAAGAGAACTCTGTTACTTTCCTTAATTTCAGATATTTCAATTTCAAATCATAATTAAATCCTTGTGCTAATTAATAATTAAATAAAAATTGGAAACATTTCTATTGAAAACTTGGTTCTTAACCCGTCAGCACATGCGCCCCTTTCCATTACGTTACTACACGCGCAGGATAAATTTTACCCCAATGGGTTTTCTTGTGTCAATTTCCCCCCGGTTTGATTATAAGCAAAAATTTATATTTTGAAATAAACTGTAAATCAATAAAGAAAATAATTTAACTTAAAATAAGAGGTTTTTTCATATTTAAAGAAAAAAAAAACAAAATCTAGCACTAAGATTTTTTTCTGCATATCATTACATACAAAGTTTTTTCAATCCAAATTTAGCCATAAAAATACAAAAAAATATAAAACTGATATATAGAAACTGTATGTGCAAGAGTTGTTAACATTTAAAAGAAAAATTATATTATTATTTGCACACTATATTTTTTACATAAACATTTGCATTAACATTTTCTTATCATTATGGGTTACGTTATAACATGCGTGTGGGGTAAATTTCCTCCCACGTGACATTTTTATAACAAAAGAATGGAAAATCTCACAACCGGAGGTAAATTCTTTTTGGCCACATCTTGATCTCTTTCAGCTTGAAAGGTACTGTAAAGCTCAGAATGATCCCGAACGATTTACGCACATTTTTAAGTAATAGTTCTGAGCTGGGGTAGATTTTATCCCAGTGTGTGTGCTGACGGGTTAAAATGTTAATTTGACACATTTATTTACACATGCTTCATTTCAAAGTTATTTCTTTATTTTAGAGACTATGCAAGTAATTTTTGAAAAATCCAGCTGTAAATTGAGCTGAATGCTGGAAAAGAAGTCTGCAATGGACTCTTAAGCAGTGGTATGTTTAATTGATTTATTATTATTATTTCTTTTTCTTAAAAATAAAAGAATATGTGAGCATGTAGTTTTATAGCTTTTATTGAATTGTCATATTTTTGCATTTAAGCATATTTATGAATTGTTGTGCTTTGGAACATTTTTACTTATTTATTTATTTAAATGGGCAATTCCATTGTAACAGACTAATTGACATAGCGGAAAAAAAGGCTTTATCTCATTTGAAAAATAATAATTATGTAATTCAAAAAGGGCTACAATTAGCATGATGATATTTATTAGAAGATAAATTAATATAGTTATTATGAATAAATTATTTAATGTAAATAATTATGGTTAAAAAAATGTTAATGTAACAGACAAACATGAATTACCATGCTTTTCAGATACCTTGATGTTTATCGATATATTACTTATAAAATAATTTACAATTTATTATTATAAAAATGTATTTTCATTCAGAGGGCGTTCTGAAATATATATCTTTCTCAAAATTTGACTGTTGCCATAAGATAGTCATGAAAAATATGTAATCTTACCTGTAACAGACCAACATTTAACATGTAACAGACAAACAAATAAACATGTAAACAGAAGCAATTATAATGAATTTTATTGATTTTGACTATTCAAAATTTTATAAAATGCATTGCAAATATAAAAAATATAGGTATAATACTATCAGAAAAAATATATATTACCTATTTGATCTAAAATATAAAATTCTAGAAATGGTAAATTGGCTTGGAATTGCCCAAATGTTTATATTTCATGGCTTGTTTTTGAAAACTGATTTTTTTTTTTCGGTAATTTCTAAAATATTCAGTTAACATTGATAGATCACCCAAATTAATTTTTGTATTGGTACCCATACAAAAAAAAATTCAGCCCGGCCCGATACAAAAATTAAAAGTTCTACTAGCATACCTGTCAAAAGGCAATAAATATCTTTTTAGCAGTCATATAAGCATAGAAAATCTTCATTTTATCTTAAAGTACATTTAATTCAAACTATTTTTTTTTCAGAAGAAATAAACCATAATTTTATGTTAAAGTTTTTGGTATTTTTCGGTTAGCCGGGTGCCAGTGACATATGTACATATATAAATACATATGTATATACATATATATAATATGTATGTATATAATATGTATTTGCAGATATATGGTATATATATACATGTACATATATCAGTGGTAGAGGTCTGCAAGGGCCGAAATTTCCAGGCCTGGCCTGATACAAAAATCAAAAGTTCGGCCCGAGCAAAAAAAAATATTGGCCTGACCCGGCCCGATTTAAAAGTAAGTTCGTCCCGGTATAAAAGCTAAAAGTCCGGCCCAAGTTAATTTCCACAAAACATTGATTTTTACGATGATTTGGTTAAAAATTTGCCTTGTAGGAGTAGATCTAACCAAAAATTCCTATCTAAGCTCTTTTTTTTTTCATGTTTACAATCTTCATTTTTATAGAAGTGCCGCAGTCTGCAATATTTATTTTTTTAATAAATCTCTATTTGTTGTATGTATATGTTTAAGTTATCATTAATATTGTTAATCCATATTCCATGTATTGCAGTGTTAAAAATCAGAAAAATGCTATACATTAAAATCTTCTTCAAAGACGGAATTGCATAGGGGAAAAAAAAAATGAGTTATAGACAATTTGCCTTCTTAGCAGGTGTAAATATATTATATATTCTTTTCTTACGTATTAGTATATTCATTTTGCATGGATCAACACATTTTTCAGTTTAAGACAGGATTCCGTCATAAGCAGGTTCTTTTTCACACGTTTCACTATATTTTAATTTAGCCATATTTTAATAAGTGTACAAATCTACTTTTCTTTAAAAATAATAAATTTTAATGTTTAATTGTAGAATAATGGCAATTTAAAAATATTTGCATTTTTTTTCAAAGATTTTTGTGCCAGGTCTTATTTTACTGACCTTCGAACGGACCAGGCCAAGCCGAGACAATGATTTTTATAGGGTCAAAACCAGGACTGAAAATTTTGGGGTGTGAAGACTAGGAAGGATGAAACCAGTCCCGGCTCTGTACGGAAAAAATAATTTAAGACACGGCCTGATCCTTCAGGAAAAAAGAAAGGCCCGAACCCGGGCCATAAAGAGTAATCACTAGGCCCAAGCTCGGCCCAAAACGAGTGGAGACCAGGCCTAGCCCGAGTGCAGTGAAGGAAAATAGGCCCGAGCCCGGCCTGTGCAGATCTCTAATTAGTGGTGCCTGGCTAACCGAAAAGTACCAAGATTTTAAGTATATTGACATTTATTTTAAATGTAAACATTCTGCAGCACTTTTTGATTATTAATATTCAAGGCTGAAACTAAAGGCAGCGCAGAGGGGGCATGTGCCCCGGGCGCCAGAATGGAAGGCATGGGGGACGACAAATGACCATTTGGTTTGTTGCTTGATACAAAAAAAAGTATATGAAATTTGGGCAAAAATGTTTTGTAAGTTGGAAAATTCAAAAGAAAAACTGAGAATTCATGGGACACTAAAAAATAAAAGGTAGAAAATTCACATAATAAAATACTTATTAAAAACTTAATTTTTTTTTTGTTCCGAGTCACTATTATAATTTGGAATTTAGGTTCAGGAAAGTATCTAAACATATTAGTCTATAAATAGGAAGTGCAGTATAAATGACAGCTCCATGAAACTGTATGTAGATAACATACAAAGATGTTTTACAGTATTAGAATTCATTGTTATATTCTTACAGAAAATTCTGGTTTTTCAGTTCTTAAGACATTGTGACTTATAACACTAGGACTTTAAACATCTGTTCAATTGTAATGTAATACTATAACTACAGTAAAATCTTTCTGTAATAGAATCCTGTCTTAAATGAAAAAAATACACGGATCCAACAGTAACAATAGCATCAATTCTATTTGCTAAGACGAAAACTTGTATAAAACTGAATTTTGTCTTGTTCTTTTTGATTCTGTACTCACAGGTTTTATTGAATAAGTATTTGACAAAGCACAGAGTTCACTATTACGTATTTTATGATTACATATTTTTCAGTTTAAAATAAGTCAGCTATTAAAAACTTAGTAAAATTATCTTTGTAAATTTACTTTGCGAGAAAGGTAGGGTTAGTGGGGGTGCCAAAATCCCTGTTTGCCCCTGTGAAAAAAAAGCTAATTTCGGCCCTGAATATTTAAATTCTAGGTATCTCTAAACTGTGTTATATCAACACTATTGTCGTCAAGCGTAATAGTTAGTGCCAAATGGGAAAAAAAATTGAGCTGCAAGCAAACGGAAAAAATAATTAAAAGAAAAAGAATGAAAAGCAAAACCTGTTTTTACCTTATTATTAAAAAAAATAATTGATATCTCCATCGTCAATTGACGAAATTTGTTCAAGTTTTCAGCAAGTTCAATAATAGTAAATTAGGCTGTATAACAAACTTTTATTAAAAAATAATCAATTATTAGAAAATGAGAGCATCCCCACAAAAAAGCAACTGCAAAGAAAAAGGAGAGAACTATCTGTGGTTTTTGTTTTGTTTATTAAACTATTTGCAGTCGGAAGTCGCCGAACGTTATCAGAATAAGATCATCATCTTCTGATGGTATAGATTAAATACTGTATTTTTCTCTGTTTGATTATTGCTTCGGTGACGAAAAGGTGCTTTTAGCAGTAGTCAGGGGAGTTAACATAAAACTACATATTTTAAAAATGTTTTCATAATGGTTTATTACATAACATTTTTCAGTAATATTTTGCTTGTTTAAATTTTTTTGTCATTTGCATACCTTAAATCTAACATGTCTTTTGTCAAAAGAAATCTCCCTCCACCCTTTAAAAAAAAAAAAAAAAAAAAATTACAGGAACACCGCTCTAGTTATGCTACAGTAGTTTCGGCACAAAGTCTCTATATGATATCCTTATATATATATATATATATATATATATATATATATACATACATTTTTTTTCAGCACTTAAGTTAAATTATTTATATATTACTAACAGAGTTTCCCCCAGGTTTAAAAAGGGGCAGGGTGCTGCTGGTGAGAAAAGGGCACTTTTTGGATTTTTGAGGGCACTTTTCAGATTCTTAAAGACACTTTTTTTAATTGTTAGATGTATTCTTTTGATTTTTAAAACCACTTTTGATATTTCAAAGTCAAAACACTCTTTTTAAGACAACATTGAGTCAGTTTTTACTATGAAAGCAAATTTTTAAGGCAAAAAGGAGAAAGGGCACTTTTTTTACTAAGGGCAGGAAGGGTGCTAATTATTTTACTGGAGGGGGCAAGAAGGGTGCTAATTCTTTTTATGAGGGACAAGAGGGGTGCTATTTTGTTAACCAAAGGGCAGGCAGGGTGCAGCACCCTTCTGAAACTGTCTGGGGGAAACTCTGTTACTAATATTACAATAGTTCTTTATATTTAATTACTAGTTTAAATTTTTTTGTGTGTGGCATTTAAGTGAAAATATTTATACGTAAATTTGAGTTCCTTGGGTGCGGCACTATACATTTTTAAAAAAGAGATTTTTACAGGTGTGCCGCTTACGTGGATATACTTTTTTTGAAACAGATATTCATTGGTACGGCTGATATTCCCAATAATACGGTAGATATGTAAGTATATTAAGCCCTGACATTATTTTAATGGTTAAAAAAGCATTTTCTCACCATATTACATTTGCCGTGTGTTCAAATACTGCACACATTGTTATTTTCTTTTTGAATTTTTTACTCCATACAAAAATAAGTCTTATTTTAGAGCATTATAACTTATAAGTTTGATAAATCATAGCTTTTATAAAAATAAATCTTATGTTCTCATAACAAACACCAATTCAGCATAAGTGCAACAAGCATTTTAAAATGAAACACCAGGGGACGATCCAGGAAAAATTTGGGGCCTATTTAGGGTCCCTTCACAAAAATCTATTTAATGAAATCGGCGCCTTCACAAAATGCAATTTGATAAAATGGATCCCCTTCACAAAAATCAATTTGATAAAATGGGTCCCTTCACAAAAATCAATTTGATAAAATGGGCTCCTTCACAAAATGCTATTCCATAAAAACTTACTATTTATTATTTATTTATTATTTTGTGATTTTTAAAATATGTAATTTGTAAACAAGCAAGTTCACCAGAGAGGAAAACTTAAGCAAAAGGATTTTAAACGGTTTTTGTTTTTAAATGCTTGGTCTGAATTTGATTAACTGGATATCAACTTTCGCCACAAAATGTTATTTTTCACAAAAATATAATAAATTTCACAAAAATAACCTTTACTTTTCACAAAATGGGCCCCAAGAAAAAAAAACCTGCATCGACCCCTGAACACACAAGTTGTAGTTTGTTAATCTGTAAAGTATAGGATTGCTATACTAAATCTGGTGCAGCGGAACGGCAAATACCGTTTAGTGTCAAACCAATATTGATGACTAAAATTGTGCTTCTACAGAAACTTCTCCATCGAGTGTTTCCTTCACTAACGCAACCCGGTATCCGGACCCGAACACAGCGAAGTATAGAAAGATGTACGCTAGGTATAACTAGAAGAGACAGAAAGAGAATAACCTGGATGAGAAGTTAGATGAAAGTTTTTGACGTCATTGAAAGAATTAAACGTCTAAAATGGAAAATGGGCGGGGCACATTGCAAAAAGATAAGACAGTAGATGGAGCACAAACACCCTACAGTAGTATCCCAGTGATGTAAAACGACCAAGAAGATGACCTCAAGTAAGATGGGGTGTCGAAATCAGATAAGTGGTCAGTGTTAATTGGATGACTAAAACACTAGACAGGAAACAATGGAAAAATCTGGGTGAGAATCCAGCAGTGGATTGAAAACAGTTGTTGATGATGATGATATCTAATCTTTATTTAGCATACTTACGCCTTACACATTACTAAATACATACTTGATCTTTACTTTTTATATTTTAATCAAGTTTTACATTTTCTTAATATTTAGTACTTTATTGTTTTACTTAATAATTTACTTTATTATAGACATATTCATTGTAATTTCAAATGCATTATTACATTCGTATTACTGCTTAAAAAATGTAAATAAACCAGAAATCTGCAAATAATTCAAAAATTTGCACAATTTCAGTGTTATGATGGACTCATGTGGATTTGGAGAGTCTACTGTAGTACATTTTGCTTGTAATTACCATCATTTTTAATTATTAAAAATATGACATTACCATCAGTTATAAATATTAAGATTTTTTTTTTTATTCGACACAAAACAAGGCGGGTGCTTTCATGCTGTATGACGTTTTTCGACATAAAATAAGATGTGCTTTTACTTTTTCATAGTTGTTCAAATATCCCATAAGGCTTAAATAGTAAAGTTCCTAAAAATAACTTAATAAATTTTACTGTAAGATCTTTTGAAGAAACAAACGGTAAGAAATTATTGTATATCTTGTGTATATATGCTGATTTATTCATTTTGAATGAATGTGATGCACTTATAAAGTTAGGTAGAAATGTATATTTTTTCTTTTCTTCTTTACAGACGTATGCCGAGCAGAAATTTCTGTGACAACAACAAGGTGGAAGAAACCAGATTGTTGCAAAGAAAAAAAAATTATGTTTTGTGATGTGGAAAGTTGTAAATAAATATTTGTTTTGTATTTTATTGTGGAAAGTTATAAATAAATATTTGTTTTGTATTTTATCGTGAAAGTTGTAAATAAATATTTGTTTTGTTTTTAATGTGAATTTTTTTATTGTGCAATTTGTAACATTATAGAATTTTTTAAAAATAATAAGATTATTCAACAGCGGTTATCATTTTCCCCATACTATCTTTCATGACATTGTGAAATATATTTTTATTTTTATTCCTTTACTGATTTCCAATTAAATTGGGAGTAAAATTTTAAAATTTTCAGGTATTCACTTCTGATGACTTTTGCATAAAGATTTAATTTTTGTATGTCATATAATTTAAGTTTATTATTTTATATTGAGCACTTAGTGTAATATGTGCAATTATTTAAAATACAGAAGTTGTTTATTCATTAAAGTTAGAACAATGAAAGCAAACAATATCTTAATATTGCTCAAATTTGTGTTAATACTTTGTGACATATATCAAATGCACTTTCTGGGACATTAGCATTTACATAATCATGGTACTGTCTCATTTTGTTAAAGTAAGGTAATGTCTTTAAGTACAAAGATAAGTAAAACAAATTGAATCTGAAGCTGTATAGCCAAATTATCACAGCAGTAAATGTGTGCTTCGGTCACTAAATATGAAAGGGCATACTTTTCTGTCCTTTATTTGTTTTGAATGCAAAAGTATTAACAGATGACTTATGCAGTAGCTTTATTTTAGAAAAACAATGTAAAACCATCATCAGAGGGACAAAACGATACTTTTAAATTTCATGTGGCACCTTATCAGAGGACAATCAAATGCATAACATTTGTTGTATATACCGGGTGTTCCTAAAGTGGATCAGGTATTTACATGCTTTTTTTAGTAAGTAAAACAAATAATTGCAAAGTAAAAAAAAATTGTTATTTAAAAAAAACTTAAGGCTGTATTCAAATCCAAACTGCTTATTTTTGCTCGAAAATGCATCCAATTGGCAGGTTCTCTTATTCAGAAACTTTATAATGTCCGTGTTGTCTCGAGTTTTTGATAAAGGCAGAATATATTTTTAAAAATGCTGTCAAAGTGGACATTTTGAACCGAATTTCCTGAAGCGATAGCGCTGGAAAAAAAAAAAAAAAAGTACTTAGAAAATATTTGTTTGTAAATCAATTTCTAATTAATTGAACGAAAAATAAAAACGTAGGTCCCTTATAAATCTCTTCATAAATCACGCCGCCAAGTTTCATGTTTTTACTTTTAAAAATGAGTTTGAAAATGTGTCATAAAATTTTGAGTTGTTGAGCATGGAAAAATATTTTTTTTGAATACTGCCTTAAGTTTTTATATGACTTCTTACGACAAGAATGATAAGTTCCACTTCAGACATAGCACTTAAAAAAAGGTCATGAAAATTTTTTAAATTGCATCATTTTATATAATATTTGCTCAAATTAAGAATAAAATATGTAAAAAATAATTATATACAAGTAAGGAATTTTACAAAATTTCTTAAATTTTCTTGAATTTTATCGAGAATATAAGATATCTTCTGCCTTCAATTTGCATTTTTAAAATTCATATATACCTCAATATATTGTTACTGAAAACATTTTTTATTAAATAAATTATATAGTGTATGAGATCTTTGTTAGATTGGATATTTTTTTTAAAAGAAAGATTATTCAATAACCTTTCTTAAAAAATAAAAACTTTTATTCCCTCTAATAAATCTAATAAATGAAGATATTTTTAAACTATAAAATTTATTAAATAAATGTTTTCAGTAACAATAGATCTATGCATTGTCATATGTTTATGTACATATGAATTTCAAAAATGCAAATTGAAGGCAGTAATATCGTGAAAACCATCCACAGGATGCTGACAGGTGTGACATTTTGACACCCAGAGGATGCCCTATAACCATCCATAAGGTGTTGTGTAATGACATCCATAGGATATTGACAGGTGTGATATTTCGACACCCAGGGGATATCCTATAACTGTCTACAGGATGATTTCATCCATCCGCAGGATATCAGCTTATCCTAAATATGACATTATGTGGATGCTTTTAGGATATCAATAGGACCATCCAGAGGATGTAATGCAAGTGTCCTATAACCGTCCAAAATGTGTCATGAGATGACATCCATAGGACGTTGAAAGGTGTGACATTTCGAAACTTAGGGGATGTCCTGTAACTGTTGAGAGGACCATTTCATCGGTCCACAGGATATCAGCTTGTCCTAAATATGACATCTTTTGGATGTTTTTAGGATGTGTTTGTGTTGTCTGGGTATGTGTAAAAATTGAAAGCATTACGAAATTAATATGGTGCAACAAACCGTTTTATTACTAATTTACATTTTCTTTCAAATATAATCACGCATAATCTATTACTACACATGTCACCAAAAAGGAAAAATTATCATATGGCCAACCTGTGTCAGCGATATTTTTGATAGATTATGCATAATTATACAGGGTGTTTAAAAAGTCCTTGAAGCATTTTAAAATTCAATAAAAGATCAAGCAATTGGCGTACGAGAGTGCAGTTTAGACGAAAATGCTTCTTAGGATCTGACATTTTGTTTAAGCAAATAAAAAAATTTGTTTCAAAAATGTCTCATAGATGGCGCTGCTTCTGGAAAGTTATCGAATAGCTAGAAGCCTTTATACATAATAATGGAGAAACACGCACAATGCATATGCACAGTTTTTCTTCAAACTATAGTAACTCACATAAATATTTATCTATATTCAATATTCAATATATCAGGAAATCAGTTGTTAAAAAAATATCCAAAGAATAAGAACCATTAAAATTTATCTTTAAATTGGATATCGTTAAATTGGTGCTATACTATCAATTTCTTCCATTTTAATGAATTTATTATGAAATGTTAACAAATTTGTATGACAATCTTTCCAAAATTTACGCATAAAAATAAATTTATACGTGTGTGAAAGAAAAAACAGTTAAAAAACAAGTTAACTCTGTGAATTTTCCTCTTTTATATTATAAATCCGATGCCCATACCTTTTCAGGGAATTTACAAAAAATATCTAAAAATAATGAAATATCGAAATAGGCATGGAACAGCGTACATTCATTATTCAAGAATATTTGAAGCCAGGCTTTATAGAGTGGAACAATATAATAGGAAGCCCATTGAATCTTGCTCAATTTAAATTCCATTGCAAGAGAAATATATTTATTTCGCTTATTTATTTATTGATATGTCTTATTTATGTGTATGTATTTGAAAGATTTTTTTTCTTTGAAGAAGATAGTTGATCCTATATAACAGATGCACGTCGTACAATGGCATACCATCATAAATAAATCCGATTTCAGAATAATGGGATTGCAAGACCATTACTGAATTTCAACTTTGGAAGTAAATTACCTTAAGATTTGGATTATTTGAAGTATATTATTTACTACATATACTTGCGATTACGTTTGTACTGCATGAGTAACATACTTTAGAAGCCGTTTGTAGTTTTCTTTTTTAATTTAATGATTATATGTATTAAATTATTATATTCTTTTTATTATTAATTTAATTATTTATTCTATATTATATGAAAACTCGTCAAGTTCGATGGGCGAAAATACATTTTAAAATAAAAACAAATATCTTTTTAATTGCATTTTTTTGAAAAAATACATTGAAAATATTAAATGAATAGACTGAAAATATAGCAGGGAAGATTGCAAATTTATTTAAAATCCATAGATTTGTTTAAAAAATATACAATTATTTTTATAAAAGTTTCTGAAGTCAAATTAAAAAAAAAAAAATTGGACATTTCTCTAGCTAAATAAATTTTGAATCAATATTTATGTTTGGCTACAAATGGTACGCAGTTATGAAAAAACATCAAAATTGCTATTTATGATTAAATATAAAAGCTTTAAAATCAACAAAATTATCATAATTACGATTATTTCATTCTCATTTGATTATTTCTATGCAAAAAAAACAATATTTTTCAAAGAAATGTTGATAACAAAGCATTAAGAAAAAAATAATCTAAATCGCAAAAAAGAAATAATAATAAATAAATAGAAAATATAAAAAGGAAATCAAGCTATAGGGCAGACTTGTCCAATCATTCAGAGCAGGGAATCATTCCAGTTTGCAGCAACCATTAAAAGGCGCCATTCATGTATTAGAAAAAAATGGCAATAATTTCTTTGTATATTAGTGAATGTGGTACAAACACTTTTATACGACATACAACTCAAAAAATTTCGCAGGGAAGTGAGCCATAATCCTTAATACCTTATATAATAAAGAAGCAGGTAAACATGAAGAATATTAAAATAAAGCATCCTTTAAAATGGGTTGTTATTTTTTTTAAGTTAGTAACAGGAAACATTCAAAGGATGCCATAGCGCACGGGGGTTCTGTAACCCTGCTATAAGGCACCTCATATGACGCTTATCCCTTTTGGCATTATGGAGCTGCTTGAACAACGCTGATATAAGGCATTAAATGTTCATTACTTTCATTTTTGTTGTTGATGAACGGGTTGCAAGAATTTAACGGGCATTCTTTAATTTTAACGTGTTTATCGTCTATTTCTATTGCCGCGATTTCTATTTTGCCGCGATATTCTAATGGGTTGTTCGGAAAGTTCCTTCCATTTGGGAAAACTAATTTGTACCGGAAAATTCTGTCCGTCAATTATTAGAGATTGGATATCGAAATTAATGTCTAATAATTAAATGATAGAATTTTCTGGTACGAACCAACTTTCTCAAACGGAAAGAACTTTCCGAACAACCCAATTTTTCATAATGGACAGAGGAAAGTATTTTCAACTAGGTAAATTATATCAAATAGTTGGAGTATCATAGTTGAGATTTTTTCCAACAGAGTGAAAAAATGCCAGGACTCGCACCTGGGTACTTTGGGGCAAGCCAAAGTACCCAGGTTCAAGTCCTGGTTCAAGCATTTTTTCACTCTGTTGGGAAAACATCTCAACTATGATACTCCAACCATTCGACAGAATCCAATTGTTTACTTAGATATCATCTTTAATCTTATTAAGCGGTAAAGATTGCTAAAAGTATTTTGGAAGTGTTGGAAAGTGTTACATAATCTATGCTGAACGCATGATTTTTCGTTCTTGTTGTTGTTGCTGTTGGTTATATGTAGAAATCACTTTGATGGAAACCTTGAAAGAATATCGATTAGAATATTTAATATTTTGTAACACATAACCTTCCAGTATTTTTAAAAACTAAATAAGTAAAAGTAGTGCTTGTAAAAGAATTTTCTTGTTATGACAGGGAAAACTGTTTGCTTGTAGATGATTAATTTTGATAACTGTCGAAATTTTAATAACCTCCTGATCCTTGAAGTACAACTTTCTCATAAAAAATTTTCATGGAAAACGGCCCGATAAAATATCAGCCGCTAAACTTAAACTAAATTATTTAGATTAAATTTAATGGAATAAAGTGGATAATTAAGTTAAACATTGGCGGAGAAAGTGGTCCGAAATTGATAACGGCTAAAATGCACCCATTAACGAATTAATGATTTTAGCTGAAAATTATTGGATATGAGAGGCTAACTTAAAAGTTTCTAGCGAAATTCCATGTAACATTTTCCTAAAAGCTGAAATTTAAAAATATATATCTTATGACATTAAATAGAAATGATGGAACAGAAGTGTTAACATCTGAGAAACAGTATATACAGAAATCCTTTTCTGTTTAATGAAACACAGAATGCGGCTCGTTTTTAACACTGTGCAACATAGTTGAAAAGTGTTTATGAATTCGGTTTGTGCTTTTGTCTATATCTAAAAAAGTGGATTTAACTTTGTGCCGTTATATTAAAAATAAATGAACAACGTGAAATAGCACAAATAAAAATATATAAAATGGCAAACAGCTGTTTCGGAGCCCCTAAAGCTCCATCATCAGGGCCAATTCAAAAGATTTAAATCGATTTAAAAGTTTAAGCTATGCAAACATGTTTGCGTCTCTCGCACGTGCCAAGATTGAATGGCGGCGACCTTTCCAATCGCCTTTCAACGCACCATTCAATCTTGGCGCGTGCGAGAGACGCAAGCATGTTTGCATGGCTTAAACTTTTAAGTCAGTTTTAATCTTTTGAATTGGCACTGATGATGGGGCTTTAGGGTCTCCGAAACAGCTGTTTGCCATTTTATATATTTTTATTTGTGCTATTTCACGTTGTCTATTTTTTTCTGTTTATATGTCTGCCGTCTGACTGTCTGTCTGTTCTGTAATTCTAGTAAATATACTGGGATTTTCATGCATTTGTTATATTATATTGAAGTTTATTATGACATGTTCGGTACTGAAAATGAAGTGTGTAGTAGTTATAGTTCTTTCACAGGGACACTCAAAAATATTCATTACATTACCGTATTTGGGAAAAAATTATTTGCGGTGTATTTTAATGACGTTGATGATTGTAATGACTATTTCAAACATATTGAAATTGATATACCTCACTGTGGTACACTACGAGATGCTTACGGTATAATATGATGTGCATAGCATTTATCGTTCATTTACAAGGACACGCAAAATTATTAGGTTACATTATTGTCTAAGAATAATAATTGCTGGAAGTGCGTTTTAAGAGCCTACACTAGACACGCGAAGAAACGCTCACGCTAATGTTAAGTCTATGGGAAGGTTATCCCGCGATTTCTCGCTCGCATTTTAATATTTTTAAATGATTTTTTTTGCATAGGATAGCTGACGTCGATATCTATCGTTGTTAGTTTTTACTTTTTTGATTTTGGCTCGAGTTTTTTTATATAAGGGTACTTTCATTTTCAGAACCGGTTCCAACAGGTTCCAAAATTTAAAATGTCCGCTTATAAAAAAAGTTTAACCAAAATCAAAAAAGTAAAAACTAACAACGTTGAAGATCGACCTCAGCTATACTACGCAAAAAAATCATTTAAAAATATTAAAATGCGAGCGAGAAATCGCGGGATAACCTTCCCATAGACTTAACATTAGCGTGAGCGTTTCTTCGAGTGACTAGTGTAGGCTCTTAAGTTGTAGTACGCGTTTTTAAATTAAACATTTTTTTTTGCCTATTACTTGATGTGCATAAATTGTATAGATGATATACATGGCAATACAAATGATCTCGAGTACTTTTTCGTTTATTAAAAATTCGTTTATTTTCGTTTATTTAATTATAAAGTGGCTAATTAAGTTAAACACTGGAGGAGAAAGTGGTCCGAAATTGATACGGCTAGAATGTACACATTAACGAATTAATGATTTTAGTTTAATAACTTAAAATTTTAATACCGAAATTCCATGTAACATTTTCATAAGGCTACAGTTTTAAAATATATTTTTTATAACATTGAATGAAAAAAGATGGAACTGAAGTGTTAAAATCTGAGGTACAATATATGTCCCATCAGTACTGCCCAAACTCTGCACAGCCAGATTATTTACTTGGAGTGCATATAAAATGCCCAAAGAACTATACTTCAACAACCCATAGTTTTTGAGAAAAATACGAAAGAAAAGTATGACGTCATATCCGGGACAAGAAAAAAACAATACTTTATTGGAAACATGAACTTCGGTATTTGCTTATGCTTGCAGATGAAGATGCGCAAAATACCCACCACGCATATCGAGGCACACATGCACGCGGTGTAGAATGACCTCATGCCTTCGTTTGAATAGTATTTAAAAGGCTGCATCCAGTAGCTATCGGTAATCTTCACGTGGTGATAACTTATTTTATTCGTGAGTATTGTGACATGTGCTTTATCTTCTTTAATTGTAATGGTAATGCCTTACGAACTGCTAAGGAGTATGGCCGTCGTTTTTCATCATGCCGTCCTCTCGAAGCACAGGCTATGACGTCATACTTGTCTTTCAAATTTTTCTGGAAAACTATGTATCGTAGAGGTGTAGTTATTTAAGCGTTTTCTATGAACTCCGAGCAAGGTATCTGTGCAGAGTTTGGGCAGTTTTGATTGGAAACCCTGTATATAGAAATCATTTTCTATTTAATAACACACAGACTAGGATTTCTTTTATTTAATCAAAAGCACGAAACACTGGCTGTGTGGCTAAAGATAGATAGATTGTAAAATCAAAAAAAGAAAAAAAAAATCATAGAAAATTTTTTATTTTAATTACTGATCGAAAATCGTCTAAATATAATGAATACGAGCATAGTTTCGAAAGCAGTTAAATAGTTTTCAATTTCATCAAGTATAATAGAGCATAAGTATATTAACAAAGATATTAAAAAGAATTCTTAATCTTCGTATAAAAAGTTTCTATCCGAAATAGGCTACTAGAACTTCAGCTGCGGAACTTAAACTAAATTATTTAGATTAAATTTAATGGAATAAAGTGGCTAATTAAATTAAACATCGGCGAAGAAAGTGGTCTGAAATTGAAAACGGTTAGATTGCATCCATTAAAGAATTAACGATTTTAGCTCAGATTGTGGAATATGAGAGGCTAACTTAAAAAGTTTCTAACGAAATTCCACGTCACATTTTCATAAAGCTACAATTTAAAAATATATTTCTTACAATATTAAAGGTAAAAATATTATACACATGTGGAAACATTTGGGGTGCAGAATATATAGAAATCGTTTTCTATTTAATAAGATACAGTATAGAAATTCTATTTTTTGTTTGTTTGCTTGTTTAATTAAAAAATAAGGTACACTGTTTGTGTGGTTGAACATAGATGGACTGGAAAATCAAAACACCATTGAAAAAATACCATTGAAAAAATCATTTTTTAAAAACTCTTCATTGAAAACATTCTAAACGAAATGAATATGAGCATGGTTTGGAGAACAATTAAATAATTTTTAACACTTTCCAACAAAGTTGAAAAGTTTTTATGAATGTCTGCGGTATGTGTGTCCATCCGTACTCTAACTCGTGTAAATATACACGGATTGCCATTCCACTGATTTAAGTTATTCAGATTCACTATGGTATGTTCGGTATTGAAAATTAAGTACTACTTAGCATTTACTGTTCATTTACAAGAGACACTCCAAAGAATTCCGTTACATTACGGCCTATGGGAAAAAAACCGTTTACGGTGTAGTTGGATGATGTTAATATATTTCAAACATGTTGAAATTGATTACATATCACTTAGTTGCATTACAATATGCTCACTATAAATTATGGAGTGCATAGCTTTTATCGTTCATTTACAGGGACACACAAAAGATTTCGGTGCCGTACTGTTTATGAACAGTAATTGCTGGAAGCGCGTTTTCAGTTGTGGCACGCGTTTTGAAATTTAACTCAATTTTTGCTTATTGCTTTGTGTATATAAATTATACATAGAACCTATACAGAGCCGCACAAAAAATGTTGAGTACATTATCGTTCATTGACCGAAATTGCCGAATGGAAATTTTCATCTGTGCTGTCCGTTTCCCAACTGAACTGCATTTTTGCATACTATGTGCAGTATATATACATATCTATTGATCATATACTGGCCTGCACAAAACAAAATTCGGATATTTTCCCCATTATTAATTATAATTACTGAAACTTGGTTTTCAAATATGTTATACGTTTTCCAAATTGTTTACTTCGGGTATCACCTTTCACCTTATTAATATCTGAAGTTTTGCTGCAGTATTCTGAATGTGATGTGGAAAGTGTTTCATAATCTATGCTTAATGCATGATTTATCGTTCTTGTTTTTTTTCCTAAAGTAGAACAGAACATATTTATATGAACAAAAAGGGAAGGAATTGGTAATCTATCAAACTACATGCATTTTATCTGTAAAAATTACTCTTCTCCCTCCAGGTGTAGTTTTTTATATTGTGAATCACTTTGGATTGGTAGTTTTATTACTGTTTAAGATAGAAGCATACAAGGCGATTCAGAACTCATGGGCAGAACTTTCATGGCTGGTAGAACAAAAAAAAACTTTTTCTTTACGAAGCCAGTATTGTAATCCACTTCCTCGGTAAAAAAAAACAGGATATCAAACTTGATACAAGTCTCTCTTTCTTGATAAATCATATACATTATTTCTATTGTCAACATTTTATTTTTATGCAGACACAAAACACAGATGAAAAAGGTATCATTCGAAAGGTTTTTGTACTGGCTTCTGACATAGTACATTCACATTTCGTTGTAACATGCTGTTTATTCAACAATGTTAGTTGATTTAAAAAGTAATGAAAATAATAACAGCATTGCTCACATAAATTAAATGAAGGATTGCTTATCCCTCCTAATCTACAGGATGCTTCAGAAAAATGTATAAACACTTTTGTGAAGTGGATTTAACTTCACATATTCCACTTTCTTAAAATTAATTCCCCCATCTCCTTACTTTTCTAAATTTCTCTTTCTATAAAATTATTTTATATTTCGTGTTATAAAATCTAGCTTCTCCCTGTATTTCTCTTTTATTAAGCGTTCTTTAATTCATTCGGATCTCTTTCCTCACCGCATAAATCATATCGTTATAAAAAAAAGAAAAAAAAAAGAAAAAAAAAAAGAATTTATTCCCAGTACAATCTGCTCTTTTCTAACGGCGTCCAAACTTCACTTACATTTTTACGCCTACACTTTTGCTTGTCAAGGTTTCATTCCGTTTAACGTATTTCAATATTTTCCCAATTGTCCAGCTGCCTTTAATATATAATATCTGTAACGTACCAATTCTATTTTTAACCCCAGTTCTTAATTCTTTAAGCTAACCCCATGAGAAAGGACTCCATGCGGTTTTGTCTGGTTTACCAAAATTCCATATCTCCATTCTGGCGCTTAAAATTCATATTTTACATTCATATCTTCCCCATAGGATTACCATTAACGGACTGTTACCATCTGTTTCTTTTCACATTGTCCTCGCCACAACAGCATGTTATCTGGCTAATTGGCGTATCTAATTATCGCCATGTCATCACTGTAACAGCGAAAAGAAATTATGTAACAGCCAAGATTCTCTCTCTGCTTGTCGGTGATTAAATATATGTAATTGTCCGTGCCTCCTCTCCAGTGCTCTCGGCATTTTCATGCCTATGGATGCTTGTACCTGAACCCATGGTCAACTGCAACCTGGAATAAAAATATTTGTTTATCAAGAAACACTTGAGTTCGCATCTATTCACTCTGTGTGACCTGTTTACCTGGATATTAACAAATTACTTTTTGCAGCTTAACCGACGTAAAACCACTACGCCAATAAACTTCGTTACAGTTACTTGGTGAATCAGCCGCTCACAAGCATCTTTAACTGGAGAGGAGGGCTGCTATTAATTACTGAAGGAAAAAAATATTCATATTTCCACTACCTACTAACTCATATTTCTCCTGCTAAAAAAAAAATGGACATTCCGTGGATTTTTTTTTTCTCCAATTCATAGCAGTCAACTTATGTGACTCCCCACGCCGTCTTACAAAAAAAGACTGTGTTTTTGAAATTGTATTTGAATCGATGGAACTACTCCTTAAGCATGGGAATTTGTGACTCCGTAAGCCTGCGAATTCATGACTTTGTAATCTTTTGATTTCGTGACTCCGTAATTCTGTGAATTCATGATTTCCTAATTCGACTTAATCCTAATCTACGTTAATCAACTTCGTAATCGTGACTTTGTAATCCTTGGAATTACGTGACTTCAAGATGTTCCCGACCAGCCGATAAACTGAACGCAGTTTCTCATCCCCGCACCTCCAACCGCTCCGTTCGTGGAACTCTGTGCGTGCGTTACACCGGCTCAGATATTATAATCTTAGACTGTTCCTCTTGACAAAAAAATTCAAGTTCCGTACAGACTGATTATTATTTTTTCACTGTGTTGGACATTTTATTCACGAACACCCCTGCCTTCTGTCCGAAGAAGACTTTTTAATTCATAAAAAAAGCGATCGTGATTAAGTGTCAACATTCTTCCGAAGATTCCAAAAGAAATAGTCGCTTTTTCTTTCACTTTTAGAAAGTCGCTTTTTCTTTCACTTTTAGAAAGTCGCTTTTTCTTTCACTTATTTTCATGCGCCGATATTCAAGGGCGTTATAGATCCAAAGATGAATCATCTCTCATCGAAAACCTACTTTCGCCACTCCCAATGCGCGGCCAGTTTAAACATAAACAAAACATTGTGGCTGTATGAAAAATACCGAAGGAAAGATTCAGAGCCCAAATTAATAAAGATAGAAAGGGCTAATAATTAAATTTTACTACCATTTTTTTAATTAAGGTGAAATTTTGTGTAGTAATTTTGAATGTCGTGTGATTAAATTCGTGAAAGGCTATTCCTAAGGTAAGTCTTTTATAATAATATCTGTAATTGGTTCTCCGATTATTAGAGATATAGTCCAACCAGAACTTGAACGACTAAAAAACTTTTATTTCATAAAAGAAACTTTTTACAGATATAAATAACTCTTATTTAAAGTTTAATATTATTATGTAGTGCATACTCAAGTAATATTTACAGTATCGTTAAATTTCTGCTTCTAGTTTTATAAAATGGCTTTATATTTTATATGACTTTTTTCTTTCTTTTATATGTACTACATAGAATTTTTAACGAGGTTTTTATATTTTTATTGTGTGTATCGATAAAAAAAATCAAAATTTCTCAAACTGACACTAGGACTCATAGAAAGACTGTATGAATGACTATATCATTTACAGCTATAGCCTTTTTACCGCTTTTGAGATATTTTGAAAAAAAAAAAATAATAATAAGATTTTTAACTATTTGTGCCAATTGATGTAAAAAAAAGAGGACTTTTCTTTATTATAATCTATCAATTAGCATACACAGATTTTGTGTGTACTGTTTATTATATACTTTTTCTATTTGATAGTTATTTTATTTCATGTGTTCCTTGCACAATTTAGAGAATGGTCTAATGCATAATTACTTATTGTTGAGTTGAGTTTTGGTTGAAAATGCACACTTTTATTGTATTTTTTTTTAATATTGTTGAAAGAAAGGTGTGTGCTTCGTTTATTAAAATTTATACATAGTTTAAGTAAAAATTCATATTTAAAAAAAAAAAATTATAAAGGTTCATTTTTATTAAAACTTTTATTTGACACCTACAAAGGTACTGCAAAATTTTAGATTATTTTTTTTCTTTTATCACTTAGTTTTCAGTTTTTAATATAGTAAAAAAATAATACAGTGTGACATAGTGCAATTCACAAATAGTGCATTTATTTCTGTTTGACGGCCATGAATTGCATTTGATTCTTTTGATGTTTTTCTTGATTGATTAAGTTTATAGCTAGCCTATAATTTTACGTTAAGAATTTAACTGTAAAGAATTTCTTGTCCCTCTGCATCTATTTTTTTCTAACAGTTTAACTTAATATTATAAATACTTTTGTTTATCTTATTTTAAGTTCATAATTATTATGTTTGACGGCCATGAATTGCATTTGATTCTTTTGGTGTTTTTCTTGATTGATTAAGTTTATAGCTGGCCTATAATTTTACGTTAAGAATTTAACTGTAAAGAATTTCTTGTCCCTCTGCATCTATTTTTTTCTAACAGTTTAACTTAATATTATAAATACTTTTGTTTATCTTATTTTAAGTTCATAATTATTATGTTAGGTTTTGTTTTTGATAAATATAACACGTATAATAGATTAAAAAAAAAAAAAAAAAAAAAAAAAAAAAAAATTCCCTATACTTTACAAATGAAGCCTAAAGGTAAGATAGAGACAGCAAATTCTCTGGTTTGATTTGTTTGCATTACTGATTTTATTCTATTTTTTTACATATTGTAATATATTAAATTGCGAAATTTTAAGTTTTTGTGTACCCTCATTTTGACCATACTCTTATAAACTCCTTTGAAGTTAAATTATGCATATTATTATACATACATGTTTATGCACATATATTTTGCAACTATTTCATATTTTTATTATTTACAATTATATATTTTTAAGGTGTTTCAACGTTTATAATATATATATATATATTCCAGTTTATCTTTATGTAAGTGTGTAATTTTTCCCTTCACACCCTTATAGTGTGACGTACTAAAAATAATAATAATAATGAGACTCCAAAAAAAAAAAAAGGAATAATAATAATAATTATAGAATTCACTTTAATTTCAGTTCATTCAATATTTTATCTTAGTAGTTATTTTGCCAATTTCAATCTCACCTATGTTAAGTTATTCTGGATTTCAAACACTCAATTAATGTTAAATTTAAGCTTTAAATTCCACCTAAAAAAAAAAGAAAAGGATGGATGAACACGAGTTTATAGCTTGTTCATATTAAACTGATAATGCCTGTCACTCCCTTTTTCTAAAGTCCATTCAGGCTTCCCGCATCTTACCTTTTTCCCCCCATTCAACATTTATACGACACGATACATCTACGCTTCTGCGGTTTTTACAGCTGTTCAATTCATAAATAGAAACTCTTTTTATAGTAGAACGTACAATTCAAAATTTAATCAACTGCACTTTTATTCCGTTTCTTATTATGTTTCATGTATGTTATTCTTTCATTGACTTATTTTCGCGGAATAACTTTATGTCAGAAATAAATATTTTGTTTTCATTCAGCGAATAAGGCCTGTTGCTGATTTGAAAATGGAATATATTACATGCATGTTCATAGGAATTGATTTTCGTTCATAATAAATTTAAATAAGTATTTAAACGTACTTAAATATCACATTTTTTTATATATATTCAAACACTTGTTTTTTTTTTTCATTCAATTAACATTTCTTACACACACTATTGAGATACGAAAACAGTGCCCCTTTTATTTATTTACACATTCGTTTAATGTTCAATGTTTTTCATGTTCACTAATGACATACATGCAATGTCATGTCAATTCAATGCTAATTTCATTCATTGTGACCACTCAATACTTTACACGCGCACTGTCAAATATCCCATTGGTAGTCAAAATTTAATATTCTAGGTAAATATGTATCTCAGTTCACATGAACATTGCACTTTTTTCTTTTCGTCACAACATTTTTTTCTCAAAACCTAGTTGCTTAATTTGCTCGATTTAACATATCTTTTATGTTACTTTATATACACCTTTATTTACATTGTCCCATTTTTTTTTACTGGTGACTCAATACATTCCTCTACTCCAATATAATGACAACATTTTTTTTAATTGATGTTTACGCTCGTGATTTCTCAAGTTTAGGTAGTGTACTGAATATTTTTATTAAGCAACCTTAAATGTTTATTAATGCTATTATATTTTAAACATCTTCTTTCACATTATTTTGAGTGTACTCTTCAGTTTTTTTTTGTGTAGTCTACAGCTTACAGATGCATATTCATAGGGGAGACAACCTGTAATAAATTCACACTTCATGATGTCTGCGCATCATTTTTTTTTCGGAGTATAAGTTTAACGACAACTCAAGTTCTTGTTTTTAGGTCTATAAAAAAACAGGTAAAGGTAAAATAAAGTTATGTTATCTTAATAATGTTGTAAACTATTCCTATGGCAAGGTAAAACAAGCACATTCTTTTTCAATTTATAGTCCTAACATTTGTTCTGGTTACTATTTTTTTATACTCTTACACAGACTTATATATATAATTTTTTTTTTTCATTTGGTTTGCCACATTTGATTCAGAAGGCCATTAAATTTGCTTTCCTCTTTACCACATCTTTATTTTTATTTTTTTTAAAAGGGAAAACTCAATATAGGTACTGGTTGATAGACATTTTCGACGGTATTCTTTTTGGTTTTTTTTATATACAAGTAGTTCATTGTTTGTGGTTTCTTGCGTGTATAAAAAAAATTCGCTCATAGTTACTCATAGCTGCTCATAGAATAGTTCATAGTTGTTTTTTTTTGTTTTGTTTTTTTCGGATTTTTTGTACACGGAAATTATTGCTCATAGTTTTCTCATTGCATAGTTCATAGGTTATACACACACACACACACACGTTAGTTCATCGTATAGCGTATGCTATTTGTGGTTCATAGAAAACTCAAACTTTTGGGTTTTGTTTACACACATACCGTTGACTTTTTCTATCCCGCTTAGGTTCAGTACTTGTGTTTTTCTTGGGTTTTTTTACATACACTTAAAATTGTAACAACTGTCCTTTCTTTATCATCTTAATTACCACTCTCTCCTTTTTATAAAAAAAAAATGAAAACATGTAAGATACTCTCATTGAGGTATTTCGCACTAAACATTTTACATTAAACTTGTTTACATGTCAGATGCTCTTTTTTTACATTTACAGTTATAAGCACATTTTTTTCTTTTCTCAATTTAAATTTCTACCCTTCACTCTCAAAATATTTAAATACATAGAGGACTTCTATTGTGTTTTTTTTCTATTTTTCATAGTTCACTACATGCAATACCAGCCAGTTTTAATTCAATGTTACACATATACTCATTTACTGCAATATCATACTCATTTGCTAGGCTATAAAACAATTCCTGCTTCTATTTTGACCTATCGTTATATAAAAAAAGAATTTTACTTTTCGTTTTTGCTGTTTTCACCCACTGAAAACACTGTTCACGTGATAAGATTTCCTTATTCACGAATTTTGTTCGTTCTTCAAACAGGTGTACACCTCCTCTCTTCTTACACACTCGTGCATACTTCACCTGGTACAGATCATGTACATATATCATCAAATTTATGATGATTGTGCAAGTTGCACTCACACACACACACAATCTCTTTCTTTTACAATGTCGCCTGTTTCGTAGTTCGCAACATACGTTTTTTTTGTTCCTGTCTAAACTTTTTGTTAAATTTTCAATACACATCCAATAAGTTCTCATAATTACATTTTTTTAAAATAAAAAAATAAAATGAACACACATGACATATGACTTCTAAATTGTTTATCAGTTATTTTTTTTCTTACATAAGCCATCACAGAAACATGCATATTTATACAATTCGTTCCTAATTTTCCATGTTTATTCATTCTCATGCCATTTTAGAATAGTTTACATTAAAAAAAAAAAAAAAAAAAAAAACAATTTGGTATTTAATTTCACTTTATTTTTATTTTTTTTCACCTATGGAGTACTCATATTTATTACATGTATTATTTGCTTTGTGTTTTATTTTTTTACTTAGTTTCATGTCTCAAAAAAAAAAAATATTTGATGTTGGAAACAACCAACATTTCTTGCAATTTATAAAAAAATTGCTATTTTCTTGAATTTTAATTTCAAGTTAATTTTCATTTAGTTTCTGGTTATGTTTTATAATACGTGTGCACACTTAAAGAAAAGAAAAGAGAAAATAAAATCCAGAAACAGATTTAAAATTTTGAGCTCATTCATATATTTTAATTTTCAAACGTAAGAGGTCGACCCAGTTTGGTTTGTGTCATGCTTATGAAGGCATGCATATATATTCGAGACATGATGTATTTGTTTTTCTTAATCAAGATTATTGTTGTGTATTGTTATTTTAATTATTTCATGTAGTTACCAGGGTTTTCTATAACAATTACTTTATTCATAATTTTCATCTAATTTTTCTTGTTAGTGAAAAGACACAGGTGGTTTTCCATTTCCTATGGACCTTCATTGTTTTTTCGTCTTCGGTTGTTGGGGAGATATATGTGAAGTGGATTTAACTTCACATATTCCACTTTCTTAAAATTAATTCCCCCATCTCCTTACTTTTCTAAATTTCTCTTTCTATAAAATTATTTTATATTTCGTGTTATAAAATCTAGCTTCTCCCTGTATTTCTCTTTTATTAAGCGTTCTTTAATTCATTCGGATCTCTTTCCTCACCGCATAAATCATATCGTTATAAAAAAAAGAAAAAAAAAAGAAAAAAAAAAAGAATTTATTCCCAGTACAATCTGCTCTTTTCTAACGGCGTCCAAACTTCACTTACATTTTTACGCCTACACTTTTGCTTGTCAAGGTTTCATTCCGTTTAACGTATTTCAATATTTTCCCAATTGTCCAGCTGCCTTTAATATATAATATCTGTAACGTACCAATTCTATTTTTAACCCCAGTTCTTAATTCTTTAAGCTAACCCCATGAGAAAGGACTCCATGCGGTTTTGTCTGGTTTACCAAAATTCCATATCTCCATTCTGGCGCTTAAAATTCATATTTTACATTCATATCTTCCCCATAGGATTACCATTAACGGACTGTTACCATCTGTTTCTTTTCACATTGTCCTCGCCACAACAGCATGTTATCTGGCTAATTGGCGTATCTAATTATCGCCATGTCATCACTGTAACAGCGAAAAGAAATTATGTAACAGCCAAGATTCTCTCTCTGCTTGTCGGTGATTAAATATATGTAATTGTCCGTGCCTCCTCTCCAGTGCTCTCGGCATTTTCATGCCTATGGATGCTTGTACCTGAACCCATGGTCAACTGCAACCTGGAATAAAAATATTTGTTTATCAAGAAACACTTGAGTTCGCATCTATTCACTCTGTGTGACCTGTTTACCTGGATATTAACAAATTACTTTTTGCAGCTTAACCGACGTAAAACCACTACGCCAATAAACTTCGTTACAACTTTGAATGGTTATATCTCCAGTTTTTATTCATGTATAATTAGTATTTAAGTTGCAAAAGAATCTACATAAAATTTATAATTTTTCCTTCTACCGCAGATGTTAGTAATTATTACCGTTCTGGTCCATTTACTGCTTATAACGGTGGACTATTGATTACCAAACTTCAACAAACATTTCATTTGGTCTTGTGGTGCATTCTTCCTCAATTGAGGTTCCGGAACGTTGTTTATGAACATCCATGCCTTTCAAACTTATATTTTATCCGATGAATTGTAACTCGCGTAGGTGGATCCGCCTGAAACTCTCTGCGATATTGTTTTTGTGCTTCGGCTACATTTCCATACTTACAATAGTATTTTAAAATAAATTTTCTATTTTCAAACGTTAATCTTGGTCCAATCATTATTTCCAATTAATTACACTTTGAAAAGAAAGAAAAATTAGAAAGTTATGACCCGTTAAACAGTGCATGTATGCATTTTTTTTCTGACGCACTTATACAATTCACTTTAGTTTGATACATTTTTAATCATGATATTTATTAAAAATTCCTTCCCATGCTTGCTTCCATCCTTGAGGGCGAAAGTATGATGTTGAGATGTTTAAATGTATTTATAGGACAGATACAGATAGCATTTATTCTGAATACCTTACATCTCCGTTTGTGCCTCAGATTGCTCCCAATAAACAAGAGAGTCACTATCGCTTCAATGTCGTTCCAATTCCAAAAATTTACCTCCTGCAATTATTGTTGATTACCAATTTCTTCGTTCTGCCTTCTTTCCCTTTGAACAGACATAAAACTGAGATTTATTTTATGGAGAGATGTGTACAATGTGATTTATCCCCACCCCCACCCGGATCTATGTACCTTAGAGGCTGCAACATTTTGAATCGTGATATTTATTAAAAACCCCTTACCATGCTTGCTCCCATCGTTGATGGCGGAAGTATGATGTTGAGATGTTTAAATGTATAGGATAGATGCAGATAGTATTTATTTTAAATACCTTACATCTTAATACCTTATATTTTGAATACCTCTCATCTGAATACCTTATGTTTTGAAGACCTTTCATCTGAATACCTTATATTTTGAATACCTTACATTACTGTTTGCTCGCAATAAACAAGAGAATCACTATCTCTTCACTGTCATTTTAACTCCAGAAATTTACACCCTGCAACTATTGTTGATTACCAATTTCTTCCTTCTGATCACTTTCCCTTTGAACAGACATACAACTGAGGTTTATTTTATGGAGAGATGAGTACAAAGTGATTTATTGTTTCTCCCCCCTCCGGATCCATTCACCTTAGAAGCTTCAACATTCTAACCTATGATATTTATTAAAAATCCCTTCCCATGCTTGCTCCCATCCTTGATGGAGGAAGTATCATGTTGAGATGTTTAAATATATAGGATAGGTACAAATAGTATTTATTTTGAATACCTTATGAATACCTTACATCTGAATACCTTATATTTTGAATACCTTATATTTTGAATACCTTACATTACTGTTTGCTCGCAATAAACAAGAGAGTCACTGTCTCTTCACTGTCGTTTTAACTCCAGAAATTTACCCCCTGCAACTATTGTTGATTACCAATTTCTTCCTTCTGCCCATTTTCCCTTCGAGCAGACATAAAACTGAGTTTTATTTTATGGAGAGATGAGTACAAAATTATTCATTGTTTTCTTTCCTCCCGTTCTATGCACTTTAAAGGCTTCAACATTCTAACTCATGATATTTATTAAAAATGTCTTCCCACGCTTGCATCTATATTTTCTGATGACAGTTTATTCTATCTCAGATAATGAAAAAAAGTAACAGCTGATTTATTGTGAAAAACTATAGTGTGCTTTCAATTTTTGTATGCAGGCAAAAGGAGGACTTATTCAAAAGGAGGCAAAAGGAGGACTCACAATATTGGGGTGTTCGGAAAATTCCTTCCGTTTTGGAAAAACAATTCGTACCAGAAAATTCTGCCCTAGACATTAGATAACGGAATTAATGTCTAATAATTAAATGATAGAATTTTCTGGTACGAACGGAAAGAAATTTCCGAACAACCAAATTGTAATCTATAATTTTTTTTATTATATATCATAATAATAATAATTATTTTTTTACAACTTGAATTTCATTTTTTTTTAAAGTCCCTGTACAGTGTAAATTTGTATATCATAAACGTGAAAATAGTAATAAAAGATAAAGCATAATGTAATGTTAAATTACAATGTGAGTAAAAATTAAAAATTTCTGTTTTCTAGCAGAAAAAAAAAAAAATAAAGGATCGTTTTGCTAATGAAGACTTAAAAAGATAATGTTGTTTTGAATATGACAAGGCACTTGTAAATTAAAATTTATAAAAAAGTTTTCAGACTTAATAGGATTTTTGTAATTAATTTTAATATTTAGTCTTAAAACAAAACTCAAAAATGCGTGAGTAGCAATTACAAGCTCTCTAAATCTTATCAAAAAATATATTTCAATCTTTTTTATCCTTCAAGATTCATTTATAAATGGCTGTATGTTAAACTTATTTTAAGTTAATTTATTCTAAGGTTGCTTTGTTAAATATTACGTATTATATTTGCTGTACCGAAACAGAATTACTTACAGTTTAACACTATCATATTTATGATGCTGCATCATTAAAACATAACATGACATATAATATAAAACTCTCATCCGAAACTAATTTGATTATTTATTTATGTACTTTTGCATTTTTAGAAAGGTATAAAACGTATTTCTTTATTTTCTTCATTTATCATGTATGTAATAGACAATTTTATATATTTTTTTTTCAGTGTAGAAATATATGTTAATTACATAAGAGTGTGTCCATACTTATATGATAGAAGTGTGTCAAACTTTAATTTATGTTAAGTAAACAACAACAATATATATTAATTGTAAAAAGAAAATACAGACGTAAAGGAACTTTAAATTTAAAATTACGTAAGCAAACATGTGTATGAATGGAGGCGAAACTATATTGTATACAGGTATTTCGATATAGATATAAAACTAGTGTTTAGTTTTCCTTTATCCATGTCTATTTTAATTCATATACAATTTTTACACTTTCCAACATAGTTGAAAAGTGTTTATGAATTCGGTTTGTCTGTCTGTCTGTCTGTCCGTCTCTCCGTGCTCTAACTCTCGTAAGTACACTCGGATTGTCATAAAATTTTTACAAATTATTGAATTTCACAATAGAATGTTCCGTATTGAAAATGAAGTGTGTAGCATTAATAGGTCATTTACAGGGACACACAAAATAATTCCATTCCATTATGGGGAAAAAGCGTTTGTGGCGCATTTTATTGACTCTCCTGTAACTCTCGTAAATATATTCGGATTGTTATGAAATTTTATATAATATTGAATTTTACTATAGAATGATTGGTATTGAAAATGAACTGTGTAGCATTAATAGTGTGCATTAATGGTTCATTTACAGGGACACACAAAAGAATTCCATTACATTATAGCCTATGGGGAAAAATCAGGTGCTGCGCATTTTATTGATATTACTCTACATCAAACATAATGAAATTATTGTGCATTACTGAGGTGGATTACAGTCTGATTTCATAAGAGTATACTGTTAGTAATATTTATAATTCAATTGCAGGAACGTACAAAATAATTCCTTTACATTATGATTTATGTGGAAAAATCGTTTGCGGTGCATTTTGAGCATATTATATGATACTTGAAACATAATGATATTTAAAAGGTTAATTAAGGTTTATTACAACTTATTTTCTATAAATTATGCAGTGCGTAGGATTTATCGTTCATTTACAGAGACGCACAAAAGAATTCGGTTAAAGGACTGACTATGATCTGAAATTTCTGGAATTGCCTTTTCTGCTGTGGTATGCAATTTTATGTAATTTTTAGTGCATTTCGTGCTGTTTGCAAATTCTGTAAATCATATACAGGGCTGCACGAAAGACTTCGAATATGGGCAGCAATTGATGAAAATGGATTTTCACTGAGTTACGTATTTATAAGGTATCCGCACACCTTCGGAGGTGTTTTTTTGAAATTTTTGAAAATTTCTCTTTATACTAATTTTTATACTAATTTTTTTTATACTAATAAGTTAAAACTTTGAAATATATATAAACATTTTAGAAATTACACAGAAATATATTTTTTAAGTGAAAAATAGTCAAAATTATGCGAAAAATTTAAATTTGTGAAAAATTTTGATAACTTAAAATTAAATCAATGCATTCACATTTTGTAACTTGCAGAATAAAGAGAATAAATTTCTAAAGAACATATACTAGCCACATTATAATAGCAACTTTATCGCATAAGCTATATGGCACTTGAAGTACTAATGTAACGAAAAATTCGTAAAATTTCTTGCAATTTTTTAACTTATACTAGTGTAAATATAAAACTAATTGATATATCATCGTGATTGCAGTCTATCCCCTCAATAAACATTTGCAAAATAAATTAAAAAATTTTCAAGGCATTTCATGCATAATTTTTTGCTATAGGATATTTTGCATACAGTAAAAATCTGAAAAATTGCATTTTAAGAAAAAGCTAAAAATAACTTTTAAAGGCGTTTCTTGCTATAAAAATAATTATTATTCTTTAAAGGTTTAATTATCTACTCCATGTATTTTCTTGAACATATAATCTAATTTAAATGCTAAATCTCGAAAAAGAAGAATATAAACGTTCATTTCACCTTACTTCCGGTTTCCAGAACGATATTTCCGGTTGTAAAATTCTTCGACAATTTGTAATAGATGTAACTTTAAACGGCTGTAACTCGGGTTCTAATTCAGATACAGACATAATCAAAGCAGAATTCGATAGATAAAAGATCGGATTTTAATGTTATTGCAAAAATGAAAAATCGATATTTTCATCGAAAATGACGTTTCAAAGGTGTGCGGAAACCAATTGCTTATAACTCGCTTCATTCTAGGGGAAAAAATAATTTTCTTAATAATAATCTGTTAGTATTGGAAAGTGTTTCATAATCTATGCCGGATGCATGTTTTTTTTTTCTTTCTGGTTCTTTTTAATTTTATTTTACTATCTTTAGAATGTGTTTAGTTGTAGTTCTTTTAATAACAAACTTCTTGAATGAGTTTTATTTTAGTATTAAACTTTCTTTTTAAGTACCATGTTCCTTTTTCATATTCAGCTTTTGTTATTTTTTTTCATTTCTTAATTCTTTTTAATATTAAAAAAATTATCATCACTCTAAACTTTACTTTTATTTAAGCTGTTAACGAAAACTTTTGAAAAAGGAATGGGAAAGGAAAAGAAAAAGATAAAGGTTTTCATACTTGGGTAATTTTAAAAACATTTTAAAATATAGTTACATAAATACCTTACTTTTGTCAACTTAGGAATGAATTTTATCAAAGCTTTAATAAAATAACGTGAATTCTCTTGTAAGAAAATTTAATTAGTTTTTGTATATTATTTGAGGCAAATAAAATAATAATAATAATAAAATTATAATTTAACAAATTACAATAACCATTGGGAAAATGTTCCGAAAGCTTTAAAACAAAATAAATTACCGTACTTTTGTGTTATAGCGGTCCCCACAATTATGATTATGCCAAGGTTGCAGTTAAATGATTTCGCCAAAATCATCGCAAATGCTTATATATGCATCCTATATACGCATATATATATTCCAAACACCCCTATATGTGCCATATACGTCATTATACACATATTGTTTACGTCTTGTACGTCGTATATACATCATATACACATGTCATATATATATACATCATATATGCATCATATATGACTATAACTTGGCCACATACGTCAATAAATGTTTTATATATATCATATATTATTATAATGTCATACATGCTTTATGATTTGGTGATAAATCTTGGTCACTTGGTGATTCATCCTTGGGCCGCTATAACACGAAATTACCAAATTTACAATATATTAATGAAAACAGAAACAAAAATATTTCATCCTTGGGGGCCACCGAGTACCAAATTTCTAATTTATTTTTCATATCTGATAATTTGCATCTATCCTTTTTGTAACTTGGCATTTTTGTAACGATTTTATGCATTTCTATGGCCTATTCAAAGAAAAATTCTTCTAAAGTTACATAATTTCGTTAAGAACGCTTAAAAAATTCTTCTAAAGTTACAGAATTTCGTTAAAAACGGTTAAAATACTAAAATTCGAACATCATTTGGTCCATCCTCGACCGAAAACCCATTTCCCCAAGGGTTATAATTAAGACTTATCGCGCACTTTTATTGTTAATCCTTCAGAGTATTTGCACAGAAATAGGCGTATAACTAAGAATAATCGTTTTTGCAGAGATATTTTTAAAATTTTTGTAACTACAAGGACGGTACATAATTCCTATTCCTAAACCCTTTCGTTTACGTATTACAAGCAAAATTTACCCTAAAATCGAATTGCCCTAAACTATAAAACGTGTAATAATTTTTTATTTTTTTTTTAAAGTATTATTTGAATAATGTTTATTTTTATGCTTTAAGTAGAAAAAAAACAGTTCGTCCAATGCGAAATATTGTTGACGTAAAAACATTAAATGTAATGGTAGCAAGTCAGAAAGTTTACATCCTGAAATACAAAGTGAAACGTTAAAGAGAGGGGGGGGACAAAAATACAAGGGGGAAGTGCAATTATATGCCCTTGGCGCTGAAAATAACATTTCTGTATTAATAAGAGATCTTGCACAAAATCCTGTAGGTGCCGAAACTGCTGTATTAAATAAACATCTAGAGAAAATAATGAAACGTATCAAGAAATTATATTTTATTGGGAAATTTTACAGCTTATCACATCTCGACCGAGAAAGTGACGATATTTCATTTAATAAATTTTCCACTGCCGTAAATCTAATTCACCTCGAGAAGAAGAAATAGCAGTGCATCCTTGAATATTGCAGTCAGCGTGAGTAGAGTAGGTGATAATTGTTAGGCTGTCAATTGTTCCAACGACTGCAAACACGCAGTTTTCAGAGTTACCCTTAATATTTTATACCAGAATATCTATATTCAACTTTGATCCAAATCTATCATAACATTTGTATTTAACAGCAAATTAAAGTTTTGGCAAATAGTTTTCAATATATTTTTGTGCTTCTTTTTTGATTGAACAACACTAATTTTTTTTTTCTTTACACTCAACTGTTTTATATTTATAATAAAACTGAAAAAAGTAAAAAATAAAGAGTAATAATCAGAAAGTATCTTATATGATTAACATATTGTGTTTTAGAAGTTTTCACTTCAACCATGAACTCCTGTGCGTAATGCATTCTATACATATTTTATGTACGAATGTTTGACTATATCCTCTTTCAGGTCAAAATGGTCACAGTACATTTTACAGTCCAATTTATACAGTCCAATTGATACAGTCCAATGAACAACAACAACAAAAAATAAAAAAATAATAAAAGAGTAATAAACAGAAAGTATCTTGTACTCTTATGCGTAATGCATTCTCTACATATTTTATGTGCGAATGTTTGACTGTATCTATTTTCAGGTCAAAATGGATACAGTACTTCTTCCAGTCCAATGAACAATAATAATAATAATAATAATAATAATAATAATAATAATAATAATAATAATAATAATAAGATAAAAGGGTAATAAACAGAAACTATCTTGTATGATTAACATAGCGTCTTTTAGAAGTTTTCACTTCAACCATGAACTCCTGTGTATAATGTATTCTCTAAATATTTTATGTACGAATGTTTGACTATATTCATTTTCAGGTCAAAATGTATACAGTACATTAAAAAGAAAACTTTATATCTAAAAGATTTTTCAGTCATATGTCATTATCGCTAAGTTACGTGAAATAAACAAGTGTCAGAATATTTTTTAGCTGTCACAATTTTTCTTCATTTTTATAAGTTTTTAAATTTCGAAAATTTAAGCATTATGAATATTTTATACATTTTAAACAGTCTTTATTTATACAGAATCATCCATATTTACATAAACCATATTTCATACATCAAGGCAAAAAAGTATTACAAAGACAGTTTAGAAGCTTTCATTATAATCAGCTGTCGCTTTTATTTTTTAGATTAAGTTAAAGTTATATAAGTGCTGAACATAAAACTGTACTGTTAAAACGTTATCATCACCCTTTCGTATTTTACTTTGTGATATATTTTTAAAAAGATGTCGGATTTCTTTTCAGGTTGAATTATTATTTAATGTGATTTCTACAGACTAAGTGTGTGGAGCTATCAAATCCTAATATTATAAACGTAAAGTCTGTTAAAAGTTTTTGCATTTTTTAAAAAATGTTATGTAAGTCTGTTTTCAATATTTCATATAATAACATCATGGCAAAACTTTATAAGCCAATTTGTTACAAATAAAAATGCCTGATTTAAGTACATGCAAAACATCTGGGGAAATTATATTCAAATACTCCTTTTTAAAATAAATTTTTAAATTATTGTAAAACATTAGATATTATTTCGAAGTTATTTACGGATCACCGTAGATGTATTGAAATAATTTGATATCATGCAAATATTTAGGTTTTAAAATTCTGATACTAGTTTGTTAAAGAATCTAATAGTACAGCCGATATTATCTATACTTACATTTTATATACTTCAGATATTTATTGCAATATTTAATTTATTAAGAAATTTTATATTTAGTTTCTTAATGCCTTTGAAAAGATCAATAGGGTTATTTAAATATTTTAATTTAAAAAAATCATTTAAAAGCAATTTAAAAATTTTATTGATAGATTATATTTGAAATAATTTGTTAATTAGTGTTAGATCATTGTTAGCTTTAATCAATAATTGTATCTAAAACTCTTTATTGTTTTGCACTTGTATTAACTAATTTCTTATGGGGTGGTGAAGCAATATTTTTCTTTATGATTAAATATTACTTTGATTAAATATCAATAGCACTTTAGTAAAAATTGCATTTTTTACATCAAACAAACAACGAATTGATGTCCTTGATCATCAAAATTAAGATAACTTATAAGATTTGTGCATTTTAAATTAAAGACCCATCTCTCGAGCATAATGGAAGTAACAATAAATAAAATCTGTACTACCATATGTTTCAGAAAATTAATGGGATAAAGGCAATTTCTTCTTGTTCTAAGATGAATTGTCCTCCTGTGTACCATAGATTTAGATGTTGGGTTTAGTAATTCAGAATCTCCGGAAATTGCATTCAAATGTTCAAACATACTTTGCAATTCATAAAAGGAACAAGTGATGTACTTCAAATGATGACGTAGATACGTATTTACTGTCCCTGGAGACCAATACTGTTAATGGATGACTCTTGTATAGGAATAGCCCTGCAGAAGATCTTAAACGATTAGTGTTAATGGCCTTAAACTTTTTCTTCTTGTTTTTTTAGGATCTTAATCATGAAATACGATAAAGGAAAGCTAGACACCAAACTTTAAATAAAAAACTATAAAGGAATACATTGATGATGAAATGAAACCCATGGATAACCCATGGGTGAATTAATGGATGACCATTGTATGGGAATAGCCCTGCAGAAGATCTTAAACGATTAGTGTTAAATGCCTTAAACTTTGTTCACTTTCTTCTATCTATAATAGAAGAAAGTATTGTAATCGAAATTTTTTTCGACTTCCGGTTTTCGACGGATTAACACGTTTTAGGGGTCAGAGATTCCAAAAAACATGTTTTTACAAAATGTCAGTGTCTGTCCTTCTGTCTGTCCTCATTGTATCATCGAAAAGTGTATGAAGTTATGGAGATAATTAAACCAATTTTTTTCTATGTGTTTGGCTATCGCCAGCAGGTCCCACTTGAATTTGGGAATATTCCGACAAAAAGGGGCGCTATGAAAGCGTCTTTTGTTCCATTTTCATTATTGTATCTTCAAAATGTGCATGAAGTTATGCAGAGAATTGAACCGAATATTTTGTATATGTTTTTGAGTATGGCCTGCAAGTTCCAGTTAAATGTGGCGAGATTCCACCGGAAGGGGGCGCTTTAACAGCTATTTAAAGATTTCAAATTAAAAAAGATGTACAAAAAAAAAGGAGAAACCCTAAATTTTTTCGTTAAATGTTCGTCCTTGATCCAGGGATTCCGAAGCAATTTTTGTTTTGCCTCTATCTTAAAAAGTGGCTGAGATATCGCAGTTTGAAATTTTAGGGTGGCTAACTATTTTCAAACAAGACAGCAGATTTCATCCATAAACAGGTTTAATTTATGAGTTTTAGTCAATATGGTTTCGGCAAATTTTCTTTCATTGTTGTAACCATTGTTCCAACTCTTATATGCTTAACACTATATATTTATATTCGCCAACGTCAAATTCTCACCAAGATTGGCGAAACTTTGCGAGATATCGCCATATTTGGCGACAAAATAGGTTGCTATAAATGAAGCCAACTTGGCTGTAGAGAACTAATTTGGCGATATTCTCATTCAAATTCAGTATTAACGAGAACTAGGAATGAATCTCCTTTAATCGGGTTCCACGCATTTTAGCTTCGTGTTTTCCAGTAAAATTAGCTAAAATCTTAAAACCAAAGAATAGGAAACTATCTGTTCCTGGCGGTACAGGCCAGAAGAACTTTTCGTAGTTTAGTGTACATCGGCTCATCGCATTCAGGTAACCCGATGATTCGCAAGCAGCCAATGTGCAACAAAATGACGAAAAATATTGATTTTATTGGCAATGTGATAGCGAATTTTGAAGTATTAACATGATTGAGATAGAAAAAAGTTTTGGGATTGGCACATCCTAATAGTTTAGGATCTTAATCATGATATACGATAAAGGAAAGCTAGACATCAAACTTTGAATAAAATCTTTAAAGGAATGCATTGATGATGAAATGAAACCCTTCCGTCTCCCCGTCTGCAATGTATGATAGATGTACCAACAAAAGCTTTTGGCAGTATTTTATTAGGTTTATACAAAAATAATTCAGACTTCATTTTAAACACTTTGTTAACGTGTTCTGTTTACTTATGCTCATTGTTGCTATTAATTACTCATTAATTATATATTAAAATTATCATTAATTAATAATAAATTAATTACAAGCATGGAAAAGAAAACGAAGAAAATCATCAATGAACAAAGTTCAAAGTTATAAACTTTACAATATTTTCCTGTGTTTTTGAAATATTAAAATATAAACTTAGCAAATTCAATACCTGCCTTATTGCAGAATCTTCCATAGAATTAAAAAAGATAGCATGTAGAGAATTAGATTCAATAGAACCGTATCAACTATCCATTGTTTATGAAAACCCGATTACCAGGGCATATGGAACATTTCAGTATTATTTAGGAATACATTTCCTAAATGGCTGGGATTTCCTACTTGTTGCAGCAATTAGTTCTTTAATTGATGTGTGCACTTTGTTCATTATTTGATAATATAAACAAAATAGTCTTTAAATGGTTTCACTATCGCTTATGATGAAAAATAAGCTGGGTAGTGTATTTGAAGATAATTGGCTATAACTGCCTGCAAGATATTTATTTCCGATGAATCAGTTCATGAGATATTGCACTGAGTAGAGGAAAACTTCCTGCTGGTTTTTCTTTTTGAGCATATGTTTTTCTTTTTTTTTTTTTTTTTTTAAGTGGCTACAGAAATACTGATTTAATCCAGAATTATTTCTAATGCGTTTGAGTGTACGAAACATGTCATCTTTATATTAAAAGGTAGTTTAAGCGCTTTTTGTGTGTAATGTGTTTCTCAGTTAAGCATTAATGACATCTTTACTTTAAAATTATCATTGTTCATTAATTGCAGTAATAATTTTATGTGAGGAACTTTAAATAAAATCGTATTTTTTGCATAAACAAGTAGAGAATTAATTACCTTTATCAGAAAAAAAAATAACAAATATTTTTTTAACTGTGCTCTTTAAATTAAAGACTTTCCCCCACCCCCCGCACTCTCTCATCTGCCCGGCCATAATGGAAGGAAACATAAATAAAATCTCTACTACAATGCTTCAGAAAATTAATGGGATAAAGGCAATTTCTTCTTGTTCTAAGATGAATTGCTCTCCTGTGTACGATAGATTTTAGATGTTGGGTTTACTACTTCAGGAACTTCTGAAATTACATTCAAACGTTCAAACATACTTTGCAATTCATAAAAGAAACAAGTGATGCACTTCAAATGATGACGTAAATTCGTATTTACGGTCCCAAGGGACCAATAGTATAAATGGATTACCCTTGTATGTGAATTGCTCTACTGAACATCTCAAACAATTACTGTTAATGGCCTTCAATATTTTCTCCCATCTTTTTTAAGTATCTTAATCATGATATAAGATTAAGGATTGCTAATGTAATTTCACCTTCCACCTCAGATATGTTTATCAACACAGAAAAAGAGTTCAGAAACATATTTACCGATATTTTACTACTATATACTGAATCTGAAATCAACTAATCAAAAGATCTAAAAAAAATCTCTGCAACTGTCTTTAACATTTTTACTTTCTTTAACTCTCTAACGCCCATAAATAAACTTATATATATATATATATATTTTTTTTTTTCAAATTCAAATACTGTATTCTATTGTTCTTACTAAAATAAAATATTTAAAAAAAAAAAAAAGTACATCCCACCTGATGGTGACACACAAATTCCAGATCACAGCATAGTAATAAAAATTAATCAATCATTCGAAATCCTGCAAATATCAATTCAACATTTAGTTAACTTTAACATTAAAGCAAAAGAGAAAATAAAATAACATACAACTTTTTGACATTTTTATCCGACAAAATAAATAAATAAATAAATAAATAAAAGCACCTCAAGTTTTTGTTTGTTTGTAGGAGGTACAAACTTTAAGAAGGTTATAGTATCATATCGAAAAATCAGTGAGATATGGGGCGTTTTTTCTACGATTAGATAAACTCTTCTAGATTTCCAATAAAAGCACTACGGTACATATTCTCTTAAAATCTAAGTCTAGAGGCCTTTTCAAAGATGTGTCACCTGTATATGACAGTGGGCGTTGGTGGGTTAAAGATCTACGAAGACTAAAGAATACGATAGATATAATTAAGAATACGTTTTACCAACATTTTATTTCGTTGCTTTAAAACCAATGCAGTAATTTAAGCCTTAGCTGGCGTCCTGAAATTTTTGTGCGCAATTGACGTCATGAGATCATTTCGTCCCCCTTTATTATTAGCAACTTTTAAAAAACAGTATGAATATCAGTAATTTATAAAAATAAATAAAATGATTTTTTTTAATAAAACAATGGTATTTTTACGTGATTGTATTTGTCACTTGAATAATTCAAAAAGTATATCCCTTATGTACTTTATTATTTTTATATGAAACTTACTGATAGATGAAGATATTACACCAGTAGGAAAACAATTGGGAGATAAATAGTAAGACCAGTAAATTTACAAAAAATAAACTGATATAAATACTAAATTAAAGGTGTAATTATTGCTTAAAGTCATAAAAGCATTAACACAAAAGGCTTAGAAATACCTTTTGATATAAAGATGACATGTTTCATGCGCTTTAACGGCGACTTCTTCAAGATCAAAAGGATAAATAATCTGAAAGTAATAAACACAAATCACGAGATCACATGTATAATGCAAGCAATCTCCTTTTCTTCGTTGTACTGCCTATTACATTGTTTCTCGATTATAACTAAAGCACAAAACAGAAAAAATAAATTAAATATAATAAAAAATTTCCAATCGAAATTTATCATATTTTTTTTGTTATAACGGGAATAAAATGATTATTTTTCTAATAGTATAATCAAGAGACAACTTAATCAGCAGTATAAAGAACATATAACGACACAAAAATATGAAACATGGACTTCAAAACCGTGGCACAACCAGTTTTCCAAGATTAATTTTTTTGTACAATATTAAAACTTTTGTTATTGTTTTCTACAATTGAACAAATATTTTTCATTTCTATAAAACATAAATAAATAAATGCAAAAAAAATGTAATAGTCTAAATTAATTTCAGGCTTCCTAACTTTAGCGAATTTTTGCCATTTCAAATCTTTATATCTCCATAAAAAAGAAATATAAAGCTAGTAAATTCTGTATTAGGAAAAAAACTTACACTGCTATTATTTTTTAAATGTAGAAATACGATAAAATTTGTGAATAAAGTGAGCAAAAAACAGAAAGAAAAATGCACTTCTGAAAATAGACAGGATAAATGTAAGCACTTCATCTAGAGAGATGAATAGCCCCCTAGTGGTATATGATCTAGACACTCGGTTTTATTCATTAAGAACTTTCGAAACTGCATCTAGACATTGGAACACAGTTTGTTATTCATAAAAGTTACAAGAGTATTTGTTCTAATCATGACATAAAGTCGTATTTAGATTCCTTTGGGGCAAACAGGATAAATGGATAACCCTTGTTTGTAAATGGCTGCGTTGAAAGTCTGAAACATTTATTGCTAAGGGTATTTTGGCTTCATTTTTTTTATATATAACCGTTTGATATTATGTAATCCAGTGCGATATAAAATTATTCTCCTTTTGTTAAGGATTTGTTGTACTAATGCTCTTTTTGTTGATTAATTGCAAGTAAAAATTTGCTTTATTGCTAAGGGTATTTTGGCTTCAGTTTTTTTCTTTTTATATAGCAATTTAATATTATGTAATGCAATGTGATATAAAAATATTTTTCTTTTGTTAAGGATTTGTTATACTATCGCTTTTTAGGATTCCGTACTTTAAAACCGGAAGCTCTGTCCGAGCTCCTTTTCTCGTAAACTATGGGACTTGGAAAGTTCAAATTTGGAAAAGTTATAAACCCCTTTTACGCACATATTTTCAGATTATTAGTCATTCACAAATATGTTTAGCAAAAATTTAGGGGGCTAATTGAGTTACTTCAAAAAAATCTTTTTGTATATCGTGTGGGGTATCGTGTGAAAGATCTTGTAATTCCGAACTCAAAAATATTTTTGTTTTAATGTTAGGTATCATATTTTCAGAGATATCGTCAAAAATGCACTACAAAAATATGTCTCCCCCTCCCCACCTCTATTTCCGAATCTACTGAAACTAAAATTATGAAATAACTAGGGGTTGTAGAACTTTATTTAATCCTTGTGTCCGACCACTGATTATCTTTCTTTTGTTTATTTATTCTATTGTAGAATTTATCTTATTTCTTTATATAATTAAATTAATAAATGTCCGACGTTTATATATGTAAGTAGCATCTTAGAGATACTTTCCGCAATAACCAATATGACAGGAACGTGGCGTGGTCGACTCTGAAAATTAAGTCATAATAAACAAGAATCAAATTTTAAGTTATTAATCCACTTTTATTAACATCTAATTCACATTTACTTAGATTAAACAATATGCAAAATAAAATATAAAATATCGTGAATTTAATATGACTGGGATGCCCTAAACAATATTCAATTTAAAATTATTCCCTAACAGGATTGCTTGGAACACAAAATTTAACCCTTATATAACATTCCACTCACCTGGTTTTCTCCGTTAGGGATTCGCACTCAGTCTTCTGCCGTCATCTCATTCCTTAATCGACGCGGCTTCCCAGGCTTTCCTCGGGAAGTGGCTTTCCCGATTCTCTGTCAACACTACCCGTTTTACATCTTATTCAGGCATATCAAAAGCCTTCTAAAACTTACATTTTCTTTCCTCTCTCCCAGAACTCTGAAAGACCCGAGTCAAAATACAGAGAGAGAATTATCACACTTCCTCGCTCTAAGAAATATTCTTCAATCTGTTCTCTCTTCCCCAAAGACTCATACTCTTTCGACAAAGTTCCCAGAGTGTCCGTTAATTTTTCAGAGTGATCTTTTCTCTAACCGTCCACGCCTTTTTGTTTTCCTTTTTGTCATCCCCCATTTTCTTACCATTCTTATTGGCCAAACACTAAATCCTAGCTCCCCTTTTTACACGCCTTGTTACATCATTTGTACCTCAAAAGTCAAAGCCAGACTCCAAATATCAAAACATTCTTTCCACGCTTACATAATCTCTCTTGACATGTATATTGCTCTGTTTTTTCGTATACCACGGAGGTCCCTTTCCACGAACAGAACCCCCCAGATTCACAGCTAAATTCCTAGCATCTGGTAATCCCTTTAATGTTCTCGTTCTGTCGATTGACATAAAACAGTGTCTTCGCGGTGGTCTTCTAAAATTCTCCAACACCTCTGTGTACTTTCCACAATCGCTGCTTGCTAGGTCAATAACTTGACACTTGCAGGAAAACTATAGTACTTTTCCTAGGTAACATAGTTTTTGAGAGAAACGCATTTTTCCGTTACACACAAAATTTACTTTTCGGGCAGTCAGCGGAGCAGTTGACGGGCGCTCGAGGTATCTATCGACGCAGAATCATCCAACGATATTTGATAATGATTTTCGAAAAAAAATATGGCTAATTAGCCGAGATATTAATTAAGTTACTCGAAAAAAAATATTCTTTATCGAGTAGGATATCGTTCGAAATATCTCGTAACATCGAACTCAAAAATATATTTGTTATAATTTAAGTATTATATTTTCACCGATATCGAAGAAAGTATACTGGAAAAATATGTCCCCTCCCCCCCTCTTATTTCCGAATCTACTGAAACTAAAATTATGAAAATATTAAGAGTAGTAGGAGTTTATTAATTAATAAATAGTAATTAATAATTTAATGTACGGTACACTTTGAGCACGAGTTATACTCTCACTGGACCGATTTATTATTTTGTTGATAAGTTGCAATTTTAGAAGTAAAAGTTTGTTCGAAATTTTCTTCTAGAGGATTTTTAATAATAGAGGATGCCAGAGTAATTCCCGCGCAGGGCTCTAGTCCTCTAGTACAGAACCGCTCTGATTGGTTGGATATGCCACATGAAAACCAACGACAATGGTTTAAAATTTTCAAACTGAATATAAAAATCTGGTAAAGCATTCGTTTTCACAAAAGTAGAATAAGTGCAAACGCTTTTCTTAGAAATTACTTTAAAAATATATAATACAGACAAATTAATGGTACATATTTCATGTGGTTTCATTACAAATCTCAAGTCAATAGCTTAATTACCAACATTTCCACAATGGCCAGCAATATTTAAAAAAAAACATATTTATTAAACATTTTGAAAAGGGTTTTCATGTTTTGGCAGATGACGCCAATAACAGCCAGCAGAAACGTGTTTATTATTATTATTATTATTATTATTATTGAGCTATGAGAAAGTCGGTGCTAGAAACATAAATATAGTTTTGTATGTTTTTATTATTATTATTATTATTATTATTATTATTTCTTGAAGTTTTAAGGATATAAGGAATATTACTTCTTCAATCTAAATTTAAAAATACAAGAAATGATATTACAGAAAAATATCTAAATATATATTTTTTAATTCTGGTTAAATACTTTATAATTAAAAATATAAGTTGTTATTATACATACACAAATAAGACACGACAAAATAATAATTAATTATCTCAAATTATATTTTCGTAAAGGAATATAAAATAAGTATGGCATGACATGTAAAATAAATTATAACCGAGTTTGCATTTAAATTAAAAGTAAATTTTTCAATTACCAACTTTCCAAAAATACCGCATTTATATCCTAATATATTTTTAAATCAAACCTCATCATTTTTGATTGCAGAAACCTCAAAGGATTTCGTTTCAATGATAATTCATTACACTTGTGTATTGTTTAATAAAATTCATTCAGCAGAGATGAATACATTACTATTGAGTTATTTTTATTTTACATGCTTATGAAATTGAAACAACTAAGAGATGTTTTAAATTATTTTCAATGTAAGTATATATGCAACGATTAGATTTTTGTAAATCGTTCTATCTATTTTCCCTGTGTACACATACACACATATTTATATATATTAAATTAGAAATTTGGTCAGATTTTTTATATGAATTTGTTTGTTGTCTTTTGATTTTAAAAGTATTATATATATATATATATATATATATATATATATATATATAAATATTTATATATAAGTTAAAGCCAGGAGAGATGGCGCGGTCGGAAAGATTGTGCACAAAGAGGGTCTGGGGGAAGCAGTAGAGTACGCGCGCAGTGACTCCAGTTTTACAACAACAGTAGTGGAGTGTATACATGAATGTGCAGATTGATTGTTTCGATTGTCTAGGATAAAGCATTGCTATTGTGTTTTGTTTCCCCAAGGTAAGTGCTTGAATTTTCCCAACTATTCGTCAGGATTTCTATAGAATGCCAGTAGTACAAAATATTTTTAATTTAAATGATTTCTCATAAGCTACTAACCTAGACTAACGATGCGAACACCAATGGTTTGTTTTAGAAGCGGCCATGTTTAAATAAAAGGCTGCGCAATCTCTCCTACCGAAATGGGAGAGTTTGCGCATCTGCTAATGAGGGGAGAGGGTGCATTGTTCCCATTTGTTTCCCTACTAGGAGAGATTACGCAGCTTATTCGTAAATTTGCATAATTTGCATAATTTTCAAATTACATGTAAAACATACGAATCAATTTGAAAATAATTTTCCAGAAACACATAATTATCGAAATCTGGAATTTACACTTTAAACATTGAAGTGATTCCAGAACCCACATATTTGCTAGGCAGTGACCAAGGCATGAATCAAACTGTTCCTGAAACCGTTGAATTGCCATCAGAATCCACAGATCCCCAATCTGTTTCAACAACAGTACTAGTTACAACGACTAAACTCCAAACTTCTCCTATTCTAGGTCTATCCTCGTATCTCATTGTAGCAGCAACATGCATTTGTCAACCATCAACTTCTGGGAGAGTCTAATGTTACTTTCAGATATTCACCTACGAAAGTTTTGGAAAACCTTTCATTCATTCCAAGTAGTTTAATGCCATCGAAATCAAAAAGGAAACAGAGGGCAACGGATGTTACTGATCCACACATTATACACGTAAAAAGGCAGCAGCTACAAAAAGGAAGTAAACAGCTGGAGATAAGATACTTCCAGAAAAATTGGGACAAAATTAAACTGAAGGAAAGAAAACGAAGGGCAATGAGGATGAGTGCACTGGATGTCTGGAACTGTACCAGGAGACAACTTTGACCAGTGACTGGATTCAATGCATGACTTGTGGCAGGTGGTTGCCCGAAAGCTGGACCTTTTACCACAATAAGTGCATCGATTGTGGATGACGACAACTTCGGTCAGCAAACAAGAAAACATTGAAACTTTGTAAATTAAAATGGACCAATGTTAAATTAAACGTGCTATCGAGTAACTTAATTTATTTTATAATCTTATCTGGGCTTGCTTTTTCTGATTCTTTATATATGTTTTTCATTAATTAAAAGTATTCAATTGTTCTTAAAATTCTTTCCTTTTTCTGATTCTTTAATCATTAGGTTGAAATATTCACTCCTAGTGCAATACAATTTGTTCAAAAAAACCTTAAAACAATGTCATTTAAGTGTAATTATTATTGTTAACAATTTAACTGTAGTTATTATTAATTACAATTTCTCCTACTCTTGTGCTCAATTACACTAACTCTGTAAGGACAGATTGCGCAAAATAGTTTTCTTGATTTTATTACAACTGTTCTATTAAATTACATTATAACAATAAAATAGCAATGGAAATGCATAAAAAACAAATGAAGTCATTATGTATGGATAGTTTAGCAAGGAAAAAAACTAGCATTTAGATTTTTTTAATATTCTGTTGAATTGTGCGCAAACTCTCCTAGCTTTACCTTAAATATTTCCTCTTATTTCAGTTTGAGAATCTAACATTTTTGAATATATATGTCTTTGTATTGTATTATAATTATTAGTTCCTATATTGTCGATTTTTTATGAGATTTAATGGTTATTATACGGAATAGTTTTATCATATATATATGTATATATAACAAATATAAAAAAAGAAAAAGAAAGATAGAAATAAAGATATTTATTTATTTATTTTTATTTTTGTACATGATATTGTAAAAAACAAAATTATGTTTGAAAAGGAAATAAAAAAACAGATTTTTGAGAACTAAGTAAAAATTAATACTTCAGAATCAATATAAATGATTTTTCAAATTTAAATTTTTTGGTTTCCAAAGTCAAAAGTGGTAGTAGCAAATAAACTTTATGGTCACAACATAAAATGTAAGCCAAAAAAAAAAAATGTGCATGGTAATTATAAATTATTGTTCGCATCAAAAATTTGTCACAGGCAGTGCAAGTGAAATACGAGCAAATTTTATTTTGAATTTGATTGTATAAATCTCCCCGATTGTGTACATTTAAAAAAAAAATCTGATATGGGCTGCTGTAATCCTTTTTAGATATCAATAAGACAGTCTCTCTCATGATATACTTTGTAACGTAGTGCCTAACTACTCACTGTATGAAGGTACTCTATGATCAAATGAATTAATTTAATTTTTGATGTGAGTATGTTGTCCGGTTTCTAACACTTGTGTGTGAATGATCCAGCTATTCTGTCACTTCTTTTTCTTTCTCAAAGTATGACTGAATGTCCCTGAATCTGCTTGTTGCGTTTTTTTAAAGTGATAATATGCCATTTAGGTAGCTGTGAACAACAGGCTAGTATAAATACGCTGGTAAAAGTTTTATCCAATGGATTTTGTCGGGTCCTGTGCCTCGTGGAACTTCAAGACAGTTTTCGGAGTTTTCTCTAATCCTCGTATCAGTAGCAGCGCATTTGTATTTGATTGAAAATGGAAATAGATTCCGTAGTGCTAAAGCTTGCTTTTTGGTAAGGTGTTGAATTCATTACTTCAAAGTAATGTGTATTGAAGCCTATGGGATTTCCCCAATTTAAGTGACATTGGCGTATTTCCCAATGTTGTTGTATATAGTGTCTTTAGAGTTAGTAGGGATATTTTACGTAGCAGTTGTTCTAAAGCTTCGGAATAAGATTACAGTAGATATCTTGCTTGGAGTAGTTTTTCCCCATATAACGGTGTAAAAATTGAAAATGTGCGATGTTTAGAAATTAAAAAAATTGCAGTAGCAAAAATCGCAAAACCGAAATTTCATCGTCAAGTGTTGCCATTCGCAAAATGACGTCAGCGTTACACACGGACACGTTTGTTCTTCATAATATAGATAACACTACCTAGTGTTATTTTCCTTTAAAACGTGCATATAACTTGAGTCTTTATTTTGTAAAAAACTAGGGGGCTCTGCCCCTGCTCGCTACGCTCACCAACCCCCGTTCTGATTTCACAGCCTCTTAAAACCTGGTAATGTATCCTGTTTTAAAAAGATGATGATGATATCACGAACGGCGACTATCTTCTGTAATCAGGTTATAATGCTTTTTCATTTAACTGGTTATAATGCTTTTACATTTAATTCATCTTTTTTATTTTTAATATTCATGTGTAAACACAATTTTTATGACGACATTTTGTTTATTTACTGCTTTCAACACGTGATCATTTAATTATTATTTTAAACTTTCATTATTGTTTTTAATAGTCTCGCGCAAATACATTTTTTTATTTGAGATAAAACATAATCCTTTGCGCCTATTTAGAAATTGGCAACAATATAAAAAAATGACTTTTTCAATAAAAGATTTTTTACGCGTTTTTTAAGAATTTTTTGAGTTTTTATTGTCCAACCGTGATACATTTTTTAATTTCTGAAAGCTTGTTATATTTCACGTCTGGTGGTATGATTTTCGAATCCGTAAGATGGCTAGAAAAAAAAAAGTAATAGCTCCTCAAAAAAGTCCCTAGTAAAAAAGCGATGAGAATAACCCGAAATATCTACGCAGAATTTGATTGGTCCATTTCTAAGTCGTTTTTGGCTCAGTTCCAGATTACTTTTTTTTTAATATAGAAGGATATATATATATATATATATATATATATATATTTTTACTCTTCTGTGAATACTGTCTTTATTATTTACAAAATTTTACATTCCGTAACATATTTTTTTTTCCTTTATTTACTCGTAAATCTTAGCAATGCTGTAAAATTCTTCTCTCAGTGGTACTCAAAATTAGCTCTTTATTTTCCTAGACTTCTTTTAAGTTACTTAAGATATACATTCTTTTCAAATCTTCGAAAGTTGAGAAAAGTAATTTGTTTTCCTCAAAATTTTGTTAACAGGCATGTCGAAATTTTTCTAAATAACGACAAAAGTTCTAACTAAGTCGAAGGGAAAAAGGAAAAAAAAATTTAAGCAACTCGCATCACTTATGCAGCACAAACATTAAATTTCTTTGGAAGAGGAAATTAAAAAACGTTTTCTATCGTAAATACGCAAAGTCTCTACTAATGTACTTCATAAAATAATTAAAAGAAATGCAAGTACAAGCACTAAGTGTACTAATGAAAATTAACGTTGAATCACGTGGGGATCAGTAGCATAATTGATTAAATTGGATCTCTTGTTATGTCTTTTTTTTTTTTTTTTGCTTCACGTTTCTTCTTCCTTTGTGATTAATAAATGAAGTAGCTACAGTTTTCAAAGAATTTTTTAGCATATTTTTCCCTCAAGGAAAGTATAAAGCATCCTGATAAATAAAAGTAAATTTGAATATTTTTTGAAAGCATTGTTATCTTTTATTTGTTATCAGATCCCTGTTGAGTAAATTTTATGCTAATGAAATTATATTAATTGTTAACTTTTTTTTTAAGTATAAAAATGACTGGAAGAAACAAAAAATAGATATTAATTTATTTTTATTGAATAATTACTGAATAATTTTTTTCAAGATTTTAAGTTTAATAACCGCCATTTAAATGAATTATGTTGGTATTATAATTTGAATCGATAAAGTAGTTGATGTTAATGGACTTAATGAGAGTGCACCAAACATGAGAAGATGCACCTATATATTCGTTTCTGATGACATGAATTTATATGTTATTCGTTATGACGAACAACATGAATTAAAATTTAGACAAAGAGGAAAATTTCGGAAACATGGTTTGTTACTAAATTCATAGAAAGAAATTTCAAATAGACTATCTTTTAAGTACTATTACTGCAGAATAGCGTGAATTGGATATTGTTTTAATTTGCTTGGTTTAAAGATTTTGTTAGTAGCATTTCCTTTTACGTGTAATTCATAAATTTTGCATTTAATTTATCAAAAGATATGCTTCAAATTCCTCAAAAAGGAACACAGATATGGTAACAAAGAAAGGACAAAGAAAATAGAGCATCAAATTTAATAAACTTATAAAGTAGATAAATAATTTTTTCTTGGTGTATTTTATTTTTTAGATCCAAATGTTTAATATACAAGGTGATTATAATTAAAGTTCCCTTTTCAAAATGCTGTAAGAAAGGAACCGCTGGTCAGAATGACTTCAAATTTGAACTGAATATACTGGAAGAAGGGGGAAACGGTATGGCATAAGAAAGAAAAAGTTCAAAAGTGTATCAATAGGTGGCGCTGCAAGCGGCATAACGAAAGTGGATTCGGCTACAAGTGACATTTTTAATCGAAATACGACGGCTTTGGCATGTGTTGCACAGTAAACCAACCGTAATGTGCATGAATAGTTTCGGTTGTTTGACGGAACAGATGTGTTACACTCACACACAGATGTTTGGCGACTTTATGATTGGCGCGATTTCCTTTCCCGCGCCAAACCATTAACTTAATACAATATCCACGTTGCCATTAAAGGAAAAAATCCTTACATTTTAAAGCTTTTTGTCCTTTTTATAACCGATTTAAAAAAAAATGTGCGTGAGTGTAAGATATCATAGCCAAAATGACTTCCAAATCAGTCAACAGTTGTGGTACTGTTAGTGTAAAGCCTATCCACGACGGCAAGGTGGTACCACATTAAATGGGAAAAATCGGTTCTTAACTGTTCTTGGGACAAAAACCGCATAAAAAGCACATAATGATTCGGTTTTAATTGATCATAAGTGTCTTTTAATTTGCATAGTATGCCGCTTACAGCGCCATATATTGATACACTTTGGAAATTTGTTTTCTTATGCCATACCGTTTCATCCTTCTTTCAGTATATTCAGTTCAAATTTGAAGTCATTCTGACCAGTGGTTCCTTTTTTACAGCACTTTGAAAGTGGGACTTTAATTGTAATCACCCTGTATATAATGAATAAATAACTGAACAGTAACATTTAATTTTTTTTTAAATTCCATCAGTTAATGCAAAATAAGAAACCGTTAAAGAAATACTTCATGTTATTAAATCCGTTACATATAATCCTTTGGCTTGTTTCAGTCGAATGATTTTAAAATAATCCACAATTGTTTATTTTAAAAAGTATTGCATAACAAACAAATAGTTCGAAATTTTCTCGCTGATAATACCATAATCATAAAACTAATATGCGAGTTTCGCCTGAGAGCTACTTAGCTTGTCTGCCAGAAAGTCTCTAAGTAGGAATCTTAATCATCTGAGAGATGATAAACTTGAAGATTTAATCCTCTGTGTTATGGAAGATGTCATTACGGCAAAGAGATATTAGTACATGTGATTTAAGGAGGAAGATCGTTTTTGGAATGCATACTGATATGATATTATTAATGCAGCAGGATTAGTGCTATCGTATCAGTAAACTGAAGAATAAATAAGAATGCAATTACACATTTAGTTATGATTTAATGCTAATAAATAATTTGATGGGAAATTATGTTTAAAGAATGACTTATAAAATGAATAGGATGAATCACTATAATTTGTGTTTTTTAATTGAAATTTTATAAGTGAGAGATGTGTTTTCGTTCATTGACAATTCATAGTATCAATTAAAAAAAATATGTAAATGTTGTAGCCTATGAAAATCCTAACATGCAATCCTTTATTCAGTCTCAATCGAAAGATTTTAAAACATTCCATATTTATTTATTTGTAAATATATTGCATTAAAAACAAGTAGTTTGGTATTTTCTCTCTGATATATCATAATTCTACAGTTAACATTCAAGTTTCGATTGAGAGTTTTGTCTGTCAGAAAGTCTCTAAGTGGGATTCCTAATCATCTCAGAGAGATGATAAACTTGGAGATTTAATCCTCTGTGTTATGGAAGCTATCAATATGGCGGAGAGATAATAGTACATGTGATTTACGGAGGAATATCATTTTTATAATGCATGGCGATATGATATTATTAATGCAGCAGGATTAGTACTATTATATCAGTAAACTGAAGAATAAATAAGAATGCAATTACATATTTAGTTATGATTTAATTTTAATAAATAATTTGATAGGAAATTATAGGGTGTGAAAATCCATAAAATCCATAATTTTCGGAAAAGCCGTAAATGTCAACAATTTATTAAAAAATATATTAAATTTAAAATCACATAAATGGAAAAGCAGATTAGATCTCAAAGTATCCGCCTTTATCTTTGATGCATGCCCTCAGCCGTTTTGGGACATCGTTGACTGCGGCACGAAGTATCTCATAGGGAAGAGTGGTCCAAACCTTAATCATTTTTGCTTTCAGACTATCCAAACTTTGATGGGAAGTAGTCAAGCCCTTTGCCTTCAAAATTCCCCAAATAGAAAAATCCATTGGATTGATGTCGGGCGAATTAGCAGGCCATTCATCAGGAGAAATGAAATCAATGTTCTCCGCTTTAAGCCAGTCAAGAGTCTTGTGCGCGCGATGAGTTGGTGCAGAGTCTTGCTGAAACACCAAATTTCGTACAGAAAAATATCTTTGAGCAAAAGGCTTGAGCACTTTTTACAAAATCTCGTCCTGATAGTAAAGTCATCCAAAACTTTTTCCACACCCTGTATACATGATTTAACCTTAAGCATTAAAGAAGGACTTAGAAAATGAATAGCAGAGATCTCTATAATTGGTGATTTTAATTGAAATTTTACAATAAAGATATGTATATTCGGTAATTGACAATTCATAATATAAATTGAAGAAAATTATATAAATGTTGTAGCTCATTAAAATCCTAACATACAATCCTTTAGTAAGTTTCAGCCGAAAGATTTTAAAACATTCCACATTTATTTATTCGTAAAGACATTGCATTAAAAACAAATAGTTTAGCATTTTCTTTCTGATATTATCATTATCATAAAGCTAATATTCAAGTTTTGTTTGAGAGCTTGTCTGTCAGAAAGTCTCTAAGTAGTATTCCTAATCATCTCCGAGATGATAAACTTGAGGATTTAATCCTCTGGGTTATGGAAGATATCATTATGGCAGAGAGATGATTTAAGGAGAAATAAAATAGCATATTTTGTTATAATTTAATGCTAATATATAATTAGATGGGAGATTATACATGGTTTAATCTTAAGCATTAAAGATTAACTTACAAAATGAATAGGAATAACCACTATGATTAGTGATTTTAATTGAAATTTTATAATAGCGAGATATATCTACGTCCATTGACAATTCATAATATAAATTTAAAAAATCCTAGCATGCAATCCTTTAGTAAGTTTCAGCCGAAAGATTTTAAAACATTCCACATTTATTTATTCATAAAGACATTGCATTAAAAACAAATAGTTTGACATTTTCTTTTTGATATCATCATAATCATAAAGCTAATATTCAAGTTTCGTTTCAGAGCTTGCCTGTCAGAAAGTCTCTAAGTAGGATTCCTAATCATCTCAGAGATGATAAACTTGAGGATTTAATCCTCTGTGTTATAGAAGGCATCCTTATGGCAGAGAGATGATTTGTGAAGACATATGATTTAAGGAGAAATCAAATAACATATTTAGTTATAATTTAATGCTAATATATAATTAGATGGGAAATTATACATGGTTTAATTTTAAGCATTACAGAATAACTTACAAAATGAATAGGAATAATCACTATAAATGATGCTTTTAATTGAATTTTTTTAATAGCGTGATATATCTACGTTCATTGACAATTCATAATATAAATTGAAGAAAATTATATAACTGTTGCAGCTCATTAAAATCTTAACATGCAATCCTTTAGTAAGTCTCAATCGAAGGATTTTAAAATATCCCTCATTTATTTATTTGTAAATATATTGCATACTAAACAAATATTTCGGTATTTTCTCTCATATATAACTATAATCATAAGGCTAATATGAGAGTTTTGTTTGAGAGTATTTAGTCTGTTGGCCAGAAAGTCTCTAAGCAGGATTTTTAATCATCTCAGCGATGATAAACTTGAAGATTTAATTCTGCTATGTTATGGAAGATATCATTATAGCAGAGAAATATTAGTATATGAGGGGGTTAGAATTACAGTGGAGTAAGTCAATATTTAGTAATTAGATAAATGGATGGTTTTGTGAAACTTGTCGTATTGCCGTTGCATTAAATGGTCCAACTTGTTTTTCTCTCTAGTGACTCCCTAAGTGAACTGTAACTTATTTGACTGTCACACTGAATTGAAATTAATATACGTTCAGATAAAATATGGTTATCTAGATTTTTCAAATTTTTGACTTACTCCACTGTCATTCTAACAGCCTCATATGTGAGATAAGGAGAAAATTCGTTTTTGGAAGACATATTGATAATTTACAGCAGTAGTATTAGTTTAATCATATTAATACACAGAAAGATTATAACTTAACAATTATATATAATTATAACTTAATAAATAATTCCATGGTAAATTATAAATGATTTTATTTTAAACATTTATGTGAATGGTGTGCATACTGAATAGAAAGAATTATTATAATTTAATTTTTTAATTAAACTTTTATGATAGAAAAGTATATATTACTACATCAACAATTTTGAACCCTCCTTGTACCGTTGAGTCTTTCTTCATCCCATTATTTTTTGTTTTGAAGTTTTTTTTGTTTCAATTCATAAAAAAAAATAATTTAAACTTAATAAATAATAACATAGGATTATTTCGTAGAAAAAAGCTACATTTAACAAAATTAAAGTTTTGGTTCAAATCATAGAAAGCTAACAACGCTCATTAAAATTTAAAATCTGGTATTAGGAGGGTTAATAAAGATAATTATATAAATGTTATATATCTAAATCCTTAATAAACAGTCTTTTAATGAATTTCAGTCAAAACGTTTTAAAACATTCACTACTGGCGATAATATAAATTAATTTGGTCATATTCAGTCATAAGATATTATGTATTGGTATAAGATATTATGTATTAATTTACGTAAAGATATGGCACAATGAACAAACTGTTCAGTATTTTCTCTGATAGAACCATATGCATATAACTAATATGAGAATGTCTTCAGAGAATTTCTTAGCTCGTCTGTCAGATAGTCTCTAAATAGGATTCTTAATCATTTCAGAGATAATAAACTTGAAGATTTAATCTGCTATGTTACGTAGGAAATCATTATAGCAGAGAGATATTAGCACATGTGATTTAAGGAGAAAGATCTCTTTTGGAAATCATACGGATATTGTAATACAGTAGGATTAGTTTTACCTATCAATAAACTCAAGAAGAAATAGGAATGAAATTATTTATTTCTTACCCAGTATTGTATGTGATATGCTATCATATGATAATGATGATATGCTTTTAATTGGAATATGCTGTTAATTGGAATATGCTTTTAATTGAATATGCTTTTAATTGATATGCTTTTAATTAAAACTAAGAATGAGACAGTATAAAATTCAAATGAAATGATACTACAAATTAAACCCAACAAGATGAAAATAAAATATGAAATACTATGAATAACTTATGGATTCATCAGATCTACATCATAAGTATAATTCATAGTAAATATATGTTATTTCCCCAAATATTATCAGCATTAAGCCTAAAAATGACACTATTATGCCCCTTATAACATATCAAAATTAAACCCAAGGAGTATTAAAACAAAAATAAATCCAAAAAATAAGTAATTATCTATAAGCAATAGTTAAAAAATCCAAAAAATAATACCCACAACTCACCAGCATAAAAGGTGTAGGAATAATTCAATCCGATTAAAAACAACCCACGATGATGCATTACGCAACACTCTGCAAAGCTATTTGGTGATTCATCACATGGAAAAATAAAAACAAATAGCAGTGCTACCATCTGTTCCCAGAGAGAGGAGCAATATCCTAAAGCTAATGTTATTATTTAAGCTATAAGATTAAAGGGGAGGGGGGGGGTAGTAAACAATATACTTAATAGTATTAAATAATATTGAAAGAAAAGTGCCGATAAATATTAAAATTGGAATACATAGAAAATATAATATTAAATTATAATATAGATTAAAAAATTAAAAATAAAAGATGATTATGTAATTAAAATTAATATTAAATAAGTAATAATTTAAGGAGGTTAAAATATAGTCAAGCATTATATATATGTGTGTGTGGGTGTGTGTTGTAGCTCATTAAAATCATAATATGAGATATTAGGTAAGTTTAAGCCGAAAGATTTTAGAATATTATACATTTATTTATTTTTATAGATATGCTATAATAAATAAATAGTTTGATATTTTCTGAGATATAAACCTTTTCTTAAAATATAGTATGTAAGGTTTGTCTGAGAACTCTTAGCTTGTCTGCCAGGAAGTCTTTAAGTAAGATTCGTAATCATCTCAGAGATGATAAACTTGAAGATTTAATCCACTGTGTTATATGGAGGATATCATTATGGCAGAGAGTTATTGATACTTGTAATTTAAAGAGGAATATCATTTTTGGAATACATACTGATAATTTAATGCTGTATGATTAGTATTATCGTACCAGTAAACTGTGGAATAAATAGGAATATAATTATATGTTTAGTTCTAACCCAATGATAAGCTAATTAAGACTTTGATTCCTATTTTAAAATGGTTCATTTTTATTGGTGTATGAATGGCGTTAGAAATCAATAGAAAAATCCCTATTTTCTAACTTGAAGATTAATCAACTGTGTTATGGAAGATGTAATTATGGCAGAGAGTTGTTAGTACATGTAATTTAAGAATGCATACTGATAATTTAATGCTCTAAGATTAGTATTATTATATCTGTAAACTGTGGAACAAATAAGAATACAATTATGTATTTAGTTCTAACCCAATAATAATTTAATTAAAACTTTGATTGCTATTTTAAAATGGTTAATTTTTATTGTTGTATGAATGACGTCAGAAATCAATAGAAAAATCCCTATTTTCTAAGATATAAACAAATTCTTAGAATATAATATGTAACGTTCGTCTGAGAACTGCTCAGCTTGTCTGTCAGGAATTCTCTAAGTGGGATTCTTAATCATCTTCAGAGATGATAAACTTGAATATTTAATCTACTGTATTATGGGAGCTATCATTGAGGCAGAGAGTTCACGTAATTTAAGGAGAAATATCATTTTTGGAATACATACTGATAATTTAGTGCTGTATGATTAGTATTATCGTAATCAGTAAACTGTGGAATAAATACGAATACAATTATATATTTAGTTCTAACCCAATGATAATTTAATTAAGAATTTGATTGCTATTTTAAAATGGTTCATTTTTATTGGTGTATGAATGGTGTATGAATGGGGTGTGAATGGCATCAGAAATCAATAGAAAAATCTCTATTTTCTAAGATATAAACATATTCTTAAAATATAGTATGTAACGTTTGTCTGAGAACAGCTTAGTTTGTCTGTCAGGAAGTCTGTAAATAAGATTCTTATTCCTTTTTAATTATTTCTTATTTTTATAGTCTTTTGATGTAGATTCAAAATTCGTTAGGTATAAACGATTTCACCAATGTTACATCTATAAACCCGGTAATCCACAATATATTTTTAATTTGAAAAGTGTTACTTCAGTTTGTTTTTACAGCTTTTCACACTTATATATTTTATATCCGAGTAAAAGCTGCTGCATGATGCTTTATTTATAAAATAATACTGTGTAAATAATATCTTATAATGATAATAAATATTGCTGTTTCTATGACGAAGTTATACTTAAGCAATTTACAAATTCGACTTACGTAAAATCTAACTTGCGTCTACGAAGCGCATTAGTTACGTAAGTCATACTTGTATGTCAAAAACAGCGGATACATATGAAAATGTAGGATATTTTTGAAAATAACATGAAATTTACGAGTCCTGGAAACAAAGCAAATGGTTAATAACTAAGCAATTTACAAATTCGACTAACGTAAAATTCAACTTGCGTCTACGGAGCGCATTAGTTACGTAAGTCATACTTGTATGTCAAAAACAGTGGATACATATGAAAATGTAGGATATTTTTGAAAATAACATGAGATTTACGAGTCCTGGAAACAAAGCAAATGGTTAATAACTAAGCAATTTACAAATTCGACTAACGTAAAATTCAACTTACGTAAAATCTACGGAAAGCATTAGTTAAGTGTAAGTCGAGGGGATACTTGTACACATAATTTAAGAATTAATATTTTAGAAAACATACTGATAATTTAATGCTGTAAGATTAGTAGTATCGCATCGATAAACTGTGGAATAAATAGGAATACAATTATATGTTTAGTTCCAACCCAATGATAACTTAATTAAGACTTTGATTGCTATATTAAAATGGTTCATTTTTATTGGTGTTTGAATGGAGTCCGAAATCAATAAGATAATCACTTTTAATTTATGTTTATAACTGAGATTTCCCAATATAACTGTCATGCTCCCGAATATTGTCAATTTAACGTAAGTATAATCTTCAAAATATTCCTTTAGCATTCTGAAGACTAGAATTCATAAAAAGAGAATTCTCTTTCGCACAATGTATCATTTGAAATAACTATTAACAGTATTTCGTTACTTGTAATCCCAAAAGAATTGTTAAAGTGAAGTCTGTATTTGTATTCTTTACTTTTCAGTTGAATTTCTTTGATACCAGGCGACAGTAAATTTCTTATCTTCAAGCAATTTACAAAAACTTTACATTAAACATTTAAAAGCTTCATTAATATACATTCTTACTGAAAAGAGATAAAGTTTGCCTCGTATCAGTGAAATACTAATGAAAATGAACATTCCATCACATGGGATTTGAAAGCATAATTGATTAAATTGGATTTTCGTGCTATGCTTTTCCATCGCATTCTAACCTTTTTTTTTGTTTAAATAAATAATCAAGCTTCAGTCTTTTAAAGAATTCCCAAATAAGTCAACCCGCTGAAATTGAATGGCATTTTGTAGAAAGACAATAATTGGAAATGGAAAACTTGTGTTCTAATTGTACAATAGATAAAGAAACATCCTTTTCAAATAAAGATGCATTTTATGTCCGTTGTACTGTATAGAGGGGAAACATATCTTATGGTTTTTATGAAAGTCATCTTTTCAAATTTCTCCTTTAATAACTTGAAATGACCAAAGAAGATTCAGTAGAAACTGAAGCCTACATCTGCATATTCCAATAGCACTTTTTCGAAAGCCAGAGATTCCAAGTTCAACTGTTCACCACGGCTAAAGCGTTGCAGGTTTCTATAAAATGCAGGATTAAAACTGTATAGTTTGTCAATGCAAATATTTTTTTGAATAGGAAACTAAGTTGTAATTCATAGTCCATTAATTTCTTACAAATTATTTCATTCCAACAGGAGCCCGGATTTTCTTTTAGAACTGTGATTGGAATTATTGATTATTAACATTGCACCCAGAAAAAAGTTTTGTTGAATAAACAAAAATTTGGTTGACACCCAACAAAACTTTTTGTTTAAATATAGGTCAATGGAAATTTTGTTTGAATTAACAAAAAAAAAATTTTTTTTGCAATTCCAAAAAAAAATTTTGTATCGTCAGCAAAAAATGTTTTGTTAATTCAAGTAAAATAGTTCAATTGTACTTGAATTTTGCTAAAACAACCAAAATGTACACAACAAAACATGTTTTGTAGTTTTAATCAATTCCTTTTTCTTGGTGTGGCAACATTTTCAAAGACTTGTTTTCTATAATACGAAAGTTAAAATGGAGCATCTGTGTTATACTCACGCACCGATGTTTGGCGACTTTGGTTGGCGCACTTTTCAAACCCGCGCCAAGCTACTATTTTCTCTCGCCATCTTGGAATCATGGCAAACACAACATTTATAAGTAACAACGTATTAGAAAACACAGGAAAGCGTATTTCTACAAAACAATCAAATTAAAGCAAAAATATAATTTTTACAACATAAATTTAATGGAAAACATGTTACCTAAGTCATTTCATTCTTTTAAATTGGACTGATACAATCAGAATAATCATGCGATAGTTGAATTTCTAATTTTGCGCAAATTTTTAGATAAAATCATCACGTCATTTCACTCTTTTAAAATGCACTAGAGTAATCAGTCGGTAATTGAAATTCTAATTTCACACACACTATTAGATTTAAAAAAAACAAAAAACAAAAACAAAAAAAAAACTTACCTGGTGAAACGTCGAAAAATGATTGGCAAAGACGACATTTTAACACTCGTCAATAACAATCTCACTAAGAATCACAGCAAGAATGACAAATTTAAAGTTAAACTAAAACAACCTCACTCGTCACTGTAACCACCACTGCTTGATAAATTACATAACAATTAATAACCAATCATTAACTGAACAATTATGCACTTTTTTCTTTCTCCGTATACGGTTCTATAACACTACAGCCAATCAAGTGCAACAGAATGCCCTTCTACAACCAATCACGTGCTTTCTCAAATTTTCATCATCAATGATGTAATACACACATGCGCAATCATTTCCCTTAACCTCCACGCAATCAAGGGTTACAATAACAAATGTCAATATATATAACTTAATACAAGCATAATAGCCGTGTTACCATAAAAGAAAAACAGTCCTCAAACTTTGGCGAAGTTTTTCCTTTTTTTTTTAACCGATTAAAAAAGAAAACAAGTAATATAAAGAAAAGTTTAAAGTTAAATCCTGCTTATTGTCAGACGCCAGTACTATTTCCGTATTTTAGCGGAAAAAAACATCCGTAAATTCCAAGAAATTTTCCGTGATTTCTGAAATATTCGTTTTTAAATTTCCGTTTTATAACAGATATCTTCCGTATTTTTTAGAAATTTTTATAATGTTAAAATAAACATTATAGGACCAAAAAAAAAAAGAGTTACTTCTCAAGAACAACCTTATACAACCTAGATATATTTCTGCTTTTTCTTTTTTCGCATTTCTGAGTGAGTTATGTGTAAATATCAAAACTTTGCCACGATGAGAATCGAACCCGCAATCTTCCGTATACTAAACTGGAGGTCATGGCCATGACTAGATATTCCGCTGTATTAAGCATTGCTACTTATTTTAGTCGCTTTTTATGATGCAAAAATTAAAATTAATTAATTAAATTTAATGAATGAATTAATATTTGAAAAAACTTTGTTAACATCAAGTGTCATCTTCTACAAGTTAAAAAAATGTATTTGAACTTGAGTGGATGAATAAAAAGTATTTTATTAACGATTGAAAATTTGAACAAGATATATAAATATATATAAGGAAAGGATGAACTAATTGTAGGAATTGAAAAAAAAAAAAGCATTATAGCTTTTAAAACCATTTTATCTTTTTTTGTTTTTCTGTTAAAAACCGTTTTCTTATATAGAGTTTCTTGTAATCGTCCATTAATATACATATAATTTCCCCCAATAATTTACAAGAACTATTAATTCAATGTATTTTCATGAATTTCTAATAACAATTTTACCTATATTCGATTATTGCTATTTGATTGCTATAAAATTATTTTAAACATAATAGATTAGTCTGAATTATTGTGTTTAAAAGCACTTTTCATGTAAAAGCAAAAAAAAAAAAAAAAAAAATCTCAATACATTTATTTGTTTTATATTAAAATATACATTTCGATGAAAAAAATTAAAAACATGATTATCAAATATTTATAATTTATCCCCTTTGAATCTAACATGTAATTTTTTTTTTATTATATAGGTCTCAATTTATATCGTCATAAGAAAAATAAATATTAACAATAAAGTAAAAGGGAAATCCACCTTAGGGCTTGCGATATTATGAGACAATTTTTAAATATTAAGAGAGTTGCAAAATAAACAAAAGCATTTTTTATGTGTTATCTAAAACACCAAATAAACATTTTCATTTCTTTTTTTTTTTTGAAAAAAAGTTATCATCATATTTAAGAAAATTCATAACTAACCATTGTTAACCAAAAAAAAATGGAAAATTTCCTTAGGTGATCTAGTTTATTAACATTTGTTTATGGACAAAACAGAAAAGTAAAAGTAAAAAACTTAAAGAAATTTCAAAATATTTCAAAAACATTTTAAAACGAATCGAACATGAAGACATGGATAATTTTGTGATAAAACTTGTGAAGAATTCTTTATTACAATTTAAAAATTTAACACAAGAAGATAATAATTTCAAGTTTTCAGCACCCGTTATTATTTACTTAATATTAAAACTAAATTTAAAAAAAAAATGTTTTTTTATTTTTCTTTTATGAGAGAGTTTTCTGTAATGAGATTTGATTAAAATGGTCCCCAAATTTTCTTTCATCATTAAAATACTCAGATATTCCTGATAATAATAATTAAAAAAAACTGTTTCAAATATAACGAGTTTTATAAGATTTTTTGGCATATTTCATTGAAAGTTGCAATATTTTGTACAACAAAAAGCAGTAGAATGGTTTTCTTTAATACATATATATTAGAATATTACATATATATTTTTTTTCTTAAAATATTCTTCACAAATTTCAGTATTTTTCGCCGATTACTATCGTTGCAAATGCTATGCTAATATTATGTTTGCACTTTTTAATTTATTAACTTTGTGGTATTCTGTCTACACTCTATTACTAATTATCTCGTTGTGGAGATTTGGTTTTAGAATATTGCTTGATTAATGTTTTTTTTTTTAATTCAAAGATATTATAATTATATATATATAAGGGAGATAATTGACAATTAATTTATTTATATGCACTTAACTTTATAACATCAGAACATTTAAAGAAAGATGTTTTAAATTATACATTTATTATTAATTAAAATTTTCCAAATATCTTCCAAAGAATTCCAAATATCTTCTAATAATATAATAAAATAAAGTTTAATTAAGCATACAGTACCAATATAGAAATATTCTAAATATGTTGACTATACCGTAAAAGGGATATTAGACAATTATATTACCTCAACTTAACTGTATTATTTGAAAACATTTTAAAGGAAAGAACTTCACTCACATATTGATCATTAATTAAAATTTGTATACACCTTTAAAAAATACCTTTAATTTCCAAATATCTTCTACTAATATAATAAAATAAAGTTTAATTAAGCATACAGTACCTATGTAGAAATATTCTAAATATGTTGATTATTAAATAAAATGGATATTAGACCATTGCGTTACCTCAACTGTACTCTATAATTTTAAAAGATTTTAAAGGAAATAACTTCACATACTGATCATTAATTATAATCCATATATATCTCTTAAATGTACATTTAAAAAGAGAATTACTTTTCACTAACAAAAAAAGTGTTTCTACGCAATAAATAAGTATACAATACAAGTACAGAAATTTTACTAAACTTTATAACAATTCCTTCTTTTGTATTGTTTTATTAGGTATGAACAATTTATAATGCATTACAAGTAGTAATGGATTTTGAGAAGATTGTACTCAGTATCATGTTGCTAATGTACCTTTCAAAATTAATTTTTCTGCCTCGCAAATTTCTCGATGATAGCTTCAGACACTAATTTTTTCCATCAAATTCAACATTTCTTTGTACAAAATGACTCAAAAACCGTCTTAAATTTGAAAGAATGGCGAAGAAAGCTCGGATATTCAACATCGATTTTGATGTAAGCCATTAAGTTTCATCATTATCCTTCTTGCCGAAAGGAAAACGACTTTTTATGATAGTACTAAAGAACACTTCAGGAACTATTTTCTGAAAGGGTTTTTCCCTTTTTTTTCCTCGTCTTTCCCCTTTCGCTATCCAGAAAACTATTCAGCCGGTTCATTTAACTTTGCTGCCTTCATTCCGAAAGTTTTTTTTCTTTTATACACATTTTCTCCCCCGCTATTAAGAAAGGATATAGATCTTACGAAAGATGCTTGAATTCTCACCCGGAGCCGTAATTCTACATATTTCATTGTTGGGCACAAAATGGAATTGAGAAAGGGTTCTGTTAAAAGTTTTCAAACTGTGAAAACGTTGCAGAACGTTAAATTTTCATCCGTAGAAACAGGATGAAAAAGGACAGAATTTTTAGATAGGTAAATCTTTTCCTTCTCGTAAAAACATAAAAGAGCTTTAAACTTGGAACTAGAAAAGGGTTATTTAAAATAAAGGGAGGGGGGGGGGGGGGTAATGTAAAACTTTTTTACATTTTAGTAAGCCAGAAAACAAGTTTTTTTTTCTACAAGGACCAAAAAGACATTGTATATCCACTTTTTAAACCTTTTAGATATTTTAGATCTTTGTTTTACAGTTTTTATGGCAATTTTCTGCAGTTTTTGCAGTTCTCTTTATATTTTTTCAACAATTTTTAAAGGTTCTGGCCTGTTATTATTATAATTATTAGTATTGCTTTTTTTTAAAAAACAGATTTTGCCTTTTGCTATTCAGGAAACTATATAGCTATTCATTTAATCTCGCTACCTATACATTCCGAAAGTTTTTCTTTTATACACATTTTCTACCTTGCTATTTAGAAAGATGCTTACGAAATAGATCTTAGATCTTACAAAAGATGCTTGAATTCTCATCCAGAGCCGTAATTCTATGTATTTCGCTGTAGGGAACGAAATGGAATTGAGAAAGGGTTCTGTTAAAATTTTCAGTATCTGAAAACCTAGCAGAATGTTAAAATTTCATCCGAAGCAACAGCACAGAAAAATTCGTATAAAAAATTTTCCTTTACATAAAACTGTAAAACCTGGAATTGTAAATGTTTCACTTTTTTTAAATGGTAAAAAATAAAGTGAATTTCTACTTTTTAGGAAGCTGGAAACTAATTTTTTTTCTCTATTCATAATGAAGACCCACATTTTAGTGCATATGAAAATTTGGCTCTTTTTGGATGATATTGCTATTTTAGACACATTTTAGAGTTTTTGATGAGTTATGTTCGCATGTGTTCGCATTATGTTTGAGTTATGTTCGCATTTTGCAATTTTTAAGACATTTTAAATATTTATGGCATTATTATTATTATTATTATTATTATTATTATTATTATTATTATTATTGTTGTTGTTGTCGTTGTTGTTATTATTCGTTTTCGTTTAGATACAACTTCAATGTTTTATAAGATTTTTTTTTTTTTTTTAAATACTCAAAACGTGTTCCTGGTAGCTCTAAATTACAAGATAATTCTAAATGTGTTCCTCTTGCTTTATGATATTTTGACGGAAGTTTGAGATCACGTATAAAGTAAAATAACAAAGTAACAAAGTAAAATAACAAAGTAAACAAAGTATTCTTTAAATTGTTTATCTGCATATAATTATCTTTCACCAATTTTAGTTGAAAGGTTTTCTATTCTTTTGATTTGAAAGGTTTACTATTCGTTTTCTTTAAGGTACGATTTCAATATTTTATAAGAGTATAATTTTTCCCTTGAAGAATTCGAAACGTGTTTCTGATACCTCTTAATTACAAGATCTATCTGTGATTCTTTAAATATAAGATATTCTTTAAATTGTTTATCTGCGTATAATTATATTTAACCAATTTGAATTGAAAGGTTTTATTAAATCATAATAATGTATTTTTTTATTGGTTTATAACTCATCCAATAAAAATATTATCGTAGAAATATTATCGTATTAATTAGTATGCATACTATATTGCCTTAGAAAGGATGTATTTTGAAATTTAAGAGTTTTGTGTGGAAAGTTTTATTTTTGGAAAATTTCAATCAACATGAAATATGTAATGTTATATTTAATTATATTATTAAGTATTCGTATTTAAATATGTAATTTACGATAATTATGCGTTTTGCATTTTATATAATTTACATGTCGTTTTATAATTATTATAAGTAACTTGAGTAAGTTGTATTTTCATTTTATTATTGATAAGCTTTGGATTTTGTATGGAACAATGGATTTATACTTCAAGCATAGTCTACATTATGTCTACATTTCTCAACGAAGTTTAAGAAATAATTTGAAAATTAAGTATAATTAATTATTAATTTTCTTAATTTTTTATGGAATTAATAATAATTATTCACTATTAAATATTTCGTTGATTCAATTTAGGAAAACACCCGCTTTTTTTTTTTTTTTTTTTTTTTTTTTTTTAAAGCTTTTAATTATATATGTATTTGAAAACGTCAAATATTAATTTTTTTTTCCTTCTCTAAAATATCATTTTTCCAGGATATCACCAATCAGTAATTTAGGTACACGAATTCTATGAAGGAAAAAATAAAATTCCATACAAGTTTCTGTGTTATGTTGTTAAGCATAAATACTAAATAATATTTGTGTGTGTGTTCCATATCAAACAATGGGAAATCTATCAAACTTATATCAGCAGTAGTCTGTGCAGAAATTTCAATTGCACGCAAACATTTAAAAATCTAAATAGTAATAAATATCTTTCTGCTAGGAATTTAAAAAAAAATTATAATAAGGAAAAATTACTAAAAGCTGCACCTTATTGCATTTAACATTCTTTAGAAAATTAATTCTCAGCATAGCTTAATTTTTTTTTTTTTTTTTTTTTTTTTTTTTAAATTCACAAACTTTATTTTCAACTTCAGAAATAGAGGCTTTATTTAATCTACAGGGTATACTATTTTTTAATAGTTTTAAGACGAATGAAATAATAAAAACGTCCTACATTATAAAATGGAACTGTAGGGAAATTTTCTAATGAGAACTTGGTGATGAAGGATATAAAGAAGGGTAAAATTTATATGTAGGGTAATTTACATTGTACACCAACATAAATTACAAGCAATAATTGGGGACAGGAATGGAAAAAGGTGTTATGAAACAAACTAAATAAAAGATGAAATGAAAGTTTTTCATTGCATTTAAAAAAATATTTTTTTTCTTATTAGAAATAATTTTTAAAAAATTACAAAATTACAATTACAATTAATTATTTTCTTATTAGCATGTGTCTAAAATGCTAATAGTTGGTAGTAAACTCTCTGAGAAAGCTTATTAAAATTTCATTATTAAATATTAAAAAATATTATTATTTCAATTATAAATTATAAGATATATTTATTAAACATAATATTTAAAAAATATATATATATTAACTATAAAATAATAATAATTCTTAATTATATTTTTTTTAAAATTATTATACATAAAAATTAATAAATATTAAATATAATATTTTTAATTTATTAAATCTAAAATATTGATAAATTTTAAGTATAATATATTTTTTTAATTATTCACTATAAAATATTAATAATTATTAAAGATAATATATTTAAAAAAATTAATTAAATATAAAATATTTTAATCATTAAATATAATATATTTTTAAATTATTAAATATAAAATACTAATATTTATTAAATATAATATATTTTTTAAATTATTAAAAAGAAAAATATTAAATGAAAAATTATATCTCATGTCCTCGAGAATAATTAGAATCGTAGTATTTTAGATTTCCCATATGATACATAAACATTTACATAACATTTTTCATAACATACATAATACAACATGTTTACATAACATTTTTCATAACATACATAATACAACATGTTTACATAACATTTTTGATGCATAAAGTAAAACGTTTTTTGAGAAAATGTACATGAAACCTTCTACCACTCGTATTTTCAACTTAAATGTACATATACTTATGTAGTATTAAATATTTCATTGAGTGAATGTTTTGTTTGTAAACATTTTTTTTTTATTTATATATATATTTTTTTCCATATTTGTAATGATTTGTGTACTTCGGGATACCATCCATTTATCCTCTTCCCTCCTCTAAAATTGTGTTCCTCAGGAAATACATCATTAATCCTTAGTTCAGGCATACCATTCTATGAAAAGAAAAGTTAAAGTTCCCATTTTATGTTGTTAGGCTCTGAATCTCCGCTAAATGGGCATTAGATGTCCGATATCTCCCGATAGATTTGCTTTCTTGTAATGGTAAGTGTTCTTTGACAGAAAGGGCTAATGTCTTGTTATGTCAAGTGTCTTGATAGGGACAGAAGTAGTTCATTACTAATGGGATAAACCTGACCTTTTACTTTGTATGTCCAATTTCTTATTCTCTTAGGTATATATATATATACCTTTTGAAGGCTAAAAAAAAAAAAAAAAAAAAAAAAAAAAGAGGAAAATAGCATGGACAGCATAAATGTGACAAATAAATGTTTAAGAACGTTATATGTATAACAAAAAGACCCATTTAATATCATTTTATTATTATATTGAAATATTTAATCTTCAGAAAATAATTGTTTAAAAAACTTTTGAAAGTATTATCATTTTGAAATAAATATAAATAATTTTTTTTTTTTTTTTTTTTTTTTTTGTGTGTGTGTGTGTGCGCGTGCGTGTAATTATTTGTTAACGTGAATTCTCAATGCGGTTATACACATCTTCTTTAATTGTAGTTAGTGATTACTTATTATTATTATAATAGTTGTTAGATTTAAATATTCAATCTCCGTAAAAAAAAAAAAAAAAGTTTTCTAGTACTTGTGAAAGTCTACATTTTAATTGAATAAATAATTTTTAAGTGTTTGTCTTTTTACCTATAACCATTCGTCTCTGAGAATTAATTAACAAAATGTTGTTGGAAATCTGCTTCAGTTTAATTTTGTGGTAATTTTTTCTCATTCTTTTATCAGACTTAAATATTTAAAATTCCATCTTTCTTAATATTTTTATCAGTTCAGAAACATCTGAAATACGACTTTTTTTTCTCTCTCTCTTTATCTTTAGTTTTTTTTTTTTTTACACCTTTTAAAAGTTTTCAGGCTAATCATATATAAGCTTGTGAAAATTACAGAAAACAATCATTCTTTACTTATAATGTGGTTTCCCAGCCCTTGAAAAAGTAAATTACATTATAAGCTTAAATTTGTGTTTTTTACTTATGTTTCACTTTTTGAATAAATACTTCGTTTGTTAGGACTATGTTTTATAATGTGTAATTTGACATAGCTATTTTGGGGTAATAATTTCATTGCATTTGGTCAGTTATTTCTGTTTCAATGGTTAATTTTTGCAATAAGTTTATATATATATATATATATATATATATATATATATAAATATATATATATAAAATACCTTTGAAATCCAAATACAACGAACAAGTTCTTTTACTAAATCCAACCAAATCTTTAATTTGAAGATGGCATGTAATTGATTAACATATGGAATATCTAATTTGAAATCAAAATTTAACATATTTGAACAATAAATGACCAAAACTCCAATTTAGAGACGTCATCAGGGACCGATTTACAAATTTGGGGGCCCTGGGCACAGATACTTATGTGTGTGTGTGTGGGGGGGGGGGGTTGCAACTATGCTTACAGTGGCCTTGAGTTTTTATAACATCCTCATAATCGTAGGTGTTCTATCTCCCTGACGATTTTTCAATGTTTCAAAATTGGTTCCGAAAATATCAAAAAAAAGAAAAAGAACCTGTAAACAAAATCGAGAAAGTAAAAAAAAAAAAAAAGGCCTTTGTAGAGATCGACCTGAACTGTTCAACGGAAAAAAATATTTAAAAAATATTGAAATGCAAACGAGATATTTAAAAAAAATTCTCCCATAGGATTAACATTAGCGAGCACGTGTTTTCGCGTGAGTGATGTAGCCCTTAAAAAGTTATTTTTAAATGAAAAAATAATAATAAACAGAATTTTCCATATTAGTTTTGTTTAATAGTTAAAACTTTATCAGATTTTGGCCAATAAATAAAAAATATTCAGTAGAGTTTGGGGGTTCGGAAAATCAAGGGCCCTGGGCCCGCGCCCCGATGCCCTGCTGTTAATCAGGCACTGGACGTCTTATAATAAATTTTCATACAGTTGTCACAGAAAAATTGCAAAACATCATAACGCATAAAACTCTTTATGAAATTTCAATATAACAGGAAAAAAAAACCGTATTTAATAACATTTGAAGCACGTTAAATTAAAATAAATATTATCGAAGTATAAATCGGAATAACGAATGGAGTATAGATATCAAATAAAGATAGAAATTAAAAAAAAAACAAAGCAACATGTGGATGTCTAATCGTCAGTCGGCAGAACACCACATGTTACTAAAAAAAAAAAAATGCTAATATAATGCATTGGAAGAATAAAACAAAAGAAAGAACAAGAAAATATTAGAGAAAATCAAAAATTGGACTCATACTTTACATAACCAATATGAGAAACAGTCCTTATGCTTCGCGGAAAAGAAAGAAGAAAAGAGAAGTGTTCCAAACGAATCTACTTTGATAAACCATATATATATATATATATATATATTTGTGGAGCTTTAGGCATTTGGGACCTGATGATTCTGTCTAAGTTCCGCAAATTTCTATTATTCACTAGATGTTATTCAATTTCTGCCTTTTTTTTTTTTTTACTGTGTTTTTGGAATTTATGTTCAGTGTATTGGGGGAATGTGCATTGTTTTCATAGCTATTTTTCTTTTATTCATATTTTCACAGTTTTTGTATATGGTTGTAATGTTCATTTAATGGTTATATATATATATATATATATATATATATATAAATCATTGTAATTATCATTTCATTGTGATTATCGACTTCATTGTAGTTATCGGTTTATCTATTGTCGATTATTTATGTGTTTTAATGGTAATAAAACATTTGTAAATAATAACCATTAAAACACATAAATAATCGACAATAGATAAACCGATAATTACAATGCAATACATGAATATATCCAAAAATTTAAGACTCTCAAAATTAAAATAAGTGGAAAATGCTTTATATATACGTATATATAATTAGATTGTAAGATAATCTGATTGCAATGTTTCAAACAATTTGTTATAACACCACATTTTAAGGGGCAAAAAACGTAATTACTGTAACCAATTTTCTGTCGTAATCTAAATTATGATTTCATCAAATTTAGAGTTCTTTTATGCATGCAAATATATATATATATATATATATATATATATATATATATATATATATATATATATATATATATATATATATATATAATATATATATTATATAATATATATATATATATATATATATATAATATATATATTATATAATATATATATATATATATATATATATTATATAATATATATATATATATATATATATATATATATAATATATATATATATAATATATATATATTATATTATATTATATATAATATTATATATTATATTATATATATTATATTATTATATATATTATTATATATATTATATATATTATGTTATGATTTAAAAATTTGACTCTTAATTTATTCAGTATTTTAATATTTAACCTTAATTTATTCATCAATTTAATTAAATTCATTTAAATTAATTAAGCTAAATTTCATTTTTGCATTTTAAATCTAACATTCTTTCTAAATTGTTTACTTTTGGTGAGAATATAATTTAATTTCAGAATCTTTCCATTACATATGTTTTAGGATATTTATTCATTCAATTTAATTTACATTTCATTCACTTTACAATATTAATTAAACTTCATTTCAAATTATCTAAAAACAAAATATTTATAACTTACTTTTTCTAACTTTTAAATAATATACAGTCTAAAATAAATTATTCCAAAATATAGTGTATTTCCTTTTTAATAATATTGATTAAAAAATTGGTTAATTGTTAATTTTATTCTTTTCAGAAAGTTCAAAAAGTTCAAATTCATTTATTTTAATTCAGGCAAATTCTTTCAGAATAACGAACTTTTCCATATTGCATTTCAAAATTTCTAAGTCCAATAATCATTTTTCAAAATTTCTTAATTTAAATATTTTACTTTCAAAAACATATCTGGTGGAAAGAAATTTTAATTTTATTTAGATTGCTAAAATTTCATTTGTTTTCATCCATTAGTTTGGCAGTTATAGATTTTTAATTACTTTCGTTTTTTTCTGTTTTGAATTTCGTCGAGATTTGCGATCAGACGCCATTGATGAGTATTTAGATGTTTCAAGTAAACAAGAACCTTTCTTCCCGCGGATTTTGAACAAGGTCGTTTTGACAGCGCTCCAAGGTCGCGATCGAATGTTCTAAATACTATTTAATGCTGTTGCTAGGGTTGGAAGTGTCAGTGAAACGTTTGACTGTAACTTTGACTATGATCTGTTGGGGCTTGTTCAGTGACTTTCAGACGGTTCGGATTTTTTGATTGGTTGTTTCGTAACCGTCAGAAAGTTCTGCCTGAGTGGGAAACTGGGAAGACTCTTTCAGTTCCTAAAAAACTTTGTATGATGTAGCGTAGGCTAGATCTTGCTCTTCGGAGCGTAAGCCAATTTTGGTATGCGGTGAGAATGAAGAAAGTCATACATCTAAATATATTGCTATTTATAATTAATTCTTCCTTCTGTTCAAGGTCAACCAACTAATAAGAGGAATGATACCCTGGTTGTTATTGGCGATTTTTCAAGGAAAGTATACTCCCTCTAATTTATAATAACTTACTTTGGGCGTCACTGTTAACTACAGAAACTTGGATTCTTTCGCAGAGCTGAGTGATCCTGATATTTATATATCTTTCTAACAGATGGTTACTACTTCATAATGTTTGACATTCCGTCTGCAATCTAAATTCTCGACATACGGTTGAAGCATGTATAAAAGAGTGCTGAAATATTTCTACCTTATAATGATTTACATTCTATCAGCAATTTAGAATCTCAACATACGATTGAAACATCTTTATAAGAGTGCTGTAATAATTTATTGTCCTCATTGTTATACACCTGTTGGTGGCCAAGAAATCATCATCTAGTAATTCTTAAACATTAAATTCCAAAGCTCTACATTTAACACACAATGAACAAATTGAACTAATACAACGAGATTATCATTAGGACAAACCTATCTTATTACTTGCAAGTTGAGCACTGAACAGAACCAGTATAATTATTAATTAACATCATGATATTTTCTCATAATCTATTACAACGTTTGTGAATGATGTATATGTTGTTGAAAAGAGTAACGAATTAAATGATAATAATATAACAGAATATAATTTCGCATTTATGTATATTTCAATAACAAAATAATTTATATCGATATAACATCTTATAAAAGCAAATATATTGGTTGTAAAAAGTGTATAAAAGAAATTTTCAAGTTAATATTTATACTTTATTTACGTGAGTGCTCTATGTGAATAAACAAGAATTTACTTTGATCTTGGTGAGTTTGTCTTTTTCTATTATTTATATTTATGTGTTTCAGCTATGTTTGAAGTAATGGAATAAGTTCTATTTTCTAATTTATATAAGTATATTATAACTTAAGATTTAACTTTATGAATTTAACATAACTTTAAGCTTAACTTTTATGGCATCGCATTATGTGCTGCTACTTACGATCATGCCTATAATGGTGTTTGGGGAAAGTGTTGAATATATATTTTGTCTAAATTTTTAGGTTTTCTGAATCACTCCGGTGCTAGTCGCTGGTGATTCACCCTTTATTATTTTTTCCTTTTATATTCATCACGATCCCCAGATACCGTTATATATTATATTATATATTATATTATATATAATATATATATATATATATATATATATATATATATATATATATATATATATATATATATATATATATATATATATATATATATATATATAATAATTCATTATTATTTTTTTTAGTTAAGTAGCATCTAAAACATGTCATTCTCACCTTTTTCCCCCCTTTTTTTATTTTTTTTTATTCAAACTTTATTCACTAGTATTTAAAAGGATTTACCTGTAACGACTAACGACAAGTCTTATATTGGGCGGGGTTTGTGTGTAGACTATAGCTATTCGTGACTCAAGATCGTGCCAACCACTCACGCTCAATAAATACGTTAAAAAAAATGGAAAGCGAAAACCTTTTCCATTTCCCCAGGAAATGTGACATGAATGCTTTTTCCCCTAGAATAGCTTAATTTGTAGCCGAATTGCCTAAAAAGGTTGGTGTCAGGAAGTACTCACTGAGACATGTCCATTAGGATTTAGGGACTCTTTTATCTTTTTCCCCACTAGGTGACGCATTTAGCGGGTGATTAAATTCAATGGAATTTTGACAGTTACATGGCTAAAATCAATGACTGCTAATTGATTTGAGGTTCAAGTTGCTTTTCTCTTTTTTTCTTTCTGTTTTTCTCCTTTGCTCTTCGGCGTAACATATTTTAAGAAATTTGTGTTTGAAAAATATGTTGAAAAAAAGTATTTTGTAGTCATTTATATTGTTATGATATGACCGATTCCTCTCATATTTAAATTAGTATTTTTTTCTTCTTTCCCTGGCGTATCTTTAAAAATGTTTTCAGTTTTTTGTTGTGTCTTCATATCAAATAAGAAGTCTTCTTAAAATTAAAATTCAGTAGCTTTTTTTCTATGTAGCTTTAAAAGGAAATTGAATTCTGCAAATAAAATAATAAATAAATATTTAGTAAAAATAAAATTACAATATCAAAACGTTGGTTATTTACAGGCGATTGGATGTAAATACTAAAAAAAAATATTTCTGAATAGAATACCAATTATATTTAGAAGGATATAAAGTTATTATAAATATATATTTTTCATTTATTTCCAAAGTATTGAACAGAAAAAGAATGCTTCCTTAAATATCTAAAGGAATTGAAAACACACTGATTATTATTATTATTATTGTTGTTGTTGTTATTGCTCTTCTTATTATAATTATTTTACGGTTTTATAGAAGTTTACAAGAGTTCACAAGTGCATTCTAATAGAAGTATATTTTACTAACTGAAAATGTATTTCTTTAATAATCTGATCAATTTATTTTTTCAATATATCTCGATGACCTTACTGGTATTCAGTTACAGGGAGTAGAAAAGGTTTTAAAAAGAAAAGCAATAAGAAATGGTGCTAAAGAAAACTAAGAAAGAAACACATACAGGTTTCTTCAAAGCATCATATTCATGAACGGGGAACGCAAAACTGTAAAATGTTCTTATTTTCAAAAGTAGTATTTAATTTAAAAAAGAAAAATATTAATATTCGATAAATCTCTAAAGTAATGATACATATTTTGCATCATATTCAGCCCAATTTCATTACTTATAAATTTCCAGATAATTTTCTTTATTTAATGTCCAAAATTAAGAACAGATATGTAACAGTTTAATGTAACTCATATATTAATGCAGAATTCACATTTATTTGGAATGTCTTACAATTCAACTCTTAAATCACCCTCAGTTCGGGGACAATTTTTTTGCAAAATGTTGTTGTAAACATCGATATTAAATAAATAATGAAATTATACTATTTATTTTTTTCTATTAAATTCTGACAAATAAAAATGATTTTTTGATCATAAAATATATTGTTAAATATTTTCTATCGCATTGCAATTCGCTGTCCAGGAACTTGAAAAAGTGAATTAGCCGATTAACGTCGATAGGGGGGGCGGGGGGGATTTATATAATACAGTAAAACCTCCGAATAATGGACACCTGGGGAGCACGGAATCTGTTCGCTATTCAGAGGTAAAGATAGATAAATATCTGTATACAGAGGGTGTTTATACATATTGGGAACGATTTTGATGTTAAATTAAAAAAAAAAAAAAAAAAAAAAAACGAGACTCAACAAGGGCAAAATCTGGCAACATGTAATTATGTGATAACTGAAATAGTGCCTGCTATGAAAAAATATCGTCTGCTACTTAAATGGCACGCAAAAGAAGCCAGTGGGTTGAAGGTTATATTTTTGCTGTTTCCGAATTCATATCCCGTTTTATGAAAATCTTTTAGCAGGGGATAAGTGGAAAAAATTGTCACAATTAATGAAAGCGTGGATTTATCTAAATGACTATAATAAAAAAAGATCGCATTATTACCGGAAAAGAGACCAAATATAATTTAAAAACTTTGGTTCAAACGCCACAAAGAAAGTTTCTGTAAAGGATTTATGGCGACTGCCAGAATCTTTTACAAATATCAGAAAACTTGAGAAAAATGTCAAAATTAATTCTACTTATTGTCAAAACAATGTTCTAATTCCTATTTTTAAAGAAGAGATTCCAAAATTTTATCCTACGGACGGTAAAAGTGTTGAGTTCCAACAGGTTAAAGCGAGCAGCCACACATACAAAAGTACAGTCGCATTTCTCGAAAAATTGATAAGAGAAACTGGAATCAAGTGTACACCGTTTAATCATATCCAAACCAAGTCCCCAGATGTTTCACCAATGGATTATTGTGCCTTTGGACTATTAAAGCAAGCTCTTGCGAAACGCCGACTAACCACGTTGAGTGGACTCTGGAAATGTATAGAGAAGGAATGGAACAAAATACCACTTCCATTTTTACAAAAAGCCCTACTATCTTGGAAATCCCGCTGCTATATGATAATCCACTTTAATTTATGTATTTTATTTTTGTTGTCAGAATCGTTCCCAATATATGTAAACACCCTTTGCAGGCGAATTATAATGGGAAATATGTTGGGAATGGACAGTGTACGCTAAACAGAGGTATCCGCTATGGAGGTTTACTGTATAAATAAAACTAACAGTTAATTAATTAATATGATTTCTAAAAAATTATACAAGGTAAAAAAATTAAAGGCAATAAGTTTTGAAGTATGACATTTTAAGAAATGATATTTCAGCGCTGTTTACCGATATTTTTTCTGCACTTGTTTACAGTGCCCATATCATCATGCCCAACGTTAATGAGTTTAACCAATATAATAAAATAAAAGGAAATATTATATATTACTTTGTTTAGGCACGTTTTTTTACTTTTAGTGTTTTAACTTATATATAACAGAATTAATGCGTTAGACTTAATGGCACTAAAATGAGCGTGCAATTTTGATTTTAATATTTTGGTACTCTAAACATTGTTCTGTATCCGCTATATCCCTAATGTACTTTATCACGAAAATATTCAGAAAGCAAGAAAGAATAATTTTCCTTTTAAATATTAGAAATGCAGATTATTAGGCTTAAAATATTGATGACATTAAACGCCATAAGTAATTAAAATAGAAAAAAAAATTATATATATACTGGAATATTTAACTAATAATAAGTGTATTTTCAAAAGATTTTCGAAAAGCTGTTTTCTATTGAATATCCGTCATTAGCTTTAGGAACTAAGTTAAAAATAAATGTTTGTAATGAAAGAATTCATATATTTTTTAAGTGAAATTACACCTTTTAACTTTTACACTACTTAATTTAATAAGAAGATATAAATTTGAATTGTAAATTAGCTAAGGCAAAATTCCTATATACGTGTTTTTATGAATCGCAAAAAAATTCTCTATGATAATTTAATTCAATTAGCGTTTTAATAAGCGTTAAATTTATCAGCTTCAAAAGCCCTTTAGGGCATTGAAAAACTGATGAGTAAGCATTAAAATTTATTTGGTTTCCTTTTATTTTATATTTCTATTAATGTAAGTGTATTTAATTTAAAGGGAATATTTTTATGTCCTTAACTGATTTAAATGTATTAAAAAGAGGAGAATTGAAAGAATTAAAAAAAATGTATTTTAAAAAATATGTTAGGAGTCTTCTATTTATTGCTTGTTAGATTTTTCTTCAGGCAAAGTATAAATTTCAGCAGTTCATTCTCATAACAATTGTTTATGTTTAATGTCTTAAACGATAATTTTATTGTTTATTTATTGTTTCATTTATTTATTTTATTTTTTGTTGCTGTTGTTATTTATGCAAATGAAATTTGCTTAAAGATACTTTTATTTTGCAGTTTTATTTTTGCAAATGCAAACTTTGGCTTTAGTATATGATTAATCTGAATAATTAATAGTAACAATCTTTATTATATTAAGATTAATCAAATAAGAAAAAACATTTTTTATTCATAGATTGCTGCTTTGTTTTCAGCAAACACAAATGTTTTGCTACTTTTCTTTCTTTTCTTTTAATTTATTTCTGTTAAAATAATATACATACAATAAGCTGTATTTACCAGAGAAAAAGAACATATTTTGAGGAAATCATCTATAAATGTTCTAAATAATAATAATTTTTTATAAAAATAGATATTTGATTGCTTCGCTGAACTTGAAAGTACATTTATCTCTATGGATGTATTTAAATTGCATTTTACTTGTACGATAGAGGAATTTCATTATGTTAATAACATATTCTTTAAAATGTTTCTGTTAAATTACGTTCATAATTTAGTAGTAGATGTTTGAAATAAATAATACTTACTTGGTACCTACTTAAAAAAAGTTTTGATTGCATTTATTTTAATCTATTACTATATCAAAAATTCATTATTATTAAATTGTGTCCGCGACATTTACTGGACTAAAACCCCATACAATAACTGAGAATTTTTATTATATACGTATTAAAGTTTGAAGATAAAATGCATAAAATTATTTATTATAAATAATAAAGATTGAAATGTCTGTATTTATCTGAACTACACCATTATATAACTTTAAATGAATCAGTTCCGTTTTAGAACAATATAACTATAAAGTTATTAGGTATTGTATAAAGTTATTATCGACGTTGATGAAGAAGATTGCTATGCAATTTTAATTCGGTGAATGTGTAATGCATTGTTTTTACTTTGACATTTTCTGAAATTATAATCAATCTTTATTCTTCACCCGTAGTGTTACTATCCTGGCTTCAGCCATTTTTTTTTCTAGCATTCCTGTATGTAATTAATTCTGCACGAGTCAAATTTAATAAAGAACAGAATCGGTTGGAGAATTTTTGAAAATTCTAAATGATTTATTTTAAAGCGTTTGCTTAACCCCTTGAAGGGCACCGCTATGTTATATATGCCACTTAATTTTAATCCCAAAATGCTACAATGACACCAGAATTTTATAATCAAATTTTGAATGCATAAGGTACATGAGGAAACGCTTTTACTTATTTTAAAATAAATTCGTTCGTGAATCCTGGTGTCAATCAATCATTTCATTATTTTAGCTACAAGAGTACTTTGCCCCTTAAGGGGTTAATCATCAGCGTTTCGATTACTTGTTGCGGTTAAAATGTATTTTTCATCCGTCTTCAGTCGGTGACGTCAGAAACATAACCTCATAGGCTTTTGCAAATTGAAGAGGATAATGGCTAATCGCATTTCTAAACCCGTAGTCTTCATGGTAGATCGATTTACTTAAAATAACACAAATTCACTAAATTCAATGCTCTAGGTCAGAGAGGCAAGTTATTTTTCCTCGAATGATTGAAGACGAATATTGAGTTACAGGAAGTCAGTTTCCCAGTCATTTTCCAGTTTTAAAAAATTTTAATTAAATTTTTCACCAATGTATTAGAATATTATTTTTGCCTAAATACATTAACATGAATAAAAAAGATGGAAAGTAACAAAGGTTTGAATCTTTTTTTAGATCTGGAATCTAAATTAGGGGCTACAGTTGCCCATAACGCCAAAACCAATGTCTTTTAGATAATCAAGGGACAGTATTGCCACATCGGGGAAATTTTTATTCATAATACCTTCCACTTTTTTCGACAGTTATCTTTCCTTTATTTAATCACCGAATTCCTGTAGTTAAATAAAGCAAAAATTATTATTTGGAAAAGTTGGTAGATATTTTGAATTAAAAAAAAAATCGCAATAGGTTAAAAAATTCAATCACATATTCTATTCAACATTCCATAGTCACAAGTATGGCCTTTTCTCCTCAATCCTCCCTCCTTCATTCCCTGAAACAAAATCCTGGCTTCTCTGTTACTTTTTGGATTATATTATTTTTCATGCAGGTAAAATATGTATCACCACTGCATAACTCATTTAAGAAGTATTTAAAAAACGTAGAATTATAAAGCATGTGAATTCTATTGTGTAAAAAAATTACTAGGGTTGCTGTATGGTTACACAAAGTATGGATTTTTTAACTGTATAATTAAACATGGATGTTTGGCAATTCTAGAGCATACAGTGAGAGGAACGCCCCAAATAATATTCAGGGAAAATCTTAAGGTTATAATTAACTAAACACAAAAGTACGTTTACAATTGAGAAGGAATATCTGCGATGATAAAAAAATATTTCACTTCATATTTATGTTGATTGAAAAACCCATAAATTTTATTTTCAAAACATTAGAATTTAGTCGAGTAACCGATATAGATTATTGTTGATTTAACTTATATGAGATAATTTCATGCTGTTTAAAATAAAGTCGACATTATATTTCTAATGTGTGGAGTTTCTCAGATTGTTTTTGTTTTGCAATCGGTATTTTAATTCACCGCCCGAAACGATCTGTCTCATCTCTAGATCTGTTGTGTCGTGGTTCCGGATTGATTTCTTCGAGAGCGTAATGCGTGGCCATTTTCGTCACAGATGACGTTGCACTATCGGGATATTTTATTGCTCTCATCGAAAGCAAAAAGTTCATTTTTCGACATACCATTTTGAAGTTTCCTTGATTTTATTTTGGAGATTCCGTTTTCTATAAAATTTGTTTTGTGACCGTACCGATAAAAATCAATCGGGATTGTACCATCGTTCGTTGAGGTGACACCGATTCTTAGCTGAAAATATTATTTCCGTTAATAAAAATTTAATCACTATAATAATTTGATAAACCTTCTTAAATAATCCTTCGGTATTACTTCCGTTAATTTTACAATTATTATGGCCAATGGGAAAATATTTAAAAATAAAAAAAATCGAAATATATCGAAATATACCTTTCTTCTTATTATCCTTGCATTTTTCGACGGAACTTAATTGTGAATAATGTGAATAACCCCTGAAAAGTCCCTTTTTTTATACAAAAACTCTAGAAAAGAAAAAAAGTCCTTCCTGCTATGTCACCTCTTCACGCCAGAGTTAATCCTTTTGATCAGTAGCCTGTATCAAATTATTTCGATTCTAACTCATTTGTCGCAAAGGTGTTAAACAGCGTCTGAAAGTTTTTGTCGATAGAAGATTTTTTTAGCGGTTTGCAGCCATTGGTTAAATGCGTTAAGGTATTTCCTGAGTGGTATTTCACAGTTCATCAATTGAAAGTGTGATTAAAACTTCCTGTTGATAGATTTAAAAAATATATTCATTTTTTTTAATGATGTATCTAATGCAATGTGTAAAGAATTTGTGTGGTTAAAAGTTACGTTTTAGGCAGCTTTGGAACATATACTTTAAAATTAAACTGCTTTTTATTTTAAAAACAAAATTATCTTATTTTATGATTATTTTTAAAATTACATACATTTGTACTCCTAATTTTTCCCTCGCCTTTTATTAAGAACCTAAAATTCAAGGTAAATTGCACAAAAATATAAGCTAAAAATCCAGGAAACTTGAATGACATATGCTGTTGTTACATAAATTGCGCGAAAATTTGGGAACATAAAAACGATAATTTTATGCACAGTTTGTGAGCATAAAAACGACATTCTTACGTAAATACAACTTTTAGGCGAATGTTTAAGAGTTAAAATTAGCTAATAACGGAACCACTTTTGATACAGCTCACACTTGGCATCGAGACTTGGTGCATTTTGTAGCCCTATACATAAAAGTTAGAGAACCGATAAAATTTCCCTGTTAAAACATAATTTATATATATTTTTTATACTTTAAATTTTTTATTATTGGATTTTTAATTATTAATTTTACGCCAAAAGCGAGTTAAGTAGCCAAATATGGTGCTACGAATGCCACACACAACAGACGACTATAACATTTGTTCAGGGTTGGCGAGAAAAATTCTACGGTAACAAATAAAGCCAATTTCGCACCGCCAAAAATGCAATTATAATATTGTATATTCTCAAAATAAAATTCGTAGGTTCTTGAAGGAATTTTTTAGCTTTTTTCCTTATTTTATACTTATTATTTACCAATTTGTATTTTTAACTGCTTTTTTTTTTAAACTAATGCACAGAACTTAATAAAATTTTAGATTCAGTTTGATATAAATTGGTGCTGATTAATTCTTGGTGTCAGTCGTCCAATAAGTGGCACTGCTATGCTGCATTTTACACGATATCCCAATAGCTCTATCTCAAGAACTATTGCACGGATTTTCTTCAAACTTTAGAATCAATTAGACGTTGCCATAAGTTGCTCCTTATTAGGTTTTGATGTAAATCGCCCAACAGGTGACGCTATTATGCTACATTTTTCTGGATTTACAGCGATAGTCATATCTCAAAATCTAATGCAAGGATTTCATCAAGCTTCATATTCTGTTAGACCTTGACATAAGTTAGTGCTGTTTCGTGTTAAGGTTTTCGTGTAAATCATATATCAAATGGCGCTGCTATGCTGCACTTTTTTATTCTAAAATACGTAATTTAAAAGAATAGAAGAAGGTTTTGGAATTGGCACATCCAACTAGTTTTAATAACAATATCAAGTTAAGCATGCAAATATAGGATACAAAAACTTTCGCAGATATTAAATGTAAAAAACAAACAGATCATCGACTTGTTATTAGGTAATATCGTCTTTTATTAGAAGTTTTATTTTCTAATTTTGGGAATTAAACAAATTCTGATTTTTCGCGTTTTGTTTCATACCTAATTACTAGATAAGTTTCGTGACTGTTATTGCTAAAACCCGAAGTTCAGCCATTTCACACTCTGGCTAAAGTCCGATGTAAATGACATGAACAGAACAGTATATACGCTATTTTGGTCAGTCATTTCCTGAAATATCTGGAAATCCCTGGCAAAAATTTGCTGATGCAAGGCTGCCTACGTGCATGTGGTAGAAAGAAAGATATCACGGTATGGAGGTAATATTCTGTTTGTTTGGAGAAGTTCCTGCCTCTAGGGCTTGTTCTTGTATAATACAGCAGTTTCATTTTGAGTACTGTATTTTTCGTATCTGTATAGTATTTTAAATGAATATTCTATATGCATATTCTATATTTGTTTGCTGTTTCTGAAGAAACATAAACAACAACAACAACAAAAACAACTATACTGAAAAAAAAAAAAAACGTACTACATGACGTCATTTTCAATGATAGAAACATGTAGGCTGTCTGTGCTTAGTACCCTTTGTAGTGGGGTCATATTTAAAAGCTTTGTATATAATGGTGGTATATGAAGAATGAAAAGCCAATGTATGTTGTGTCATTCAGACATAATCGTAATAAAATGTTGCAGTTTCCGGAATGAAAATGTACACTTTCAGTCGAATTCTTTTTAAAATGATGTCATTTTTAGAGGGGAAAACATTCCGTGCCATTGGAACTTTTGTCTCTATTTTTAGAGCTGGTGAGATGAAAAATCTCTGAAAATTATGTCACTTCGACGTAATTATAGGAAAACAATTGCAGTTTCATGTTTTTAAATGCCATGTTGTGTCTGATATATTTCACTTTTTATGCCCTCGACTTTTTGGCGGTCCTAAACACAATCTATTCAAATTGGGAATATATCTTCTCTTTAATTGTAATGAGAAAGTGGCGTCAATAAGTATATAATAATCCACATAATTTCCTTTTTCTCTGCAACAATGCAAGTAACCCTATTGCTACCATTTTGAAGAAATTTCATTGTTATTATTTTTTTAATTAAAAATAAAAATAATATAAAAACTCTACAAATAAAGAGCTTTCAGTTAAAAACAGAAACCTTGAAACTGGTTCAGTAGACAGCCCTAGGCAGTTGGCGAGAAAAACTGACTTAAAATATAAATCTATAGATAATAATATAATGAAACTATACAAATATTCAATATCTGCTCATAACTTTTTTCTTTCAATTTTGGTGATTTTCCCCATGCTATTTCAAAAACTAGCCAGTCAAATCCAGAATCAAGCAAAAGGCCAGTCAATGTACAGTGAAATTTGGTATTTCGCCATTTGGCAAGCCAATTCGAAAAATGACAGATTCCAAACTTTAGACGTAAAAAAAATCTATACTCTAAAATATTTTTGCAGTAGTTATCAAATATTCCAAATTTTTACTTAATTAATGATTTGCTAAAGATATTAACACAATTTTTAAGAACCGAAAGCTTTCTCAATTTATCAAATGGTCTGATAACCATGCAGATCTTTCAATTGATTTAAAAATCATATTTCATATTTTTTGCACTATAAAAAATAGTATTTTATTTTAAATTAAAAAATAGTCTGGAATTCTATGAAATAGAAAAAAAAACTTTTTACATCTCATTATTATTATTATTTTAATAGAACGTGTTCACTTTTGAAGAAAAAAACATATGAAATTCGTTCAAATTAAGAAAAAAAAAATATGTTTACTCTACAAAATCCTTTTTTTTTTTTCAAAGATGAAAGAAACATGGATAAGTCGGCATAAAAGGAAATTAAATTGTAAAAACTAGAAATTTTTGCCCTGTTTTGAAATGTAATGCCTCATTTGACCAAAAAAAAAAAAAAAAAAAAAAAAAAAAGAAAAAAAGATATTTAATCGAAAAAACTTCATTCCATTGTAAAAATTCTTTTGAAATGTTTCTCTAAAAAAACCTGTTTAATTGAATTTTTAGTTTTCTTGCTAATATAAAGTAAAACATTTGAATGTAAAATATTCAAAATGAATAGGTTTTAAATGAACTGCGATATTATGTTAACAGAGACAAAAAGTTAACAATTAACACGTTCGCTGCCAACTACGAGTATACTCGTAGTGCTATCTACGTTTCTTCAATCTAAAATTGGTTATTCGCACCGGAAATTTCAAAAGAAGAATTTTTATTTTATGTAATCATGAAACGTCTCTAATAAAACAAAGTAAATATTGCTATTAGTATTTTCTGGTGTGAATTTGAACTTTCTAAATAAAATGAAAATTCCGGTATTTTTTGCTTGGCAGCGAACGTGTTAAAGGGGGAAAGGTACACTAAAAAATTTGCAGCAAAGTATCCGGTCATTCGACCGTTTTTATAGAAAACGTTTACATAACCGTAATTTATCAGTACTCTGACCATAATATGGGCAATATTATGGTCAGAATAGCATTAAATTACGGTTATGTAACTGTTTTCTATAAAAATGGTCGAATGACCGGATACTTTGCTGCAAATTTTTTAAAGTGTATAGTAAACAGTATGCGTGTGTTTAATAGAAAATCATATAACCGAATTGCATTTAAAAACATTTGGTTAATTTCTTGGAAAATACATCATCTCTAACACTAAAAAATTTGCAGGTACACTAAAATATTTGCAGCAAAGTATCTGGTCATTCGACCGTTTTTATAGAAAACGTTTACGTAACCGTAATTTAACAGTACTCTGACCATAATATGGACAATATTATGGTCAGAATAGCGTTAAATTACGGTTATGTAACTGTTTTCTATAAAAACGGTTGAATGACCGGATACTTTTCTGCAATTTTTTTACAGTGTATAGTAAACAGTATGCGTGTGTTTAATAGAAAATCGTATAACCGAAATGCATTTTAAAAACATTTGGTTAATTTCTTGGAAAATATACCATCTCTAAAACGGTAAGCATATATTTTCATAATCGTGAATGTTAAAAGTTAAAACGACAATGAATTTTAAAAATATTACATATCCAATGAACGAAATGTGTACTTTTGTATGGCATAGTAACAAATTTATTATTATACTGAAAGTCTGCGGCACCATATATGTTATCTTAGGAGTGTTCTAAAGTGTTAATTTCACTCGAATAACAACGCGGATCACTCTGACTTGTTCATGAAGTCAATTGTATAGGCAAATTCATGAAATTTATAAATATAATTATTTTAGTGTATATATAAATATTTAAGATTTCATTTATCTGTAGTAATAAACTCCAGTTACAATGAATTGCTCCATGGCGGCGATTGTTTTTCCACCATCATGTTCTACACTGTTAAAAAATTGCAGTAAAATTACGGGCAGAGACCGGCAGCAGAGAGTCCAGTCATACCCCGTAAAAAGAAAAAAATCCATGCCCATCATTTTGTGCAGCCCGTAATTTTACGGGGCAAAATAATATAGCATTATAATGCACAGGATATAATGCACTTTAAAACACAATAACACTTTGCTTACTGTTCCGTAGCACGTAGCACGTTAGATAATCATCACAGAATCACTGTTTTAGCGGGTTAAAATTTTTGAAACACGAGTAAAATAAAGGGTTACACCCTAGCGGAGGATAATGTATGGAGTCGTACCGTATTTTTGCTAACATATGGGCTAGAACTGTAAGAATATGTGGATTGCTCTTAATTTTCTAAGTATCTAAGGGATAAGGCCGCTTATTTAGTGGATCAGGCCGTTTTTCATCAAATAAGGCTGTTGCCCGTGAAAATTGCAGGGCACACGCTCATAAATTTACAGTTTCTTTCTGAGAGTGTAAAATTATTTTAAAATGCGGAATTTAAATCCATTTTTGCGAGAAACCTTTCTTCTTTACAGAAAAAGAAGAAACGCTTATCAATTTCTGGGTGTCGATTTATCTTGGCATAAAATTTCATTCATTTAAAGATGAAAATTAAACAGTTTCTTTTAATTTAATTATATTCAGTAATTCTGTAAATAAAACAAATTCTTTTTCAGCAAATAATAAAAAAATATTGAAAATAAATAACGTTTTAAAGAACTGCGATATCATGTTGACATTGTCGAAAAAGTTTTAATATCAAAGAGAAAAATTAATTATATAGGACGCTTGTGTTTAATAGAAAATCCTATAATAGATAAACCTCTAATGTCTTTTTTTTTTACAATGCTTTAATTACTAAAAAAAAAAAGATATTTAATCGAAACAAATTAATTTTAATGAAAAACTTATTTTGCCCCGTTAATCTTAAAAAAAAAAAAAAAAAAAAAAAAAAAATTATTTCGTTGAAATTTAGAGGTTACTATTTAAATGTCAAAAAATTTTAAAAAATGTTTTCCCCCCTTTTTCTCCAGAATCATTTTCAGTTATATTTCATTTCAAATGTTCGTGAGAGAATATCCTACTTTTAAACGAAGAATAGGAAACGCAATTCGATCACTTGGCATAAATAAAAAAAATTAAGATAAAATTTCATATTCTTGCAATTAAAAAACGTTTTCTTTTATAACCAGAAAAATTCTATGAAATTGAAAAAAAAAACCCTCTTTATAGCCTGTTTTTTTTTCTTTTTCTTTTTTTCTAATAGAAATGAGTTTTTTTTTTTTTTTTTTTAGAAAATAAATTTATTTATTTCGAAAAAATATATTTACTCTACCATTCACTTTTTTTCTTATAAATATACACGGTTGAGTTGAAATACGAGGAAATTAAATTGCAAAAACCAGAATTTTTTGCCCTGTTTTGGAATGAAGTTCTTTATTTGGTAAAAAAAAAAATAAATAAATAAACGGAAAAAAATGCATTTCTTTGTAAAAACGCTTTTGCCGCGTTACTCTAAAAAACTATTTAATTATTTTTTTTAGATTTCTTGCAAAAATAAAGTAACACATTATATTGAAAATTAATAACTATTTAATGAAGTACGATATTATGTCGACATTGCAAGAAAAAAAAAGTTTTAATTATTTAAGACAAATCAATTAAACTTTACATGTGTGTTTAACCCACCAATACCCATTGTCACCTCCAGGTGACACATCTCTGAAAGGACTGCTAGGCTTAGATTTTTAAGTGAATATGTACGGTGGACTATGTACCGTGAATATGTACCTTTATTGGGACCTAGAAGAATATATATATTCATAGAAAAGAGTCCCATATATCTCGAATTTTCTTTCAATTTTAAGTGTATCTGCATTTCTATGAAATTAAAGAAATAAATTCTTAATAGCACATTTTTTTTTTTATGGAAAGAAATAATCTTTTCTAAAAAATATACGAATTTTTTTCGAAAAAATACGTTTGCTCTATCAAATCACATTCTTTTTCGGATATTCGTAGTTGAAAAACAAGGAAATTAAATTCCAAAAAATAGATTTTTGCCCTGTTTTGAAATGTAATGCTCTGAGATCATCGGACAACCGCTGCGGCTTCGAGCTCATCTAATGTTCGTCTCATATATTTTGTTTTCTATGATATTAAAAAATATTTTTTCAATCATATTTTAATTTTTCTCTTAAACAGAAAGAAGAAAGAAGTTCTCTGTTAGAAAAATAAGTGAAGTCCTTTAAAAAAAAATATGTTTACTCTATCAAAACACTCACCCTCTCCACTTTTTTTCAGATTCACACGGTTGAGTTGAAATACATGAAATTAAATTGCAAAAAATAGATTTTTTTTTTGTCCTGTTTTTTGAAATATAATACCTCAGTTGATAAAAAGATATTTAATCGAAATAAAATTCACTCCATTGTAAAAATCCTTCTGTCACATTACTCTAAAAAAAACCTATTTAATTGATTTTTTAGATTTCGTGCAAAAATAAAGTAAAACATTTTATTGAAAATGAATATCTCTTAAATGAAATGAGATATTATGTTGATAGTGAGAAAAAAGTTAAAATTTTTAAGGGAAAACGTTTGTTAAACAATACTACTTGTCTGATAGAAAATCATATAACTGAAATGCACTTTTTTAAAGGGCTATTTAATATATATATATATATTCTAAAACGAAAGAAATTACATATCTTGATCATGAAAAAGACATTGTAAAAAATATTTTAATTATTAAGAGAAACACCAATTAAAAAAGATACGTACGTTTTCCAAATAAATAAGATATCTCAAATGCATTAAAAAAATTAACTTTTTTCTGTGTAGATATGTTATCAAAAGTGGAAAGCATGTTTATCATGAATATTTTTGACTGATTTTTTGATGATTGATTTTGATGGTGATTTTTTTTGATTGATTGGCATGATTTATCAGAAAAAAATAGCTTAGTTCTGTGTAAAAAAATATTTTATCAAAAATGGAAAGCGTGATTTATCATTAATATTTTTGACTGATTTTTTTACGATTGATTTTATGGTGATTATTTTATGATTGATTGGCATGATTTATCATGTTAATAATAAGATTGAAAATTAATTTAACCTTCTGTGACTCAACAACGCCGATTTGAAAAATACTACTCAGATGTTAGAATACATCATTTGAAGCATGTAAAAAATAATTAAAAAAATTTCGAGCCAAAAGAAAAAAAAATATTGAATAAAAGGTTTTTTTTTTCACATGTAGTAACCAGAATGCAATAAACAGAAAATTACATACTTCTCGTATATATATTGTAAATTTTCTAATACAAAATTGTAAAGTATGCAAACTTATCTATGTATATAAAATATATTGTGGGACGTCTCCACACTATTTAATTTTACAAAATTTACAAATTTCATTTTAGGAATAACGATGTGAAACTGCTCAAATGATAAATAAAACTTTGGGAGGAAAAATTACCTCAGTATCGACGTCTGTTGAGAAATCTATAAACAATTTATGTTAGCTGCTGTGTTAGGAGATAGCAGCAATAAATAAAATCATAATTTAAAGCCCACTGTCTAATTAACGTTGACTTTTGGTTATGTTGGAGATATGCATCGCGGTGATACAAAGAGTTAATAATAATACATATCGAATCAAAATAATGCATATTTTGGTATGAAATAGGGTAGTCCGACCAGTAAGTGAACAGCCCCTAGTGAATGAACAATTTGTAAATATTTTAATAGCATAAGGTTTGGAAAACTTCCCACTAGTTAATTATCATGCTGGGTTTTGAAAACCCGTAATTCAGTAAAAACGTGTTATAAGTTATTTGTACAAGTTGAAAATAAATAACACAGTATTAAACTTAAATGTTTTGAACCTGTTGCTTGTTCATTCACTGGAAAATTTTGCGTTCATTCACTGGTAAGAACTGTTCATTTACTTGGTTTTTGTATAGCTTTTTATTAAGACACCCCTAACATCCCAAACAAATGAAATATAAACTTTCTTTTATCATTTTTTAATCATTTGTATATTAACACATGTATTTACATTGTCAAACACCAAAATATACTGTTTATTAAAGTATTATCAATCTTTTTTTTTTTTTTTTAAATGTGTTTAAGTGTTCATTTACTAGTCGTATACTAACCCTACACCGAAAAATAATTTTATACGCAGAATATGCAGTGTTATATGTTTTATCTTAAGAGTTTTCTAAAACTCTTTACTTTTACCACAATGAAAAATACCCTTAGTTGTGCATCAAGATATTTTTATACTCAGATGAGATGTTATTATTTAAGTACCAAAGATTCGAAAAGCGTTTTAAATTATTCTGAAAGAATCATCTTCAGTTATAATCAACTGCTCACTGATGAGGATATTTTTCAGACTGTCGTGTTCCAAAAACGTTTTATACGCAGTCTTAAAATGCCAACTTTGAAACCATTTTTGCTGGAAACCATTCACCTGAATAGGAAAATAGGAAACGTTATTCGATTTCTTGGACTAAAATTTAATTTATTTGAAGATAAAATTTTGTTGCATTGTAAAGTTTTTTCTTTCAGTGTTAACTATATAAGTTGTAATTTTCCCAACTGGGCGAAAAATTTCGGGTCAGGATTCGAACCAGCGATCTCTTAGCTGACGCTGCCAATGCTCTACCAACTGAGCAATCACGGACAAATCTGGACGATCTAATTCACCCAGAGGATCTAATTCTTAATGGTCTGGACTGATATCTGAATCAGCTCAACAGAATAAATCGCAGGTAATGAGAATTCCAGTAAACGCTGGATACGTCATTACACTAGATTAATTTTGACAGAATTATTCAAATTGGTAAAGAAATCATATAAGTCAGATGATGTCACTTATATGATTTTTTTACCAATTTGAATAATTGTGTCAAAATTCATCTAATGTTAACTATAGCCAGCCTTTCTATAAAATAATTAAAAAAGAAATCTCTACTGCACATTTAATTAAAATTCTTTTAAAACAAAAAAGTTTTTAGTTTAGAAAAATAAATGAAATTCTTCAGAAAATGTATGTTTACTCTACCAAATCACTTTTTTTAACCTAAAGAAACACAATTGAGTGGAAATGTAAGGAAATTAAATCACAAAAATTAGTTTTTTTTTTCCATGTTTTAAAATGTAATGCTTCATTCCAAAAAGAAGAAAGAAAAAAAAGAAAGCTTTTTTATTCGAAAAAAAAAAAAAATCAAAAAATCATTCCATTGTAAACATTCTTTTGCCACGTCTCTCTCTCTCTCTCTCTCTCAAAAAAAAAAAAAAAAAAAAAAAATATATATATATAATTGATTTTTAGATTTCTGTCAAAAATAAAGTAAAAGTTTTATTCAGAATGAATATATCTTTAATGGATAGCGATATTATATTGATAGTGACAAAACGTGTTAGTTATTTATTAAGAGGGTAAATTTAATTAAATTGTACACACGCGTTTAACAGAAAATTGTACACCTGAAATGCATTTTAAAAAAATGATGTTTTCTTAAAAGACATCTTCGCTAAAATAAAAAGCATGACTAACCCTTTGTTGCATATAACCACAGTGGGCAAAAATTCTCCTTTTTCTGTACCCAACATATTTCATTTACGGTTCTTATTCAAAGCTTATGCTACTCTGAGACGTCTATGCTTCAGTAGAAAAATCGACATAGCACCAGAACAACGGGTAACCTGCTTGTTGAGATATCATCAATATGGATGTCCTTTCAGAATGTCGACAAGTTATTTCAAGTGACCTAAAGTTTTTCTAAACGTGCAATAATGTTATTTAAATAGTATTTTGTTTATCAATTATTGTTTTCAGACATCTTGGCTTAATGCATAATTGAAACACACGTATGAAAATTAGTTTTGGACTATAGTGGGCAGGTTGTAATAATATATTGTTAGGACTATGTTTTATAATGTGTAATTTGACATAGCTATTTGGGATAATAATTTCATTGCATTTGGTCAGTTATTTCTGTTTCAATGGTTAATTTTTGCAATAAGTTTATATATATATATATATATATATATATATATATATATATATATATATTATACATAAATCAATTATTTTCTCATTCTGTGTGACCCTTTTGTTAGAAAATAGCAAATTTAATGTTAGAAGTTTGCCAGTTTTAAAGTATGCAACAAAGGGCTAATCATAATCATAAATGTTAATAATTTAAAAAGATTTTCTCATTTAGAAAAATAAATGAAATTCTTCAAAAAAAAGTATATTTACTCAACCAAATCAACTTTTTTAACCTAAAAAAGAAAACACAGTTGAGTTGAAATTTAAGGAAATTAAATCACAAAAATTAGAGGTTTTTTTTTTTTTTTTTTTTTGCCATGTTTTAAAATGTAATATGCTTCATTTAAAAAAAAGAAAGAAAAAAAAAGCTTTTTTATTAAAAAAAAAATATATTCATTGTAAAAAAAAGTTGCCACGTTTCTCTCTCTCTAACAATATATTTATATTTGATTTTTAGATTTTTTTTTTCAGAAATAAAGTAAAAGTTTTATTGAGAATGAACATATCTTTAATGAATAGCTATATTACATTTATAGTGACAAAAAGTGTTAGTTAGAGGGTAAATTTAATTAAATTGTACACGTGTATTTAATAGAAAATCGTACATCTGAAATGCATAAAAAAATAGGTTAATTATTTTTAAAAGACATCTTCAGTTAAATGAAAGACATGACTAATCATAATCAAAAATGTTAATAATTTTAAAAAACATTTTTTGAATAATGATAGATATCCGATCAAACTAATGAGTATTTTTGAAGCACTAAATGTATTATTTTACTGATTGTTATTAAGCACTATAAACTTTTATCTTAACTCTTTGTGACTCAACAACTCTGATTTCAAAAATACTTACTCATGTATTAGAATACATAATTTTACGCATGTAAAATAATAATAATAATAATAATAATAAATGGTAGATAAAAAAAAATATTGACTAAAAGGTACTTTTTTTCATATCTACAATAAACAGAAAATTACATACTTCTAATAAATATTGTCAATTTCCTAGTACAAAATTGTAAAGTATACGAACTTACTTTTGTAAAAAATCTATTTTTGAATGTCTCCAGCCTTTTTAATTTTATAAAATTTGCGAAGTTCGTTTTAGGAATAACGATGGGAAACTGCTCAAATGATAAATAAAACTTTGGTATGAAATATTAACTTATTATCGCCAGTTGCTGAGAATTCTATGAACAATTTATATTAACTGTCGTGTTGAAAGTTAGCAGCAATAAATAAAATCGTCTTTTAAAGCGCACTGCGTAAGTAACATTAACTTTGGATATGTTGCAGATAGGTAACACGGTGATAAAGAGTATTAAGGGGGTTTCTAACTTTTTTAGGTGCGTTCGTAATTATATAAATGCGTAGTACCTATAGTCCTCATCTGGTCCGTCCGTCTGTCGTCTGTCCGTCTGTCCTCATATAACAGCGCAAAAACTACCCATCCGAATGGTTTGAAATTTAATATATATATAATCGTTGTAGAATTCTGTAGAGTTATTTAAAATTTATGAAAATCAAAACAAAACTTAAAAATATATTAATAAAAGTTTTCTTCATTGTATTGAATTCTATCATACGTAATTAATTCAATGATATCTCCAATGACAGGTAATAATTCTAAGTTGCCATGATGATTACGTGATATTTAAGATGGAGTCATTTTTATTTCCGTATTACTGAATTTAAAAACCGAATTTGTATATTAAAATTGTTTAATCGTAGCAATCATATAATTTACCGACAGTTTTTTGGATAGATGTTTGGATAGAAATAGATATTAAATGGAAAAAGAGTCTAAATATGGATTTCAAGTTCTAAAATTTTCGAATGAAATTTTCAGTAAATGTCAACAAAAGATAAAATGTTGCCAACTTAAAATGTACTTATTTTATTACAGAAATTGATCATATCATAGTAACAGACGGTATTCATTTCACTGAAAGAATAACAGTACGACCGTATAACATTACGAACGAATTTGCCACGTTTGACGCACAATTGTCACTTGTTATTTTCTTGCATTGCAAAATATATACTTTTATTTTAATTTTAACTGTAGTCAGGACTTCTCTGAAAAAAAAAATGTTTAGAGGATTTTATTTTATTTTATTATTTATGAGAAAAAAAAAAAAAAAATATATATATATATATATATATATATATATATATATATATATATATATATATATATATATATATATATATATATATATATATATATATATATATATATATATATATATATATATATATATATATATTTTTTTTTTTTTTTTTTTTTTTTTTTTTTTTTTTTTTTTTACGAAAATATGTTTATTTTACTAAATCACCCCTCTCCCCTTTTCCCGCGAAATACCAAAAAAAAATTTAATTGAAAAAAAAAAGAATTTTTCGTGCTGTTTTGAAATGTAATGTCTTACTTATAACAACAAAAAATATTTTTTATAGAAAAAAAAAATTACTCCACTGTAAAATTTTTGTCATGTTATTTAAAAATAAATATTTAATTGATTTTTTAGATTTCTTGCAAAAATTATGTAAATGTATATATATATATATATATATTGAAAATGAATATATTTTTAATGAACTACAGTGGAACTCCAGTTATACGTTTTGCCAGGGACCGGACAAACGAAACGTATAACTCAGTAAAACGTACAACTCAATTAATGGTTTACCGGAACAATTTTTAAAATATATCGTGAAAACTTTCATCCGCTGAGATGTTTGCTATCTTTTATATTGAAAACAGAAGTTTCCTAAGTAGTACTGCACTCATGACATAAATTTTTGGAAATGGAAATCAGAAGAAAAAAAGTACATAAGAGAAGTACACATGAACTTATTTTATCCTAAAAGCTTTATTAAAATTATTTTAATACACATAGAGTACTTAAAAGAAATCGTTGGAATCGCCTTGGCATATAAATCATTTATCAAAAGACATTTCAGTAGTTTACTGAATTTTGTTGAAATAATCACTTATCTTCGGTTGTTTCTTTTCGGCAGAGCCAACGCTGAACAGAGAATTTTGCATTTCTGTTAATAATGCAGCCGCTTTATGGTTATTGCTTTTACTACTGACGAACCGCTTTACTATGTCAAAAGCTTTCACATCAGCTCTGAAGTTTGAGTGGGATCTTTCAAATCAGACTCCTCGGCCGCGTCGTCAGTGTTTCTGGTTTCAAAATTGATAAATGAAAAATAAATTCGTCCGGGGACGCAAAAACGTAACGTATAACTGAGGGAAATGTGCAATTCAAAACGTATAACTCAGATAATTTTTAATGGCAAGTGGTCGGGACCGCTGAGTTGAAACGTATAAGTGAGGGAAACTTACAACTCAGGTAACGTATATCTGGAGTTCCACTGTACTATATTTCAAATTGACTTTGCCAAATAAGTATTCATTATTAAAGATAAAATTAATTGATTGCTGATCAATGCGAAACTAATGTATAACACTTAACGAAACTTTTGTCATACGCAAATGCATGAAGTTTGTAATTACTATTGGAGTATAAGAAAATTTAACAAATTTCCCATTTTTCTATAAGAATTATCTTCAGTTACAATAGATTGTTACGTAATGACGATTTTTCCCACAACATCGTGTTCTAACAATACTTTTAAAACATTTACTTTTAGAGAATATTTGCTTTTATGGAAAAAATGAGAAACACTGTTTAATTTCTTGGCATAACATTTAATATATTTAATATTAAATTTTATATTCTTGCATTACAAAATATATACTTTAATTTTAATGTTAGATTTAGTTAGGAATTCTATCAAATTAAAAATATTTAGAGGTCCTCTAATATATTAAAGCTAGAAGCAAAAGTCTTAATTTTTCAGTGCAAATTTGACCCTACTGCGCATGCTTCAACTTTTTTTGAAGGATGAATAACGCATGAAATACAATTAAGAAGAATCAAAAGGGTTAGGGAAAGAGTAACTCGACTATTGGCCTTCGCGTATCACAATCCTACCCCAGGAAATACTCCTTCTAAACTCTTCTTCATTCTAATTTTATTCCCCCTTCCTGGAGGGATCATACATTCTTCCACCTGTTTTGTTTGAGAGTGGGGTAAACAAAAGGGAAAGGGAGGGATGCGCTTTCACTTTTTTGAAGGCTGGAAAGCGATATCGGAGGAGGGGAGTTCTCCCCTTCTATAGAATTTGAAAAATGGTCGTTTTCTGACGAAGAAAACTTTTACAACAACTTTTACAAGATTTATTTTACAACCAGATAACAATATTTCTGATGTAATTTTTACACGGGCTGTAAAACCTTTATATTTATAACCATTAAAATTTACAAAGAATTTGGACAGCAAAAGTTTTTTTTTTTTTTTTTTTTTTTTTTTTTACGAGCACTTTTATAATTAATTATCAATATTTTATATTTGGGTTCATTTAAGGTTTTATCACGGGCCCGGGCAACGACGGGCAAGTTAATTAGTTTTATTTGATTTGATTTTTATGGAAAATGTTCTCTTAAAAAAAGAATGCAACTCTTACAAAAAAAATATGTTTACTCTACCAAATCCCCCCCCCCCTCCCCTACAAAAAAAAAACATACACGGTTGAAATGAAATACAAGGAAATTAAATTTCAGAAATTAGAATATTTTGTGCTGTTATGAAATGTGAAGATTTACTTATCAAAAAAGAATTTTTTTTATATAGAAAAGAAATTCATTCCACTGTAAAAATTCTTTTGTTGTGTTATTCTTAAAAAAATTCTTAATTGATTTTTTTAGATTTCTTAGAAAAATAAAGTAAAAAAAAAAAAAAAAAAATATATATATATATATATATATATATATATTGAAAATGAATATATTTTTAATGAACTACGTTATTAAGTTGACATTGTCAAGTAAGTTTTAGTTTTTAAGGAAAAAATTAATTAAATTGGACGCGTATGTTTAATAGAAAATCATATACTTGAAATGCATTTAAAAAAAGTACTTTAAGAATTTAATAAAAGTACATTATTTTTGTGTAAAAATAATTTTTTTCTGAGAAAGAAAATTATAACTACATTAATTATTACATTAATTATAATTAACATATTAAGATACATATTAAGATCACTACATATTGATTATCCATCCGTTATAATAGATAATCAATATGTAGTGATCTTATCTTATTCCTGATCTGTTTTTATTTTTAGAGCTTATTATATTTTATGTTTTTACGAGTATGTTTTTTGTGTCAATATTTATTATATTTCGCAAATTTTATATTTTATATATCAATTAGAGGATTTAGAAGGTGGTACATTTTACTCTTATATTTCTGGCATATTGGAACATATTGCTTGGATTCGAACGCTGGATCTCCTGTTTTGAAACTGGAAACGCTACCTCGGCGCTTCTAATGTTTGATTACGTCGCTGTAATGCTTATCTGTTTCTGTAATATTTCCTTGGTGATTTTCCTTATAGAATAGATTGCAAAATAGTTTGGAAATTGTTTAAAAATAGATTAAATATCTATTCCGTCGGCCGATTTGTGTAAAAATCTATACAACTCGTGCGACACTAGTTTATAACATGTTCATCAAATAGGAACTCAAACATAAGTAGCGTTTGGGAGTTATCGTTTTGACTCACACACAAACACACAAAATCAGGATTACAATACTTTCCTTGCACTACGTTTCGGAAAATAATAATAAAAAAACGCATGAAAATTGCTCTGGTAGACCTTATGTTTGAAATGAAGTGTTACGGGTCCTCACCCCTCACGCGAAAATACCCACTTGCTAATGTTAATCCTATGGGGCAATATTTTTCTAATATCTCGTTTGCATTTCAATATTTTTAAATATATATATTTTTTTTACATTGGATAGCAGAGATGGGAAAATATATTCGGAAAAATTAAAAAAAAAAAAAAAAAAAAAAAAAAAAAAATCCGGAAAGAAAATCGAAAAAGTAATCAACGGCGGAAATAGAGATGGATCTCAGCTATCCAATGAAAAAAAAAATTGTTTCAAAATATTGAAATGCAAACGAGATTTTAGAAAAATAATGCCCCATAGGATTAACATTAGCAAGCGTGTGTTTTTGCGTGAGGGGAGACCTTAAGAAAACCGTTTTGCTTTCGCCTTTACAACTACAAGGTATGACATTCCCTGGCTGCTCAGTCATCCATTATTCTGCCCTCAACGGAACAGTACTTCTAATCCATAATAAGAGACCAGACGAAAAACTAAAAACGTGTTTCGGAACCACCTACTAACCTTTGATGAACTTTTTAAACGGGCTGTATCATTCACTTGATGCATCTTTAAGCATTGTAAGAAAATAACTTTGGCAATAACAAAACCGGTTTTTGAGTATACGTTATCTCATCTAAGTGCATGGAAAAGATAGCTCTCCTGTTGTGGGCGTGTGGAGTAAACAGCAGGGTTTTAAAGTGTGTATTGTTTCCTTTCTCATTCACCATTTCCATTGCATGTGATATTGTGAATAATGGGGTATAAGTTCGTGTAAAGCAATTTGTAAACCGTAGGAAACCGTTAATATAACTCACCTGGTAACCCATACTTACAGTTGTGTAATTTAGAGTGTAAAACATTATTTTCAGTAGTTACAAGTTTGTCCCACTTCTTTCCTTCTTTTATCTTTCTTTAGTTTCCTGCTTAATACATACCTGAAATGTATGGTGCAAAAGAAAAAAGAAAAGTATATTAACCCTTTGATTACGGGCCAGAACTGGCGACGAGTTCTGTATTCTATCGCACCACAGTTTATAAAAAAATTTCTTTGTGGTAGATTTCTTTTGAAAATATCCTTGTATAAGTGTATATGTGAGATTACTTTTCAAAATGTAGTACGATTTGAATTTTTTTTTTTAAAAACAGTCCACTGGGATGTATATGTCCCAACCCATAGTCAAAATGTTAAAAAATATATATTTAAATATACTAACCTCAATTATTTTATAATTTGATATTAAACTTTTTGAATATTTTATCCTCTTCACCTTTAATACATATTCTGAAATATACAGTGGAACTTCCCTTTAACGAAGTCCCTATTTAACGAAGTTTTCTACTTAACGAAATTTTATGCAGAACCTTGACTTTGCACATCATTAGCATGTAAATTAATCTCCATATTACGAAAAACATATTCTATATAACGAAGTTTATTCCACTTTTGTACGTGCACAGAATTCAAATCAAGCGATTGCTGTTCGAAGGATATGCAAATTTATTTCAGCGGATTCAATTGTATGAAAATGAACACATTTAAATAATTTCCATTCTGCTTGGTGCTAAATAAAACAATTTTTTTCACACTAAGAAAAACACTTGTTATCACTATTTTCCCACTACGAGACTCCAGCGCTGACAGTTGGGGGAAGTCAAAATCCCCTTTTTACCTACAATGATATAGAAGATGAAGTGTCGCAATGGCGTCAGATGCATTGAAACAAAAAATATCTAATAGAGTCAGACAGGTACCATTCTGATCTTCCATTGCTGATAGACAATTGCTTTGTACATCCAAAAGAACCCTGCTTCAAAATACAAATCGAAGAACATCAAAGTTATTTTTGTTCCTGCCAATACAGCTAAATTTCAATCATTAGTCTAAGGAATAATAAAAAATCTTGAAGTACATTATCGAAAAAGACAGAAAAAAGCCGATGTAGTGAAAACATTAGTTTGAGATTCTGTGTATCAGAGCTGATGAAAGCTTGGGCCAAAGCTTGGGAATGTGACGTGATTTCATCGACCGTACACAACTATTTTGTAAAAGACGGCTTCATAATTAAAACTGAATCAAATGCTTCTGAATCCAATACCTGTTTGTCATATCGCAAGAAAAAATTTCATGAATTTAAGTTAATTTCTATTTAACGAATTTTCTTCATAACGAAGTTTTTAAGTGTAACGATGAGACTTCATTAAATGGAAGTTCCACTGTACATATTTTTTTAATATTCCACTCGAATTCAAAAGTCGTTCTTGCTGACACGATATTTATTCTTCTCAGAAAAGATTTATTTTTTAAAAAAGCATGCTTTTTTTTTTATTTCAAAAACCACAAAATATTAAATATTAATAAAACGTATCACAAAAGTTTCATATAAATTTCTGCAACACTTTTTCTCTCTTTAATCTCCCTTAAACATTTTAAATATTGCAGACCATTTCCTAAGTGATTTCAATTCACGACGTGCATCCTTTTTCCTGTCTTTTTTTTTTTTTTTTCTCTTCAGTGTAGAATCCTGGTTTAAATTAAAAATTCAATTTACCATTTTCAATCACCTAAAATGAAAAAAAAGAAAAATTTTTAAACAGAAATTCGTAAGATATGAAATTTTCTCTTGAAAATAATTCGACTCTGAAAAGTACAAAAAAAAAAAAAAAAAAAAAAAAAATTGAATGAATATTTTTTTATTTCTTTTCTTAAAATTCTATTTTACGTGTTATTTTCATTCATTTATCTTTTTTTTCATGTTTTTAGTTTTCTGCATAATATACAGGGTGATTGTAATTAAAGTTGCACTTTCAAAAGGTCCACTGGTCAGAACCACTGGTCCGAATGACCTGATATTTCATCTGAGTATACGTGAAGCAGTGGGAATTTGTTTTGCGAAATAAAAAGAAACAGTTTGAAAGTGGACCGATATAAGGCGTTGTACCCGTCATAAGATGCTAATTAAAAGACGTATGACATGTGCATCGCACATTAGAAGCTTGAATTAACGTGATTCAGAGCTATTATTTTTCTGAAGTAGGTCTGCCGTTTTCATTTTATTTTTTATCTCAATACTTTTTGTTCTATGTTTGCGCACTTTCTTATTTATTTTTTGGTAGTGAGCTTTCTAATTTTAGAAAAACAAAAATCCTTACATAAGAGAAAACGGTACTTTCATTCTAACAAAGTTTGTTTCAATTCTCTGAAACAATCTTCCAATTTTTAGGAGTTTGTGAAAAGGAAAATGCACAACGTTTTTTTTTTTTTTTTTTAATTTTGTTTTATTTATTAATTTGTTGGTAAGACTAATTGATCATTTCCTACTAAATTATACAGAAAGATTAAAAGGACCAATTTTGAATTAACGTTTTGAAGGGAAGGAAAACCTTTATTAGAAACAGAATGATCGTAAAGTATTAATTAAGCTAATTTTTTATTAAGTTCTTTAAAATGCACATTATTTAAACTTGTCAGTTTAATCTAGCAAAAATTTTAGTTGTAAATCTTCAACTTGCAACTTTCAAAATTCTAACAGATTTAATGGATTTACTTTTTAACCGATTATATCAAAAAATTTTTACCAAAACATAAAAAAAAAAAAAAAACGAAATGGGAAAGAATATTTTTCATAGCTATTTTATTGAAGTTAGAATTGTAAAACACAATTTTGGTTCGAAACTAAATTTGTGTTGTATACTAAGACATCAGGTAGCTAATTAAGATGTGAGGATTTACTTGAGGTTACAAAACATTAATAAGATAGTTTTTCTTTTTTGTAGAAGATTCTCTTCGAAAATGGTAATGTAGATTAGCTAACATTTATTTCAAATATCTCTATCTATGGACTTTATGTAAATGAAACGTTTAAATGCTAATTTCAATCTTTTGTGCTAATTCAATTACTTGTGTTAATTTCATCTTTTATTTTCTTTCAGGTAACTGAAGCCTACTTTTTTGTCATAAATCTCAATCTCAAGTGGAAATAATCCTCGACCATATATATTAAATATCTTTTCTGAGGTAACTTATTTGTTTTCTTCTTTTAAAATTTTAAGCTCAAGCCACAACTATTGTAAAAAGATGTACAGTCTATTACTGCTTAATAACAGAATCAACATATAAAAACTCGCTCTTACTACAAACAGAAAAATTATGCTGGTGTTTTCAACATGAAAACTTAAAATATGTTCATGAGATTAGGACTATCTATTTTTTTTACATTAATTAATAAACCTCTGCATGTGCACTGTTGTTTGCATGAATCACGTTAGGGAGAAAAGATTGAGGTCGGTGGGAATCGAACCAGGGATCTCATGAAGGGTAGACGAGAGTGTTAGCGTCAAGCAAAAGGCCAAGCCAATTACTTTCAGCTAGTAACTCACTTTAAACTGTTCATTTGAGATGAGATTGCTACACACTCCATCCCCAGTGAGGAAGACGGCTTGTTGACATCAGACAAGCGTTATGCACTCGTGGGTGATGATGTCGTATGTATATGTGATGCGCGAGATGACAGGCTTTGTGCTGTGAGAATTTCACAAAATTCGCTTGCAGTATAAGGAGATTGGCGCCGGTGGGGATCGAACCAGGGATCTCAAGAACAGTAGGCGAGAGCATTAGCGTCAAGCAAAAGGCCAAGCCAGATACTTTCAGTTAGTAACTTGTTTTAAAATGTTCATGAGAAATGAGTTCGTTACAACGTCAAGGCGATAATCGTCGACGTTTTCCTGTGATAGTCCTTATCGTCCACTCCTTTATTTATCAAATACGGAGCCGGTCTCGATGAATTTTTGTGTCCACGTCCATCAAATTGTGAATCGCGCACGAAATATATCAGTGATTATCACTTTGACGTTCTTCATGCAAAAATGGTGCACATATAGAGGTTTGTTAATTAAAACAAATAAACAAAAAAAACCTTTATATAAACTCCTAATATTATACTACTTTACATACACGCATATATCCATTTGTGATTGCATCAAAAGCTTGAAAATGAAAAGAGACTTTGTGGACATCTTGTATATATTTCATACATACACACACACGCACGCATGTAACCTTACTACAAAAATCTTTGTTATTTCGGTTCATGGTAGTTAAGTTTTGAAAGAATATATTTTTTTAGTCTTAGGGGTTTTTAAAAGAATAGAAAATATATTGCAGAATACATAATACATAAATAAACATAACAAATACATAATAAAATAGATAAAAAATATATATTTAATAAATATTAATGTTTTTTTTTTTTTTTGTTTTTTTTTTTTTTATACCTTCTTTACGTATTATACACAATAACAAAAAAAAAAAAAAAAAAAACTCTACAAACTTGTATTAGCGTACAAATCACTCCAGCGTAAAAATATACCACAAATCTTTGGTTAATATAAACGCTTTACAATTAATTTTTATTTTTTTTTAACTAATTGCTTACGTCGTAAATTTTTTTAACGATTAAAACACTTCTTTTTGGTTTTACCTACAACAATCCTAGAAACGAAACCGTATAAAGATAAATGAAAATCGCCAGGTAACGACTTTTTCGTTAAAACCCGTTAAAAAATAAATAAATTTAAAGATGTATATTTATTATTCATTTATTTTTTGGTTTTTGTTGATTTAAAAAAAAAAAACTACTGAATCATTTTTGATGAAATTTAAATGGAACCAATTCAAGAATATCCTTTTTCTCTTAAAACAACAACAACAACAAAAAAAACCATGAATCGGTCGCTTAGTTTCAGAGAAATCGGTGAACATACATAACAATATGTATGCAACAACTGTACACAAGTTAGAAATGGCCCGTCAAACGTGATAAATTTTCGTAGTGTTATTATTTCAGTGAAATGATTTATATCGTCTGTTATTATGATATGATTAATTTCCGTGATAAAATAAATACATTTTAAGTTGGCAACATTTTATCTTTTGTTGACATTTACCGAAAAATCCATTGGGAAACTTAACCCTAGCTTTGAAAATTTCAGAACTTCAAATCTATATTTAAACTCTTTTTCCATTTAACATCTATTTTTTCCGGAAACATCTATCCCGTAGATTATATGATTGCTATATTTAAACAATTTTAGTATGAAAATTCGATTTTTATATTCAGTAATACGTAAATAATATGACTCCATCTTAAATATGACGTAATCATCACTATGGCAACCTAGAGTCATTGCCTATCATGGAATGTCAATGAATTAATTGCGTATGATAAGATTTAATAGAATGAAGAAAACTTTTATTAATCATATATTCTAATACGACAAATCTTGCGTGTGGTTATATATATATATGCAAATTTTATCTTAAAAACGGCTCTAACAATTTTGACGAAATTTTGTATCCTACCGTTTTGGGGCACCAGAAAACCATTGCGCTAGCTCACGTGTTCGAGAACATTCGATTAGTGGGTCATTTTGGTCATGGCTCATTATGGGTCAAGCTATTTTATCTTAAAAACGGCTCAGACTATTTACACTAAATTTTGCGTCCTATGGTTTTTGGGCACTTTAAGACTGGAATCCATTGTACCTTCCCGTTGCACATCCCCAATAGGCCATGAGGACACCAACGCAGCACCCAGATACAGTAATATCCTGACACATTCCACACCAAAGCCAACAGTCCCCAACACAGTCAAGAACACCCTCATCATCAAAGGCACTCGCAAGAAAACCAGCAAAGAAATAGACAACCTGATACACCAAACATCCTACTATGCACCCATTCAACCCAGCCACGTCCTCCACAAGCAAAATCATATCGAGGTTACATGCAAAACACAAGCAGACCTACAGACGCTCCAAGACGACATTAAACAACACAGCAACCTCAGCAACAACCTAATAATCACACCTAAACAACCACCACTCCAGAAGATGATACTCCTTAATGTAGACGACCAACACAAAGACAAGATACATGACTCCATCGCAGCCATGTATGATCTCCCCAGCACTGAAGTTACCATCCTCAAAGTACTTAAAAGCAAAAGGAATACAACAACAAAAGATATCGTCCTCCTGATGCCGAAACAGTTGGCACATGCCATCATTGCAGACGGAGGACTTACGATTGGCCTCCGCACATCACCTCTTAGACCCCACACCACCATCACCAGATGCAGAAAGTGCCAGGCCCTCAACCACACAGAGAAAAACTGCAAACGGCCCCCTCACTGTGTTAACTGCGGAGGGGAGCACCAAGACATTGACTCCACATGCAAAAGACGCCCATGCTGCATCAACTGCATACAGTACAACAAAAGATGGAGCACTCGCTTTGACACATGTCACCAGGCGTCGGACCCCTCATGCACCACATACAGAAAACTATACACACACACCCGAAACGCCCTAGACATAGTTTTTAGCCTCAAATCACAACCAGCGAAGTTATCAAATTATAGTCATCATTTGCCTCACACACATCAACCACAACATGCACAAAACAACCATTCATTACACAAACGTAACTTAAGCTTCTCAGACACACACGCAGCAAGCTGGGGAAACTCATGGTTCCCCTACTTCAACCCGAGCCGGTACCATCCTTTCAATCTCAACAATTCGTTACAGCATTCCTGGCCTCATGCTCAGTACTCCATGTCCAGCTACTAGCAACTACCCATTCCCGCCTACAGTCACCTCCTCACCAACAGTCTCTCACCTTCGAGCTCCTCACCTCTCACGCCATCATCACCTCACAGCCTCACACTCAATGCTCCAGTCCCTCTTCCACAGCTGCATCATGAACTGTTCAACTTGGCACAGTCGCTTCAGTCTATCGCTGCCTGGCGCGAGGTGACACTGGTCACAGCGACGGACATACTTCATATCACTCCCCTTCATTCTTTTACTGCTCCAAGTTCCTGCCCTCTGTCGCGTGGGGCTGTGGCCCGGCAGGACCGGCCTCCTGGCCTTAATATGTACCACCATCAGTTATTATCATTAAGATAGTATCACCTTAGCATATCTATTTCCACCCCGCCGCTTGTCGCGTTTTCTGGCGGGTTCAGCTCCAGCTGAAATATGTTTTTTTTTTTTTTTTTTTTTTTTTTTTTTTTTTTTTTTTTTAAGACCTTAATAAAGGGACCGGGAGGGACATCTATGCTCTACAGATCTGGTTCCCAGTCTGAGCAGTCCCTCTTAGGCATTCAGACTGTTGGGCCAGGTCACATGTTCGAGAAAATTTAATTAGTGGGTCATTTTGGTCATGGGTCATTATGTGTCAAGTTATTTTATCTTAAAAACGGCTCAGACTATTTAGACTAAGTTTTGCCTCCTATGGTTTTTGGGCACTTTAAGACTGTTGGGCCAGGTCACATGTTTGAGAAAATTTGATTAGTGGGTCATTTTGGTCATGCGTCGGGATATTTGAACTCAAAGCTAATTTTGACCGAGCATAGCTCGGTCTTCCCTACTCGTATCTTTTTAAGTTTTGATTCGATTTTCATAAAATTTGAAATGATTCGACAAAATTCTGCAACGATTGTCTATATTAGATTTCAAACTATTCGGTTGGGTTGTTTTGGTGCTGTTATATGTGGATAGATGGGCAGACGGACGGACCAGACGACGACTATATATGTGCTACGTATTTATATAGTTAAGAACGCACCTAAAAGATACATACGCGTCGAGTTGAGAATGTCCTCTTTTTTCTGCAGTCGGTTAATAAATGAAATATGCAGTTTATATATATATATATATTTTCTACATTGCAAACCTTTTAATTAATATTTAAATTGTGCCAATAATCGCCTTCTAAGGGAGATTTTAGCACATGTGTGTGCTATTCTGTACTGTGCGACTGAATTCATTGTTAAGATATACTTCTAACATAGATTTGCGGTCCTAGGATTCAGGAATGATTCTGCTATTACACGAATTTATGCTTTTATGAATTTCCTTACACGGAATGACTTTATTGAAAATTACATGAAATCCCTTCAGAAAATAAATAAATAAATAATAATAATAATAAACATTAAAAATAATCATTTTTATGTTTTCGGTTCCGAAGCGAGAAGCTTGATCAGGAATTATTGCCCTACGAAAAATATATCTCTGTACATTTGGAATTTATTTCACGTTAAAATTTAATGGCACACTCACAAGAAAGTTTTCCTTTCCGTCTTATTAGATCAATATAGCAATATAGAAAAATCACCCCGTATATCATTTAAAAAGAAAAAGAAATAAAAAAATAAAGCTTTTAGTATCATTACTGCTCTACCGTTTTTCCGAAATCATTTCTTCATTTTCCAAAGAAAGTCCTGTTTTTGCTTCGAAATGGGTCATAAAGCCCACCCTCGTCAATCAAACCATCGTTCCTGGTAATAGCCTGAGACTCCTTTACTTCTAGTAGGTAAGACTCTCCTTTATTGAAACATCATGCGATCGGAAAAAAATAACAAGTAGTAAATATATTTTATGTTTTTTTTCCTTTTTTTTTTTTTTAGTTTTTTTCCTAAAAAAAAAAAAAAAAAAAAAAAAAAAAAAAAAAAAAAAAAACTTTATCTACAGTTTTAGGAAGTAGTTTGAAAGAGTAAACAAAAGTGGTAATCCCTAAAGTTAATGTAAAAAACGTTAATCCCCTATCCGTATACCCTGTTTAATGTGAGTATTGTTTGAACATGTATTTGTCTAGTTATATGTTCAATAAGTACGCTAGCATATTATATAAAATAACGAAGAGTAAATATATTTTAATTTTTTTTTTCATAGTTTTCGGAAGTTAGTTTGAAAAAGTAAACAAAAGTGGTAATCCCTAATGTTATTTGTTGTAAAAAACGTTAATTCCCTTTCCGTATACTCTGTTTAATTTGAGTATTGTTTAAACCTGTATTTGTCTATTTATATGTTCAATAAGTATGCTTGCATATTATATAAAATAACAAGTAGTAAATATATATATATTTTTTAAATTTTATAGTTTTTGGAAGTTAGTTTGAAAGAGTAAACAAAAGTGGTAATCCGGTAATCCCTAAAGTTAATGTAAAAACTTTAATCCTCTTTCCGTATACCTTGTTTAAACATGCTTGTCTGTTTGTATGTTCAATAAGTATGCTAGCATATTATATGAAATAACGAGTAGTAAATATATTTTAATTTTTTTTAAGACTTTATCCACAGTTTTCGGAAGTAGTTTGAAAGAGTAAACAAAAGTGGTAATCCCTAAAGTTAATGTAAAAAACGTTAATCCGCTATCCGTATACCCTGTTTAATTTGAGTATTGTTTGAACATGTATTTGTCTAGCTATATGTTCAATAAGTATGCTAGCATATTATATAAAATAACGAGTAATATATATATATATATATAGTATATATATTACAAAATTTAAAATTACATACCCTATTAAATTTATTGTATAAAAAATTCCTTTTATTAATATTCAATTTACGACCCTAGTTTATTAAAATAATTCCTTTCTTAAAAATATTCCATTATTGTCCATATTTAAAACATTCTTTATGCTAATCTACTTAATTTCACTTTTTATTTCCCGACAAATAAGATGTAAAAATCACATTTCATAAGAATATTTCTTCTTAAAAAACTATTTTCTTAAATTCTTTATTATATTAAATATTGCCTGTTTATTTTCGCATTTAAATCTCTTTTATTTCTTTTAATCTGTGTAAATTCACCATTTTCTCAGTCCCAACAGTCTAAAGAAATCATTCTTTTAAATTGTTTTCAATACGCTAAAACCGTAACTTATTATTTCAGTTTCCCGCATTTTTTAATTTCGATAATGTTCCAGCAAATTCTTTTCCCGCCAAAAGCTTAGGAGAGACGTGTTTCTTCAACATTAATTCTGACAGTAAAAATGAGTGCGAGCGAAAGTTGAACATGCAATTGGGTAAAATAGGTCACGTGATACGAATTACGTCTTGCGCGCTTCACTTAAAACATAGACCGGGAGGCGGCAGCACAGATAATCATCTCATCGAGTTCACGGATGAAATTCTAGGATTAGTTAAATCTTGATTCGCATATTAAAATGCAATCGGTCTGCCAAGTCATATCTTGGTGGAAAACACCGGAAAACCCGATTTTAGCGGTTGACTCGTAGGTTTACCATTGTGTTTTCCTGCTCCCAGTCCTCCATGTTTGCATACCATTCGATGCAGGAAAACACAATGGTAAACCTACGAGTCAGCCGCTAAAATCGGGTTTTCAGGTGTTTTCCACCAAGATATGATTTGGCAGACCGTTCGCGTTTTAATATGCGAATCAAGATTTAACTAATCCTAGAATTTCATCCGTGAACTCGATGAGGTGATTATCTGTGCTGCCGCCTCCCGGTCTAACAAGCTGACGGACGCAGAGAGGAAATGATTTGTGGTGACCTGTTAAATGCACCGATGCCACCCGTCAGTTCTTAATACCTAGTCAACTGCACTGGGTGTAATTGTGTAATTATAAAGACTATAAAGCTGAAGCAGTATGATCTAGAAATTACGAAACATTTTTTTAAATTTTAGATAGATTCATATTGCATAAAAAATCGCTTTTTTAATATCAATTTTATTAAATAAAAAATTTTCATTGTAATTTATTTAATTTTCCTTTTTTTTTAGTTTTTTTTTTGTAATCTGTATTTCTTTATCAGTATTTTTATTTTCTATAAAATAAATGTTTTTATGTGCAAAAAATATTTTTAAATGAAAATAGCCGCTTGTCATATTAAAAAGGAAGTGGTTAGCCCTTATTTGTTTTCCTCAGTCACATGACTTGCACTTTTATTATATAGATTACGTATGATATGATTTAACAGAATGAAGAAAACTTTTATTAATATCTTTTTAAAGTTTTGATTCGATTTTCATAAAATTTGAAATGACTCTGGAAAATTTTGCAACGATTATATACATTATATTTCAAACCATTCTGTTGGGTAGTTTTTGCGCTGTTATATGCGGACGGATGGACAGACAGGCGGACGGATCAGACGACGACTATATGTTCTACTTATTTATTTAATTACGAACGCACCTAAAAATGATAGAAATATACATATGAGAAAAGACATCTCTGGTCTGCATAATTCACATTCACGGCAGTATAATGTTTTCTTTTTATTAATTAATTTTCCTTATCTATTTCTCCAGTCTGCTCTTTCGCGCATTAAACTTTTCTTTGTTTTTTCGCTCTTATTTAACGACTTTGAAGCTTAAAATAATATTCATTCATGTGCATACTTAAATAGTAATTACATCGCACCTGATATCTCATTACGCTATATCTCTCCTTCCCTAATACTCTGTTTCATGAGCAAATCAAATTAAACAATTCACTTCATCTATTTTATGGCACAGACAAGCGAAAGGGCAACTTTCTTGTTAATTACTGTTTAATTTCGATAACAGCTCGTTCTGAACCATTGCAAAATAGAGGGATTTTTTTTTTTCAGGATCACGAAATGAACACAGTTCAGAAACAAAGCTATTAGATAAATGGAATGAACTTAGGTAACGAAGGAAGTAAACTTTTGTTTTATTTTTTATTTTTATAAGAGTTTCTATAGCGAAATTTACTTGGGAATATCATTGAAGTGTAATCTTAAGTGAGAAGGTGGTTTCTTAATATTTCTCTGTTTGGAAAATCACAAATGTGAGAAAAAAGTTTTTTTTTTCTTTTATTTAATATCAGTTCTTATTGCTGTTGGGTAAAGAAACAAGCTTTATATTGATTTTATTTATCAGAAGGCTAACTATATCTTTTTCACTTTAATGTTTAATTGTTTGGTAATTTTCTTTCATTTATGCTAAGTTCAGCAAAATGGTATTGTACTGCAAATCACCAACTGCATTAAAATAGCAAAACAGCTATATTTTTGCGTATTCTTCTAGAAATTTATGGTACAAATATAAATATCATAATTGACTTCTCTTGGTGTATATGAATGGCACAATAAAAAAGGTTTTATTTTTAATAATTTTTCTTCTTTAATTCCAGTTTTCATTTTGCTATTTTGCACGGTGAACTTCTTTTTTTTTTCAAAGACTTTGAAGCTTAAAATAATATTCAATCATGTGCATACTTAAATAGTAATTACATCGCACCTGATATCTCATTACGCTATATCTCTCCTTCCCTAATACTCTGTTTCATGAGCAAATCAAATTAAACAATTCACTTCATCTATTTTGTGGCACAGACAAACGGAAGGGCAATTTTCTTGTTAATTACTGCTTAATTTCGATAACAGCTCATTCTGAACCATTGCAAAATAGAAGATTTTTTTTTTTTCACTATCACGAAATGAACTCACTGCAGAAACAAAGCTATTAGATAAATGGAAAGAACTTAGGTAACGAAGGAAGTAAACTTTTGTTTTATTTTTTATTTTCTATAAGAGTTTCTATCGCGAAATTTTCTTGGGAATATCATTGAAAAGTAATCTTAACTGAGAATGTGTTTTCTTAATATTTTTTCTGTTTGAAAAATCACAACTGTGAGAAAAAGTTTGTTTTTTTATTTAATATCATTTCGTATTGCTATTGGGTAAAGAAACAAGGTTTACATTGATTGGATTTGTCAGAAGGCTAACTATAACTTTTTCAGTTTCATGTTTAATTGTTTGGTATTTTCTTTCACTCATGTTAAGTTCAGCAAAATGGTATTGTACTGCAATTCATCAACTGCAGTAAAATATCAAAACAATTATATTTTTGCTTATTCCTCTGCAAATTTATGGTACAAATATAAATATCATAATTGGCTATTCTTGGTGTATATAAATGGTACAGAAAAGTAATGTTTTATTTTTTGAATAATTTTTCCTCTTTTATTCGAGTTTTCATTATGCTATTTCGCACGTTGAACCTTTTTTTTTAACTTTTATTCAACGACTTTGAAGAGTAAAATAATATTCATTCATGTGAATACTTAAATATTAATTACATCGCACCTGATATCTCATTACGCTATCTCTCTACGTTAATGCTCTATTTGAGGAACAAATCAAATTAAACAATTCACCTCATCTATTTTATGACACAGACAAGCGGAAGGCAACTTTCTTGTTAATTAATGTTTAGTTTCGATAACAGCTCGTTCTGAACCATTGCAAAATACAGGGATTTTTTTTTTTTTTTTTAATTCAGAATCACGAACCGAACGCAGTTCAGAAACAAAGCTATGAGATAAATGGAAAGAACTTAGATAATAAAGAAAGTAAACTCTTTTTTTTTTTTTTCCAAATTTACTTGGGAATACTATTGAAGTGTAATATTAAATGAGCACGTGTTTTCTTAATATTTTTCGGTTTGCAAAATCATAACTGCGAGAATTTTTTTCTTTTATTTAATGTCAGTTCTTATTGTTCTTGGTAAGGAAACAAGGTTTATATTAACAGGATTAATCACAGAAAGCTAACTATAACATTTTCAGTTTCATGTTTAATTGTTTGATAATTTTTCTTTCATTTATGTTAAGTTCAGTGAAACCGTATTATACTCCTATTTACCACCTGCATTAAAATAGCAAAACAGCTATATTATTGCTTATCCCTCAACAAATTTATGGTACAAATATAAATATAATTGACTTCTCTTGGTGTATATAAATGACACAATAATTTTTTTCTCTTTCATTCGAGTTTTCATTCTGCTATTTTGCACTTTGAACTTATTATTATTATTTTTTTTACTTTTTTTCAATGACTTTGAAACGTAAAATAATATTCATTCATGTGCATAATTAAATAGTAATTACATCGCACCTGATATTTCTTTATGCTATCTCCCCTACGTTAATACTCTGTTTTATGAACAAGTCATATTAACACAATTCACTAAATCCATTTTATGGCACAGACAAACGGAAGGGCAACTTTCTTGCTAATTACTGTTTAATTTCCATTATAGCTCGTTCTGAACCATTGCAAAATAGATGATTTTTTTTTCAGGATTACGAAATGAACCCAGTTCAGAAACAAAGCTATTAGATAAATGGAAAGAACTTAGGTAATAAAGGAAGTAAACTTTTGTTTCATTTTTTATTTTCTATAGGAGTTTCTATCGCGAAATTTACTTGGGAATAGCATTGAAGCGTAATCCTAAGTGAGAAAGTGTTTCCTTAATATTCTTCTTTTATCAAAATCACAACTGTGAGAAATTTCTTTTTCTTTTATTTAATATCAGTTCTGATTGCTGTTGGGTAAAGAAACAAGGTTTACACTGATTGGATTTATCAGAAGGCTAACTATAACTTTTCCAGTTTCATGTTTAATTGTTTAGTAATTTTCTTTCATTCATGTTAATTTCAGCAAAATGGTATTGTACTGCAATTCACCAACTGCATTAAAATAGAAAAACAACTATATTATTGCTTATCCCTCTACAAATTTATGGTACAAATATATAAATATCGTAATTGGTTTCTCTTGGTGTATATAAATAACACAATAAACTAATGTTTTATGTTTTTAAATAATTTTACCTCTTTTATTCTAGTTTTTATTCTGCTATTTTGCACGTTGAACTTTTTTTTTTTTTTTACTTTTATTTAACGATTTTAAAGCGTAAAGTAATATTCTTTCATGTGCATAATTAAATAGTAATTACATCGCACCTGATATCTCATTATGCTATCCCTCCTACGTTAATACTTTGTTTCATGAACAAATCAAAAGAAACATTCACCTTATTTATTTTATGGCATAGAGAAGGGAAAGGGCAATTTTCTTGTTAATTACTGTTTAATTTCGATAAAAAGTTCGTTCTGAACCATCGCAGAATAGAGGGATATTTTTTATTTCAGGATCACGAAATGAACTCAGTTCAGAAACAAAGCTATTAGAAATATGGAAAGAACGGTAATGAAGGAGGTAAACTTTTGTTTTATTTTTTATTTTCTAAACGAGTTTCTTTCGCGAAATTTACTTGGGAATATCATTGACGTGTAGTCTTAAGTGAGAAGGTGTTTTCTTAATATTTTGCTGTTTGCAAAATCACAACTGTGAGAAAAAAATTTCTTCTTTTATTTAATGTCAGTTCTTATTACTGTTGAGTAACGAAACAAAGTTTACATTGATTGGATTTATCAGAAGACTAACTATAACGTTTGCAGTTTCATGTTTAATTGTTTGGTAATTTTTTTTTCATTTATGTTAATTTAAGCAAAATCGTATTATATTGCTATTCACCAATTGCATTAAAATAGCAAAATATCAATATAGTTGCTTATCCCTCTGCAAATTTATGATACAAACATAAATACCATAATTAGGTTCTTTTGCTGTATATAAATAACACAATACATATATATATATTTTTTTTTTGATAATTTTTCCTCTTTTATTCAAGTTTTAATTCTGCTATTTTGCACGTTGAACTTATCTTTTCTTATTTATTTATTTTTTACTTTTATTCAACGACTTTGAAGCGTAAAATAATATTCATTCATGTGTATAATTGAATAGTAATTACTTCGCACCTGATATCTCATTACGCTATTTCCCCTACGTTAATACTCTGTTTGGTGAACAAATCAAATTGAACAATTCCCCGCATCTATTTTATGACACAGACAAGCGGAAGGGCAACTTTCTTGATAATTACTGTTTAATTTCGATAACAGCTCGTTCTGAGCCGTTGCAAAATAGAGGAATTCATTATTATTTTTTTTTATTTCAGGCCCACTAAATGAACTCAGTTCAGAAACAAAGCTATTAGATAAATGGAAAGAACTTGAATAATGATGGAAGTAAACTTTTGCTTAATTTTTTATTTCTACAAGAGTTTCTTTCGTGAAATTTACTTGGGAATATCATTGAAGTATAATATTAAGTGAAAAGGTGTTTTCTTAATATTCTTCTGTTTGTAAAATCACAACTGTGAGAAAAAGTATTTTTTTTCTTTTAATTTAATGACAGTTTCTTATTGCTGTTGGGTAACGAAACAAGGTTTACATTCATTGAATTTATCAGAAGGCTAACTATAACTTTTGCAGTTTCATGTTTAATTGTTTGGTAATTTTCATTCATTTATGTTAAGTTCAGCAATATCATATTATCTGGCCATTCACCAATTGCATTAAAATAGAAAAATATCTATATTTGTGCTTATCCCTCTACAAATTTATGGTACAAATATAAATATCATAATTGGCATCTCTTGATGTATATCCATGGCACAATAAAATATTGTTTTAATTTTGAATAATTTTCCCTCTTTTATTCTAGTCTTCATTCTGTTATTTCGTACGTTGAACTTATTTATTTATTTTTTAACTTTTATTCAACAACTTTGAAGCGTAAAATAATATTAAATCATGTGTATAATTAAATAGTAATTACTTCGCACCTGATATCTCATTACGCTATTTCCCCTACCTTAATACTCTGTTTGATGAACAAATCAAATTAAATAATTCGCGCATCTATTTTATGACACAGACAAGCGGAAGGGCAACTTTCTTGTTAATTACTGTTTAATTTCGATAACAGCTCGTTCCGAGCCATTGCAAAATAGAGGAATTTATTATGATTTTTTTTTTTTTTTTTTTTTAAATTCAGGATTATGGAATGAATTCCGTTCGGAAACTAAGCTATTAGATAAATGGAAAGAACTTGGATAATGAAGGAAGTAAACTTTTGCTTTATTTTTTATTTTCTACTAGAGTTTCTTTCGTGAAATTTACTTGGGAATATCATTGAAGAGTAATATTAAGTGAGAAGGTGTTTTCTTAATATTCTTCTGTTTGCAAAATCACATCTGTGAGGAAAAGTTTTTTTTTTTAATTTACTGACAGTTTTTTATTGCTGTTGGGTAACGAAACAAGGTTTACATTGATTGAATTTATCAGGAGGTTAACTATAACTTCTTCAGTTTCATGTTTAATTATTTGGTAATTTTTTTTTCATTTATGTCAAGCTCAGCAAAATCGTTGCATTTCACCAACTGCATTAAAATAGCAAAATACCTATATTTTTGCTTATCAGTCTACAAAATTATGGTACAAATATAAACATCATAATTGGTTTCTCTTGGTGTATATCAATGGTACAATAACAAATATATTATTTTTTTAATAATTTTTCCTCTTTTATTTTAGTTTTTATTCTGCTGTTTCGTATGTTGAATTTACTTTTCTTATATTTAATTCTTATTCAACGACTTTGATGGTAAAATAATATTCATTCATGTGCATAATTAAATAGAAATTACATCGCACCTGATATTTCATTGCGATATCTCCCGTACATTAGTACTCTTTTTCATGAACAAATCAAATTAAAGAATTCACCTCATCTATTTTATGGCACAGACAAGCGGAAGGGCAACTTTATTGTTAATTACTGTTTAATTTCGATAACAGCTCATTCTGAGCCATTGCAAAATAGTGATCTTTATTTTTCTGTATCACAAAATGAACTCAGTTCAGAAACTAAGCTATTAACTAAATGGGAAAAACTTAGATAATGAAAGAAGTAAACTTTTGCTGTATTTTTATTTTTATGAGAATTTCTTTTGCGAATTTTACTTAAGGATATCATAGAAGAGAAATTTTAAGTGAGAAAGTATTTTACTAATATTTTTCTTTCTGAAAAATCACAACTATGAGATATAAAGTTTTATTTTCTATTAAATACTATTAGTTCTTATTGCTGCTTGTGAAGGTTTTGGGTAAAAAAAGAATGTTTATATTGATTGAATTTGCCTGAATGCTAACTATAACTCATTCAGTTTAATTTTTAATTTTTCAGTAATTTTGTTAATTTATGTTAAGTTTAGAAAAATCGTATTATATTGCTATTCTGCTATTAAAGCAGCTAAATATAGAAAACAATTTTTTATGGTAGAAATGTACATGTCATAGTTCACTACTCTTGGTCTATGTCATTTATACTCATGACACCTTAAAATATTTTTTTTTCTTTTATAAATAATTCTTCTTCCTGTGGTCTTCATCCAGATCTTTTGCAGATTCAACTTTTCTTATTTTTTTTTTTTTTTTACTGGTATGTAACGACTTTAACTCTAGAATGGAGGAAAACATCTGACCTACTGAAACGGCGGGAAGGGGTTATTTTCACCCCTCAATGAAACTACTGAAATAATAACTATAAAACAACTTTAAATGCCATACATTGGAAGAAATATGTAATTTGCGAGTATTTCATAATTTATATTTAATTTACATTTAATATTACTTGATAATTTATTGAATTTTTAAAGTTCTGTAAATATAACGCCCACATTGCGATCAAATGTATCATACTACAACTACTCAAATAACTCATTAATTTGATATAAAATTTGATTGGTTTCACAAATTAAAACTAATGCTAACTAACATAAAACACAATTTATAGAATAATATTTTTTCCATCTATATTTCATACATATATATATATTAAAAATTTTTCAAATATTTCAAAAACTAACAAATCTAGAATGCTGATATTTTTTTTAGAAATATTTTTTATCTATTTAGGAAAAGTAAAAAAAAAAAAATTAAAACGATTTCTTCTAACCAAACAAGAGTAATCAAAAGTGCTCAAACAAAAGTGCTCAGGGATCAAAATGACCCCCACCACCGTTCTAGTGTTTTAAAAGGTCTGGTGGTTGGTTAATAATCATTCATGTGCATAAGTAAATAGAAATTACATCGCACCTGATATCTCATTATGCTATCTCTCCTACCTTAATGTTTCATGACCAAATCAAATTTTAAAAAATCACTTCATCTATTTTATGGAACAGTCAAGCGGAAGGGCAACTTTATTGTTAATTACTTTTTAATTTCGATAACAGCTTGTTCTGTGCCATTGCCAAATAGAGAGATTTTTTTCTTCAGAATCACGAAATAAACTTAGTTTAGAAACTAAGCTATTAGATAAATGAAAAGAACTTAGGTAATGAAGGAAATGGACTTTTGTTTTATTAATCGAAACAAGTTTTAAAATGATTGAATTTATCAGTATGCTAACTATAACTTGTTCAGTTTAATTTTTACCCTTTTTTTCGATAGTAATAAAATTGTAATAATCTTGGTAAATTTTGTAAAACAATTTTCTTTTAAATCTGCTTTCATTTATCATAACTTCAGCAAAATTATATTATGTAGCTATAACACCAATTGTATTTAAATTGTGTAATATAAATACCATATTTATGATAGAAATACCCACATCATAATTTACTCTGTTCTATATCATTCAAGCATATGGCATCATAAATTAGTTTTCTGCTTATTAATAATTTTAAATAGTTACTGTTTAATCTCGGCAACAGTACTCTCTGCGCCACTGCCAAATGGGTGGAATTTGTTTCCCTGAATCAGTTTCTGAATTCAGTTCAGAAGCTAAGCTATTAGATAAACGGAAATGGAACTTAGGTAATGAAGGAGTTGATATTTTGATTGATTTTTTTTCTAAGACCTTCCTTCGGGAAATTTACTTTATAATATCACCGAAGTGTAATCTTTAGTGAGAAGGGTTTCTCTTTTTTTCTCGAGAAATCCCTATTATGAGAAAGCAGTATTATTATTTTTTTTTTTTCGTTACTATCATCTCTTAATGCTGCTTGTTGATTATTCTGAAAAAGAAACGAGATTAACAATGAGTGAATTTCCTAATGTGCAAAATAAGAGTATTAGACACATTATTACTTTTAGTTTTTTTTTCTAATTTTTTAGATGCATAAAAATCATATCATCTAATTTTATGAACTCGATCCATGTTTTATAAACGAACCAGAGATAGAAAATAATTTGATAAAATTAAAAAAAAGATAATTTAAATTTGCGATAAAAAAAATAATTCAATACATTTTGATTAAATAGTAAATGATTAGACTATTGCCAATACGTTATAGGACTTAAAAATTAAATTTACTGCTGTCGTTTCGACTTGAAAGAACCTACGTTTTTGTCACATGACAAAAATGCAAACGATCATATGTGTGATGCACAATGACTGAGTACAACAATTACGTAAGCATAAAGTATTACGACAATAGAGTAAATGCGACTAAGTGCATGTACTTAAAAGGAAAAATGAGCAAGTGCAAGAATTTGGCAAATACGATTAAATGTAAACAATGAATATGTACAGTATTTATCCATTGTAGGCATGCATACAATGTTGCTTGTTTCTTTTTCAATGCATACAATGTTGCTTGTTGCTTGTTATATGTTTGTTTCTTTTTCGCCTGACGAATACTTGTCTTTTTTCAGTTCGAAAGCTTAGCCTCCAACTATATTATTAATTTCAATATTGCTTTAACAAAGTTATAATTACTTTATTCTGTCTACTTATAAACTAATTGGCATATATTAATTTTTTATTCCAAATTTTCATGCATCTAACAACTTATTTTATCAAATTATTAACTTTCTAGTGAATAGAGGCAACAATATTAATTATAAAATTGTTTCAGAAAGTGTTTTTAGAAACAGTATTTCACTCTTTTATAAACAAAACATTATTTATTTACAAAGTTACTTTGCTATCCACTTAACAAGTAACGATTTTATAGTAAAGAATTTTCAACTAAAATAGTTTTATAAAGCCTCTTTATAATATTATAACAAAATGGAAACGAAAGGTCTTTTACTAATTTAATAAAAAAGTTTATATTCACTGAATAAATTATAAGAAGAATTTATTTTTACTTATTTAAGATTTCTAGGTTTATTCCTGCCTGTAAATAAATGAATAAAATAAAATTTTGTTGACGTTGTTGACAAGCCAACCTTTTCATCTTTTCACGAAAATTTAATTAGTTAAAGTAAACAAAGTAAAGACTAAAGTTTTAATAGAAAACTTAAAAGTACTACTTTATGAGATACAGCCATGTCGAAATATCAGACGATGGAAATTTACAAAAAGATTTTTATTGGAAAATTAAATATTTTATACAGTCCTTACTTCAAAAAATAACTTCAAAGACAGACGCAAACAAATTATTTTATTACGGCAGTATATAAAGAGATAATTAAACCATATTCAAAATAGACATTCTGCACATAGAAAGCTGGAAAAATCATTTTTTTTTCCTCTTTCGTTATGCTTGATATAAAAGGTTATGAACATTGTTTGTAAAAATTTTAAACTGAAGACGATATTCCGTGACTTTTTTAATAAATTATTTCAAGTGTATTCGTCATTTCTATATTTCTATATTTATTTGTGGAAAAGAAATTGTTCTCCAGATTTTAAAATGACCTTAGACAAACATTTATAGGGTCGTCATAATTGAAATACTTAAATATTTAATAGTTTTTTATGTTAGCTCTTTAGATGGTTGTTTTGTACATCTTGTGGTGAACCTTTTACATTGAAAATATTTTTTTAATTTAAAACAAATGTACATATAAAGACTGTCGAGTTTTGTCATGAGATGAACGAAAGAGAATAGACATTCATGTTCAAACTTTATTTACTACAAAGATAATTTCAAAAAGACTACAAAGAAAATTTAATGGACTAATTTATTTTGTATATAATGTGTACAAATCAGTCTTATGGTGGAAGCTCTATTGTCACATTAATAATTCAAATTTTAGTAAGAATTATGTTTTAAGCCATTTTCATCATCAGAACATACATGCATCCAATTAAGGAATTTATTTTTTGTTCAGAAGCTCCGAATCCATGCCTGAAATTCCGAAAGAATAATTTTCACTTTATGTAATCACAAAATATCTGTCATTGAAAACAGCAAAAATTGCTATTCAGAATTTCGGAATAAAAAGAAATTCCTGAATTGATGCACTTATGCACTAATGATGAAAATGGGTTAAGAGAAGACATCATTCTTACTAAAATTTGAATTATTAATATGAATATACAGCTGCATGAGTTATACATTTTATATATAAAATGTATTAATGCACTTTAATGATGAAAATGGTTTAAATATGTTTTAACATAGTAGATATTTCGGAGTACTATCAATTATCTTAATTATTTTACTTAGATTAAGTTGATGTTATTAGCTAGATTAAGTGAATTTATTTCACAATAGTACGATATTATAAATAATGCTTTTCAGAGAATTTTTGATTTTAAGCACATAGTTACGTATTTATAGTAACTAAACTATTCGCTGTCCGAAATTCTAAAATAATGTAAATCAGAAAAATTATAGAATGATGAGTGATTTTAAATATATATTTCTAGATATTGAATTAAAAAAAATCACATAATTATTTTGAACTTTTGAATGGACAGCTTTTGAAAATTTAAAAAATAATAACATATTTTTTTTCATTTTATTTGTGAAATTTGAATGTGTAACTTTCATTTTATATTTAATCTACAATATTAATTTAACAAAATAATGAAAACGGAATGGAATTATAACAAATATGAAAGAAACTAGTATTGCTTCATGACACTAAAATATTGCTAAAATAATTCAGTTTTTTTTTTTTTTTTTTTTTTTTTTTTTTTTTTTTTTTTTTTAAACTATACTTTATGCAATTTTGTTTGACTATAATCCAACCATATTCTTGAAATATTTTACAGGTTACACTGATCTTCCTAATCAAATTCGAAATCCAAATGATTTTTTAGCTGAACAAACAAAAACATCCAAAATGTAATTCGAACATGTTTCCATTTTAGAAAAAAAAAAAAAAAAATTCGATAAAAAGAGCATAAAAAAAGGAGCTGTTATTTATTCATTTTTTCTTCACAGCTCTAACCCCAGCTGAGCCAATTCCGTTGAGTTCCGTTTGGAAAAAGGGAAAAGCGAAAAGAAAGCTTATAGGTAGAAAAAAATTCGACCGTTATATCAACAGCCTTAACTTTGTAGATTACAAGCTCTGTAGGATAGCTAGTATTCTTGCTAGTTTCTGCACGTGTCTACAAGATGTGTGGAGAGGACACTAAACCTTGTGTCCTCAGAGGATTGATGGGATTTTGATTTGCTTCCCCGCAAACATTTTTTTGTTGTTGTTGTTGTTTACTAACTTTCTTTTTTTTTTTTCCCTTTCGCTAAGACATTAAATATTTTAAGCAGCAACAAATGTTCCGTGAAAATAGCAGAAACTCAAAAGTGCGAAGAAAGCTATTACCAAGTTTCATAGTCAAAAATATTATGTTATTCCTTTTTTTATGCTTTTATGTGAAGGTATATAAAAATACATTTTTAATGTTATCGGAATTTTTAATATTGTTCGGAAAAATATGATTTTGATAAAATGACATTAAAAAGTTTCTAAAATCTACTTCTGTTTTTTTTTTCATAACGAAATTAGTATTTCCATACTGTAAAACGTTGTAAATGATTCTTTAGAATATCGGCAAATAATTTTTAAGCTGGTATGATATATACTGCCTGATTAAAATAGAATTTTCGTAAATCAGAAAAATTATAGAGTGATTTTAAATATTTATTTCTAAATATTGTTAAAAAAAAAAAAAAAAAAAAAAAAAAAAGATATTTTAGTATGTTTTTGTACGGCAAATGAAAATAAAAATGTCTATTGAAGGTTTTATGTAAACTGCCACAACCTTAACTCTGAGGATTACAAGCTTTGTAGAATATCTAGTAGTGTTACTAGTTTCTTCTCCTGTCTACAAGATGCATGGAGAGGGCATTAAACGTTTTGTCATCAGAGGATTGCTGGAATTTTGATTTTCTTCCCGCATTTTTTTTCTTTTATTATTATTATTATTATTATTATTATTATTTACGTACTTTCTTTTTTTTTTCCTTTTCATTAAGACATTAAATATTTTAAGCAGCTACGAATGTTCCGTGAAAATAGCAGACACTCAAAAGTGCGAAGATAGCTATTACCAAGTTTCATAGTCAAAATATTATTTTATTCCCTTTTTAGCACTTTCCAACCTATTTGAAAAGTGCTTATGACTTCGGTTTGTCTGGCCGTCTGCCGTCTGGCCGTCTGCCGTCTGTCCGTGCTCTAACTCCCGTAAATATGCTCGGATTGCTCTGCAATTTTTATATGTTATTGTCGTTATCTATAGCATGTTTCCTATTTCAACGGAAGTGTGTAGCACTTATAGTTTTTTTACAGGGACACTCAAAAGAATTCCGTTACATTGCGGTCTATGGGGAAAAATCATTTGCGGTTTATTTAAATAATGTTTCACTATTTTAAACGCATTGAAATTTATATATATCACTAAGGTGCATTAGAAGAAGCTTAATATGGAACAGGGTGTGCATAGCACTTATAGTTACTTTACAGGGACAGTAAAAATAATTCCGTTACATTACGTCTATGGAGAAAAATCGTCTGCGGTTTATTTAAATAATGTTTCACTATTTTAAACGCATTGAAATTTATATAGATCACTAAGGTGCATTACAAGAGACTTACTACGGAATATTGTGTGTATAGCAGTCATCGTTCATTTACAGGGACACGCAAAAGAATTATCTACTGTCTGTTAACAATAATTCCTGGAAGTGCGTTTTAAGTTACTGAACGCGATTTTAATGTTAACTTGCTTTTTGTCTATTACGTGATGTTTATAAATTCTGTAGATCCTATACAGGGCAGCACAAAAGTTCGCGAACACATTTCTGTTTATTGACAAACTCCAGACGGAAAATTTTAAACTGTGCTACGCGTTTCCTAACTGAACTAAAATTTAGCATCCTATGTAGTATATATACAATTCTATAGATCCCATACAGGGCTGAATAAAAGTATTCGGATATTTTTCAGAATATTGTATATGTTGGAAATTCCTGAAAGTATGTTTTTAAATATGTTATGCGTTTTCCAAATTGTTTACTTAGAAGTTATCTTTTAGCTTATTAAACGGTATGATTTGTAAAATTATTTTGGAAGCGTTGGAAAGTGCTACATAATTGACGCATGATTTTTCGTTCTTGTTTATGCTTTTATGTGAAGTATATAAAAATACATTTTTAATGTTATTGGAATTTTTAATATTGTTCGGAAAAATATGATCTTGATAAAATGACATTAAAAGTTTCTAAAATAAACTTCTGTTTTTTTTTTTTGTTTTTTTTTTTCAACGTTTAGAGATTTTCTTTTCATGATGTATATTATTTCCTTACTGTAAAACGTTCTAAATGATTCTTTAGAATACAGCAAATAATCTTTAAGCTATTATGACATATACTGCCTGATTAAAATAGAATTATCGTTCGTAAATCAGAAAAAAAATATAGAGTGATTTTAAATATATATTTCGAAATATTGTAAAAAAAAAAAAAAAAAAAAAAAAAAAGATAGATTAGTATGTTTTCGTACAGCAAATGAAAATAAAAATTTCTATAGAAGGTTTTATGTAAAATGCTATAACCTTAACTCTGAAGATTACAAGCTTTGTAGAATAAACTAGTAGTGTTACTACAGTAGCGGCACACTTATCTTGGCAGTGGAGGCAAAGCTACGACGGCCTGCTCACTCACTTTGGCGCTCGAAGATTCCCATATTGGGAGAAAAGCGATGATTTGGCGTGTAGAAAAATTCTTGTTGGATTTAACTTATAACATTTGTTTACTTTTCATGTAAATCCTTGAATTGCCAGATTAGGCTGTTTATCGTTGTTTCTAGGAATAAATTTTGCACGAGTTACTATTATGTTCCACGCCGATCTTTTGATATTCGTTAAAGAATTCCTTTTACAATGTTTTAACTCATTGTCATTTGATAAATTTTGTCATCTGCGTTTTGGAATTTTAGCGATTTTTATGCGATTTAACGGGATGTTTTGTGTTTAGCGGTGATTTTTCCACATTATTAAATATAAATCCTGTTTTAAACTTTTAGTACAATTTAGTAAATTTTATCCTCTTTTCAATAAAGTTTATTCGGAATTCGTACGTACATTTTTGAAATTTATGCGTATATTTTTATTTGAATTTATAGAAATTTTGGGTTTACGAGGCGATTTTTCCACATTCATAAAAGAAATCCTATTTGTCTTTTAGTCCAAAAACGGATAATTTTTTCCTCTGCAATTTTTGAAATCTTAGCGATTTTTAATGCTATTTTTAGCGTTTTTGCGGGATTTTTCCACATGAGCAAAAAGAATCCTGTTTATATCTGTAGACGCATATAGTAAATTTTGTTCTCTTTTCAATGAAGGTTATTCGGCATTCATCAGGTTAAAATGCTAATTTTTAACCATTTTCTGAAATGTTATTTGCCTTTTTATGAAGACGCGAAACACTATTCGATTTCTTGATATCTGAATGAGAATTTCTGTAATTTGTATGTATTTACGAATGAAAATGACTTCCTGAAAATGTTAGAAATTAAGTAACTTAAATTGACAAACAGCCGTAAAGAAAACTACATTTTTTTAACTAAAGACTGGAAGTATCTAAAGGTGGAAGTATTTAAATGAGTTTTTCATTTTTTAATAAATAAAAATTACATAGAGTTATAAGCGATTCGTCTATCGTCAGTGTCGAATTAAGACACTTTTCTCCGGAAGGGATTTCTGTTCCTCCGGGGGTGGTGCAATTATAAAGTTCCGGGAGGGAGAGTTCCAGTTTTTGACCATTGAAAGCATAAAATCTCAAATCTTCCAGTGGGGACATTTCAAAGCTCCGGGGAGGGATGTCCCCCCCCCGGGCCACCCCCTGAATTCAACACTGGATATCGTTATCATTTTAAAATATATTTTAACTATATCATTAAGGGGGGGAGGGGGTCCGAAATTAAAAAAAATGTTGATAACGTTATATATGTACAGCCTCAAAGGCATTGTTTGAAGTATGTATTTTAGTGTAATTATTTCTTTTTTTTTTAGCCTTGGGTAAGGCTTGGTCCTTAAAAGGACTTTTTTTTAGTCCTTAAAAGGACTGTTAATCTAATGGCTCTATTCCGCTAAGGCTACCATCTGTGTAATGATCAGAATCATCAGATGAGTCACCAACAGTGAAATTGACTTTTTCAATTAATTGTTCTTGAATTCCGTCTAATTTCCACATGTTTGTTTCGACTTTTTCAATTACATATTGAACACAACTAAACCAAGAAGAAGACGCTTTCTGGATTCCTTCATAAGTAAGTTTTTCAACTTCCTCCATTTTAAATGTTCGATTTTTTTTTGCAACATAATCTTTAACTTCGCCCCAGATAAGTTCGATGGGATTTAATTCGCAGTGATAAGGGGGCAATCGAAGAACGGTATGGCCATGTTGAGCAACAATTTTATCTATGTGGTAAGCTTCATAAAACTTTTTATTATCTGCCACAAGTTTAAGCAATTCCACTTTTAACATGTCTGGGTTCCAAGGGATACTCTTTCTTGTTAACCATGCTTGTATGTCTTCTCTCTTGGTTGAACTTGTTGGAATTATTTCTACCCTAACAGAATGGTATGGGGCATTATCCATAACAATAACACTGTTAGGCTGAATATAAGGTAAAAATTTATTTACTAACCATTCTTCGTAATGCGTGCCGTTCATTTCATCATGGTAATCTCCATTTTTTTTTGCTTTGAATATCTCCAATGCTCCATTGACAAATCCATCTTCGCACCCAGCATGTATTATAATTAATCGGCCTCCTTTACCTGAAGGCGCTTTTAAACCTGTAGACAGACCGTTTAAAAATGCCTGTTTCTTCGATTTTACCGTAGAATCTTGCCATACGCGTTCTTTCGTGTGCCCTGCATTAACCCACGTTTCATCGGTATAATAAATTTTTTTCCCTTCAGAACGAAATCTTTGGATATTCCTCAAATATTCGTGCCGCCATTGTTGAATATCTTCTCGTTCCAACAACAATGATGAACGTACTCTTTTTTTAAAAACAAATCCCAAATCATGCATAAAATTTCGAACAGTTCGAACACTGAAATTTGGGAGTTCGTTATCTTCATTTATGGCACGCATTACTTTTTCTGCCGTCGGTATTTCATTAATAAAGAAAAAAGAATGCACTTTTTTTCGAATAGCCGTTTTAGTAAATTCATCATAAATCTGCATTCTTGTACATGTATTTACTTTCAAAGGACGTTTTTTGCCAGGAGTTGTAAATTTACCATTCGTTTTTATTTCAGTCTTCATTCTTTCAATAGATCGTGGTGAAACTCCCGTTAAATCAGCACACATCTTGATAATTTCTGTGTCCGATTTCATGGGATTTTGTTCTCTGAGCTTTATGTACACATTTAAGATGATAACCTTAGCAGAACTTCTCAAAGGCTTCCCCTTCTCATGAGGTTGGAAAGAAAGAGGAAATTGGTTTGTAAACGAAGCCATTATGCAGATGAAAAGATAAATTACCTAAGAGTGAGAGAAAGCAAGTGTCAAGTCCGAAGTCCAGAAAATGAATGACCAATGACAAAGAAAACAGACAAAATTAGGAGCCTGGAGGGTTGCCGAAAATTTAAACCACGAAATAAATCGCCAAATGAAAGGAGTTTGTGAGCCGCAAACAGATGCGACTCTAACTTTTAAACTTATTGATGATTTAATGTACAAGATTATTCAGAAAGAACTAATTTAAAAGAAAAAGTTGTTTTATTTTTTTTAAGAAAAAAATGGATAAGAAAGTTTAAAAAATAATATATAATACATGCTTTATGTCAATTAGAAAATATTAAATGAAAATAAATAAATAATCAAAAAGGTACAGACAAAAAATCTGATATATCGTTTTTTCTAAATTGAACGTTTATTTATTGATTTGAGATTCTATTTTGGAGTACATTAATAAATACATCGAATTTATTCTAAATCATTGTAAATCACATAGAACATGAATAAAAATCTTTTTACTCCTTATTTGTCTAATAAAAATAAATCGTGTTTGGTGTTTGTTATGTAACAGAACTCTTTTTAGGAAAATCATAAAAGAAAATAGGAAGAAATATTTTTATCTTTTCAAGTTTACATAAGTCAGTTGTTATTTAGTCACAGATTTGAAAGCTTGTATTACAATAATAATAAAAAAATTCTAACCGCAACAAACTCATATTAATGAATACTAAAATTCAAAAGATTTACAGTGTTTATGAAACCGTATAAGAAGTTTATTTACAAAAAAATAACATTTTAAATAAATATAAGATTTTTATTACTTATTTAGCATTCTTCAATTTTTATTAACACTTTCCAACCTAGTTGAAAAGTGTTTATTACTTCGGTTTGTCTGCCATATGGCCGTCTGTCCGTGCTCTAACTCCCGTAAATATTCTCGGATTGATTTTATTTAAATTAAATTAGTTTAATTTATAAAAATATAAGCTAAAGAAATAAATTAAAAACGTTATAAAGTTAAAAACTTTATCTTTATAAAAGTAAAGAAAAAATATTAACTAATTTTACTTCGGTTTGTCTGCTGTATGGCCGTCTGTGCGTGCTCTAACTCCCGTAAATATGCTCGGATGGATTTTATTTAAATTAAATTAGTTTAATTTATAAAAATATAAGCTAAAGAAATAAATTAAAAACGTTATAAAGTTAAAAACTTTATTTTTATAAAAGTAAAGAAAAAATATTAACTAATTTTATAAATTCAAGGAAAAAATTATAAACTTGTAAAATTATAATTTATAAAATAATAAATTTTAGCGTAATTCATAAATTTGTAAGCCAAATCAGCTTAGTTTAATACCAATTTGCATAGCTATAATTTGCAAAGATATTATGTTATGAAACTTTTAAATAACACAATATTGCCTCACGTTAAAAAAGTTAAAATAAATTTTAAAAAAATTAGTGGGGAAAAAAATCATAATTTTGAAGTACTATCAAGGGAAAAAAAAGTAGATGTGTAAAATGTGAGGGAAAAAAAAAAGAGTAAATGTGTTGTAGTGGATCCACTTTGATGAAAATCCCGAACAACCAGATCCACTTTTCATTTCTCTTATTCTTCGTTTCTCCTTCAAAATCAAATAGCTTTATACGCTCCGAAATTTCGTCATTACACATTCTGAAAAATACAAGTATGTTGGGTTTGATCATATGTTCATTTTTTATCCAAAAATACTCATTTCGATATGAGTACATGAACTTACTCATTTTTGAGAATGCACATGTTCATTTTTTATCCAAAAATACTCATTTCGATATGAGTACATGGACTTACTCATTTTTGAGAATGCACATGTTCATTTTTGATCCAAAAATACTCATTTCGATATGAGTACATGGACTTACTCATTTTTGAGAATGCACATGTTCATTTTTGATCCAAAAATACTCATTTCGAAATGAGTACATTTTTACAGTGTGGAGTTTTTGAGTCTAAAATACTGTTGATATATTGAATATTTACCATACCTCAAAAAACAAATTAAATAAACTGCTGATCAGTTCTGTGCAAATAAAATAAGAATACTTTTAACTTAGGAAACACGGAAATATCGATATCGTTGAATGTGAATAAAGAACTTTTTCATGACAAGTTTTATTTTAAAGAAAAGAAAATTCTTCCTATATTATATATTTTATCGATATGTTTGGTATGTACTTGAGTTAAATTTTTCCGAAAAATTCAAATCCGTCGAAATTATTACTCTATCTTTAATATTTTAAAAAATGAAACATTTGATTGGACATCAAAAATCTTAAATCTCCCGCAATCGCAGGAGAATTATCTGTCACAGGCCAAGCACTTAACTCTGCGGGGTGTCCGAGAGTTGCCCACTTATTTATTCCAATCGCCAAAATTTCGCCAGAAAATCATTTCGCGAAACAATACAAGTTCAGTTAATATTACAGGTATTTATCATAAAAATGATTATATATTAAGCTGAATCAATTTTGTTTAATCAGTAAATCATTTTTCAATGGAAAAATCTAAAAAAAAAAACATATTTAAAGTGCTTTTCTTTCAAATTCAGTAAAGAACTATTTCTTCTCGCGCATGTACACTTTTCTGTAGTATAATCTCCACTGCCAAGTTACCTTTGCCGGTACTTTAGTTTCTTCTCCTGTCTACAAGATGTGTGGCGAGGACATTAAACGTTTTGTCCTCAGAGGATTGCTGGAATTTTGATTTTCTTCCCGCAATTTTTATTATTTTTTTTTATTTATGTACTTTCTTTTTTTCCCCTTTCGTTAAGACATTAAATATTTTAAGCCGCAACAAATGATCCGTGAAAATATAAAAAAACTGAAAATGTGAAGAAAGCTATCACAAAGTTTCATAGTCAAAAAGATGATTTACCCCCCTTTTAATGCTTTTATGTGAAGTATATAGAAATGCGTTCCTATTTTATCGACATTTTTAATATTGTCCGAAAAAATAATATATAACATATGTTTTTGATAAAAATGACATTAAAATATTTTTAAAATCTACTTATGTTTTGAAAAAATGTTTAGAGATTTTAATTTCATATATAACGAATATTATTTTCATACTCTAGAACGCTCCAACTGATTTTTCAGAAGATTGGCAAATAATCTTTATGCTGGTATATCATATACCGCCTGATTAAAATAGAATTTTCGTTCGTTTAAGACAGATGAGTATGTCTTTGTAACGGCAACTGAATATGAATATGCAAAAATGGTAAATGGCAAATTAATCATGTATATATAACATTTCTTGACGTATGTAGCCAAATTATAGTCACATATGGTGCATGTATGATATATATATATATATATGACATGTGTATATGATGTATATACGACATATGAGACGTAAATAATATGCGTATAATGACGTATATGGCACATATAGGAGTGTTCGGAATATATATATGCATATATAGGATACATATACAAGCTTTGCGATGAATCCTAATTGTGTGTGTGTGGGGGGGGGGGGGGGAAGGGGGCGCTATAACACAAAAGTACAGTATTTTTTTTTTTTTTTTTTTTTCTGAACATTTTCCCAATGGTTATTGTAATTTGTTAAATTATATATATATATATATATATATATATATATATATATATATATATATATATATTAAAGAAAATTGGCCAATGGGATAATGGAGAAGTATGAAAATAAATTATTAAACAAATATTTAAAAATAATATATGGCAATTATTAGCCTTAGATAATCGTATCTTATTTATTTACTAGTGAGATATTTGTATTTATCCTACCAATTGAATCAGAATATAATAAAATATATATCGAGAACTTGCATGTAAATGGAGGCAATAATTGTTTACTTTTTCCTTTCTTACGTATTTTTGTCTCACTAGCACATACAGCCTTTATACTGTATGAAGGGCATATGATATAGCTAAGGTCATATATATTTCAGATATATTACAAAGTATAGGATGATATAACTTACACTGCAAATCCCGGCAACACAATACAGAACGCAAAACTAACACAAAAACGGGCCGACTTTTGCACGCATAAAATGCGTTCATAATGTGTTTCCAAGTGTTCTTGTGTGGTGAAACATGTTTTACTCCTGGTGCTAAATAATGTGTTCGTGAGGTGTAGTTTTAAACACTTTTTACACGCATCGCTTTTTTAAACGCATTCACAACACATGTTTTTAAACACTTTAAAACACAATGTTATGCATTTTGGAATGCATTTGAAGCAGATAACGTGATGCGTATGCATCGGGAGGCATATTTTCTTTCTTTTCTCCCTAATTTCTTCTGGTTTTATTACCTTGGGTCGCTGCCCACAGTAAATTTATCCTTACAATTGTAGGCATATGCAGTCTCTAGGTACCCCCTTTTTTCAGCGTTTGCTCCGTTTCTTCCCGCAGCACCCCCCCCCCCCTCTCCTTTTATAGATATTCTTTTTCATTACATTCCACTTTTATTCCGTTTCCTTTTTTTTTTCCGTTATCACAGCCTTGAGAGCTTAGACCCTCCTTACCCTTCCCTTATATATATTTTTAACATTATCTTTACCCTTCATTCCATTGTGTTTCTGGGGTATCCCAAACAAGTACCGTTTGGTTGTTCTCCTTAAATATGCTTTTATTTTTTCGATAGGGGTCTTAGTTTCTCAGATAATAAGGGCTTTTGCTCCTTATTTTCAAATTTACTCCCTTGACTCCTTTATATTTTTTTCTATGCTGTGTTTTTACCTTTTTAGGCTCATGGGCCTATGCCCTCTCTTTCCCTAAATTTGTTTCATTTGAACATCGTTTGTAAGCTTTAGCAGATTTTTGCCCCCACCACCATGTGGCACTTTTGTTATTTGTATGTTTGTACACATAGTATTTCTTGTTTTCTATTTATGCAACTCTCATCTTTGTACCTGTAATCTTTTCCTCCTCCACATCACTTTACATCTTTTGCAGTAGCGGAAACTCATTCTTTCCTTTTTATTATCTTACCAGTATCTGGCCTTTTTTTGCTAGTTCTATTAGCATTTTGCATATTCCCCGGCAGAGGGCGCCCTCTTGCGCATTTTTAAAAAAACATTTAAGATCACATTTGTTTCTTACTTATTTTAATGATGTTTATTACTGTATGTTCTAAACCAACTGCGATCTTATTTATTGTTTTTTAAGCGCAAGAAAGAGAGCGCCCTCTAGCGGGCAGAATGATAACTAAAGTAAAGATGGGGGAGGGGGGGGATATGCAAAGTCAATAATGCCAGATGCAAGTAGAACAAGCAGGACAGATACTGGAAAGATAATAAAAAGGGAATACTGAGCGCCCTCTACTGCAGAAGATGGGAAGTAATGTGGAGGACGAAATGACTACAGATACAATGATGACAGCTGCATAAAAATTGGATAATTAGAAAACAAGAAATATTATGTGTACAAACAACATACAAATAACAAAAGTGCCACACGGTGGTGGGGGCAAAAATCTGCTAAAGCTTACAAATATTATCTAAATAAAACAGAAAATTAGGGAAAGATAGGGCATAGGACCATGAACCTAAAAAGGTAAAAACCCAGCATAGAAAAAAATATAAAGGAGGGAAAGGAGTAAATTTGAAAATAAGGAGCAAAAACCCTTCATATTTCAGAAACTAAGACCCCCTATCGAAAAAGTAAAGGTACATTTAAGGAGGACAACCTAATGGTACTCATTTCAAATACCCCAGAAACAGAGTGGAGTGAAGAGTAAAGATAATGTGTATATAAGGGTAAGGAGGAGCTAAGCTGTCAGCGTCTTGGTAACGAAGAAAAGGAAAGAGGAGTGAGATGAAAAATAAAATCTATAGAAGTAAGGAGGGGGCTGCTGGAAGAAACGAAGCGAACGCTAAAAAAAGGAGGTACCTATAGAAAATGCATATACCTACAATATTGTCAATTGTCGGATAAATTCACTGTGTGTAGCGACCCAAGGTCATAAAACCAGAAGAAATTAGGGAGAAAAGATAGAAAATAAAACCCATAAAGCTATAACTGTATTCAGAGACTATGCCTCCTGGTGCATATGCATCAGATTATCTGCTTTAAATGCAATCCAAAATGTATAACATTATGTGTTAAAGTGTATATAAACAGGAGCAGGAGGATAAACTGGAAAACTGCTGGAAGAAACTGTGCAAATGCTGATAAGAAAGGCATCTATAGAAAATGCATATGCCTACAACTATAGGATAAATTCATTGTGGGCAGCCAATCCAGGGTGATAAAATCAGAGAAAGTTACAGATTAAAGGGAAAAACCCTCCAAAGCTAGAACTGTATCTCGAAAGCCCCTTTAGCCTGAATAATAAACACTCTGCTTCCTCATATTTTAGTTAATAACAAAAAAGATAGGAAAAGCCATTTCACTGAGAAATTATGACTTAAAATTAGAGAGAGAATAAGATAGGAGTAACAATTTATAGACTGGTATCATTGAGAAATAACTAACACACTCGAGATGTCCATACAATTGAGAGAAATGCTTCTTGAAAAGCATTCTTGTCATCGCACAACACTAAAGTGCATCATCTGTGTTGCAGACAGATTTTTAAAATAGCCTGTACAATGTCATCAATTATCTATGGTTTCGCGTATCCTTTTAGTAACCTTATAAACTTTCAGCATTTTAGCTTTAAAGAAAATAATTCTAGCTGTAAAAAAAATCCTCAAAATGGCAAAAATCAGTAATATTTTATAGAAAATAAATAAAATGCTGAATTTGGTATTTAAAATATTTACGTGTGCTACTAAATTAAAATATATGAAATGTTTGAAAATATTCACACTTACTGCCAATAGAGGCATTTTTTCAAAGATTTTATTATGTATGTTTTCAAAATTTTGATAAAAATATATTTTATTAATAAAGCTCAATTATTACTACTAACACTTAATATATAAAATCCCATTAAATGTGCTTGTCTTATCAAGATTTTAAAAATATACCTTATTTAATTTTCCATACCATTATAGAACATAGGAATATTATTGGAAATTTTTGCTATGCCACAAATTTTAACTTCTGTTACATATATTCTCAAAATAAAAATGACAGAAACACTCAGAAATCTAACTTTTATTCGATTTAATCCAATATATATTGATCATTTTTTATTTTTTAAGAAACAACTTTGATTGGAAATTTCTCCATTCACAATAGTTTTTACAATAAATCCTTTCAGACCTATTGTGCATTCTAATAACCTACTCTTTAATTATAAGTATTATACTACAGAGGAACATTTCTCTTTTATAAACAATAATATAATACTGAAGAATTTGAATATATTCATGCATAGTGTGGAACCAATAGATATGCAAAATTTAGTGAAAAAAAGTCAGGGATCAAACAATTAATTATTACCTTTCATTAAAACAATTCATTCATTCAAATTTTTTAATAGCACACGTTTAAAGTTATCAATAGTTCATTTTCCAAATATTTCTATAAATAAACTGCATTGGAAATTGAACAATTTGTTATTTACATGTTAATAATAACTAAATAAATTGTAGTGAAAATTTTAGATAAAAATAAATAAAAATACTTTGGAAAGGTCTATACTTTTTCTCAAGTTTTCTATATCTTTGCAAAAAGTCTCCATGTTTTTGTATTAATTCTAAAATTCCCAAAAGACTTAAATATTTTCTAATAGGTAAATACTTATGGTAATCTTAAGATTTTAATTTAAATTACAAAAGCATCGACTTTGGGTTTTTAGTCTCTCACATTCCTAAATTTTCCAATGCATTTTAGGCAAAACATAACATTTATTACAAAATACCTTGATCTAAATTTTTAAAAGTTGAGTAAAAGCAATGTTTTTTTTTTTTTTTTTTTTTTTTTTTTTTTAAATATGTGGTTGATTTAAATCATGATTAAGATCAAGCTGATTAAAAAAAAAAAAAAAAAAAAAAAACCTTGCACTAAACAATGTTTCTAAGGGCTTTTTGTTTTAAAAAACACAAATCAAAATAACTAGTATTCTTTCAATTTAACTTGATTACATAAAATTTTACTGAAAGTACAAAAACATTGAACACCAATACAAATGGTGTGTTTGTATGGTAAATTTTTGGTGTACAAAATGTAAAACCAGATTGTAAAAGCATAGAAGTTTTAAATAAAAATTTAATTCAGATAGACATCTTTGTATTAAACTTCACAAACTTTGCTGATTTTTCCACAGAAGGTGTATTTCTAAATTTTTTATGCATAAATGAAGAGTTAGAAAATATTTACATTTGCTGCCAACAAATGCATTTTTCAAAGCTTTTATTAGTAAATATGTATATTCGCTATATTTTGATAAAAATAATTTTTACCCTCTGTAACATATAATTTTTATCAAAAAGATCTTTCATTATGGTAAATTCACATGGTGGAAACCTAAAAAGTAATACGAATGACAAGTAACGTCACATAGTGTTAAGCTTATAAAACATGTTAATAATGTTATCAGTAATATATTTTTAATATAACCTTATAAATGAAATGAACTTTATTTTTGCATTTATATCTAAAAGATTCCTTTTTTTTTTGTTTCTTATATTTACCTTGGTGTGAAACAAAAGTAGTATTTCATGGTCTGTACTTTTATCATGACAAAATTTCTTGAAGAGACTTTCGCATTTGGAATTAAATATGATAGCAATGATATATTTTGTGATTTAATTTTAGCACCTCGTTTATACATGTGAAAAGTTTTGGGTGCTAATATCTTTGCATAATACAATCATAGCTGCCAACTGCTAAGATTTTTTTAGCATCACTATTTTATTTAAATATTCTTCATCTTATTGTATCACAGAATTCTACAATATGAACAGGGAGAAATTTCTGTCCGTAATTATTAGTGCCAAAGAATCAGAGCAGTTGGCAGCTAGGAACACAATAAACAAGAATCATTTCTGGATAACTTTATTAATTTTAAGCAGTATTTTAAATATTATTATAATGCATTTTCTTCATTTCGAAGAAATATGTCTATTGTCTACCTCTTCCTTGTGCACTGTTTGCAATTGTTTCCTATGCAGCAAAAGGTCATGTCTGCTATAATGTATATTAGTGTCTGCCGTACACTAAATTTATAACTTTTCATATGAAAATCCTGATGTTTTTAGCACTAAATTTGTAATTGAGGAATCAAACAGAAATCCATGATCTGTGTCGAAACTGCATTTAATAGAATTTTTTGAGTATTTTGCCAAACATGAGCAGGGGCCGATGCAGGTTTTTTTTTTTCTTGGGGCCCATTTTGTGAAAAATAAAGGTTATTTTCATGAAATTTATTATATTTTTGTGAAAAATAACATTTTGTAACGAAAGTTGAAATTGAGTTCATCAAATTCGAACCAAGCATTTATAAACAAAAACTTTTTAAAACCCTTTTGCCGAAGTTCTTCTCTCTGGTGAACTTGTTTGTTTACAAATTACACATTTTAAAACATCATAAAATAATAAATAGTAAGTTTTTATGGAATAGAATTTTGTGAAGGGGACCATTTTATCAAATTGATTTTTGTGAAGAGGCCCATTTTATTAAATAGATTTTTGTGAAGGGGCCCTAAATAGGCCCCAAATTTTTCCTGGATCGACCCCTGATGAGCATAAAAAATCTGTACGAAAAACTTCTTCATTTGAAAGAAATACAAATCATCTTAGGCTATGTTAAATTCTGATATACCTGAGCTACAAGTATACATATTAACAATTACTTCTTTCTTCTTAATACTGGTACTTATAAATACCACTTCATAAAACATCTTAAAAGTAAAGTAAAAAAAAAAACAAAAAAAAAAAACATACTTAGCATTGCATATCACGCAGGAAAATGGAAACTAGAATGAGATACATAGGCAAGAAAATCTCATTTTTTCATTCACAGGACTATTTTTGTTATCTATCGATGTTAGAGTAAAGTATTTAAAATTGATCCTGAAACATACTGTAGGTAATGGATGAATCAAATAGTTTTTATAACATTATGATTCAATTTAAAAGGACTCTGAGCATAAAGGGTTAAAACAGTCAGTTTTAACCACCTGCATGTATGTGACATACACAGCACTCAGAATCCTGAAAACTTTTCTTATTTAATCAAGAATAGTGAATAAATTAGACTTAGTGATTATATTTGTAATTACATTAGGCAAAATTTTCTTACCAAAATTACTGGTAATAAAAAATTCAAAATTCTGTAAAGGACGCTTGTCGCAAACATGTTAAATATGCACTTGAATAGTTTCATTTGTAAAAGTTTCTTTATCTAACATATTGCAGAATGAAAAGACATACAAGACTCATTAAATGCAAAGTCAAAAAAGTTGTCTAAGATCATTAAAATTATAGAGTAATTTTAATATACAAGTGTCTAAATGTTTTCATATAATTATTCTGGTAGTGATTGTATTTTGAACTTCTGAAGGTATACTTTCCAAAAATTGAATAAAAAACTTTTTTTTTTTTTCATTTTATTTTTGAAATTTGAATGTGTAACATTTATTTTTAGTCTACAACATTACTTTTACAAAATAACTAATAAGGGAATGGGAGTATAGCAGATATGGAATTGCCACCCTAAAAATTCAAATTACCCTCCTGTGTGTGGGGGGGGAGGGGGGGGGGATGCCCCACATTAGGAACCACTGTTTTAGAGTAAAAATGGAGAATAAATTAAATAATTTCCAATATTTATGTTTTACTGTTTACACTCACAAAAAAAAAAAGAAAAAAAAATATATATCCAAATATAGTTATAAACAGTGTTTGATTTATGGCAGGGCATTCGGGACACGGGCCCCCAAATGCTACTGAAGATTTTTCAATTATTGGCTATAAAAGTTTTAACGGTTAAAAAACAAAATATCGAAAAATGTGTTTGTCAAAGATTATCTATGATTTGTCAAAGTAACTTTATTTTTTCCTGATTGTTTTTTAACAATTTATGTGCAAGAATGTACAGAACTCTGTCTGTGGGATCGCCATATTATTTCATTTTTATTTATTTTACCTGTTATGCCTCATGGTTAAAATGGACAAAGGCATGTGGTTCTGCTAGTTACTTTTATAAATTTAGTTTTTTTTTTTTTTCAGTGAAATCTTGTATTTGAAAGAAAAAGTTATTTGATTAATAGGATATGCTAATATTTTAAATAATTATAGCTTGGTACTGCAGTAAATTTATTATTAGTTGCAGCATACTTTATCATTCCAGATATGTGGACTTGCATAGAGAAAGGTAATCAGCACCACACAATTTATTATAAAATTCAATTGAAATTTCATAATTATGAAATAATTATTTAAAAGTAAATTAATGATTATCAAATTAATTTTTTTTAAACTGATATTTTAAAGAAATTCTTAAAGTCAATAGTGATTATCTTAATAAGTATACTGCTTTCAATATAATATATATATTACTCAAGGCTGTTGTAAGCATCGGTGCAAGGGGGGGGGGGGGCATACGCATCTGTGCCCAGGGTCCCCAAATTTGTAAATCCGTCCCTGGTTATAAAGAATAAACATACATTGCTTAAGTACAAATTAATGACAAAAAAAAAAAAATAATATTTTATGATAATATTAGTTTTCTAGAAAAGAGAAATTATAAAAACCTGTAGTTTATTAGGAAACTTATTTAAGATATTGGCCATTTCAATATTTATTTTTTTGTTTGTTTATTTGTTTCCTTCAATAGTACAAAAAAGTCTCTAAGAATGGTTATTACTATTATTCAATATTTAAATAAATTTACACAATATTTTAAAATTTATTCATAAATTCAAAAAGGTATATTAAGAGCAAATTAAAAAAAACATGGTGCAAGAACAGTTCTTAATTTTTTTCAACTCTTCAAAAGAAAAAAAAAAAAAAGAAAGAAAGAAAAAGATATGCATTACACAATAAAATGCTAATCACTTACTATAAAGCTTAAAAGCAATATTTACATGTACAATATCAAGATTTGCATACTCTATTTAAAAAAAAAAAAAAAAAAAATATATATATATATCCAAATACAAGTTTTAAATATATCAAATCGTAACTGCCTTGTTTATTCATAGAATTTACAATATTTTTCTACAGTTAAAAAATTGTGGTATAACTGCGCGAACCCTGCATTATATAAAATAATGAATGTAAATTTAACTAATGATTGCAAAAACAGACTTTTTTTAATTCAATAAATAAGATGAATTTCTTAGATTACTGAAGCAAAACATTTTATTAAATCCAAAATTCTACAACAAGAATGAATTATATAACAAAATATTTAAAATAATAGTGATACAAATCCTAAGGTGCTTCAAAGGCCAATTTGTAGGATACTTCATTATATTCTGCAAATAGTCATTGCTATCTGAAATTAAAACCATAAGTAATCAATTAAATTGAAAACTCTCTACATGATAATAAACATGCAAATACTTTACATCCTAAAAAAAAAAGAGGGTATTTTTTTTTAACATCTATTAAACAAAAACTACTACATTTAATTTTTTAGTTATTAAATTGTATACTTAATATCTTTCCTTACACATTCAATGTGTAAATTATGATACAAGATTGCCAGTGTTTTAATTTTAGATACTTTTATGTATTAGGGGCTGTACATATATAATGTTATAAAGCTATCTCCAGGAAGAAGTGAAACAATTCTCTTTGATATCTTTATTATTTTTTATCTAACCAAAATCTTTTTTTTTTTTTTTACATCAAAAGAGTTTTATATATTTTTATTAAAATACAAAGTTATTATTTAAAGCCAATTATGATTACATTTATGATTTTAAAGTAATTTCATTACAAAATAGGGAATACCCCCAACATCCGGCATTCAAAAAAACTAAAAAAAAAATTTGTAAAATAAAAAAGAATTTGTAGACATTGATAGTGACATCATTAAAGGAAGGGGAGGGGGGGGGGGTCTACAATTATCATACAGTCAAAAACATATATGCAATGTACTGCCACTTAACTCTATTTTATATAAACAAGATTGGATTTAAGTACAGACCTCATGACAACTAATATTAGAGGGGGGGGGGGGGTTAAAATTGAGAATATTCTTTTACTTTTGAAAAATTTTTAAATGCCTTGGGTGCGTTAGAAATAAAGGCGAGGTTAAATTTGGCAGGAAAAGCAAAGTTTTCAAAGTCACTTTCTGACAATCTTTATTCACATTTTTAAATCTCATCATATTGTTAAATCTTTATAAGTAGATTTAAGAGTTTTTTCCACAATCAGACTAAAGTCCATTCCTTATTCTAGTAATACATAAATCACAATTCCGAAAGAAAAAGGTATTTAAGAGCCATTGAACTAGTTTGCCTTGTGAACACATTTCTTCTTTTTGCAACATAGTACAGTAGACTCCCTCAAATCTGCACATCATTTCAGATTTAAACAATGTAACTTAAGATATAAACAATGAAGTTTTTTTTTTAAATTTATAACATTCTGTACACATTTTAATATGGTATTCTAGTTAATATGATTGAACTCATGTTTTCTCATGAAGGAAGCATAAATTTATTTCTGAAGAATTTCAAGATAGTCCTGATATCAGTGGCGATATCTTTTTAACAAATACATTTATGTATTAATCAAGCTTTTTGGTTATTAAGTATGGCTAAACATGAAAGAAAACTTTGTTATTGTAAGATTTTGATGGGAATTATTAGTGTATATCTATAAGGAGAATTTCACTGAATGATTCAAGGAAAAAATATCTCATCACTATGCATATTTAGTTATGGATTATGAATTGTTTACTTGACCTTTACTTTTAATATTTAAAAAATATAATAATTTTGTTAATTTTTATTATTTTACTTTATTGTAGGCATTTATTATAATTTTGAGTGCATTATTAAATTCAAATTACTGTTTAAAAATATAAACAAAACTGATCAGAAATCTGCAAAATTCTAAAATCTGTCCAATCTCTTGTTTTTAAGCTATGTGGATTTAAGAAGAGTCTACTGTATTTCCAGATATTTTTTCTCTAATATATAAGTTGCATATTATGATGAGTTTCACAGAGATTCTTTCAAATAGTAAAATGATTTTTTTTGGGAGGGGGGGGGGGAGTTTCTTTCATTGGTAAATTAAAAATAGTAAACATGTTTGAAATTTTAGAAATGTCAATTTTTTAATTTATCAGAGACAAATTTTGTGTGCAGGAGAAAAGCAAGCTAAGTGCAGATTAGAAAATTTGTTTCATTGGTCGCTGTTTCATTTTCATGATTGTTTATATTTGGTGCAAAATTGCACTTTCTTACGACTGAGTTATGCCAAGACACCTATAACAAAGAAGTACCTAATGTTCATTACAGATTTGATTACTACCAAGCCATTATTGCTACATGATCATACAATACATTTGGCATTTTTATAATAAACTGGTTAGGTCCTACACATCAGTCACCAGACATAAAACATTTATAATATGTGACAGACATTTCTTAGAAATTTACTTTACAAAATACACTTAGCTGAAAAAAAGAGGCTACACAAATACAGAGGCTGCAAACAGACCAAGTTGTTGCGACCAAAGAAAAAAAAAAATCCGTTGAATAATATCACACTAGTTGACAAGTTTTTAAACGAAAAAGCATGAGGCTTGCAAGCATTATTAAAATGATTTGTAATTTAACAGTTTTTTTTTATATATATTTCATTAAATTACAACTCAAGTTCTAAACGATTGTTGTTTCTTGACAAATGTTTTCCCTCTCCTATATTGTCGTATCCAAAATTCAATTCAAAACACTAACTCAAACATCCTTAATCATTTTTTAATTTAATATTGTTACTAAGAAATAATAGAGTACCTGCGTATTATCCGGGCCAGGAGATAGATTGCCAAAAATGGTTGTCAATCTTATTTATTGTTACCAATCATGTACAAAACAGTAATTTATTATTAGATACATAACATTGCAAAAAATGATAAATATAAAATAAATAAATAATTATAAATGAGCAATAATAAATTAATAACAAAAAAATATTACCAAGTGGACATGGACAGTATTTAGATGAAAGATGTTAGCTCAGATCAGCCATGAAGCCTTTATGCCAAATGTCATACTCTCTTCAGACTTTGCATTCTCCAGGGGCTTGGAAAATTAAACAAATGTAGCATACCAGTCTGTTTTAATTGCTTCCATCAGTCCTTTTAAAACTAGCTCATAACTTTTTCAAAGTGATCTGACACATAAATAAATAATAAAAGGCTTTACATAATGCACAGATATTAAAATTATTAAATATAAAATAACATGACTGAGAACAGCATTTTCAATTTGCTTGGATTTATACTTTGATTTGATGGATATTTAATTTCCCAATACAGGAACCTTGTTTTCTTTTTTTTAAAGCTTGGCACAATTTGGGTTACAGAAAGTAGGATTTGTTGCCAAATAATATAAACATATATAAAAACAAACTTGATTAACTTTTATGCTTGTTTATATATGTTTATGTACATATATATTAAATATTTTATACATATATAAATATATATATATTTATAAATTTTTATATATATATATACAATTTACGGTACTTTTCAATTAGCCGGGTGCCGGTGAAATATACATAGTATATGTATATACACATATATGTATAAATAAATAAATATGTATATATATGTCCTTTTACTAAAGATGTAAAATTTCCAAAAATCTTACGGTGATGGAAGAAAAGCATCTTTTCTGCAAAAATTGATTAAGCTTTTTAGCATAATAAATTTTGTTCTAATATTTTTTTACAAAAAATAAAATAAAAAGTAACTTCAAAATTAATGCAAACTAGAATTTTTTTTTCACTTTAGATTAATATATTATAAATATAAATACAATATATATATATATATAAAATAATGATTTTCGTACACTTAAGGGTTATAGTGGCCCCCACAATTATGAATTATGCCAAGATTGTAGTTATGATTTAGCCAAGTTCATCACAAAGCTTATATATATAACCAAACAATCATATATGTGCCATATATGAGGGGGTTAGAATGACAGTGGAGTAAGTAAAAAAAAAAAAAAAAAAAAATCTAGAAAACCATATTTTCTCTGAGCGTATATATTAATTTCTATTCAATGTGACAGTCAAATAAGTCATAGTTAACATAGGGAGTCGCTAGAGGGAAAAACAAGTTGGACCACTTAATGCAACGGCAATGCAAGAAGCTTCATAAAATCCTTCAATTCTCAAATGACTAAATATTGACTTACTCAACTGTCATTGTAACCCCCTCATATGTTATTATATAGGGTAGATGTGCCAATAATGGACCTCCTTCCAGTAATGGGCCACCTTCAACATTTTTGGTTTAAAAACAAAAAATAAAAATTCAGCTTTTTTAATTTCATTAATATGTTTTCTTTAAATTCTAGTTTTAAATACAATCATAATATCAATTACCTATTACTTTTTGTGGGGTGTCCATTACTGGAATTTAGGGTGTTTTGATTTATTTCTGTTATTTACAATTAAATTTCGATTCCCATTGGGAAATGTGACTATGAGCATGGTTAAATAGTGTTGGTAGATTAATATAATATTATGAAATGTGGAATCTAACAATTATAACTATTAATTAAAAAATAATTTTTAAAGAAATTCCTTAAGGGTGTCCATTACTGGCACATCTACCCTACATATTATTTTAAGTGCTGATCCAAGGGGTAGATCATGGGGATCATGACCCCCCATGCAAATAGAAAACATTTTATAGAACAATACATTTAAAAAATATATAAATAAGTGTTAAAGGTGTTTTCATTTTTTTCTTTTTTTACTGCTTAAAAAATCTAATCATTTTCATACTCTCATGGAGTTATTTTTTAATAAAGATGCATGAAAATTGCAGATATTGTTTAAGCACTAAAGAATCGAACATCTCTTTTAATTTTCCTATAAATGTGGTACATTTTGAATTGTATTTGATTTCTCCCTCAAGACTATGTTTTCAAGATTGTCAAGCCTGAAAAATTGCCGTAAAATGCAAACTTTGAGAAAACTGTCTATAAGATTCTTTGCATTTTTAAGAAAATGCGAAACTCTGATTTCTTGGTATGTGGATAAAACATGTAAATTTTACATATTTACTAATATGCCTGCAAATTTCATGCACTTATGAGAGAAAATTAATTCGGGTATATGTCAGAAAATAGTCCATTTGAATCTAAGCTAATGAAGACATATGCCCCCCTCCCCTCCTCTCTCTCACACACACACATGCCAAAGAAAGAAGATATGATTCCCCTCTAAATTATAGGTGCAGATTATAGGTCACTGACTCCTATACCCAAAAAATCCAGTGGTCACAATTGTAAAACAAACTCATAAAAACAATAGTGTTTATATGGGGTAAAAAACTAAAAAAACCCTCAGGAATTCAAAGTGTAAAGTAATTTATTTATATAAACACATGTACAACAAAATTTGAATATTAATTAAATCTTAAATCATGTACAGTCAGAAGATAAAGTTGGGCAAGATACGGTTTAAAAAAAATATGTATAAGCTAAGCAATCATGATAGCGGGGAATATCAGAAAAACAATATATCTTATTTTGATTTTGCCAGACAAAAGTACATATGAAAGAAAATATGAATTTGTGAGATTATTTTGCACTATAAAAATCAAAACACACTTCAAACATTTTTTTTATATCTATGTATTTAAATCACAGTCTATGTAAAATTATCATATTCAAACTGTTACGAATAACATTGCTATTCGAATATATTTAATAGTTTGCTGTGTTAAACAGATCATTCTGAAATGTTATTAAAAAATAATAATAATGTTTGTTATGTGTTTTAGTCTTAATCTTTAAAAAAAATATCAACATTTCACGATGGGGACTGAGAATACCAGAAATTGATTACTTTTAAATCACTTAGCGACTTAAACACCGAAAGTTAGTGGCCACAATAAAAAATTTAGTCGCCACGTGGCGACTGGCGACCGTGAATCTGCACCTATACTCTAAATGGGGGAGTGGATCCTCCTGTGTATTATTTACGCCATATATACATCATATTTGACTATAACTGTATCATATGATTCACAAATTATATAATATATATCATATATTATTATAATGTCATATATGATTTATAATTTGGACATAAATCTTGGTCGCTTGGCGATTCATCCTCGGGGCCACTATAACCCAAAAGTACCATAATTTTTTTCTATTAAAAATTTAACCTTTCAGCATTATAATTTCCTCACTAGCTTTTCCTAAATTTAACATTATAATATATTCTTCAATTTAATAATCATTTCAATTGTATTTTTCATTTTCAATTGCCAAATATTAATTTATGAAAAAATTGTGAAATCTTACCTAGCTTCACCCAATGGTTCTCTATTATAGTTGAAAAGCAAATTTTAATTGTATTGTATATTCTATCTATGCCTTTTAAACAATATAAACAAAGTAAAAAATATTGTTGGGATATATCACCATTAAAAATATAATATCATTAATTTCTATTTCTATTATAACAGAAAATAAATATTATGCAAAAAATAAATATTTAATTACATTCGTTATTTTTCATTTAATAAAAAAAAATTAAAGGGAAAAAAATTAATAGGAATTTTTAAATGAATTTCTATGATAAAATAACAAAAGCAATTATGGGTAAAGTGTTTGAAGGACAATCTCTAATTAACAAATAAATTGTAAACAGATTTTTTAGAAATTAAAACGAGTCAGAACGGCATTCTAGTTGGATAAATACATAAGCTAAAGAGAAAAAGAAATAGGTCTATATAATATTTTGATCATAAACATAGTTAAAAATCTAATATTAATTAATAACTGTTTAAAGTTTGCAAGAAATTAAAAATAAATAAATAACCATGCATATTATGTGTATTTATTATACCCTTATGTAAATATTAAGAACTTCAATAAATAATTAAATTTAAAAAAAACGTAGTCATCTTCAGCATGCATTTTTACACGTTTGACGATCAAATTTCAGTCAACATCAAAACATAAGTCACAAGGTGCAAAAAATAACACTATTTTATGTAAATCATAAATCATCTTTTTTACATCGGTTTATCAAAAAACAATAATCTAGAACTTTAATATCCATGCAAATGTAATTCCCACGACAAAAAATCTAAATAATATAGAAAAAACTTACTCTGCAAATGTTTTCCCGGGAAACTATCAAAACTTCTTGGCGCGACGGTTGACACTTCATGCACATGGCGATAGCAGATCAATGGCGGACCGGAAGTGAGCAGTGTTTGCAATCAGCTTGAATACCATAATAGTACGTGTGCGCATGCGTCTGAACTTTGCTAACTGGAGTCGTTTTTTATCAGTGGATTTTGTATGAGATTTTTTCTTTTTTAAAGGTGCTGTGCAGTGTTGAATTCAGACACTTTTGTCTGGAAGGGATTTCTATGGCTCGGGGGGGGGGGGCAATTGCACTTTTTAACCATTAAAAGAATACAATCTCAAATCTTCCGAGGGGGATATTTCAATCAGTGTTGAATTCAGACAGTTTTCTCCGGGAGGGATTTTTGTGGCTCCGAGGGGGGGGGGCATTATAGAAATCCGGGGGGGGGAGATTCCACCTTTTTACCACCACTGAAATAATAAAATCTCAAATCTTCCGGGGGGGGGCATTTTAAAGCTCCGGGGTGGGAATATCCCCCCCGGCCCACCTCCTGAATTCAACACTGATTTCAATGTTCCGGGGGGCGCTGAATGCCCCCCCCCCCGGGGTACCCCTTGAATTCAACACGGATGATGGTTATCAGCACGAAAATATTAGTCCCCTCCTTAAACGATATTCAAAATTCTTATACTATCATTTTTTTATGCAACAACATTTTGGCGACCGTAAAAAAATAGCGACCTATCACGATCAGTGCTTTCAGAACTTTTATTTCGGGGAGGTTGACTGTGCGGCCTGCGCAACATAGCGCGGAGCCCTGGCAAAGCACTTTTAGCTATACTTAGCGAGAGCCAACGTTTCTCACTGCAACACTGCACTAATAACATTTATTTTTAAATTTTATATATCATAGTACATAAAATATAGATAACAATGTGGAAAAAAATATTTTTTCACATTTAATGTGAAAAATTATAATTTCCCAAAATCTTCTATTTTTTCCAATATTTTAAATATTTATTTTTTTAATTAACTTTTATTTTTAGGATTATCAAATGTATACATTCCCCGACAATGACGTCATCTTTGGCTGTAAGAAATAAAGTTATTACGCACTTTTTCTCCACGTAGAAACATTTAAAACAAATATACAGCAAACATTTCAGATTTTTTTTTTTTTTTTTTTTATTGTTTTGAAAGTGCAATTTCCTCCTGGAGTTTCATGAATCCTAGCCGAAGAAGAATGTCTGATTATAGCATTGAACATGTCGTTTAATGAAATGTGTTTTGAATGTGTTCTGTTATACGCATGTGTTTCGCTTTCCATTAAATCTTTACCAAAGTGACAGCCGCGTTTCGGTAAACGCATTTTACCACACATTTTCAAACACCTGAGAATGCCTTAAACAGATTGGAAACACATCTTGACACCTCAAGCGTTTATAATGCGTTGTATTTTGAGTAAAATGTGTTTCAGGGATTTGCAGTGTAGTAGACAAACTGAGACATGATTTCAGACGAAATATTTCCAGGCTATACTTCTCATTTGTGACGAAAACCGAGAAGATGTTACGCAACTAGTTACTTTGGAAATCGATGACCTAACGAGTATGGAGCTTCTCTTTGTTTTTGCACAGAAATGCAAACTGGGCGAGTCGCATTTATAATGTGATATTTTGAGTAACAAGAAAAGAAAAAGTTTTCGGATCAGACAATATATTTTTTTTTCAAGATAACGTTGTCATGTATTTTCTTCTTATTTGTTAGTAATATTCTGTGGAACTTTTTGGTTGTTAAAATAGTACATTTTTATGTTTAAAAATTTATGTTTGGCTAAAGAAACGAAAATATTAAAGATGACATTTATATTTCCAGGATAACATTGCCATAAAGCATGTGGTTATGTGTTCGACGCGTATCTGTCTATGTATGTGGATTTCTTTATACCCTCGAAACATCCCAACGGCTGGATGGATTTTAATGAATGAGGTCTCTATGGATTTGTCTTAATAGTCCAATCGTTATAGGCTTGGTTTTGTTTTCATAAATTCAAAATGGCGACCGTAAAATACAAAATGGCGGTAGAGATGAAAAAATACGCACTGCATTGAGAGACAAGTGGCATATCATTGGATAGGTCTTTCAAAATGAAGACTTATAGGCTAGGTTTTGTTTTTATAAATTCAAAATGGCGGCTGTAAAATACAAAATGGCGGTAGACGAAAAAAAAGTACGCACCATATTGAGTGGCATATCATTGGAGAGGTCTTTCAAAATGAAAACGATGTTTCCTAGACTATTTTACAGTCAGAAGCTCCGTTTTAAGTTCGTTTTTTACGCACTCGGGTTTTTTGATTTTTTTAATTTAATTAATTCTTGTCTTCTTATTTGTTAATAATAACGCAAGTTTTAGATTGTTATAATAGTATACTTTTGCTTATTAAAATTTATGTGTTTAGCCAACAATTAAAAAATATATATTTTAGATATGCCAATAAATCTTTTCCAGGATAACATTGTTTTAAAACATATTTTTACTGCTTATTTGTCAGGAATATTCTCAATTTGTTTGGTTGTTAAATAGTACCTTTTTTACTTATTATGGGAGAACATATATTTACATTAATTTACAGCGTAGTTTCAGTTCTTCTGAATATTTAATTAAGATGTAAATATATATTCTCCGATGCTGGGAATTTGTCCGTCCGCCACAAAGTTGTGTGCTCATGTATGAATTTCCATCTTGTGCTGCAGGTTTGCGCCCTTGCCAACGCATAAGAGTGAAAATGCTAGACTGGATGTCGTCCTGGCGGCTTAAATGGTAAAGCACTTGATGTGCTATACCCAGGTATCCGGGTTCAATCCCCATTTTGGACATTTATAACTCTATTGGCTGTACGCTGTGTAGCAAAGTGAAAATTCACATCATTTGTTATTATATATATATATATATATATATGTGTATGAGCAAAATTCTATTATTGTTTGAACTAATGACGGTATGCTGAATGCTAATGAAATTATTGCAATACTTGTTATGTCTGTTGGAGCTCAAATCGTTTTTATATTTACCGGGTGAACCAAAAGTTCGTTCAAACATTAAAAATTCATAAAAAAAAGAAGAAATTATGATAAAGAAGTGCGGTTTACAAATAATGGCTCACAAGGTAGTCGGATTTTTTTAGCAGCAGAAAAAAAAATTAGTTAAAAAATGCACTTGTTAACATGCGAGAGAATCAGCAGAATTATGCGAATTAATCCTGCAATAAAATACCGGGATACACGAGGATTTGTCATTCGCTTTCAGAATGTTATCATTACCCGATCGAGCGTTGTTGGTGAAGTAGTTCTATTTGAACGGAGAGTTAGCGACTGTTGCGTTGCGAAAATTTCGCACGACGAAAGGACTGAAGACGAAAAATGTGGTCTGGAGATCAAGTTGACCAATAGTTATTGCAAGAATAAATGGACGGAGTGTACTGTTGTCCTGTTCATTGTGTTTCGTGTCGTCAGCGCCCTCTGCCAGTGACATTTTTAACTAAAATTTTTTTTGCTGCTAAAAAAAATCCGACTACCTTGTGAGCCCTTTCTTGCAAACCACACGTCTTTATCATAATTTTTTCCTTTTTTATGAATTTTTAAAGTTTTAACGAGCTTTTGGTTCATCCGGTACTTACATGTGTGTATGCATGTATGTATATGTGTAGAATAAGGAGAGTGTGCGCTCATGGAATATTACGTATTTACTGTCAGGCATTGTATTCGGTATAGCCATTTTTATGTGAAATTTGATAAGAATTTTTCTTTTTCTTTTTTTTTCTTTTTCAATATCCAAATTAGCTGCATATGTGCGTCCGAGACATTAGAAGGAACCAAACCTGGATAAAACACTCTAAAATCACACTTTCTGTACACATTAGTCCATCCGATGTGTAACGCGTCTTTACTTTTACATGAATGAACATACTATATATACATGTTTATTAAAGTCCAGCACACCCGAAAACGAAAATTCTGATTAAAATCAACCCGAAACCCAAACCGAACCCGAGAAGAAAAAATTGTCAACCCGAAATACAATCCGAATCCAACACATTTCATCCCAAAGCCGACCCGAACTCGAACTGAAAGCAAATTAATCTTTATTTTAATATAATTATGGAATAATAGTCTATAAATATATCTCTCATATTAATTTTATCTTTGTATAAAAATGAACATGTAAAAACACATTAAAATTCAAATAATATGTTTTTTTTTCAATTTAAAAATATTCAGCACTTTCTTCTGAAAAATCGGGTGAACTCGAAACCGACACATAAGGTTCAAAACTCAATCCGAAACAGATCCAAAATCGATCCGAAATTGATCTGAAACCGATCCAAAACCGATCCGAAACAGACCTTCAACGAAATTAATGGACTCAATCAGACCCTCTGCGAACTGCGAGTCGGGTCGGGTTTGGATGAAATCGGGTTATCCAAACTGATACAGACTACCATTATATAAATAAATAATTTTATTCAAAGCATAATTTCTAATGTTTTATTTCTTAGAATAATTTTCCTATATTATTCAACTGCTTAAAAACTGTCATAAGTTCCATCCACTCCCCTGAAAATTACAGTTAACAAATGACAATATCGTTCCTTTTGACCAAGTTATATTTACCAGGCAATGGTTAGAATCTATTATGAACTCTTATTTATGTTTCAGCCAGAAGAAAGAAAATTATCTCTCCTTTGCAATGCTAGTTAAACGGAAATATGCTGTTTTAGGTAAAAAATATCATTTATTACGCGTTTCCTTTGCGTTCTGTATGCACAGATAAGAAAGAAAAAATAGGTATTTATCATCGCGGTTATTAATCTCTTTATTAGGGAAGCGATGTCATAAAAAGACTTACTTAAACTATGGATTATAGTTAGAGTTTTTATCAATTAGTAAGATAACAGAAAAAAGGAACTAGAATCATTAATTGTTAAAATTAATTTCCTACATTCTTTCTTCTATGAATTTTTCTACTAAGCCGACTGTTTTCGAAGTGTACAATATCCCCATAAGTCCGCTCACATTTCAAAAATTCACATACGCGGGAAAGTAATTAAGTAAGTCACAAAAGATAATTAAATACTAACTTACGATGATATTCACTTCAAAACTATTTTTATTTCTCAACATGTTCTCCACCAATATTTATGCACTTATATCACCGTTTTATCAGTGCCTCAACACCAGCTGCATAACATTCTTTGGGTTGCTGTCTCAGCCACATTAGGACTTAAGTTGAACCTTTTCATCATCTGTAAACATCATCTTGCAACTTCTCAACATCCACCATACAGCTTCGACATAGCCCCAAGCGATTTTCATTCACAGTTGATGAAAAGGTTCAACTTGAAGTCCTAATGTGGCTGAGACAGCAACCCAAAGAATGTTTTGCAGCCAGTGTTGGGGTACTGATAAAACGGTGATATAAGTGCATAAATATTGGTGGGGAATATGTTGAGAAATAATAATAGTTTTGAAGTGAATATCATTGTAAGTTATTATTTAATTATCTTTTGTGACTTACTTAATGACTTTCCCTCGTAAAAAAGAAACAAGAACAAAACAATCATGCGTCAAGCACAAATTATGTAACACTTCCCAACACTTTCAAAACACTTTTAGAAATATTTACCGTTTAATAAAGTGAAAGATGTTGCCTAAATAAACAATTTAGAAAACGTATAACACATTTTAAAACCCAATTTCAGGAATAACAGCAGTATTCAGAAAAATATCCAAATTATTTTGTGCAGCCCTGTGTATGATCTATATATTTGTATGTATACTGCACAGAATTCTAAAATTTAGTTCAGTTAGGAAACGCATAGTAAATTGAAAATTCCCCTTTAGCAATTTTCCGCCAATAAATGGAAATGTACTTCTAGATGTTTTGCGCTGCTCTGTATATTAGCCATAGGATTTACACTCACACCAAGTAATAAGCCAAAAATTAATTAAATTTATAAACGCGTATCGCAATTAAAAACGCACTTCCAGCAATTATTATTAACAAACAGCATTTTACCAAATTCTTTTGTGTGTCCCTGTAAATGTAGGATCAATGCTATGTACACAATATGCTATAGTAAGCCTCCTGTAATGCACCTTAGTGATATATATCAATTTCAACTTGTTTGAAATAGTGAAACATTTTTTAAATGATCCGCAAACGATTTCTTCCTGGACCTTAATTAACGGAATTCTTTTGAGTGTCCCTGTAAAGGAACTAGGAGTGCTATGCACACTATATTCTATAGTAAGCCTCTTCTAGTACACCTCAGTGATATATATCAATTTGAATATGTTTGAAATAATGTAACGCCATTAAAATAAACCGCAAATGATTTTCCCCATAGATCGTAATTTAACGAAATTCTTTTGAGTATCCCTGCATTGGAACTATAAATGCTACACACATAATTTTCAATACGGAACATGCCAAAGTAAACCTCAATAACATATATCAATTGCATGACAATCCCAGTATATTTACGTGAGTTAGAGCACGGACAGACCGACAGACAAATGAACCGAATTCATAAACACTTTTCAACTGTTTTAGAAAGAGTTAAAAATGCCATTCTACTATTTTTTTTCCTTTTAACATAAAACTTCCGACACTTTTAGAAGTCTTATGGTTTACAAACTGCACTCCGATACGGCAATTTATTAATATTTTATAATTTTTTTTAGAATATTAACGGACTTATGAGAGATCCCGCATTTTATATTATAAGTATTCAGCCCAAAATGCTTTTCATTACTTAATTACACTCTTTTATTTAAATGTAAGTTCACGTATTGAAGATGGAATTTTGTAAGCGATTTTCCACTCACTTCCTGATAGGCTAGAATTATAAATATTAGGTACACAGGTGTGTTTCTGATAACCGTAATAAAACATTTCAATATTTTTAGAACTTGGTTATGAATGAATAAATTATTTGTATTTAAATTTTCCGTTAGCCGGGTGTAAGTGATAAAACGCCAAATATTCTTTATGATTACAACTGTAGACGAGTTACAACAACAGTAGAGTTAAAAATGCGCCAAATCATGTTCGTTAAAATATGTCATCTGGCTGTGAAGCTTCAACAATGAAATATTTTAAAAGCTAAAAAGTCCTTCTGGCCTGTACCGGGAGGAAAAGCTAGCTTTCCTATATCTTCCTTTTAAAATTTTAGCTAATGTTACTGGAAAGCAGCGACTAAAATGCTAAGAACCCGATTACAGAATATTCGTTAATACTGAATTTGGATAAGAAATTCGGCAAATTAGTGAGCTATAGCCAAGTTGGCTTTATTTATGGAGGTTTATTTTAGTCGCCAAATTTGGCGATATTTTACCAAGTGTCGCCAAGCTTAGAGAGAATTTGACGCTAACGGATATGAATATAGCTTTATACATATGATTGGGAAAATGATTACAACACTGAAAAATAAAAATTTGCGAGAAATCACGGTCACCAAAGCTCATACATGAATCCCTGATTTTTTTGTAATTTGCTGTGTTGTTTCAAAATTTCAGCCACCCTAGAATTTCAAACTGCTATAACTCAGCCATTTTTTATGATAGAGGAAAAACAAAAAGTGCTCCGGAATCCTTGTACCAAGGCCTAATACCTAAACAAAAAAAATAAATTTGAATTTCTAATTTTTTGTATATTTTTTTGAAATTTAAATATTTTAGTGGCCGCCATTTTGAAACAAGATGGCGGACCAAGCTGCCCAACGAATTCTGTCAAGAGGTGAGCTTAATGCACACACATAGTTTCATCCAAATCGGTTTCGAAATACGAGTGCTATCGTATGACATAGATAAGATATATATATATCAACATTTGATTGGGAGGGTGGTTTTGGGGTCTGGTAGTCATGATCGGTGAAAATATGCCGAAATTTTACGAAATTGTTCTCCTCCGAACGGCTACAATAGGTACCTTTTTACTTTTTGTATCGAAAACTACCTAAAAGTAGTAAATGAAATAATAATAATTAAAAAAATAAAGAAAAATATATATTTTTAAACAATACGCTTTATTTAAAAAAAATCTTGGATAAGAATGTTTTCTAAACGATATTTATTAAATTATTGTCTTTTAGAAAAATTTGGTTATGACATAATTCGAATATTAATTTATACTTGCGTCCTCTTTCTATGAATCACATATTACCATTACAACTGCCAGATGCAAATTAGTACTTTCCGTTATATATACTTACATATTTATTTCATTTATTATTATTTTCTAACCAATAATATTAACAATCTAGCAGATAATGGATAGGGTATATGATGAATCCTTATTTATGGTTAAGCATGGAGAAAAAAAATTATCTCTGTTTTGCCATGCGTCACTTAATTGGTAATATACTGTTTTAAGTGAAAAATATCATTAATTACGCATTTCCTTTGCGTTTTGTATGCACTGATAAGAAAACAAAACTAGATATTTATCATCGTGACGATTAATCTCGTTATTTGAGAAACGAAGTGATAAGAAGACTGCAAGCTGTGGATTATAGTTAGAGTTTTTCTGTATTAGTCAGATAACAGAGAAAAGGAAATGGAATCATTAATTGTTAAAATTGATATACATTCTTTGTTTTATCAAAATTTCTTTTAAACCGAGTATCTTAGAAATATTTTATATGCGATATATTCAATACCTAAAAATTTTAATTACTTATTTTAGACAGAGAAATATTTTATTTTGAACGACATTCTTTTAAACAACGTGGAGTTTTGTCTAGAAACTTTTGCATGCAGAGATGAACATTTCAGAATTGTTTAACTGGTACATTGCCTATTCACGCTACTTCACAAAAATATTGCCTATAAACATGTACATAGCAGTAGCTCATATATACAGTAATTATACCATATAGGGGAAGATCGGATATCCCCGGACATTTGGATAAATTGCAAATAAAAAAACAAATGAATGAAATTTCTGTCTTTATTTTATGCTTAAAATAAAATTACGAACTTCTTTAATGATTTTAATTAAACATTGCTAATAATATCGAATTATTTAACGAAATATACTGAAAATTGTTTGGCCTTATTTTTTTTGGCGTCACAAGAAACGGCGGGTAGCCCCGGACATATTAATCAATGGTGTCCCAACCGTTTTTTGGCCTTACAAACATCACAATTATAATAAAATCCGATGCATCTATACAAACACAAGCTTCATGGGCCCAGTCTTTGCATTCCTGGCACTGAATCCAGTTTTCTTCAAATGTTTCTCCACATATGATGCATTCTGTCTCGTTTTGTCGAAAATTTATTGACGTAAACAAAACACTCACTCACGACTAACTTACTCGGCGCCCACGTCGCAATTAAACTGTAATTGTTTCTATTCTAGAGGGCGTTCATTTACAATAACCCTTTATTTACGCAACACTTTGAATTTCTTAGAAATTGAAATGTCCGCGGAAATAATATGATTTCATCTTAAGAAAGGACGTAATCACCATGGCAACCTAGAATCATTATCTATCGTTGAATTAATTACCTATGATAGATTTAATAGAATGAAGAACGTGACTATAACTTGGTCATAGAGGTTATAAAAAATTATATTCATCATATATGACTATAACGTCTTACATATCAGATACATAGCGATACATCTCGGTCGCTTGACAATTAATCCTCGGAAACTAATATAACAAGGAAGAACCAATTTTTAAAAAATTCAAGTTACTTGAAATATTTTTTATGATATCTTTTTGAGTTTTTATTCGATTTTCATAAAATTTGAAATCGCTCGACAACATTCTGCAACGATTATATATATTAAATTTCAAACCATTAGGTTGGATAGTTTTTGGACTGTTATATGCGGACATACGGACAGACAGACGGACGGACCAGACGACGACTATAGGTGCTACGTTTTTATATAATTACGAACGTACCTAATAAAGCTAATCATCGGTTGGCTTGTAATATGTTAGAAGCTATGTGCGTATTCACATTTTCATAACATCAGCTTTTTATCTTTAGTAATAAGTATAACAATGAATTATATTTATTTTTAAATAATAAAAAAGTAATTCCCAATGAAATATTGAGCATAATTTACTTTTTAACGCTGTTTAGTATATTTTTATTTTTAGAAAATATTTCACGTCATTAATGCAAATTGGCACTCCATTGTGTGTGTTTTCCAGTCATAATAAGGAACTAATGTAATGTGCTCTGTTTAACAAAGTAACTAATTAATAATTTCACTCATTTTGTCTGCAGCTTATAATATCCGATCAGATAATGAATTTTTAGATAATGAATTATTTTCGGAGTGAATAAAATAAAATTAAAAATATTAATTAGCTAACATAATTTAGAAACGCAGCTTCTGATTTTTTGTGTGATTTTCTGTCGCATAATAATAAACAACTATAGTGATAAAATGGCTAACGAAGATAATTCGTTCCGAAATATCATTCGTAACCAAAACGTTCTTTTAAAATATCGTGTTGTATTTTTAAATTCCATTAAAAATACAGCAGGATGCATGACTACGCGATGCAATAAAATAATCGTAAGACGAATCTAAATTCTTTACCGTAAAAATAGCAAATAAAACTTTTGTGCAAGGATATTAAAAGAAAGAATACCAACGTTAAATCGTTACTTTTTCTCAGCCACCATTATCCAAAAATTTTCATGATATGATCCAGATTTTCTTCTAACCTTGATCATGATTTTTAGAATGCTTACCTCATCATTAAAAATTCTCACTTTTTAGTCAATGACTTATCTACTACTCCTGATTTTCCTAGTAATTTGGAAAGCATTAATTTAATTTCTCATTTTTTTTTTTATTTTGCTTCTTTTGTTCTCCGGTACATGTCTCTACTTGTCCACCCAGTTGTTTCACGGTGCTTTCTTCTCATTGGTTGCTTTTGGCGCGTTCTCTACCCGCATCGGGTATATCTGTCGCCCCACCACGCCTCCTATTACCCCACTGCTCCTCTGTCGTTTTGACCAGTCTTGTTTTTTTCTAGCACGCTCTGCTTTGCTCTTTGTTGCATTGAAGAAGAATCTCGCTTGTGGATTCGAAACAGCTATTTGCTGCTTTTTTTGTGTATTATTTGTGTATTTTTAACGCTTGTATTCTTTCTTATAATATTTCTTTAACCGTATCCAAAAAACAGAGATAAAAACCTTCGTTAGCAAAAATCTTTGCTTGAAGATGTATATAACTGGCATTTGTATAATTATATTTTTGATAATATTTTAAAAGTTAATATATTTATATTTTACTACATTGTGTGCTTTCAATATGTTACAACAAACTAGAGTATTTAGATTCAAACACCAGATTAACAATTTCGTAGCTGTTGTTTAAAACTTAAATTATTCTTAAATTAGCTAATCCTAAATCCACCAATAAAATAAGCTAAATCATACGCGGGTTAAAAAAAAATTTAATTATTATAATCATTTCTATTCATACATCCATATTATGAAAACTCTATTTTTAATAAAGATGTTAGCAATAAAACATATTTTCTATAAAACGTGCAACAAAGTTATAAATTTTAAGAATATAATATTATGGATTAAATATTCTAAACATAATTTCCCTTTTTTTAACGCATTTTAATTGAATTTCATTTTCAGAAAATATTTTACGCCAATTAAGTTAATGGCATGGAGTTATTGTAACGATGTATACTACTCAAAATAACGAACTAATGTTATGTATTTTTATTCATGAAGTCGATAATTATTAATTTTACCCGTTTTGTTTACAGCTTGAAATAACAGATCCTTCCTAGATAACAAATTATCTACGGGATGAATAATAAGAGGAAAAAAATAATTAGCTGGCATAATTAAGAAAGACAACTTTTGAGTTTTTGTATAAAACTTCATTACGTAATAGTAAACAATTACTTTGTCTTACTTATATGTTTTTCATTGCTGTATAAAGATAAAAAAAAAAACAAGTCTGGCCATATGTTTACTGCCAAATGCGTTTGACTACATTAATTGATTTTGTCCCATTATGTGCAATTTTTCTGAGATCCTCTAAACTTTTATCGTAATAGAAATTTAATTAATATTCTAATAGTAAATATCTTTTCATTTTTTATACTCTGTGCTTTCAATAAAATGAAAAAAAGTTCTTCCGGCCTGTACCGGGAGAAAAATGTAGCTTTCATAGTCCATGTTTTTAAAAATTCAACTGATTTTACTCAACCATCCGAAGCTAAAATGCTTGGAATCCGATTATAGAAGATTCAATCCCAGTTTTCGTTACTACTGAATTTGAATTCAAATTTCAACGTGAGAATTACAGCATAACAAAAGTCAGATTGTTTCAAAATGTCAGTCACCCTAGAATTTCAAACTGCCATATCCCAACTATTTTTTAAGATAAAGCCAAAACCAAAAAATGTTCCAGTATCCCTGTATTAAGTTCTAACACTTAAAGGAAATACTTTTTCAATTTATAATTTCAATTTATAATTTTCGAAAAAACGAGAAAAATAGACCGGTAAATTTTTACTTTATAAAAAGAACTTTTTAAAATGAAATTTATATGGATTTTAAAGAAAGGATAAAGTGTTTTGAAAGGAATATTAAACGAGATCATACAATTACACTTACCGACTTGTTTTTTTTTCCAGGTATAATGGGTTATTTTTTAAAAAGTTTTTTTTTTTTTTTTAATTTTTGCTTGATTGGCTGCCATTTTGTAATAAAGTGATAAAATGAAAAATGCTTAACATTAAAATCTTAGTCAGAAGAAGCTGTAAAAATTTAGCCATGTTTTATTTTTGTGCATTCTTTATTAGCCTTTGTAGAGAATATTTCCAAAACTGGTGGGGGGGGGGGGGTTATTAGAGGACAGCACAATATACACTTTTCAGCTTAACAAAGTAGTTATAAAATTTGTATTTTTTTAATCATATGAAAACGTTATTCATTCCAGATTAAAAACTAACATCCTATCTTTATTTTTTATATAATAACTCTGTCATACTTAGTTCTACTATCATTTGAATATTAATAAAAAATTTGTTTTGTGAACATTAATTTGATTCTAGAAAATTAACACCACGATACATAAATATTCATTAATTTAGTCAAGAGCATTTGCCCATAAACATGTGTTCAGAGTTGCATAAAAATATTCTTATGTGGAAACTGAAAATATATTAATCATTCTATCATTCTAAACTAATTTTTTAGTATTATATAAGGAAGTTTCATATAAAAAGTGAGAAAATCTGCTTCTAACATACATCAGCCAATTATTTTTTTATATTATTTTACTGATACTTTTCGCCGTTCATACATTTTATAAGTATAAACCTTTCAGCTTAAAAAAGTATTTACAAAATTTGTATTTTTTAAATCATATGAAAATGTTATTCATGCCAGATTAAAAACTAACTTCCTATCTTTACTCTTCCTATAATAACTCTGCCATACTTATTTATGCTATCATTAGAATATTAACCAAATTTTCATTTTGTGAATATTAATTTGACTCTAGAAAATTAACACTATTAATTAATTAACACTATTAATAAATTAATTACATAATTTAAGCTGCAAACAAAATGAGTAAAAATATTAATTAGTCACATTGTTCATACCAATGCGATATTTTAGAGCAATACTTCTATCAGGAAAACACATTGCTACACTATAAAAAATGGCCGATGTTTCTTATTTTATGAAAATATGCTATAACCACGAACGAAAATATAATATAATCTTCTGAGTTATCCGAAATTTCAAATAGCATGTTACATTGTCTTTTGAATCTCCAGAAACGAATACATCTTCAAAATTTAAAGAATAATTTATAAAAACAAATTATTTTTAGCTGCCCGAATTTTTCAGAAACGTTTCCGAAGGGTTTTTATAGTGTATTAATGAGTGTCCTCAGGCTGGAATACCTGTTTTTCGAATGTTATCCATTCTCAAGTACACGTTTTCAGCCGCATAAGTTAATTTATACATGAAAGAGTAAATAAATAATCTTAATTTTAATGTTATTGTTAACGCTGTTATTTTTGCATGTTTGTCTGTTAAACATTTTTTTTTGAGCATGAAAATGTTTACTTCAGAATGGATAGCATTCGAAAAACAGGTATTCCCGGCTAAGGACACTCAATAATACACTATAAAACCCTTCGGAAACGTTTCTGAAAAATTCGGGCAGCTAAAAATAATTTGTTTTTATAAATTATTCTTTAAATTTTGAAAATGTATTCGTTTCTGGGGATTCAAAAGACAATGTAACATGCTATTTGAAATTTCGGATAACTCAGAAGATTATATTATATTTTCGTTCGTGGTTATAGCATATTTTCATAAAATAAGAAACATCGGCCATTTTTTACAGTGTAGCTACAATACCGTTGTAAAACATTATTCAAATAAAATATTATTTAAAAAGTAAATATAATAAAAAAAATTATAAATGTAAGTTATATTCTGAATATTTATTGAAAACTTACTATATTTTATGAATGAGGACAATGCTGAGACAATTGTGGAAAAATAACACCTCATTAGATACCTATCTATAAATTTAAACAAAAGCATTTACGCATAAACAAGTGTTCAGAGTTACATAAAAATCAGCCATTCTTTTGTGGCTACTAAAATGATATTAATCATTCTCAACTAATTGTTTAGTATTATATAATGAAATTTCATATAAAAAGTGTGAAATTTTGCTTCTAAAATACATCAGGTAATTAGTTTTTTATATTGTTTCCAACCCCCGCTGATAGGTAACAAAAGATCAGAATCATATAATTTAAGCTGCAAACAAAATTAATAAAATTATTAATTAATCGCATTGTTCATAGGAATGCGATACTTTATTAGCAATATTTCTACAACAAAAACATATATTGCTACAATACCGCTGTAAAATGTTATTGAAGGAAAATATTACGGTGAGAGAAAAATCTAATAAAATACATTAAAAATGTAAGTTATGTCCTGAATATTTATCCACAAAGTGCTTTATGTGATGCCTCAGGAACAGTGTAATAAATTTTGGGACAATTATAAAAAAATAATTCCTCATTACATAAAAACCCATTAATTTTAATGTGGTTAAAAGCATTGGCTTATAAACATGTGTTCAGATTTAAAATAAAAATGTCCAATTTTATATAACATATTAATCTCTATAAAATATATTAATCAATCTAAAATAATTATCTAGTTTATTATATAGTGAAGTTTTTACTAAAAGTTAGAAATTTTGCTTCTAAAATATATCTTCTAATTAACGTTTTTAAATCATATTCTTCCCCTGCAGATACGTTACAAAATATTGTAATTACTAAAATGATTAAAATTTATAATTGGATATATTGTTAATAAGATTTTAATACATTAGAGCAATATTTATACGAGAAAACACATACTGCAACAGTGCTGCTCTTTCTATACACATTATTGAAGTAAGATGGCATTATAAATAAAAAATCTAATAAAAAAATTAGGAATTTAATTTACACTCTCAATATGTAATCGAATATTGTTTTATGCATTAGGACAATGTGATCATTTCTGGGACATTAAAAAAATAATAACACCTAATTACACACATATCTATTAATTTAGTCAAAATAATTTTATCATAAACATGTGTTCAGAGTTCCATAAAAATATTCATTCCTATCCAATAACTAAAAATACGTTAATCAATCTAAAATATTTTTAGAAATATATAATGAAATCGCATATAAAAAGGGAAATATTCATAAAAATAGTCATTATTATGCAACAACTAAAAACATGTTAATCAATCTAAACTTTTTTTTTTTTTTTTAGAAATATATAATGAGGTCGCATATAAAAAGGAAGATTTTCTGTCTAGAAAGTATGTAATTTAATTTTTTTGTTATATTATTATCCTTCTCATATAATTTACAAGTTACAAAGGATCAAACATTACTTATTTTAAGCTGCAAACAAAATAAATGAAATTATTAAGCAGTCACATTATAGGTAACAATGGAATATTACTGTTTTTGACTACAAAAACATATACTGTTTCAATACCATTTTATAAAAAAGTTCCTGAAGGGAAGTATTGTTATTAAAGAAAAATCTAATGAAAAATCTTAAAAAGTTAAATTATATTCTAAATATTTAACTGGGAAAACATATGCTATTTCAATAGCTCTTATCATTAATATTATTGAAAGAATTATTATTATGAAACCGAAAAGCTAATAAAAAACTTTGAAAAGGTAAAGTATATTTTGAATATATAACTAGAAATTATTTTACTATATATACTATTTCAATAGCTCTTATCATTAATATTACTGAAAGAATTATTATTATGAAACCGAAAAGCTGATAAAAAACTTTGAAAAGGTAAAGTATATTTTGAATATATAACTAGAAATTATTTTACTATATATACTATTTCAATAGCTCTTATCATTAATATTACTGAAAGAATTATTATTATGAAACCGAAAAGCTAATAAAAAACTTTGAAAAGATAAAGTATATTTTAAATATATAACTAGAAATTATTTTATTTGTTGCTTTAGTGATAATGCGATATGCAAATGTTGCTTAAAGTGTTGCTTTATTTATTCAAAATAAATTAAAGTTTTACTATATGAAAGTATATGCATGATTATAAAAATATAACTTTAACCACGAGTACCTTCTTTTAACAATACAGTGAATTAAGAATTAGAAATTTGTTATTTCAGAAATGCTGTTCTGTTAAGAATAGTATTAAACGATTAATTAGATACAGTTGAATATAAAACTTTTATTTTATTTTTAACATATTGAATGAACACGTGTAAATAAATAAAATATTTTTTTTAATTTAAAAATATCCCTCAGTTTACCAAACAAGTATTTTTAACTCTGTATATTTTTTTATGTAAAATTGTTAATAATGTAGAATTAATAACACAAATAACTTTTTTTTTTTTAACAATGTAGTCGAATAAGGTTTTTTTTTTTTTTTTTAACAATGTAGTCGAATAAGGATTTGAATTTTTTTCTTTCTTAAAACCTGCTTTTATTAAAAATTGTAACAAAACCATTAATTCGATATTTGAATATGAACGCATTGTTAGGTATCAACATACTGAATGAACGCGAAAAAGAAATATTGGGTTATTCGTAGAGTTCCTTCCGTTTGCGAAAGCCAATTCATACCGGGAAATTCTGCCGGTCAATTATTAGACAGTAGATATCGGAGTTAAAATATCTAATAATTAAGTGATAGAATTTTCCGGTACAAATTGGTTACCCCAAACGGAAGCAATTTTCCGAACAACTCAATAATTTCGAAGTAATATTTTTAATTCTCGCTTCATTTTTAATTCATTTTAATTAAGTACTTTTTAAAACTATGTATAACATAAAATTATATTTATTATATCGGAATTAATGTCTAATAATTAAATGATAGCACTTTCTGAACAACCCAATATATAAATAAACAAATAAACCTAAAAACTATTTTTCGTTTGTTTTGTATGTTTTGTTTGTTGTTAAGCTGTACTGAAAATGTGATAGGCACATTTAAAGGACAGTTTTACACATTTGAAATTTTTTTTTTTTTTTTTTTTTTTTTAAGTTTTAAGTGATTTTTTTTCCAGTTAAAACATATACATAGTTTCATTATATAAAATAACGTTATTCATAATTATAACAATACAATCTTATCCCAACAAAACCTTCTTTTAATAATATGATCAATTAAAGATTAGAATTTTTTTTTTCAGAAAAGCTGTTTTATTAAAAATAATAATTAAGCCATTAATTAAATATTTGAATATGAAAGTTTTAATTGGATTCAACATACTGAATGAAAAGATAATTAAAAAATTAAATTAAATTGAAAAAATGTTTTTTATTTTGATTTATATTCATCTATCAGCGTAAGAAGTAAATATTTTTAACTATTGTGCAGTATATTTTTGAGAAATTGTTATTCATTTGAATTAAGATAAAAATCCTTTCTATTTTTCGCATCATATTATAATTAATCCATAAAATGCGTTATTTTGCTCAGACAAAAATTAATAAAATTCCCATTAGGATACATCTTTTATCTGATTTTAGAAAAATAAAACCTCACTACATCAAGATCGATTAATTTATTCAAGCATATATGTGCGTAAACATGTGGTCACACTTGCATAATTATTTTCCATCTTTATATGACAACGAAAAACGTATTAATAAGACTAAGTAATTGTTTGCTATTACTTAATAAAGTTTCATAGAAACTTTAGAAGCTGTGTTTCTAAATTATGTCAGCTAATTAATTTTTTTACATTATTATTGAACCCATAACTAATTTGTTAACTAAAAAGAATTTGGTATTTCAAGCTGTAAACAAAAAAGTAAAATTCATAATTAGTTACTTTGTTAAGAAGAATATATAACATTAGTTCGTTATTTTGACTAAAAAAAAAAGCATACATTGTAACAGTTACCCCCTACGATTAGCATTAGTGACGTGAAATATTTTCCGCAATTGAAAATCTAACCAAAAGGCGTTAAAAAAGCATATTATATTTGAAATATTTTATTGTTAATTAATATATTGTAAATTTTAGTAAAAATATGATTTACTGTTATATTTACTATTAAAAATAGAAGTTTTATAACATAAATATATGAATATACATGATCATAATAGCAAACACAATATTAACCTCTCGATATTAACGTATTCTTATTTTAATAATGTAGCTGATTTTTGATATTGAATCGGTTGTTTAAAAATAGGTTAACTCTTTCCGGCACAGTGGTCCCACTTCGGGCACACCTAATTTTAATTCCAAACTTGCATGCGACACCAAGAATATGTTAATAAAATTTTGTTTCTATAGTGAAAGCTTAAAATAAGAAGTTCTTATTTTTTTAAAAAAAAAGTCGTTTGTAAATTCCGGTGTCAGTCAGTAATGTCTCATTTTACGAACAGAATTTGTCTGTGCCGGAAAGGGTTAAGAGTTATCACATACAACAAAATCGTTAATAAGATATTTAAATTAACATACCTAATTTTTTTTTTTAAAGATAGTTCGACCGCAATGTGTAACTAGTCGTTGGGGGCCACCGTAATACTTACCCACCATGGATATGCATAATTTAAAATATGAAAATAAAACATCTGTGAACTATTTATAAAATGCACTGCAATTCGAATAAAATCGTGGCTTGATGACGTCATAAACTTTGAATGCTCTATTACTGAATTGTGTAAAAGAAACATCCTTATAACTCCGAAATTGATAATCCTATTAACTAACGGTTTACTGCGTCGGATTAAGCGTCTCATTTCCAGTTAAAATATATCTTTGAATTTAAATTTGAATAAAATACAGGGTCATGAAGAATCGAAGAGTGTGGAAAATATAATTACAAATATCCCGGCAACTAATTATTCGATTGACTTCATTATTAATGCAAAATTTATGTTTTTCTTTACTGTCTTTTATATTCACTCCTTAAAATAAACAATTTCAAAAAAATTTATATTCCTTTTATCAGAACGAATAATTCGAAAATCCGAAAAAAAAAATAGTTCCGGATAATCGAGGTTACTGAAATTCAATAAGCTTCTTTCCATTATTACATACTAAGTACATACCAAATTTCAAGTCTCTATCTCAATTTGTTCGGGACATAGAGCGTTTACAGACACACAGGCAGACGGACGGCAAATTTGTTTTTTTCTAAAAATATGTTTTTCGGAATCTCCAGTGTCTGAAACGTGTAAATCCGTCAAAAGAATTTTTTCGAATTTCAAAACGATTACAAGATTTATTCTATACTACGTATGATGGGTAAGTAATAAAAGTATGTAAAAAAATAATATTTACTCTTAGAAATTCAAATTCAAAATATTAATAAAGTTCATAGTAGGATAAAATTTATATCCGCTTTTAGAAAAATACCACTTTATTATGCCAAATTCAATTAGTTTTGTCAAAATCGTTTACACATAAACATGTAGTCAGACTTGCATAAATTATTTACATCCTTGCATGGCAATGAAAAATGCTTTAATAATACCAAGTAATTGTTTACTATTACGAGATGAATTTTCATACAAAAACTAAAGAAGCTGTGTTTCTGAATTATGTCAGCTAACTATTTTGTTATATTATTCAAATCGCAGATAATTTGTTATCTAGAACTGATCGTGTGTTTCAAGCTGTAATTAAAATGAAATAAATTAAATAAATAATCACTTTTTTAATAAGATTACAAAATGTCAGTTCGTTATTTTGACGAGAAAAACATACATTGTTGCAATAGCCTTCTGTCATTAACATTAATGACGTGAAATATATTTTGAAAATGAAAATCTATTAAAAGGCGTTAAAAAGGAAATTACATTTAAAATATTTAATAATCACATAGCTTATTGCGTGTTTTAGAGAAAAGAGGATTTTTTATTATTATATTTATTATTAAAAATAGAAATTTCATAATATAAAAACATGAATATCATATATTGACAAATCTACTGATTTTTGAGCGTTAATATTTTGAATACAAAAATTCGCTTTATTGAGTGAGATTAATTTGCGAATAATGAAGACGATTAGTATTTGGAAATAGTGGTACTCAAAAATCTGATTGTTTGGTAGCTATGGATTTTAAAAATTAACATATTTTTAACTCATTGACAATTTAACTCATTTTAGTAATGCAACCGAGTTAAGATTTAGCATATACCGATTAAGAATAGTTTAAGATTTTAAATATTCGCGACAGAGTATATGCGACATATATGCGACATATATGAGACTTATAGAGATAATTGAATTTGAATATCAGTATTTGGGCGATTTCAGCGTTACATGTGTAACTTTTAGAGAATGTTTTTTTTTTTCTTGCAAATTGAGATAAATTTGGAAGTGATATTATTTAGATAACGTTTTACATATTTTTATTGCTATTACATGATACATACAGAATCATTTTTGTAGTGACACCTTTAGTCTGATGTAATAACATTTTATTTTATTTTATTTATTTATTTTTTTTTTTTTAAATAGTAAAGTCGTTGTTACGTGTGAAAAATCATACATGTAACAACGACTTTACTATTATTTATATATAGTTTTTTTTTGGAATAGCAATAAAAAAAGTAAAACATTATCTAAATAAATTCACTTCCAAATTTGTCTCAATTTGCAAAAAAAAAAAAAAAAAAAAAAAAAAAAAAAAAAAAAAAAAACGAAAAAAAAAAAAAAACACTTTTTGAAAGGCACACACGTAACGGGGGAATCGTCCATTTAAAAAGGATTAATTTTCATCTTATCTATAATCACAGAATTTCAGAGATTAAACAAGAGGGTAAATATCATTCGGCGGTAGTGTTGCATAAAAATTGAAACAAATATGCCGCTAGCCCACTGCAAGGATTTAAGAGTTGTAACGAAGTCTTTAATTAATTTGTATCTAAAAATCTCAATTTGTTACAAGATATTGAAAGCACGATGTATAATAAAATATCATGATTTACTCTTAGGATTTTTCTCTTTAGAATATTAATCAAATTTACATTAGGATAAATTATTTATTCGATTCTAGAAAAATAATACTCAATAACGGCAAGACCAATTAATATAGTCAAACGCATTTGCCCGTAAACATGTGGTCAGAATGGCATAAACGCTTTCCATCGTTACATGGTAACGAAAAACATATTAATAAGACTTAGTAATTGTTTACTATTTCGTAATGAAAATTCATACAAAAACTCAAAAGCTGTGTTTCTTAATTATTTCAGCTAATTAATTTTTTATATTATTATACAATCCGCAGATACATTGTTATCTAGAAAGGATCTGATATTCCCTGCTGTAAACACAGTGGATGAAATTAATAATTACCAATTTTGTTAATAAACATACATAACATTAGTTTGTTATTTTGTGTACAATATCATAGTACATTGTAACAATGGCCTCCTTTACCATTAACATTAGTGAATTAAAATATATTCCGCGGATGAATATCTGCTAAAAGACGTTAACAAAATAAATTACATGTAGAATATTCAATCGGATATAACTATTTTATCGTATGTGTTAGAGATAATATGATATATTGTTAAATTTTTGTTAAATGGAAATTTCATAATACTAAAGTATCAATATCATGGCTGCCAAACATTTCTATTTCTGAGTACCGCTATTTCCTAATACTGTTATTTTGCATAATTTAATGACAGAAATTTTTAATTAAATAAGACAAAGATTACGGTATTGGATCGGAGGTATTGGTACTCAAACACCAAAAGGTTTGGAATCTATGGAATATGGATTATTATAACAATTAACATACTTTTAATCCACGGAACGATCATATTTCTGTTGTCAACATTCTTTTTTTTAATGCATTCGCAAAACACACAACAATGAATGAGGTAGCATTCGAACGGTTTTTGAACTGTGGTATCTTACATAGTACACTCATATTTCGTTAAAACATATTTTTTGAATAAAAATTGCAGTTAAATAAAATTTAAATCGGCATTGATTTCATAAATGAAATGAAAAGTTTTTCTCAAATCAATGTTGCCATAAAAATAAAATACTGCATTATATCGTGCTCAACAACGATTATAAATAATATTAATAATAATAATAATAATTATAAATAATACAAAAAGGTTAAAGTGTTACATCTCCGCACGGATTTATGTTATATTTATGATTAAAAAGCAAAATTGAAATTGAACTGTTTCGAAGAAAAAGACACCACCGATCGATCGAAACAGATCAAATTAGCCTAAAAGGTATACTTTGTTATATTAGATTAAATTGTATTTTACATTTATAATTTATTTTTCTTTATCCTATGTCTTTCCCGAATTGGATGACGTCATCCTCTAATGCAATTAAATGCGATTGTTAATTTGTTTCTCGATCGTACCTTTTGCTATCTTCGATCAGTTTGAATGAAATAAAAGAGGTGATATTCTGGCTTGACGAATGTTGTTTGCAGATATGTTTTTCCTTATTTTTTTCTGTAGAAGCTTACACCTGCATTTAAAAAATATTAGATATTTCTAAAAAGTTTTAGACTGCAGTGCGAAATCCTCGTACGGATCTACTGATTTAACTTACTTTAATAACAATGGTCAACGCGATTCACAGAACAGACAAGTTAGAAAAATATTTTATGACTAGTTGTAAATACTAAACCAGAAAATGTTATCAAAAATGCTCTAAAATAAATCAAAAATGTAATTTAAAAAATTAAAATTACACTTAATGTGCTTATTACTTAAAATATGCTAAATTTGTAAAAAGATGTCAATTACTTCCGAGTACTTTCAGCTACTACACATAGCCTTCATCAGGATAAAATACAATCTGTATTTTATCCCTGATGAAGACTATGTGTATAGCTGAAAGTACTTGGAAATAATTGACATTTGATAATATTAATGTACTGTGTGGCTGAGATAAGAAAGAATCTGGAACCGGTCTCGGCTCTATCCTGTTTCCAAAGTAACTGGTCAGTCGACTTTATTTTAGGGAAGTCTGTCATTTTTTTTTCTTGCCAATTTTCTCCCGTTCAATCGGCCATTCCGAGCATTATCGCAGTCTTTTGTCCTTCCGCTCCTACGGACGAAGTTCCCTCCCTACAAGTTTTGGAATCTTCGAAAACAGGAAACCTATTCAGCGTTTTTCTAATCTGAGCCACATAGTAGTAAGTTTTTTTTAGCTATATAACTTTAATTATTACTATTATACCATTGTTGGCATATATTTATCTGTTCTCCGACTCCAGTTACAACATGTTGTAGGTACATTTTATCTATTACAGTTGTATTCTATGTGATAAACTAACCAGTTGTATGTGATAAACTAAATAAATTAAGGAGTATTTCAAGTTTACTTAACATTTTGCACAATTTAATCTATCGATAAACTTCGTCACTTTGTAAAAAATTTCACAAATTTGTAGAGCAATAATATGTTACATGATGCAAAACAATTGGCTTTCTGATTCTGCGTCGACTAAAACATAGCAGTCAATTATTGCGATTACATGATACATTAGTCAATTATTGCTGTTATACTGTGAAGATTTTTTTTTTCATAATGAAGAGAGGAAAGTTTATGCCATTCAGGATATCGTTCGGGTAGCTGAGTAGGAAGAGCATCGACACGGCAAGCCAAAGTACCCAAGTTCCACTCCTGGCCTGGACATTTTTCAGTCTGTAGGAATAAACTCAACTATGACACTACAACCATTGAATATGAATTATTTTTTCAATTCTGTATTCGGGATAAGGTGTTTAAGAACAATTTTAGGTTTTACTGTACCAACGATGTTGTTATGCAGATTCAATCTAAAGACCTAAATTTTAGGCAGCTTTCATTTCAAAAGGTTACCTATTGCAGCCGTTCGGAGGAAAGCAATTCCAAAAAATGTTGGTATATTTTCGCCGATCATGACCCCCAGACTCCAAAACCACCCTCCGTTCAAATGTTGATTTATATATGTATATATAAATATGATTTTTTTTTCTCTTCTTTTTCCCACTCTTATTCAAATTGTATGTATGATTTATAATATTCCATTTTAAAAGGTCTTGTTATTCAATATTGTTTGGGCAAGATATGACATGATGTTTGGCAAAAGCTGGTGTCATAGTTGTATACAGAAAACAATCGTTCTTTGCTTATAAATGTGATTTTCTTGCCCTTGAAAAAGTGAATTACATTATAAGCTTTCATTTGTGTTTATACTCGTATGGTTTTTATTTCATTCCTTACTTTTTTTCTTACTTTCTTTTTCTTTTTTTTTCTTCTTAATTTGAATTAATAATGTTACATTTATTAGGTCTACATTTTTAATTAGTAATTTGACATGGCTCTTTGGTATTGTGATTTCAATGTATATAGTCAGTTTCTTATGTTTCAATGGTTAAATTTTACTTAAAGTTATATATATAAATATATATGCTGTAACACTCTTACTTATGAATCAATTTGAATGTGTTTGAGTATGTGTATAGGACATACCAAGGTCTCGACCTTGTATTATTGAGAAATGTTTGAAAATTTCCGTTTTATTACCAATATGACATCATATTGATTGGCTGATGTGTGTTAGAAGCAGAATTTCTCAATTTTTATATGAAACTTCCTTATATAATACTAAAAAATTCGTTTAAAATTAGTAATTTGATTTTAGTAGCCACAAAAGAATGATTAGTTTTTATTTAACTCTGAACCCATGTTTATCGGCAATTGCTATTGATTAAATTTAGAGATCCGTATGTAATAAGGTGTCTTTTTTTTTACAATTGTCCCTGGATTGTCTACATTGTCCCTCCAGCATAAAATAAAGTAATTTTTCATTAAATATTCAGAATATTGTTTCTTATATTTTTAATGTTTTTATTAGATTAACTTTCACAATAATATTTTCCTTCAATAATGTTTCAAAGAGGTATTTTAGCAATATGTACTTTACCGACAGAAATATTGCTCTAAAGTCTGATATTCTTATCAACAATGCGAGTAATTATTAATTTAATTAATTTTGCTTGCAGCATTAATTAAGTAATTATGATTCTTTGTAGCGTATCTGTGGGGGTTAAAAATAATTATACAAATTAATTAGCTGATGTATTTTAGAAGCAAAATTTTCCACTTTTTATATGAAACTTCATTATATAATACTAAATAATTAGTTTAGAATGATTAATATGTTTTTAGTCTCAACATAAAAATAAATATTTTTATGCAACTCTGAACACATGTTTATGGGCTCTTGACTAAATTAATGGATCTTTTTGTAAAGATGTGTTATTTTTCTAGAATCAGATTAATATTCACAAAAAGAATATTTGATTAATATTCTAATGATAGTAGAATTAAGTATGACATAGTTATTATAGGAAAAGTAAAGAAAGAATGTTAGTTTTTAATGTGGAATGAATACCGATTTCATATGATTAAAAACATATAAATTTTGTAAATACTTTGTAAAACTGAAAAATGTATTCTGATAAAAAGTAGGAACAGCGGAAATTGAATGCCTAAGTGCAAGAGAAGATGATACGTTATAAAAATTAAATTTTCTGACAGTTAAAATTAAAGATTTCTTCTTTAAAAAAAAAAAATATTCATTTAATTTCTTTAATTTCTTTTATTTTCTTTTCACATTTTATTCATTTATTTCCTTTTTTCTTTCTTTTCTTCGTCTTTTTTTCTTGTTTATTTATTTTATTTATTTTATTTTTTTGTGCATTTTATTCATTTATTTCCTTTCTTTCTTTCTGTTTCTTTTTTTTATTATTTTATTTTTCTTTTCTTTTCTTTTCTTTTTTCTTTTCTTTTCTTTTCTTTTCTTTTTTTTTGTTGTAAATTTTAATCATTTATTTTCTTTTGGTAAAATATGAGGCGTTGTGGATATTAATCCTTCGCGAAGAGCGTCACGTATACGTGACACAAATGTTACTCAGTATCCTTGATTATTCATACCTTTAACTTTTAGCAGTAATTTTTATTTAATGACAGCATTTCTGAGATTAAAATAGGCAAACATTTCTATTTTGAAAATCCGGTGACAGAGGATTACAAATTCCGCAAAGCACGCTTGTGTCGAAGAAGTCAAGGGCGAACTCCCAAAAATTAGTTTGGAGAATCAGCAGTTCAGCTATACACACTATCATTATTCCCAATCTGTCAGTTTGTTTTAGAAATCAATTTTCAGAGTATTGGAGGCGAATTCGACCCTGAAAGGGATCGCATCAATTAGTCCAGTTTCTATGTTAAGTTAAAAACAAGTTGGAAACTGTACGTCAATCGTGATAAATGAGGTGCCTTCGTACTGTTATTATTTCAGTGAAATGGATTATATCGTCTGATATTATGATATGATTAATTTCCGTGATGAAATAAGTACATTTTAAGTTGTCAACATTTCATCTTTTGTTCACATTTATTGAAAATTCCAATGGGAAACTTAAGCCTAGCTTGGAAAATTTCAGAACTTGAAATCCGTATTCCGACTTTAATCCATTTAATACGAGTATCTATTTTTCCGGAAACATCTATATCCAAAAACAGTCGGTAGATTATATGACTGCTATATGATGAAAAGTGTTAAAAATAAACATACAGATGTGTACTGGTGATTCATCTGTATTTTAGCAAGTTCAGTATTGTCTCTTTCTATTTGTTTTCTTTTAATCGGTTCAGAACACGATTTAATACTTAATTTTAATTTATTAATTTAAGCTTCTTATATTTAAATCTTATTTTAATTATTATTATCCAGAATGAGCCACTGTTATTAATACATCACGATGTGTCTACATATGATATAGCCGTACTTTATTTACTGTCACAATAATTTTTACACATATTCTCTAAACTTTTTTTATGACGTGTTACGGAGTATTAAATAACAAATCCATAAGTATCATAAACTGCAAAAAATATCCAAGGTTACCACTACGTAGTATGAAAATGATTAATCAAATGATATGGTTGAAAATCTACGCTATTAGTTTCATATGAGACTACTTTTTTTAATTTTTATGTAAATGTGACTGACAGATGAAATGATATCACATTTAACATGGAAATTTAAATAATTTTGAACGAAAACAACTTATCATTTCTCAAGTTTCAGATTCAGTTTACAAATACTGTTCAAAATGACGTTTAACAAAATATACGGAAATGCGTCTTAATCTCTTTCAAGAAAGCATTTTTCTGAAGCATTTAAGAAAGTTACTTTGATTATTATAATAATTTTAAATTAATATTCGATGATAATTCAAATTTGAAAAGTTGTAATGTGTACTGATGAAGGGAAAATATCTTATATGGCGATATCCAGTCAGAACTTCGTTTAGATGTTAAAAGAAACAAACAAGTTGGAAATTGTGCATCAAACGCGACAATTGAGGTGCGTTCGTACTGTTATTATTTCAGTGAAATGAATTATATCGTCTGTTATTATAATATGAATAATTTCCGTAATAAAATAAGTACATTTTAAGTTGGTAACATTTTATCTTTTGTTGACATTTACTGAAAATTCCAATGGGAAACTTAAACCTAGCTTTGAAAATTTCCGAGCTTGATATCCATATTTAGACTTTTTTTTCCATTTAATATCTATTTCTCTGGAAACATCTATCGAAAAAATTGTCGGTAGATTATAGATTTGCTATAATTAAACAGTTTTAGTATAGAAATTCGGTTTTTAAATTCAGTAATACGAAAATAATAGGACTCCATCTTAAATAAGACGTAATCACCATGACAATCGAGAATCATTACCTATCATGGGATATCATTGAATTAATTACGTATGATAGAATTTAATAGAATAAAGAATATTACTGTAACTTGGTCATAGAGGTTATAAATTGTCATGTATGACTATAACGTCAAACATGTCAGATAACTTGGAGATACATCTTGGCCACTTGACGATTAATCTTCGTAATAATTTTTTTTTATATTCAAATTACTTAATAAATATTTCTATTAATATCTTTTTAAGTTTTGATTCTATTTTCATAAAATTTGAAATGGCTCGACAAAATTCTGCAACGATCATATATATTAAATTTTAAACCATTCGGTTGGGTAGTTTTTGCACTGTTATGTGCGGACAGATGGACAGGCGGATGGACCGGACGACGACTATAGGTGCTACGTATTTATATAATTACGAACGCACATAAAAAGAGAGAAACTCAGAAATATGTAAAATTCTGTTGCTGAAACAACTCGTAATGCAAGACAGAAGAATTATCTTGATTATAAATTATGGTGATATCTTGGAACAGAGGTGACATTGTGCAAAATTATTTAACACTTTATATGCACGTAAAACAAAGTTAGTATTTTTCTTATTAAACTCACATTATCCTGGAATTTATATATTTTCCAAATGAGCAAGATCCTTAAACACATTCAACAAAAGTCGAAACCAGCTGCATGTTAAATGCGAAAAATTGCCGAATAATCTGACAAAAACAGCTTTGGCATGTAGCTATATTTCTCAAGAAAGAAAAGAAAAATCATTCTGTCGTCCAACTTCTTAAAGCATGGCATTGATTTTTTTTTCTGCTATTTCTTTTTCGGAATTCAAAAAAAGAAGAATGAAATTGCTTCTGTCATGGCAAGTGAAGAATAAAATAAGAATAAAATCACCAGGAAAGCAAGAGACAACACGAAAGCGAAAATTTATCGGCGAAAAAATTATATCTTTCCCCCTTCGGTAGATATATCATCTGAACAGACATTTTTCGAAATCTTTCTTCCATTTCTAGACGAATTTAGGCTCATACTTTTGCGGTTGCTATTCGCACCGTTGTAACATCGATTATAGAACAATTTGGTGGAATAAAATGGGATCGTGGTCGAAGAAAATAGTAAATTGTCCGTTTTATGTTATGCACGTTTTTTAGACGTATGTAAACTTGTGCGAGATCGTTTATAGGTAAATAGTTGCGTAGGAAATGCTTCATTATTTTCATATTTTACATATTTTGTAATGATTTAGGCTCATATTATATTGCGGTTGCTATTCGCACCGTTGTAACGTCGATTATAGAACAATTTGGCGGAATAAAATGGGATTGTGGTCGAAGAAAATAGTAAACTGTCCGTTTTATGTTATGTACGTTGTTTAGACGTATGTAAACTTGTGCGAGATCGTTTATAGTTAAATGGTTGCGCAGGAAATGCTTCATTATTTGCATATTTTACATATTTTGTAATGATTTAGGACCATATTTTTGCGGTTGCTATTCGACCGTTGTAACATCGATTATAGAACAATTTGGTGGAATAAAATCGGATCGTGGTCGAAGAAAATAGTAAATTGTCCGTTTTATGTTATGCACGTTTTTTAGACGTATGTAAACTTGTGCGAGATCGTTTATAGGTAAATAGTTGCGTAGGAAATGCTTCATTATTTGCATATTTTACATATTTTGTAATGATTTAGGCTCATATTATATTGCGGTTGCTATTCGCACCGTTGTAACGTCGATTATAGAACAATTTGGCGGAATAAAATGGGATTGTGGTCGAAGAAAATAGTAAACTGTCCGTTGTATGTTATGTACGTTGTTTAGACGTATGTAAACTTGTGCGAGATCGTTTATAGTTAAATGGTTGCGCAGGAAATGCTTCATTATTTGCATATTTTACATATTTTGTAATGATTTAGGATCATACTTTTGCGATTGCTATTCGTACCGTTGTAACATTGATTATAGAGCAATTTGGCGGAATAAAATGGGATCGTGGTCGAAGAAAATAGTAAATCGTCCGTTTTATGTTATGCACGTTTTTTAGACGTATTTATACTTGTGCGAGATCGTTTATAGTTAAATGGTTGCGTAGGAAATGCTTCATTATTTGCATATTTTACATATTTTGTAATGATTTAGGCTCATATTATATTGCGGTTGCTATTCGCACCGTTGTAACGTCGATTATAGAACAATTTGGCGGAATAAAATGGGATTGTGGTCGAAGAAAATAGTAAACTGTCCGTTGTATGTTATGTACGTTGTTTAGACGTATGTAAACTTGTGCGAGATCGTTTATAGTTAAATGGTTGCGCAGGAAATGCTTCATTATTTGCATATTTTACATATTTTGTAATGATTTAGGACCATATTTTTGCGGTTGCTATTCGACCGTTGTAACATCGATTATAGAACAATTTGGTGGAATAAAATCGGATCGTGGTCGAAGAAAATAGTAAATTGTCCGTTTTATGTTATGCACGTTTTTTAGACGTATGTAAACTTGTGCGAGATCGTTTATAGGTAAATAGTTGCGTAGGAAATGCTTCATTATTTGCATATTTTACATATTTTGTAATGATTTAGGCTCATATTATATTGCGGTTGCTATTCGCACCGTTGTAACGTCGATTATAGAACAATTTGGCGGAATAAAATGGGATTGTGGTCGAAGAAAATAGTAAACTGTCCGTTGTATGTTATGTACGTTGTTTAGACGTATGTAAACTTGTGCGAGATCGTTTATAGTTAAATGGTTGCGCAGGAAATGCTTCATTATTTGCATATTTTACATATTTTGTAATGATTTAGGATCATACTTTTGCGATTGCTATTCGTACCGTTGTAACATTGATTATAGAGCAATTTGGCGGAATAAAATGGGATCGTGGTCGAAGAAAATAGTAAATCGTCCGTTTTATGTTATGCACGTTTTTTAGACGTATTTATACTTGTGCGAGATCGTTTATAGTTAAATGGTTGCGTAGGAAATGCTTCATTATTTGCATATTTTACATATTTTGTAATGATTTAGGACCATATTTTTGCGGTTGCTATTCGACCGTTGTAACATCGATTATAGAACAATTTGGTGGAATAAAATCGGATCGTGGTCGAAGAAAATAGTAAATTGTCCTTTTTATGTTATGCATATAATTAAATGGTTGCGTAGGAAATGCTTCATTATTTGCATATTTTACATATTTTGTAATGATTAGGGATCATACTTTTGCGGTTGCTATTCGCACCGTTGTAACATCGATTATAAAACAATTTGGGGGAATAAATTAGGAATCGTGGTAAAATAGTTAATTGTCCGTTTTATGTTATGCACGTTTTTTAGAGTCGAGATCGTTTATAGTTAAATGGTTGCGTAGGAAATGATTTATTATTTGTATATTTTACATATTTTGTAATCATTTATATATATATATATATATATTTGATCGTCTTTGATTATACATACGATGTTTACGTTCAGAAATGAATTCATGTGTTTTCTCAAAAGGATAGGCCCACCCCCAGAATGTTTGAGATTTTATGTTTTATAATGATCTATATATAAGGTGTATGTTTTCTCTCTCTCTCCCTTCTTAAACTTCAGAAATTCCCCACCCCTCCGCTGTCAAAAAACTTGCCTGAATGCTGCACTGTTTGCGTTTTTACGTTTTTTTTTCAGATTTTGGTAATTTTTTGGTGTTTTAAAACAGAACAAAATGTGAAACATCGATTTTAAATTTAGCTATAGAGATGTATGTAGATGTACGTATATGTACAATAACATTGCACATTGTTTAATGCAGTGCACCTTACGCTTTGTTTAATACAGTGCACCTTACGCATTGTTTAATGCAGTGCACCTTACGCCCTGTTTAATGCAGTGTTCGGTCCAGCTTTATGAAGATTTAAGTAAAAGCATATAAACTACGCATTTTTCTGAGCTGCCTTGATCCAAAGAATTCAAATATTTTGTCAAATTTCAGAGTTACCGTTTAAAAAACCAAAGTTGGTGCAATTATTAATATGTATATGAGCCTTTATAAAAAATAAACGACATATGATTACAAAGAACTTCATATGGATTAGAATGGTACTTATAATTTTTTTTGTTCGGTGCTCATTGTTTGATGCAGGATTCGGTGGCTGCCTTCATCTAAGGAACTCAAATATGATGTCAATAATGGGTTTAATTTTAATATGGGTTTCAATTTTAATATGTAGATCAGCTTTTATAACAAAATAACCGCTACGTGCGTTTTGTGGGAACTGTGACTACCTCTGTAGGTTTTCACACCCCTCGAGTTCTGGTAAAGCAAGTACGGGTTGGAACAACCCGACTTGTCCAGATCCGAAGCTGTTTGTGGACGCCAGCCCGTCTCCAAGTGTCTGGTGGTGACTCCCTTATTGGGTTTCACCGCGTATCGCAACGGCTTACTTCGTCGACACGTGGGTTTAACGGCCGAAACGACGTGGAGAGACAAAACCGCTGGCGCGATAAAAGTCCCTCAGGACTTGGGTTCGGTGGTCGTCTACGCGCCGGGTGCTTCTTCAGGGCGCACTTACTTTTATACCACTCTTTTTCAAAGGAAAAAAATGCATTCAGATTTCTCTTGTAAATGTTGTAAAAACCTGCCCCGAAGATTATTTTTATTTTTATACCACTCTTTTTCAAAGGAAAAAAATGCATTCAGATTTCTCTTGTAAATGTTGTAAAAACCTGCCCCGAAGATTATTTTTATTGTAAATGTTGTGAAAACCTACCACGAAAAATTTTTGTCACAAATACTGGTATTAAAAACAAACAGGCCAGTAGGAACCTTGTTAACGTATTTGACCAAAATTAACAGAAAACTATTTAGGGTATAAAAATAAGCCGGAGAATTCCGTTATTTTAGGTTAAAAAAAAAAAAATCATTTTTTCCATCAAGTAACGTGTAAATAGTTTTTAGGAAGCGCGCAAATGCAGATCTTCGTAAAAATAAATATCTTTAAATGTAAAAAAAAAAAAAAAAAATTCTTTTAAAATTTAAACTATTGCATGATTTAAAAAAGAAAACAGTGTGTGTTTTATGGCTTCATTTAATTTAGTAAACAACATTATTTAGAATAAATGACGGCTTGCCTTTTTTATTTTAACTCCATTTTAAAAATGAAACTGTTTACACAATGAATATTTTATCTTCTTTAACTTGATTTAAAATAATGTTTTTAGTCAAATTTCTATCCAATTTAAGAGTAAAAAAGAAAATTCTCAACACTGTATTTAAAAACAAAGAAAAGTAATCTTGATAAAAACAAATCACTCTTTTCGTAAAAATAAAATGACGAAATATTATTTAAATTAGAGTAAAAATGTTCTTTATCCCCCAACTAAAATATGAGTTTTTCTTGTAAATAAGGAAGTAAGAATCATTTTGTCTTTTATTTTTATTCCAGAAAATAAAGTAGCTTTAAATAACGCGTTTATACAGATTGCATTTTTTGACAAAATGCATTTATTCTCATTTAAAGATAGTAGCAGTAACCATAAAGTAAGGACTTATATAAAATAAGTATGAATATTTTCATTTTTTATTAGTTTTTTTAGAGAGTGAATCAGTTTTTGTTTACATGAGCATGTATGTATGTGTTTGAGGGAGCGTCTGTATTTATGTGTGACCATTTACGTTTGATGTGGATTAGCATTTTTTCTCTCAAAAGGCTTGCTTTATGATGACATTATTTAAAACATTTATTTTTTTCCATAATGCAGAAAACACACAGTTTGGATAGACATGCGAAAAATAATCGGCTTTATTTTTATTCATTATTCACTTTTAGAATCGTTATATTATGTCTATTTGGTTTTGTGTAGGATTAAGTATTATATGAAAAATTTTAAGCATCTTTTATTTTCTTCATGTAGGATTTCTGACAAATAACCCTTCATTTTTCTCCATATAATGATTATATCATAGAATACAGATATCGTTTCCAGATCAATAAATTATCAACTTTCTTTATCAGGTGATAGTAGAATACAGTAGTAATCCCAACAAGTATAGCAGCGGTTCCAAAACTTTTTCTCTCTGACGTATCCCTTGCTTAGACCTTTGATTTATGCGTAACCCTTCTCACTTAAACCCTTTCCAAATGTTTTGTTTTTGTTCATTAGTAATGATCTTATGCTAGTTACCTATTTCGATGCAGTTCTCTTCAGAATCCCATTTTGAACTATTTATCCATTTTGAACTACAACACAATATCAATATAAAGTCACTCAAAACATGAAATATTAGCTAAATATTTCAAATTAAGCACTCACAAAGTAGGGATGAAGCTACACCTATTAATACACGTTAATGAGTTTATGCTAATGATGACCAGTCGAACGCTAAAATGATGACCTGCTTTCAAATTTGCTTTAAATGAAATTGTCGAAATAAGAAAACGCGATACGATTCATGTGTTTTCTAAATATTACTAGAATTACTAGAAAGAAAAGAACAATAAAAGAAACTGACAGACATATTCAAAATCGCAAGATGTTATTAGGAGTGGACGGAGATATAATGGCAACAAATAATTAACCAATTGCTATGTTTTGGAATTTCCCTCCATTTTATCCGAATAGCCTATTTTACTTTTACAAAAGTCTCTCTTTGTAAACGAGAAGTTTGCAGTTTTGTTTTTCTGTTTTCATTTTAAGTTTTATTCTTGCATTATCCTCCATTACCAATGTAATTTTGATGTACTCCCAAATTTTCCATCACGTACCCCAGGTTGGGAACCGCTGAAGTATAGAAAAGAAATATGCAAGGAGGTATATGCTTCTTTGATGCAATTAAATCTAAAGCTGTTTCATTGCCCAGAACTGTCAAATAAAAAAAAAAATTAGTCCAGATTGGATGCTTAATTTTCTAAAAACACAGTATTCAACATTCTCTACGAGCATAAGTAGCTTGTAGAATATATTCGAGGATTCATCTGGCTTTATGGATTTTTCACTGTTTTCTTTCATTTAAAAGAATGTACGGTAAAACCGCATGCCTTATTATTAGTTGTTTCTTAAAGTCAGAATTTTAAACATAATTTAATGTAACTTTGCATACTTATTCTGCACTTATCCCACTTATTCCGATTTCAAAGGAAACGGAGGTTCCGTCTGTATAACTTTTATTACAGAATCTACACAGGAGCTTGTTACTGTCTAGCTACAGGATAACTGTAGCTACTTTACGGTTTATCAGTTTGCCTCTTCATGGTTAGGCCCACTCATAGTCGGCTGTTTTTTTATGATTCAGAAAAAAGCTTGAAATATTATAGCTTGGTTTCAACCTTTTTATGTTGGCAAAATTTTTTGCACCATGTTTTGCTTATAAGTTTAACCAACTTTTAGTACTTTACATGAAAACGTCAATTTAAATAACTTTCTCACCAAATTACCCACCCTGAATGCTTTGTGACCAAAAATGTCCAAAGGCAAATAACATCATATTTTCGTTCTTTACTTGAAAAAAGAATCTTGAATCAAATTATTTTTATTTGAATCAACGCAAAAAAGCATTAATGCATGTTTTTTATTAAAATATTCACCATCATATATTTTCTTGGATACGGCAAACTGCACTAAAGTGAAAGTAAAATGATAGCGTGAGCTGAAGAAACAATATAAACATGTAGCAACCAGCGAAGCGAAATAAAATAGAACTCCCATAAGAAAAAACCACGCAACGGAAGCCTCAACAAATATAAAAGATCGCGAAACTTCTGATGCTCGACGAAACATAGCATAGCTGAATGTTTTCAGGCAAGCATATCACCTGATTCATAGCAATAGAAAGTTTTGAAACTGGGTCGACAAACCGTTGCTCTGCAGACCGGGTTTTTGTATATGTTGAAAAGGATTGATTTATTTGAGTTAAAAAGAAAATATATAAAGGAATGTATGTGATTTTTTCGTGTGATATAAAACAAAAGATATGAATCATAACTATAAAATCATCTATTGATAAAATCATCATATATTTACTTTTCTAAACGATATAGTCGGCGCACTTATCTCCGTTAATACATCCTGCGTATCTTGCCAATTATGGCAGTAATGGGTTACAGTTGCGGAAATATACAGAGACTTATCAAGTTCAGCGAAATGTACAGGATTTGGAATTGTTTTAAGGCCGCACTTCCTATACCGTAAAAAAATAAACATTTTCGTTATATAAATGCATATTTAAAGATATATATATATATATATATATATATAAATATATTTAATCTTACCTCACTCTAAAAATGTAAAATATTCATTATAATCAGTGCAAGGCAAAACGGATTTAACACTATTTCTGCCGGCGTCAAATGACATCTTTTAAAAGATCTCGATTTATTATTGTTTTATTTATAGTTTTTTCTATTAAAACTATCAAAAATCGTTTTTAATACATTGAAGACTTTTTTAAAATATTTATTAGCTTTAAGAATTATAAGTAAAATTAACATAAATAAAAATTTTGAAAGGTGTTATTTGACACTTGTCTAAATAGTGTTAAAATATCAGTTTTACGAAAACAGCATACCATTTCTGAAGGCTCTCAAAATCTTGTAGTCCAATCCAGGCCCACAGCCCAATCCGCCCATGCTTTAATCAGGCGCTGCAGATATGTTTTATAGAGACTGCTGTAGAACGATTTCTTGTTCAAAATTTTCTCTCATAAGGGCAGCCAGTTCTGCAAATCTTGTTTAAAAAGGATTCCCAACTGCTGAAATATTGAAACCAGAATCGGAAACACTTGTGCTTGTACCAAAGACATTTTAATCATTAACGAACGAATGCTTCCTTATTAGCGACCAACCAATTTTATTGTCCAAATGTGTTGTTTTCAATTAGACAACAGTATTTTTGCACTGAAAATTTCGCATTATCTAATCTCAAAATTTCAGTAATTAAATAATGCAAAAAAAAAAAAAAGTTTGTCAGAAAAAAATGTCGCCAAAACAATAATAATTAGAAATAACATATTTGGACAATAAAAATTGGTCGTCCCGAATATGGCAGCATTCGTTAGCTAAGGCATAGTTGTCAACCTCCGAATTTTTTTAATACCAGTAAAATCTTACAAAAATTTTCGCTTTTTTAAATTGAAAAAAATTGGAAACTTAAATAAAAGAAATATTTTTACATACAAGTATTGGTATGAAAAAAAGCGGAAAGTTGGGAAATAAGGCTAAGGATTCATTAGTGACAAGTGGTCTAAATACAAGGATGTGTAGGCCTTTCTTCGGCAGAAAACATTGGTTTCTTCGGCAAATATTTAATTAAGAATAACTTATATTTGTGTAAGATTTTAATAAAGGAACTTGAATATTTTTTTTCTTTTAATACGCTTGTGTTTAAATATAGGGTATTGTGTATGATTGTTTTAATGTTAAAGTTTGTTTCCGTTTTCGAAATTGAATGAATTATTTAACCCTTCCCAAGGCTGTGGTGTATTTATCCCTCTTAAATATCAATCCCCATATGCCGAATTTGAATCGGAATTTTAAACTAAAATATTTCTTTTATAATGCACGTCATGAAAAGCATTTAATTGCTTTCAAATCAATTTGTTCTTTAATTCTCATGTTATTCATTCATTTCTACATTCTAGCAACATAATACATTTTCCTTAGAAAGGTTTAAAGTAATTAAAATAATTCATAGTTTAATAACATACATTCTTATTTAAGTGCCTTTTTTGCGTTATCTGATTTTTCAAGTCCGCAGCATATTTTCAAAATATTTTTATTCCACCTCACATTACTTACACCCGAATTTTATCAAACTTTGAATCTTAAACACAGGTATTCAACATCAGGGGACAATGTAGCATCTTCATGTCGGCATCTTCAAAGTGACCGTAATTGGCTACTCGACGTATCGTTGAAATATGTCGTGAAACAGACAACAAAATATTTTGCAAGCTTGATACAAGGGACTTATAAATTAGGTTTATTTTGTTGTAATTAAATTAAACCTATTGGAAATTCATTTTTATAAGAAATTCCTGAAGCTATAATTCAAATTAACCCACAACTATATTTATATCACACATAACTTGATTTTATCAGACGATGAATCTGAAACACAAGTACTCAGCATCAGGGGACAATGCAGTGGCTTTAGGTCGGCATCTTCAAAGCTACTATACTTGACTCCTCTCTTGTGATTAATTGCTGAAATATGACATAAAAGAGGCAAGTAAATATCTCGCAGCCTTCCTAAAACGGATATAAGTAAGGTTTGTTTAATTGCTATTAAACTGCAATCAAGACTGTTGAAAAAAAATCACATTTATGCAACATTTATGTTGCTAAAATGTGAATTAATTCAAAATTCTATTGGTATTTCACATATCGTGATCTTATCAGACGATGAATCTGAAACGAAGGCACTTAACATCAGTGGTGGTGCAGCGGTTTCAGGTCGGCATCTTCAAAGCAATCATAGCTGACTCTCTTTTTGCGATTTATTGTTGAAATATGGCGTGAAAGAAGAAACAAAACATTTGGAAGCCTTGCTTCAAAGATCCTAAATTAGTTGTCATTTCGTTTAGTTACCATTAAATTATAGTCAGGATTATTGAAAATGCATATTTAGAAGATATTTATAGAGTTACAATATAATTTAATCCACAACTATATTCATATAACATAGTGTATAAATTAAGTAAATTTAGAGGTATTCTAAATTGTTTCCGCGCAAGATGGCTTTAAAAATATAATTAACAATACAAGAATTTTAAAGTTAGAAACTACCTTATTAGTACAGGCAAAATATTTCAAATTCATTATATTCATTTGAGTAAAATACAACAACTGGTGGCCATTCACAAAAATTTGGTAAGAACTTCGTTTTGGCACTAGAAATGAAGATCCGATCAGTCCCCAAAAAGTAAAGTTTTTTACCTGGTTTTTGGGAGGAAAAAGAGGGAAATTTTAACTCAGGGAGGGGGGGGGGGGATCAATTTTTTTAAGTAGGTCAAGTGGGGTATAGTTAGTTATGCATTTTTAAATTCTGAATCGAACAACACCATCCGCAAGTCGATCGATGATTCGTTACAAAGTTACGCCAGGTTTTACAAATACAAAGTCGACGATTTACCTCAGTGCAGTTAATATAGGTTTTTACAGAAACAACTGACGGCCATTCACGAAAATTTGGGAACAACTTTGTTTTGGCACTAGAAAAGAAGGTAACGAAAAGGACCCTTCACAATTTTTTTCATTTAAAGACATGACCCTTCACACATTCATTCATTTCGACATTCTAGCAACATAATACATTTTCCTTAGAAAGGTTTAAAGTAATTAAAATAATTCATAGTTTAATAACATACATTCTTATTTAAGTGCCTTTTTTGCGTTATCTGATTTTTCAAGTCCGCAGCATATTTTCAAAATATTTTTATTCCACCTCACATTACTTACACCCGAATTTTATCAAACTTTGAATCTTAAACACAGGTATTCAACATCAGGGGACAATGAAGCATCTTCATGTCGGCATCTTCAAAGACCTTCAATTTTTTTTATCCCAAAACAGGACCCTTCACGAAACTTTTCACCTTAAAACAACGAAAAATATTTGTCTTAAAAATAGTCTTTTCAGAAGACTTTTCCCTCTCCAAACTGGACCTTTTAAAAATTTAATTATTAAAAGTAAAATCTTACGGTCACTTTTACATATATGAAGAAAATATGTGTATTTTACATACATAGGGGAGAGTCGTCCAAAACGGGGACGGCGGGTCAAATGGGGACATTCGGTTTCTCACTGATAAGTGCTGACATCTGGTGATCCAATGTACTACTATTATTCCTTTACATCAGATTGCCATTTTGAAAAGATTTGTTGACGCAATTTGCTGTTATTCTTTCTGCTACGAAGTTTTGAATTTTTAGCAAGAAAAAAGTTCGATTTTGCCCCTGCACTATATTGAACTGTATGAATTTACATTTGAAGATTCAATTTTGGTAAGTAAATCATTTTTTTCGCTCTAGTTTTAAGTTATATTCTGATATGTTTCTTCATTTTCTATCTTACATGTGTGTGAAGAGATGCCATGTTTTCTAGCGTTCGTCATGGTCGGCTCAAATGGGGACATAGAGGGTAGTCCAAAATGGGGACGTCCCCGTTTTGAACGTCTCATAACAATTTTGAAATATGTTTTAATTTGCTTTAATTCTGAGATATTATGTTGTGAATTAAGTGCTTAAATTGAGTGTAAGAGATTATTTGTGTGCATAACGAATGTAGATTAAACAAAATTAGTTTTATAACGATTTAATAAAATTAATTTTATAATGATTAAATGTAATTATTTTTACAAAGATTAAATATAATTAATTTAATATAGATTAAATACAATTAATTTAATATTGATTAACTAAATTAAATAAATATTTAAGTTACAAAAATAAAATTTAATGTATAATTTTTTTTTTAATGTCAAAATGATAATTTGTTCTGTTATTTACAGAACTATCATTTTATTTGAAGACGAGATGGGGCGCTATCAAAGGAAAACTGATCGACAGAGCTGGTCGACAGAGAGCATGGCTGGTGCAATCCAAGAAGTTTTAGAAGGGAAAATGGGTTACAGGAGAGCATCTAAAGCCTACAACGTTCCACAGTCAACTCTGGAGAGGAAGGTGAAAGAGGCTCGACAGAAGGAGATCTCTTCACAAGCGGCTGCTGCTAAATGCTTAGGAAGATATAAAACAGTTTTTTCGGAAGCCCAAGAGAAGGAATTGGTGGACCATCTGTTACATTTGGAAGAGAGGTTGTTTGGCGTTACGCTATCAGATTTGAGAACTCTCGCGTTTGAGCTAGCAGAGAAAAACAAAATTCCGCATGTTTTTAACATGGAACGGAGAATGGCTGGAAAGGACTGGCTTTATGGATTTCTAAAACGTCATCCAATATTAGCTCTACGTAATCCTGAAAAAACCTCAATGGCGCGTGCAAATTGTTTTAATCGCGTCGCTCTCAAAATGTTCTTTGATTTATTAGAGTCATTGTATCTAAAATATCAATTCTCACCCAATGATATTTACAATGTAGATGAGACAGGCATCTTGACAGTGCCCAATAAGCCATCTAAAGTCCTTGCTTTGCGTGGAAAAAAACAAGTTGGCAGTTTGGCATCAGCCGAGCGAGGGGTACTTGTGACAACAGAAATCTGTGTCAATGCCGCGGGAAATTTCGTTCCAACAATGTTTGTCTTTCCTAGAAAGCGAGAAAATGCTCTCTTGATGGATGATGCTCCTCCTGGATCATTTGCGGTATATCACGAGAGTGGTTGGATTAACAAGGAAACTTTCCTTGTTTGGTTCAAGAAGTTTGTGGAACATTCAAATCCAGGACCTACAAAGCCAGTGTTGTTAATACTTGATGGCCACAATTCCCATACAAAAAGCTTGGAACTGGTGAACTTTGCTCGGGAAAATAACGTGGTGTTGATATGCTTTCCCCCTCACACCACACATCGGTTGCAGCCACTCGATGTCTCTTTCATGGCACCACTTAGTGCCTTTTATGAGCAAGAGACAAGGAAATGGCTCATACATCACCCTGGACGCTACGTGACAATTTACCAGGTCGGAAACCTTTTCAAAAATGCATTTTCAAGAGCAGCTACTGTGCAAAATGCTATGAATGGGTTTAAAAAAACAGGGATATATCCCTTTAACAGAGATGTGTTCCCTGAACATTTATTTGCGCCTTCAGAAACAACTGAAAAACCTGCTAACAACCCTTTAGAACGTCATTTAGCATCGAGTGATGGAATCGTCACACCCCAACCTTCCACTTCATCGTTTGGAATATCTCCAGCTATAGAACCCCAGACATGTTCAGCATATAACATTTCACCGAAAATAATAATGCCTCCACCACAAGAAATTGAACGCATGAAAAAAAAAGTGAATGACAAGAGGAGAGGTAAAACTGCCATACTCACTTCATCGCCTTATAAAGCAGAATTGGAAGCTATGGAACAGGAGAAAAATGAAAAGCAAAATAAACTGAAAAGAAAATTGGTCAAGAAACCCACCGAACCCAATCCTAAATATCCAAAAGCTAAAAATGAGAAGAAAATAAAAAAAAAATCAAGATCCGTTATCATCTGATGAGGAAGAGAATAGCGATGACGCTTGCATTTTTTGTAATGAGCTTTACATTGACTCGAAACACAAAGAGGGGTGGATTCAATGTAGCAGCTGTCGAGGTTGGGCCCATGAAGCATGTTCAAGTGTTGACGAAAGCGATGTCAATTTCATATGTGACTTTTGTATTTGATTACTTTTTGTGACATTCTAGTAACTGTTAAAAAAGGTAAAATTCCTTATCTGCATTTTGATTTTGCATTAAAGTCAATCTTTCTTTGTAAAACAAGTTTTTCTAATAAAATTTCGCAGTAGAACTTGAATTTATATGCTATTTCATATGAGTACCCCATTTTACCCACCCGGTTGTCCAAAACAGGGACTTCGAACATTTTTCAGAAAAATGGTTTTTTTGCCTATACTAAGGATTTTTTTTTAAAAATCCCCTTGCCATCTCATAGTCTAAGACATGCTCTAAACGGGAAATGCTTTGCCACATTTTTCTTATTTATAGATTTTTTTTTGCAGACAGAAATATGTTAGCGTCCCCATTTTGGACAACTTTCCCCTATATCTTCTTAAAAATGTATAAACAAGAACACTAAACTAATAATCATGTCAAATTCACAAAATTTTCACTAGTTTTTTCACAAATGTAAAAAGTTGTTCACAATTTCACAAAAACAGGACCCTGGGGAAAACGTCTGGACAGACCCCTGCTAATCCAATACAACAGTTGTTATAACAGCAGTTTTTCTCCATAATAGGGAATACTTTTCCAGAAATGACAATTGTCAGCAATAAGCAATGCTGTAGTTTATAAAAAAATGAAAAGCCAAGAAGGTTATTTAAATATAAGCGCCATTTTAGTCTTGCTGTATCCCTACGTTTATAATTTGTTCTTTTGTCGTTAGTATGAATAAAAAATATTTTAATAAATATGTCTTTCATACTTGTAATTTAAAACAAAGATATATATTTTCTAAAAGGTTGTGTTTTTCTAATCATAATATATGGTTTTTGATAATTTGCATTCATTTTTTTTCTTTTTTTTTTTTCAAAATTTATAATTATTAAAAAATATATATAAAATATTTTTATTTCTCAACAGTAGATTTTTATACCCAGCCCTTTAAATATATACACACAGAATAAAACAACTGTATATCATTAATATATATTTTTTCGCTTCCATGAAAAAAAATATATATTCCTTTCAAAACTCATTAAGAGCTTTATTGAAATTTTTTAAATAAATTTTATTGAAAATCTTTCGTGATAAGGAAAAACATTTTTTTTTCAAAATGAGCAGGATGAAAAAAATGAAATAAAATAATAATTTTCATCCTTTAAGGAAAGTACTCATTATAACTACTTATGTATTCATAACGGTATAATCTTGAGTATTGAATTATTATTACTACTTTGAAATAAATTGGAATTGTCGAGCAAGCACTTAGAGAATATAAAGTTACTTTCTCGTATATCAAAAATGAAATATATTAACATGCAAAACACTTGAAAATGATTTATGTCTTTAATATTTTCTCCCTTTTTTTGTTACATTATAATAGTTTCTGTTGAAATTATCTATTCTAAAAATTTACATTTGATGAAATATTTATTCATATTCAATAGTAATAGCGATTAAAAATGTTCAACAACTAACAAATTTCGAATCATTCAGGAATTTTTTTAAATATTTATTTCCAGAATTTAATTTCTAGGTGTAAAAAATTTAGCAAATAGTTATACATACTCAAGAACTAAAAGGAAAAAAAGGAACGTAATTTCTAATTTTATTCACAAAAAAAATATTTTAAAAGGATATTAAAGTTATTATTCTAGATATAAATTATACGTCTGAATGTTTTGTGAAGTTAGAATTAAATTTTCTGCTGTTTCCGAATATAAATTTCTTAAATATATCTTATAATACATACGAATAGTTCTTTTTGAAATAATAAAATAAAATTAAATATGTGAAATTTTATCCGGTAGCAAATAAATATTTCACCGTTAGCATGAACGTGACTAATATATATATATATTTTAATTACTCTTATTTTATCGATTTAGTCATGCAGTGCATTAATTATCGTACGATTTATAGAAAATAAAATGAATGCATTAAAACAAATTAAAGAAATTATATTAATGTTATGTTATTTAATTTTAAAAAATGGTAAAATGTCTTAGTAATTTTATTTTCTTAGTATTAATTCTTTTAATAACAGTGCACTTATGTTTGTGTATTATAGAACTATTTCAAACTTCTAATTTTGAAGCAAAAGTTCTCAATACTTTTATTCTAACAATGTTCCCATAATTGAGGAAAATATTCCTGACAGTAAACTGAAAACCGTGCAATATTTCATTATGGATTCATCTTTTGGAATATTCAAAACTTTCATCGTAACGCATTTTCCAAAGGAGCTTCTCTAAAAGTAAATTTAACTTGGAACCCTGCAACAGCATGCTCCAACATTTCATTAAGAATGCAATTTGTTTTACGATTGTAGTCGGTGCTTTGGACGACTCGGATTCGTTTTATCCAATCTTTATGTAGCTCCAATTTAAGAAATATTTAAAGAGTTTGATCGAATGAGAGCAAGTATTGTGCCAGTTTAGTAGAAGTGGATAAATTTCGGACATTCATTTAGTTAATACTTCAAATTCTCTTAGAAACGAGAATAAAATCTTAGTTGTGGTATTTATCGTAAAATGAAATTCTGAGTGGAAATAACTTTGATCTATTTTATTGTCATTATACACAAGGTAATAATTACATAAATATATATGTTTGAAATTTTATCCGGTATCAAAAAAATATTTCACCATTAGAATGAATCTGACAACTAATAAAAAATAATTTTTAAAATAATTAATATTTTATTGTTTTATTCATGTATTGCATAATTTATCGTACGATTTATAGAGAAAAAAATTATTATACTAAAAATACATTTTATAGAAATCATATTAATATTAATTGAATAAAAAAAAAATTATAAAGTGTTTAAGAATCTCTTAGTAATAGTACTTTTAATAATAGTACACTTATGTTTGGGTATTCTGGAACAATTTCAAACTTCTAATTTTGAAGCAAAAGTTCTCAATATATTTATTCTAATAATGTTCCCAAAATTGAAGAAAATATTCCTGACAGTAAACTGAAAACCGTGCAATATTTTATTATGGATTCATCTTTTGGAATATTCAAAACTTTCACAGAAACGCAATTTCAAAAGGAGCTTCTCTAAAAGTAAATTTAACTTAGAGCCCTACAACAGCATGCTGCAACATTTCATTAAGAATGCAATTTGTTTTATGATTGTAGTCGGTGCTTTGGACGACTCGGATTCGTTTTATCCAATCTTTATGTAGCTTCAATTTAAGAAATATTTAAAGAATTTGATCGAATGAGAGCAAGTATTGTGCCAGTTTAGTAGAAGTGGATAAATTTCGGACATTCATTTAGTTAATACTTCAAATTCTCTTTGAAATTAGAATAAAATCTTAGTTGGGGTATTTATCGTAAAATGAAATTCTGAGTGGAAATAACTTTGATCTGTATCTCATTGTCATTATACACAATATAATAATAACATAAATGCAAATATGTGAAATTTTATCCGATATCAAATAAATATTTCACCATTAGGATGAGTCTGACACTTAACTAATAGAAAATAACTTTTAATATTTATCGTTTTATTCATGATTGCATAATTTATCGTACGATTTACAGAAAAAAAATCAATACACTAAAAATACATTTTACAGAAATTATATTAATGTTAATTGAATAAAAAAATTTGATAAAGTGTTTAAGGATCTCTTAGTAATAGTACTTTTAATAATAGTACACTTATGTTTGTGTATTCTGAAACTATTTCAAACTTCTAATTTTGAAGCAAAAGTTCTCAATACTTTTATTCTAACAATGTTCCCATAATTGAAGAAAATATTCCTGACAGTAAACTGAAAACCGTGCAATATTTCACCATGGATTCATCTTTTACAATATTCAAAACTTTCATCGTCACGCATTTTCAAAAGGAGCTTCTCTAAAAGTAAATTTTAGTTAGAAACCTGCAACAGCATGCTCCAACGTTTCATTAAGAATGCAATTTGTTTTACGATTGTAGTCGGTGCTTTGGACGACTCGATTTGTTTTATTCAATCTTTCTGTAGCTTCAATTTAAGAAATATTTAAAGAATTTGATCGAATGAGAGCAAATATTGTGCCAGTTTAGTAGAAGTAGATAAATTTCGGACATTCATTTAGTTAATACTTCAAATTATCTTAGAAACTCCAATAAAATCTTAGTTGTGGTATTTATCGTAAAATGAAATTCTGAGTAGAAATAACTTTGATCTATCTCATTGTCATTATACACAATGTAATAATAACATAAATGCAAATATGTGGATTTTATCAGGTATAAATATAAATAAATAAATAAATAAATAAATAAATAAATATATATATATATATATATATATATATATATATATATATATATATATACAATGTTATTAATAATGAATCTGACACTTAACTAATAAAAAATAATTTTTAAAATAATTAATATTTTATCGTTTTATTCCTGTATTGCATAATTTATCGTACGATTTACAGATTTTTTTTTTAAGTTTCTAATCAAAATTTTTTATATTATTATCCAACGTTTTAAAACTGTATAATTACGTAAAACTGAAGGATCTTAAACTATTTTGAACTTTATTCACATCAATTTAATGATACTTAAAAATAAAAAATTCTTTGAAAAATTTATTCAAGCTTTATTTACAAGGGTAAACAACTTCTTAGACAGCTAAAATATAGTACTTCTTTGTGTTGTAGGACTTTTAGGAGAGAAATCTAGAAGGATTCTCAAGTTGAACTCTTTTAAAAAGGGGATTAAAACGTTGAAAGAAATGCCCCTTTATTGAAGGGAATTTTCATCCCAAGAAAAAATGGGTGCAGAACAATTTACAGGCACATTATTGTAGAGCTTTTTTTTGTCAATCACTGTCAAATGACCATTGTGCGCTATTATCTTTCTCTCCAACCTAGACCCGGTGGCTCCAGTACAGTATTGCACTCCTGTATTTATTTAGTTTTACTAACTCGTATATAAGTCGACCCCCCATTTTGAACTCTCAAATTTTGTCTAAAATTCTTCGACTTATACACGAGTATATACGAATAAAAAAAAATGATAATGTGTTTAAGAATCTCTTGGTAATAGTACTTTTAATAATAGTACACTTATGTTTGTGTAGTCTGTTCAGATATTTTTCACAGGGTCCTATTTTTGTGAAATTGTAAACAGTTTTTTTTTTTTTTTTTTACATTTCTGATAATTATATTCATAATTTTGTGAATTGAGAAATACAGTGGAACTTCCCTTTAACGAAGTCCCTATTTAACGAAGTTTTCTACTTAACGAAATTTTCTGCAGAATTTTGACTTTGAACACCATTAGCATATAAATTAATCTCCATATTACGAAAAATATATTCTACATAACGAAGTTTATTCCACTTTTGTACTTGGACAGAATTCAAACTCAGAGGTTTCTATTGCGATGAATATGGGAATTTATTTCAGCGGATTGTAAGAAAATGAACACATTTAAATAATTTCCATTCTGCATAGTGCTAAATAAAACAATTTTTTTTCACAATAAGAAAAACACTTGTTATCATTACTCTTCCTCACCGAGACTCCAGCGCTGACAGTTGGGGGAAGTCAAAATCCCCATTTTACATTCAATGACATAGAAGATGCAGTGGCGCAATGGCGTATATCAATTTTCAAAATTGTTGGTACAAAATATAGCAAAAAATATCAATTAGAGTCAGACAGCTACCATTCTAACCTTACATTTCTGATAGACAATTGCTTTATACATCCACAAGAATGTGCTTCAAAATACAAATCGAAGAACATCAAAGTTATTTGTGTTCCTGCCAATACAACTTCTAAACTTCCGGCATTAGTCTAAGGAATAATAAAAAATCTTGAAGTACATTATCGAAAAAAGACAGAAAAAAGTCAATGTAGTGAAAACATGAGTTTGAGAACCTGTGTATAAGAGCTGATGAAAGCTTAAACCAAAGCTTGGGAATGTGACGGGATTTCATTGACCGTACACAACTATTTTGTAAAAGACAGCTTCATAATTGAAACTGAATCAAATGCTTCTGAATCCAATACCTGCTTGTCATATCCGAAGGAAAATTTTCATGATTTTATGTTGCTTTCTATTTAACGAATTTTCTTCATAACGAAGTTTTTAAGTGTAACGATGAGACTTCGTTAAATGGAAGTTTCACTGTATATTGATATTCAGGTACCTGTGTATCTATCGGTATAAAAAAAGCTAAGTAATATATAATTTGATGATTTTAATTGTTTCGTGACAGGTCAGGGTTTACTTTTAAATGATTAAATTTGTGAAAAGTTCAGTTTGTAGTTGGAAAAGTTTTGTGAAAGGTATATTTTATAGGTAAAGATTTTTGTGAAGGGTCCTATTTTGAAATGAAAAATTTTGTGAAGTATCCTGTTCTAAGATGGAAATTTTTGTGAAGGGTCCTGTTTTAAGATGAAACTTTTGTGAAAGGTCCTTTTAAGGACCCAAAATTTTCCTAAACATATCCCTGGGAATGGACCCCCTTTCCTGCTTCTCAATATTAAGTCATCCAAAATTCCAGCAATAAAGAAATGGGTTTTGGCTTGTTATAAAATAAAATGTTTTAAAATTGTCATTGTCTTATGTTGTGATCATCAGTATAGTCGTTACTCAAAGACATGTTTTTGCTTTATAATATATAGATATATTTTTAGTTAGACTATTTCCGAAATTTATTTTGTATTTGTTCTGTTATTATAAATTACATAAGTATGTGCCATGAACTAATCATATCTGTTCTTTTTCATTTAGGTAAGCCACTTTTGATTTCGATTTCTACGTGACATCATCAATTATTGTGGTGAGTTTTTAAAATATTAACATTTCTTAAGCCAGATAATTTTTATAAAGTTAATGTTTCCCATTTTTTTTTTATTCATTTTTTCTATTGTTCCTTTTTATTTATTTATATATATAGTGAATTTCTTCCCCTCAAACAGATAAAATAATAATTTAGCAATTCCCCAACAAAAAACCAGTATTTTCACTCAGTAATTTGCGTTAATAATACTAACAAAAACATGACTGTGAAAAAAGAGAGCCAAGTTCTGTAGGAAAAAAAAAAGCCAAGAAAAGAAGTGATATGTAAGTGGGTGCCAAATTCAAATAAAATTCACTCAAACTTACCTACTGAAGTATTGTAGCATTGTTTAAATTGTTTAAAAATAAAAAAATATTGATAATATATTAATAATAAATCTATAGCTTGGCAAGTGTTTACCTAAGAGTCATTTATCTTTATTAATGGCATTATTATATCAAAACTTGTTATTTCATGCTTGGAGGCCTTAATTTGAGTGTATTGATGCTCTTGAAAGGGGTGGAGTCTCGAGAATGATGACCAATGACAAGCTTAAGTGTATCTGTCTCTTTGTTAGGCCTTAGTCTGTTTGTATTTAGGTTTCCGGGGATTGGGGTCGCTAGAGTGGTAACCAAAGACGAGCGGAAGTGTATCTGTGTGTTTATTTGTTTATCAAATCTTTAACACGAGTCATTTGTTTATAATAATAATAATAATATTAAAAATTATTATAATGACAGCGTTATAAATATTATCATCATCATTTTAGTAAGACATGAAAATGATAGGCATAATATTTATCATAAACTTGCCAAGTTCTAGATTTATTATTAATATGCTATCAATAATTTTTATTTTTAAACAATTTAAACAATGCTATAATATTTCAGTAGGTAAGTTTAAGTGAATTTTATTTGAACTTGGCAACCACCTACATATCACTTCTTTTCTTGGACCTTTTTTTTTATGCTCTACAGATTTGGCTCCCTTTTTTCACCTTTATGTTTTCGTTATATTCTATTTCAACACAAAATTAATGAAAGCAAAAGTTAGACGCAATAGCAGCAAGCTAGTACATAGGAAAAAGCTACTGCTCTTCCTCGATCACTTCTTTTTCTGTTCTCCGAATATTAAAGAAGAAGCTCTTTTACGAAACCTTTAAACACATAAATGCTAAATTTATTACGGATGTTTGTAATTTACATTGCGTCGGTTTTTATGTGTCACGCATTTACTAAACAGTCCCTTATGGACATGTAACACAACAAAATAGCGCATTTTAAGAATAAAAAATGGTTCACACCTCACCCAGATGAGGATTCTGACTGAATCATTGTATATATTTAAATAATTTTGTTTATTTTTACTTTTTGGTACTTCTAAGTGCATTGTAAATCTAGGCTAAAATAATTTTTAGGCTTTTTATTTAATTTTCATTTTGTATGGATATTATAATAAATATTAATAAGCTTTTTTGTCTTAACTTTCCCTTTTTACTTATCTTTATATTACATATGTTTCTTATAGTGAAAAAAAATAGTGAAACTTTTGAAAGTCTCTTTTTAAAGTTAATTAATATAAATATATATATATTTTTCATTACTAGATTAACTTTTCTAAGAACTAAAATAATACCTTACATTTTTGAATTTATGAAGAAAAAAGCAAAGTAAAAAAGTTAAAAAGTATCCATCAATGTTGATTTAATAAACAAATCGATAAAATATTTAAGTATTTTTTAGTGATAGTACTATCAATAGTTATGTTATTATATACTTTAATAAAACTATTTTAACGCATCTAAAAATATTTAAAACATCTCTAATTATATCTCAGATAGTCTCTAAATGACGCAATAGTTGTAACTAACAATGCTTCCGTAACTTATAAGAATAGTCCTAATATTAATATAGAACTTACACACAATATTTCAGTACACATTTTTATTTCAGATTATTCAAAACTTCTATTGCAAATTGTTTCCAAAAAGCAGCTTCTCTAAAGGTACATTTATTTCAGAATTCTGCAACATCATGCTCTGCCGTTTCATTAAGAATGCAATTTGTTTTACGATTGAGGTTGAAGCTTTGGACGATTCAGTGTCGTTTTATTCATTCTTTATGTAGCTTCGTCTCCAGAAATACCTAAGGAATTTGAACCAATGAGAACAAAGTATTGTGCTGCATTTCCAGAGTTAGTAGAAGTGGACAGATTTCAGACATTCATTTCGTTTTTCTGTATTTAAAGTACTCTTTTGAACCTCCAATAAAGACGTCTCTGTTTTATTTAAGGTGAAAGAAAATTGTGAGTTGAAATAAATTTGAGTGATTTGAACATCATGCATTGTATGATAAATAATGATAACTAAGACGGCCTTTTTTTCTTTCTAAAAGGTCGTTTATGCATCATGTAATTAATACTATTAGTCTTTTCGCAATTACTATACGCAAGTAGAGTACTATTTCAGACAGATGGACAGATTTCAGACATTCTTTTCGTTTTTCAGTATTTAAAGTACTCTTTGGAACCTTCAATAAAGACTTATCTGTTTTATTTAAGGTGAAAGGATATTCTGAGTTGAAATAAATTTGAGTGACTTGAACGTCATACATTGTATGATAAATAATGATAAGTAAGACGACCTTTTTTTTCTTTTTAAAACGTCGTTTATGCATATACATATAATTAATACTATTAGTCTTTTCAATTTGACTATGCGCAAGCAATGAACTATTAAAATATATATGTAGAAAATATATACATACATAAAAAAAGAAAAATGGAAGGATATATCATCCGCACTAACAAACGCACAAAAAATGTCTAGAATATATTTTTTACTCTGTTTTTTATAAGCAGCTTCAAAACATTCTGGATCGAATAAACCCGAACAAAACAGCAGGATTAAATTATTTTTACCTTTTTAAACACTTATTTTATGCTTATAACTGCATTAAATATATAAAATAAAATTATTTATTTATTTTTTTAATTTAATTATTTTTTAATTTTAATAATTTTATTTTTATTTAAATTTTATATAGTAAATATTACTGAGATACTTTTCTCTTTGATCAATATATTTAATCTTAATTATATATTTTTTAATTAATGAAAAAAGTTAAAAAAAATATTTTAAGATGCTATTTTACAAAGGATCAATTTAAAAAACTGATGCTTAATTAACTCTTAGAGAGCTTCTTAAAAAAAGTTTCTTTAGAGAAAATCCTTAAGGATAATTAATCAATCAACAATGCATATACATGCACATATTTAATTTTTAAAAAGTACTCTTAATATTTATGAATGCTTTTAATATTTAATTTTGTTTAAATATTTTATCTGATTTTATTTTTTAAATGTCCAAAACTTCCATTTCTAAGCAAATATTTTCTAAATATTTAAATGTCGTTATTCTAAATGTCAAAAATTTTACCATATTTACCAAAATATTCCTGACATTAATAATGAAATCCACGCAACATTTCATTATCCATTTGTCTTTGGGAATATTCAAAACTCTCATTGTAAATTGTTTCCAAAAGCAGCTTCTCTAAAAGTGCATTTAACTTAAAACTCAGCAACAACATGCTCCGCCATTTCATTTAAGAATGCAATTTGTTTTACGATTGAGGTCGGTGCTTTGGATGACTCGGAGTTGTTATATTGGTTCTTATATAGCTTAAACTCAAGGAATACTAAAGGAATTTATTCGAATAAATTTTCAGCATTGTGCCACATTTCTAGGGTTAATGATAGTAGGTAGACTTTGGACATTCATTTCGATTTTTAATACAGGTATTCTTAGAACCTCCAATAAAACCTTAACTGTGTTATTTAAAGGGAAAGAAATTTCTGAGTGGAAGAAAATTTGAGTTATTATTTTGTTATTATGTTATGTATGACAGTTTTCCTTGGCTTTTCCACACAATAGTAGTTAATGCAAACATATAACTAAGTTGTCATAATTTTTTTTCTCTTATGCATTATCAGTCAATAATAAAATACACTACTGACCAAAAGTATTGCAAGATTGAAAATTCTAGCATTTTTAAACTCGCCAGATTTAAATCCTATTGAGAATTCATGTAGTATAATTGGCAGGAAAATAATCCAAAATTATCCCAAAACAAAACGAGAGCTTCAGGAAACTATAATCCACATAACTAAGTTGTTATACTTTATTTTTTTACTTATACATTATTATCAATCAATAATAAAATACACTACTGACCAAAAGTGTTGCAAGATTGGAAATTTAACATTTTAAAACTCGCCAGATTTGAATCCTTTTGAAAATTAATGGAGCATAATTGGCAGAAAAATAACCCAAAATTATCCCAAAACGAAACGAGATATTCAGGAAACCATAATCAAGTTTGGCATTATGAAATACCGAGTTGCAAAACTTTGTTAATTCCTCGCCTAAAAGAGTGGTTGCTGTGATAAAAACTAGAAGCGGCCCAACAACTTATTAAACGCTTTTAGGTTAAATTGCTCTTATTTATAATATTTTACTCACTTAGGTAAACTCTAAATTGTTTGTTTATTTAATTTTATTCCGGGATACCAAAATGTATGTCGATTTCAGATAGCCTGTAAATTTTTTTGTATGCCATTTTTCTTATAAAAATAAATAATTATTTTTGTTCAATAACTTACTCAAATCTTGTCTTTAAATTAATTTAACATAATGACATTAAAAAAAAATCAGTTTAATTAAAAAAAATATTTTTTTTCAGCTTCTTAAAAAAAAAAAAGTTTCAAAATATTCAATCTTACAACAGCCAGTAGTGTATATTAAATAATGTTGCAATTTTTTCCAGTTTAAATTTTGAATAATTACATATTAATGATTTTTTTTCATATTTACAAAAATATTCCTGACATTAATAAGGAAATTCACGTAACATTTCACCATCCGTTCGTCTTTAGGAATATTCAAAACTCTATTGTATTTGTTTCCAAAAGCAGCTTCTCTAAAAGTACATTTAATATAAAATTCTGCAACATCATGCTCTGCCATTTCATTTAGAATGCAATTTGTTTTACGATTGAGATTGGTGCTTTGGACGACTCAGAGTCGTTTTATCCGTTCTTTATGTAGCTTAGACTCAAGAAATACTGAAGGAATTCGACCGAATAAGAGTTCAGGGTTAATGATAGAGGATTTTGGACATTCATTTCGTTTTTTAATAGTATAGGTACTCCTCAAAGCTCCAATAAAATCTTATCTGTGTTATTTAATGTGAAAAAAAATTATGAGTGGAAGACAATTTGAGTTAATTTTTTGTTACTATGTTATGTATGAATGTTTTACTTGGCTTTTTCTCAGTTAAAGCAAACATATAATTAAGTTGTTGAGGGTTTTCTTTAGAGAAAATCCTGAAGGATAATTGATCAATCAACAATAAATATAAGGTAAAGCCAGGAGAGATGACGCGGTCGGAGAGATTGCGCACAAAGAGGTTCGGGGGGGGGGGAAGGAGTAGAGTCAGCGCGCAGCGACTCCAGGTAGTTGTACAACAGCAGTAGAGCAATGTCTACTTGAATGTGCACGTCGATTGTTTCGAGCGTCTAGGATAAAGCATTATATTTTGTCTTGTTTTCCGAAAGCAAGTGCTTGAATTTTCATAACTATTCGTCAGAATTTCTATATAGTATCAGTATTACAAAATATTTTAAACTTAAACGATTTCTCATAAGCTACTAACATAGACTAATGGTGCGAACACCACTGGTTCGTTTTAGAAGCGGTCATATTTAAATAAAAGGCTGCATAATCTCCCCTACCGAAATTGGAGAGTTTGCGCATCTGCTACTTAGGAGAGATGGCGCATTGTTTCCCATTAGTTTTCATGCTAGGAGAGATTACGCAGCTTAATGGTAAATTTGCATATATTACAAATTACATGTAAAACATGTGAATGAATCAATTTTGAAACAATTTTTGAAAAACACATAATTATCGAAACTAAATTTGGCAATAAATTCATTTGTTAAAAAATACTAGGCAATAAGGATGGGTGAACTGAATGTCTGGAATTGTACCATTAGGTTGAAATATTCACTTCTAATACAATAATATTTATTCAAAAAAGCCTTACAACAATGCCATTTAAGTGTAATTGTTATTGTTAACAATTAAATTGTAGATATTTTTAATAACAATCTCTCCCCATGTGCGCAATCACACCAACCCTGTAAGGACAGATTGCGCAAAATAGCTTTCTTGGTTTTATTACAACTGTTCTATTAAATTACAGTATAACAACAAAATAACAATGGAAATGCATAAAAAACAAATGAAGTCTAAATTAATCATGCATAGTTCAGCAAAAAATTAATATTTATATGTATTTTTATTATTCTGCTGAATTGTGCGCAGACTCTCCTAGTTTTACCATAAATGCGACAAGTTTCAATTTAAAAGAAAATTCTTAATATTAATGAATGCCTTTGATATTTAATTTTATGCAAATACATATTTAATCTGATTTTATTTGAAAATTACACTAAATATTCTCTAAATACTAAAATTGTGTTATTCTGAATGTCAAAAATATTTACTATATTTACCAAAATATTGCTGACATTAATAATGAAATCCACACAACATTTCATTATCCGTTCTTCTTTAGGAATATTCAAAACTCTCATTGTAAACTGTTTCCAAAAGCAGCTACTCTAAAAGTACATTTAACTTAAAACTCTAAAACAGCATGCTAATTTTTGTAAATGAATATTCATGAAATGTTTTTTTTTTGTTTTTTGTTTAATGCATGATCTGTTTAATATTTATTTTTACGTTAAATGTCTATCAAAATAGGTTAAAATGAAAGTATACTAAATATATTCTTTCACAAATGTTCTATTTAAGTAAACGCGTGCTTGTTCTGGGGGCTCTTTTTTTAAAGAAAAATACTCCAGAAAGATTTATCTACCAATAATGCATATTAATGCTAAAATTAAAAAAATTAAAAAGATAAATTTGAATTTTTTGTTAAATAATTTCTATAAACTATTTTTTTTTTTTACTTTTAGTGAATGATAACAATGGTTTGAGTTATAACATTGCTTTTTATTACATTGTTTTTTTTTCTTTTTAAGATTTATAACATTAAATTTGAGTTGTAGCTCATTATGTATCGATTTCTCAATTATTCAAAACAAACTGTTTCTAGAAGCACATTTTATCAAAGCACATCTAGCTTCGAACTCTGCAATAAAACGTTCCGCCAATTTTTAACCCCTGACGTCCTACTAATAGGATATATCTGTTATTGAGTATTATTTTGTCTTAAACATTATTTTTATTAATTCCAGCACCTAATAGTGATAGTATGAATCTCTACATTTTCTATTATGATTTCACTTATGTTTAGCATTTAGTAATAATAATAATAATAATAATTTTCATAATTATTAGCAAGCCGTTGGCATTTCTTTTAATTAAAACATACGTTTCACTCTTTAAATTAAAATTTGGGAATCCTTTCCGAATTGGTAATTCGTGATAAAAGATAAAAAATATTACTAAATTTTTATGCTTGTTTAATTTAGTTGTAACAAGACATTTTCCAAACGTTTAAAAAAATTCTTCATTAGACTATTGTTATATGAAAAACACGCAAAATAACTACATTTGTGAGGTTTTGGTAAAGAACGCATTCGTTAACTTTCATTAAACGCTAACTTCTGTGATTCCGATAGCTATTTTTAATTTTGTTAGCATAACAGTAATTTTTTCCCAAAATTGAAATAAAAAAAAAAAAAAAAAAAAGGCCGAAGGGGTTAAGAATGCAGTTTGTTTTACGATCGAAATCATTGTTTTGGACGATTCGGAGTCGTTTTATCCAAACTTTATGTAGCTGCGACTCTAATACTCATTGAATTTTATGGAATAACAGCAAACTATTGTGTCACATTTCCGAGATTACTGGAAGTAGTTAGTTATCAGGCATTCATTTCGTTTTTATTTTTTATTTTATTATACCAAACTCATTTAGAAGCTTCAATAGAGTCTAATCTGAGTTATTTCTTCTCATTATGCTATAAAGGAAGATTTTTTTCTTCCTTTCTAGAAACATCGAGGTCGTTGTTTTGGACAATTTGGAATCGTTTTATTAAAACCTTATGTATTTTCGACTCCAATGTTCAAGAAATTTGATGGAGTAACAGCAAACTATTGTGTTACATTTCCGAGATTACTGGAAGTGGTTAGTTATCGGACATTCAACAATGCATATACTTGCGGCAATTTTAATTTTAAAAGGAAATTCTTAATATTTGTGAATGCTTTTAATATTTCATTTTAAGAAAATATTTTATCTGATTTTATTTGAAAAATATCACAAAACTCTATTTTCTAAGCAAATATTTTCTGAGTATTTAAATGTCAAAAATATTTACCATATTTACGAAAATATTTCTGTCATTAATAATGAAATACACGCAAAATTTATTATCCGTTCGTCTTTTGGAATATTCAAAATTCTCATTGTAAATTGTTTCCAAAAGCAGCTTCTCTAGAAGTACATTTAACTTAAAACTCTGCAACAGCAATGTTCCACAATTTCATTTAGAATGCAATTTCTTCTGCGATTGAGATCGGTGATTTGGAGGACTCTATTCCTTTTATCTCTTCTTATATAGCTTAGACTCAAGAAATACAGAAGGAATTTGATCGAATAAATGTTCAACATTGTACCACATTTCCACGGTTAATAGGTATGATGTATCGTATCCAGGTGTATAGATATTGAACATACGTTTCGTTTTTTAATGCTATAGGTTACTTTTGAAAGTTCCAATAAAATATTATCTATGTTACGTAATGTGAAAAAAAATTCCAAGTGAAATAAATGTGAGTTATTTATTTGTTACTTTGTTACATAGGAAAGTTTTACTTGACTTTTCCACAAGTCTAGTTAATGCAATCATATAACTAAATTGTTATATTTATTTTTACTACTTTTATGCTTATAACTACATTATAAATCAAGAATAAAATACATTAAGTTTTATTGCAATATTTTCCAGTTCTAATTTTTATAAATGAATATTAATGACAATTTTTTTTAGTACATGATCTATTTAATATTTATTTTTACATTAAATGTTTATCAAAATAGATTAAAAAAAGTTATTTAAATATATTATTTCACAAATGTTCTATTTAAGTAAACGCATGCTTTTCCTGGGGGCTTTTGTTTTAAATAAAAATACTTCAGAATGATTAATCTGTCAATAATGCATATTAATATTAAAGTTAAAATTCAAAGTAGAAATTTGAATTTTTTGTGTAATAATTTGTATAAACTAAGTACAGTAGAACTCCAATTATCCGAATCAATTGGGACCGGACCCCATTCGGATAATCAAAAATTCGGATAATTGGATTTTTTCTGAAAAAAGGGTCTATTTTAATTAATTACTGTATGTATGTTGAAAATGGGAGAAAAAACTATTTTTAAACAAAAAGAGTTTTTAATTAATTAAATGAAAAGGCAACACTTTTACATGTTAAGCGTACTTACAAGTGCTGTACCTTAGTACAGAATGTACGTACCGTAATGTAAATGAAGGTTATTGCTTGCTGAACATCTCGGTCAAAGTAAGCTGTTTGACAGTCTTCATCCGTTTTCGGGCAGCCAAGTCGCGCATCCGCTTGACAGTGAAAAGTTTCATGTGGTCACACTCGGGCTGACGCTCTATCCACTTCAACGCAGTTTCAAGGCCGGCAAATGTTTCTCTTGCTGATGGTCGGTTCTTCTTCCTCGACACTTTCAATAAGTTCATCATCATTTAGAATTTGAAACCTAGGGTCTGACGAATCACATACCATCCACTCTCCTATATTTTCAGCAATAATTTCTGAACATCCAGGAATTTTCAAAAGAATGTTTCTGAATTTCTTAAGTGGCACGTCATCCTCATCTTCTCCTGTCTCTTCCCTTTCCTTTTCTTGATCTTCTTTTTCTTTTTTCTCCTTTTCCTTCTCTTCGTCAGTTGATATGCCTTTCAACTTGTTCTACGCACGTTTTAATGTGAATACCTTAACCAAGCTTCAAGCTTCCACCACCATGTAAGCGCAATCTTTCAAAATTATTTTTTTGTGGTTAGTCAACACACCTTCTTTGTCTTCGCCCTCTACCAAAAATTTTATTAAAAGTTGCCTTCTGTAATGAGGTTTCATGGTTCGCCTACACTAGTTCGCGGAAGGAAGGACAATTGCACGCGTAGACAGAATCATTATTTTGCGAATCGCAGTACGTTTCCGTCTTAAATTTTTTTTTTCTTCTGAAATTCTGAAAGCGATTCGGATAATCAGCGATTCGGATAGTCGGAGTTCGGATAATTGGAGTTCTACTGTATTTATTTTTTTAACTTTCAGTGAAAATGATAACAATGGTTTGTGTTATAACATTGATTTTTATTAACATTGTTTTTTTTTAAGATTTATGACATTAACTTATATGTAGTATACACCGATTATATATATGTATATATGTAACGATTTTTCAATTATTTAAAACTAATTGTTTCTATACGTACCTTTTATCAAAGTACTTGGAACTCCGCAATAAAATTTTCCGCTAATTTATTAACAATGTAATTTGTTTTAGGATAGAGGTCGTTGTTTTGCATGATTCGGAGTAGTTTTATCCAAACTTTATGTAGCTTCGTGTTACTCTAATACTCAAGGAATTCGATCGAATAACAGCAAACTATTGTGTCTCATTTCCGAAATTAGTGGAAGTGGTTAATTATCGGACATGCATTTCATTTTTTTAATACATTAAGCTTATTTAGAAGCTTCAATAGAGCCTTATTTGAGTTATTTCTTCTCATAATGCTAGGAAGGAAGATTTTTTTTCTTCCTTTCCAGAAACATCGATGTCTTTGTTTTGCATGATTCGGAGTAGTTTTATCCAAACTTTATGTAGCTTCGTGTTACTCTAATACTCAAGGAATTCAATCGAATAACAGAAAAATCTATTGTGTCTCATTTCCGAAATTAGTGGAAGTGGTTAGATATCGGACATGAATTTCCTTTTTTTTTATACATTAAGCTTATTTAGAAGCTTCAATGGAGACTAATTTGAGTTATTTCTTCTCATAATGCTATGAAGGAAGATTTTTTTAAATCCTTTCCAGAAACATCGATGTCTTTGTTTTGGATCATTCGGAGTCGTTTTATCCAAACTTTATGTTAGCTTTGACTCCAATACTCAAGGAATTTGATGGAATAACAACAAATTATTGTGTCACATTTCCGAGATTACTGGATATTGTTAGTTATCGGACATTCATTTCGTTTTTTTTTTTTTTTTTTTTTTTTTTTTTTAACACACTAAGCTCATTTAGAAGCTTCAATAGAATCTAATCTGAGTTATTTCTTCTCATAATGCTATGAAGGAAGATTTTTTTTTCTTCCTTTCTAGAAATATGGAGGTCGTTGTTTTGGACGATTCGGAGTCGTTTTTTTCCAAACTTTAAGTAGATTCGACTCCAAAACTCAAGGAATTTCAACGAATAACAGAAAACTATTTTGTCGTATTTCCGAGAGTACCGGAAATGATTAGTTATCGGACATTAATTTCGTTTTATTTTTTATTTTATTTTATTTTTTAAACAAACAAAGCTTATTTAGAAGATTGAATAGAGTTTAATCCGAGTTATTCTTCTCATGATGCTATAAAGGATTTTTTTTTCTTCCTGTTTAGAAACATAGTTAACATAATTAAATTATTTTATGTTATCTTTTTACTTCTTTTATGTAACCGTACCATAAATCTAGGATAAAAAAAGAAATTTGTTCTTCTTTTTGCGCTTTTTGAAAAACTTAACTTAGTATGTGAAGATAGAATTTTGTAAAAAAAAGCGCCCCCCGTTTTGCACCAATCACCTTGTAAAAATGATCCACTTCATGTGACGTTTTAAACGTCATGCACCGGCCGTGTATAACGTAGGTCACGGCCGAGTGCTGGTGATAATTCACCAAATATTATTTTTGTTTACAATTGTATACCAGTTACAACAGCAGTGGAGTTAACTATGTGCCAAACAACGCTTGATAAAATTTGCCTACTGGCTGTGAAGATAGAATTTTGTAATCGATTTTTCGCCCACTTTCGGATGTGCTAGAATTATAAAAAATATGTATTTGGCGAGTTTCAAATGACAATAAAAAATTTTAATATTTTTAAGGTTTAATTATAAATTATTAAATTAATTTTAAGGCATTATTCGTTAGGCGAGAGCTGGTAATAAATCACCAAATATTCTTTTTTTTTTACAACTGTATATGAGTCACCGCAACTGTGGAGCTATGCGCCAAACCACGCTCGATAAAATTTGCCTACTGGCTGTGAAGATGGAATTTTGTAATCGATTTTTCGCCCACTTTTGGGTGTGCTAGAATTATAAGAAATATGCATTTGGCGAGTTTCAAATGACAATACTAAATTTTAATATTTTTAAGGTTTAATTTTAAATTATTAAATTAATTTTAAGGCATTATTCGTTAGGCGAGCGCTGGTGATAAATCACCAAATATTCTTTTTGTTTACAACTCTATATGAATCACAGCAGCTGTGGAGTTAACTTAGCGCCAAACCACGCCCGATAAAATTTGCCTACAGGCTGTGAAGATGGAATTTTGTACTCGATTTTTCACCCACTTCCTGATGTGCTAGAATTATAAAAAATATGTAGTTAGACGTGTTTCAAATGACAATACAAAATTTTATTATTTTTAAGGTTTAATTGCAAATTATTAAATTAATTTTAAGGCATTATTCGTTAGGTGAGCGCTGGTGATAAATCACCAAATATTTATTTACCTTGTAACTGTATACAAGTTACAACAGAAGTGGAGTTAACTGTGCTCCAAACCACACTCGATAAAGTTTGCCTACTTGCTGTGAAACTACAACAATGAAATATTTTAAATACTAAAAGGTTGAAAACAAAATATAAATAAAAAATAAAAAATAAAAAGTGTAATATTTAAATAAATAATAATAATAATAATAATAATAAAAGAAAAATAAAGCTTTTATTTCAATTATAGTTCTCTATATTTATTAAATGTAGTTGAAATATTTGTCTCACCAGACGATCTATTTAACCTTTGTTATTTTAATAATTACTTATCTAAGAAAATTAATTTACTTTTCATTAAAATATTGATTCATAAAAGCTATATTTAAGAAAACTAATGTTTTTCCTAGAGGGTATTAAAAAAAAATAGCACTTACGAATAATTAATTTATGAACAATATATAAAAATTCCGGAGTTTTAATTTAACAGAAGGTTGCTTTTTTTTTTTTTTTTTTTTTTTTTTTTAGAATATTTTATTTAATAAAGGCTCTAACCCAATCATTTAAATTATTCCTTTTGACAAATGATATCAATGGGTAATATTAGTTTTTATTGACATTGCTTTTTAATATTGCTCGGATTAAATTTGTGTTCTATTCAATAGTTTACTACATATTCCACTTCTGGACTACTCAAAATAATTTATTATAAATTTATTTGAAAAGAAGCTTCTTTAAAAGTACATTTAGCTTCTTAGAGCTCTGGAATAGCGTGCTCCGCCATTTCATTAAGAATGCAATTTGTTTTACGATTGAGGTCCGAGCTTTGGACGACTCCGAGTCATTTTATACGTTCTTTATGTAGCTTCGACTCAAGAAATACTCAAGGAATTTGATCGAATGAGAACAAAGTATTGTGCTGCATTTCTAGAGTTAGTAGAAGTGGATAGATTTCGGACGTTCATTTCGACTTTAATACTTCAAGGTTTTCTTATAAAAGCTTCAATAAAATCTTATCTGTGTTCTTTAACGATAATAAAGACTCTGAGTGGGAATAAATTCGAGTTATTTGTTGATCATTATGTTAGAAAGGAAAGATAACCAAGAAATACCGAGTTCAATTTTCACAAAAGTGTTTATTCATATATATAATTAAATTATTTTACTTTATTTTTTCTATTTTCGTTTCATAAATGAATTTTACATCTAGTATGCAAAAAAAACAAACAAAAAAAAAAAAACAAAAAAAAAACAACGTAAATGGGATTATTTGGTACTGGGGTGCTACTTGGTCTCTAAACGAAAAATCCTTCCGGCTGTACTTGGAGGGAAAGGTGAGCTGCCTTATTCATTGGTCCCTTTGACCCCCACCCGTCCCCGGAGAACATTCACCCCGCTCCCCCCCCTCTCGGGCGGCTTGATGTCAGCTTTACGGGAGGAGATGGAAATATCGGGGGGAAGGAAAGGGCAATCTATACTGTCAAAGGTACTCGTTGACACACTCTTTCGTACTCATGATTGAAATACCCGTAGCCTTGACGCATCGGCTATGCGTCCATAAACAACAAATCCATAAACAACACCACCATCCAATTCCTTGTTTTTAAGAATTCAGCTAATTTTGCTTAAACACACAAAGCTAAAATACGTGGAACCCGATTATAAAAGATTAACAACTTTCTTCAATATTGAATTTGAATGGGAATTTTAAAAAATTAATAATTAGTCAGTTATTAACAAGTTGACTTCATTTATGGTGACCTTATTTGTCGTCAAATAATTTGGCGATAATTCGCTAAGCATTGCCAAATTTGAAGAACATTTGACGCTGGCATATATGACTATGTAGGTTTAAGTATATAAAAGTTAGAGGAATGCTTGCAACAAAGAAAGAAGATTTGCGAGATACCCCGTTCAATAAAACTCATAAATTAAACTGTTTTATGGAACTCCTTATTTTTAAACTGTTCCTTTGTTTAAAAATGTCATCTACAGCTTCCATACAAGTATTCCTGTTTTATTGGAGTTTCTTTACCTGCGGTGTATTCTGTCGAGCTGTTTCAAATAACAGACAAGATGTCATTACCAAATGGTTGTCTATGTCGTCTAGGTAGCTCATTCGGAAGAGCACTGGCAATTAAAACCAAAGTTTCTGGGTTCGAATCCATGCCTGGACCCATTTTAAATCAGATGAAAAAAAATACATATTGCATTATACAATGTTTTTCTTTATTATTTTTCGTTTTTACGCATGTTTTTGAATATCAGAATGCTTGTTTTACTGCATTTTAGGGGTGAATATTTTGGAGAATTATATATTTTTTCATTTCATTCTATGTCTTTTTTTAATATCAACTGCTAAATATTGCAAATTCAAGCTTTGAAATGAATAATTATTGCGTATTTGAACATATTTAGTTATAAATCATTAGAATCCTGTTAAAATATACATAAGAATCAGTGTTGTTTATTTTTGTAAATATAGAAACATTTTATATATTGTAATAATATCATTACAGATTTTTTTCAAAGCACCACTATGCATCAAAACTAAAATTCAATAAACAAATTGCGGTGATAATGGCTTATTTCGTAATTTGTCAAAATTAAACAGTTTTTTTCCGTTAAATATCTGTTTTTCTATATATATATATATATATATATATATTTTTTTTTTGATAAAAGCAAAGCAAGAACATTACTCTTAATACATTGGTTGGTAATGAATTATTTTTTTCTCAGCTGAGAAAGGCCCGAATTCTAAATATAAAAAGTTACTTAATTTGCTTATTATTATATAATTTTGTAGATGTACCTTGAACATATTGTAATAATATCACCAAAGAACTTTTGAAAACAGCAGTATGAATTATAACTGAAATTCAATAAACAGATGGTGATGACTTATTTCGTATGTTGTCAAAATAAAATAATGCTTTCGTTTAAAAAAGAAAAAGAAATGTTTTTGGTATATTGTCTGTTGAAAAAAGCAAGAGCATTCTCTAAATTCCATCGACCGCTAATGAATTAGTTTTATTATCTCTTCTGAAAAACAGATATTAACAGTTATTTAAAAATGCTTATTAATAACTTACATTGCAGATGAACCATGAATATGTTTTAACAGTATCAAATAGACAAACAATGTGTGTCATAACTAAGATTCAATAAATGCATATCAATTATTTCGTAAACTGCGAAAATAAAATATTGTTTTTCTTAAAACAAAAATGCTTTTCTATATTTTTAATGGAGAAACACAAGAACATTGCCCAAATTCCATTGGCGGCTAATGAATTTGCCCTTCTCTCATGGGATAAAAGCCAGAACGCTTGACCAGTCAACTCGCGTAATTCGGACATCAACACATCCGGTAATGGAGGGGATAGCAGAACCGCAACATAAAAGAATGCCCCGGAATTCAACTGATGTTTACTGGATTACGTGCAAGGGCGGGCCGGATGATTATTGTGTAGAAGCAGCCAATCGTGTTAAAGATCCGCCATGTATTTCCACGCGTCTACTTGTATCTTATTATTTTTTCATACATGGTTTGAAAGAATTTCGACGGATCTAACGTGGTTAGAAAGAAGTACTTGTGGAGTATTACTCAGTGGTATATGGGGATAATGTAAGGATGTAGTAAGAAATTTCATAGATGTTTGTTTACTAAAGAAAGCAACAAATGCCCAATTTTTAGGAAATCACTTTTTTATTAATTTTACGCGTCTAATTTTATAAAATAATAATAATAATAATAATATATAATTATAATTATATATGATTCGAATCGGTTGTAAGGAATTAGCGCAATTAAAACCATGTATTTTAATTGAGAATTATTTAGGGAATTATGAGGATAGTGTTACTGGAATTTCATAGTTTTTTGTTTACTGAGGAAAGCAACCAATGTCCAAGTTTTAAGAAATATATATATGCGCATCTAATTTTATAATAATAATAATAATAATAATAATAATAATAATAATAATAATAATAATAACACCAATAATAATAATAATAATAATAATAATATATGATTTGGAAGAATTTTAAGAAATTAACCAGATTAAAACCAAGTATTTATTGAGGGTATTTTATAGAAATATAAGTACTTTAAGGATGTTATAGGAATTTCATAGTAGTGTTTGCTGAGGAAAACAACCAATGTCCAAGTTTTAAGAAATATATATATATATATATATTTGTTAATTTTTGCGCATCTAATTTTATAATAATAATAATAATAATAATAATAATAATAATAATAATAATAATAATAATAATAATAATAATAATATATGATTTGAAAGAATTTTTAGAAAATAACGAGATTAAAACCAAGTGAGGGTATTTTATAGAAATATGAAGATAGTTTAAGGATGTTATAGGAATTTCATAGTTGTTTGTTTACTGAGGAAAAAAAACTCGTTAATGCCCAATTTTTAGTATATAAATTATTCATCAATTTCTTTGTGTCTAATTTTAGTTATCATCATTAATAATTTTACTATTATAACTATTACATGATTTGAAAGAAATTTTAAGGAATCTTGACGTGATTAAGAAGAAGTGTTTGTAGAGTATTATTTGTTGGGAATATAAGAATACTTCAAGGATGAAATAGGAAATTTGCACTTGTTTATTTAATGGTGAAAGTAAATGTTAATGTCCAATTTGTAGGTAATAATTCCTTTATTTCTATATACGTGTTTAAAAATATTGCCATACAATGGTCTTTAGATAAATTGTTAGTAGTACGCTTACTATTAAATAGATTAAACCTTTTATGGATATATTTAATATAATAAGTTTTTTAATGCTTCAGAAAAACTGTAAGTTTCTATCATTCCATATATATTTTCAATACACACATATATAAAATCCATTGTCTGTAAATGTTCTGGAAACTCCTTGATATTTAATGTATATATATATAGATATAATTCCCTGTTCCAACATTAAAAATAGTTGTTTGTTTTGCTGTTAAAATATTAAACTTCGTTAAAATGTTAATAAAATAATATATAATTAGCCACATTTTGTAATATTATTAATTCTAAAATATTCCGAAAAGGTAATAACATGCTAATAAATTAATTTCTTATTACTTTTTTGATTTAACGTTAAAAATGCATGTACAATCACAATAATAGAAAAATACAACTAATTTAATTAACCTGAAAATATTGTTATAATTAAATTCTGTAATGTATAAAAATACAATTGGTATATAGTTTGAAGACAACACAAATTAACCAAATTATATTCAATGAAGCAAACTTTACACTTTTCAAAGAAATGTTTTAAAAATATTTAATTGAAATGCAATTCTTTAATTTATATTGATATAAAAATGCCTCGTTTAACAAGCTTTTATTTTAATATTTTATTAAAGATGAAACCATAAATTTATCTATAGAAGATGTGTTTAAAAATTAAGTTCCTTTTTGTATAATTTGTCCCTTGAGGCTCTAATTAGCGAAGTACTTATCAATTCCCTCGTTAAAGTATAGAAAAGGTGGAGTACAAAATATTTATATTAAAAAAAGAGAGATTTTACGATAAAAGGAAATAGGAAAACGTGGTATCAATAAATATTAATAAACAAATTAATAAACAAATAAATCAATAGCACGTTTATAGGTAAAATTATTTTGCACATATTTGTTTACTCATCATTTATCTCTCTCACCTTTTTTTTCTGTTGTTTTTGTTAAATACATGAATTGATTTTGTTTCTATGCTAAAACTTTTAATCATTTTTATACCTTACGCTTATCTAACTCTTTGTATACATTTGCCATTTTTTATAAAATAATATGAAAAGGTTGTCTCCGCATTATTAGAAGAGAACAAACATTTAGGAATGATAATACACGTTCAGACAAACAATTTTTGTATAGGAACGCAAAACCATAACCACATATTCAGCCAAAAATGCTGGGTGATTCGATTCCAATGCAAACCATTTAACCAACTCTTGAACCAAACCCTTGAACTCTTGAACCAAAAGTTTCTTTCAAACCGTTTACCTCAATAAAGATACCATATATCCTAAAATGGACTAACTGATTTTAAAATTCAATAACTTGCAAACAGTGACAGACATTTAAAAGCTTCTTGCAGGACAGTAATGTATGATGTCAGATGTTAGGCGTTTTTTTACTGCGATTCCCGGTTTTAGTTTCAAACAGCAACGGTAAGCGGCGCTGAAAGCAATAGGGTTTCAACCGAGGCCAAAACTGAAGTCATCCAGCATTTATGCGAATGAAGGAGGTTAAATATATGAGGAACCGATTCTGAACTCAGTTGGTATGATTTCGATGAAATGTGTTGTTGCCATGGAAATAACGAATTCTTCGATATAACAACAGCTTTCAGAATTGGGCATGAATTTAATAAGCAGTATTCGAGTGGACAGACGATCTTATATTTAAGAAGATTGTATTGGTGAATGAGACCCACTCTATATATTTAACCTCCTTCCATTGCATCATTGCTGAATGATATCTTCTTCTGCCTTGATAGGACGTGTATTGCTCGCAACGCCATCTATTGCTGGTAATTAGAAGTAAAATCTGGAATCATAGTAATTTAAAAAAATGACATCTTACAAAACTTTTCTGCAAGAATTTTTTAAATATTTGTCACTGTTCGCAAATTATTGAATTTTAACGGCAAATAACATGGTATGCATAAATATATAAATTAAGAATCAATGAAAAACTAAAGGTACATAGCTAGAATTTTCTTTCATTTATTTATTTATTTATCATCTATCTTTCCCATATGCTGTTTATTTTTAGTTAAATACTGTCACTTTTAATTAGCTAATTATGACAAGATTTATAATCACTTTTTGGTTAATTCGGCTTTTTGTATATTTTATTATTTTTTTTTTTAGTAAAATACCATGATTGATTTTTCTCGATAAATTCATTAGTAATATACATTTAATTTATTAATTTTCTATTTAAAAAGCTAAAATGAAGATATCCGAATTGTCATACATCATTTATTCTATATCTTAAACCAATAACCCATTTAGCGCAATGTTCAAATAAAATAATCAAATTTCATTTTTCGATATGCATAGATCATATGCGCAGAGCGAAAATAATCTCTTCATTTCAGAAAAAAAAAAATGTCAGAGAGCCATTTATTACGATTTCTCTAAGAATTACTAATTTCCACTGAATTTAACAGTGTCGCACAATTAAGAAATAAATATTTAAACTAATAAAAGAATGAATCGCTAAATTGTCCATAGAATATCCTTGCCTAACATATATTTACTAATTTATACTCTATCATTTCCATATTTTACTTTATTTTTTGTTCGATACCGTTATTTTCGATTAGTTAATTATGGTGAAATTCCCAGTTATTTTTATCTTTAGCTTTTCTAGATTTCTGTACATATGTATATATTTTTGAAAATTAACCCAGATATATTTTACATATTTACTAATGCTAAATCTATCACATATTTTATGAATTTTCTATATAAGGAATTGAAATGAAGAGATCTGAATATTCATACATCGCTTATTCTATTTCTTGAACCAATAATTCATTTAGCACAATGCATTTAATTCCCCGATATGAGAAGACCATATACACAGAGAAATAATAATCAATTCATATCAGAAAAAAGCTCAGAGTGCCCTTTATTATGTGATTTGTCAAAGAATTAATAATTTCCACTGAATTTAGCAGTGTCTAACACGTTAGAAATAAATATTTCAATAATAAACGAATGAATCACTACGATATCCATAGCTAGACTTTTCTTACACCTATTTACTAATTTATCATCCATCTTTCCCATATTTCTGTTTATATTTGTTTTAGATGCTATCGTTTCGATTAGTTAATTATGATGTAATTACTTTTTATCATTAGATTATGTAATTTTGTATAACGTTTTTTATTTCTTTTAGTAAATTTCCACACATATATTTAAGCTATTTATTAATTAATACTAAACCTATCAAATATTTTATTAATTTTCTATATAAAGGATTAAAACGAAGAAATTCGAATATTCATACAACACTTATTCTATTTCTTAAACAAATAATTCATTTAGTACAGTGCATTTAATTTTCGGATATGCAATTACGAAAAATACAGTGTCGGTAATAATAATAATTTTATTTTCAAAAAATCATCACATAGCTTTTTTTTTTTCCCGTGAATTCTTCGAGAATTAATACCTTCGAATGAACCCAGTAGTAAATAACATGATAGAAATTAATATATATATATATATAGACCAATAATCAATGCATTACTAAGCATCAATACTTTGAATTTTCTTGAATCTATTTATTTATTCTTCGTCTATCTTCTCCATATTTTCTATATTTTTTGTTATATGTTCACTGTAAAACATTTGGTGTAACGTTACTCCATAAAACTGGAGGCAGCATTGCTGCCTCCAGTTTTACGGTGGTATTTAACTGATATAACTGGTGTAACATTACACAGCTATTGTGTAAGTTTACACCATAATATTGTGGAACATATCACAATTTCTGTGTAAGGTTACACCACAATTGCGCGTAAGGTTACACCATAATTGCGTGTAAGCTTTCACAGTAATTGTGTGTAAGGTTACACCACAATTGCGTGTAAGCTTCCACAGTAATTGTGTGTAAGGTTACACCACAATTGCGTGTAAGCTTTCACAGTAATTGTGTGTAAGGTTACACCACAATTGTGTGTAAGGTTACATCACAATTTCGTGTATGCTTTCACAGTAATTGTGGTGTAACCTTACACACAATTACTGTGAAAGCTTACACACAATTGTGGTGTAACCTTACACACAATTACTGTGAAAGCTTACACGCAATTGTGGTGTAACGTTACACAGAAATTGTGATATGTTTCACAATATTATGGTGTAAACTTACACAAGAGCTGTGTAATGTTACACCAGTTATATCAGTTAAATACCACCGTAAGATTGGAGGCAGCAATGCTGCCTCCAGTTTTATGGAGTAACGTTACACCAAATGTTTCAGTGAATACTGAGAATCCATTTTAGGCAGTATTTAATATCCAATTTGGTTATACACCCAATATGAATACCACTAAGTACCCATTTTGGCCATGCTAACACCTATTTTGCACAATCTTAAATATCTATTTTAGAACACATGAATACTCAATTTGGGCGCCTTTAAATACCTGTTTTAGGATGAATTCAACATCCAATTTTGATAAATTTAAATACCTTTCTTGACACATTTAGTGCCTATTATTTTTAACATTGCACAATCATCCAAAATGCTGGATACAGTATTTATGAATTTATTTTAAATGTTTATTAGTGTACAGCTTCATAACTTATTGCTTTTATTAAAACATTACAGTAAAATTTTAAAGTTAAAATCGTACCTCCAAAAATTATTCATATTTGAAATATAAGACAATTAGCTCAATTTCGATGAGATTCCAATAATAAATAGCTGAATAATTTTCTCAGCAACTTCTGGAATTTTCTCAATATTTAGAATCCTTCTTCTCGGGATCTTGATTTGAAACAAAATTATGACTTTCTTATGAGATAAACTACCAAATTAAATGTGTTATGACACCAGCTTTTATGATTTCTTTCATTTGTCATATTAAAAGAAAATTAAGATACAGATTTGTACTAATTTTTGTCTCTCATTTTTTAAATTTCTTAGAATATTGATAGAATATTATTCTTACCACAAGCAATAGATTTGCTTTTAACATTAGAAAGATCAATTGGGGTTACTTTGACTACTATGTCGAATAGGGAAATCATAATTGTTATTTATCACGTACATAGTTTTGTGATATTTTATATATGAATATAATATTCAGGCCTTGTGTCGATGCTTAAAATGCTTATAAACCCACATTTAAATGGAATAGAGTTGATAAAGACTATATCTTTTAAAGACTATAGTACCCCACGTTTACTCAAATATTATTTTCAAGTAATTATATTTTATTCTTGCTGACTATTACATTTAATCTTCAAATCTTTGTTTAAACAGATTTTAATAATTTAATAATTATTCTTAAAAAATATGAAAAAAATACAGTAAAATATATTAGGTACATTAGGAAATTTTATTGTCTAAACATTTATATTCAGCTATTGTGTATTTAGCATAGCTTAAAAAAAAAAAAAAAAAAAAAAAAAAAAAAAAAAAAAAAAAAAGTGAACTCATGCAAGAATTTTGCACTGCAATCTAAACTTTTTATTTATAGATTTAAACTTCTAATGAAACAAAACCATAGTGGTACAGATGTCACGGATGCACCGGGGTTTCTTTTTGGCACCAAAATGGTGATTTTTTGCTTGGTGTGGTAACCTGGTGACTTTTGCATCATATGACAACATGGTATTTTATAACAAAATGAAATGTGTATGTAAATAAATTTAAAATAATTACTAAATAAAATTAAATACACGTGTATTAAAAATAATGTGTTTTAAATAAAACTGTGTAATAATAAAATTAAATGTGCGTGTTTTAAAATAAAATTATAATACAATTTTATAGGCCGTCTAACAATTATTCGAAAATGAGATTTTCTTCCCAAAATAGCACCACAAAAAATTTTTAAGCAACCCTGGAGCGTCTGCGATATCTATTCCATAAGATTAGTCAAGCCAGAATATCAACTCATTCCATCAAACTTACAAAAAAGCATGCGCGAGAAAAACAAAATAATCGTAAACTGCATTAGATGACATCATTCGCTTAAAAAAGGTACAACATGGACAATCTATGGTATTTTTTTCTCCTAAACATTGAAATTCGAATTTTGCTTTTTTATCATAAATATAAAATAAACATGTGCAGAGATGTCACACTTTATAAAAATATAAATAGTATAAAAAAGATAATCATTGTGAGTGTGATATACTCCGGAATTTAATTTTTGTGGCAAGACAATTTGAAGAAAACCTATCGTTTCATTTATGAAAACAATGCCAATTTAATTTTTAATTAACAGCAATTTTTAATCAAGAAAGATGTTTTAGGAAAATGTAAGTGTATATGTCAGAAGCTGCTTTTAAAACCTTTTGAATGATACTTCATTCATTGTTCTGCGCTTCGTAAATTCATAGAAAAAGGGATGTTGACAACAGAAATAATATATATGATTGCCATGGATCACCACTTTGTTAAATTTACTTGTGATCATGCTTAAATTAAACTTAGGAAGTTTTAATGGTCATACAATATTAAATTTGGGGCCACTTAATCAGACATTTTTCAAGACAAACAAATATTAACACAGATTTATAACTATTACTTATAAATATAAAATGTTGTATTTGATATTTAATTATTTAAAGGGAGTGGAGAAAAATTTAACTTGATAATGGCAATGAAAAAAAGTAATATGAAATCGTAAATAACTGCTAAACTCCACAGTACATAATACAATTAACACATAAGGTTTAAAAACTACATGATGATTTAAAATTTGATAAAAAAAAAATATTAACACTTGCTTAATATTCTTGACTTGTAGTTCTTGGCGCAGTACAGACAATATTCAAAACAAAAAGCATAAAAGCAAATATGGTGCTCATAATTTGCTTTATGCCACACAAATGTAGGAATGCTGTTAACAGCTAAATTATACTCTTAAAACTGTGTCTCTGATATAAAAGGTACATTTGGAATGTTTGCGCCCCTGAATATTCAGAGACACATTTGCCTTTGAGATTAAGAGGCACATTGTGCCTTTCAATTTATATGATAGTGCTTCTTATGTAAAAATATATTCTGTGCCTCTAAAGATGGTGGTACATGTTTTTATTGTACATCTCATTTCCAATATAACCCAAGTCAATAAATTAATACTTATACAGGGTGTCCCTCTTAATTATTTTTTTTTTCTTTTATGACAAAACTAACAGAATTAGGATACTTTGAATTTTATGAATATTCAGTGTTTACAGGTTCTAAAAACAAAGACTCTTGTATAGAAAAATACTGAAAATTAAAAGAATAGAAAAAGTCAGTAGGATTTTGCCGTAAAGGAAAGAATTTTGTTTTTACTTGTAAAGAAATGAAGGAAAATTTTCTACATATAACTCTAGAATGCAAGGAGCACACAAAAAATTTAAATTTTTAATGTTTAAAAAAAAAAAAAAGAAGTATTTAATAAAAGTAAAGTTTTTAATATGATAAAGAACATTTTGAAACATTTTTGCAATTAGAAATATACTTTTAAAGCTGCTTAAGAACTTGGTATGGGATAACAATAAGAGGAACAGCTTGAATAAAAGAAATTAGACATATAAATAACAAAAGTAAAAAATCTTATGATATACATTTATTTTCACAACTTTACATTTATAAAACTTTTTTTTCTTTTAGATTACAAATTAATGTTTTCCAGTTTAAGATTTAATCAAAAAATAAGTTTAAGAGGTTATATCTTAACATCTTATTTTTACTCTTCTATCATAAAAAATCCCTTTATATCAACCATCTATTTAAATTAAATAATTTTCATACCTCATTTTATTAACTCTCTCTCTCTCTTTCAGTTGGAAATATTCATTATATGGCGTGTAAATAAATACATTTTATAATTATACATTTACAGTAAACTCTGTCTACCGCAGAAAGATTTTCAAGTCCCAGTGAATTTATAGACGTAGAGTAAACTTTGCTGAAGGTAAAATAATATGACGGAAAATGTTCTTAGTCCTAATTAATTTCACATTAGACAGAAGAGAAGGTTACAGTATTTAATACTATTTCTCCCGTCGTCAAATGATAACTTACAAAGTTTTGATTTGTTTATTTTATACATAATTTTTAAAGCTAAGAAGCATAAAAATAATTCATCAACATATTAAAAATGATTTGTGGTTGATTTAATCTAAAAAAAAAGGGTGGGGGGGGGGATATAAAACATAACAGTGAATTGGTGTATCAGTGGTCACATTTAATAAATTTGTGCTGGATGTCAAATAGTTTATATATATATATATATATATACTCCCAGCATTTAATGTTTATTTTACCATTTTGTCCCATGTTTTCTTTTATCCTTCAAAAATTATATCAAAAGAGAGAACATAAAAATTATTGTCATTACTGATGCCTAAGAGCTTAAATACTTTAAAAGAAATAAAACACAATAGATGGGAAAATAAAAATATAAGACATATAAATAAAATATAATTTATTAAATTTACTGTAGATGCAATAAAATTTTAAATGCAATATAAAATCTAATAAAATAGTTGCACAGTCTAATTAAAAATTATATACAATTGGTCAAAACAGACGGCCATTTCAAAAAACTTGGAACAGGTCTCTTCTGTTGAGAAGTAGTATATTCACCCTAGGGAGAAATTTATAAGAAAATAATTAATATTTAATACTTGATCATATCTACAAATTCACACAAATTCTAATACCTGTTTTTAAAAAAATTCTATTACTAGAGTAAATTCCTGACTAAAATGTGTTCAGGTTGAGAGTCAAACTTGAAACCTTTCACTTAAATTGACAACGCTCTGCCTATTGAGCTACCTGGACAGACAACTGTTGGCAATAACATCTGTTCTGAATTCAACAGAATAAACTACAGGTAATGGAACTTAATTAAAAATGGATGCTAACATAATCGCCAATCAGGTTATCTAAGTGAAATGTGTCTGCTGGCTATCGGCCCAGGTAGCTCAACACAGACAATTTATCCAAAGGTCTTGATTTCGACTCTCGGCCTGGACGTATTTTCACTCAGTTGGAAAAATGTCAATTCATATAATATTTTTATCAATCAGTTTGAGTTAAAAATTAGAGCCGTACCGAGTACTCTGTATATACTCTGTACTCGGCCAATTCCGAGTAGTTGCAAGAATTTCATTTTTTAAGCATATTTGAAGACAAATTAATTTATATGTGATCTATAAAAAGGTATTTGAATATAAATGTATAATATATGCCCTAATTCATAAAACTATTTACTCGGTACATAAAAATTTATCTATAAAACATAGCAAAAGGTAAGAACCCCCCCCCCCCCCCCTGCAAAATTAATGTAAATTAAAGTTTAGTTTATATTTAAAAAAAAGAAAAAAGTCATTTTTAAAACTGTAGGAAAAGACTGATTTTGGATAAAGAAGCAGTGTGCAGAAACAGAAAATACAATAAATGCAATTAAAAAAAATAATACCGTATATACTCGTGTATAAGTCGACCCCCCCCCCCCCCCAATTCTTACGCAAAATTTTGGAAAAAATTGAATTTTCGTGTAAAAGTCGAATCACATTTCTGGCAGTATGTTCAAAAATGATTTGTAATCCAGGATTTAAAGAAAAACCATTCATTAAATTAGTATTAGTATTTTTTTTTTTTTTTTTTTACGTTTCTAATCAGACTTTTTTTTTTTTTTTAATTCAACATTTTAAAATTGTATAATTATGTATAACTAAAGAAGCTTAAACTATTTTGAAAGCTATTCACATCAATTTAATGATTACTTACTTTTTTTTTCTTCTTAATCTATTCAAGCCTTATTTACAAGGTAAACAACTTCTTAAACTGCTAAAATATAGTACTTCTTTGTATTGTAGGACTTTTAGGAGAGAAATCTAGTAGCATTCTCAAGTTGAACTCTTTTTGAAAAGGTGATTAAAATGTTGAAAGGAATGCCCCTGTATTGAAGGGAATTCTATCCCAAGAGAAAATGAGTGCAGAACAATTACAGAAGCATTATTGTTGAGCTTTTTTTTTTATCAATCACCATTGTCTGCTTTTATCTGTCTCTCCAACCTAGACCCATATGTGATTAATTAAAAGACTTGCACATTCACCAACTATCTGCGAAAAACATATGACTCCGGTATTTCACTCCGCTATTTTTTTTTTTTTTCTACTTACTCGTGTATAAGTCGACCCGCCATTTTCAGCTCCCAAATTTTGTCTAAAATTCTTCGACTTATACATGAGTATATACGGTAATTAAATTTGCTGTATGACAAATTATGGTACAAAAACACTACAATCTTTCTACATTTTCAGGAGATAGGGCATTTCTTTTATTGATGTAAATTTGGCCTGCACTGCAAAAAATAATTGTTGATTTTACAGTATTAAAACTGGCACCCCAGCTGCCAGTATTATACCATAAAATTAACAGTATTAAACAGTAAAATAAGCAGTAATACGCTGCCGTGCAAGTAGTAATACGTTACCGCGCATGCACGATAGTGTATTACTGCTTGCACGGCAGCGTATTACTGCTTAGCTGGGATGCCAGTTTTATACTGTAAAACAACAATTTTTTTTTGCAGTGTGCTTCAGAAAAAATGGGTTCACTGCGAGCACTTATAAAATAGCATTTTAGCTGTACATTACAAACACACACAAAAGAGAAAAGAAAAGAAACTGTAAAGCCCCGCCCCCTTTTTTGATGTTTTCGTGTTATAGCGGCCTCCACAATTACAATTATGCCAAGGTTTCAGCTCTGATTTCGCCAAGATCATCGAAAAGCTTATATATGCATCATATATACACATATTATTCCAAACACCCATTATACGTCATTACATACATATTATTTACGTTTTATATGCCATATATATACATCCTATACAACTTATGCACATGTTATATGTATACATCATATATGTGTTATATATGACTAATAACTTGGCCATATACATCACAAAAGTAATGATTTAACGTAAAAATATATCATATTATGTCATACATGCTTTATAATTTGGCGATAAATCTTGGTCGCTTGGCGATTCATCCTCAGGGGCTGCTATTACACAAAAGTACCCAATTTTTTTAATCAAAAGAAAATAAGCTACTTTTAAAAAATATGAAACTTTTGCATTATTCAAAGGTATTGTTACAGCAAGCAAAAACCATTTTTGATAGACAGATTTCAGGTATCAAAATGACAAATGGGTAAAGTTGTGTTGAATAATCAGTTTTAATTTCATATTGGTTAATTGAACTTTTTATATATCAATTCTTTTTATATATATAAATTTTAAATAATGTTACTGTTTTAAAATTTTTGAATATACAAAAATTGTCTTTAAAAGGTCCACAATAAATAAAATTTCAAAAATTGAAGTTAATTTTATAAAATATGATTAAATTATATGCTCAAGATGCATGTTTATAAATAGGTATATATATATAAACACACACACACACACATAGAAGTGTTACCACTAAGCACACTTCATGTTCGAATCAGTGATTCTTTCTGAAACACAATTACTCGGTATTCACTCGGTACGCGGCCAAAGCACTACTCGGTACACCACTATTAAAAAAAATAATATATAATAATGTATTGATATTGTTTTTGATGTATTATTGTTAGAAAATACATATTACAGCTTGATTTGAACCTTTAAGAAAAGTATCCAATTTCCATGAACTTCCATTAACATAAACATGTGAGCTAATTTAATAAGTAACAATCGAGAAACGTTGAAAAGTCAATTTTAATTTTGCAATACTAGGTTTTTCTTTAGGTTATGTATGTTACTTTATTTACCATTAATTTAATCTTTATAAATTTGATAATTTATAAGCTATTGTAATACAATTTGATTACTTTAAACTTAATTTTTTTTATTTATTATTTAGTTCAGGGTTGGTAAGTTTGTGCTGCAGGTGGAAAAAACTGCGGTAAAAACCGTCCTGGCAAAAAATCATAAATTAAAAAAATTATAAATGCATGTTTTATTTCTTTTACTTATCTTAAATTAACAATCACAGAATAGTAGTACAATGCATTATGATGGTAACTTAATATACTCTAAATAACTGAGAAATTATTAATTTCACCATAAAAAAAAAAAAAAAAAATTAATTGAAAAAAAGCTATTGTTAGTCTGATTTTTATGCTGCAATAAATTAACAATATTGCAAAATCTACAGAAATTATAAACACTTCTAGTTTTAAAATAAGATGTATCAACCTATCAATCAGCATAATGCAATAATTCAGAGATGCAAAATATAAGCAATAGTAGTGAGTACATGTATTAATATATTGTGTTCAAATAAGTGAAATCTTAAATTTCTTTTAAAAAATTAAATATTTTAATAACATAAGAAATTACACATTCAACATTAAGCGGCACTTTCATCACCATCATCATCATTACAAAATAATTATTTTTTCAGCATTCCATACCAAAAAACAAGTTCGGAAACATTACTTATTGTCAACCTATTTCGAATTTTTGAGTGGACAAAAGAGAAGTTGGAAAATATTCTGTCGATTGCAGCACTACTGGCTGGGCATTATAGGTGCATCCCAAATTTGGGTTTCCAAAATTTGGAAGGAGTCACTGGCTTCTAAACCCAAAAAATCCAGTGGCCACAATTGTAAAACAAACGCATAAAAACAATAGTGTTTAAATGGGTTTAAAAAAAAAAAAAAACTCAGGAATTTAAAGTGTAAAGTAATTTATTTAATATAAATACATGTACAACAAAACTTGAATATTAATTAAATCTTAAATCATGTACAGTCAGTCAGAAGATAAAGTTGGGCAAGATACGGTTTTAAAAAAAAAATGTATAAGCTAAGCAATCATGATAGCGAGGAATATCAGAAAAACAATATTCTTATTTTGATTTTGCCAGACAAAAGTACATATGAAAGAAAATCTGAATTTGTAAGATTATTTCGCACTATAAAAATCAAAACACACTTCAAACATTTATTTATATATGCATATATATATATATATATATATATGCATATATATATATATTTAAATCACAGTCTATGTAATTTATAGTGCCTAATTAGAATTATGAAGGTAGTGTCATGCAATGTAGCAACATGTAATATGTCACATATAACAATGCTAAACAAATATTTAACACAGACATATGCAAATCAATTTAAAAATACCATTGTTATTGCACTTCATGTAGCTCTTTCTGGCTGCATCAGTTTCTTGATTATGCAAAGAATTAAATATGCAGTCCCTCTTGAATTTCCTTCTCCATGAATGAAGCAACTTATATCCAGCTGAAAAAGATTAAATAATTTATCATTAGTTTTTAAAATAGTAAAGACACATGCTGAGCTATAAAGCCACAGAAAAAAACGCAATCTAATTTATGTTAAAATCTAATCCCTTATCTAATTTATGTTTATAAAAAAAAAAAGAGGTTGTGTAAAGCTAAAGTGGCCATTATTCAATGACTGATCATAAGTTACCTAGATTTTTAATTTCTAAATGTTTGTTTTTGTACATATGCAACACAAATGTTCTCTGAGTAATTAAATGAATTATAATATGAAACCAATATAATTAAACATTCTTTAAATCAATAACTTAAAAGAAGATGGTTTGTTATTTTCAATATTTACATATCTAATATCTTCAATTTTATTATGTTAAATTCAGTTCAATCATTTAGAACAATGTTTATGTTAAATTTTATTTTTATAAATTATAAAAAAGTCCCTGCACCCCTTCTTTTTTGAGCATGTTATTTCACGTTTGTAGCTGTAAGCCTAGCCTTAATCCTTAGTTTGTAGAATGTGCATTTGCAAGCAAAGAACAGGTAGCCTTTTTTCGGTACTTTTCGGTTAGCCGGGCACCAGTCATACATATACATGTATATACACACACACATATATATATATATATACACACTTATATGTATGAAAATATATTATATATATACTTACATATTTATTTATTTATATATATATATATATATATACACTTATATGTATGAAAATATATTATATATATACTTACATATATATTTATTTATTTATATATGTACATAAATCATTGGCACCCGGCTAACCGAAAATATATGTATATACACACACACACACATATATATATATATATATATATATATATATATACACACTTATATGTATGAAAATATATTATATATATACTTACATATTTATTTATTTATATATATATATATATACACTTATATGTATGAAAATATATTATATATATACTTACATATATATTTATTTATTTATATATGTACATAAATCATTGGCACCCGGCTAACCGAAAAGTACCATTTTTTCTTTGTTTGGATTCTATTAAGCTGTACCTGCAATGGTAGGTGGGAAAGCTTAAAAAACCAATATAACAAGTTAATTTATACAGCTCATGGAGTTGCATTCCAGTTTCCAGTCCATGCAGTTCAGCATCAATTGTGCGATATTTTCCAATTTTGGATTTATCCACTCCTAATTGCAAAACAAACTTGAAGAACAGAAAGCATCCAAACTAGTGTTTTGCTACAACATGTTGTTCCATAGAAAAAAAGACTTAGAATGAGACTAACATTAAAACAATATAAAAATCTGAATATTATTTATATAGGGTAATTTTATACAATAAATTATGCAAATATTTTCACAATGTACTTTCATTTTTAAAAATTAAAGTATTTAATAGTAGTTAGAAAGGGTCTATTTATATAAATCAATTCCATTCCCTCTAATCTCCAAAGTTTGGGATTAAAAGTCATGTAAATTATACAATTTTGAAGATTATTGTTAATTATTTGTTATTATTTCTCTTTTGCATATGTGTTACATTTAAATACACAAATCAAAATACACATTGACCAATGATTAGTTTTTATTTTATGAAACATTGATGTATTAGTTGTATATTTCAGTAATTTAGATTTCTGTTTGGAAATTGTATCTAGCAAGTAATGAAAAATATGACATTCCTTGTTCAGAAATGAAAGACTGCTTCGATAAAATTGAATACAGTAGACTCCCTAAAATCTGCACATCATTACAAATGAAAACAATGAAACTTACAGTTGAGATGTAGGGAAAAAATTCAGGATTTTTTAAATGATTATATCATTCCATGTACATTTTAATATGTAATTCTTATTAATTGGCTGAACATGCTTTCTCATCAAGGAAGTATAACTTTATTTCTGAAAAAAAAATTCAAGACAGTGCTGTTCTCAGTGGTGATTGTGATCTTTTTACCAAATAAATTAATGTATTAATCGAGAACTTTTGGATATTAAGTTTGCCTAAGCATGAAATAAAACTTTTATTTTATGATTTTTATGTAAATTATTAGTGTAACTTTATCAGGCAAGTTTCATTGAATAATTAAAAGAAAAAAAATCTCATCGTTATTATGCCTATTTTTAGTTATGTATTATTGTGTACTTGACCTTTACCTTTAAAATTTTAATCATGTTTTAAATTTTCTTACTTTACTTAATTATTTTAATATTTTACTTTATTGTAAGCATTCATTATAATTTACAGTGCATTATTACATTCAAATGACTGTTTAAAAAATGTAAACAAAACAGTGACCAGAAATCCGCAAAATTCTAAAATCTGCACAATCTTTGGTTTCAAGTTATGCAGATTTGAGGGAATCTACTGTACTATATATATTTTTAAACTGTTGATTTAATTATCGTTTAATTTATGGTTCCAGGAGAAGCAAGGATTAAACTGAAATTTTCATTGAATTAATGTTTAAAGAAATAGCAGTAACTTTCTGTAAAAAATGGTTTAAAAAAAGTTTCTTGCTGCCTTTTTTGTTTCAATATCTTTACTTTCAATTTTATTGTTTACATTTGAATATATATTTGATTTTTTATTTTAATTATATTAAAACAAATATATTATTCCAAGAAATTCTTATATTTATGAATCTTAAGATATGTTTAGTTTTGAAATTTTAAATAATAACAGGCTATAATAATTACGTTTACCAAATATTATTTGTTTCTTATTATGCTAAATAAAAAATGAGCACCCATTGCTGAAAAAAAGCAATGAACATTTTAATTTAGTTTTCAAAAACACATTTGTGCAACAAGACTTTTTATTTGTCACAGCAAATAAAATAGTAACTTGACCACTTTCTGTTTTTCAGCAACATCATTCGAGCCAAAACCAATCAGATTATTTGAAAACAAACTAGAGCAAATATCAGAGTTTCTCCCAGACAGTTTCAGAAGGGTGCTGCACCCTGCCTGCCCTTTTCTTTACAAAATAGCACCCTTCTTGCCCCTCATAAAATAATTAGCACCCTCCTTGGAAAGAACTAGATCTTTCGAAAGGCCTAGCGCATTTAAAAAAAAAAAAAAAAAAAAAAAAAATTATGGTGTTTTTAAAGAAGTTATTTTAGTTCAAAATAATACCTTTTAACAATTAAAAAAAAGTGCCTTTAAGAATCCAAAAAGTGCCCTTAAGAATAAAATAGTGCCCTTTTCTCACCAGCAGCACCCTGCCTTTTTTTAAACCTGGGGGAAACTCTGCAAATATTAGGGGAGACTGGTACACAGTGGACCACTTTTTCAGTTAATTTTTTTTCTTCTCTGTAACAGGTAAACTGATCTGCATGAAAATATTTTTGAATATTCTTTAAACCTTTATACATTCAGCATAATTTTCTCAAAACGTAGTTTTCAATACATTTTTAATTTTTTTTTTTATATGCACCCATAAAGCGGACCGCCCACCCACCGGGGCACAGTGGACCGCTGTTAGGTATTATCTGAAATACAATATAAATCTATTTTTCATTAATCTAATTCTTTTTTATTTCCCCTTTGCCCGCAAAATAACATAATAATAATATAAATTTACAAGTAACATTTTGAAACAAAAACAAGAATAATTATATTTTGAAAATAATAACAGATTAATACAGGAACAATTGCAATTTAGTTGAAGTTATTACTTAAGTACAAAAAAAATCAGCACACATTAAAATTTGCAAATGAAATTCCAAAATACTTATGATTATGAGTAAGATTGAGCATGGAATTTTCCTGAAATACTTTTGGGTGAGGGAGCAACATTATAATATCCTTGACATCAACAGCAGATTCATCTACAGTTTCGGGGAAAATAAACTGATTTCCATTCAATTTGCATCTCATTTGCATTGAATTTTACTTGAATATAATTATCACCAATTAGACTACAGTTATATTTATCAAAGACAGTAAATACAAAACAAAATATTTCTTACTATGTTAAATAAATTGTTATTTTTATTTGTTTACTTTATTTTACAGTTAAATACTACTTTAAAACAATATTTCTTAATAGAAAATAAGCAATTATTAAATATTTTGAACATTCTGCATTACAGGAGCAGAGTGGATTGTGGACCACTATGCCCCAGGAGTGGGTGGTACATTGTGCCTCATATTGAAGTTCAATAAATAATCATATTAATATTTGTTTATAGCTTTCTTTTAAACATATTAACTTTAAAGTTAAATAAAAAAGAAGTATCTGAGCTTTGCAAAAAGGCTGTTTTACCTTATTTATCTACAACCTTTAATTACTAAAAAAATAAAATATGATAATGAAAAATTTTATTTTTAGAAGCTCAGAACAACCCATCAGGATAAAATATTTCAATCTGAGCTAAACATATTTTCTGAAGGCCATAAATAATCAGTGCAGTGCTGTTGTCTATTAGGATAGAAGAGAAGCTTAAATTTTTTTTTAATAAATAAATAATTAGGGGGTAGTCCACTGTGTCCATAGGTCTAGTGTGTACCGGTCTCCCCTACACTAAATATGCAATACTTAGATAAGCTTCAATTAAATTGTAACAAGTAAACAAATTTTATTACAATTAAATAACCTTTAAAGATTTATGTTGCGATTAAATAAGAATTTTGTTAGATATTAAACAGATACATTTTATTTCTTAAAAAAATGGCAGTTCTCTGACCGTTATAGTACACAAGTACTATTTTATGTTCCACAAAATATCATCATGGTGATCCGCAGAACTAAAAATTATAAATTTACTGGTCTGTGAGATTCCAAAGGTTGGCGACCACTGATTTTAGATGACTGATTATTACAATAAAAAATTTAAATTTTGTGTGCTGCTGAAGGGGGGGGGGAGGGGAGGGGGTAGATTTTCTTAAAAAAAAAAAAAAAAAAAAAAAACAGACATCTGCAGAAGTGCGAAAGATTCAGAGCTCTTAACCTGAAAGGTATGTGTAGTGATAGTTTGCTACAAAAAATAGTTTTTCTCAACCACTGACCATAAGAAATAATGACAATCTGTGGCCAGGACAGGTCTTAAATGTTTGCTTATTCACCTCCGACCAAAAAAAAAAAAAAAAAAATAATAATAATAATAATAATAATAATAATTTTAATTAAATTTATAGTAGCAATGAAACTAGTAAATCTGCAGATCAGTGGCCTCGAACGTTAATTCTACAATTTTTTTAAAAATTATTTTACTTATTATTTAAAAAATTCAATCCGCAGAAAAATTTCTTTTATATTTGTAATACTAATTACAACAAATAATATATCAAGTAGTTTCGGGGAATTTAACTGTTAAAAATAGTGGGAATTATACGAATCTATGTAAAACTATTCCAAAACTTTTTTTGTTCAGATTTTTTTTGTTATCACCCCCCCCCCCCCCCCACTCTCTCTCAATTTGACAACTGTAATTCCCTGATATTTAGTATTTTAAAACATCTATCTAAAATAATTAAAATACTGATATTGTGATAATCATTGATATCATAATTGGTAAATTTACTTTAATATAACTATTTTTTTTATTAGAATGTTTTCATTAAATTCTGGTACTAAATACAGTCATAAAAACAATTATATTTATTTTCTTTTTTGTGGGGTGTCAATTACTGGAATTTTGATATTTTTCTGTTATTTACAATTAAAGTTCGATTCATATTTTTTCTGTTATTTACAATTAAATTTTTATTTATAATAATAATGTACATTGGTCTTAAAACTTTAAAAATAAATTTTGTAAATGGCCGTGAGTATATAAAATTCAGTTACCAAAACAAACACATCCAAATTTTGAAAGAAAATATAGAATATATAAATTTATTAAGTGAAGCTAGCTCTTAGCATGTTCATTAAGATTTTCCCTGAAAAACAGTGGAACTTCGGAACATCCCCCCCTACCTCCCCATTCCCGGCGACACTTTAAAAAAAAAAAAAAGTAGGTTTATTTGATGAGTTGACAAAGTTGTTTGGGTGAAAGTTTCAAGTTTACAAAAAAAAAATTAACCTACAAGAATAATCAAGAAAATGAATTACCGTCCACTTTCTCAAATAAGCATTTGTATAATTCACAAACATCTATGATCCACAGTTTATGTTGCAGAATAAATAAAGACGTCTTTTTCAAAACTCGCCTTATCCAAAATCATAAAAATTGTGTTTTCCCTAAAAGTCTGGTAATCAAGGGCCCGCCCGCTTAGGACTTACATATAGGGGAAGCCCGACGTCACACAGGGGGGGGGGGAGATATAACAAATTATTTGAAAACAATATATATATTATAAACAATATTATTTGAAAAGTATTTGATTAAGGAAAAAAAATAATCAGCCACATAATTTGTGGGCCCAGGGCCGAGGCCCGTGCATTAATCAGGCCCTTAAAATACTCTATATTTTGCATAAAAAATATTAAGAAAATGACAACTTACTTAATATTTAAGTTTCTTCCTGAAATGGCGACTAGTAACTTGCAACAGCGTCCTTTCCTTCACGTTATCGCATTTGTTTCTGCCTCGTTTCTTCATTTCCCGCCTGTCACGTGTGAGAATATTTATCATTGCGCATGCGTTTGGAATTTACGTCATCCGTTATTCCGGAGAACGGTATCTTCACACAGCACTGTGAAACGTTTCACCGGCGATGTGTGTTTTTAAATAATCAGAAGGGGTTACTCCAGAATTTGTGTAATGTTACACAGATAAACCATGGTAAACTTACACAAATGTTTTACAGTGTTATCTTTTCCGAATACTTAAGTATATATAAAAAAAAGCTTAATAATTTTTAATCTTTAAGCTTATCTATAATTTTTGTATCATTTATTTATTTTTGTAAACATACATATTCTTCCCCTGTTCTTAAATATTAAATCTTCCAAATACTTTTAATTATTTTCCCTTGAAAGAACTGAAATGAAGATATCCAAATAGTCATGCATCACTTATTCCACATCTTGAACCAATAATCAATGCATTACTGAGTAATCAATATTTTGAATTTTCTAGCATATCTATTTATTTATTCATCATCTATCTTCTCCATATTTTTTTTTGTTATATATTATCTTTTCCGATTGATTAATTATAGAAAAAAAATTCTCAATCATTTTTTTTTATCCTTAAGCTTATCTAAAATCTTTGTATCATTTATTTATTTTTGTAAACATACATATTCTTCCCCTGTTTTTAAATATCAAATCTTCCAAATACTTTAAATTATTTTCCATTTAAAGAACTGAAATGAAGAGATCCATATAGTCATGCATCACTTATTCCACATCTTAAACCAATAATTCACTTAATACAATGCATTTCATTTCTCGATATGCGCAGTATTCTATATACATTATTCTATATAAATTTTCCTTTTAATAATATTCCATATATTACACCATCGTATTAAATTAAAACCTATTCTTAAACTAATCTATCAATAGCCATATGTAAAGGTATAAGATCTTAATCCACCTAATAATATTTATTCCAAATTATTTAATCTATAAAATATATAATCTTTATATCTTTTATTTATTTTTGTAAACATACATATTCTTCCCCTGTTCTTAAATATGAAATCTTCCAAATACTTTTAATTATTTTCTATTTAAAGAACTGAAATGAAGAGATACAAATAGTCATGCATCACTTATTCCGCATCTTAAACCAATAATTCATTTAGTACAATGCATTTCATTTCCCGATATGCGCAGCCCATTTGCGCAGAGCAATAATAATCACTTTTATTTTAGAAAAATCGACAGAGGGCTTTTTATTGTGTGAATTCTCCAAGAATTAATAGCTTCCACTGAACCCCGGCAGCAAGTAATTAAATATGCAGAGTCTGAATTTAAATTGAATGATTACAGTACCGCCTTTTCCCAGTATTTCTTCCGAAAACGAGAAAGTTTTGTTTGAAAACAATTCTTACCGTTTAAAGATGGTCGACAATGGTAATGAATACGCAGTGCCACTGTTATTCGAAGGACGGGATTTGCAAATGAAAAAGGAAACAAACAAATTTGCAATTCTAAATTAAAAGTAGAAAAGTAATTTGACAGAATAATGTGAAATTTTCTTTGTTGTCGATCGACGTAATTAATTTACAATCGATTAATGGAGTTTGCATCGATCTCTTTTCCTTTCTTACCTTTTTATTTTGATTAAGAAAATAATTGATTAAGAAATAAAAAAAGTACGAAAAAATAAATGAAAATTTATAGTAATTGTATGTTAAATGTTCTTTTAATGCAGTTTGTTTAAGTTTGAGGAAGAAGTCTAGTTGAAAAGTATTTTTAACAAAAAATAATTGAACCTCTCTCCTCAATAGAGTACAAGTAAAAGAAAGAACATTACATGATGGCATATATATATATTTATTTAAATCTTTTGTCAAAGCTATAAAACTACAAATTTATGTTAGTACTAATCATTTTTCAACATACTACCAGAAATGTGGTTCGAATTATACACGAAAATTCATTTCTTTTTAATTTTGCATAAAAATTGGGGGGGGAGGGGGTCGACTTATACACGAGTCGGCTTATACACGAGTCGACTTATACACGAGTATATACGGTATATAAAAAAAATACCACCGATTGTTTATAATATAGATTTTACTTTCTACAATTTCAGCTTATATTTTCTTCCTTATACCTATAGAAAAACACTAGCAAAAAACTGTTTTGTTTCCCATTCACGACATATTATTAATGTTTTGTAAGTTCTGACCCATATTTGTTGATATAAACAAAGAATGGTATCGTATTTATGAAAAATTGAAGATATAAGCTGTAAAAGGAGATTATTGATTCAAGGAACTTTCTAATATTAAGATAAAAATAACTGTTCATGTTTTTCTCTCATGGATTTCAAAATTATTTCTTAAGAATACAGACGAAATAAATCTTATTCATTGATCATTGCATTTTATTAGAAGGTATACTATCAGGGGAAGAAAAAAAACTATCTTTTCTTTGCATTTTCTAAATTTATTATATGTTGTTATAAAATTTCAGAATATGCAACATAACAAAAGTAATGCCTTTCATAGCTTACACTGATAAAAAAAATGGGTCGATCTACTAAAAAAAATTTAATTTTTCTCATTGATCCTTGCAATTACCAAAAATTTATTTGTATTCTTACTCAGTTACAAGAAAATTTATAAGAATTAGCAGAAAATAGCTAGCAACGATTCCGGTTTATAATACCAGTTACTAAAAAATTCTGTGGAATACAAATTTACTAAAAAAAATGTAGTAACCTCATGATTTTTTTTTACAGTACAGACTGGATAAAAAGTTGTGAGCTTCCTCGTATTTTTAATATTTCTCTAAAAGTAACAATCGAATACAAACATTTAAATGCATACAATTATTAATGTACTTTTTTAAGTTATTACCTTTTTTAAACAAGTTGGGAATTGTACGTCAAACAGAACAAATGAGGTGCGTTCGTACTATAACTATAGTTTTATAAATATACAGATCTTGGTGCAATAGCTGCTGCACTCTTATGCAAAAATGCATGAATACAAAATTTATTTTATATGCAGATTTTCATATTATAGATATTAATTTTCTTTTAGGAAATTAAGTTTCAATAAACTTTTACGAACAATTAATTACAGTTCTGTTACATTAAAATTATACTATATGCAAATATCCAATGCAAGATAATGTAAAAAAAAAATCATCGTTATTATTTCACTGAAAAAATTAATTATATCGTCTGTTATTATGATATGATTAATTTACGTAATAAAATAAGTACATTTTAAGTTGGCAACATTTTATCTTTTTTTTTACACTTACTGAAAATTCTAATGGGAAACTTATGCCTAGCTTTGAAAATTTCAAAACTTGAAATCCATATTTAGACTCTTTTTCCATTTAATACTTATTTTTCCGGAAGCATCTATTCAAAAAACTGTCGGTAGATTATATGATTGCTGTAATTAAAGAATTATAGTATACAAATTCGGTTTTTAAATTCAGTAATACGGAAATGATATGACTCTATCTTAAATATGACGTAATCACCATGGCAACCTAGAGGTATTACCTATCATGGGATATCATTGAATTAAATACGTATGATAAGATTTAATGGAATGAAGAAAACTTTTATTAATATCTTTTAAGTTTTGAGTTGATTTTCATAAAATTTGAAATGACTGCAAAATTCTGCAACGATTATATATAATAAGTTTTAAACCATTCGGTTGTGTAGTTTTTGCTCTGTTATATGCGGTCAGACGAACGGGCCAAACGACGAATATGAGTGCTACGTATTTATATAAATCACGAACGCACAGAAGACTAATAAATCAACTTTTAATTAACCTATATTTAATGAAACCATTTGCTTTTTAAAAAATGAGAGTTTTATTTTTAAAATAAACTGCTTAGTGTTTCTTGAAGTTTTCTTGTTGTGCTATCCAAGTTAATTAGATAATCGAGAAAATTAGAATAATTCTTGCCATAAATGTCAAAATATATGTCCAAAAGTAATAGTCGAATACAAACGTTTAAATGTATGCAATTATTAATTTATTTTTTAAGTTATCATCGTTTTTTAAAAATGGCAGAAGACGGAAAAACAACTTTTTATTAACCCGTTTAATGAAATCATTTGCTTTAAAAAAAAAAAGAGTTTTCTTTTTCAGATAAACTGCTTACTGTTCTTGAAGCCTTCTTGTTGTGTTATGCACGTTAAAGGATAATCGTGAAAATTAGAATAATTCGTGCCATAAATGCTAAAATATATCTTTAAAAGTAATAGTCGAATACAAAAGTTTAAATGCATCAATTATTAATTTATTTTTAAATTTATTACCGTCTTTTAAAAAGGACAGCAGACGAATAAATCAATCCATTTAATAAAACCTTTTGCCTTTTTAAAAATAAGAGTTTTTTTTTTTTTTTTTTTTTTTTTTAATAAATTGCTTAGTGTTTCTTGAAGTTTTCTTCGTTGTGTTATGTACGTTCATAGATAATTTTGAAAATTAGAGTAATTCTTGCCATAAATAATAAAATATATCTGTAAAAGTAATAGTCGAATACAAACGTATAAATGCATACAAATATTAATTTATTTTTTTAATTATTACCTTCTTTTTAAAAAAAGGGCAGAAGACGAATAAATCAACTTTTAATTAACCCATTTAATGAAACGATTCCCTTAAAAAAAAAAAATAAGAGTTTTCTTTTTTAAATAAACTACTTAGTGTTTCTTGAAGTTTTTTTATTGTGTTAGGCACGTTAATAGATAATCGTGAAAATTGGAATAATTCTTTCCATAAATGCCAAACTATATCTCGAAAACTAATAGTCGAATACAAACGTATAAATTCTTACAAATACCAATTTATCTTTTAAGTTATTAACTTTTTTTTTTTTTTTTTTTTTTTTTTTTTTTTTTTTTTTTTTTTTTTTTAAAGGACAGAAGACGAATACATCATCTTTTAATCAACCCATTTAATGACACCATTTGCTTTTTTAAAAAAATAAGAGTTTTCTTTTTTAAATAAACTGCTTAATGTTTCTTGAAGTTTTCCTGTTGTGTTATGCACGTTAATAGATAATCGTGGAAATTGGAATAATAATCTCCATAAATGCTAAAATATATCTGTAAAATTTACAGTCGAATACAAAAGTTTAAATGTATACAATTATTAATTTATTTTTTAAGTTATTGCCATTTTTAAAAAAGACAGCAAACGAACAAATCAGCTTTTAATTAACCCATTTAACGAAACCATTTTCCTTGTTAAAAATATAAGAGTTTTTTTTTTAAATTATTAAACAAACTGTTTAGCGTTTCTTGAAGTTAATAATTAATAAGTTAATAATAATAATCCTCTTGTGTTATGCAAGTTAATAAATAATCCTGAAAATTAGAATAATTCTTGCCATAAATACGAAAATATAAAGATGTTAGTCTTCAGCAACGAATAGAATATATAGAAAAATATTTCTTCCTACAGAAAAAACATTAAGTGAAATAATTTTTAAAATTTATATGTAATATTTACATTATTTTTGTTAACACATGCAAAAAATTAATTAGTTTAGTTTTTAGTACTTTAAAAGAAAAATCTTTTTAAAAGCAAATGCTTCAATTAAAATGGTTAGTTAAAAGTTAGGTTGCTTTTTTGCTGTCTTTTTATACAAATTGTAATATCTTAAAAAAAAAATTCATAATTGTACACAATTCAACATTTTCATCCTACAGTAACTTTATGTACAAGTAATTTCAAATAACGGTCTTTTTTACTTAATAAGAATAATTAATTAATTATTAATTATTAATTACTAATTAATTAATTATTAATTATTAATTATTAATTGTTAATTATTATTTAATTAATTATTAACTTAAAACAATATTTAATTAAAATATATATTAATAGGAAAATATAATTTTATAATTTCTTTAATTATTAATTATTATTTAATTACTTATTTGCTATCTTATAATAGTATTTTTTACTTATTAATTATTTAGCACCTTCGTATTTTTAATATGTGATAGTGCTCAGAACTTTTGATTTTAATATCCCTCAATACTAATTAATTTAGGCTGTATCTTGTTATAGAGAGCTATAACCATTGCTAGTTTCAAACAATTTTCAATCTTTTATCTGCGAAATAATTAAACAACGCAAGATTGTCTGCAAAATAAATAAATTTTTAGTATGAAATTATGTGAATAAATATGATATTTAATTAAAATTTCAATGTAAAAATAGATTTCCTCCAACTAATTCATTTCATATTAAATTCGAAAGAATACAAATTTATCTTGATCAGAATATTTCGTTGTTTTAGAGCGACAACAAAATAGATTGTGATCCGAATTAAAAACATATTTTGAAATTTAAGAAGTTCATTAGTTAAAATTAAAACAGAAAGTGTCGCAAAACTCATTTTAATGAAAAGTGTTTTGACGTTAATTCAAGACCAAATTCCAAGATTATTTTTCCAAATTACTTTTCTCGTTCTCCTCCAAAGTTCAATTTCTTACAAATTACAGACTTCTGGAGCCTTTTAATTTACATTCGTAATTTATTTTCCCTCTCTAACGTTAAGGCTTAAGAATAAAAAAAAAAATGTTTTCAAACAAGCGGAAGCAGTTTTAGAGCAGCATTCTTTTCTTTCTAAAAAGAAAGAAAAAATGCATGCAAACTGTTTAATTTAAAGTTTTTTAATTTTTTCTCGCGAGAGTATTGGATTTGTTGGAGACAAAATTTTTTCTCTAGCTTCTGCTTAAATTAAAGATAATGAAATATAAATGTACGGTAATGAAGCATATTTTTGAACAATGTGATTTTATTTGAAGCGCAATGGCTTAAAAGTACGAAATAAAAAGAATAATTTTTAGTAGTCCTTTGCATTATAATGGTGTAATTTTAGAGATTTTAAAAGTCTAGTTTGATTATAGTTTGTGTTCTAGAAAAAGTAAAATCAAATTTTATTTTGAAGAAAATTTTATACTTTTCTTTCAAGGGAGTGAGGGGAATTATATATACTTTGTTATTTACTAGAAATGATTAGAAAATCCATGAAATTTTATATTTAAAAAATAGAAATTAACACAAAATTTAATAAAAATTTATAAAATATAAAGATTTTAATGATAAATATCTTAAAAATACTTTGCTTCTGCTTAAATTAAAGATAATGAAATATAAATGTACGGTAATGAAGCATATTTTTGAACAATGTGATGTTATTTGAACCGCAATGGCTTAAAAGTACGAAATAAAAATAATAATTTTTAGTAGTCCTTTGCGGTGCAACTTTAATTTTATACGCATTTAAAACATTAATATAATTACTTAGAAAATAAAATGCCGTATAATCATGTTATTAAAATAAAAATAAAAAATGAAAAAAAGTCTTTGAATTATTGCAATTATTCAAAGAAAACTATAAGAAAATGCGATTAAACTTTAATTTTGTAATTTGAAACATTACTATAATTACTTAGAAAATACCGTGTAATCATGAATCGTCATTTATGGTTAGATATCAAACACGGAATACTTTTTCATGTTCATTAAACGTAAAACAAGCACTTTACTTCTATTTTCCTCATCGTCAAGATGCAAAAAATAATTTTTATGAGATCATTTCTAACGTTTTGAAAGTAATTTTGATGAGCACGAGATGCATTCATTTATTTTAAATCATTCTGCTGTCGTGGCTGAAATTTTTACAGTTTCTATTATACAACCATTAAATTTTATATAATAGGTGAAGAATTCCTGTTCTGTTTATTCTAGAAACGCTATACACTTCTTTTCTTTTTTACATTGCTAGATACCTGAAATAATGATTAGCTTTAAATAAATAATTATTTCCTTCGTTAAAAAGTATACTTGAATAAAGTTTTTGTTGATCTCGAAACACAGATGTTTATTATCTACATTAAATTTGATGCTTTGAGAATTTACTGAACAGGAAAAAAAGTATGTTGAAACAGATTCTTTGTTTCAATAAAGATATATTTTTTCAAAAAATGTGAAATTAATCTTTTTCTAATTACAGTAATTAAATTATTGTATCTTTTTTTTCAAATTATAATATTTAAATTTATACCTGTTTAAGAAAATGGCGACAGTAGAAGTTATAATATTATCCGCAATTAAAATTTTAGTAAAATATTCAGAAGAAAAAAAATAAATCAGAAAACAATTTTTGAAAACCAGAATAGCGGAATCCTATCATTTAAAATTCAACCATTTATAATTTCAAATTTTTTTAGAAGACTGATGGGTTGAAACTTTAATATTATACGCATGTTAAAAAACTCTGGTCACGGTGCCAATGATACAAACTGTAAATATTACAGAATGTAATGAAAAGGGAGAAGTGATTAAAGATTAAAAAGGGAATTAAAAATGTCAAAATATATATATATATGCCGTATAGATTTAGTACACTAAAATTTGTTGGCCGCAAAAACAAACCACATATTCTTCCTGAATATATAAGAATTAATTTCACTGAAAAGATACACATAATTTAAAACATTTAAATATTCTATCACTTTCTAAGATTTCATTATCGTTGAGCTATAATGATAAGAATAATTTTACGCATTTTTTTTTTTTTTTTTTTTTTTTCACAAACTAACATTGAAATACAATTTGTTGCTGTAATTACTTAGAAAATCCCGCATCGTCCTGAAACATCATTTCAGTTCGAGATTGAACTTGGAATCATTTTTCTTGTTCATTATCTTCTACTGTGAAACAAGCATTTTACATCCATTTTCCCCATCAACACGAAGCACGATGCTTGAAACCAAAAAATTATTTTCGTGATATCTTTCTATCATTTGAAAAGTATATTTCATGAGTACGGGATGGATTCATTTATCTTAAATCATTCAGCTTCCGCTGTCACCCCTGAAGTTTCTGGAGTTTTTGTTTTACACCCATTAAATTTTATACAATAGGTGAAGAGTTCCCTTTCTAATCTTTCTTGAAAATGTCATACTACTGCTTCCTTTTTTAGGTAGATTTCGTAAGAAATACTACCTATTACATTCTCCCCTATGTCGGAATTTCTGAAATATTTTTGCAGATCTACGCCGATCATGTCTCCCAGAACCGAAAACCACCCACAGTTCAAAAGTTTATCTATCTATCTATCTATATCACTTTTTTATGGACACGATAACTTCAATAATTCTGCACAAATCTCTTCCAAACTGATACATAAAATCAAGGGGCATAAAATCTCGGTCAAGTTCGTTAATGGGCAAAATCTAACCAAGGAGGGGGAGGGGGGAGTATGGGTGGTGGGGGCTTTTTGTGAAAAAAGAAAAACCCCATAACTACTTAATTATGATACGTATCGAATCCGTTTAATTATTATTATTTCTAGGAAAAGGGCGAAAATTTATGTATGGCAGATTTTTGATATCATTAAAAATGACTTCAAGGGGAGGAAAAATAGAGGTTTAAGAAGAAAAGAATTCATAAATTCTTCAATTCGCAAGATATCAAATCCGCTTGAATTTATTACAAATCCTCTTAGTATTATCTACAACTTTTACACTTGCAAGTTTTTTATAGGACCAACCCTTACAACAAAATAAATAAATAAATAAATAAATAAATAAATAAATAATAAAAAATAAATAAATAAAATAAAGTGAAATAAAAATCCTTGCTGGCACCACCTACAGACACAGGTAGATTTCGAAGAGGGTAGTGCCAACTGCCGCATCATGATAAAAAGGTAATTTCTTCTGCAATTCTCAATAAACAGGCGCCCCACGGTCTGCGCCTTCGAAATCTACCTGTGCCTCTTGGCTGAGCCGTGAGGGGTTTTTTTTTCCCCATACCCGAAATAATGATTTGTTTTAAATAAATAATTATTTCCTTCTTTAAAAGCTATACTTGGGTAAAGTATTTGTCTATCCCGAAACATATGTGTTTATTATCTATTTTAAGGTGATTAAAAAAAAAAAAAATATTTTTCCACGCTCAACAACTCAAAAATTTCTGACACATTTTCAGACTCATTTTTAAAATTTATAAACACGAAACTTGGCAGCATGATTTATGAAGAGATTTATAAGTGACTTGTGGTTTTATTTTTCGTTCAATTAATTAGAAATTGATTTACAAACCATTATTTTCACAGTACGATTATTTTCTTTTGTTTCCAGCGCTATCGCTTCGGGAAATTCGGTTGAAAATGTCCACTTTGATAGCATTTTAAAAAATATATTCTGCATTTATAAAAAAAATAGACTAATACGGACATTATAAAGTTTCTGAATAAGACAAACTGCCAATTGGATGCATTTTAGAGCAAAAATGACCTTAAAAATAAGTTTCAAAATAAGCAGTTTGGATTGAGTGTTTACAGAACTGCTAAAAAAAATGTCTTAGAAGTAATTATTTGTTCTAAAATAGATAATTATTTTGAAACATGTGAAATAATTTTTTTCTCCAATTGCAGTAATTAATTTACTGCAACTATTTTCGAATTATGCTACTTAAATTACTATACCTGTTTAAGAAAATGGAAATAGTTGAGGATATGCGCAATTAAATTTTCTGAAAAATAAATAGAAACTCAAAATTACTTTCAAAAATCAGAAAAGTGGTAAAAAGCAATCCTTTGTATTATTGAAACTTCTCAAAGAAAACTTATGTGACATGTAACTTTAAATTTACACGTATTTAAACCATTTAAATATATATCTATTACTTTCTAAGATTTGGATAGAGTTAAGCCCTAACAATTGAGAATAATTTTATGCAATAAGTTTTTTTTTTGTTTCACAAACTAACATTGAAATACAATTTTAAAAGATGTTGCTATAGTTACTTAGAAAATCCTGCATTATGATGATACGTCATTTTCGTTCGAGATGGTACTATTATCTTTGACTGTGAAACAAACACTTAACTTTCATTTTCCCTATCGGCACGATGCTTGAAGGCGAAAAATAATTTTTGCGATATCTTTCTGTCATTTGAAAAGCACTTTTGATGAGCATGAGACTGATTTATTTATTTTAAATCATTCCGCTGTCGCAGCTGAAGTTTTTAGAGTTTCTATTTTACGCTCATTAAATTTTAAACAATAGGTGGAGAGTTTCCCGTTCTGTTTATTCCTGTCTGTTTCTGTGAAAATGTCATACGATGGCTTCCTTTTATTGCAGAGCTAGATACCTGAAATAATGATTTATTTTAAATAAATAATTATTTGCTTCATTAAAAAGTATGCTTGAATGAATGTTTTAGTCGATCTCGAAACACAGATGTTTGTTGTCTATACTTTAAATTATACGCAATGCGTTTTTACTGAAATGGAAAAAAATAGGTTAAAAGTGGTTATTTGTAGAAATAAAGATAATTATTTAAAGAAGTTTGAAATTAATATACATTTTTTTTATGAATAAGAGTAATTAAATTACTGTATCTATTTTTGAATTATAGTTTATAAAATATATGTTTAAGAAAATGGCAAGAGTAGAGACTATACGCAATTAAAATTTTAGAAAAATAGATAAAAAATTAATAAAAAAAACCGGATAAGTAAAAAACAATCCTTTGTAATTATTGCAAATTTTCAAAGAAGACATATAGAAATACTATTGCGTGAAACTTTAATTTTAAACGCAGTTAAAATTTCGAAAAAAATTAAAGAAGACTTGCTAAAAAAGGTGCTTTTAATGTCACAAATATAAAAAAGATGTCACAAATATAAAAGATGTTATTACATAAAAAAAGAGATTTTAAAAATTTAAGAACTTCTGACATTTAGCGCGGCATTAGCGCAAAATGCAACCTTTTATATTTGTGACATCTTTTTATATTTGTGACATTAAATGCACCTTTTTAGCAAATACTCTTTAATTTTTTCGATATTTTGAAGGTGAATGTGACATTTTACAGTACATGTGTTTTCATATATAAATTTGCAGTTAAAATATTTAAATATTCTATCACTTTCTAAGATTACGTTCTAGTTCAGCTACAACGAATGATAACAATTTTATGATAAGTTTTTTCCTATCAATTAACATTGAAATACAATTTTGAAAGATGTTGCTATAATTACTTAGAAAATCGTACATCATTCTGAAACGTCATTTCAGTTCAATATGGATTCCGGGGCTTGTTCCAAGACAAACATGTTTTCAACCGGAATTTTTCTTTTAAACAAAAATTTTAAAATGAGATCTAAATAGTATCTCAGTTAAGTGTTTCAACGAGATCCTCAGTTTAAAATCAACTCCACTCCCTGTACATGAGTAAATGTATATCACATCATAGAGGAACCAGGAAAAAAAGTATAGCTGTATTACATTTGTACTACAATGAAAAAGAAAAGTAAAGTATTGGACTGATAACTTCATCAGCCAATCAGGAGAGAGTATCCAGCCAATCAAAATTAACTAGCTTTAAAAAAAGAAAAAAAGTTAAAATTATCGAAAAATTTAAAAAAGTGGGTATTTATAAGCATAATACACAATTTTTAAGATAAAATATTAAAAAGAATTAGAAAAAAGCTATAAAATATAATTTACACTACACTACACTAAAGGATTGGACTGATAACTTGATCAGCCAATCAGGAGAGAGTAGCCAGCAATCAAATTTAACCGACAGAAGAAGAGATGGGGCTTCGCTGACAGTTTGCCAGGAAGAGAAGATTATATGAGATCTAAACAGAAACAGAAACAGATGATTGTTTCAATGGGATTCCCAGTTGTAAACAACTCCACTCCCTGTATATGAGTAGTTGTATATCACATGTTAGAGGAGCCAGGGAAAAAAAAGTATAAATGTGGTACATTTGCACTACAAAAGGAAAGAAAGGTAAGGGATTTGCCTGAAAACTTCATCAGCCAATCAGGATAAGGTCTAGTAAGTACCTTTTAGAAAGAAGACATATTTCCTGTTATAAACTTTCTGGTTTTAAACATGTTTATCTGATATCAGACTGTAGAATAATTAAGAGAAGTGGACATCTATACTATAATACGCAATTAAAATTTTAGCAAAAAAAAAAAAAAAAAAAAAAAAAAAAAAAAAAAAAAAAAATGAAAACCAGAATAACGGAATCCAATCATTTATATTATTGCACATTTTTTTAAAAAGAAGGCTGATATGAAAATGGGGTGAAAGTTTAATTTTACACACTTTTAAATAATTTGAATAATTTGTCACCTTCTAAGATTACGTTAGTGCTAAGCTGTAACGATTAAAAATAATTTTGTGCAATAAGTTTTTTTTTTTTTTTTTCTTTTTTTTTCACAAACTAACATTGAAATACAGTTTTGAAAGATTTTCTGCACTTACTAAGAAAATACCGTGCCATCATGAAAAATCATTTTAGTACGAGATGAAACTCAGAAGCATTTTTCATGTCGACTGCGCAACAAGCACTTTACATCCATTTTCCATATCGACACGACACGTGACAGCGGAAAATTATGTCTGGAAGATCTTCGTATAATTTGAAAAGTAGTTTTGATGAACCTGAGATGGGTTCATTTATTTTAAATCATTTGGCTGTCATGGTTGAAGTTTCGTAAGTTTCGAATTAGCATCAATTAAATAAGTTTTGAAGAGTTTTAATCCTGCTTATTCATGAAAATATCATAGAGCTACATGGATAGCTAGATTACTGAAAGAATATTTCCATAATACTATGTTAAGCAGTTATTTTTGTAAAGTTATGTTAAAATACTAAAATAAATCAAATATGAAAAAACAAAAACAAAGTATTTTGTGCTATTACAGCGATTTAAAAAGTGCGTTTGTCAATGATATGGTAAGAAGTTAAGTGACGAAAAGGAGCTATAAGATGCTGCTATTTACACAGTAATTATACCATGAAACGGTCACTTGACAGGTATCAAATGAAGGTATTTCGATTCAAACCAGAAATATTTTCATAAGAAAATAAATATAAAACAAACTAGCACACTTTTAAAACTCGACGTTTATATGCTGTTTCACAAGCATGTTCCGAACCCTATTTTTTACTTTTTCAACTTCTTTAGAAGTAGTTAGTTATAACTGCAGCTTTACCATTTCACTTTCTTCTCAATATTTAGACTATATACTTAATCTCTTTCGCTTTACTTTATTATTCCAAATTTATTATAATCTCATTTCTTAATTTTACATCTATGCTTTATATTGTAATTGTTCCTTTATCATGTAGTTAATACTACATCTTAACTTTTCCGAACGGCTCAATTTAATACAAGATACTCTACTTGCAATAGACTGGGCGTAAAGTTGATTGCAACTTGGACGCCCCTTAACCGACATCAACTGTTCAGGAACAACAGCAAGTTAAATAAAATATAAATATTTTTAAATAAAAATTCTAGTTTGAAATAATTTTATAAAACGTAAAATTCCCGATTTGTTTAATGTTAATGTATGTCTGAATTAATAATAATTTGTAATGGGAAAACAGTATAGATTTTTTTTGCAGGTTTTATACACATAGCTTTTTTTTTTCATTGTATGTTTTCGTTTTAAATTAGGAGACTATACAATCAAAATACGTACAGTATTGTAAAATACTCTGGTGAATTTTTTTTATACATTTATCTGTATGTAAATCAATTAAAAAATTAGCAGCTATAATAAATGTTTCCTATACAGGAAACTCAAATGCTAATATTACTTATAATTTTATGGGTAATATTTTCTTTTGACGTCATTTATTTTTAATCAGCATACAAATATTTAAATACTCTATCACTTTTCTAAGATTTCGTTAGATATAAGAGACAATGATTGAGAATAATTTCACGCAATAACTTTTTTTTCACCAACTAACATTGAAATACAATTTTGAAAGATGTTACAGTAATTACTTAGAAAATCCCCACATCATCATGAAACGTCATTTCAGATCGAGATGAAAGTTGGAATCATTTTTCATGTTCATTACCTCCCAACTGTGAAACAAGCACTTTAGTTCCATTTTCCACCATCGACACGACGCTTGAAAGCGAAAAATAATTTTTGTGAGATCTTTCTATCATTTGAAAAGTACTTTTGATGAGCACGAGATGGATTCATTTATTTTAAATCATTCCGCTGTCACGGTTGAAGTTTCTGGATTTCGGATTTTGTATCCATTAATTTTTAAATAAAAGTTGAAGAGTACTATTCCCGTTCTATTTATTATTGTATATGTCATGCGATTATTTCCTCGTTTGCATAATAGATATATGAAATAATGATTTATTTTAAATATGTAATTATTTACTTTCTTCAAAAGTACGGTTGTAGAAAGTTTTTAGTCGATATCAAACGAAATATGGTTATTATCTACTTTAAATTATGTAAACTGAGATCTTTCTGTCATTTGAAAAGTACATTTGATGAGCGCGAGGTGGATTCATTTATTTTAAATAATTCCGCTGTCACGGTTGAAGTTTCTGGATTTCGGATTTTGTATCCATTGAATTTTAAATAAAAGTTGAAGAGTTCCATTTCCGTTCTATTTATTATTGTAAATGTCATTCGATTATTTCCTCGTTTGCATAATAGATACCTGAAACAAAGATTTATTTTAAATATGTAATTATTTACTTTATTAAAAAGTATGATTATAGAAAGTTTTTAGTCGATATCGAACGATATATGATTATTATCTATTTAAATTATATACACTGAGATCTTTCTATCATTTGAAAAGTACTTTTGATGAGCACGAGATGGATTCATTTATTTTAAATCATTCGGCTGTCACGGTTGAAGTTTCTGGATTTCGGATGTTGTATCCATTAAATTTAAAAAAAAAAGTTGAAGAGTTCCATTTCCGTTCTATTTATTATTGTAAATGTCATTCGATTATTTCCTCGTTTGCATAATAGATACCTGAAACAAAGCTTTATTTTAAATATGTAATTATTTACTTTATTAAAAAGTATGATTATAGAAAGTTTTTAGTCGATATCGAACGAGATATGATTATTATCTATTGTAATTATATACACTGAGATATTTCTATCATTTGAAAAGTACTTTTGATGAGCACGAGATGGGTTTATTTATTTTAAATCATTCCGCTGTGATTGTTTAAGTTTCTGGATTTCGGATTTTGTATCCATTAAATTTTAAATAAAAGTTGAAGAATTCTATTCCCGTTCTATTTATTATTGTATATGTCATGCGATTATTTCCTCGTTTGCATAATAGATATATGAAATAATGATTTATTTTAAATATGTAATTATTTACTTTCTTGAAAAGTATGGTTGTAGAAAGTTTTTAGTCGATATCAAACGAAATATGGTTATTATCTACTTTAAATTATGTAAACTGAGATCTTTCTGTCATTTGAAAAGTACATTTGATGAGCACGAGGTGGATTTATTTATTTTAAATAATTCCGCTGTCACGGTTGAAGTTTCTGGATTTCGGATTTTGTATCCATTGAATTTTAAATAAAAGTTGAAGAGTTCCATTTCCGTTCTATTTATTATTGTAAATGTCATTTGATTATTTCCTCGTTTGCATAATAGATACCTGAAACAAAGATTTATTTTAAATGTGTAATTATTTACTTTATTAAAAAGTATGATTATAGAAAGTTTTTAGTCGATATCGAACGAGATATGATTATTATCTATTTAAATTATATACACTGAGATCTTTCTATCATTTTAAAAGTACTTTTGATGAGCACGAGATGGATTCATTTATTTTAAATCATTCGGCTGTCACGGTTGAAGTTTCTGGATTTCGGATTTTGTATCCATTAAATTTTAAATAAAAGTTGAAGAGTTCTATTCCCGTTCTATTTATTATTGTAAATATCATGCGATTATTTCCTCGTTTGCATAATAGATACTTGAAATAATGATTTATTTCAAATATGCAATTATATACTTTATTAAAAAGTACGGTTGTAGAAAGTTTTTAGTCGATATCGAACGAAATATGGTTATAATCTACTTTAAATTATATACACTGAGATCTTTCTATCACTTGAGAAGAACTTTTGATGAGCACGAGATGATTAATTTATTTTAAATCATTCCGCTGTCATGGTTGAAGTTTCTGGATTTCGGATTTTGTATCCATTAAATTTTAAATAAAAGTTGAAGAGTTCTATTCCCTTTCTATTTATTATTGTAAATGTCATTCAATTATTTCCTCGTTTGCATAATAGATACCTGAAATAATGATTTATTTTAAATATGTAATTATTTACTTTATTAAAAAGTACGGTTGTAGAAAGTTTTTGGTCGATATCGAACGTGATATGATTATTATCTATTTAAATCATAAACACTGAGATCTTTCTATCATTTGAAAAGCACTTTTGATGAGCACGAGATGCATTCATTTATTTTAAATCATTCCGCTGCCATGTTTGAAATTTCTGGATTTCGGATTTTGTATCCATTAAATTTTAAATAAAAATTGATGAGTTCTATTTCCGTTCTATTTATTATTGTAAATGTCATTCCATTACTTCCTCGTTTGCATAATAGATACTTGAAATACAGATTTATTTTAAATATGTAATTATTTACTTTATTAAAAAGTACGGATGTAGAAAGTTTTTTGTCGAAATCGAACAAGCTATGATTATTATCTGCTGTAAATTATATACACTGAGATCTTTCTATCATTTGAAAAGTACTTTTGATATGCACGAGATGGATTCATTTATTTTAAATCATTCCGCTGCCATGGTTGAAGTTTCTGGATTTCAGATTTTGTATCCATTAAATTTTAAATGAGTTGAAGTGTTCTATTCACGTTCTATTTATTATTGTAAATTTCAGGCGACTATTTCCTCTTTTGCATAATAGATACCTGAAATAATGATTTATTTTAAATATGTAATTATTTAATTTATTAAAAGTATGATTATAGAAAGTTTTAATCGATTTTGAACAAGATATGATAATTATCTATTTAAATTATATACACTTAGTGTTTACTGAACTGTAAAAAATGTTTGTGTTAGGAAGTATTATTTGTTCCAAAAGTATAATTCTCTAAGGAAATTTGAAATCAATATTTTTTCCCAATTACATTAATTCGTTCTATATTTCCCAATTATGTTATTAAAATACTACATTTGTTGAAAAAAAAAGTCAACAACAGAAAGTATAATACGTAATTAAAATTTAAAAAAAATAATAACAATAAAAAAAATCAGAATACTTTTTTAAAAATCAGAAAAGTTGAAAAAACAGCATTTGTATTATTATCACTTAAAAAAAAAGATTTATATGAAAATGAACGAAACTTTAATTTTATACACATTTAAAACAAATAAAATAATTTATCACTTTCTAAGATTTTGTTACAGTAAAGTGTTGACGATTGCGAATAATTTCATGAAACTAGCAATACTAGAAATAACGTAAAATTTCGAAGTTTTAAGAGTTTCTATTTTACATCCATTAAATTTTAAATAAGAATCGAAGAGTTTCCGTTTTGTTTATTCTTGTAACTGTCATGCAATTATTTCTTCTTTTGCATAGATAAATATTTGAATAAAAATTATTTGTTTAAAAAAAAAAGTAACTATTTGCTCAATTAAAAAGTACTCTTGCAGAAAATTTATCTCGAATTTTATCTCGTCTGTCTCGAAACATGTGTATTTATTTTCCACTTTAAATTCTTTAAACGGAATGTTTACTGAACTGAGAAGAAATGTTTGTGTTAAGAATTATTCTTTGTTCCAATAATGATAGTTCTTGAAAGAAATTTGAAATTATTCTTTTTTCTAATTACAATAAATACATTTGTTTATTTTTTCTAATTATATTATTTAAATCACTGTATCTGTTTAGAAAAATTGCAAATGTGGAGGTTATAGTGTGCAATAAAAAGTTTTAGAAAATAATCTACATATTTAAAACGAAAAGCGCATTCTGTCAAATTTTCCACACGAATATCGTCTCTTTGAGCATGCTCCAATGTTTTTTGAAGGCTTCTCCCCTCAGAAAGGGGAAACCTGATGGATTAGCCCTCACCTGTTTAGCCTAAGGGGATTGAAAAGGGTTGATTGAAAACGTATGGAGTCGCCATTGCATTGAAATCATAGACCTTCTAATATATTTTTGCTCTGAGATTGAAAGCTAAAGCTTTATTTTAAGAACTCATGTTTCCACTACTAAATATGCGTATTTTTTCACAAAATTTTAAAGAGAGCTTGGATACAGTTATATATTTATAAAGGATTGAAATGTCAGAGAGTTCGGAAGATGATAATTTTTGTTATTGCTATGTTAACGGAGCCGACGCGAAAACAAACAAACAAACAAAAAAGCGAGAAGAAAACATTTCTTTTACAACTAGATAACACTATTTTTTGCGAAATTTTTTACACGGGCTGTAAAACCGTTTTTTATCACCAATAATGATATCAAATAATTCGGACAAAAAGAACTTTTTATATTAAAACTGTGAAACAACCCTACGTAAACAAGAAAATGAGCGCTTTTATCATTAAATATGAATATTGTTTAGCGAATTTTTCATTTAAAAATATAATTTCATTCAAAATCCGGTTAAAGGTATAAAATAATATAAAAAAATTATGTTTCTTTATAAATTTATTATCACGGGTCCGGGCAACGTCGGGCGGCGTTCGGGTAGTAATTATTTAAAATACTCATAAATGTGAAAAGCAATCATTTGATTTATTCCACCTTTTTCACAAAAGTCTGATATGAAAATGTGGTGAAATTCTTATTATTTGCACATTAAAAATGTTTAAATAATCTAGCACTTTCTAAGATTCCGTTTGCGTTAAGCTCTAACGATTGCGTATAATTTCATGAAATATTTTCTTTTTAAAAACTGACATTTAAATTCAATTTCGAAGTTTCAGTAAGTTTTTAATTTTCCATCCATTAAATTTTAAATAAGAGTTAAAGAGTTCTCGTTCTGTTTATTTTTGAAAATGCCATGTAACTATTTCCCCTTTTGCATACATGAAATAATGATTTATTTTAAATAAATAATTATTTGCTTCATTAAAAAAGCCCGGTAAACGAAAGTTTTCAATCGATATGGGAATAAATAAGTTTACTTTCTACTTGAAATTATTTACACCGGATGCTTACCAAAAAGTGAAAAAAATATTTGTGTTAATAAATATTCTATGTTTAAACAGAGAGTCTTATTCAAAGAAAGTTTAATTTAGTATTTTTCTAATCAGTGTATCAGTTTACAAAATTTGTAAGAATTGCGAAATATTATATTTAGATTTTTTAGTGCAAATAAACACACATATATGACAAAAAAAAAAAAATCGAAAAAAAAAAATAATACGCACTTAAGGCAATATAATATTCTGCTTTTAACGCGTGTATATATAATGTATATATAATTTTTAAGAATGTGGAGAATAATACATTTTTTATTATTATTTTTTCGTATTTTTCCCTTTTATTTATCATTTCATATTTCTGTTTACATATTTAATTACGAAACTGGTTACTCAAAATATCAACTATTTCAGACGATAACGAATGATAACCGAAATCTTGATAACCAAAATCTTGATAATGAAAATCTTGAATAACATTTGAAAGGAAATAGTTTTTTTTTTATTTAAAAGGATCAGAATTTACACATCAAAATAAAAAGATTGAAAGATAAGTTTCTAAACATATTTGATATTTCAGGAGATTAAAAATTCTTTGCTCAAATTTCTCAATAATCTGCTTGAGTCTGTAGAAACTGATCTTATCAAACAATTATCGTTATTTCGGCTCTTTGGTGGTTTTTGGCCTATCGCTGTAGAATTTGTTTTTCAACATAGTTCTATAAGAATAAATCAACTTGCGATATGTTAGAGTTCTAGGGAGGAAGCAAATCCTTCACCGAAGTGATCCGAAATGCCTATTCAGCTGACACGATAATCACACCGACTTCTGAGCAAGTCCCAGGACAATCATGTATCTAGATCAGCGGTTCCCAATCTTTTTTCTCCCACCTACCCCTTGCTTAGACTTTTCATTTATGCGTACCTCTTTTCTCGCGTACCCCATCTCAAATATGTTTGTTTTTGTTCGTTAGTAATTTTCTCATGCCAGTTAACAAAGTTAGATGCAGTTCTCCTTAGAATTCCTGTTTACAACTGTTAGTGTTATTTTCTCGGTAGTCAGTAATTTTGCGCATTCTAAAGCAATATAAATAATCAATTCAACTTTCAGAACAAAAGATAGGTAAGATATTGCTTACCTCCATTTTCAGCAATCGTCCTCACTCCTCAATTTGCCGCATAGTATGGTCCGCCAGAATCACGAATTAATCCATTAAGAAAGTAGATGTATCCAATACTTTTTGTTCACACAATATGCAGATCCTTGGTTGAAGAATATCCATGAGACTAAGCAATGTGTATTAGTTATTGATTAATAAAACATTCATTATACTGATTAAAGAATTTAATTTACATAGTTTACATTTAATAGTTACATAAAAATTAGTTTTAAACATTATTTCAATTTAAGTTTAAGGGAGATCGGAGTATACAGTTCCAACTCCATCGCGAGAGAAAAAGCATCTATCAAAGTTCTATAAAGCAGAGATGCAACAGTCTTAGTCCTTATCAAGTGACATCATTTTTAAGTTCTTTCATTGGATGGTAATGACGTAAAGTCAATTTACGTCACTAATACGTATTTTAGTCTTTCACTTCCTTGTTCAGATCACGTGTTGTAAAAACCTCTTCATATTACATCAGGCAATTTCATTTCCTGTTTGAAATTCTAGATAATTACTTTTTATCGGGATGAGTTTTAAATGATGTAAATAAACTGTCATAGAAATTAATTCCGGATATTAATCTTTTGATATATTACCAACAATCTCCTCCTTAATCTCTGGAATTTGATTTCTTAAGTTTAAGTTATTTCTGTGAACTTCGAAGATAGGTTTGGGAGTGGGCTTCGTTAGGATGTCCGCTACCATGTTTTTAGATTGACAATACTTTAGATTGATTGTACCATTGTCCTTTAGGTGTTTAATGGGATGATACCTAATATCAATGTGTTTCGTGCGACGGGTGTATTTTTCTGATTCGATCATTTTTATGCAGGACTGGTTGTCCTCATGCATAGTTATGGGTAATGTCTGTTCTAAGTCAAATTCTTGTAAGAGTCTAATTAACCATAAAATTTCTTGTGTCGCATTTGCTGCTGAAATGTACTCAGCTTCAGCACTTGACATGGCTATGCATGATTGCTTTTAGGTAATCCATAAAATTGGGTTTTTCCCTAATAAAAATAGGTTTCCGCTGGTGGACTTTCTAGTTTGTATGTCTCCAGCCCAGTCTGAGTCATAGTATACTTCAAGTATTGGTTGCTGTGTTGTATTTATTTCTAATTTAAAGTTTTTAGTGTGATTTAAATAGGAAATCACTGTTTTAGTTGCTTTCCAATCCTTCTGTGAAGGGTTTTCGTTTTTTCTACTTAGGATGTTAATCGCAGCTGAAATATCTGGTCTTGTGACAGTTGAGATATACAAAAGAGCGCCAATTGCCTTTCTATAATCGATGTTGTTTGGCAATGGTATTTCTTCGTTATCAAAATTTAAATAGCCTGTTTCCATGGGCGTTTTGTAAGGTTTCGCATCTTCTAATTTAAATTTTCTAACTAATTCTTCAATTTTACTTTTTTGATTCAGTTTATATCTTTCGTTTGTTTTTTCAATTTTAATCCCTAGGTAGTAGTTTAATTGACCTAAATCCTTTAGTTCATATTCAATCTTAAGTTTTCGTATAATTTCTTTAATTTCATTTTCTTTTGCTGATATTAATAAATCGTCTACATAGACGATAATATATGCTTTACTGTTTTTAGTATTACGTATGAATAAACACGTGTCTGAAGTTGATGGTTTGAAATTTAACTTTTCTACGATTCTGAAATTTTTGTGTGCCAGGCTCTAGCTGCCTGTTTTAAGCCGTATATAGCCTTATTTAATTTGCACACTTTGTTTTCATGATTAGGTTTGACATAGCCTTCCGGCTGAGTGATGTATATATCCTCATCTAAATTTCCATACAAAAATGCTGTTTTAATGTCAACGTGGTTTATGTTTAGTTTATGATAGGCGGCGGCTGCTAAAAATGTTCTAATTGTAGCATGTGAAACCACTGGAGCAAAAGTTTCATAGTAATCAATACCAAAATTTTGCGAATAGCCTTTCGCCACTAAACGCGCTTTATATTTTTGTATTTTTCCTTTATCATCTAATTTTGTTTTGAAGAGCCATTTCGAACCTATTATTTTTGTATTTGGCGGGGGGTCAACTAATGTCCAAGTTTTATTTTTGTTGTGAGATTCTATCTCCTCCTGTGTCGCTTTGATCCAGTTTTCTTTTTCTACTGGGTTTTCCATGTTTATTATTTCCTGCCAATTTTTCGGTTCGTTAATATTTACATCTTTAACCAAATAAATTAGTCTATCTGGGGGAACCCCTTTATTTACTCTATCTGATCTTCTTGGTTCGGTTTGATTTAGTTCAGATTCATTCTGATTATCATTTTCATTTGAAATTTCGATTTTTATCAGATTTGGGTTTTCCGACCTTTCGTTTTCGGCATTAGTGTTTTCATCTAAATTTAGTTCTAGCCGTTTTTCTTTATTTGAATTTATCGGATAGTTTTCTAAAAACTTCACGGTTCTTGCTATAGTTATATCTTTGCCGCTCGTATAGATACGATATCCTTTCGAATAATTATCGTATCCCACGAAGATATCTTCTACTGCTTTATTATCTAATTTCTGCCTTTTTTGCTTGTTAATATATGCATAAGCTTTGCAGCCAAAGACTCTTAAATATTTTAGATTTGGTCTTCTGTTTGTCCATAACTCATATGGAGTTTTCTCGTTGGCTTTAGTTGGCAGTCGATTTTGTAGGTGATTTGCGGTGCAGATCGCCTCTCCCCAGAAATGTAATGGTAAATTAGAGTCATTTAACAATGTTCTTGTCATTTCAATTAATGATCTATTCTTTCGTTCAGCAACACCATTCTGGCTCGGAGAATATGGTACTGTTAGCTGTCGCTTAATTCCATTTTCTTTTAGAAAATTATCTATATTAGAATTTTTAAATTCTTTACCATTATCTGTTCTGAGTTCTGTAGGCTTTTTGCCAAATTTATTGTTGACCAGAGCAACATATTCCTTTAATTTTTCAAATACCTCACTTTTATTTTGTAGTAGATAAATTATAGTGAATCTAGAGTAATCGTCTATGAAGGTTAAAAAGTAATTTTTCCCACCTATGGTTGGAGTTTGAATAGGACCACATACGTCTGAGTGCACTAATTGCAGAATTTTATTTGCTCTCAATTCCGTTTTCTTTGGGTAAGGTGCGTCAGTTAATTTTGCTTTAATGCAAGGCTCACATTCGGTACTATGGGAACAATTATTTATGTTTATTCCGCATGCTAATTCCTTAGTCATTATTTCCCTCATTGACGCAACGTTTTTATGTCCTAATCTTCTATGCCACAGTTCAACGCAATTTTTATTTTTGCAATTAGTTATCATGTTTACGAAATTTTCATCTGTGGTTTCGTTAGTTTGCTGAATTTCGTATAAATAATTTTTTCTTGTCCCTTCTAAGCGAATTGATCCTTCATATTCTAGAAAACATTGATTATTTTCAAATGTTATTTTGCATCCGTTTTTCGTAGCTTTAGCTACCGAAAATAAATTAGTTTCAATTTCGGGTACTAGTAGAACATCTTTTAATGTTATTTCATGTGTTCTACCGTCGGATGTTATTGTGGTAATATTTACATTACCTGAACCATAGGATTTTAATTTATTGCCGTTGGCAATTACGACGTTGGTATGTTCTTTATTTGTAAATTCAGAAAATAATTTTCATTATTTGAAATATGGGAGGATGAGCCAGAATCTATGATCCATGCTTTATTTTGCGATTTGTTCGCTATAAATGCGCAATTTTTCTTTTCTTCGGTTCCGAAATAAGCTGTGCTTTTATTGTTCGGTTTATTTGAGTCTGCGCTTTTTAACCTGTTCTCGTCTTTTTGAAAGACTAATGAAGAAGAGAAGTTTTTTCTTACATTTTGTTTAAAGTTAGTTGTTTTATGTTTGTTATGCCAGCAATTAACTGTGTTGTGGTTTTTTAGTCGACAAATCGGGCAGTATTTTTCTTCTTTTTTAAAACCTGTGGGTTTAAATTTTCTTTCAGCTCTAAAGGCTTTGTTGGTATTATCACTTTTATTTGAATGCTCATTTCTTTTATTAAATTCGTCTGTTAATTTACTCTTTATAAATTCTGGAGTTAATTCGTCTTCCTGTCTGACTTCTAATGCGGTTATGAGGGTGTCGTATGAAGGAGGTAAAGAGCAGAGCAATAATGCTGAAATATGATTTGCTTTAATTTCTTCGCCTATGGCTGACAACTTATCGATAATTTCTAATATTTTAGTTATATGAGTAATCATATTTCCTCCTTCAGATAATTTCGTTCCATAAAGTCTCCTAAGGAGAAAAAGTTTACTTGACAGATTTGATCTCTCATGGATTCTTTTTAGCGTATTCCATGTGTCCCGTGCATTTTGTAAATGCTTAATATGGATAATTTGATTATCCTCAATACTTAAATTTATCAAGGCTCTTGCCTTTCTATCTTTCTTCGACCATTCCGGGGTTATTGGATTAGGTGGGTCGTCTGTGACAACTTCAAAGAGCTCTTCTCTTATCAAGAGCATCTCCACCTTGAATTTCCAGTTTACGTAATTACTGGAATTTAATTTTTCAATTATACTACCTTCTTTGAAGGTTGCCATTTTTCTATTTTAGAATATATCTAAAATTAATTAATTTCTTTTAAGTATTCGAGGATTTTAGGACACTATATTTATTTTTATTTTTACCTTTTATATACTTTAGAATATTTTCGAGTCTCATAATCTTTGTTAGTGTTATTTTCTCGGTAGTCAGTAATTTTGCGCATTCTAAAGCAATATAAATAATCAATTCAACTTTCAGAACAAAATATAGGTAAGATATTGCTTACCTCCATTTTCAGCAATCGTCCTCACTCCTCAATTTGCCGCATAGTATGGTCCGCCAGAATCACGAATTAATCCATTAAGAAAGTAGATGTATCCAATACTTTTTGTTCACACAATATGCAGATCCTTGGTTGAAGAATATCCATGAGACTAAGCAATGTGTATTAGTTATTGATTAATAAAACATTCATTATACTGATTAAAGAATTTAATTTACATAGTTTACATTTAATAGTTACATAAAAATTAGTTTTAAACATTATTTCAATTTAAGTTTAAGGGAGATCGGAGTATACAGTTCCAACTCCATCGCGAGAGAAAAAGCATCTGTCAAAGTTCTATAAAGCAGAGATGCAACAGTCTTAGTCCTTATCAAGTGACATCATTTTTAAGTTCTTTCATTGGATGGTAATGACGTAAAGTCAATTTACGTCACTAATACGTATTTTAGTCTTTCACTTCCTTGTTCAGATCACGTGTTGTAAAAACCTCTTCATATTGCATCAGGCAATTTCATTTCCTGTTTGAAATTCTAGATAATTACTTTTTATCGGGATGAGTTTTAAATGATGTAAATAAACTGTCATAGAAATTAATTCCGGATATTAATCTTTTGATATATTACCAACAACAACCACCTAACCATTTTGAGCCAAAATCGAAAAAAGTCACCCAAGACACTAAATATTAGCAAAAGATAATTAAGTGCTCATAAAGAAAGATGAAGCTATACTCATTAATACACGTTAAGGAGTTCATGCTATTAATGACATGTTGAATACTAAAATGAGGACTTGCTTACAAATAGTGTTTGAATGAAGTCGTATATTAGAAACCAGAAGCCCCGATACGCTTAATGTTTTACCTAGATATTTATAGAATTACTAGAAAGAAAAGAACAATGAAATAAAAGTACGGACACATTCGAAATCGCAAGATAAGAGTTGGCGGATATATTCACAACAAATGATAAACAAATTACTAAGTTTAGGCAGTTTCCTTCATTTTATGAGAATAGCCTAATTTACTTTTATATAAATCTCTTTGTAAACGAAAAGTTTAGCGTTCCGTTTTCATTTTAACTTTTTTTTTGCGTTTTCCGCCATTACCAATGTAGTTTTCACGTACCCTCAAATGGAACACCACGTACTCATGTAGTTTTCACGTACCCTCAACTGGAACACCACATACTCATGTGGTTTTCACATACCCTCAACTGTAACACCACGTAAAATCATCAAATTAACCTGTTAATGTAAACAAAATTCGTCTGGCTATCTGTGATACCTGTGACCTCTGGTTACCTGTGACCAGGCATTTTCCTCCATTTTATGAGAATAGCCTAATTTACATTTATATAAATCTCTTTGTAAACAAAAAGTTTAGCGTTCTGTTTTCTGTTTTCATTTTAACTTTTTTTTTTGCGTTTTCCGACGTTACCAATGCCACGTACTCCTGTAGTTTTCACGTCCCCGCAACTGGAACACCATGTAAAATCATCAAATTAACCCGTTAATGTAAACAAAATTCCTCTGGCTACCTGTGAATGTGCAAAAATTTGGTTATACTAGCTTCGCTCATTGACGACTTATTCCAATAACAGGTAAGATTCATTAAAGCACCCATTAAAGGGTCCGTCAAAAAAAATCATACACGGGTTTTGGTCAAAAATTTTATTTGTACTCGGTTTATATTTGAAATTTTAATATCAAAATGAAGCTTGGGATATGCATAGCATTATAAAAATGGTTCGATATGTTTCCCTCTCTGTTCAACAACTATTTCAAGTTTTCGCTTTAAACCTCTAATAACCTCAATAAAAGTGGCTGTCGGAAAGTTTTCTAGCACTTCTTGAACTGCTTGTTCTGATTCATCAAGATTTGACGGTGCTTTTTGATAGCATTTATTCTTCAGATATCCCTAGACGAAATAATCACATGGAATGCGGGCAGAGGAATACGGTGGCCACTGAACATCACGTCCATATCGGCTTTCGAAACTCAGGCCGATAACTCTGTCATGAAATTGCTCTTCAATGGTGTCGTGGATTTCGTGAGAACAGTGAGGAGCTGCTCCATCTTGCATAAACCATGATTCACCTTTTTCGGGTCATGGAAGCAATAAATGGGTGTGTTCCGTCCCATGTTTCTGAAACATTGAACAGTACCTTTTTGAATTAACTTTATTTGTGTGTTCATCTTTAATTTGTCATTAAAAAAAAGGGAAACTTACGGTACACAACGTAGAGTGGTTCAATTGAAAAAACTCCTATTTTTGCCCCCCCCCCCCAAAAAAAAAAGTGTGTCTAATGCCACAATTGAAATGCAATTTATATTCGAAATGTTAATGTCAAAATGAAGCTTGGAATATGCATAGCATTATAAAAATGGTCCGATATGTGCCCCTCTCATGTCAACAACCATTTCAAGTCTTCTCTTTAAACCTCCAATAACCTAAAGAAAAGTGGCTGACGGAAATTTTTCTAGCACTGCTTGAATTACTTGTTCTGATTTATCAAGATTTGACGGTGCTTTTCAATAGCATTTATCCTTCAGATATACCCAGGCGAAATTATCACATGAAATGAGGTCAGGTGAATACGGTGGCCACTGAACATCACGTCCATATCGGCTTTCAAAATTCAGACCGTGAACTCTGTCATGAAAGTGCTATTCAATGATGTCGTGGATTTCGTGAGAATGATGTGAGGAGCTGCTCCATCTTACATAAACCATGGTTCACCTTTTTTGGGTTATGGAAGCAATTAATGGGTGTGTTCCATTCCATGTTTCTGAAGCTTTGAACAGTACTTTTTAGAAGGAACTTTATTTGTGTGTTCAGCTTTAATTTAACATAAAAAAATAAAAACTTACGTTACACAGTGTAGAGTGGTTCAATTGAAAAAAAATCCCCCCCCCCTACCCTAAACAAAAAAAAAACTGAAATGCAACAACGCATTTTTTGCTCAAACTTTTGCTTTCTTAACGTATGCATACTTTGAATTTCTGTTTAAAATGAACACCGTCTCTCACGCTGCTCTAGTTTCCGCGCATGCCCGAAGAAACCGTGCATGACTCTTTTTGACGGGCTCTGTATTTTTTCCTAATCTAAAACATTTCTATATGTATACAAAATAATTAAATATCTGGATACTGCAGAAAACATAATAATTACGAGTATGAAATCGAGAATTAATTAAATTCCTCTTTTTTAAATATAATTAACAGGTACAATTAACTCTGCTTTTATGTAGAATTTCGAAAAGTGCTAAAATATCTCCATTGAAGTATAGTAAATCAGAAGTGTTTTCTATTCCAAAAAAATCAATTCCGAGAAACATTGAAATTCATGGAATAGTATATGCAAAATAAAAAAAAAGTATGTATTAGATAAACTCCAAAGATTTCTGTGCACTGTGCCCAATTTAACAACATAGTTTCCAGCAGTCAAATATGGAAGAAAAAGCTAAAAAATCAATATTTATTTTATAGATACAGATTCTTATCTACAAAAACACGAAACTGTAAGTAAACCTTGATCAAGAAAAATACGTCCTTGTAAAAACTAAACTAAAGAGAAAAATCATATATCTGTAGGGTTGAAAATAATCAATATTGTCTCTTCATAGGCGAAACAGGAGAAGCTGAATTACTAACATAGAGAAATTTTAATAAAGCTACAAAGAAAGGATTTATGAAATTTGATTTAAAATGTATAGCTTCTAAATATACTCACATCCTCAGTATTATCATGCAAGAATCTTAAATAAATTCTATATAAATTTAAATCTAAATTGGAAAATATTCTGCTGATTTCCGACTACAATTGCTTCTGAAGAGATACGGTAGTTTGAAAGCTTCAATTAGTTCTTTAAGGCATCGAGAGTTATTTTAAATAATAAGACATTTGATTGGAATTTTATTTAAAATATTGATACATCTTATTCACAATATTTTCTTCTTTTTAGCTCACAGGCTATCAAAGACTGACAGCTAATGTGCCTGCCGATTCTGTATGTACGTACGTATGTATGTATGTACGTAATGCGACAACTCTTGATATAAATAACCGGTTTGCTTCAAATTTTGTTTATAGGTTCATTGTGATAAGGCGCTTCCTTGATTAGTTTTGAGGGTTCATTGGTTAAGTATAAAGGAGGGATCGGGGGGGCTAACCCGTCCTTAATTTAAATAAATGGGTTTTTCATGCAGAATTATCCGATTTTCTAAAAATTTTGTATATATGTGCATTGTGACAAGGCGCTTCCCTGATTAGTTTTGGGGGTTCATTGGTTAAGTATAAAGGAGGGATCGGGGGGGCTAACCCGTCCTTAATTTAAATAAATGGGTTTTTCATGCAGAATTATCCGATTTTCTAAAAATTTTGTATATATGTGCATTGTGACAAGGCGCTTCCCTGATTAGTTTTGGGGGTTCATTGGTTAAGTATAAAGGGGGAAAGGGGGGATAATCTCCCCTTAATTGAGATAAAAAGGTTTTTCATGCAGAATTATCCGATTTTCTTCAAATTTTGTATCTACGTTCGTTGTGGTAAGGCGCTTCCCTGATTAGTTTGGGGGTTCATTGGTTAATTATAAAGGGGGGAACGGGTGGATAATCGTCCCACTTAATATATTGTCGATTTCTTTATTTTTCGAGTGGCTTATTTCAATTTCTTTGAAATAAGAGCATAATATAATTAGTGTGAATAGCCTGTGAGCTCAATGCCCTCAGTTTAACTGGGCACTTTTCTTTTTTTTCTTTCTTTATTTGTATGTTTATCTTTTACCGAAAACTAGTTTTATTTAATAGGATTTTCATAGAAATCATAAATAGTAGCCAGAAAAATATCCCTAATTTTTAAAGATTCTTTCTGCATAAAATCCAGTTTAATAGAATTACTTGTAACTGCGGAAAAGTAGAAACATATATATTTTTTAATAGTCCAGATTTAACATTCCGCACACGTATTCCTAATTTCATATATTTAAAAAAATGAAATTTTGTAATATTAATATGAGTGAATAGCAAACATATTTATCCAACTGCTATTAAAGCATGTTAGTGTATATTTAAAAATGAGGGATAAGACCATTTTTTAATGATATTTCGTTTATAACGCAAACAATTAACTAATATAAACAATTAATGCAAACAATTAAAACAATTCCTACATTTTTCATCCCATAGATAAATCTTAACGCAGTTCATATTGAAGATACTTTTAACTCTAGATATAAAAGTTATGAATTATTTCTTGATCTAATATTAAAAAAAAAAAACACAAAATAAAACACTTTGTTTTCAAACTTAATAACGTTGTACATCTTTTTATTATTTTTTTATTGTGACATTTTACAAATAGAAATAGAATGTATAAATCAATCTTAATGTCAAATAAGATAATCAATAACCGTAAAAATTATATTTGCCATTTTGCAAATAAAAATATCTTAATGTAAATCTTAATGTAATGTAAAAAATATGATCAATGGTCGTACAATAGATTCATTTCTCAGAGATGAGAAAATAATCGTAAATTTTTAATTTGTGCAGAACGAAAATTCTGAAATATAGAAATAGAGACTTTATCATAAAGCTTAAAAAAGATTCATAAATTTCAATTACAGGTATATGAATTTCAAAAATTCTCACACATTCAGAATTACTGGAAAATATATAAATTCCACATAAAAGTTTAAAAAAAAATTACGAAATATTCAGAGGATATATGACTATAATTACATTTCAAGATTCACCATAAAACGTTGCTACTGGTGTTACTGGTATACTGGTGTTACTGGTATACTGGTGTTACTGGTATACTGGTGTTGAAATAAGTTCTAATCTTCAAGATGTCGAAACGTAATTGTATAAAAATGTTCATATGACATAAAAAAAATAAATCATAGTAAAAAAAAAAAGAAAAAACATAGGAAATTCACTCACAAAAATTATATATCTGTATAGTTAAAGTAAAAAAATCAATAATCTTCTTTTTTTTATTTGTGCAGAATGATAAACGCTGAAGTACAGAAATAGGGACCTTATAATAAAGCTAAAAAAAAGAGGTTCATAAAATTGAAGGTATATGAGATCTAAAAATTCCCACATTTTCACCATGACTGAAAAAAGAATCGTTTTTGCAGTCGACATAAAAGTAAATCTAAATTGGGAAGTTTTCTAAGGATATACGACTATAATTACATTTCAAGATTCGAGACGGTAGTTGGAAAGATGCAGTTACTATTATTGAGAAACGTAAAGTTATTTAAAGGAATCAGAATTTAGAATTAGAACACTGTTAACAGAAATGGTATAAATAAATTGTTCCCGAAAATTTTAATGACTTTTTAAGGTAAAATTAAAAGAAAAATAAGTACATTGAATATGTTATATTTGTGTGATATTTAGAATAAAAAATCTGAACATTTCCAAATATAAATAGAGCAATAAAATATCTGTTAAAAAAATCTAAAAATTAACCAATCGACTGACAAAGGATGTGAATTAATTTTCACTTTGCTAAACAACGCATAACCAGCATAGTGCAAAATGTGACCAGACTGGGGATGGATCGAACCCAGATACTCTGGTATAGCGCACCAATTGCTTTACCATTTAAGCCATCTGGACGACATTCAGTCTGGCATTTTTCACTTATACGTTGGCACGGATGCAATCTCGCAGTACAAGATGGAATGTCAAACATGAGCACATTACCCAGTGGCGTACATTCCCAGCATTGGATAATATCTAAATTTCCAGTTAAATTTTCAGCAGGACTGAAACTGCACTCTAAATTAATAACACTGACAAAGGCATTTCACTTTGACATTTTCACTATGTTGGTTATGCGTTGTATAGCAAAGTAAAAATTAATTCCCATCCTTTGAACTGGAAATTTGAACCAATCGAGTAAAGATTTGGATTTTCGTGTCTAAGAACGACACAAAACAATTGTCGTTCTTTTTCGGACTTAGGCGTTCCGAAATATGATACTTTGAATTTTATGCTTCAGTGAATCCTGGTTCTAAAAACGCGTCTTTTCGCATTTAGTGACGGAAGCTCTGACAAAACAAAAATAAGTTTTTTTATGTCCTTTTTAAACGCAGGACAACATTTTTTTTGTAAATATGAATTAAAATAATTATACTTTAATATGGATATAGCTCCTTGCAAACAAATGCCACATCTAAAAGCTATACTTGATTGCTGTACATTTTGTAATGAAAAGCTTATTCCCTTCATCAGCGGTTTAAGAGATAATGGCCATTACAACTTATTTTTAATTACAGGCGATGATACCGGTTCTAAATATAATTTATAGGAATTGGGGGCTGTATCAAAATTAATTTCATATTTTAAGCAGGGACGAAATTTCTCCGCTTTTTGCATACCAGTATAATCTTACAGAATTTTTTTTTTTTTAATCGGAACATTCGGCGATTTAACAGAACAACGTTTTCTCTAAAATTATACTGGTATGCAAAAAAGCGGAGAAATCTCATCCCTGATTTTAAGATACATACGACCCTTGCAAAACAAGTGCCATATCTGAAAGCCGTACTTGAGTTGTATACTTTTTATTATAATTGGCAGTATGTTTCTATCACTGAAAGCTATTTTAGAGATAATCGCCATTACTCTATTTTCAATCCCCCAGTATGTAAGACACTATAATATATATATCAATCAAGAGCTTAAAATCCAATATTATTTGCACTTTATTGATAATATCTGTCTTTCAAGCCTTTGGTTTTTAACACTGTCCAACATAGTTGAAAAGTTTTTATGAAATCGGTTTGTCTGTCTGTCCAGATTCCAACTCTCGTAAATATACTTGGATCGTCATGAAATTTTTATATGTTACTGTGGTTTACTATGGAACGTTGGTTTTGAAAATGAAGTGTGTAGTATTTATAATTCGTTTACAGGGACACACAAAAAATCCGTTACCTTATTGTCAATAGGGAAAATCCTCTGTGTTGCATTTTATTGATTTTACTATATTTCAAACATAATGAGATTGATATGTGTCACTGGAATGGACTACGAAATGCTTTCTCAGGAGTATAGAATAAGAAGCATTTATAGTTCGTTTACAGGGATGTACCAAAGAATTTCGTTGCATTATGACGTATGGGAGGAAAATCGTTTGTGGCGCATTTTAATGATGTTATGTTGTTTCAAACATAATCAACTCGATGAAGCGCCTACAATATGTTTTCTATAGATCATAGAGAGCATAGTAATTTATCGTTCATTTACAGAGAGACACAAAAGTGTGTGGTTACAAGACTGACTATGACCGATAATTGTTGGAATGTGGTAAGCATTTTAAAACTTATCTGATTTTGAGTGTAATTAGGTGGTGTTTATAAAATCTATTAATCGCATGAAATAATTCACTCACATTATCGGATATGGACAGTAATTGGTAAAAGTGGATTTTCATTGAAATATGTGTTTCTTTAAGTTGTTTATGTAGATATCTCATTTCATTCTAGGGAAAAAAATAATTTTTTCAATAATGTTTTGTTAGTGTTGGAAAAAGTTTCATAATCAATGCCTGATGCAGGATATTTAGTTCTTGTTAATATATTGAGCAGCATTAATTAGCTGTTACTTTTTTGAGGCATTTCCAAAAAATGCGAGATAGTTATCTTTTAATATGATTTCATTGAAAAGTAGTTAATTAGATTTCTACGACACTATATGATTAGATTTTTATTGCAAATAATTTTAATCTATAAAACATTATTTTTCTTGGAATATCATTAACAAAATAAAAAACAGGCATATATCAGAAAAGTCCTATAGATTTTTGCGCACTGTCCAATTTAACAAAAACTGTTTCTACCAGTAACATGTCAGTTAATTAAAAGTTATTTAAAGGAATAAGAACTTACAAGTAATTTTTTTTTCGAAAATTTTAGTGGCGTTCGTCAAAACATTGAATATTTTATATTTGTGGGATATTTAGAATGAAAAATTTGAAAGTCGCTGCAATAAAATTAATGGGAAATAAATTTAAAAAAAATTAATTAGAGATTTGATAATTATGCAAATTTCTCACGATTTTATAAAAAATAAACTGACTTTATAGTGTCTGTAATCAAATAATAAATGGGATTTGAGATAATTTAAAAAATTGAGATTATCTCAAATTTTCTTATAATTTCTAATGATTTAATGAAAGACAGAAAAGCGACTTAAAAAATAAACATATTAGAAACCCTTAATCCTGTTACACATACAGAACCTTATACGAAGAATAAAGTATTATGCAATATAAATGATTTATTGTGCAATTCTAATCTTTGAAACGTGAAACACAAAATTAAATAGTACCAAAAAAAAAAAAGTTTTTTAAGAATTTATAACTGAAATTTACAAAATAATATTTTCTTATTTTTGTTAGTAAAAATCAAATTAATAAATTATTTTGAATTATATTAAAAAAATAATCATTATCTTTTACAGCTTTTAGAAGCATTTATATGAGTTCATACTTATACTATACTATCATATATCTGAGTTTATATTATTAATATAGGCTACATACATTATGTTACAAGGGCCTCCGTGGCCGAGTGGTTAAAACACCATTCCGCTAATTGCTTGAGAGCGTAGGAATCAGGTTTCGACTCCCACCATCTTCATTGCACGCTCTCGGTTGTAACTTTTTGGTGTTGTAAATTTCCTTGTGGCTATCTCGTCTAAGAAGATTTATGTAATTGTAGAAGTCATGTATGTATTTTTGTGAATAAAAAAATAATATGGATCATTCGAGACAACAGTATGTAGCTATAGGGCTCAAAACAACACTCCTTCAAATGTTCATTATGTTGCATTTTATCAATACATTTTCTTTGCTTTACTATTTGAATTCTCATAAATTAATCAAAAACGAATAAAAATATGAAATAGAAAACACTTTTACATCGTTATATTATTTAACCATTATTTACAATTAATGTATAAAAAAATTTGCAAAACATAGAAAGATCGAGATAATTTCAACGAAACTAATAATAACGAAACCATTTAAAACAGAAAAGGAAAATAAAAAACTAAATTTATAACATTATCAAATTTTCTAATATGCTATAGTTTCCATTTCAGTTTAGGCAGAAAATATATTCACATGTTCGTGATAGTTCATTTCTGAATAAACGTATTCTAACATTCACATTAAAGATAATAATCCGCAAAACACACACACCTAATTATTTTTCATGTCCAGTTTTGTTTATGATTTCCGCAAACCATTTCTTATTTTTTACGATGTAGTTCCAAGTTATTCCTTTTTACAATGCCTTAACATATAGAAATTTTCTTCTAATATCTTTGATTTTAAAATGCCACCTAAAGAGTGTACTGAATTTGCTGATTTAAATGAAAAATGGAAGTTGCTGTATAATAAAGGTCTCGGTTGTATTATAAAAAAAATTAATATTAAAGTCTCATTTCCTGGATGCAGATGTTGCGAAATTAGTTTAAGAAAATTGGTGTTTAATGATGTCAGTTAAAAAAAAAAAAATGCTATTTTTTATTTTTTTATTTTTATTTATTTATTTATTTATTTATTTTTTTTAACATGGCGCCATTTATTGATATTTTGAATAATGTTACTTAAAATAATAACAATGTTTAATAAAAGTTTGTTTGATTTTTAGTTTAAAATCAGGTAACTAAGAATATTGTATCCTGGCCAATTTTTGCGATTATTTTTAACTCAGATGAAAAATGTATAAAGTATATTATGTGAAAATGAATTTTAATTTTCTAATATGCTAGTTTCCATTTCATTTTAGGCAAAAAATTTATTCACGTGTTCGTGATAGTTTCATTTCTGAATAAGCGTATTCTAACATTCACATTATGATAATAATCCGCAAAACACACACACCTAATTATCTTTCATGTCTAGTATTGTTTATGACTTCCGCAAACCATTTCTTATTTTTACGATGTACTTTCAAGTTATTGCTTTTTACAATGCCTTAACATACAGAAATTTTCTTCTAATATCTTTAATTTTAAAATGTCACCAAGGAGTGTACTGAATTTGCTGATCTAAATGAAAAATGGAAGTCTCTGTATAATAAAGGTCTCGGTTGTATTATAAAAAAATAATAATAATAAAGTCTCATTTCATGGATGCAGATGTTGCGAAATTAGTTTAAGAAAATTGGTTTTTAATGATGTCAGCTCAAAAAAATGTTTTCTTTAGTTTCTGAAGATGGCACCATTTATCGATATTTTGAATAATGTTACTTAAAATTATAACAATGTTTAATGAAAGTTTGTTTTCTTTTTATTGGGTTGTCCAGAAAATTCGTGTCATTTGGGAAAATTAATTCGTACCGGGAAATTCTGCCCGTTAATTATTAGAGATTAGCTATCGGAATTGATGTTTAATAATTTAATGGTAGAATTTTCCGGTACGAATTAATTTTCCCAAAAACGGCACGAATTTTTCGTACAACTAAATAGTTTTAAATCAGGTAACTAAGAATATCGAATACTGTCCAACTTTTGAAATTATTTATAACTGAGATGAAAAATGTATAAAATATTTTATGTGAAAATGAATTTTAACTTGCCGATTATGAGAAAATGATTTATTTAATTTTTTTATAAATTAAAAAAGAAAAGTTTTCTGAGACCCTATTTTATGTCTAAATTAGTAATATGCATGTTTATTATGACCCACACAACTTATAATATGCTTTAAATTGATCATGCTTTCTTATTGTCTAATAATATAGGGTTTGTACGCCGCATGGAAAGAATACCAGAATTTTCGTAAAGAAATATTTATCTTATTTAATGAATATATATATATATATATATATATATATATATGTGTGTGTGTGTGTGTGTGTGTGTTTATATATGGCTTTAAGATAATTCTGGTACTCAAACCCCTTAATTCCTTTGAATTCTCTGAGGCGTACTAACACTGTGGTATCTGTTTTATTTTATGCTGTAAATTTATTCACCTATTCCTGACTGTTTCATTTTGTAATAAAAATGTATTTCAACATTCATATTCTGATAGCAATTCACAAAACACATACACCTAATTATCTTTCATGTCTAGGTTTTGTTTATGACTTCCTCAAGCCATTTCTTATTTCTTATGATGTACTCCCAAATTATTCCTTTTTAGAACATGTAGAAATGTTTTAACATTAGAAACATTTTTCTAAACTCTTTAAATTTAAAATTCCACCTAAGGAGTGTATCTCATCTCCTTTTGGAAATGAAAAATGGCAGTTGCTTTATATTAAAGGTCTCTGATGTATGATAATCAAATATCATTTCGTAAATGCAAATGTTGCGAAATTAGTTTGAGAAAATCGCTTTTTAATGATCTCATCTATATATTAAAAAATAAATCTTTTAGTTTCTCAATATGGTACTGTTTATCGATATTTGGAATAATGTTACTTAAAATTATAAAATTATTTAACGGAAGTGTATTTTTCTTTTAGTTTAAAATGAGTACGCTACAGTTTTTGTACACATTCTGTAATTTTAAATTTTTTATAAGCAAGGGAATTTAGGAAAGATTTTAAATAATTTCTGTTATAATAGATTTTAAGTTAGTGACTATGAAAACATATTTTTTCTTTTTTATTGATATATTTATATACAAATTGAGATACTATTTTAAATATATTAATACATAGTTTTTATGTCTCAAGGGAGAATAGCAGAATTTTCGTAGAAAAATATTTTTCTTATTTAATTTTTTAAATTCTGTGCTTAGATATTGCAGCCACAACTTTATGATAATTCTGGTACTGAAACCCCTCAATTCCTTTGAATCCTCTGAAGCGTACTAGCCCTGTAATATCCCTTTTATTTAATGCTGTAAAGTTTTTCTCCTATCCCTGACTGTTTCATTTTGTAATAAAGACGTATTTCAACATTCATATTCTGATAGCAATTCACAAAATACAAACACCTAATTATCTTTCATGTCTAGTTTTGTTTATGACTTCCTCAAGCCATTTCTTATTTTTTTATGATGTACTCCCAAATTATTCCTTTTTAGAACATGTAGAAATGTTTTAACATGTAGAAACATTTTTCTAAACTCTTTAATTTTAAAATACCACCTAAGGAGTGTATCCCATCTCCTTTTGGAAATGAAAAATGGCAGTTGCTTTATATTAAAAGTCTCTGCTGTATGATAATCAAATATCATTTCGTAAATGCAAATGTTGTGAAATTAGTTTGACAAAATCGCTTTTCAATGATCTCATCTATATATTAAAAAATAAATCTTTTAGTTTCTCAATATGGTACTGTTTATCGATATTTGGAATAATGTTACTTAAAATTATAAAAAGTATTTAACTGAACTATATTTTTCTTTTAGTTTAAAATGAGTAAGCTAAAGTTTTTGTACACATTCTGCGATTTTAAGATTTTCATATGTAAATGAATTTAGGCAAGATTTAAAATATTTTCTGTTATAATATTGGGTTGTTCTGAAAGTTCTTTCCGTTTGGGGAAATTGGTTCGTACCGGAAAATTCTATCATTTAATTATTAAACGTTCATTCCGATATTTAATTTAATATTTAATAATTGACGGACAAAATTTTCCGGTACGAATAGGTTTTCCCAAAGGGGAGGAACTTTCCAACAACCCAATAGAATTTATATACAAATCGAGGTACTATTTTAATGGTTAAATTAGTAAACTGCTGGTGTTCATTTAGCTGATAATTTACAGTAAATGAAATTTTATTGCTTTTCCGCTATAAAAAGAAATATTAATTTTTTCATTAACTAGGTATTTGCATAGAAATTAAACTAAAATGAAGGTATTAAAGTATATTTTGCTTTTATTGAAACTTAAAACGAAACTATTCATCAAAATAAAGAGTTAAAAATTACAAACGAAACTTATAAAAATATCTAAATTTCTAATGCTCATATAGTATTAATTTATATCCCAGATAATATTAACGTGTTCATCATCGTTTTATTTCAGAATAAAAGTTTTTTTTTTTTTGGATTGCAATCCACAAAATCCACAGAACTAATTATCCCTCATGTCTAGTTTTGTTTATGACATCTATAAGCCATTTCTTATTTTTTACAATGTGACCTCTTTTTAAAAAATGTTTTAACATGTAGAAACTATCTTCTAATATGTCTTTCATTTTCTAATACCACTTAATAAGTATACTCAATCATTTTATATAAATAAAAAATGGAAGTTTGTTTATATTAAAAATGTCTGTTGTATAATAATAAAATATCATTTCACGGATGCAGATGTTGCGAAATTAGTTTAAGAAAATCGCCTTTTAATGATGTCAGCTTTAAAAAAAAATGTTTTGCTGCAGTTTCTGAAAATGGCATTGTTTATCGATATTTTGAGTAATGTTACTAAAAATGATAACGCTATTTAGTGAAAGTTTGTTTAACTTCTTAGTTTAAAAAAAGTTGTTAAGATTATTTTATACAATGTAAGTTTCGCAATTACTTGGAAGTGAGGCATTTAGATAAAATATAAAATATTTTGTGTTCTAATGAATTTTAAGTTTCTGATTATGAAAAACAGATTTATTCGGATTTTTTTATTTATAAACTTTAAGCAAGTTTTTGAGAGTCAGTTTTGGGGATTTTCAGGATAAATTAGTAATATGCGTACACTGTTAAAAAATAAAAAAAGGACAAATGTTTCTTAATCTACGAAAGTATAATATAACCATGAACGAATATATACAATAACCTCTTCAAAATTACTCACGTTTCTAAAAAGCGTTCTTTATAAAGAGAAACCTCAAAAACGAATATATTTTAAGATTTAAAGAAGCATTTATAAAAACAAAGATACTTTTGCTGCTATTGATTTTCGGAAATGTTTTCGAGTATGTTGTACATTATTAACCCTTCAATGCATAGTGATGCAAATTTCTATAACTTTTTATTTAACTTTTAATAAATAAATAAAGTTCCGCCAGCACTATATTTATATAGAAATATTAATGGTATAAAAATACCTTTCACTCAAAATCCCAGTGTTCTAGTATGCTACTAAACAAAGTTAAAAATCTATCTTAAAATTTCTGATGAGTAATCCTTAATATAAGTATACAAAAACAAAATTCTAAAAGAAAAATTCATGCATTTATGGGTTAAGTTTTCTCAAATCGTGGTGCTTAATCTCAGTGGTTTTTAAGATGATATCAATTCTCAATTAAACATTTTCAGCTGAGTAACTGAATTTACGTTAATTTATGTTATGTTATTCTGAAGTTATGTTATTTAGTTTAATGTTAATGTTAATGCTGTTAATTTATTATGTTTGCCTGTAGAACATGTTTCTTGAATACGAAAATGTTTACTTGAGAATTGATAGCATCTGACAAACCAATATTACGGTTTGAAAAAACTGATTAATGCGCTATAAAAACTACTCAGAAACATTTTCGGATATCAGTAATAAAAAAGAAACGTTGTTATAAATTCTTCATTAAACCTTGAAAATATGTTAATTTCTGAGGTTTCTGAAGATAAAGAATGCTCTTCGGAATCGTGGGTAACTTGAAAAAGATTTTTGTATATTTTGTTCCGTGGTTATATTATACTTTCCTATATTAAAAAACTTTTTTTTCCTTTTTTACAGTGTATGTAATATGGATTTGTTAGCTTCTAATTTACTGCAAATAAAATTTCGTTAATAACCTTTCGTGCATTAACAAGAAAGATTAACATATTCATCAACTATAAATTTTTATATAAATTAAACTAGTAAAATTAATGTATTAGGTTATATTTAGCCGTTTTTGAAAAATTATAAAGAACTGTTACAAATAGATAGATAACAGAAATGAGAAACTAAATTTACAACAGTAATTTTCTAATTCTAATATCCCTTCCATTTTATGCCTGAGATATATTCACGTGTTCATGATCGTTTCATTTGGAAAACTAAAGAGGATTCTAACATTCATATTTGGATAACAGTCCACAAAACCTACATACCTAATTATCTTTCATGTCTAGTTTTGTTTATGACTTCCGCAACCCATTTTAGTTTTCACGAAACACATTCCAGGTTATTTTTTATTTTTATTTTTTTTTTAGAATGTTTAAACATATAGAAACTTTCTTCTAATATCTTTAATTTTAAAATGCCACACAATTTCCTTATTTAAATGAAAAATGGATGTTGCTTTATATTAAACGTCTCGGTTGTATGAAATTATGGATGCAAATGTTGGGAAATTAAGAAAATTGCTTTTTAATGGTGTCAGTTTCTAAAAAAATATTTTGCTTTAGTTTCTGATGATGGCACTGTTTATCGATATTTTGAATAATGCTACTTAAAACTGTAACTGTGTTTTATAAAAGTTTGGTTTAATTTAAAGTTTAAAATAAGAAGCTAGGATTGTTTTATACCTAAGTTTAAGAATTATTTAGAAGTGAAGCTTTTAAGAGAGATGTAATTTTTTTTGTCTTATAACGAATTTTAAGTTTCTGATTATGAGTAAAAAATATATATTCTGTTTTTTATTTATAAATTTAAAACAAAACATGTTATGAGAGTTTATTTTAGTGGCAAATTAGTAACAGGTGTAAATGTATACACCAATGCTCAGTTAGCGTATAATTTACTGCAAATATTTTTTCAAGGCTTTTCCTGGAAAACAAAGACATGTGAAATACCAATTTATTATATACTTTTATATTAATTTAAAATTTGGATTTTAAGATATACTTTCTCTGTTTTTTTTCCTCAAAGCATTCAAATGAATATTAAGATAATAATTAAGATAATAAATAGCAATAGAGGATTCAATAATTTGTTTCAATATAGTTCAAGACTAAGCAATAACGTAAAGTTTAATTTTGTATGCATGTACTTAAAAAAACCCACTTTTATCTCTGTATATTAAATTCTCAAATAACTTACTGTATATTAATTTCCGTATGTTACTATTTAGATAATATTGCATGCATTATGAATCTCGATATTTTCTCTAAATATAAAATTAAATGCGATTTTCCTGAGTAGAGTAATAGAACCAGTATTAAATTGACTATGTTAAATTGATATTCTTTTTAAATCTTATTATGCAGCTTTAGATAATAAAAATGCATAGATAAAGATTCATTACATCAGTCTGTGTAAAACTACAAAGCAACAACTATGAAATTATCATATTAACTTGTTTATTAGATACAGTAATGTGTTTCCTATAGTAACAGTGCTTTATTATAATCTATTATAACACCGTAGAATGCAAAACATGATGATGAGTAGGGAAAATGTATGATACCAAGGATAAATTGTCCCCTGTCTCGTAACTTCATAATTAAAGAGGTTAAAAAAAAGTATATAAATATGCCATACAACCTACAGCGTAAAAAACAAACTTTCATCGAATTTCATCAGAGATAATAAATAATAGTCTATTTTTTGTTTTTTAGAGGTTGGGATGAATTCATTGCATTATTAAAACGAACATTAATAATATAAATTAGATATAAAATACCGTTATTAATTTAAATAATAGTCTAAATTTAGTTTTTCAGAGGTCGGGATGAATTCATTGCATCCTTAGAATTAGATATAAAATACCGTTATTAATTTAATTCAAAATTAATTTGACCTCTACAAATAAAGTTTAAATAAATACGATATTTCTGAGAATCGATGATAGATTTTAGAGAACGATTAATTTAAAATTTCACAATATAACTTTTTAATTTTTTAAATAATAATTGCCGAACAGTTGATGTCGGTTAAGGGGCTTCCGAGTTGCGATCAACTTTACGCCCAGTCTATTTGTGAGTAAACTGTCTTGTAAATATTGAGCCGTTGGGAAAAGTTAAATGTAGTATTAACTACATAAGAAAGAACAATTAAAAATAGAAGAAAAATTAAACAATGGGAATAATAAAAGTAAAGCAAAAGAGATTAAGGATGGAGTCTAATAAATGGAAAAATGGAAAATGGTATAGCTGTAGTTAAAATTAACTACTGAAAAAAGTTGAAAAAGTGTAAAATAGGGTTCGGAACATGTTCAAAAACAGCACATAAATGCCAGGTGGAAAAGGCAGGAAAAGCTAAGCTTTAACAAAAAAAAAAAAAAAAAAAAAAAGAAGAAGAAGAAGCACTGAAAAAAGGCAATTTTTTTTTCTTTTCTTTTTTTTTCTTTTTTTTTTTTTTTTTTGTATTGCATAGGAATAATTTTAATTAGGAAATTACAAATTTACATAAAAGTAAAAGAGAGAAGTTTGCAGAATGGTGAGCACTAATGCTCATAGTCAATAATGCAAGAATATATATATTTTTTTTCTTTTAAATAATAATACTTCCTCGACGCCTTCTTTTATTAATTTTCTGTTTAATTTTTACGGTCAGAAATAAATAAATGAAAGAAAAAAAAATGCATAGAATAGAATAAATTTATGAAATGCCCTTCTCTTTATTTACCCTTTGTATTTTCCACTGTTAAATTATTCTGCAGGGGAAATTTCCTATCTTGCAAATTTCTGTTGGAAAGTTTTCTTTTTTCAGTATAAACGATAGAAAATGGTGAAACGAATTTTTAATTTAAACCGAGATGAAACATTGAAGGGGAAAAAAAAGTAAACAAAAGGGATTCACGTCGCGAATTGAAATCACTTAGGAAATGGGATGCTATATTTAAAATGTTAAAGGCAGATAAAAAGGGTGTTGCAGAATTTTTTATGAAACTTTTGTGATACGTTTTATTAATATTTAATATTTTGCGGTTTTTGAAAGTAAAAGGAAATATTTTTTTTTAATATAAAATCTTTTCAGAAGAGAGTATATTCATGTCTGAAAATAGGGTTTCTAAACTCAAGTGAAATATTTTAATAATAGAAAACTTATATATATATATATATATATATATATATAAGTAAAGGGTTTTTAAAATATTCAAGAACATTATTATAAAATATCAGCAGAGATTAGTGTGTATAAACAGCACTATTTAAAAGTCTTCTGAAATCCGAATTCACCTTAACAACCATCTAACTATTATAATGACTAAAAAATTGGACATAGCCCAATTTTATTACATTACACTGCACTGAGGAAAATGATACTTTCAAATCTGAGTAAATCGATGTTTTCATTTTGTTATGAAATGTTTTGTTTCAAATATGACCCATTGCCTTCAATTCTGAAATACCAGAAATACTCAGAATATGGAAATAGTGACATACTCAAACCTGAGCACATAGAGCTTAGTTCATACTCAGTTTTGAAACATGGACATACTCAAAATGATTAGAATCAGTTCAAACTCATTTTTGAAACATGGACATACTCAAAAATGAGCACATAGAAGTCAGTTCATACTCATTTATGAAACATGGGAATACTCAAATATAAGCACATGATGTTTTATTCTTGAGTGTGTGCATGTTTTCAGAAATGAGTAATGCTTCAAACTTGAGTATTTTGATTCGGAGCCATTTTGACAGTGCGACATACTCAGATTTGAGTATATTTTGCTCAGTTTGGAAAATGTCGTTTTGAGAGTAGCAAATTTGATGTCGCACCGCCCAATGACAACCACTACTGGAAAGCTAGATTTTGAAAACAAAAAATTAATATATCTTGTTCTAATTAAGATAGAAACACTGTTTAAAACGTCATTTAAAGAGAAAAAAACAACAGTGATTTTTTTATTATGATAAAATATTTTTCAAAAATTTGAAGATCTTTGTGTCTTGGACCTGGTAAATATTTTTTTCAAATTTGCTGAATCAGAATAAAATTAAAGCAATTGAAAAAGGCATGTTCCAAGTTTGAGCCTTTTATCTTTAACGGTTCTTGACTTATAACAATTTAAACTCGAGAATTGGTGAAAAAAGCCATCATGTAGAAAAACGCAAAAACGTTTCCATGACAACCACTATTTGAAGCTAGATTTTGAAAACAAAAAACTAATATATCTTGTCCTAATTAAGATAAAAACATGATTTAAACTTAATTTTCAGAGAAAAAAAAAACAGAGAATTTTTTTTTAATATGATAAAATGTTTTTCAAAATTTTGAGGATTTTTGTGTCTTGGACCCTCTTAAACCCTATGCTTTCCTATTCTGCATAAAATATAGAAATAATTATAAATTTTAGAGTTACCCCTCCCCCCCCCCCCAACCACTTAAAAAAATTATATATGTAAATAAATAAATTAAAAAAGGACAATCATATTCTTTCCATCTTGCACAGGTTGTTACATATTCTCCAGTTAATTTATTTTCATTTTAAAAAGCAATCAGCATCTGAAAAACACTTTCTGTTGAAAAAAAATAAAATAAATAAATAATAATAATAAAATAAATAAATTTATTTTCTTCCAACGGTTTCTCGTTCCAAATCATTAAAAAGCATTTTGGGTGATTAATGTTTATCATTTCCTGTTATAATCATGTCAGTAAACAACCGTAAAAGTTGTTTTGTAATAAGCCTAAATATAAATCAGGTAATATAAAAATATACTCATTAATTCTGTTCTCAAAAACATTCGTATTTTTACTAAAAGCAAATAACTCAAGTAATCAGTGTAAACACTATTTTCAATAATACTCCTTCTTACTGAGTTTTAATATTTTATTTGGCTGGGATTCATAGTCGATAAATTTTATGCTTTTCCACCAAATTAAAAAATTACCTATGCGTTGCTATTGAACAGAACTTTTCAAGATCTCTCGCCAAATCTTTATGTCAATAACATAAAATGAATAATTGATGTAAGATTTTTATATCTTTCTTTTTTGACTTTCTAACAGTATACATGTAATGTAATGTATTCCGGGTGCTACTGCCACCAGCAACCGTAGTCACGGAACTTATAAGACTCTTATAATTGTGCTATATCATGAGAGCCTGGTTGATTAAAATACTGTTCCTCAACTAATGTTCTATTCTTCTTATCAATTGCGTTTTTGCATTCAAGGATTTTATGTCACTGGATTAAATTTAAAATTCCCTTTTACACTGTAAAAAAAAAAAAAAAAAAAAAAACAAAAGGCAGTAAAATTACGGGCAGAGGCCGGCAGCAGAGATTCCAGTCATACCCCGTAAAAAAAAAAAAGTCCATGCCCATAATTTTGTGCAGCCCGTAATTTTACGGGGCAAAGTAATATAGCATTATAATGCACAGGATATAATGCACTTTAAAACACAATAACACTTTGCTTACTGTTCCATAGCACGCATAGGACAAGGACAAGGCCCAAAATTACCGCTGCAGTTCGCAGCCTTGTCCAACAAATAAGAGTGAGATATGCCAGTCCAGGATATCATCGGGATAGCTCAGTAGGGAGAGCGTTGGTACGGCAAACCTAAAGTACGCAGGTTGGAGTCCTGGTCCCGGCATATTTTCGCTCTGTTGGAAAAAATCTCAACATTGATACTCCAACCATCGGATATCCCTAATTTAATTCAAATCTTAATTGACTTCTGCACATAATGCTTTAATAATTACAATATTTTTTAAAGTTAATAATATATTTAAGATGAAAGTTTTACAAAAGCTCATAGTTTTTTAATAAGAATAAATGCAAGAAATAAATAAATGAATAACAATAATGCAGAATAAAGAATAAATATATGGAATCAAAATCTTTTCTCCCTTTGGATTTTCTCCTTGTATTTTCCAGAGTTAAATTATTTTTAAAGGGAAAATTTCTATCTTGCAAATTTCTGCTGAAAACCTTTTTTTTTTTTTTTTTTTTTTTTTTGTATAAGCGATTGAAGATGGTGAATTGGATTTTTAATTTAAACCAAGATTGTACACTGAAGAGTAAAAAAGGAAAGGCAGAAAAAGAATGCACGTCGTGAATTGAAATCATTTAGGAAGTGGGATACAATATTTAAAATGTTAGAGACAGATAAAATGGACTTTGTATACATTTTTTTTAAACTTTTATGAAAATTTTAGCAATATTTAAAATTTTGCTGTTCTTCCAATAAAAGAAAAAATATATATTTTATAAAATACAGTGTGTTTCTAAATGAATATCGGGGATTTAACGCTTTGTAGTATCTATTATAAAAACCTTAAAATTATACTTAATACATAAAATGAAAGAGCAACTCAAACAGTTTTACCTACAAGCTTGCAGGTGTTCAATGTGAACACCTTCCGTCACACGGCACACATCAAGTCGATAGAATAGTTCTTCCCAAACGCCACTCTGCGCTAACCCGATCTGACGCCATGTGATTTCTACCTGTTGGGGTTCATAAGGGATCGAGTGTATGTACCTCCACTACCAGCTGACCTACGCAACCTAAGAAACAGGATTGAGGCAGCTGTTGTAACAATTACCCCACAAACACTAATTAACGTTTGGGAAGAACTGAGCTATCGACTTCATGTGTGCCGTGTGACGAAATGTGTTCACATTGAACACTTGTAAGCTTGTAGGTAAAACTGTTTGAGTTGCTCTTTCATTTTATGTATTAATTATAATTTTAAGTTGTATGTAATAAATACTACCAAGCGTTAAAACCCCGATATTCATTTAGAAACACCCTGTATTTTGAGAGTAAGATATTTTTATGCCGGCAAATACAGTTTCTAAATTCGCGTGAAATATTTTTGAAAATTGTATATTTTAGAATGGGGGAAGAGGGGATAAAATATTCAAGAACTTTCATATCGAATTTCAGAAAGGATTAGTATGTACAAACAATACTTTTTAAAAGCCTTCTATAACCTGTTTTCACAATAACAACCCCATGGATACTGATTGAAGCATTGGACACAGTACAATGTTTCATTGCATTACAAAAGTGTCATTGCATTACAATGTGCTGATTTATCTAGTTAAATAGACATTTACCATTTTTTACAACACTGATGTATCTCTCTATATATTTCTTCATGGATTTAAAGTAATAACTATTCTTTTAGCTCTGATAAATTACTACATTTTATTAATATTAAAAAAATTGCTGTTTTTCAAATAAAAGAAAAAAAAATATATTTTATAAAATATTTTGAGAGTAAGATATTTTTATGCCAGCAAATACAGTTTCTAAATTCGCGTGAAATATTTTTGAAAATTGTATATTTTAGAATGGGGGAAGAGGGGATAAAATATTCAAGAACTTTCATATCGAATTTTAGAAAGGATTAGTATGTACAAACAATACTTTTTAAAAGCCTTCTATAACCTGTTTTCACAATAACAACCCCATGGATACTGATTGAAGCATTGGACACAGTCCAATGTTTCATTGCATTACAAAAGTGTCATTGCATTACAATGTGCTGATTTATCTAGTTAAATAGACATTTACCATTTTTTACAACACCGATGTATCTCTCTATATATTTCTTCATGAATTTAAAGTAATAACTATTCTTTTAGCTCTGATAAATTACTACATTTTATTAATATTAAAAAAATTGCTGTTTTTCAAATAAAAGAAAAAAAATATATTTTATAAAATATTTTGAGAGTAAGATATTTTTATGCCAGCAAATACAGTTTCTAAATTCGCGTGAAATATTTTTGAAAATTGTATATTTTAGAATGGGGGAAGAAGGGATAAAATATTCAAGAACTTTCATATCGAATTTCAGAAAGGATTAGTATGTACAAACAATACTTTTTAAAAGCCTTCTATAACCTGTTTTCACAATAACAACCCCATGGATACTGATTGAAGCATTGGACACAGCCCAATGTTTCATTGCATTACAAAAGTGTCATTGCATTACAATGTGCTGATTTATCTAGTTAAATAGACATTTACCATTTTTTACAACACCGATGTATCTCTCTATATATTTCTTCATGAATTTAAAGTAATAACTATTCTTTTAGCTCTGATAAATTACTACATTTTATTAATATTCAAAAATTTGCTGTTTTTCAAATAAAAGAAAAAAAATATATTTTATAAAATATTTTGAGAGTAAGATATTTTTATACCAGCAAATACAGTTTCTAAATTCGCGGGAAATATTTTTGAAAATTGCATATTTCAGAATGGGGGAAGAGGGGATAAAATATTCAAGAACTTTCATATCGAATTTCAGAAAGGATTAGTATGTACAAACAACACTTTTTAAAAGCCTTATATAACCTGTTTTCACAATAACAACCCCATGGATACTGATTGAAGCATTGGACACAGTCCAATGTTTCATTGCATTACAAAAGTGTCATTACATTACAATACAATGTGCTGATTTATCTAGTTAAATCGACATTTACCATTATTTACAACACCGATGTATCTCTCTATATATTTTCGCATGAATTTAAAGTAATAACTATTCTTTTAGCTCTGATAAATTACTACATTTTTCAATAAGCTAAAAAATACTGTTATTAAATTATTTCAATTGACCTCTGTAAATAATGATTGAACAATAATGATATTTTGTGGAATTAATTATACATTTTAGCGAAAGATTGCAGAAAATTTCATAATTGTGAATTTTGCTCCTTTGTTTTTTAAAAACTGCGTAAATAAGTAAATGATTGAAAGTAATCAGTAAAATAGAAAAAGAAAATAATTGAAACTCGACTTACATTTTTCTCTTTGTGTTTTACCCAGTTAAATTAATTTCAAGGTAAAATTTTCTATCTTGGAAATTTCTGCTAAAAACTTTTCTTATTTTCAGTCTAAACGATAGAAAATAGTTTTAAAATTTAATGTTAAAATTTAAATTAAACGAATTTTTAATTTAAACTGAAATTATACAGTGAAGATTAAAGGGGGGGTGGGAGAGAGAAGGAAGCGTGTCGTGAATTGCAATCATAGGAAACTTTTGTGACATAATATTTTACAAACATGTAATATATTGCAGTTTTTTAAATATATATTTTTTAATTTAAATAAAATCTTTTGAACCTATTAATATGGAACCTATGAATAAAACCATTTTCAAGTCAGCAAAAAGTATTTCTAAACTAGTGAGAAATTAAAAAATAAATAAATAAATAAATAAAAGAAAAAAATCTTTATACTTTAGAATATATATTAAAGGAGAAGGGACAATAAAATATAGTTAAGCATAAATTAAAATGTATATAACAAAAAAAAATAACCTTGAATAATCTGATTTTATTTTAGTAGACCCATGGATATTTTAATGATTAAAACATTGGACATAGTTCGATGTCATAACAGCATGGTATACTCATATATCCAGTTAAATGAGTTGAGTGAATCCAGTTACTGATATATCCAGTTTTTGTACCATGCCTATCTATATATATTTAACCATAATTATTAAATAATAATTAAATTCATTTTTTTTGTTGGGATATATTCATTGTAATATTGGGGTGAGCTAAAAAACTACATTTAATTTAAGTCAGTTTCAAATGTCCTCTGCAAATAATGCTCGAACAATTACAAAATTTTGGCAGTTAATGATAGATTTTAACAATTCGTTGTCCAAATTATATAATTCTGAACTTTTCATCATTTAAAAAAAATTGCCAAAAATGTATAAATGAATGCAAATAACGTATAAAATAGAATGAATGAATGAAATGCATTCATTTTCTCTTTGTACCTTCCAGAGTCAAATTATTTTGTATGGAAAATTTCATATCTTGCAAATTTCTGTTCAAATATTTTCTTTTTTCAATTTAGGCGATAGGAAATGGTGAATCCCATTTTTAATTTAAACCGAGATTGTACACTGCAGACAAAAAATACAACAAAAAAGATGCAAGTCGTGAATTGAGATCACTTAGGAAATGGTCTGCTATATATTAAAATGTTTAAGGTCGATAAGAAGAGTGTTGCAGAAATTTATATGAAAGATTTGTGATACGTTTTTTTAAATATTTAATATTTTGTGGTTTTTGAAATAAAAGAAAATACGCCTTTTGAAAAAGAAATAAATCTTTTGAGAGTAAGATACCATCGAATCAGCAAAAATGGTTTCTAAATTAGAGTGAAATATATAAAACAGCTTTATATTTTAGAATATCTATTAAGCCTCTAGCCGCGGGCGATGTTTCCGTTTTCTTATATAAAACCGCGGCCTATTTTTATTCGCCATTTATCATAGTTTGAATGTCACCGGAATTTAAAAACAAATTTATTTCTAAATAAGTAAAAGCAGTCTACATGTACCTTATAGAAACTAAGTTTTATTTCAAAATTCCGGTGAGAATGCGGCATTTATCGATTCAAAATATTTCAAAAACCGCAGAACTTTCCGAATGACCTAGTATATGAAATTATATATGTATTATAATTTGTAAACGAATCTCTCTATCTCTAAATAAAAGAAGATAGATTCAACGAAGAAATAGAGTGTCCCGATGCGTAAGTACTATAAAAAATTGTAGGCAACGCCAAAATAGCGTTCCCCGCGGAACTGTATAGAATAAGTGAAACGCCGTAGGAGCGTTACCCGCGCGGCTGGAGGGTTAAAGGTGAATAAGTAAAAACATATCCAAGATATTTAATATCAAAATTAGAAAATAACTGATATTAGTATGGTTAAACGTAATTTTTTAAACCTTTTTACTACCGGTTGGGACATACACGTCCCAGTAGAATATTTGTTTTTTATTCTAGTCGTACTACTTTTTAAAAAAGAAACTCAGACATATATTTACACTAACTGGGATATTTTCAAAAGTAATCATTCTACCATATATATATATATATATATATATATATATATATATATATATATATGTGTGTGTGTGTGTGTGTGTGTGTATATTGATATATATATATATATATATATATATATACAGGGCTTTACAAATTTGATAAAATCTGGTAGCCAGAAAAATTTTCTAGTAGCCAGTAAAAAAATATTTACCAAAGTTTTTAAGAAAAAATTCAGGAAAAATAATAACAGACATTGTTTAGAATTATTAGTTACATAGTTTAGAAAGATAATATAAACTAAGTTTTCTAATGAAACTTATCAAAATGATATATCTTTGAAAAAAAAAATACTGTAAAGAGTGAATTAACCGAAAATGCTGATTGCCGAATGCTTCAAATGTCCGCATAGTTGAATGCTACAAAATCTATATGTCTGTTGAGGAGCGCATCGACGAAATAGTGAAGCAGGAAATCAAGTTTTCGCCTATTTTCTGTCGAAGTCTCAAATAATTTTGATTTGATTATTTTAACATTTACATTTGATGAACTTATTTTTGCCAAATTAAAAACGAAAGTCAAAAATATTTTTTGTGTGAATATAGTTTCAAAGTTTATTTTTTAATATTTGGAAAGGGGCTGGGTGGCATTTGTGCTCATTTCAAGAAAGCTTAGGTCAATTTTTGTACAAAAAAGAAACAACAAAAACTCCCTTATATTAAATAATTTGGTCGCCAGATAAAAATATTTGGTCGCCAGTGGCGACCTGACGACCGTATTTGTCAAGCCCTGTATATATATATAAATTGTAAATTGTGGTACGGCGATTGAATATAAAAAATGGTCTTCAATCCAGGGCAGTTATTTTTTTTTTTTTTTTTTTAATGCCTGAGGAAGACCACTCGGCTGAGGGCGAACCCAGCCGTTGAGCGTTTAATGTCTTCCCCGGCTAGCTCCCCGGCACGCAGGGATTAAACGTGGCAGTACAAAATCCTGCCGGGCAAAGCCCCACGTGACAGGCGGCAAAAACTAAAGACAGACAAAAAAAAAAATTACAAAACAAAAGTCTGTCGCTGTGACCAGCGTCACCACGCGACATGCAGCGACAGACAAGGTGAAGGGAGTGATGTGCAGTTCGGGGGTACGACTGTACCAGATGTAACAGTTCGAGTACGACTACACCAGGTGATTGCAGTGACCCGTATGTGATCCCCACGCGACAAGGAGCGCCACACCAAATGCGCTGAGACCACGTACGGGCGGTGAAAGCAGATGATGATATAGTTTGATGTGGAGGTGGCAGAGTGGTGAGCTAATATGGTTCATACATGTGAGAATGGTATCCCCACGGTGGCTCACGATTGTTTGAAGTGTCGATGTACTGGGTACGTCTCTGTTGGTTGTTGTGTGCAAACTGTTGTCGGTGGAGTGTTGGTGGCTTCTGATGTGAGTGTGGTGCTGATGTAGTGTAAGATGATGTTGGGGTGAATTCCATCAAAGGGTTAAGAGCCTAGAATAACCCGAGAGTACTCGCGTGTTTTTTTTTAGAACGGTACTGGCCGCGTTCGGTCTTGATGCCGCCGGCTATTGTTGGAGGAGGAAAGGAAAGTAACAAATGTTTTTAATTAATTATTCAACTATTACTTTTCAATGAAGTTGTAAAAATTCACTTTACTGAAATCAGTCAATTTTCTCACGAGCTATAAAATATTTGGAAAGGGTGAAAATGAAATGTAATACTAGTGATTATGTCATGGTTGTTGTATGTCATGGTTGTGCCATTAATATATACTTGAAAAAAGCTAGTATGTCATGTAACTTTACTATTACTATGATAGTGGAGATACATGGAAGGTGAGTTACATGAAATCTCACTATTTTATTTATAAGGGGAGATGGCTTAGAGTACGATAATTGGTATGGGCGGAAAAAAGATCGGCATGCGACTACTGCCGGGATAAGTTGTTTTGTTACACTCTTGTGGATATTTTTAATGGTTGTATTAATCAATATTTTCTTGTGTCATAAATCAAATGTGCAAATTTTGATATACACTTACTAAAATTGTTGTGTCTGAGCCTTTCTCTCTTACTAAAGAATGCTTGCAGAAATATTTATGGTTATGTTCTGCCTACTTTACAAGTTAGGCCTACTTTATTATATTGGCCATATTGCCACCGGATCTCGCATTCTAGCGTAAAATATAATATATACGCAAAATAATATTTGGTGAAAATCTCTTTTTTAAGTTTAAAAAAAAAATTGTATTATGAAAAGTGTTTGAACTAACAGCTTTTTATTAAACGTCTCTAGAATTTTCAATACGTTTAGATAAAATTTATAAATTTAATTGAACGCATTAATTTAAATTTCTAAGCATTTGAAATAAAACTTTTCCTTTCTTGAAAAATTATAAAAATTTCTCCAAACAGCGCTTGAATAGCAACACCATATATTAAAAAGGCTTTTGGGAGTTTTATATAAAAATTTATAACATTATATATTGTTAATTAATTTTCTTTTTTAATTTCAGAAAACAAAAATTCACAGATGTATATGTTTACCTTCATTAATCAAATGTATTTTCTTTTTGTTGGTCAGAAAAAAATAGCATTAATGCATAAAATAAAGAAGATAATTGGAATGCGGAAATTGTTCATATGTCTCATTTTCTCCATCTATTTTGCAAGTTAAACTATTTTCTAGATGATATTTTTCATCTTGAAAATTTTTATTAAAAAGTTCTGCGTTGCGGATAAATATCATCAGATATTGAATCTAATTTTTAATTTAACTTAGATTGAACGTATACTATAGAAAAAGAAAAGATATCCACGTCTTGAGAAAATTGGCTTGATATTTTATATGTTGTTTTTTATATGTTAGAAGGTAGATACAAAGTACTCGACAAAAATGTTTTTTAAAATTTTTGCGGTACATATTTTTATTATTATTTATAGTTAATATTTTGGGGGGTTTTGTATAAAATTATGGTTTTTATTGAAACATTTAAAGTGTATGTTTTATTATTTTTTTTCATGTAACCAGATATAAAAACACCATTGTTTCTAAACTATATTGAATTATTTACTTTAAAGATTACATTTTAAAATGCGTATTATAATGTATATTTTTATTTCTTGAGAATATTAATATTACAATTCCCGTGCATTTACAGTGCAATAAATCTTAATATTACACTGAAAAACGAAAAAGACAAATATTTTAAATTGATATCTCTTAAAATATGAATAAATATATTATTTATTTACATTTAATATTTTGTGAATTTTTATATAAAGAGTATGGTTTTTATTGAAACATTTAAAGTGTATGTTATATATATATATATAAGCAGATATAAAAACACTATTGTTTCTAAACTATATCGAATTATTACTTTTTTAATAGATAATTTTATTTCTTGAGAATATTAATATTACAATTCCAGTGTATTTACAGTGCAATATATCTTAATATTACACTGAGAAACGAAAAAGACAAATATTTTAAATTGATATCACTTAAAATATGATCTTATGGTATTCTTTATATTTAAAATAGATACAAAGTACTCCTGAGAATTTTTTAAAAACTTTTTGATACCTTCTTTTTTTATTATTATTAAATTTATTATTAAATTATTTGCGGATATACATTGTATATCCCATACAATGTAAAAGTTTCATAATCATATATTCGAATACGAGCAAATCTTGTGTTTGTGGTTATATGTATGTTTGCAAATTTTATCTTAAAACCGGATCTAATAATTTTGACGAAATTTTGTATCCTACGGTTTTTAGGCACGTGAAAATCATTGGACTAGGTCACATGCTCGAGAAAATCCGATTAGGGGCTCATTTCTGGGTCACTGTGGGTCAAGCTAATTTTATCTAAAAAACGGCTCAGACTATTTTGACTAAATTTTACATCCTACGAGTTTCAGTCACAAAAAGACAATTGGGCTTAATCGCATGCTCCAGAAAATTTGATTAGTGGGTCATTTTGGTTATGGTCATGATATTTTAACTCAAAGCTAATTTTGACAGAGCATAGCTTGGTCCTCTCTGCTCGTAAACTTTTACAGTGTAGGGTGTTTTTAGGTGCAGATAAAAGGACATAAACTTTATAAAGCCTCAGATTTAAATAAGGTTTTACCCCATATTTAACAATCGTCTTAAATATAATACATTTAGTTAGAACTTTTTTAACTGAAAAAGAGCATTAATTGCAGATGAATTAAAATCTCTTTACAGGAACAATAATTTGTTAAACTTTTAATTTATTAAAATAACGTATCTGCTATGTAGAAGTTTATCTAAATAAATTTTGTTATTTTTACTTAAAAAAGGTTTATTATTACATACTCTAATTATACAATGGACCAATAAGGATTAAAATGGACAAATGTTTTATTTTTGGAGAAAATTACATTCATTTTCTTAAAATTTAATCGACACACATAAGTTTCGAGAATTTAAAAATAGATATTTTAAGTGTGTGGGTGTGATTTTAGATATTCAGTGTTTGCCTTTTCTCTTTATTTATCTTATATAATCTGCGTTCCCACAAGTCTTTAAATTTGAGTAAAACGAATACCGAATAATAATATAAGGCTTATTTAATGTGAATAATATTGCTATTCGTAAATAGTGGTACACATATTCAAGGATATATGATAACCCTGATAATTGTTGGACCAATCTTTTTTGTATTGGAAATATTTTGTCCACTATTTAAATTATTTGTCATTAAATATTGATCCAGTGTTGGTGTATATGAATAATTATACTTTCATTAATTTTAATTGCTATAAGAAATTAAATAAATAAATAAAAGAAAATTATTCAAAATATGAAATAAGTATTTCGGTTGCAAAAAATTTCCATTTCTTCTATTTTTTTTTTCAATCAATTTTCTCAAGTTAAATTACTTTCTAGATAAAAAAAAAATCTTTATAACTTCTCCAAAAAACAATCTATACTTATCATCTCCAGAAAATATCGAATCGAAATTTTAATTTAAATCGAGATAGCACAATGAAAGAGACGGAACGAAGACGTGGACATGTTGAATCGAAATTAATTAGAAAAAGGGCTTCAATATTTAATATGATAAAAACAGATGCAAAAGGCACCACAGGTTTTTTTTTTTTTTTTACGAAACTTCTATAGTATGTTTTATTTATATTAATCATTTTGGTGTATTTTGAAAATAAAGAAATATATATATATATATATATGTATATATATGTTTTACTGTGTGGTAAATATTTATATAAAAAAGGTTTCTTTTTTTTTAACTTAAGCGAAATATATAAAAATAAATTCATATTCAGAATGTAGGTATGTATTATAACTAAAGGATGTTCCATAAATGTTTCCAGTAATTTAATATGATAAAAAACAAATGCAAAAGGGCACCACAGAAATTTCTGCGAAACTTAAGAAAGTTTTATAAATATTAATTACTTTGTAATTTTTGGAGTATAAAGAAATTTAATTTTAAATAAAAATATTTTTAATGCAAGGTATATTTTTATTTAAAAAAAAATTAACTCATATAAAAATAAATTCATATTTCAAACAATGTATGCGTTAAAATAAGGGATATTCCTTAAATGATTCCAGTAATTTGATATCTAATTTCAGAAATAAATGAGTTACGAGTAAATTTTATGAGTTATTTCGTAGATGCTAACATTTTGTTTTTCTTTCTAACGTATGATAGGATTTAATAGAATGAAGAAAACTTTTATTAATATCTTTTTAAATTTTGATTCGATTTTCATAAAATTTCAAATGACTCGACAAAATTCTACAACGATTATATATATTAAATTGCCAACCATTCGGTTGGATAGTTTTTCGCTGTTATATGCGGACGGACGGTCAGACAAACGGACAGACCAGACGACGACTATATGGGTTATGTATTAAATAATTACGAACGCACCTAAAAAAATGATAGCGTTAATTGGAAAATTTTTGGCGATTTGCTACGTTATTAAACATTGGCATACGGCTAATATGATAGTATCGTATTTAATAAAATCGAAAACTTTATTTAAATACATAATTGATGTTTCTAATATGAAAATTATTTTTGGTGTTGTTAGTGAGTAAGTTGAAAAAAAAATATAAAATATAAAAAAGCTATTAAAGTTTTCAATGATTTTTAGATAAGTTATGTACAACGAGAAGTATGTTCTGCAAACCGGATACCCCGGGTTGGATTGCCTTGTTATAATTAAACGAGAAAAGCAAGAAATTAAATTTAGAAGAAAAGTAGAAAGCTGGCAGTAGACCTACATGCTGAGCATTGCAATATCTTTGAAATATATAATCTCTTTTAAACATATAGAAAAGAATTAAAATCGTTCTCATTTGCTACGTGAGAAACATTTTTTCTTAACTTTATTTTAATTAAACTGAACTACACTGTAAAAAATGACCGATGTTTCTTATTTTTTGAAAATATGCTATAACCACGAACGAAAATATAATATAATCTTCTGAGTTATCCGAAATTTTAAATAGCATGTTACATTGTCTATTAAATCCCCAGAAACGAATACATCTTCAAAATTTAAAGAATAATTTATAAAAACAAATTATTTTTAGCTGCCCGAATTTTTCAGAAACGTTTCCGAAAGGTTTTTATAGTGTGTTAATTAGTGTCCTCAGGCTGGAATACCTGTTTTTCGAATGTTATCCATTCTCAAGTACACGTTTTCAGCCGCATAAGTTAATTTATACATGAAAGAGTAAATAAATAATCTTAATTTTAATGTTATTGTTAACGCTGTTAATTTTGCATGTTTGTCTGGTTAAAAATTTTTTTTGAACATGAAAATGTTTACTTCAGAATTGATAGCATTCGAAAAACAGGTATTCCAGGCTAAGGACACTAATTAATACACTATAAAAACCCTTCGGAAACGTTTCTGAAAAATTCGGGCAGCTAAAAATAATTTGTTTTTATAAATTATTCTTTAAATTTTGAAGATGTATTCGTTTCTGGTGATTCAAAAGACAATGTAACATGCTATTTGAAATTTCGGATAACTCAGAAGATTATATTATATGTTCGTTCGTGGTTATAGCATATTTTCATAAAATAAGAAACATCGGTCATTTTTTACAGTGTAAAAAAAAAAAAAAAAAAAAAAAAAAAAAAATTGTTCAATCTAGAGAAAAGTATATTTCATCTGGGGATAAAAAAAAGAATTATATAAAATTTCACATGATTAATACTTCAGCAAAATTATGTTACAAAATGTTTTTTAGCAGCTTCGAAAATAATAGCCATACTTTAATGACAATTCGTTATTTGATATAAAGAACAAAATAATCTGGAATTATACATTTATTTTTTTATAAAAAATTGAAATATCTATTTTAAAAATGGTGTATTATACAATATGTATTTAAGCATTTAGCGGCAAAAATTTATTGCATTATCAACGATATTTCATAGAATTTTATAAAAGCTAAAATGTTCGACATCATTGTTTAAAAATTCTGTTATTAAAAACAAAAAACAAATGCTAACTTTAATTTTTTTAATTTTTTTAAGTATAGAAAACCGCTAACGTCACCGATGTAATTTGAAGAATGTTCACTATACTGAAAATCAATTAAGATACACTTTGCTAAGAATTGTACAAAGCACATTTTCGGAATTCTTTCTTTTTTAAAATAAAGAAAAATATGTAGGAGAATAAACATTTATCAATGAATTACCTAGTCAACAGAAAATATGGGAAATAATTTCGTTTGATAACACCAATCGTTATATAGAATTTAAAAGATTTATTTTGCAATAAAATAAAGTTGGGAAACAAAAACAGTTTAAAATAGCAAAAAAAAAAAAAAAAAAAAAAAAAAAAGAAAGAAAAGATACATTTAGGATCAAAAGAATAAAATAATGTAAAAAGAATAAATCATACATTTTTGTTTTTATTAGTTAAATAATTCGAATACCACTTTTGAAGTTTGAGAAGTTCCACAAGATTTATTCAAGTGTTAGGCCACAAAATCTTGGAATTTTTGCTTTGTAATTAAACGTAATGATTAATTTTTTTTAATGAAACGAAATAATTTGTACATATTGTTTAAAACTATAATTTGATAAAAAAGTAATAGATTAAAGTATCGAATTTTGTTAAAAGTACGTACAAAACCCCGAAACAGGTCTCTATATTCATTGATTAATTTTCACCCTACTGAAATAAAACATAAAAAAAAGAACTTTTCTGAATTATTTTCATTTAAAATAAAATTTAAAAAAAAGTATGAGAATAATAGCTTCTATTGGATTATCCAATCAATGGAAGATGTGAAAAATTATTTTGTTTGAGAATGTACATCGTTATATTGAATTCAAATATTTTATTGAGAAAAAGAGAAATGTTAGGAAACAAAATCAGTTTTTAAAAGGTTAGTCACATCTTTTTTATCTATATATTTAAAACGCTAAGCGATTTCTTTCGACAATCCGTGAGAACAAACTACTGCATCAAATTACATCATTCTTTTTTTAAATGAAAGATATTTGGACACAGATTTGTTATCGTGCATTCGTTTGTTCGAAAATTTAATTAATTAACCGTAATTTTCAATTGAATTTTTACGTCTGCTAATGACGTCATAACCGGATAACGCCTACTGTTCTGAAGCACAGAGTTTATTTTCTAAACTCTGTGGTTGAATAAAAGAGAAATAATAAATATTAAAAGCACGCGGTTTTAAGGCCGAATTTGTTAATTTGCAAGTTAAATTTCGGTAAAAATACTTATCCGCATGTTTTATAAGCGAATAAAAATTCATATTTATTGTGACGTCACGGGAATATTGTCCATTGGATTTATTTTATCATTATGCATTATAACTTTGTTGATGCCATTTTTTCATTACAATTAAATACAAAATATATTTATATTTGTGTGCATGGTGTTTAAGCATTAATGTAAGGTATATGAAGTACGTGTGAAAAGTTTGCGTCGGTGAAAATGACGTTATGCTTAGCTTGAAGTGTATTTTAACATTGATAAAACTAAAGAGAAAAATGTATATGATTGTGTTAACATGACATAATTTTATTGATTTTTGCATTCATAATTATAAAGATTAGAATTGGAGCCGTCATTGATTTCCTCATCTTGATCGCATACCTTGATTACATGTTACCAATTGCTTTTTTTTTTAAATTATAGGATAGAAGATTTCCTTTTTTATAAAAAAATCACAAAAGTAAAGGATTTCAGGAAATTTAAAGTTATTAAAAATAGTGATATGGTAGAAAAAAATCTTGAAATAATTATTGTATTTTTAGCTAGAATAAACAATGTAAGGCTAATATTTCATAGGAATTATTTTGGTAGATTTATTATAAGTTCATTTAACAGTTCCTTATTAGCGCAAAGTCCTATTTCTTTCACTGTGAATTTCTCTTTCGATGTCAAAAAATGTTTTTCCGGACGCCAGCCAAAATACAGTGGCAATTTTTAGAAATGTACAACAGTTGTGACAACAAAGGCGCTATCGCTTTAGCTTTCATCGCGCTTACATCACTTCGAAATACTACAAATTTCTATTTTTTACTACATTTTACAATTTCAATTCTTACATCATCAATTAGAAAAAAAATTAGCTTTCGATTGAAATTTATTTGAAAACTTCCGATTAATTTAACGACTCTTTAAATAATTTTCAAGCATGAAAATTTTTTCAATTCCATCTTATCAATGACCACCAGTTTACTTCAATAATGTAAAATAGCCCCTGGGAAAGTTGCCACAATTGAAAATAGATTTCCCTAACCATCATAAAAAGTGAATAAAAAAAATGTGATAAATCATAAGATCAGATTATCCATAAGATAGAACATTTTGGCGCTAAGCAAAAATCTGTCAGGGGAAAAAAAAAAGACTATTTTTAGTTTATATTGAACATAAAATTGATATGTTGAATTCGTTGATGAATATATGTTCCATCAGATATCAGGATATGCTAGGAATTGCATTTTTTAATTTTTTTACATTTGCCAACTGTATAAGAGGAAAAATATCCCCGACTGTGATGGAAAAGGAATAATCATCCTGATTATGTCAAGGAACCGAAGAAACCATACAAATAAATTACACTTGAAAACATTAAAAATCTCCCTCATCTGCAGATAGATTTATTACTGTAAAAAACTTCTTAATCTTTGCATAAAAATTGATTAGCTTAAAACAATGGATGCGTTTTAGAAGATATGGATTTGAAACGAACAATGATTAAAGAGGACATTTTAAAACTTTTTAACGTCGAATTTCGACGGTGCTTTTGGGCAGATGCAATGCACATGCGCATAGGAGCTCATTCGGTTGCATTATCACAGGGGGGGGGGAGATGTGTGCTTTATTTACTATGTTCTGTTATTTACTGAATATGATATGAACGTAGGAATATACTATTTGTATATACTTCATAGGTCCATGAATTTTTTTTCTTGCCGTGGGGAATATGGGGGTAATGTCAAACTGATTTGCATTACACAGTTATTTACGGATTGTTTGTTTGGAGTTTGCATCGGAAACAGTACTGTATTTGACAGGGAAAAAAAACTTTAAATAAAATATTTGAAAGACTGTTTTTACGTGCCCCTTCATAAATAATAAAGAAGCTTATTTTACTGATATTGTTATAGTATTTTTTTGCGTCAAGTTTTGACGGGTTCCATCTAGTTTGTTATTATTTTATTATTTGTTGTTTTATTATTATCTTATTATTTGTTAACCCTTCAAGTTCACACAGAGTCATAAAGACCCAAAGACTAGTATTAAAATTTTTCAATACTTTTCCCCTTTTTTAGCAGTACCTTAGCATTTAACATACACAATTTTTAGCAGTTTTTTCGTTCCACAATTAATCTTTAAAATGTCGTTTGATACTTTAATTTATCAAAAAATTAAATTTTATTGCAACTAGACATTTCTCAAAACATAGTCCTGTTTAAGCGAGCTGTTCTCTATTAAAATTATTTTCTATCGTAAAATAATTGAAAACATCTTAAAGTACAGTTCAAGTATTATAAAAAATACAATAAAATCTAAACATTTGGTGTAAACTGGTGGAATTGTAGCTTGATGGAAAATAGCTCTGGAAAATAGCTCCGGTGTGCAACAGATGATGGAAAAATGAGGTGTAACCTGGAAGCGTTAATAAAATAAATAAAATAAAGATCTAGAAAAATAATAAAATAAAGGTCTAGGAATCAATAAAAAATAATATTTTTAAAAAAGTACAATTATACTTTTATTTTTTTTAAGTAATGCATTATTATTTACAAAAGTTTCATTATATATATATATATATATATATATATATATATATAGAGAGAGAGAGAGAGAGAGATAGATAGATATATAGATAGATAGATAGATAGATAGATAGATAGATATAGATAGATAGATATAGATAGATAGATAGATAATGAAAGAAGAGAGATTAAAAAGTTATATATTAGAGATTAGATGGATTATAAAGAGAGATTACAAGATTGAATTTGAACAAGATTGCTCAGCAAGTGGATAATTTTATTCAACCATGTAATCCAATGAATTTTCATCATAACAAAAATGAATACATATAAAGCTGACATAGAAATGGAAACAAAGACTTTTCTGTATTCTTTTTCGCTTAAATTACAATTAAATTCTATTTTGTAATCAACAGTAATTTTCAATGCTTTAACCTTTTGATTAATGTATAGTATTGGCGAGTAGAATAAAAAAAAAGTAGTCGCCGGAACGTACGGTGTCTCAACACAGCAATCAAAATGTTAAGGAAGCAAAATGTTCGTGCGTGTTATTTAGAAATATATTTGTACGAAAAAAAAAATTACAAGATTGAATTTGAACAACATTGCACAGTGCAAGTGGATATTTTTTTTCAATCAAGTTATCCAATGAATTTTTCTCATAACAAAAATGATTAAATATAAAGCTGACATAGGAATGAAAACAAAGACTTTTTTGAATTCCTTTCCGCTTAAATACAAAAAGGAGAGGAAAGAAGGAAAACTTTTAATGGTTTACCCAGTCAATGGAATGCGTAAGAAATTATTTAATTTTAGACTATATCTTCATTGAATAAAAGGGATTTATTGTAAAACAAATTAATGTTGTGAAACAAAAGCAGTTTTGAAAAGTTTAGCTACATTTTAAAGGAAGTCCGTCATTTGTCTAAAAGAAGAAAAAAAGAGAGCCGCACATTTGTGTTTTCATTCGTTAAACAAATTCAAATATCCCTTTTAAAATATGGAAAATTCTTTAAGGTTATCTAAAGGTTTGTCTACATAACCTATGAAATTTTGTTTCGAAACCAAAAGTAGTATTCAATTTTTTATCGTAAAAAATACGAATACTTTATTTAAAATATATATTATTATTAAAAGAGAAATATCTGAAAGATTTAAGAAATAATTTTTAAGGAAAATAATTTACTTAAAAACACTACTTAGAAACACACTTAAAGATAAATGAAATATTTTTTTAAGTATGTACAAATACGAGGATGACTCTTTATACTCACAGTTGCAATCTGATAAATTTTTAATATATTAAAAATAAATTAAGACATACATCGCTAATAAATGTAAACAAAACTTTTCCTCGTTTCTTTTCTTTGTAAATTAAAAAATAAAGCATGAGAAGAAGAAAATTTAATGGATAATCCGCTCAATGGAATACGTGAGAATTAATTTCGTTTGAGAATATCGATAGTTACACTGAATTCAAGTGATTTATATTGTGAAATAAAATAATGTTTGGAAACAAAAGAAGTTTAAAAAAAGGCCCGTTAATCTAAATGATAAAAGAAATCTTACATTGATGATTTTATTAAAAGGATCGAAAATGTGGTTTGCTCCATTTGGAAATAAATATTTCATTTTTGAAATCAAAGAAGAGTTTCCTTGAAAGAAAGTATTAGATTATATATCCATTTTTTTGTTTCTTTATTTCTTATTCATTAATTACGTGTGATATTTAAAAAATAAAAACAGTCTTTCCCAGTGTATCGATTGATAAAAATAATAAAATAATCTAAACAAAAGCAAAAACAAAAAGTACATTTATGATTTTACTTTTTAAAGAAATTCAAATATTCTTTTAAAAATTTCTCAAATTTCATTAGGTTTTTCTAAACTTTTTGCTACAAAATCTCTGAAATTTTATTTCGTAAGCAACGGTAATGTTTAATATTTGCGGAAGATAAAAAAACAACAACAAAAAAAAAACCACGTTATTTAAAAGGGCATTAGTTAAAAAAAGCAATAGATTAAAAATTGAATTTTTTTAAAGTATCTAGAAAACCGGAAATGGATTATTATATTCGTTCGTGTAATCCGATGAATTTAATTCACACATAAAATGCATTAAAAGATACATTTCACTCAAACCGAAACTTTTCTCAACACTTTTCCTTTTTAATTAAAAAAGTATAAAAAGGGAAATCTTTGAATGAATTTCACAGTCAGTGGAATGTGTAAGAAATTATTTCGTTTGGGAATATAAATCGATAGATTTAATTCAAGTGCATTATTATGAATCAATATAACATTAAACAGTTTTAAAGATGCTAGTCACATCTCAATGGCAAAAAAAAAAAAAAAAAAAAAGTGCAAAAATCTGCTTATTGTTGTCAAGATATTAAAAATACTAAAAATACATACTCCAAACGTTTTCAACCGAAACTCGATCGGGTTCAAGGATAATGCTGTCATTCCTTCCCACGATCTCACTGTAATTTTAGTCCAGTCCGGGAGCAACCATTATTTTTCAAGGGTGGTACGGAAAGTAAAGGATGGGGGCGGGTGGAAAAATGACTACATTAAACTTTACCTATTTTATAACAATTCACTATGCATATCATATGACAAAAAATATCATTACAAACAGTTTCACCTCTTGAAATTATTTCAATAAATTCTCTTACAACAGCTTCTTGGTACTTATCTGTAAGGAAAATAACTTTGGATTTATCAAATTCAACTCCTGTAGGTTGAGTTTGAGCTAATCTTGCTAACGTTGTACGGGGTCTGTTTAATCTAGGGTTTAACAGATTACCTTAGATTAAACAGATAAGCGATAATTTATATTATTAACATACACATAATTCTGAACAATAAAACTGATAGAAGAATATATTAAAACGACTGACATATAATAATAATAATAATAATAATAACAACATACATCATAATACTGATTTTTGTGGTACATTATACGCAAAATGTTCTTATAGTGGGAAGTCTCGAAGAAAACTCTGTACTATGCTGGTGTAAACAACAGAGGGAATTCTTGGTATACTGGGAATCTTTGAAGAAAACTTTGTTCTATTGCTGGTTTAAACACAATAAAATTTTAAATGAGCTGTGTGATTGACAGTAGTCATGTCCATATTCATACTTATTACATAATTGCCATCGCAGTGTCTTAGAACTGACTAATTTTTTTGTATATTATACGGAAAAGTTCTTATAGTGCGAATTCTTAAAGAAAACTTTGTACTATATGCTAGTGTAAACAATAGTAGGAATTCTTGGTATACTGGGAAACTTTGAAGAAAATTTTGTACTATTGCTGGTGTAAACACAATATAATTTGAAATGAGCTGTGTGTTTGACAGTAGTCATGCCCGCATTCATACTTATTACATAATTGCCATCGCAGTGTCTTAGAACTGATTTTTTTATGTACCGAGTGGTTATAAAATAAGTATCGCTATTTGGGGCTGTCTGTAGCTTGAAAGAATAACCGGATTGATACCAAAATCGGTTCACTTACCATTCGAGAAGGGGGAAGAAGACTGGAACAATAAAAAATTAATAGCAATAATCGGTGACAAATGGCGCTTTTGAATGTGAAATGTAATGTGTAATATTGTGACCCGTGGAGGTGTTCAAATCTCAATGACTTTACCGCATATCACAACATGTGCGAAAAATCATTCCTGATGCGTTACATTCCGCAGTTGAGTACATCGTGCACCGCCTGGATTGTGTCCTCCAGCACAATGGCCATGTGGAACCTGAATATGATCGGCACTGCCATGCGAAAGCGTAACCACATTCACTGTGCCATTTTCTAATAAATTAGGTATGCCATCCGGTTTGACACCTTAATTCTTTGTTCTTGTAATGCACATTACATTTCACACTCAGTAGCGCCATCTGTCGGTGATTATTGCAATTATTTGTAATTGTTCCATTCTTCTTCCCCCTTGTCGAATAGTAAGTGTACCGATTTTGGTTTTATTCGGGTTATTCCTTCGAGCTACAGACAGCTCCAGACAGAGATACTAATATTATAACCACCCTGTATATCATACACAAATGTTCTTATAGCAGGAATTCTTGAAGAAAATTTTGTACTATGCTAGTGTAAATGATAGTGAGAATTCTTGGTATACTAGGAATCTTTAAAGGAAACTTTGTTCGATTGTTGGTGTAAACACAACAGATTTTAAATGAGCTGTGTGATTGACAGTAGTCATACGCACATTCATTCTTATTATATAATTGCCATCGCAGTGTCTTAGATCCTACTCATTTTACACACTATAAAAAATACTACAGTTGCAAATAATTAATGTAGTTAATGTAGTTAATTGTTAGAATAAAGAGCACCATTTATCTTTTCACTTTGTGTTTCAGAGAGATTGGTTTTAACAAGAAGGGAAATAAATTACAACAAAAATTATTTCCTGAAATATTTTGCATCCTTTTTATGAAACAAAAAAAGGAATATTCGTTTGAAAAACATTTCCTGAACAATATTAAGCTAAGTCTTTTTTAATAGTATATTCATTACGATAAAGAAAATTATCAGATGTTTTTATTCACACAATATGTAATTTTTTTTTTCAAAGGAGAAAACACAAAAAAATTCTTTTTTTGTATAGCCAAATACACTTATCTATTTCAAAACTGACCTTAAACATGTAAATATAATGCATTTTGAGTTCTTTTTGGACAATTACCACCCACCCTCTATTTTTTTTCTTTTAGACTACAAAATAGTTATCTTTATTTTTAACTTATATTTTTGTTGAATGGAATTGTTTAATAGGAATATTAGTTTTCTATTTTAGTAGTTTGATACTAGAAAATTTATTATCTTTTTGAGATAAAATATTTTCTCCCACAATATACAGGGTGTAACTGAAATGCTTCAACAAACTTTGAGGGATGATAGTACTCATGAAGATGAACAAAAAATGCAATAGAACACGGGGTCGCAAATGACATTTAACCCTTTCAGGGACAGTGTTATGTCTAAAAAACCACTTAATTTTAATTCCAAAACGCCACAATGGCACCAGAATTTTGCTAAAATCTTTTCCATTTAATATTCATGTGAAATATAGCCTTTTTCTTATTTAGAAACAATTTTTTTTGTAAATTCCGGTGCCAGTCCATTTTCAGACGCATTTTCTCTATTTTTATCCTTTAAGCCTTTTAGGGGCAAACTACTTTTAGTACTAAAATGTTGAAATAAATGACTGGCACCGGAATTTATAAAAAAATTTGTTTGTAAATAAGAAAAAGGCTATATTTCACATACATATTAAATGGAAAAGATTTTAGCAAAATTCTGGTGCCATTATGGCGTTTTGGAATTAAAATTAAGCGCTTTCATAAACATACCACTGCCCCTGAAGGGGTTAAACGTCATTTGCGACCCCATGTGCCATTGCATTTTTTGTTCGTCTTCATGAGTACTATCATCCCTCAAAGTTTGTTGAAGCATTTCAGTTACACCCTGTATGTTCCTTTTGTAAAGATTTTATATTTTACTAACTTAAATAGCACACAGAAATTAAACAAATTATGTAACGTAAAAAAAATATAGAATTACCTCTTGATATAGAAACATGTCTACGAAAATTGCGTGTAATCTAATGGTTACCCACGATTCCAGAAAATTGTTCTGTTAGAAAAAAAGTTTAAAATTCATTGTAACATTAAGGTCACCAGGAGTCTAGAAACTTTCTTGTTATCTTCAGAAATCATTTGATAAATCAAAAATGTCAGGATTGTTAAGGTTCCAATGGTTTACATGGTTCATTTTGCAATGAAATGGCATATTTCCTGTCCAAAAATTTTGGAAGAGATGTTCCCGTTAGTTGCAGAAATTTATTGGTACATACAGAAATTAAATAAATTATGCAACATAAAAAATATAGAATTAAATCTTGATATAGAAACGTCTACGAAAATTGCATGCAATCTAATGTTTACCCACCATTCCAGAAAATTTTTCTGTTAGAAAAATGTTTAAAATTCATTGTAACAGTAAGGTCAACAGGAGTCCAGAAACTTTCCTGTTATCTTCAGAAATCATTTGATCAATGAGAAACCTCAAGATCGTTTAGGTTCCATTGGTTTACATGGTTACTTCTGCAATGAAATGGCCTATTTCCTGTCCGACATTTTTATGAAGAGATGTTCTCGTTAGTTGCAGAAATTTATTGGTACATACAGAAATTAAACAAATTATGCAACGTAAAAAATATAGAATTACCTCTTGATATAGAGACATGTCTACGAAAATTGCATGTAATCTAATGATTACCCACGATTCCTGAAAATTGTTCTGTTAGAAAAAAAGTTTAAAGTTCATTGTAACATTAAGGTCACCACAAGAGTCCAGAGACTTTTCTGTTATCTTCAGAAATCATTTGATCGATGAGAAACCTCAGGATCGTTTAGGTTCCATTGGTTTACATGGTTACTTCTGCAATGAAATGGCCTATTTCCTGTCCGACATTTTTATGAAGAGATGTTCCCGTTAGTTGCAGAAATTTATTGTTTTTTTGTGTTTTTTAAAGGTTTTTTTTTTTTAGTTTTTGTAGATATCGGAAAGGTTTCTGAAATCGTGTGTAACCAATAGATTACATGCAATTTTTCATAGACATGTTTTCTATATCAATCTTGCTGAGATAAAATATTTTTTTCCTCCACAATATATATTCCTTTTGTAAAGAGTTTACATTTTACTTTCTTAAATAACATGCAAAAATTAAATAAATTATGCAACGCAAAAAAATATAGAATTACCTCCTGATATAGAAACATGTCTACGAAAATTGCATGTTATCTAATGGTTACCTACGATTCCAGAAAATTGTTCTGTTAGAAAAAATTTTAAAATTCATTGTAACATTAAGGTCACAAGGAGTCCAGAAACTTTCCTGTTATCTCCAGAAACCATTTGATCAATGAGAAACCTCAGGATTGTCTAGGTTCCAGTGGTTTACGTGGTTACTTCTGCAATGAAATGGTCAATTTCCTGTTCGAAAATTTTGTAACAGATATTTCCGTTTGTTGCAGAAATTTATTGGGTTTTTTTTAAAGTTTTTTAAAGTTTTTTTTATTTTATTATTTTTATTTAGAAGTTTTATATAGAAAATTATTTTAATAATTGTATTTAACAATAAATAAATAAATAAATAGAAAAAGAGTTCCTGTCCGAAATTTTCAGAAAATATGTTTGTTACTGCAGAAAATTTAGATTTTTTTTTTTTTTTTGGTACTGTTTTTTTTTCTTTAATAGTTTTATTTAGAAAATGAGAAGGTTTCTGCAATCGTGGTTAAACATTAAATTACATGCTATTTTCGTAGAGATGTTTTCTATATCAAGACGTGATTTTAGTATATCAAGAAATGATTCTAAATATTTTACATTGCATAATTTATGTACTTTTTGTACATCATTTAAGGAAGTAAAATGTAAAATTTAAAACCAAAGGAAAATTTATTGTGGAAACAAAGAATTTTTATCGCAAAAAGATAATAAATTCTGTTTTGTAGTGTCAAACTACTAAACAGAAAACTAACATTTCTTTTAAATAATTGTATTTAACAACAACAACAACAAAATAAAAAATGAAAATAACTATTTTGCAATCTAAAAGAAAAATAAAGGATTTTTCATTGTTCAAAAAGAACTCAAAATTCATTATATTTACGTGTTTAAAGTCAGTTTTAAAACAGATAAGTGTACTTTGCTATACAAAAAGAATATTTTTTCTGTTATCTCCTTTTCAAAGAAAAATGTTTATATATTTTGGGAATAAAAACCTGTGATAATTTTCTTTATCGCAATGAATATAGTATTAAAAAAGGCTAAACTCAAAATTGTTTAGGAAATGCTTTTCAAACGAAAATTCTTTTTTTTTTGTTTGTTTCATAAACAAAAAGATGAAAAATATTTCAGGAATTAGTTTTTGTTGTAATTTATTTCCCGGCTTGTTAAAACCCATCTCTCTAAAACACAAAGAAAATGATAAATGCTGCCTTTTATTCTAAGAAATAACTAAATTAAAATAAAAAAATATTTGCAACTCTAGTATTTTGTCATTTAAAAAACAAATATATATATATATGTAAAATAATTTTAACACAATTATTCAAATTGGTAAAGAAATCATATGAGTTGTAATTTTCCAACTGGACGAAAAATTTCCGAGCCAGGATTCGAACCTGCGATCTCTTGGCTGAAGCTGCCAGTGTTCTACCAATTGAGCCATCCTGGTCGAATCTGGAGGACCTAATTCTCCCAGTTAACCTTATTGATCGTAGCATCTGGTCTGATATCTGAATCTGCTCAACAGAATAAATCGCATGTAATTTGGTACACCACTAAACGCTGGATACGTGATTACACTAGATTAATTTTAACACAATTATTCAAATTGGTAAACAAATCATATGATTTGTAATTTTCCAACTGGACGAAAAATGCCAGGACCAGAATTCGAATTTTCCGTCCAGTGGGAAAATTACAATTCATATGATTTTTTTACCAATTTGAATAATTGTATTAAAAGTAATCTAGTTTAATCACGTGTCCAGCGTTTACTGGAGTTTCTAATTACATGCGATTTATTCTGTTAACTCGTATATATATATATATATATATATATATATATATATATATATATATATATATATATATATATATATATATATATATATATATATATATATACATATATATATATATATATATATATGTGTGTTTAAAAGATGAGATTTTTTAATTATGTTTTACGAAGAACAGCGGGTCTAAATACAGGGTTGTTATAATTAAAGTTCGCCTATTCAGAAGGCTCTAGAGCCGGTTCTATGGCTCCAAACAAAACAAAATTTCACTAGTACGTAGTTGAAGAGATGCGCTCTGCGAAAATCGAAAAAAAAAAATTAGTTACAATTTTTGTCAATAGGTGGCGCTACGCCAATATTTAAGCCGATATTTGCAGATTCCTTTATTTTGTAAAAAACAAAATACAGGAAATTTTATTTCACAGTTGGTAAAAGTAAACTTTTTCAGATTCGTTATATCAATTTCGGTCAATCCAGATGAAACACACAAAATCACAAAATTTCACCCAACGCTTGAAAAAAATCACATATTATTCAAATTTTCGACGAACGACGTCAAAGTGACGTCGCAACTTCGAAAACTTAAAATACCCTTCTAACCACTTGACGACTTAAAACTTGCTGATAAAGTGTGTCTGTGATTTCTTTGACACTGGAACAGTTGATTGTTTCTGAAAAGCATTTGAATCTACGCTTTGTGGAGAATGGTAACTTTGAAAGAAGAGGCACTTCTTGTAAAGTTATTTTATCAAAATAACAGCAACGCAGCTGCAGCTGTTCGAGAATTCCGGAAACTAAAAGATGTTAGACGTGGACCAATGTCGGATAATTTGTTGAAACTTTTAAATTTGTGTGCTTTGTCTGGATTGACTGAAATTGATATAATGAATCTGCAAACATCACCTTAAATATTGGCGCAGCGCCACCAACTGACGAAAAATGTAACTAATTTTTTTTTCGATTTTTACAGAGCGCATCTCTTCAACTACGTACTAGTGAAATTTTGTTCCGTTTGGAGCCATAGAACCGGCTCTAGAGCCTTCTGAACACTGTAAAAAATGACCAATGTTTCTTATTTTATGAAAATATGCTATAACCACGAACGAAAATATAATATAATCTTCTGAGTTATCCGGAATTTCAAATATCATGTTACATTGTCTTTTGAATCGCCAGAAACGAGTACATTTTCAAAATTTAAAGAATAATTTATAAAAACAAATTATTTTTAGCTGCCCAAATTTTTCAGAAACGTTTCCGAAGGGTTTTTATAGTGTATTAATTTGTGTCCTCAGGCTGGAATACCTGTTTTTCAAATGTTTTTCATTCTCAAGTACACGTTTTCAGCCGCATAAGTTAATTTATACATGGAAGAGTAAAGAAATAATCTTAATTTTAATGTTATTGTTAACGCCGTTAATTTTGCATGTTTGTCTGTTAACCATTTTTTTTAGCATGGAAATGTTTACTTCAGAATTGATAGCATTCGAAAAACAGGTATTCCAGGCTGAGGACACTATTTAATACACTATAAAAACCCTTCGGAAACGTTTCTGAAGAAATCGGGCAGCTAAAAATAATTTGTTTTTATAAATTATTCTTTAAATTTTGAAAATATTCGTTTCTGGGGATTCAAAAGACAATGTAACATGCTATTTGAAATTTCGGATAACTCAGAAGATTATATTATATTTTCGTTCGTGGTTATAGCATATTTTCATAAAATAAGAAACATTGGTCATTTTTTACAGTGAATAGGCGAACTTTAATTATACCGTTTGATTGTATATATTACTTCATTTTGGGTGATTCTAATGTTTTTTGATATGCTTAGTTCAAATATACCGAGCTTATCCTCCATTACATAAGGTTTTTTCACAACATGATCTAGAAACCAAGACTAGATAAGTCACTTAAAAGATCTAGCACAGCCGGAATGTTTTATTGAAACAAAAAACTTAGACAATTAAGTTGGATTTTACACTTTACCGATCTGTTACGTTTGCAGTACACTGTAAGCAAAATTTTAAATTCACGGGTATTTTACATGGAATTTCTTCAGTAATTTTACGAGAAATGACATTTTCCAAAAACTATATAGTCAAATTCAGCAAATTTTATGTTTTTACGAAAAAAACTGTTTAAATAATGGCGAGGCCCTTTTATCAAAAGGGCAAAGTCCGTTTTTTAACACTTTCCAATCAAGTTGAAAAGTGTTTATGATTTCGGTTTGTCTGTCCGTCTGCCGTCTGTCCATGCTCTAACTCACGTAAATAAACTCGGATTGCCCTGAAATTTATGTATGTTATTGTCGTTTACTATAGCAGGATCCCTATTGCGAATGAAGTATACAATTATAGTTTTTTTACATGGACAGCAAAAGTATTCCGTTACATTGCAGTCAATAGGAAAAAATCGTTTGAAGTGCATTTTGAATATGCTACGCCATTTAAAACATGATAAAATTGATATACAATTATGAAGAGCACTAAAACATGCTTTTTGTAGAATGTGGAGTGCAAAGCATTTATTGTTAATTTACAGGGTCAAACAGAAGAAATGTGACACCACATAGAGTGACTATTCTACTAGGGATGAATTTAACAAATCCAAAGCAAATAATTTAAACAACCTTTGCATCTAAAGCTTAGAAAAAATAATATTTATCATTACTTTGACATAAGACTTTGCAGATTTATATCGAAATTTATTGTTCGCTTTCGTCTTAGATTTATTCAACTATATATTTTAACGACAGTGAAAAAAGTTAGCTCATGCAACTTGAACACAATCCTATAATACAAAAATTTTGCACTTCTTCAAATCGAATGCACTGCATTCATTTGTCATTTCAAAAGAAAAACTGAATTTCAAATACTTGAAAATACTTCTTTTCTAAGGGAAAAGTTCGAATATCGAATAAAAATAGATTGCAAATGCTAAAAGTGTACCAGCAAATATCATTTGTATGCAACAGATAAGTGGTAAACAGAATACACAAACGTTATCCCAGCTATAGTTTGTGCTTTATTCTTTTAGATTACAATAGAAATTTTTGGTACTCGAAGAGAAAAACATTATTTTATTATGTTTGCTAGAAAAATATATCTTAATAATAATAAAAAAACACATATATATATATTTGAAGATCGATAATAAAATTGTGAGGTTTTTATAAAAGACAACGGTAAAGTTTCTATTTTTACACCCTATATGCGAGTATTCCTATAAAATATATAACAAAAAGTCTCATACAAAAGAATCCAAATATTTGCCCTTATATTTGATATTACCAGATATTCCATGATTATGGGAAAAAAAGGATAAAATTCTTTACTTTTTATAATTAAAGTAATAGAATATAAGATTCCCTGAACGATAGACTTTGCAAATAACTCTATCTAAAAACTATCTTTGCATTTAAATTTTAGAAGAATATATATTTATCATTTCGTTACTATTAGAATTTGCAGATTTATAACAAAATTTATTGTTCGCAATCATCTTAGATTTCTCCAACGATATATTTTAACGACGTTGAAAAAAGACAGTTCATACTGCTTTAACACAATGCTATGAAATAAAAATTTTGTACTTCTTTAAACTGAATGCAATGCATTCATTTGTCATTTCAAAATAAAATCTGATTATCAAATATTTGAAAATGTTTTTTTTTTTTTTCTAAGGGGAATGTTCAAATATTGTGTAAAAATAGACTCCAAATTCTACCAGCAAATATCATTTATGTGCAATGAGTAAGTAGATTTTGTTGAATTATAAACACAATACACAAAAGTTATCCCAGCTATAGTTTGTCTTTTATTTTTTTAGATTACAGCAGAATGTTTTGTATTCGAATATGAAAAACAATATTTTATTATATTTGTCAGAAAAATACAACCTATTTGAAAAAAAAATGTTTGCAAGAAGAATAATAAAATGGTGAGGTTATTGTAAAATGCAATAGTAAAATTTCTATTTCTGCATCGTTTAAGCGAGTATCCTTATAAAATCTATAACAACGAGAACGAAAAATCATGCGTCAAGCATAGATTATGTAACACTTTCCAACACTTCCAAAATAATTTTACAAATCTTTACCGTTTAATAAGCTGAAAGGCATAACGTATTTAAAAAAGAAAAAAAAAATCAGGAATTACCAACAATATTCGGAAAGACATCCGAGTTATTTTGTGTGACTCTGTATATGATCTATAGATATGTATATATGTTAGATATAATGCTCAACTTTAGTTCAATTAGGAAACGCGTAGCACAGTTTAAAATTCCCCTACTGGAATTTCAGTCAATAAACGTAAACGTACTCGAGAACTTTTCTGCTGCCCTGTATATGATCTATAGAATTTATACACACCAAGTAATAGACAAAAAATGAGTTAAATTTACAAACGCGTTTAGTAACTGAAAATGCACTTCCAGCAATTATTCTTAACAGACAGTACCGAATTCTTTTGTGTGCCCCTGTAAATGAACGATAAACGCTATACACACAATATTCTGTAGTAAGCCTTCTTGTAATGCAGCTTAGTGATATATATCAATTTCAATATGTTTCAAATAGTGAAACGTTATAAAAATAAACCGAAAACGATTTTTCTCCTTAGACCGTAATATAACAGAATTTTTTTTGAGTGACCCTGTAAAAGAACTGTAACATCATATTCTATAGTAAGCCTCTTGTAGTACACTTCAGTGATATATATTAATTTCAATATGTTTGAAATTGTGTAACACCATTCAAATAAATAGCAAATGATTTTTAACCATATACAGTAATGTAACGGAATACTTTTCCGTGTCCCTTTAAAAAAACTATAAGTTCTACACACTTCATTTTTATTACAGAACATTTCATAATGAACTCAATAACATATATTAATTGCATGAATATTCGTATAAATTTACGTGATTTAGAGCACGGGCAGACAGACAGACAGTTATGTCAATTATTTTTCAACTAAAAGTTTCTTATGCTAACGATATAATAAATTATAACACCTTGTGATAATATATTACATTTAAATACTAAAAGGTGTAAATTAACAACATAATATACAGCAAAATAACTTTTATTAGGTATTTGACATGTTTCGGCTCACTACGAGCCATTTAAAAAAAAAAAAAAAAAAAAAAGGAGAATATTCTATAATTGCTCGTTCTTTGAAGTTATTATTTGAAATGCTATTATTTAATTTTCATGTACTTTTTAAAAATTACGCACGTTATCTTTTATTTTTACTTGGTTGTTTATTTCCATATTTGGAACCATGGAGTAACTAGAGCCACAATTTCGATAAGTTAAAAAATGCTGCATAGTTACATATTGTATTTTTGCGTGTTTCTATCTCTACGGTTTCTCTTATTATTTATTATTTCTCTTAGTAAAATAACTATACTATACATCCATAATAAGAGAAACCGTAGAGATAGTAACCCGCAAAAATACAATACGTTGCAGCATCTTTAGTTTACTGGAATTGTGGCTCGCGTTACACCATTTTTACAAATATGGAAATAAAAACAAGTAAAAATAAAAGATATTTTGCGTAATTTTTAAAAAGCACATGGAAATTAAATGATAGCATTACAAATAATAATTTCAAAGACCGTGCAATTATAGAATATTTTCATTTGTTTTTGAAAATAGCTCGGAGTGAGCAGAAACATATCAACAACCTAATAAAAGTTAGTTTACTGTATATTATGTTGTTAATTTACACTTTTTAGCATTTAAAAGAAATATGTTTCTAATGCTAATAAAAATAAATTTTTGGACTACAATGTGCAAAAATGCATACATCTGTTTAATCGAGCTTTATTAGTTTAATATTGAAAAAAATAGGGACTCGAATTGGTATAAGATACCATGTGTTTGACTGAATATTTGGATTGTAACGGTTTTCTATACAAAAATTGGCTGCTTCTTAAATTTCGTACGTAGAACTTTTAATATCACGCTCTGTAAATAAAGTTATCTTCGCACGTACTTCTTAGTAGAATATAAATTTATTAGTTCTTTGCTACTAGACTTTGGAAGTTTATATCAAAATTTATTTTTAACCTTCATCTTAAATTTCTCCAACGATGTATTTTAACGATGGTGAAAAAAGACAGTTCATGCTGCTTTAACACAATCCTATGAAATAAAAATTTTGCATCTCTTCAAATCGAATGCACTGCATTCACTTCGCATTTCAAAAGGAAAACTGAATTTCAAATATTTGAAAATATTTCTTTTCTAAAGGAAGCGTTCGAATATCGAATAAAAATAGTCTTGAAATGTTAAAAGTTTACCAGCGAATGTCATTTGTATGCAATGTGTAAGTAGATTTTGTTGAATTATAAACAAAATAAACAAATGTTATCCCTGTTATAGTTTGTCTTTTATCCTTTTAGACTACAGTAGGAGATTTTGGTATTAAAAGGGAAAAACATTATTTTATTACTTTACTAGAAAAATGCACCTTATTTGGAAAAAAATTGTTTTCATAATCGATAATAAAAGGGTGAGATTATTATAAAAGACTAAAGTTACTATTTTTGAATCCTTCATCCGAATATCCCTAAAAAAAACTATAACAAAAAGTCTCTTAACTATTTCTTTATCTTACGAAATATTCTGTGATTGGAGGAAACAAAGTAAATATATCTTTTCTATTGATTATTGAATTGATAGTCAGAAGGCTAAAGTTTCCAAATAATGTCATCATTTCTTCAAATGAAATTTTTCAATGCTGATTTTTTTTGGACTAAAATATGCGAAAATGTTTAAATATATTTAATAAAATTTGAATAATAAAATGTTGAAAGAAAATTCGGGTTCGAATTGGAGTAATATAGCAGGTATTTTTAACTGAATAATTGAACTTTTGCCTAATTTCATATACAAAAATTGCCTGCTGTAGAGAGCAGTAATACTCTTTAAAGTTAGCACTTTGACTATTTTTAATATTGCTCTTTAAATAAAACTTAGAAGTATACAAATTTATCGTTTCTTTGCTACTATATATTTTGCAAATTTATATCAAAATTTATTGTTTGTTTTCAATTTAAATTTCTCCAACAATATATTTTATCGATGAAAAAAAAATCGTTTTTGTTGTTTTAACACAATTTCATGTAACAAAAATTTTGCACTTCTTGAAATCGAATGAACTGCATTCATTTGTCATATCGAGAGAAAAAAAAACTAAATTTCAAATGCTTTAATATCAAATGTATATATATTCCAAATACTAAAATTCCACTAGGAAATATCATTTGTATGGAACGGGTAAGTACGACTATATCGAATTATAAACTAAATAAACAAATGTTATCCCTGTTATACTTTGTCCTTTATTTTTTTTATATTGCAGTAGACTGTTTTGATATTCGAAGAGAAAAAACATTATTTTGTTATGTTTCTTAGAAAAATACATCTTATTTAGAAAAGAAAATTGCAAGATTTAAAATAAAATGGTGAAGTTATTGTAAAAGAAAAAGTAAAGTTTCCATCTTTGCAACATTTATGCGAGTATCCCAATAAATTCTATTAAAAAAAAAAAGTCTATTACAAAATAGTTTTCTTTATCTTTGACGATACTAGATATTTTTTGATTTGGGGAAACAAAGTATAATTGATTATAGAATTAATAGAATATAACATTATCAGAGCGCTAGAGTTCCCAAATAATGTAGTTATTTTTTCAAATAAATGGTTCTTAAGCTAATAAAAATAATTTTTTTCCGCTAAAATGTTCAAAAATATCTAAATTATTTTTTATAGAATTTTAATAATGATGAGCTGAGAAGAAAAAAAAAGATTCGAATTTGTGTAAGATATCATGTACTAAATAATTGGATTGTAACCCTTGTTTCCTATATACAAATTGTCTGTTGAAACGTGCATTATTACAAACCGTACAAGTTAGTACAAGAATGCTTAATCTACAAATGAAACTATCTGCCTATCTCAATATTAGTAGAATATATAAATTTATCATTTCTTTGCTACTAGACATTATAGTAGCTACTAGACATTATATATTATTTATATCAAAATTTACTGTTCGCCTTCATCTTAGATTTCTCCAATGATATATGAAATGAATACTCCAATGATACAAATGAAACTATCTGCCTATCTCAATATTAGTAGAATATATAAATTTATCATTTCTTTGCTACTAGACATTATAGTAGCTACTAGACATTATATATTATTTATATCAAAATTTACTGTTCGCCTTCATCTTAGATTTCTCCAATGATATATTTTAACGATGTTGAAAAAAGACACTTCATGCTCCTTTAACACAATCCTATGAAATAAATGTTTTGCACTTTTTCAAATCGAATGCACTGCATTCATTTGTCATTTCGAAAGAAAAACTGAATTTCAAATATTTGAAAATATTTCTTTTCCTAGAGAAAAGTTGGAGTATCCTATAAAAATATAAATCAAATGCTAAATATCTATCAGAAAATATTATTTGTATGCAATGTGTAAGTAGATTTTGTTGAATTATAAACAAAATAAACAATTGTTATACTTGTTATAGTTTGTATTTTATTATTTTAGAGTACAGTAGAATGTTTTAGTATTCGAAGAGAAAAAACAATTATTTTATTACGTTTGCCAGAAAAAATACATTATATTTGAAAAAAAAAAAAAATGTTTCCATGATCGATAATAAAATGGTGTGGTTATTGTAAAAGAAAACAGTAAAGTTTCTGTTTTTGAATATTTTATACGAATATCCCTATAAAATATATAACAAAATATCTCTTACAAAAGAATTCAAATATTTGGCTTTATCTTACAAGATATTCTGTGACTGGGGGGAAGAAAAATACAAAATTATTTTCTATTGATTACTGAATTGATAGACAGAGGACTGAGAGTTTCCAAATAATGTTATTATTTCTTCAAATAAAAGTTTGTAATGCTAAAAATCAAGTGTTGAACTAAAATAAGCAAAAATATCTAAATCTATTTAATAGAATTTTAATAATAATCATTATTTTTTTCTAATAAAAGTTTCTTATGCTAATAAAAATAATGCTTTGGAATAAAATTTGCAAAAATGTCTAAATCTTTTTAGATCATCTTAACTGTCTAATATTTTACTTAATATTTTAGTGTTGAAAAAAAAATAACCGATTCGAATTAGAGTAAGATACCATGTATTTTTGACGGAATATTTGGATTGTAACTCTAGTTTTTTTACAAAAAAATCCCTTTTGTAGAGTGCATTATTATCCGTTAACCCCTTCGCGACGAGCGTCCTTTACAGAATTTTTAATCTTTTACCACCGGTTTTTCAAAACAGAAATTTTCGCCTAATTGAATCGCAGAAATGCTTTCATTAAATAAGGCAAAGCTTACAATAAAAGTAACTGGTGGGAATAATCCAGGATTCTGAAAATCTTATACGTCACGTATACTTGTCGCTACTCCCCAAGGGGTTAAAGTTAATGCATATAAATTTTAATCATACTCTGTAAATAAAACTGTCTTCGCATCTAAATCTTAGAAGAATATAAATTTATCATTTTTTTAACACTAGACTTTGCAGATTTATATAAAAAAAATTTTTTTCGCTTTCTTCTTAGATTTCTCCGAACGATATATTTTAACGATGTTGAAAAAAGACAGTTCATGCTGCTCTAACACAATGCCATGAAATGAAATATTTGAACTTCTTCATTTGTCATCTCAAAAGGAAAACTGAATTTCAAATACTTGAAAATATTTATTTTCTAAGAGAAAAGTTTGAATATTGAATAAAAATAGATTCCTTATAGAAAAACTCTACTTTCAAATATCATCTGTCTGCAACGGGTAAGAAGATTTTGTTGAATTATAAACAAAATAAACAAACGTTATCCCGGTTATAGTTTGTCCCTTATTCTTTTATATTACACTAGAATCTTTTGGTACTCGAAACGTAAAAAAAAAAAAAACAAAAAAAAAAAAAAAAAAAAAAAAAAAAAAACATTATTTTATTACATTTGTTAGAAAAATGCATCTTATTTAGAAAAAAAAAAAAAAGTTTGCAAGATCGATAATAAAATGATGAAGAGTTTGTAAAAGACTAGAATAAAGTTCCGGTTTTTGTATTCTTTATTCGGGTCTATAAAATCTATAACTAAAGTCAGTTACAAAAGAATTCAAATATTTTCCGTTATCTTGGAGGAATAATGAGAGATAGTCTGTGATTTTTGGAAACAAAGCATAAAATTATTTATTTTTGATTATACCTATTATTTTCTTTTGGTACTCGAAACGTAAAAAAAAAAAAAAAAAAAAAAAAAAAAAAAAAAAAAACATTATTTTATTACATTTGTTAGAAAAATGCATCTTATTTAGAAAAAAAAAAAAGTTTGCAAGATCGATAATAAAATGATGAAGAGTTTGTAAAAGACTAGAATAAAGTTCCGGTTTTTGTATTCTTTATTCGGGTCTATAAAATCTATAACTAAAGTCAGTTACAAAAGAATTCAAATATTTTCCGTTATCTTGGAGGAATAATAAGAGATAGTCTGTGATTTTTGGAAACAAAGCATAAAATTATTTATTTTTGATTATACCTATTATTTTCTTTTGGTACTCGAAACGTAAAAAAAAAAAATAAAAAAAAAAAAAAAAAAAAAAAAAAAAAAACATTATTTTATTACATTTGTTAGAAAAATGCATCTTATTTAGAAAAAAAAAAAAGTTTGCAAGATCGATAATAAAATGATGAAGAGTTTGTAAAAGACTAGAATAAAGTTCCGGTTTTTGTATTCTTTATTCGGGTCTATAAAATCTATAACTAAAGTCAGTTACAAAAGAATTCAAATATTTTCCGTTATCTTGGAGGAATAATGAGAGATAGTCTGTGATTTTTGGAAACAAAGCATAAAATTATTTATTTTTGATTATTCAATTAATAAAATACGAGATTGTTACAGTGCTAGATTTTGAAAATAAAGTCATTGTTTTTCCAAGTATCAGTTTCTCATGCTAATAAAAATATTTTTTGGTCTAAAGTATGGAAAAATATCTAAATCTTTTTAATATAATATTTTTTATTATTGAGAAAAAATGCGGTATAAGATAAGGTGAGTATAAGATATCATGTATTAATGAATAAATAATTGTATTGTAACTCTATTTTCCTATACAAAAATAATTCTGTTGTACGGTGTATAAGGTATACCCTTTAAACGTAGTACATATAATTTTTAATCACGCTCTATAAACAAAACTGTCTTCGTACTTAAATCTTAAAATAATATAAATTTATGATTTTTTTTTCTACTAGTCTTTGCAGAACAAAATTTATTTTTCACATTCATTTAGATTTATGCAACGATACGTTTCAACAATAGTGAAAAAATACAGTTCATGATGCTTTTAATTATAATCCTATATGAAATAAATATTTTACATCCCTTCAAATCGAATGTACTGCATTCATTTGTCATTTCAAAAGAGAAACTGAATTTCCAATATTTGAAAGCATTTCTTTTCTAAAGGTAAAGTTCAAATATCGAATAAAAATAGACTTCAAATGCTAAAAGTTTACTAGCTAATATCATTTGTATGCAATGCGTAAGTAGATATTGTTGAATTATACACAAAATAAACAAACGCTATCCCTGTTATAGTTTGTCTTTTATTCTTTTAGATGACAGTACCAGATTTCGGTTTTCAAACAGTAAAAACATTACATTATTAAGTTTACTATAAAAATTCACCTTATATGGATTTCTTTCTTTTTTCTTTTTCTTTTTCTTTTTCTTTTTTTTTCTTTTTTTCTTTTTTTTTTTTTTGCAAGATAGATAATAAAATGATGTGGATCAAGAGTAAAATTTCTACTTTTGTATCTTTTATCCAAATATCCCTATAAAATCTATAACAAAAAGTCTCTTAGAAAATAATTCAAATACATTTCTTTATCTTACGAGATATTCTGTGACTTGGGGAAATAAAGTATAAAATTCTTTACTATTGATTATTGAATTGATAGTCAGAGTGCTAAAGTTTCCAAATAATGTCATTATTTTTTCAAATGAAATTTTTTTATTCTGTAAAATAATTTTTTTGACTAAAATAAGCAAAAATGTCCAAAATTATTTAATAGAACTTTAAAGTTGAAAGAATATTCAGGTTTAAATTGGAGTAGTATACCATGTATTTCTGATTGAATAAGTGTTTTTTTCTAAATTTCTTATACAAACACTATCTGATAGAGTGCATTTAAACCCGTTAAAGTTAGCACATATAATTTTTAATCACATTCTATATATATATATATATATATAACGATCTTGGCATATAAATCTTAGCAGAATATACGTAAATTTATCGTATTTTTGCTACTAAACTTTGCAAATTTATATCAAACTGTATTGTTCGGCTTCAACCATCTTAACGATGCGCGATGGTAAAAAAATAGTTCATTCTGCTTTAACACAATCTTATGAAGCAAACATTTCGAACTTCTTCAAATCAAATTCACTACATATATTTGTCATTTCAAAGGAAAAACTGCATTTAGAATATTTGAAAATATTTCTTTTCTAAGTGAAAAGTTCGAATATCGAATGAAAATAGACTCCAAATGCTAAAAGTCTACCAGCAAATATCACTTGTCTGCAATGAATAAGTATAGTTTGTTGAATTATAAACACTATAAACATACTTTATTTTTGTTAGAGTTTGTCTTTTATTCATTTGGAAAACAAAGTAAGAAATTCTTTACTTTTGCAGACCTGCCAAGTCTCCGGCTTTTTGGATACAGTATTTTAGTACAGAAAATGTTGTTTTATTTAATTGTAGCATTCTATGATTTAAAAGAACAACATTTTTCTCTAAAAAATTACTGGTGTGCAAAAAGTCGGAGACTTGGCAACTCTGCTCTCGAATATTGAATTAATAAAATATAACATTGTCAGAGCTCTAGAGTTACCAAATAATAATATTATTTTTTTCTAATAAATGTTTCTTATGCTAATAAAAATAATGTTTTGGACAATATGCAAAAATGTCTAAATTGTTTTAATAGAATGTTAATATTTTAATTAAAAAAATACCGATTAGAATTATAGTAAGATACCATGTACTTGTAACTAAATATTTGTATTGTAACTATAGTTTTCTACACAAAATTCTCTGTTGTAGAATGTATTATTTTCCGTTACATTAACATGTAGCATTTTTAATCACGCTATGCAAACAAATCTGTATTGGCATCTAAATCGTAGAAGATTATAAATTTATTATTTTGTTGCTACTAGACTTTCAGTTTTATATAAAAATTTATTTTTCACCATCATCTTAGATTTCTCCAACGATATATTTTAACGATGGTGAAAAAAGACAGTTCATGCTGCTTTAACACAATCCTATGATACAAAAATTTTGCACTTCTTGAAATCGAATGCCCTGCATTTATTTGTCATTTCAAAAGAAAAACTGAATTTGAAATGTATGAAAATATTTCTTTTCTAAGGGAAAATTTTGAATATCGAATAACAATAGACTCTAAATTCTAAAAGTCTACCAGCAAATATCATTTGTATGCAATGAATAAGTAGATTTTGTTGAATTATAAACAAAATAAACAAACGTTATTTCTATTATAGTTTGTTCGTTATTCTTTAAGATTACAATAGAAGATTTTGGTATTTGAAGTGAAAAAACATTATTTTATTATGTTTGATAGAAAAATACATTTTATTTGATTTTTTTTTTTTTTTACTAGATCCATAACAAAATGGTGAAGTTATTGTAAAGGACAAGAATAATAAAATTTCTATTTCTGTATTCTTTATGGGATCCTAATAAAATCTATAACAAAAAGTCTCTTACAAAATAATTCAAATATTTTTCTTTATCTTTGAGAATACAAGATATTCCTTGATTTGAGAAAACAAAGTATAAAATTCTTTACTTCTGATTATTGAATTAATATAATACGAAATTGTCAAAGTGCTATAGTTTCTAAATAATGTCATTATGTTTTCATATATGACTTTCTTATGCTAATAAAAATAATTGTTTGGAATAAAATATGGAAATATATCTAAATCGTTTTAATAGATATTTAATAATTTAATGTTGAAAAAAAATTATGGATTTGAAATGGAGTCAGATACCATGTATTTTTGAGTGCATAATTGTGTTGTAATCCTAGTTTCCTATAAAAGAATATCTTTTGTAGTGGGAATTATTACCCTTTAAAGATAGTACGCAGATTTTAATCACGTTCTATAAATATAACTATCTTCACATCTAAATCTTCGAAGAATATAGATTTCTTTGAATTAGAAACAAAATAAATAAACATTATCCCTGTTATAGCTGGTCCTTTATTATTTTTTTACAGTAGAATGTTTTGTTATTCGAAGAGAAAATAATTTTTAATATTGTTTCTAGGAAAATACATCTTATTTGAAAAAAAAAATGTTTACAAGATCGATAATAAAATGGCGAGGTTATTGTAAATGACAAGAGTAAAATTTCTATTTCAGCATCCTTTATGCAAGTATCCTAAAAAAATCTATAACAAAAAGTCTGTTACATAATAATTCAAATATTTTTCTTTATCTTTGAGAATACGGTATATTTTCAATTTGAAGAAACAAAGTGTAAAATTCTTTACTTTTTATTATTGCATTAAATAGAATATGAGTTTGTCATAGCGTCAGAGTTTCCAAATTATGTGATTATTTTTTCAAATAAAGGTTTTTATGCTGATAAAAATAATTTTTCGGACAAAAATGTGCAAAAAATGTGTAAACCTTTTTATTAGAATTTTAACAATTTAATCTTGACAAAAAGATATGGATATGAATTGGAATAAGACAGCATGTAGTTTTGACCGAATAATTTGATAATTAACCTTGTTTCCTATGCTAAATTTTTTTGCTGTAGAGTGTATTATTACCCGTAAAAGTTAGGACGTAGAAATTTTAATCACACTCTATAAATAAAAATATCTTCGTATCTAGATAATAGAAGAATACACATTTATCATTTTTCTTGCTGCTAGTTTTTTCAGATTGATATCAAAATTTATTGTTCGCTTTCATCTTAGATTTCTCCAACGATATATTTTAACGACGGTGAAAAATAGACTGTTCATGGTGCTTTAACAAAATCCTATGATGAAAAAATTTTGCACTTGTCAAATCGAATGCACTGCATTCATTTGTCGTATGAAAATAAAAAATGCATTTCAAACATTTGGAAATATTTCTTTTCTAAGTGAAAATTCGAATATCAAATAAAAATAGACTCCAAATGGGAAAAGTCTACCAACAAATATAATTCATATGCAATGAGTAAGTAGATTTTGTTGAATTATAAACAAAATAAACAAACGTTATCCCTTTTATAGTTTGTCTTTCATTCTTTTAGATTACAGTAGAATGTTTTCGTATTCGAAGAGAAAAAATATTATTTTATTATGTTTGCTAGAAAAATACGTCTTATTTGCAAAAAAGAAAAAAAAATCTAGATCGATAATAAAATGGGAAATTTATTTTAAAAGACAAAGGAAAAGTTTCTGTGTTTCATACTTTATAGGAGTATCCTTATAAAATATATAATAAAAGTTTCTTTACAAAATAATTCAGATTATTTTTCTTTGCCTTTACGAGAAAGTCTTTGACTTGATGAAGAAAAATAAAAAAGTTCTCTACTTTTTATTATTGAATTAACTCAATTTGAATTAAAAGGAAGAGTTTCTGTTTTTCATACTTTATAGGAGTATCCTAATAAAATATATAATAAAAATTTCTTTACAAATGAATTCAGATATTTTTCTTTCTCTTTACGAGAGATTATTTGACTGGATGAAGCAAAATAAAAAAATTCTCTACTTTTCATTATTGAATTAACTCAATTTGTGTTAAAAAAAAGAGTTTCTATTTTTCATACTTTATAGGAGTATCCTTATAAAATATATAATAAAAATTTCTTTACAAAATAATTCAGATATTTTTCTTTCTCTTTACGAGAGATTCTTTGACTTGATGAAGCAAAGTAAAAAATTCTCTACTGTTCATTATTGAATTAACTCAATTTGGGGTTGCCACAGCATTAGATTCCCCAAAGAATGTGAATATTTTTTCCAAACGAAGTTTTGTCTGATAGACTGTTAAAAATTGTTTGCTGGGTTTATCCAATATTTGGTTCTACAGTAGCTGCAACGATAAGAGGATTATGTTTACTGGGTTTGACCAATATTTGGTTCTACAGTAGCTGCAACGATAAGAGGGTTAAATATCGTTTCAACATTTGGAGCTTTGGCTTAGTTGGATCTCTAAATGTTCTTACGAGATTTCACCATTTTATATGTGCAGCTACTGCAGAACCAAAAGTTGGTTTAATCACACAAAAATTCAAAAGCACACAATTTTTAACTGTGTAAAATATATATTTCATTTGGCTGAAATATGCAAAAATGTCCTATTTTATTTATTAGATATTTCGGTAACCAAAAACATACTTCCTTAACATTAATAGAATCAGATGTTTTTGATTAATGTTGAAGTGCTCATTTAATATCTATATGTTAAATACTGTAGCACGTACTTTTATTAACAATCCGACTACTGCATATTCAATGTTGTTTGGACGCAAATATTGGTTATTCCTAATCATTTTTATTTTGATATCCCATTTCTCAAAAAGCAAAATAAATATTTTCAAAATCTATATAATATCTTAAATTTTGTTAAAATTCGAAACTGAAGTTTGGGATTTGCTTGGAGTGAGCGATACTGCATTTTTGCTACAATAGGCCGATTGTAATCTTGATTTTTTTTATACAACAGATGTTTGTTGTAGTATACAGTACCACTCTTTAAAGTTTCTTCCACGCGTTAGGAATCACCCTGTAGATAATTCCAGGTGATTCAAGGTGGAGGTGATTACAGGTGATTCAAAATAGATGTTGATTATACCTGCCGAATTTCATGTCGATTATCTCTCAAACTGCTGAGGATAGACACATACTTTTACTTACAAAATGTATACAAATCAAATATAGCTTTCAGATATGATATTTATTTTAGAAGGTGATGTATACATACTAAAATACGAAATTTAATTTGTTTTGCGTCTGCTTTTTCTCTATATCCAATATTTAGAAAAAAAAAATGTTTCTCTGCGTTTAAAACATTGAAAAAATAATCATTTTTATGCGACAGAAACGAATGAGTTATGATACTTTGAATTTCACGAATCTTCCTGGCACTAAAAATAGAAAGTCGCTCTTTTATAGAAACAAAAAGAATGTTTTTTTGTTAAAGAATTTTTGTAACTTTCTTCTTGGACGCAGGGTAACATATTTTTTAAACTATAATAACAAGGGGACAATAAAAAACAAAAAAACAAAAAATCTTATTTTAATTTGTATAGCGGCCCTTGTAAAAAAAAGTCATATCTGAAAGCTGTATTTGATTTGTATACTTTTTGTAAGAGGAAATATATTTCTATTAACATCCCCCTAAAGAGATATTCGCCATAACTATTATTTTGAATCATCCAGTTCGGACAGGTGCTTACTGCATACATACGAGAATGTAAAATGACTGTAATAAAAACGTTAGTGACTTTTAAGGTCAAATGTGATTTTAGTAGTATCACTGAAATAATTAATAGATAATCGTCATAACTTCTACTTTGAATCACCCTTTATATACAGGTGCTTACTGCATACATACGAGAATGTAAAATGACTGTAACAAAAACGTTAGTGACTTTTAAGGTCAAATGTGATTTTAGTAGTATCACTGAAATAATTAATAGATAATCGTCATAACTTTTACTTTGAATCACCCTTTATATACAGGCGCTTACTGCATACATACGAAAATGCAAAATGACTGTAATAAAAATGTTTGAGATTTTTTTAAAGTCAAATAGCATTCTAGTATCACTAAAATATTTAAAATAACCATAGACCTGTTAGAAAATTATTGAGAATTTCCCTAACTTCTATTTATAATACTCGTTAATAATTTTTTGACAAGCACTTTTTAAAATCAAATGTGATTTTAGTACCACAAAATGATTTAAAATAACCGATACACTTTCCTGTTAAGAAAATATTGATAATTGTCATAATTTCTTTTTTGAATACTCAGTATATACAAGCACTTACTTCATAAATACGTAAATGTAAAATGATTATAACAAAAATGTTAGTGACTTTTAAAGGTAAAATATGATTTAGCATTATTAAAATATTTCAACTAACCCATAGGTTTGCTGTTAGAAAATGATTGATATTCGCCGTAACTCCAATTTTGAATAACAATTTATATATATGAATTTACTGCTTAAATGCAAAATAATTGCAAAAAAAAAGTTAGCCCTTTTTTAAGGTTAAATATGATTTTACTCTCACAAAATTATTTCAAATAATTCACAGACCTTCCTGTTAGATTGGTTTGTGTTATTTTAGACCAAACACTATTTTTAAATACTTTGTTAATAAAGTATTACTTGAAAACAGTAAAAGACAATAAAAATACATTCTTAAAAGTTATTAATGAAGTTAATTTTTTATATGTGTACAGAAACTTTTTTTTGGTAAATGCGTAATGTTTAAAATCTAAAACAAGGAAAACAATTAAAATAAATGTAGCACGCAAGATTCCGTAAAAAGTGTCTCAGTCAATACTAATGTAGGAGAAAGAGGAAGAAATGATGGGAAAAGCATTGCCTTTTTGAAAGGGGGGCCTCTGAGATGTATTTCATAAATAGTATATACCTGTACATGTAAGCGTGCTATAAATATGATTTGTATTGGACCTGCAAATATAATCTGCATAATTTCTGTCCTGGTGTTGTGAGAAATTAAATCATCTTTAACATTTTAGATTTAAATCTGAATTTTAAAATCTCTATTCTAAATTTTGTTGCTTTTTATCTTCTTTATATTATTTAAATTTATATTATCAAATTAGTATATTTAAAATAATTATTCTTATTTATAATTAAAGGGAGAAATGATTAATAATATTTTCTCTCTTTAATATAAAAACATTGTGAGTAATAATTTTAATATTACTGAGTATCTTATGATTGGTTTTATATCTTTATAAATTTTTATACGTTTATGCTTTTGAAAAACAAGTGCTGCATTTTTACTTATGGAAAATAAAAATTAAATATAGAAAATAATTACTGAATAATAAAGAGATAAAACATTACGATTAGTTTTTTTATTTAATTATAAAATCATTCCTAGCAAATCTTTTTTATGTAAATCAGTATTTTGTAATAAAATATGTACATTCCTAATAAAACTATGCTTTTTAAAAATAATAAGCCATATAAATTTATTAATATGTACTCATCAAAATATAGATTCTTAAGATTTTTACCGAATAACTGCATGGATTATTAGTGTGCTATGTTATTCACTACATGTATATATTTCTCATTATTGATACATTTTTGTTAATGGACACCTTATTTTATGTTTATTCATAATAAATATCAATTTATACTTATTTCTTATGATCTAAGTAGACACAGATTTCTTATTTTACTTACGTATAATAGTCATATCTCATTTCATATTTATGATTCCATTTATCTTTAGAAATACAACCTTTATATAATAGATAGATATTTACCAAGAACGCTTTTTCTTATTGTGACATGATTTTTTTGCAACCAATCATTCAAAGAATACAGCTCTTAGAATGAATAAATAACGAAAAAAGATTAGATGTAATGTTAGATAATGTACGGGAAACCTACAGACGCATATTTGCTAAAAACGCTTTCTTTTTTGCCACAAAGTAAATAAATAGAATGTATTATAGTATACCTAACCTAGTTTTCATTTCCCAGGGGGTGTGGTTGTCAAAAGTTGATGAATCGTCTACCTATAAGACCATATGTCTTGATGGATTTTAGGTTTCTAAAAGTTTTCAGAAAGAAATTCTGACTTTAGTATTTTCATAAATATTTCATAAATTATTAATATTATTTTGTAAGTCATTTAATACAGATTTTCCTGTTTTTTTTTTCTTTTTAGGTAAGTGATGAAAGAGACGTATATACAAGATTTGAAAATTGCCAACATTACATGAAACTTTTTTTGTTGACAGCAAAATTAGATTTAAAGAGAGGTAAGGACGATTATTTATTCGTACTGACATAAATGAGTATTTATTTTACATGTTGTTTTATACATATAATACCGAACTCTTTAACATGTCATATTTATTTAGGATGGAATAACTTGTAAATTTTTAAAAGGATGAAAGGATCAGGGTCCATAATCCGTGTTTTTGGCCTAAAATTCGATTCTGTTATACTGACATAATTATTTTACTTTTTAATAATAGAAGGCTTATCCTGTACGATTTCAAAAAATTTTTTTGCATTTTGTTCGGATTTATACTTACATAAGCTCAAAGTTCGTATTATTCGTAGTTTTTGATGAAAAATACGCAATTTCTCCTAATTTTACCTCAATTATTTATATGAGCGCAATCGTGCAACACTTTCTTCTCTTCATATATTATAAAATACATCAAAATGTACAATATATGTAAAAATAAAAGCGTTGAAAAGCTGCGCTCATAGTAAAATATTAAAAAATATATTAAAAATGAGGTAAAATTAAGAGAAATTGCGTATTTTTCATCAAAAACTACGAATAATACGAACATTGAGCTTGTGTAACTCATGTAAATCCGAACAAAATGCAAAAAATATTGTTGAAATCGTACAGGATAAACCTTCAAGTATTAAAAAGTGAAATAATTAAGTCAGTATAACAAAATCGAGTTTTAGTCTTATTTCATGGGTCAAAAACACGGCTTATAGACCCGGATCCTTTGTAAAACTTTGTATTCAGGTTACGCATATATAGAAACTATTTTATTCACACACACACGAAAAACAAAATAAATAAATAAACGTGTTTGTGTATGAGCTTTCTGCCGCATTTTATTATACTGTAAGTGGAAATTTGGCAATTTTACATTAAATCTTCTTTTAATATGGAGTTGAGTTCACATAATAATATGAAAACTTACTTTTGTTTTGTAACGAACGACAACTATTTCATCGGAAATGTAGTTACCATACAACTACTTATTTCAAAAAGTGATGAATACATACTACTTCTCAAAAGTAGTCACTATCTTTGTGCTTTCAGTTTTTGCCAAAGCATTAAATCTACACTCGAAATTTAGGGCGGGCAATAAGTAATAGAGTAACCACTCGTTATATCGCATATGTAATACAATCATATAAGTGCGAAGTAACCGAGAACATTAAAAATTCAGAAAGATAACTTACAAGAAAGTATTTTGTACTTGCCTCCCAAATTTCAGATGGTACGCATATACTAATATTAGCGAAATTATGAGAGATATATCTTTAAAAGCAATATTTACATAGTTACTTAAAAATACTACAGTTAAACAGTAGCTTATTTATTTTTTCTGGAGACACGAAAACTATATCTACTATCACGATATATCTGAACGAGCAATATGGTGAGAGGATGTTATTGTACAGAACATATTTATGCATAATCATTCAATGTATAACTTTTATGTACTCCTTTTACAGTGATTATTGCTTTGAAACATGAAATTACAAATTATAAATTCTATGACATCGTACGATGCCTTTCTAAACACTGCAGCTGAGATTTGTCGCTGACATTCGCATATTGCTGCGCAGAACATCATTTTGCCAAAAAGAAGCATACTACGATCATGTGATTTGTAAAATAACAAATTTCCCTCATGAAGTAACGTTAAAAGTAGCATCAAAGCTCTCTACAAACAATTGATTCATTTTGTATCGCGCTAGTCACTACATCCCATTTTTACAAAATGTATCGCGTGACGGTATTGGAAAAAGTACTTTCGACTGTAAAACTATTAAATTATATTTGGTGAAGTGAGGAGATCTCCAGGAAAAGAAAATATAATATATACAATTCTATTGTAAAGAGCATATTGTTATATGGAGCAAAGGGATGGAGAATTATGGAGACAGAAAGAAAGAAATTAGAAACAGTGGAAATGGATGCCCTATGAAGATCATGCAGGATAGCAAGAATAGAAAGAATCAGAAATGAAAGAATCAACGAAATGATAAAAATAAAGGGAGCTATATTAGACGATCTCCAAAAGAAGTAATTAATCTGGTATGGTCATGTTAAAAGAATGAGTGATGAGAGACTACCTAAAATCGCATCTAATTATAGAACAAACGAGAAGAGAAACGAAGAAGACCACAAAAGACCTGGATGGATGGTATAAAAAAAGCCATGAGGGATAGGGGTCTGGAGGAGGAATGGACCCTTGACCGGAAGAAATGGAGAGGTCTCTTGTAGATTTTTCGGATGGCGGCACCTGACGCCATAAACCGTGTTTATATATATACTTCCGACTACACATTTCCAGCTAACGAAAGAAAAACCTAGAAAATAACTGTTCCTCGAACTAGAGTTAAATCACCAATGAATTTATAAAATTATAGCTATAGTGGTTGTAATACTCTTTCGGGTACGCGGATATTATAACAGAATCCTTTATGATAAAATCTGCTAATACACCGAAATATTCTGCAACATTTATATATTTTACGTATGTGTCGTTGCAATTACTAGCTGTGTGGAAATACAATCGAATATTTTTTCCTGATTTGAACATTTCTGTTCCACTTACAGCTCTGACTATATATTTGTAATGTCGGTTAGTTCTACAAGCTACTCACATTCGCGATAGATAAGTTAAATTGAGGATAGAATTCTGTTTAAACATGAAGAAGTATTTTGAAATGCGAAAGATAAATAACAGAAAAATATGCTAAAAATGAGCATGTATTTCACACATATCTAGCGCCCGATGGCTTTGAAATTTCTGAATTACGACCCGAAGTAAATCTCGGGCTAGGTAGGCTTCGGGTAAAGTCGGTTTACTCAACCCAATGCAGGTCTCTAGTACATAGATAATTTATGTTATTTCATTTAAAATAAATAGGTTGGGTTAAAAGCACTTTTTTAAACTCCTTCGGGACCGGCGGCTTTTACACAAATTTTATTCGGTTTGCACCACTCTTTTTTAGAAAGCTACCTTTACTTAAACTATCACAAAAATGCTCTAATTAGAGAAAGTAAATATTACTTTTATTTTTTACTGGTGACTAAAGCAAATTCTGTATGCTATTTTTGAGGGTGCACCCGACTACATGTCTCACGTGTCTCATGCACCCATGGTCCCGAATGGGTTAATCTTTTTCAAAATCTTTATTGCAGTTTTCTACACGGATAGTGTATTTTAAAAATTATTTCTGTTAGTTCATGTAAAACAAAACTCCGACAGTTTAGATTGGATTAAAAACACTTTCTGCAATCTTGTTCAAAATCTTCTTTTTACTTTTCTGCATGCATAGCGTATTTTTGAAATTATTTATATTAATTCGTGTCAAAGAAAACTCCGACAGCTTAGATTGGGTTAATTGAACTTTTCTCTAATCTTGTGTAAAATCTTCAATTCAGTGTTCTACATATAGAGCGTATTTTTGAAATTATTTATGTTAGTTTATGTAAAATAAAACTCTAATAGTCTAGGCTGGATTAAAATAACTTTCTCTAATCTTGTATAAAATATTCATAACAGTTTTCTACATGGATAGAGTGTTTTTTAAACTTTATGTTAGTTAAAATTTATGTTAGTTAATGTAAAATAAAACTGCAACAGCCTAGATTGGGTTAGGGTATCCGAACACCTTTAAAAGCCGATTTTCGGCCAAAATATCGATTTTTAGATTTTGGTATAATATAATAGCCGGACTCTTTATCTTTCCAAATCTGTTTGAATTTTGTTTATATCTTATTTAGAAGTCAAGTTATTGCTTTTTTAAAATTACTAAGTATCAGTATTTTGAAACCGGAAGTATCGTTCTGCTCACCGGAAGTCAGCACGTTTTTCAATGCTATGTAAACCCAAAAGTAAAGAAGCAGAGAAAATTTTAAAAAATTTGAAAAAGAAAAACAGCAATTGTTTTAAACAAAATAGATAATATAGTGTATAAATTGAGTAACATATTAAGGTTTGCTTTTCAAAATAAAGGTAAGATTTTGAATTAAATTTTGTTGTTGCGTTTTCTGAGAATCAATATTTTAACATTTTATGTTTACGCAAAACATCATAAAGGAAAAATTTATGGATGAATCTCTTTCAATTTTTTTTGTATGCTTTGCAAAGTGCAATAAAGGGAATGAACTACACTCGTAACGGTAAGTGTATTAGTTTTTTTTAATTATTGATAAAGTTTCCAATTTGCAATAAATTTTTAGTAATTTTTGCTTCATCACTGTTTAACTTTCTATATAGTTTTAAATATTTGACTCAAAAATATGAGAGTAGTTCATTCCCCAGAAAAAGGTTTAATAATTATAATAATGCTTACAAAATAAAAATATCTTGATTTAAAGTTGAGTTATGATGTTTTGCGGAAGTGATCTTTTTCGCTGTTTTTTGCTTATTTTTTCCCCAAAATATAAAAAAATAATTTGAAATGTATAACTTTTTCTGTTTTATTTTACTTTTTTAATCACATCATGATATACAATGCAAAAAAAAGTCATATTTTAAAATAATTTTAAAAAAGGCCCTCCGAAGGTATTCGGATACCTTAAATGAACTTCCTCTTAATCTTGTTTAAAATCTTCATTTCATTTTTCCATATGCAGAGCATATTTTTGATAGCTACTCCCTAATGTCGTGGAAAAAGGGCCACGCTTTCCACTTTTAACAGTTTTTAAGTTATTAAAATGGTTTGCAAATGATATTTTTTAGTACCACAAACTGCGCAATCTTGAAAAAAAAATTTTTTTTTTTTAAACGGAGTAATAAGAGAGAATAACTCAGCAAAAAAGAAAAACGAGGTAATAAGGGAAATAGCTGAAAGTATGTAACGAAAAAAACTTTTAATTATTTACAAAGTAGAATGAGGATTATTAGTGATAATTAATAAGAATTATTTGTGAAAAACTGACAGTTTAGCTATACATAAAATTTTAACCCGTGTAACGCTATAAAATTTTATTAGGAAAATGGCTTCATTTGAGAGTAACTTCAAGAAGATATTTTTCAAAAACAAGATAAAATAAATAAAAATTGTGATAACTTTTTATTGAATAGGAATTATTGAGTTAAAACATTATTACAGTTATTTTAACTGTTTTGTTATATTTTTAAATATATATTAAGGTGTCTTTTTAGACCGTTTCTTATTATCTCTGTCTCTTACTACTATACTTTCAACTATTTGCTAATAGTTTTTTGCATAAATGTTCAGGTAACTGCAATTATAATCAAACAACATGTTTCAACACGTGTGAATGTGTTCTACATCAAGTGTGAATGTACAATGTCAAAAACTCGTTTAGAAACGTTTCGTATGATACCATATTCATCACTGTACGTTTCGAATGTAGGGGAAGATCGGGTAGCCCCGGACACTTGGATAAATTGCAAATAAAAAGCAAATGAATAAAATTTCTGTCTTTATTTTATACTTAAAATAAAATTACGAACTTCTTTAATGATTTTAATTAAACATTGCTAATAATATCGAATTATTTAATGAAATATACTGAAAATAGTTTGGCCTTATTCTTTTGGCGTCACAAGAAACGGCTGGTAGCCCGGACATATGAATCAATGGTGTCCCAACCGTTTTTTGGCCTTACAAACATCACAATTATAATAAAAATCCGATGCATCTATATAAGCACAATCTTCATGGGCCCAGTCTTTGCATTCCTGGCACTGAATCCAGTCTTCTTCAAATGTTTCTCCGCATATGATGCATTATGTCTCGTTTTGTCGAAAATTTATTGACGAAAACATAAAACTCACTCACGACTAACTGACTACTTCGCAATTAAACTGTATTTGTTTCGACTCTATAGGGCGTCCATTTACAATAACTCTTTATTTACGCAACACTTTGAATTTCTTAGCAATTGAAATGTCCGCGGCCACCCGACTTTCCCCTACATAGAAAAAATGATGTTGACATCAAAAACAATTTATATATATCGCAGAAATGTCATTAAACAATCATTCACTCGTTTTGTTACACTGTTAATAGAGCATTATGCACATTCAATTGAGTAAACAGACTTATTTTTTCAAAATATATTCATAAACTCGACTGCTACTGTATAAGAATACTTTTCTTCATAAGTATTGCTTCAGCTTTCACAGAAAATCTGAAAATATTGCAACATTTAAATGCAATATAAATCTGAAACATTAGTTTTACACAAAGAATAAATCACTCCATACTTTTACACAATATGATGAGATTCCACAAGAAACTATAAGCTAGACTTTCTCTGTAATTCCCTCTTGTAGTTCACGATTTAGAAGCTTTTATCGTTTTTTTTTTTTTTTTTTTTTTTTTTTTTTTTTTTTTTTTTTAAGAAATGCTATTTATTTGCTTTGACTATTTGTTGATTTTCTATAATGTGATTCCGGGGAAGAGATTTCAGTTTCCTCTAAACAATTCGGTGAATTTCAATGTTTCTCTTTCAGGTATGTGGGCTTTTAATAGAAAATCTTCTTTTTTTTTCTGGTGTTGTTCATGTATTTTGCTTGTTTAGAGTGAAAGATTTGCGTTGCTTTGTATTTTACTGAAGGTTCTAACAAATGAAAAATAAATAAAAAATAAAAATGAGCAATTTTATTGAAAAAGGGGAAAATGGATATATTTTTTTAATTGATCTATTTGTATTTTTTGGAAATTTATATTATCTTATTTCGCTTTAATTTCATACATTTATTTTATTCTGAAAAAGCTTTAGGATTTAAACTCTTGCCATTATATTGCAGGTAAGAGTGTGACGTATGATTAAGAATTTTTTTACTACATGCATTTTACATTTTAGAGATTAAATCTCTCGATTTCACATTAATTCTGGTACATAAATGATTGGCTTAAATACAATACAAAAATAGCATTATACCATTTGATCTACCCTTTGTAAAGAGACAGATTTGATTGACTACGTAATATTTCACATACTCGACAGCTACTGCGTAAAAATCTTTATTATTATTTTTTTTTATAAATAAGTATTTAGTTTTCACAGAAGTTCTACAAATCTTAGAATGTTCCAATGCAATATAAATCTGTAACATTAGTTTTACACGAATAATAAATCACTCCATACTTTTACACAATATGATGAGATTCCGCAAGAAACTATAAGCTAGACTTTCTTTATACTAATTCCCTCTTGCAGTTCACGATTTAGAAACTTTTAATCGTTTTTTGTTTTTTTTTATTTTTTTTTTAAGAAAGGCTATTTATTTGCTTTGACTGTTTGTTGATTTTCTATAATGTGATTCCGGGAAAGAGATTTCAGTTTCCTCTAAACAATTCGGTGAATTTCAATGTTTCTCTTTCAGGTATGTGGGCTTTTAAAAGAAAATCTTCTTTTTTTTTTTCTGGTGTTGTTCATGTATTTTGCTTGTTTCTAGTGAAAAGTTTGCGTTGTTTTGTATTTTACTAAAGCTTCTAACAAATGAAAAAAATATAAAAAATAAGAATGAGTAATTTTATAGAAAAAAAAGCAAAATAGATATATTTTTTAATTGATCTATTTGTATTTTTTGGAAATTTCTATTATCTTATTTCGTTTTAATTTCATATATTTATTTTATTCTGAAAAAAAGATTTAGGATTTAGACTCTTCCCATTATTTCAGGTAGCAATGAGACGTACGATTAAGATTTTTTTTTTTACTACATACATCGTATTTTTTAGAGATGAAATCACTGAATTTTACATTAATTCTGAAAAATAAATGATTTGTTCAAATACAACACAAAAACAACATTATACCATTTAATTGACCCTGTGTAAAAAGACAGATTTGATTGACTACGTGATGATTCACATACTCGACAGCTACTGTGTAAATATCTTTATTATTTTTTTTTAAAAATAAGCATCGCTTCAATTTTCACAGACATTCTACAAATTTTGCAATATAAGTCTGAATTTTTTTTTCATGTATAATAAATCACTCTATACCTTTAAACAATATGATGAGTATCTGCAAGAAACTGAGAATTTTCCAGTAATTTCCTCTTGCAGTTCACGATTTTGTAGCTGTTATTGTTTTTTAAGGAATACTATTTATTTGATTTGATTATTTGTTGATTTTCTGTAATGCGATTCTGGGAAAGAGATTTCAGTTTCCTGTTCTAAACAATTCGGTGTATTTCAGTGTTTCTCTTTCAGGTATGTAAGCATTTAAAAGTAGATCTTAATCTTTTTTTTCTGGTGATGTCTATGTTTATTTTTTTTTTCCTGTTTTCAATTAGATATTTGCATTTTTTTTTTTGTATTTTGCTAAAGATTTAAAAAAACTGAAAAAAAAAGTGTAATTTTAATAAATAAAAAGCAAAATTCATAATTTCTTTATTGATGTATTTTTATTTTTAGGACATTTCTATTAACTTACTTCTTTTTTAATATGATGCCTTTATATTATTTCTAAAACTTTAGAATTTAAGCTCTTTCCATTATTGCAGGTGGCGTGTGATTAAGAATGTTTTTTTTCTTACGTACCTTTTTTTCAGAAATGAAATCTTTGAATTTCACGGTAATTCCGATATACAGGGTGTCCATAATTAAACGACCCTACTTTAAAGTTTTCTACAGGCGAAACTATTGGTCAGAAAGTTGTGAAATTTTATGAAGAACATAGTGAAAGAATTGGAATTTGTTTAAGTGAAAAAAGTATTTGGTTCAAAATTTTGGAACCAGATGGCGTTTTTAATGAAGTACACATTTAGGATCGTTTACATATTTTATTGCAACAAAACATGTTGCACATGACGGCCATCATTTTCAGCTGCCATCTGGAATCGTAAGATGGCATGTTCTACAATTGACCGCAGTGTGTTCTAGGAAATGCTAAAAACATGTTGCGAAAAAAGTTTTGTTCAAGATGTTTCGTTGTAATAAAATTTGTAACATATCGTAAATGTATGCTAAATGTGTAATTCATTAAAAAATGCGCTCTGGCGGCGAAGTTTTTAACTAATATTTTTTTTTCGTTTAAATGAATTCCCATTCCTTCATTTTGTCCTTCACAAAATTTCACAACTTTCTGAGCAATAGTTTCGTCTGTAGAGAACTTTAAAGGAGGGTCAATTAATTATGGACGCACTGTATAAATGATAGGTTTCACTACAATGCAAAAATATTATTATACCATTCAGGGTCTAAATTCAGGGTAATTTCTGTCATTAAGAACGACTATGCCGCTACTTGCGGCTTCAAAATTGGAATAAGGGTGCGGAAAAAGTAATTTTCAATAAATTATACATGATGATGAAAATAATAATAAGAGTTTCATCGTAAACCATAATGTAATGGCATTAAAATAATTCCGTTAAAAGAATTCCTTTTTTATATACTTCTCAGTTTAGTTGTATATTTTAGTATTTATATACTTATTATTATATATTTCCATTAAGCTCGGCGATTTTCATTAAGACAAACATTAAGCTCGAAGTAGCAAAAATGGAATTAAAATAATTCCGTTAAAATAATTCCTTTTTTATATACTTCTCAGTTTAGTTGTATATTTTGGTTATTAAGTTAAAGTACTTAGTTTTCATATTCTAGCTTGCATAAAAAAAAATGACAAAAATACTTGAAAATGTATTCAAATAGGTTGAAAACCCCAATTATTGACACCTGACCAGTAACTGACACTGCAGAAGAAATCTAACTCAAATAAGCTTGTTCTTGTAAAAATCTGCAAAGTAATGTCATCTAGTGGTAACTTATTTGTATTAACTGTTATAACTTATTTTTCAGCTATTGGTTTTTCAAAAAAGGGATGGTGTCAATTACTGGAGATATTGACATTATTTATACCCCAAAATTAATTTGTAGTAATAAAAAGTAAATTTTTTTTAAAATTTTGTCAACAATAATTTTTGAATGTGTTTTTATTATACTTTCAAAAATAAAGATAAGTATAAAATAGATTTGGAACTTTGTAATAGTGATTAGAACAAGAAAAAATCCTTAAACTGTCAGTTACTAGAGATGAATTCGGGCTCGGGCCCGTCCGAGCCCCATGATTTTAAATCCAAACCCTCCCGAGCCCGAAACATTTTGTGTAATTAGAGCCCGAGCTCGATACCGAAAAAAATTGCATAATATTTAAAAATTGTTTCAAAAGTAATATCTCATTTTTTAAAACTTCGTACGCGAAAATAACTGTTCATCCCGTGCATATAATTAATTTTATGGAAATTTACATTCTATCTTATCAAAAGAGAAGCTTGATATAAAAAAAATATACTTCCTTAAAAGAATGTAAATATTTTTCGCTCCCAATAAGCAAATCTGATGGACACTTTAACGAAGTTCGTTTTATAAATAAATGAATGAAATTTATAGAAATTACTATTTTCATGCCGAAAAATCGAACAACGTTTTCTATTTCCTATAAAAAAGTGTATTTCGTAACTTATAATTGATACTTGAATTTAAACAATATTTCGTGTTCCTGAAAATCAGCTTAAATTAAAAATTTGACACCGTTATCTGAAAGATCCTATGCTTTTATAGAAAAAGTTGAAACACTCTTCGATTGCTTTCTATCGGAATAACAATATACATGACAATTATATCCATTTACGAATGAAAGTGACTTCTTAAATGGGCAGAGCAGAGCTTTAGTATGAGTAGAGTTCATAATTAAAAATAGAATCGTCAACGTTGTTTTCATATGAAGAGCGAGTATGATTCGCGCACAATAGAGGACTAAAAAATTGCAAATCCAAACTAATGCTGATTGACTGAAAACGAAAAAAAATATTCATCTCGCATTAGATCTCTAATAAAATAAAATAAAATAAAATAAATGTTCCAATTAAAAAATATCCTACTGTCACAAACGTAAATCAACAAATATTATTGGCGCCACTTCGCATTGTCGCCAAATCACCCAGACGTCAGTCACGTCGCAAATCGTAAATTTTCGTTTAAATTAACATTCTAATACCAGAAAAGAAAAATAAGATTTCTGTTTCCCCTTCTATTCATTCTGCTCAAAATAACATTAAAATTATCTGAAATGGAATATGTAATTTTTTAGGGGAAAAAGTTATTTTTATTTTTCTATATGAGAATAAATAAAATTGTCAGTTTCAGAAGGAATGAGCGCGAGCCCGCCCGTGCCCGAAGGCTGGTATAAAAATCGAGCACAAGCCCGTGTCGGGTTCGGGCTCAGGCTGAGCCTGTCTCATCTCTATCAGTTACTGGGGGTTTCACCCTAAATGAAATAATATATATCATTAAAATATTTCTAATGTAAAATATATGTAAACTTATAAATTTCCAACTTGTAATTTTATTTTATTATATTTTTGTAATGGATATATATATATATATATATATATATATATATATATATATTGGCCGTTAGAACATTCCTATTTATATAACTAAAAAAAAACCTTATAATGTTTAGAAACACTCTCTAAACTTCTTAGTTCTTTTAAGCTTCACTTAAAAAAAAGAAAAGAAAATGACAAAAGGGCCATTAAAATAACTACAGCACAGCAACATTACACTTTATAAATTTTACATTGAAAAGTTGGCATTGTACTTTTAAAATATTTAAACTTTTTTGTCATAACTGTCACTAAAACGCAGAAATGCGACGAAACTATTCTTATTCTCTTCGTGTTTCGATGAGTACTCATTAAAAATATAAATTTAAAAAACAAAACGTTATTAAAATATTATTATTTTTTTCATTAATGCAAATAATAAAATAAATTACTGCTTCAAAAAAAAAAAGATAACCTTTATAATTACATTATGAAAAAAAAGATAAAAAATGAATGAATGTGAGGAGATTTTGTGCATCCAGAAATTTCATTAACTGAGAACTAAATATAGAAAAATACATAGGTTTATTCAATCTATTTTCTTTTGAGATTCATGAATAAAGAAATGCATCTTCTGTTTTTGACAGTTCCACTAATAAGCTTCCATTATATGCTTGAGATTTCTTTTTAATATTATGAACTAAATTAATTTTATTCTATTGATAAGAATAACTGAGAAAATTATCTTATTGAAAAATAAAAATAAAATAAACAACAAAGCTCTCCTCCTGAAGCATATTCACTTGAAAATTTTATATTCATCGTTATATTTGAAAGAAATTCATATGTAACGTACACAGTTAAAAATTTGCAGCAAACTGTCCAGTCATTTGACCGTTTTTAGAGAAAACCGTTACATAGCCTTAATTTAACTCTCTTTGACTATATTATTGCCCATATTATTGTCAAAATAGAGTTAAATTATGGTTATGTAACCGTTTTCTATAAAAACGGTCACATGACTGGACAGTTTGCTGCAAATTTTTCACAGTGTATAGCAAATTGAAACATGGCGTAGAGGTTAATAATGCGATTAATAATGCATATTTGTGATAACATTTTATGGTTTTAGTGATAACTGGTAGCAAATTTCCTAAAACTTGACATACACTGTGAAAAATTTGCAGCAAACTGTCCAGTCATTTGGCCGTTTTTATAGAAAATGATTACATAACCGTAATTTAACACTATTCGGACAATAATATGAGCAATAATATAGTCAGAACAGAGTTAAATTACGGTTACGTAACCGTTTTCTCTGAAAATGGTCAAATGACTGGACAGTTTGCTGCAAATTTTTAACAGTGTAAGATAGTTCAACCAAAGGTGGCCAGTGTCCCTAATGTAGTCCACGATTCAAAAGTAGAATTAATTTAATTTTTAATCACAAAATGGTGCTATTGCATTGTCAATAATGTATCTGCAGTGCACATGGCTGGATTTAAAGAGATCACCTTGATCCTCCGACAATTTATGCAATGATTTCACTTTTGAGGAGTGTCCGTTTTAATTTCCAGGTAGGAAGATATTTTAATTTACACGTGTTTAAATTCATAGAACTTTGAGGTGTGATACATTTTCTGAAAGCTTTTTTCCTTCCCTTTAACCATATTTACTTCAATTCTAAGAAATGTATCACATTAATACTTTTACGTCGTGCAAATCGCGACCACACGCATGTTCCCAAGGTGGCCACCTTAGAAAAAAATGCGGAAATCAGTGTAGTAAGGGTGATTTTCTAAATTTCTACATAAATATCTGAAAAAACTTATTACCGTGTATTGTTAACACCAGAGATCGCTTAAAAGAAGTCAGTAACTCTCAGAAGAAAATCCCCGAACTACCGTGCACAAAAAGTTCTTCAAGGTCTTTTCATGTCATACGATAAGAAGATATAGAAGAAAAACTCGAAAGATATCAAAGGAAAGAAAGGATCATTATAGCATAATCGTAAGAAAAATAGTTTGCCGAGTATTTTTTTCACCTTTTAAAAGTGATTTCAATACATGAGCCACTTTTGGAACACTATTCGCCAAAGGTGGCCCACAAGCTACAACTTTGAAATTGTATTATAAAAATAATTACATTTTATTTTACAAAGGAAAGTATGCTTGATATGTGTTAGATATAAGTGTAAAATTTTACAAACAAAAATTCAGCCACACACACACACAACCAGAAAAGTATAAACAATCCTCAAAGATTAACTATGGTCACCTTTGGGTCACCTATTTTTTAAATAATTTGCTGGAATCGTACCTTCTAGCATTGCTTTTTTTGGTAGACAAAAACTCACGCTAAATCCATTTTAAACCAAATTATTAAAAGAAAATCGCTCTGTATTTTTATTTTGAGATTCTAGGTTTTAAAGTATTATCATTGCTTAAGTATACAAAATCATTTATTATTGAGAGCTTTAGCTAATATTGCCTCTTGCTAATATGCTTCTTGAAACAGCAAAACGTTTTTAAGTAAAAATTTTTAATAAACTAGATTTGCTAATTCTATTCAGATTTACCCTTAGTAAACGCCTAAAAAACATTATTTTAATTCTTAATAAACGTTTAGTAAACGCCTAAAAAACATTATTTTAATTCTTAATAAACGTTTAGTAAACGCCTAAAAAACATTATTTTAATTCTTAATAAACGTTTAGTAAACGCCTAAAAAACATTATTTTAATTCTTAATAAACCTTTAGTAAACGCCTAAAAAACATTATTTTAATTCTTAATAAACGTTTAGTAAATGCTAAACTAATAAAAATTGAAGGATGCTTATCTTTCTTGTGTCATTTATGTGTTTTTTAATAGCTAGAAATTGTATCACATTATCCCTATGCAAGAAATTGAGAAAAAATTGTCTTTCGTTTAAATAAAATTTTGTTTCTGTATAGGGAAATTTCTCGAAAATTCTGCATAGTATATAGACCACTAAGATCCTTTGAAATATACTCAATCGAAAATTGAACCTTCAGCGCAATATTTGAGGCAAATTTGCATGTGACGTAGCGTTTACTATAACAAATTCGTAATAATGTTTTATCCCTTCAGTAGTGATAACTTGCGTTGTATTTACCGAGATTACTAAGGAATGTGGATAAAAATTTATTCAACTTTTAAGATTCATTCCATTTAGTTATTCAAACGCCAAATAAGGTGTTTGCATTGTTAAATTGACATATTATTTTGACCAGTATTACAGATTGAGGAATGAAGCGCCGTCTAACGGTGATTTTTGGAGATAATCCTTGGAAGTGTAGTAAAAAAACTTCTGACTTCACCCTTGCACATTACTCTAAGTAATAATGTTTTATGCCTTCAGTGATAATTGACGCTAAATTTCCCAAAATTCCAAATGAACACGGATAAAAGTTCACTTAACCATTAAACCTTCATTCTGTTTAGCTACTCAAACGCTAAAAAAATGTGTTTGCATTTTGAAATTGAAATATCACTTTGATCATTATTACAGATTGAGGAATGAAGTGCCATCTGCCGGTGATTTTTGGATCTAATACGCGGAAGTATTGTGAAGAAATATCTGACTTCACACATTACTCTCTGTAATAATGTCGTATCCCTTCAATGGTAATTGACGCTAAATTTCCCAAAATTTCAATTGAACGCAGGTCAAAATTCACTTAGATTTTAACCTTTAGCTACTCAAACTCCAAAAATGCTGTTTGCATTTTGAAATTGAAATACTATTTTGATCAGTATTCCAGTTTAAGTCAATGAAACGCCACCTGTCGGTATTTTTTTAAGCTAATATGCGGAAGTGTTGTAAAGAAATTCCTGACTTCACAAATTATTCTTCTGGAGAGATAACTTCAGTAGCTGTCACTGTTTATTTGTTATTGACATTTAATTCATTCTCCAATTTTGGACACCATGTATCTGTAGAGGCCGACTTCATGTGTGCGGAAGATGAGGCAATTAAGCGTTTTTAAACAACTAATTTTGAAAAAAAAAATTCTCCTAATTAATCACTGCGATTTATTGAGACAAAAATATCATTTTAAAATTAGTTGTGTAAGTTTGCCTGATTTTGTAGAAGTTTAAGTCGGTGCCTATGCATATGCATGCATCATATATAATACGCATTGCGGTAAAGGAGTATAAAATAGGTTAGTAAATGGTTAACAAATGCATACCGATTGGCTAAAGTTTATTAGAGAAAAGTTAGTAATAAAACCATGCATTTGAAACCATTACTACGTCAAAAAGGAAATGACATTTAGATTTAAATTTTAAATGCATTACTGTAAAAAATATATATAACTGAAAATAAATGCGTAAAGCTGTGGATACATAGAAAATATATATAATACAACTTCAATTCGTAAATATTAATGTTCATTCAATATAAATTTTTAACCTAAGATGTCACAAAAATGTCAGGAAATTATGGAAAAATGATTTTTAGATTACGATATTTGTCGACAAAAATAGATTTACATGTATGCGAAATGCATTCTTTTTGTATAACATATAGATATTTTATTTTTATTTTACATGAAAAATGAATTATTCTCTACATGTGTCATTTTTTTGGCCATTTATTTGCAAATATGTCGAATTCTTCGTAAGTTAGGGGAGCGAGAATAGATCTATATCTACATACATAAAAGTTAGAAATGGAAGATCATATTTCAAATGTTCGAAAGCAAATTGAATTCAGAATACTAGTATAAGAAATATTTATCATAATTTAAAACTTGAGAATTCGAATGACAGACAAATATATTACATAACAAATTTACTAAATGTAAATATACTGAAAAATAAAATGTATATTTTGATATTGGTAGTAAGATGTAAACTCAATTTCAGATAAAAAATTCGATGAAATTTTATGCTTTGAAAACAGAATTTACCACTCCTAAATTTATAGTTTGGTTTAAAAAACATTATGCATTCTAATGTTATATTATGTATACTATTTTTATACTAATATTTAAATGTAAGTTTACAAATGTGAGTAATTCAATTTCTAATTTTATTAAACTGCTATAGATATAAACTGCCATATAACTTAAGAAAGATTATTTTATTTGGATCAGAAATAATTTCGAAAATCTGTTTTTTAAAAATACATAAAGCAATAAATTGATTTTGGCATTAATTAATATTAAATGTATGTTCGCCAACGATGTTCTAGTCTGCATCATGAAAAATGCGTATGAAAGATAAGTGACCATACGACATACCGATAGAGTTGCAAAGACTAGCATAAACCCTGTTTAAACATGGGAATAAACCGTGTGTTTTTTGTGAATAAACTAGGTTTTTTTGGGAATAAACCAGGTCGTTTGGGTATAAATATGGAAATAAACTTGGAAATAAATCAATTTTTTCAACTCTACATACTGAAGCTATGTACATCATCTTAAATTGAAAATCCTTAGGCAACACTGAGAAAAAAGACACTTTCAAATATGAGTAAATCGATGTTTTCATTTTGTTATGCAACTTTTTGTTTCAAACATGACGATCCAATGCTTTCAATTCTGAAATACCAGAAATACTCAGAATATTGAAACATGTACATACTCAAAACTGAATACATAGAGGTCAGATCATACCCATTTTTGAAACATGAACATACTCAAAAATGATTAGAATCAGTTCATACTCATTTTTGAAACATGGCAATACTCAAAAATGAGCACATAGAAGTCAGTTCAAACTCATTTTTGAAAAAAAACATGGACATACTCAAAACATGATGTTTTTTATACTTGAGTGTGTTTTCAGAAATGAGTATATACATGTTTCAAACTTGAGTAATTTTGATTCGGAGATATTTTGACCAAGTGACATACTCAGATTTGAGTATTTTTTGCTCAGTTTTGAAAATGTCGTTTTTAGAGTGAACACACGGCTAAACTGTATATCTTTAAGTAAGTCTCGAATCTGGGAATTAAAGTGATAATGATAATACGTAGGGGACACCTGATACTTGTGATAGAATTACAGCAGGATCCAACCCCCCCCCCCCCCCCCAATAAATAAATAAATAAATAAATAAATAAATAATAAATAAATAAATAAATAAATAATAAATAAATAAATAAATAAATAAATAAATAAAAAATCAATAATTCAATAGTATGGAGAACAGCTGATACAGCTTTCACAGAAATGTACAAAAAAAATGTGAATTTTTTATTACAACGATAATTGTATTGCCAGAATAATTACATTTGCATCAACAAAGGACGTTTCAATTGTTTAGGCAGTTTTCTAACATTGACTGCCTAAGAAGGACTGCTGAGGAAACGAGGTCTGTGGAAAATAGATGCTCACCCCCCTTGTCCATTTATTAAGCTCTTAAAAAAATACAAAATTCAGCTAGAGGTGAAGCCGCGGCATAAAAACATAGTCCGATTAACGCAATTAGTTGGCAGACTTGGCGAGGAACTCTACAGACCATACACAAAGATTTCTGCTGTAATTTCTGTCACATTACGGCTTAAATAGCGACAGACAGCTGTTTTTGGATCACTAAAGTGCTAATTGTATGTAACAAAAACAGGTATTCGGTCAATATTTTTTTTATTTATTTATTTATTTTTTTTTTTTTTTGCTATTGAAAAGTTCCAAATCTTACATCGTGTGTTAAAAAGATAGTTTAATTTAATTATGTTAAAAATATAATTTAATTTAATTATGTTAAAAAGATAATTTAATTTAATTATGTTAAAAAGATAATTTAATTTAATTATGTTAAAAAGATAATTTACAAATCTTTTGTAGAGCTCCCAAGTCCGGTACACTTTTTGAATACCAGTATTTCTTAAGAATTCTCTTTCTAATGAGTTTTTGTTTTGCAATTTTTATTTGCATTTCAGATTTTTATTATTTTTTTTTCCGTACAGATGTCAGATTAATGTCTAACTAGGTATATGTATCTTTGTACTTTTTCAATTTTGGTTTCAGGTTTTTTGTTGGAGGACATTTTCAGTCCTCACAGAATAAAAAAATTGCAAAATCCAAAAAGTATGAAGATACACGATTAGAGACATTTATCTTAGATATCCTATACATACACACACACACAAAAAAAAAATGCAAATGAGAAATTTATAAAAATGTTGCCATTGCCTTTAATAATAGCTTGTTAATTTGTCGTTTGCATTTCAATATATTTAAATGATTTTTTTGCATGATATCTGAGATCAATCTCTAATCGGATACTTTTCGTATAAATATTTTTGCGATTTTCTCCAACTCAACGTGATTTGTTACCCCATGTTCTACGGCAAGTTTTCACCCTCTTGTTGCCTTCTATCACCTCCTCTTAATTTGTCGGTCGAATTTTGGAACACCCTGTATATATTGTTTCATAAATGAGAAGTTGTTCCCTAAATTAATCAATATTTTGAGATAAGAGAACTTTACATTCTATACGAAAGTTTAATAGTGTATTTTTTATAGAAAAAAAAACACATAATATAAGGTTTTATTTGCGCTACGCAAATTTTATTTTGAAATAGCTTCTTTCAGTTAAATATAGACTAGATTGGCGGAAGGTCAATATTTATTTTGGAATTCTCTACGATAAAGCTTTTTCGCTCGGGAGGCTTTCGAGATAGAAATTTCCTCAATATCTGGAGCTTTTTATTTTGAGAAATTGGATTACATGCATGAAATGTACTTTTTCTGCTATTTTAGTGCTTGATATGTTAGTTTATGCAACTTAAAGATAAACAAAAATACGTAAATATTTCTCTGCTTAACCCTATCATGAATGAATTATTTTTAAATGGATGAAAACGACATTTTTCTCTTAAAATAAAGGATAAGGGTCCATGAAATAAGACTACAATTCGATTTTGTTATACTGACTCAGTTATTTCACTTTTTTATATTAAAAGGTTTATCCTGTACGAATTCAACAACAGTTTTTGCATTTTGTTCGGACTTATATGACTTACACAAGCTTAAAGTTCGTATTATTCGTAGTTTTGGATGAAACATACGCAATTTCTCCTAGCTTTACCTCAATTATTTACAGGGTGTTTTTTTTTTAAACTGACACTGTTCAGAGCCGTCTGTAGCTCGTTCTAATAACTGGATTGACACAAAATTTTGTGAATGGACTAAGAAAACCATGGGAAAAAAGATTCCAACAACAACAACATAAAAATTAGTTCCAATCACCACCGATAGGGGAAATGTGGCGCTGTGGTCATTTATGCAACTGGGAATTAGCATAAAATACGGGCAAAAAATGGAAATGCAAATTTTTACTTACGCAAGCGACAGTAGCGCCAATAGTTTAAGTTATAAATGCATGCGAAAAACACCGAGAAACAATTTCAGCTCAGGTTGAAAATGAATCTCACGTTACCGCAGCGCGCGTTACTTGTGAAGTTCTTATATTGTAACCAGTACAATGCACCAGCCGCTCTTCGTTTACTTAGAACACGCCATAAACTGCGCAAAGGAATGATTCTGAAATTCGAAGAAACAGGCTCGCTAGCAGTTTGGTCAGGCAGAGGACGTAAACCGGTGGCAGAAAAAGTGATAATGGATGTTTCAACTGCGATCAACGAAAGGGAAAGTGTAAGTGATGAATAAAACGTGGCATTTTATCCAAATTATTAATTTTGTCTGTTTCTGATGGGTTTTTTTCAATGTACAGCGCCACATTTCCCCCTATCGGCGGTGATTGGAACTAATTTTTTTTTGTTGGAATCTTTTTTCCCATGGTTTTCTTAGTCCATTCACAAAATTTTGTGTCAATCCAGTTATTAGAACGAGCTACAGACGGCTCTGAATAGTGTCAGTTAAAAAAAAAAACACCCTGTATATGAGCGCAATCGTGCAACACTTTCTTCTTTACATATATTATAAAATACATCAAAATGTACAATATATGTAAAAATAAAAGTGTTGCAAAGCTGCGCTCATAATAAAATATTAAAAATAAGAGATTTAAGTAACTACATTCCTTCACATCAGTAAGAGACTTTAGGATACAGCAACGTGCTTAAACGTGCTAAAATGAACGTAACCATTGCTAATAACTGCATTCCTTTACATTAGCAATAATTCTGTTCATTTTATCACGTTTAAAGACGTTGCTATATCCTAAAGTCTCTTACAAGAAAGGTCTCCATAAGCGCATACTCAGAAATTTTTGAAAAAATTACAGAATGTTCTTCTCATGAGGATATATAAAAAAAATTCTGCTGAACCTCGATATAACGTCTGTAAAAAATTATTAAATTTTCGTTTATTTGGCGATTGATCACCGGTTGGCGACGGAATGAAATTTAAAAAAATACGCTTTTATGACAAATATTCTTTAACCCGTTAACGCCCTGTTTTTACACTTCTTTTAATTCTTCGACACCAGTTTTTCCCATGTAGTAATTCTGAGTTATTTAATGACTCAAAATTTGAGATTAGATAATGAGAAAATTTCCGTACTAAACTACTGGTATTGAAATTTAAAAGTTTTGTTCGGTTGTAAGTGATCTGGAAATAGATCCCTGGGTGGTAATGGGTTAAGGAAAAACTTTTTCATGCTGAACTTGTTTATGAAAAGTTAACTTACATAATAAATAAATTTTTATAACTACAATTTTGTGTACACACTTATATGTACATATAGTGAGATTTAACAATTGTATTTTACAATTTTAAAAAAATTAAATTGATTAAAATTGTTTCAAGCTCAAAAATAAGCTCGACATTGTCAATTCAAGAAAAAAGTATCGTTGCTATGGAAACAACGACTTCTTCGATATAGAAATGTATAACGAATCCGTTTGTCATCGGGCTTTTCCTTTTGAAATACATTTAAAAATTACTTGTATAACCGGTGAAGCCGTTTAACTCGGGAGAAGTCGCGCATACCCAGATAAAGAATGGTTTTTACATTGTCACCAATAAATACAATTAATAATCGTCATTTTATGCAATCTGAGACAATTGTTACAAATTCTATGATAATGTAAACTGTAGATTACTTTTCGAAAAATAATGGTGACAATTGTAAAAACCGTACGCACCCTGGGGTATGTCATACCCCATGCGACTGCTCGCGGGTTAAATTAGAAAAAAATTGTGTTATGGAGGATAAAACAATAGAAAAATTTCATTCAATCGGTAATAAATAGAGAAAAAAAAATGAGTGATTTATTTAATCTGCTTTGGAGAATATTTTTAATTGATATTATTGCAAATGTACAGAGAGTTGAAAATGTTGAAGGCAAAATGCAAACGATTCTGAACAAGAGGGTATGGTATCATGAGCCCTGGGATTAATCCATTTGTATATGGTTTTTAAGCTAGTGACAATTTTACGCTTTCAAATTTTACAAAAATCCTATAGGTCTTATGACAAGAATTCCTCCAAACTCTTCGTTTACTTTAATATGCTTTACACATTCATATATTTTTTTTAATTTCGATTGTTAACTAAAAGTACAAATAAACATTTGCAACTTAAAAAAAACAAAAAACAGATTTAATAATTCAATAATACACATAACTTAAATGTCAGCTTCGCTATAACATAAAATAGATATTTGCAACTTCCAAAGCATAGAACATATTTTTTCAGTGATACAATTAAATAACTGCAACATGAAGCAGCTTATATATATATTATACAAAAAATAATAAACTATTTCATAGTTTAAGTTTAAATTCATTAAGTATTGCGCATTCGAATAATCATTTTACATGCAATTTCAAAATGCATTAAAATAGTTTGCGTTTGGCGAGGGAAAAAAGTTGCTAGCCAAATCGCGTCTTTTTGCGCCAAATACTCGAAAGTATTTTATTTCTTGCAGTTTTTCTACTGGAATTCCGCAGCTGAATTTCACTGTACATTTATTACATACATGAGTAGCTTCATTAGCTTTTTTTTTTCAAAATTTTCTGAGAATGCGCTTTAAGGAGAACTTCCTTGTTAGTGACGTGAGGGAATGCAGTTACTTAAATCTCTATTTTTAATATTTTACTAAAAGCGCAACTTTGCAACACTTTTATTTTTACATATATTGTACATTTTGATGTATTTTATAATATATGTAAAGAAGAAAGTGTTGCACGATTGCGCGCATATAAATAATTGAGGTAAAATTAGGAGCAATTGCGTATTTTTCATCCAAAACTACGAACAATACGAACTTTGAGCCTGTGTAAGTCTTATAATTCCGAACAAAATGCAAAAACTATTGTTGAAATCGTACAGGATAAACCTTCTAATATTAAAAAGTGAAATAATTAAGTCAGCCTAACAAAATTGAATTTTAGTCTTATTTCATGGGCCAAAAACACGGCTTGTGGACCCTGATCCTTTACATAGCTGCCAACATCGAGGTCTAAAACATACAAATAGAACAAATAATAATACTTTGTAATTATATACTTCTTTTTAATTGTTGAAAGGTGTAAAATAAAAAGATTATAAACAGTAAAATAAGTTTTATTAATGACATTTGACATATGTTTCAGCTCAATCTGAGCTATCATCAAATCAAACAAAAATATTCTATAAATGCACGGTCTATGACGTTATATGAAATACAACCATTTAATTTTTCAAGTACTTTGTGGCTCGAGTTACTCCATGGTTACGAATATGGAAATAAACATCCAAGTAAAAAATAAAAATAGCGTGCGTAATTTTAAAAAAAGTACATGAAAATTTAAATGACTGCGTTTCAAATAACTTCATAGACTATTTTATTTTATTTCTATTATAGAATATTTTTGTTTGTTTTGACAATGGCCCAAATTGAGCTGAAACACATGTCAAAAGTCTAATAAAACCTATTTTACTGTTTATAATCTTTCTTAGCAATTAAAAAGAAGTCCAAAACATACTTTAAACAAGAACATTTATTTAATAAAATTATTTAATAACGTGTTTTATTTAGTTGTAGTACTTATTGGGTTATCTGGAAATTTCTGCGGTATGCGTATGTTGAGATATGCTGAAATGATTGAACGTCACCAGAATTTACGAAATTCTGGTGAGAATGTGGAATTTATGAATTCAAAATACATAAAAAAACGCAGAACTTTCCGAATGACCTAATATTTAATTACATTTATTAATTAAAATTTTTGGTTCAAAGTATGTTTAGAAAAACCGGAACGTTGGCAGAAAGGAATTTAGTATGAATTAATAAGAACAATCAATGCTGAATTTTTTAAAAGTTTCAAAACGAACCTCATATGCGGTTTACAAGCAATAAATTTTTTTTATATAATGAATTACTAAATAGTTTTTTGTGATAATTTAAACTTGGATATATTAACAAAAAGCAAAAATTTAAAAACAGTTATCTTCTTTAGTTCAATATATAACTAAATTAGTCAGTAGAAGAGTCATTCTTTGGAAAAAAAATATTTTTTCTTTCCGAATCAAAGCAAACTAGGGTACTTTTCCGTTACACTAACACCATTGTCGTGAAGTGTAACGGCTGGCTCAAAATGAAATTCACATGAAATAAAATATTTGAAAAATGTATATAACATTGTTGGTACGAAAGTGAGCATTTAAAAATATATAACATTTCAAATTTACAGACTTTCATGAACTATTTTATTAAATTAATACGTATACATACTTAAATAACAGATCACATAAAAATTATACAAAACATTATAAAGTAAAACTCAATTTTTACTTCAGGAGTGATAAATGTTTCTTAGCATTGTGAAAACATTTCATTTTTTGAATGAACTCAGTTATGGTCTTTTGAACAAAGCTTTTTTATATTAAATTCAAAAGTTCTGAATCAGTTTTATTCCAGCTACCTTATCACGTAACTGCCAGATAGTAAAATCCATCACAGCGTAAGTAATAAATGTAAGTTATACATTAAAAATAAGCATTTCCCATTTGAAAAAAGCAAATAAAGACGTTTTGCGAGGTTACGATTAAATAATGATAACAATAACAACAACAAAAAATTATTCACATTCAATAAATAGCAAATCACAATGTGCCGCACGGTTTGCAATAAAAATCCTTTGTATGGCCAGAGTTTAAATGTATGGTGCATTATCATACAATTTGGCATGGTGTTGGTATAACGGAAAAGTACCCAAATTAGTGTAGGTCTTTTCCAAGTTAATATTAGGAAAGACAGTGGTTCTGTTATATACTGCCGTATTTCCCAAGCATTACTCCGAACTCTGTATCTATAATATAATGCAAAAACATGTCCGTGAGTAACGCTGACCTCATATCGACGTTGACATCGACCTGGGCAATCAATTGCGTTTTTATTGCAAATTATTAACTTATAAACATCGCACAATTTAAATTTTTACACCGTGAAATAGGAAAACAACTACTTTCATGTTCAATTTGTTTGAATATTTTATCTCATTTTACTGAGTTTTTATGATTTTTAAAATAGATTTAAAGCATGATTTATATTAATCTATCCAGTTAAATTACCCAGTTGCGGAAGATTAACACGTTTTCACTTGAAACAATATAAATAGTTCAGCATTTGTTTCCGGCTAATATTCTGTGACAAAATTAAAAGTTCACTTGAAAATTAACCAAATAAAACACAAGTTTTACATATCGTCGCTACCATGTCAAACTATCCAATGTGAAAAAATGCATTTTCCATTACTTTTAAAAATGGGACGATTGTCACCACTAAATTTTATTAGAATTCTTCGCCAAGTAAGAATGCCCATAAAATTTCCGTGAAGAACAGGGTTGCCAGTTTGGACTTCTTATTGATTGAGAAATACCGAATTCATACTGCAAATTTTGGAGAAAATGTTTTACTTTCAGCAATCACGAAATGCCTGTCATTAAATAAAGCAAAAATTTCTGCTGGAAATTTCTGGTATCGATTCGGAATTTCTGAATGAAAAAAGAGGCCAAACTGGCAACCCTGATGAAGAATATTATTAAAATTTAGTGGTGGCAACTGGCCCCTTTTTAAAAGTAATGAAAAATGCATTTTTGCAAATTCGATAGTTCGATATGGTAGCAACGAATGTGAAATCGAACTGCGCGCGTAAACTCTGAAATAATAAGAATAAAAAAGTTATTATAAATAGTGAAATCTTTGTCGATTTATCTGGCTACTTACTCCTGACATTCGGCTAATACGAAAGTAATGCCGTTTTTAGTAAATTAGAAAAAAAAAAGTATTATTTTAATGCATAATTGATATTTTTCCTAAAAAATTTATTTTTCATATAATTGGTATAGATCAATCTAAAAAATATGTATTAACCCTCTGACTGTCTAGCAAAAGGGCAAAATTGTAATGTTGTTTTCTCTGTATTTTATTTTAAATACAAAACAAAAAAAATATTCTTCCAACGTTATGTAAAACACTTAATTACGTATATGAGTGTAACCCTTGATAGCATTAATCATAACTCAATGTATTAAAATTGCATTAAAGCCATAGAATTATATTAATTTAAATAATGCTTGTATTGCAGTGAAACCTGTAGCTTAGTGAACGTATTAACACGATCGTGTGAGTGAGGGTTAAATTTATATTAAAAAAAATCTATTAGAATCTTCAACTAAAAATTAATTTTACCCATATTCTGTACATCGGGTAGTATGTTCTGTAATCCATAAAGCCAGTACATACGTATGTACGTACGTAACGCGATAGTTCTTGATAGAAATATCCGATTTGCTTGAAATTTTGTATAGAGGTTCATTCTGATAAGTTGCTTCCCTGATTAGTTTTGAGGGTTCACTAGTTAAGTATAAAGGAGAGGGGCGGGGACTAATCTCCCTTAATTTAGATAAATGGGTTTATCATCCAGAATTATCCGATTTGCTTCAAATTTTGTATATAGGTTCATTGCGATAATGCGCTTCCCTGATAAGTTTTGGGTGTTTATGGGTTCTGTACATCGTGTAGTATGGTCTGTAACCCAAAAAGCCCGAGTTGGTTCTCCTGGTTATATTTATATGTAACAAACTATTAAAAAGCTACATCGAACTGTGCAGTCATTCAACTATATTTATAGATGATGGTTACTTAACCGTAATTTTAATCTAAACTGACCAATGAGAACGCTTCCTAAAATGTCAAGTAACCGATATTTACAAAAATGAATGAACGACTGCACAGTTTACTTCAATTATTTTTTTTTTACAGTGTAAATGAGTAACAAAATATGTTTGTTCTTCGAGACTTGTTTTACAATACAGACTCTAAGAGATTATAATGAATAAAAAGGTTAATAAATAGTCTGTGACAAAAGCATTTTACATTCTGTATAAAATTTCGATAGCGTTTAAGTTTCTTCCTATTGGTAAAAACACATAATATAAGGATAGAGTAGTATTTGCGCTGCTCAAATTTTATTTTGAAATAGTATCTTTCAGTTAAATATAGACTAGATTGGTGGGAAGTCAATATTTATTTTGAATTCTCTACGATAAAGCCCTTTCGCTTGGGAGGATTTCGAGATAGAGATTTCCTTAATATCTGGCACTATTTATTTTGAGAAATTGGATTACATGCATGAAATATACTTGTTTCTGTGTTTTTAGTGCATAATATGTTAGTTTATGCAACTTTAGGATAAATAGAATAATATGAAAATATTTTTACTTAACTGCCTCGTACATGAAATATTTTTGAAAGAATGAAAAAAAAGTGCACTTAAAATAGATTTAAATTGGATTTTCAAGAACAAATAATTTTGAACTTTTGAAAATATTACATTTATTACAATGTTACAAAACAACGTCTTATGAGATTGACAAGGTTAAAAAACTGCTATTAATAATTATTAAATAGTTTTTCGTGAAATATTAAGTATGGATATATTAACGATATTGAGAAAGTGAGAGCGAAACTTTTTAAGTAACCGTAATCTATAAAATCAGTTGAATGACTGGACAGTTTGATACAAATTTTTAAAAGTGTAGCATCATAACATATAAAATTTATATATCTAACAAAATTAATAATGTTTACAGAAAGGCAATTATTATGTAATTTGAATTATTTCAAATAAATGATTATGTATGAATATGACATAAGTTTTTGATGCATTGTCATCACCAATTTCTGCTTTCATAACAAGCAAATCTGCTATTAAATGCTTTATTTTAAGTTATAATTATGTATGTATATGACAGTCAAACCTTGTCACTCATTTTTCACCCACTTCCTGTTGATATAGAGCTTCGAAGTTTGGAATATATATGTGTATTCCTGAGGGTAATACATGAATTACACATTGATTTTTTAAAATTCGATCCCTAAGTGGGGCGGGGGTGAGCAACGTCGGCCCAAAACTTATATTTTCACCCTAGAAATAACGTTGCGATTGTTTAATATTAATTGAAAAAAAAAATAGCTCCATTGTTGCAACATTCATACATTTTAATCACATTGTTGTCCGCATCATTACGACGTCAGTATTTATAAGGCATATATGTGAATGAGTATGTATTGATGAATACATATGAATGCAATGAATACTATTTTTTGAAAAGTACTGATGACAGGGTTACCACAACAGCGCCAAATTTTGGCCAACTTTTCGAAATATCACCAAATTTGGAGACAAAATAAGTTGTCATATATGAAGCCAACTTGGCGATACCTGGCTCATTTGACGTAATTCCCATTTAAATCCATTAATCTTCCATAATTTTCCATTGGCTTAGCCTACTATTTTCTATAAAGTGCCATAAGACAAAAAAATTAAAAAAGCATGCTTATTTTCCTTAAAGATTAAGTAACGTTGTTTTATGTTACCACATGTTGCTTGATTTAGTCATACTTATGTGATGCGGATACATGAAGGTGAAATATAAGAATTGAAGTTGACTGATATTCCTTAGAAATTTTAAATTTTTAAAATGCTATTTCACATTAAAATATAGCTCATTTTTTTCAAGGTTATTGTCAATTACAGGGTGTTCACGAAGTTCGAGAACAAACTTTATGAAATGAGAGAGCACACTGAAACATTTTTTGTATAGGAAATTAGTGTCACAATCTAATTTTTTAGTCATACATAGTACAGTGTGTCTTATTTCATGTCGTAAGAAGATTAACGTTCATAACTATAACAATAATAAGTATATTGTAACAATATTTTCTGTATACTTACTTTCTTTTTTTTTAATGAAAGTAATGACTTTTGGAGAGCTGCTATAAATGGTCAGGATCTGCGTTCAAACAACACCGAACTAGACGCTATTCGTAATTTAAACTCATAGTACATATGATATGTGCCTGACCTAATTATGGTGCATTTCTCGTGATATCGCCACTTTTCTCACAAAAAAATGTTTGACATTATGTTCCCAAGTCAATTTTTTCAGTTATTGCAAAGTGTCCCCGAAGTTTGACAACAAACTTTATGAAATAAGAGAACACACTGCAACATTTTTTGTATAGGAAATTAGTGTCGAAATACAATTATTTAGTCATACATATAGTATGTTTTATTTCATGTCGAAAGAAGATTTTCGTTCATATCTTTAACAATAATAAATATATTGTAATGATATTTTCAGCATACTTACATTGCTTTTTTTTATGAAAGTGATAACTTTTGGAGAGCTGCTGCAAATGGTCAGGATCCGCGTTCAAACAACACCGAACTAGACGCTACTTTATTCGTAATGTAGCTCATAGTACATATGATATGTCCCTGACCTAATTATGGTGAACTTCTCGTGATATCGCCAGTTTTCACACAAAATAATATTATTTTGTTGACTATTTCGATACATTGTCTTCATCTTTTTAAAGTTGTCAAATGAAATTTGTGCTTGGCTTGGAGTGGAGATGACATTGTATTTAAGTCTGAATAATTCGATTGGATCACTGGATTCCCATACAACAAATGTTTATTGCTATGCGCTCGATTGCCTCTTAAAGTTTATACTCGACCTTTCAAGACTCTCTGTATATAAGTATTGATTTCAATTATTATTTTATTAAAAATATTGTATATCTTTCCTAAAGTGAAGTACTTTTCTTAGAGAATTGCAAATTTTATACATATATTTTATATATATACATTTTATATAGTATTATTTAATTAAAAATATTGCATACTTTTTCTAAATTAAAGTAATTTAATCTGCATACATTTTTTGAAACAAAAATAAAATCGTGCACTTTTAACACTTGGCTAAATATCGTCAAATTTGGCAACTAAAATAAGTCTCCATAAACGAAGCCAACTTGGCTATAGTTGCCAAAATTGGTGAATTTCTTATTCAAATTCAGTATTAATGAATCTTCTACAATCGGAATATTTGCATTTTCGCTTGCTGTTTTGGAGTAACTATTACCTCTTAAAGTTTATACTTGACCTTTCAAGACTCTCTGTATTATAAGTATTGATTTCAATTATTATTTAATTAAAAATATTGTATATTTTTTTCTAAATTAAAGTACTTTTCTTAGCGAATTTCAAATTTTAGTTACAACATGGAGATTCTAAAATGTAACTAATCTGCATACATATTTTGAAACAAATATATGTTTTGATTCTTAAACAAATCAAAAATTTATGCTTCGCTAGATTTCGAGATGGAATATTTTGAACTGTTTATTTTTAGAAATCGATCCAAAAATAAGAAGAATAAAAAAAGAAGTTTCTTTTGAACTAATCTTAGATAAGCCTTTTCAGATTGTTCTCTTGTTCAAGATTCTAAGAAAAACTTTCTTTTTTTTTATAGTTTTTCTCAATCTCTCGAGATAGTATTTTCTGCGTTTGAATAAATCCAGAAATTGTGTTGAAATATTCTCTATGATATTGAAAAAGAAATAAATCAAAATGAGGGATATATTCGAAAGATTCACCATTTTGGCAATGTTTCAGTTTTAAAGACAAAAAAAATAAAATGTTCGCTGTTCAACAAATATTTTTACCGAGTTGTACTTATTGAAATTGAAATACTTTTCCCCCATTTTTTTATGGTCTATATTTCCCCGTGTCACATATTATAAATTTCATAAATGCAGAAAAACACGGGAAAGGAATTTGTGTTAAATATAAATTTATTCAATTACTTTTATTGAATTCATCAACTTATTCAACAGATTATAAAAATAAACCAAAAATTTTTAACTTTATATAAGTGATCCTATAAGTAAATTCGGTACTTCCCCATTATCCCGTAGACCACTTTCCATGAAAACAACTATCGCTAAACTGTAGGATTTAACGCCAAATATGCATGAACATGACGTCAAAATTTCTTGACATCAGATGCATTATACATGTTGTTATGTCATCAAGTAATTTTTAATTCGACGTTTATCTGCACTTTTATTGATGTTTTACTGATTTATTAAAATAACAATTAAGTGTTTAAACGGAGACGCTATGATATTAAAACAGAAAAATAATTGTAATAATGTTGCGGTGCATATTGAAAATTTATAATGGCAACAGTCTTCCATTTGTTTATTGGGGATAATTTGGCCTGACGGTAGTTTACTATTTAAGGAAAGTTGTCGACGGGATAATGGAGAAGTACCATAAATTCATCATATTGCTAGATTTGTAATTGCAATCATTAGGAGTTCAGAGTTAAAATTTGAACTATAGAGGGTAAGAATTTAGGAGTGGTCGACGGAATAATGGAGAGGTACCGTAAATTCATCATATTGCTAGAATTCTAACTGCAATCATTAGGAGTTCAGAGTTAAAATTCAAACTATACAGGGTAAGGATTTTAGGACTTTAAAATGAAACGCGAGAATTCCAGTCTTTTAATTTTCAAAAGTATCTTCTAAAAGAATCTCTGCTATAGCAAGTGGGGCAAAAAGTATCTAATGTCCTTTATACCGATATATTTTCTTAAACGTACTGTATCACAACTTTTAAAAAATAGAAAATAATTTTGTTTATTTCAACGAAATTGATTATTTTAATTGCATTTACTGAGTGATATAAATTTTACAAAGCTGAATTTTATGACATCACATTCACAGCATACTTTCCGAACAGAATGATACTTATCCCTATCGTATATAATGACAGATTGTTTCACTATAACGCCCAGAATTCACTTTTAAAATTTCTGTTAATTAGTCTCCTTTTAGAAAGCACCTGAAATAGAGAAGTCCATAAAATTTTCTTTGATATACTTGTTTTCATTTTTTTTTAATCGGGCAATATTGAAAAATAAAAAATATGAGCACAGTTGTTCCAAAGTGTAACTACAAAACCTTCTACTACAGGATGAAGCTGTAATGGTTTTTATTCTGTAATTTTAATTTTTAGAATAACTAGGGGATTCAATCCGGTCTTCCTAGGTTACAGATTGTCCACTATCAACATTTAAAACCATTTTTACAATAAAAATATCATGTATTCAAATAAAGTTTTGAACATATTAAGAGAGATACTTTCGTATTAGCAGCGTGTCAGGAAATAATAATCGATGGAATAGCTAAAGATTTCGGTAATTACATTAACCTTTTTGCTTCTGAATAATTGAATGGTTCAAGTGAGAAGTTCGAGTACATGTTTTATTTACATTACTTTATTTATTTATAAATGAAGTTTAATTTCATTATGAAATATTAGTCAAAAACAGATGTTGAACTATTAGTTATATTTTTTAAGTGCATACAGATCAATCTTTCCTAACCGGGCTGCACGCGATGGAGATAAGTTTAAACAAAAATCATGCTTCAAAATCGTCTTAAAAATAATAATAACTTGAGATACAGTTTTCAAACAAATTGTATTTGAAAGAAGACTTTTTTTCCCTGTTAGACAGTGTAAAAATTAAAATTGTGCGATGTTTAGAAGTTAAAAAATAGCAGTAAAAGCAAAATTTATTGGTCAGGTTAACTCACGGACATATTTTTGCTTTATAATACAGATTATCTACCAAAGCGTTGTTTTCAGTTCTTTGTTAAAGATAAAACATATTTTGTTTTTGTTTTTGTTATTCATTGAAGTGATAATATGAATAACGTTAGCAGAACACTCTAAAATTTGTAGGCTCTGTGTTCGTGAAATAATATTTTTTTTTTAGCTTTTGTTATTCATCGCGGTGAAAACATGAATAAATTCATTGGCGCTCTTTAAAGTTTAGTATCGTTTTTATTACATTTAATATCCAGCCTTTTTTTAAAGTTTCACATTTAAAACAACGCGAGTTTTTCTGACGGAATTATAAAATCATTTTCATTTTTATATCACGAAAGATATTTTACATTCTTATGAAAATTACATACACTGTTCGATTAATCAGAGCTTGATTACAAATATATAGAAACTTTATGTATATAGTTTTTACAGTTATTATAAATTTAATATCAAGCCTCTTCTTTAAAGTTTTCACATTTTACCACAGGACAACGGAAGTTTTTCTGACGGAATTATAAAATCATTTTCATTTTTATATCACGAAATATATTTTACATTCTTACGAAAATTAAATAACTGTTCAATTAATCAGAGCTTGATTACGCATGTATAGAAACATTATGTATATAGTTTTTACTGTTATTATTAAATTTAATATTAAGCCTCTTCTTTAATTTTTTCACATTTTACACCAGGGAAACGCGAGTTTTTCTGATTGAATTATAAAAACATTTTCATTTTTATATCACGAAAAATATTTTACATTCTTACGAAAATTACATGCACTGTTAGATTAAACAAAGCTTTATTACGAATATATAGAAACTTTACGTATATGAGTTTTACATTCCTAATATCTTCAACTTAAACGTATTTTTTTAATTTCACTATTTTAAAGATTTAAAATCATTACCTAATTTGCAAATTTCTAGTACTTATTTTTTTTTGAAAACTTTAAACCATCTCATAATATTTAATTTATTTGAATGTTAATTACATCACATGAAAAAAACATTTAAAAATCTTATATAAATTAAAAACTGAAAAAATATTACATTAATTATGAAAATTATTTAATTGTTATTTTCGAACTTAAAAATAGAAAACCTTACGCATTTAGAAATCAAAGTAACTTCTATCAGAAAATTGTAAGTTTTTAATGTAATAACTTCCTCAACTTGATCGTATTTCACTTCTTATAAATTCACCAGTTTTAAGATTGACAAATAAATAAATGTCTAGCATTTAAAAAAAAAAAAATTAGAAACATTAAATTCTAAACTTGGGTATAAAATTTAATTTCCTTTAATATTATTTACATTATAAAACCTCCGTGGGCTATACTGAAGCTATAAATCTGTAAATCTTATCTCCCCGGAGTGATTTTCCCCTTTATACAATTTGAAAGCGCTTATACATAATTTTACGATTCATAGAATCGACACATGATCCATTTTCTAAAGAATATATAGGATTACTTTTCATATTGTAAAATGTAAAGGCATTATTTATCTGGAGTTTTTTAGGATAAATGTTTTGGAGAGTATAGTTTTAAAATCAATTGTTTTTTTTGTTTTTTTTTGACTTTTCTAAACTGTTTACTTTTAAAAATTGATCCATGCAAAATATAGAAGATATATATTTCTGCTTGTTCTCCCCTAATATAATACTATTCAGTCAATTCCATTGTAAATATGATGTCTTAAGGCTCACTTCCCCTGATCTCATAGCGGGATCATTCTTTGTTGTTGTAAAATATGAATTATTTTTTGAATATGTTATTTTTCTTATACTTTATTCCGTTTTACAATAAATTCCATTCCTTTTAAGATTTATAGGCTGATTGCAGCAGGAATTGATTAATTAAGAATATTTTCGTTTTACAGAGATGCTCACCTGCTGCTCTGCTTACGGTAAAATTATATTGAAATTGTGATTTTATTCTTTTATTTATGATGAATAAAATTTTGTATAGCATATCCCTCTACGCTGTGTCATTAACTCAAGATTATATTATAAGTATAAACAAGTTGGAAAATGTACGTTGAACGTAGCACATGAGCTGCGTTTGTTTTATAACTAATTTCACGATGTAAAAAAAAACATCCTCATTATTTCAGTGAAATAAATTATGTCGTCTGCTAGGAGCGAAATAAGGATGCCTTTTTTTTTCTTATTACGTAGGCCACGTTTACAAATACGAATTTTTTTTCACCATGGAGATCTTGCTTTGCGAATGATTACCTCCATGGTTTAATATTTTTATGACTCATAATGAACGAATCTCCAGTGTTTATCTACGCTAATGGGTTGAAATATTCGGTTAACCTAATTTCCACTGAAGTTATCTCAGATCTATACGTTGTTGAATGTAACTCCTCTCACAAGCTAAAAAATTTTTTCAACAATCTTTCAAAAAATGTAACTTTTATGCAATTTTATTGGAAAAAATAATTTTGAATAAAAATGGCGGCTGGGAATATGAAAAAAAAAGTGGTTAGCCCGTATTTGTTTTCCTCAGTCACATGACTTCCGCTTTTTTTTATATAGATTACATATGATAGGATTTAACAGAATAAAAAAAACTTTTATTAATGTCTTTTTAAGTTTTGATTCGATTTTCATAAAATTTGAAATGATTCGACAAAATTCTGCAACGATTATATATATTAAATTTCAAATCATTCGGTTGGGTAGTTTTTGCGGACAGACTGTTATATTCGGACCGTCGGCGACTACAGGGTATTTATATAATTACGAACGCACCCAACAAGAACAAAAAATCATGCATGAGACGTTGATTATGAAACACTTTCCAACTCTATAAGAATATTGTTAAGAAATTACTTTTTTTCTTTACAGTAAAATAATAAACAAGGTCAAAGTCAAACCGGGCGGGGAGAACTACCTTTCGGCTTAAGCTCCACTAGTCCCGCCCATAAAATAATAAACAATTTGGAGCACACATAAAATAGTTAAATATCCATTTTCAAAAAGTACTGTCCGTAGGTGGTGACGTAAGCGAACTCTTTAGTTTGGCCTTATATATTATCTTTAGATACACACCATGTATTACTGAAAAATTTACTTAAATTTAAAAACGCACACCACAACTGGAAGCGTACTTTCAGCATCTATCGCTCATAGACAGCACTATAAAACGAAATATTTTGTATGTCCCTGTAAATGAACGATAACTGTTATGCATGCCATATTCTACAACAAGCATCTTGTAATGTACCTCAAAAATGTAAATAAATTTCATTATGTTTTAAATAGTGTAACATCATTGAAATGCACCGCAAATGATTTCAACTGATATATCATAATATAACGGAATTTTTTGAGTGTTGCTGTAAATTAACTATAAATGCTACACATTCCATTTTCAATAGCGAACATTCCATAAGTAATCGCAATAACATATATCAATTATATGATATTGCGAGCATATTTACGAATGTCAATGCACGGACAGGCTGCAGATAAATAAACCGATAATAAGTTTCGATAGTAGTTGATCATCTACCGCTACTTAACGAAATTATCACTCACAAATGACACAATGTGACACAACTATTTTATACTACATTCCACAGGAAAGGCAAATTGAGATTTTTTTTTTTTTTTTTTACTGTAACATAAAAGTATAGCACTCTATACAAGCAGCTGTAAAAGCGTACATAAAAACGTAAATTTCTTTAAAAAATCCCTTAAGACGTAGAAGATATAGGGAGGATTAAGTAAATTTACCCCCGACACAATTTGCCCCCTTTCTGCGGTGGCAAAGTGACATTTAGCCGTAATCTAGCGATTTTCTGGATAACTACTCTTTTGACGCTTTTCCTCTAGTAAGACTCACCTAATTAAGAACTATTAGTTAATAATACGAAAAATATTTTTTTTTTGGAATTTTTCCACTTTTCGTGCAGGTGAGTGATATTGAAGTTGATCATACGTCTTATGTATAGTGTATAACTATTACTACGTAAGCAGTAAAAAACATACGTAGAAGACTTTATTATGTAGGCTATAATATTCACTGATCAACTACTGGGATTAGTTGATCCTCGTCCTTTGTAAAATCAACAAATGTCTACCTATTTAAAAAATGAGAAATCTGAAAATCCTAAACTATGATATAAAATTAAATTTTGTTTATTATTACTTAGGATATAAAATTTGAAAGAGCTTAAACATTTTTTTCACCTTTCACACAATTTATACATGTTTCACATTCCAAACAAAACATATATTTATTTTTCATAATGTAAAATGTAAAGCCAATATTTATTTAGAATTATTTTAGGATAAAGTATTTGGGCAAGATTGCTTCAAAATCGAAATTGTATTTATTTCTGTTTTTTTGAGTTTCTGAACTGTTTATTTTTAGAAATTGATCCATACAAAAGACACAAGATGAATGTTTATTCTTGTCCTGCCTTAGAGAATACTATTCTCTCGATTTCATTGTAAATATGATGTTTTAAGTGTTTATTTTTGATGTTTTACAGTTTTTATTTTAAGTTTTTGATCTCCGAGGAATCATATCTTGTTATTGTAAAAGGTAATAAATTATTATTTGAATATATTATTTTTATTGTACGTTTTTCGTTTTGCAATAAAAAACCGCATTTTTTAAGATTTATGTACCTTGGCAAAACCACATATGTATACCATTTTTTTAAAAATTGAAATGTTAAAATCTTAAATTATGCTATACAATTTAATTTCTTTTCATCTTAATCACCTCATCAAATTTTTAAAAACTTATACATTTAACTTATACATAGAATCTTTATATGATAGATATTCTAAATAATACATATAGTTATTTTTCATATTGTAAAATGTAAAGGCTTTCAAAAAAAGGCTTCCAAAAGGCTTCCAAACAAAGTGAAACTTTTCTAACGAAAGTAATTCGTTCCGGAATGTCATTCGTTAGCATAAATCTTCGATGACTCAAATGTGATGTCCTCTCCAAATATCCATTAAATTAGGGAAAATTATTGGTGACTATTTTTATATTCAATCGTACCACAATTTACAAAAAAAATTATTTCGGGTAAATTTCTCTTGAAAATATCCTAGCATTAAGTGTATGGCAGATTTTTTTTTTTAAGTGGTGCTTTGGGAATGAGTGATGCTCGAAGTTAATCCACTTGGATGTCTATGTCCCAACCCATAATCAAAAGGTTAATATGCAACGTGTCTGCGTTACGTTATTGTGCACAGCCAATAACATATTCGTTTACGAAAAAAAAAAAAAAAAAAAAAAAAAGCGAAATTTTTTAGGTAGCTTTCATTACAAAAAGCTACCTATTGCAGCCGTTCGGAGGAAAGCATTCCAAAAAATTTTGATATATTTTCACCGATCATGACCCCTAGACCCCCAAACCATCCGAGTTCGTTGGTCAGCTTCATCTGCTATCTTGTTTCAAAATGGTGGCCAGTTAAAAAAATTTTAATTTGTAAAAATTCAAAAAGATGTACAAAAAATTATAAATTGAAAAAAATGTTTCCGTTAAGTGTTAGATCGTGATATAAGGATTCCGGAACATTTTTTGTTTTGGCTTTATGTTAAAAAATGGCTGAGATATGGCAGTTTGAAATTCTAGGGTGGGTGACATTTTGAAACAATCTGATTTTTCATAATGAACAGAGGAAAGTATATTCAACTAGGTAAATTATATCCAATGGTTGGTTCTCAACTATGATACTCCAACCATTGAATAGAATCTGATTTTTCTTATGCTGTAACTCTCATTCTGAAATTTGCATTTAAATTCAGTATTAACGAAAACCGGGATTAAATCTTTTATAATCGGGTTCCAAGAATTTCAGCTTCTGGTGTTTGGGTAAAATGAGTTCAATTTTTAAAAACATAGACTATTAAAGCTACCTTTTCCTACCGGTATAGGCCGGAAGGACTTTTTTATTCAAAGCATTCGTAAACTGAAGTATCACTGTATTTATTGATATATTTTTGGGATAAAGATTTTGGACAAGATGGCTTTGAAATTAAAATTTTATTTACTTAAACGTTTATTTTTAGAAATAGATCCTTGCAAGACGAATGTTAAAGATTTTTCTACCTTATATATAATCATTATTTGTTGATTTAATTATAAATATGATATTTTAAGGTTTACTTCCTTTGATATGAGCTATATCATTCTTTGTTGTTGTAAAATTTGGATTATCGATTGAACATTTTATTTTTATTATACGGATTCTGTTTTATAATTAATTCCACTATATTTAAGACTTATATTCTTTGGCAAATCGACAGATGTGTAGCATTCTCTTAATTAGAAATGTTAAACTGTGATTTTAAATCTTAAGAGGCCAGGTAACTTTGAAACTGACAAATTACATGTAAAAATGACCCTAATATGGATTGCAATAATTCCACATCTGATTAACTTTTGGATATGAAGTTTTAAACACACATTAAATAAAATATATGCTAACGGTTAATGTCCCGAAAAAGAGCCGAAATCCATAAAGATTTAATTTGAAATTTAATGTTTTTGTTGAATAAAGGAATTATCTTTATTTGTCTTGAGCGCAGGATCAATATATGATGTCTATCTAAATTTTTGATATTATAACATCAGTGAAATATATCGTATTCCACCCATGTTTCTGACCGACAACACTATCGGTACTCATTTACCATTTGATGGAAAAATATATAATTATGAAAAGTCATATCGCTTTATTGTTGTCCCGTCAAACCTCAATGATCTCGATTTCACTTTAAACGTTCTTCCCTTTCTAAACTTTTTTAAGGAGCCAGGTACCTTTGAAACTGATAAATTGCATGTAAAATTGACCCGATATAAATTGTAATAACCCCTCATCTAATTACCTTTTGTATTCGAAATTTTAAACAGACATAAAAAAGATAGATTCTAACAGTTAATGTTCTGAAATAGAAAATTTAATTTAAAATTTAATGAATTTTTAATAAATGAATTCACCTTATATGCCTTTCGCGCAGGATTTCTTATAATTGAACCGTCACAGTGAGTCAAATATTTTTATTGAGTAGAGATATGTGTTTAAAATGACCAATAATGGAAAAAATATAATAATTATTTCTTTCAATTTTTTTCGTACCGGAAAATTATGCCCGTTAATTATTGCACATTCGCCATCGGAATTTATGTATAATAATTAAGTAATAGAATTTTCCAGTACGAATTAATTTTCCCAGATAACCCAATAGTTAGACCATTTTGTGTATTTATAAGGTTTATACCTTCAATCAGCATTTAATGAAATTCTATTCAGTCACTTTTAGAAATCAAGCGCGTAATGACGAAAATCACAGTATTGAGAAAATTGACTTTAAAGATAAAATTAACCCTCGATTATATAAAAATATCACAAACTGTTTTGGACATATCTTTCCTTCTACAGCAAATTTTTACATGGTGTTTCTTTTAAAATGTTTTATAATCAATCAAAATTTAATGAAATGCTATTCAGCCACTTTTTAGAAATCAAGCACGCAATGACCAAAATCACAGTTTTGAGAAAATTGACTTCAAATATAAAATTATCCCTCCATCATATAAAAATATCACAAACGTTTTTGGACGTACCTTTTCTTCGACAGTGAATTTTTACTTGGGGTTTATTATAAAATGTTTTATAATCAATCAAAATTTAATGAAATTCTAATCAGCCACTGTTTAGAAATCAAGCACGCAATGACCAAAATCACAGTTTTGAGAAAATTGACTTCAAAGATAAAATTAACCCTCGATTATATAAAAATATCACAAACTGTTTTGGACATATCTTTCCTTCTACAGCGAATTTTTACATGGTGTTTCTTTTAAAATGTTTTATAATCAATCAAAATTTAATGAGATGCTATTCAGCCACTTTTTAGAAATCAAGCACGCAATGACCAAAATCACAGTTTTGAGAAAATTGACTTCAAATATAAAATTATCCCTCGATCATATAAAAATATCACAAACTTTTTTGGACGTACCTTTTCTTCGACAGTGAATTTTTACTTGGGGTTTATTTTAAAATGTTTTGTAATCAATCAAAATTTAATGAAATTCTAATCAGCCACTGTTTAGAAATCAAGCACGCAATGACCAAAATCACAGTTTTGAGAAAATTGACTTTAAATATAAAATTATTCCTTGATCATATAAACATATCTCGAACTGTTTTGGACATATCGTTCCTTCTTACTGTGGATTTTTACTTGGGGTTTCTTTTAAAATGTTTTCTAATCAATAGAAATTTAATGAAATTCTATTCAGCCACTTTTTAGAAATCAAGCACGCAATGACCAAAGTCACAGTTTTGAGAAAATTGACTTTAAATATCAAATTTTTCGTGATCATATAAAAATATCTCGAACAGTTTTGGTCATACCTTTCCTTCTACAGCGTATTTTTACGTGTTTTTTTTTTTTTTTTTTTTTTTTTTTTTTTTTTTTTTTTTCCTAAAGAATAAAATTTCAATATCTGTTAAAATTTCCCTCTATTAATTTTTTTGACACTTTCAAAGGTACCTGACCCCTCAAACTATGACATTAAATTTCTTTTAATTTTACATATCTTATAAGATTTAAAAGATCTTATACCTTATTTTACGAGTCACATAATCGATATACGATTTATATGCAGAGTTGTTTTTTACAGTGCAAAATGTAAATGCAATATTTATTTAAAATTATTTAGGATAAAGGTTTTGGACAGAATAGCTTTGAAATATAGATTCTATTTATTCATTTATTTATCAATTTCTGAATTGTTTATTTTTATAAATTGATCCGTGCAAAAAAATAGAAGACAAACGTTTCTGTTTGTTTTCCCTTAGATAATCCTATTCAGTCAATTCCATTGTAAAAATGATGTTTTAAGGATTACTTCCTATGACCTCAAGGGAATTATTCTTTGTTTTTGTAAAATATGAATTGTTATTTAAATATACTATTTTTATTATGCGTATTTACGTACTTCCAACGAAATGTTTTTATAATATCTGCTTTCGATTCCATTTTAAGTATGATGTTTTAAGGATTAATTCCTATGACTGCTTTCTTCGAGTACTTTCATAATAGCCTACTAAAAATAAGGTATACAACAAAACTCCGATTATCCGTCACACAGGGGACCGTTGTTATGGCGGATAAGAGAATCGATGGATAATAAAACATTCCCATACTTTTATAAGCAATGTCTAAATCTATTGTTACAAAATATAAAATACCATCAGCCTAATTTTACTACACCTTGCACTATTATTCCTTTATAACACACAGATTTTCACATACATCTCATAACAAAGTCTGGTGGAAGCTATTGTAAAAAGAGACGATTCGTTGGAGTAATAGAAGCACAATAATTAGCAAATTTCACAGTCAAATACGCTTCTTTATTATTTCCCATAATTTCGGCTTCACTACGTATCAGACTGGTACAAGATTGGTAAAAATGGGATGAATATGGGATAATCCCCATACACATAAACAACGCCTATACACATAAACAACTCACACATAAACAACGCCTGCATTCAGCAATTAAAGATATACAATTATTTTAATACAGACATACATACAATAAATACAATAATCCAACATGGAGTGAAAAATTAGCCAGTTGACGCAGTACACTAGTAGAACAGTGAAATTTCGTAAAAGTTACGATTTTCGTAACCTGGTATGTTTTTATTAAATTTCTAATGGAATTATTTTTCTTTTTCAAACCCAGTACACATTTACTATTAAAATGCAACGCGACATAATGTTAGTGCACACATCCAATAATACATCCCTTAGCCGATTTTACATTCGTCGCGTAAGCTAAAAAAAAAATTAGCTTTAAATACTTTTTCCTCCGTCGATAAATCCAGCCCAATAACAATTAGAACACAACTTTCGTTTTTCTAATTTGAATACATACGTCTTCAATGACAATTGTGATCCCCTTTTATTAGGTGCGTTCGTAATTATATAAATACGTAGCACCTATAGTCGTCGTTTGGTCCGTCCGTCTGTCCGTCCGTCTGTCTGTCTGTCTGTCTGTCCGTCTGTCTGTCCGTCCGTCTGTCTGTCTGTCCGCATATAACAACGCAAAAACTACCCAACCAAATGGTTTGCAATTTAAAATATATTATCTTTGCAGAATTTTGTCGAGACATTTCAAATTTTATTAAAATCGAATCAAAACTTTAGGAGATATTAATAAAAATATTTATTAAGAAATTTGAATTTTTTTTTTTTAAATCGGAGCTTTTTTGTTATAGGAGCTTCCGAAGTTTAATCGTCAAGCGACCGAGATACTTATTTTATGACAGAAATTAATCTGCAGACGATATAATTCATTTCACAGAATTAAAAATCATCAAGATCTGAATATTTATATAACTAGCTGATACATATATATCTGAATATTTATATAACTAGTTAAGATATTTGTATGAACAGTGTCATAAAATATATACTTAACTAGCTATTTAACCCGTTCTACGCACGGGATATCATGAATTTAATTCTAAAACGTGCGTACGAACGCACCTCGTTTGTAACGTTTGACGTACAATTTCCAACTTGTATATTTTCTTGCGGTAGAGTAAGGGATTGGGAAAACAGTACAATAAATTGCATATCCGTATTCTTAAATAGCTAGAAATAAACAAAATGGAGTAGTGTACTGACAAATATTTAGATGTTTATATAAAACTACATTCATTTATAATATCAGTTCGAATTTTAAACATAATTTATGTTAAAACACACATAAACAACGCCTGCATTCAGCAATTAAAGATATACAATTATTATAATACAGACATACATACAATAAATACAATAATACAACATGGAGTGAAAAATTAGCCAGATCCAGGAATCGAACCTGGGTCCACAGCGTTCCGGGCTGTCGACCCAGTGAGAAATTGCAGACTCAGGAATTGGCCGGTGTGGCTCAGTGGTTGGAGCGACAGCCCGGAACGCTGTGGACCCAGGTTCGATTCCTGGCTCTGGCTAATTTTTCACTCCATGTTGGATTATTGTATTTATCGTATGTATGTCTGTATTATAATAATTGTATATCTATAATTTATGTTGTTTTGTCATCTAATTGCGAGATATAAAAAAAAACGTCAAGCAAGATTTTTATTTTTGTCTCAGTGTTTAGAAATCAATCAAACCAGAAAGATAAAATGAAAGTGAGCTTACAAAAATTATTTTAAAATATCAACCTATTTTTTATATATAATTTTTCACATATTATCTATTTCAAAAATAAAAATAAAAATTATAAAAAATTTAATTTGTCAGGTATAATTGAACTACATAATCACTGAAAAAATGTTTGTTATATGTTACACTGTTGTCCTTTTTTTATTATTATTATTTATACAGCTTTTATTACAGGATTTGGAGTACAACACTCTAAAATCCACACCGCAAAAGTTCGCAGAGTTTAGAAAAAAGTACACAGAACAATTGGATTTGAAATTAAAACCTATCTTTAATAATGTCATTTGAAATACTGATACTACTATCTACAAACTACGCTATTTACTATAACCTGCTGCACCACTATCTCTGATATCATAGATTTATTTAATCGTAGAATTACGCCACTAAATAAGGCGAAGATTACTATAAGAAAAAAGTGGTACTCGATGATGTATGCATACACAGCGTGTCCCAAAATTTCTCAGACTGATCTTATAAATAAAAAAATAAGAACTGAAATGAAAATTTTGACCTATGTTTATTCAAAATAATCCGTGCTGGATTCAACACACTTTTTACAATGAATGTAATATGTCATCAAAACACTTCTGAAAGTCCCCCTTTGCAATATGCGTCAAATAGTCGGTTGAAGTCGCTTGAGGTGGTTTTCTTTAGATGAAATTTTAACTTAGAAAATAGGAAATAATCACAGGGAGATAAATCTGGGGAGTAAGGAAGATGGTTGAGCACGACGACCACTTTAGAAGCAAGATACTCCAGAACAATGATCGAAGTGTGTACTGATTGGTTGTCATGTAAGAACGACCAACTGTCTTGCTGTTGTATCGAGGACGAACTCTGCATACTCGAGCCATGAAACACTTCAACACTTTCAAATAGCAACGTCCAGTAACAGTAGTACCATCAATTTGATGTTCGTGTGTTGTTTGACATTCTCGAGTTTGAACATGTTTACGTTACCCTGTTAAAACAAACCGGATGCACTTAGTATTACACAAAATATATAGCAACGTGAAATTGTATCGTTTTGCAAGACGAAGCGTAGTCGTGCTTTCGGCATTACCTACACAAACGCAGCGCTATATATTGGCAGGTAATTTAACCAGTCCGGGAAATTTGCGGATGGACTGTGTATATGCCCCATAAATTTCCCAGACTGATCTTATGAACAAAAATATAAGAACCGAAATGAAAATTTGGACCTATGTTTATTCAAAATAATCCACGCTGGACTGAACACATTTTTAACAATGAATATAATAGTCATCAAAACACTTCTGAAAGTCGAGTTTTGCTATGTGCGTCAAATAGTCAGTTGCATTCACTTCAGGTGGTCCCCTTTAGGTGAAATTTCAACTAGAGAACAGGAAATAGTCACAGGGATATAAATCTGGGTAATAAGGAGAATGGTTGAGCACGACGACACCTTTTAGAAGCCAGAAATTTCAGCACAATGATCGAAGTGTGTGCTGATACGTTGTCATGCAAGAACGACCAACTGTCTTGCTGTCGGTACCGAGGACGAACTCTGCGTACTCGAAACAAGAAACACGTCAACATTTTCAAATAGCAACGTCCAGTAACAATAGTGCCTCAAATTTTATGTTCGTGCGTTGTTCGACCTTCGCGAGGTCCGACATGATCACGTTGCACTGTTACAACAAACTAGATGCACTTAACATCACACAACACATAGCTACGTGAAATTGTACCGTTTTGCAAGACGAAGTGTAGTCGTGCTTTCGACATCATCTACACACACGCAGCGCTATCTATTGGCCGGTAATTTAACCAGTCCGCGAAATTTTTAGGACGGATTGTGTATTCGTTTGGTTCAAGACAAATATAAACACTTGTAGGTGTAGCTACATTTTCTACTACTATCACTCTTAAGTCTTGTATTTGGCCTGAAACAAGAGAGCAGCGGACTGTGTATATGCCCCATAATTTTCAAATAACCACTTGCTAGTCATTTAAATGCTAGTTTTAATTATTGAAAAAAAATAAAGAAAATACTAAACCTTTTTAAAATTGCTCATTGGGTTTAACTTGGACCTACTACAAACCTTAATTAAACATAACGACCTACTTGGAAAGAATTCTTAAATAAAGTAGTTTAAAAGATTTCTGTGTGGTTTAAAAATGAAGTTTTATCTCTAATTCCTTGTCTTCACGTTCCAAAATTCTCTTTTTCTCGTTATCTTTAGGAAATGTCTTTTAGCTGTAAAATCCTTTGGGTATTAGCAGTTAATGGTTGACGGGTACTTAATCGAAGTTTGACATTAAAGAGGAATGTCGTTTTACTTACCTATCATGAATGTTTTGGAGACCTTTCCTCAATTTTTCCGAAAAATTGAAGATTGTGTCTAACTATTTTTTTCAATATGGTAATCATACTTGCACACAGTGTTTGAAAGATAATAATATGTTTAAACGTTTCTTCATTTCTAGCTATAAATATGTCTGTCTATTTATCTATCGTAATACGTTTTAGCATTACAACTATGTCACATTTAAACGCTGCAGCATTTTAATGCTGCTTAAAGAAAATGAAATATATATTTCGAATGTGCATTACCGTAAAATAGCAGTCAGATTGAAAATAAAAAATGGTTAATTTATTTTATTTTTGTACAAACATGACGAATAATAAAATAAATTAAAAAAATTGACTTATATATATTTTTAAAATTAAAGTACATTACTAAAATATTAAATTAAAATAAAATATAAATTATTATAGCAGACGTTTTAGCTCCAAATGCATTTAAATAAAAGTACTATGTCATTTTAACGCATTTATAATTATTATTTTTTTATTTTATATAAAGGAAATGCGCATTATCTGCTTATAATGACGTCGATTGCGGACGTAAAAATATAGCGAGTTGATCGGAATTTTTATTAGCTTTTAAAAATAAAATACATGCATTACGATTTTTTTTTTCAATTCTTGCACCGTTTTTTAGAGATTGGCAACAGGAAAGTAAAACAAGTGGGTAAGTGTGATCGAAGATCGCACAAAGGGTTTCGTTTAATACTCCTTTCAAAACATTTTATCATTTCTTTAATAAATCCAAATAAAGTTCATTTTCAAAAAAAAAAAAAAAAAAAAAAAAAAAAAAAAAAGTCATGTTTTTTATAAAGTAAAAATTTACCGTTCTATTTCACTCGTTTTTTCGAAAATCTGAACCGGTCCGATAGCGGGTAAAGCCCGCTATTATACTCTGTCATAATAATATCTGTCATGTGGACTAAATGCGATATTAAAAAACAAATTCAATTTCAAAATTAAACATGTTGTACTCAGACCTTCAAATATTTTTTAAATATGCCAATATTTCCATAATTGGATGTATATCATGATTCAATATGTTCCTCAAACTTATATATTTACTATTCTCTATTACTCATATTGATACTCTCTTTGTATTATTCTAAAACATTTGAAAAATCCGTTATGACGTCAGATTAATTTTCTCTTTAATTCTCTAATGACATCATATTAAGCTGCTTTCTGTATTTACATATACTCATGCATCTTGTATTATTGAGAAATGTTTGAAAATTTCCGTTTTATTACCAATATAACGTCATATAATTTTTTTGTTTTTAAATTGATGAAACTTTTTATTTCATTTTCATTTTTCAAATGGAAATCTTTCAATAGAAAATTAATTATTGTAGAAATAATTTTATTGTGGATTTTTAATTGTTGGCAACTGCTATAACGAAAAATGTTTAAATTTAATAGGAAAAAGCTGTTAGAATTTTTGATTTTTTTCTCTATATATTAAAATAATACGATTTTTTCAAATTTTATGATTTTGAGCTTCATATTAGGTATTCAGCTATAAATACACAAAAGTTATATAGTTTCTGAGAACCGGCTCTGTGACAGATAGACAACGAAGCGGGAGTAATAGGCCTTCGTGAGATGAACGAAACCCTAAAAATGCATTGAAAATAGATTTGTATAAACTTTGGCAGGTGGTTGAAAAAAGGAGTAAATAGTGGTTTGGGACATTTTTAAAGTAGTCAGTAATTTTTGTTGTGTTCTAAAACGTATGTTTATGAAGTTTCGTGCAAATCGATCAAAAATTATAGATTTGTATATGTTATACACAAAACTTGTATGTTTGTCTTTTGTTTACTTGTATATTTGTCACATATACACACACACATTGACTTTTATGTATATAGATTTACTTTATTTACTGCTATTGTGTTAGTTACTGAATGTTTTAAGAGAAACATTAAAGACAAATTATGGTGCAATTTTATAAACATTATACTTGATTTCCTTTTAGTAAGAAGTTTTTGTTGAAGCTGTAGAAAATCTGTTTCACTATCGTTCACTGAAGCATAATTTAAATAAATTTTCAGATACGTAAGGATTAACTTGTTTTATGTTTGTGCCAAATTCTTCCGGAAGAATAAATCCTAAAGACAATTTAAAGACCCTTTTTAATTAATTTTCTGAAAAGGAACGGAGGAAGATATTTCTTCTTAATTTAATTTATAGCTATGTATGTAGAAACACTTAATGATTGGTTTTTAACAAGGAAGCACACGCACAGGATTTGACATACACTGATTACGCAAGATCTTTACATTCGTCACCACTGTTTTATGAAAAATAATCTTCGACTTATTTCATCGCAGAATTTGTCACAATTATTTGCAATTATATATGAGTTTAGTGATGCTCCTATATCTGGTTACTAATGTGCACCAATATCCTTTTTAATCCAATTGTATTTCGATGTTTATGATTAAATTTCACTGTTTTTTTTCTCTTAATTATGGGTAAGGTTTATTTCCTTTTTAATATTGTTAGCTCACAGGCTATCAAAGCCTGAAAGCTTATGTGCCCGCCGGTTCTGTATGTACGTACGTATGTATGTATGTACGTAACGCGATAACTCTTGATAGAACTAACCGTTTTACTTTAAATTTTGTTTATAGGTTCTTTGTGATAAGACGCTTCCTGATTAGTTTTGGAGGTTCATTGGTTAAGCATAAAGGGGAGAAACGGGGGGCTAACCCCCCCCCATAATTTAGATAAATGGGTTTTTCATGCAGAATTATCCCATTTTCTTCAAATTTTGTGTATAGGTTCATTTTGATAATGTGCTTCTGTCAATAGTTTTGGGGGTTCATTGGTTTAGTATAAAGGGGGAAAGGGGAGGGATACCCCCCCCTAATTTAGATAAATGAGTTTTTCATGCAGAATTATCCGATTTTCTTCAAATTTTGTATATAGGTTCATTTTGATAATGTGCTTCTGTCAATAGTATTGGGGGTTCATTGGTTAAGTATAAAGGGGGAAAGGGGGGGTGTAACCCCCCTAATTTAGATAAATGAGTTTTTCATGCAGAATTATCCGATTTTCTTCAAATTTTGTATATAAGTTCATTGTGATAATGCGCTTCTCTGAATAGTTTTGGGGGTTCATTGGTTAAGTATAAAGGGGGAAAGGGGGGGTGTAACCCCCTTAATTTAGATAAATGGGTTTTTCATGCAGAATTATCCCATTTTCTTTAAATTTTGTATATAGGTTCATTTTGATAATGCGCTTCTGTCAATAGTTTTGGGGGTTCATTGGTTAAGTATAAAGGGGGGATAACCCTCCCTAATTTAGATAAATGGGTTTTTCATGCAGAATTATCAGATTTTCTTCAAATTTTGTATATAGGTTCATTGTGATAATGCGCTTCTCTGAAAAGTTTTGGGGGTTCATTGGTTAAGTATAAAGGGGGAAAGGGGGGCTAATCCCCCCTTAATTTAAATAAATGAGTTTTTCATGCAGAATTATCCGATTTTCTTCAAATTTTGTATGTATATTCATTGTAATTAGAGACTTCCCTGATTAGTTTAAGGGGTTCATTAGTTAACTATGAGGGGGATGACCCCCCCTTAATATATTGTTGTTTTCTTTATTTTTCGAGGGGCATATTTCAAATTCTTTGAAATAAGAGTACAATATACAATGAGTGTGAATAGCCTGTGAGCTCAATGCCCTCAGTTTAACTGGGCAGTTTTCTTTTTATTTAAGTAAGTACCGTTTTGTGATTCCGCCGCCGCAGGGCTACGGTCGGCGTTCCGCGCATGCGCGCTGGTTACCTACATCTCTTGTTTTTATTTTTTGAAGTTTATGATTTTTTCACAGGTTTTTTTCCTTGTTATGATGTGGTAGTCCCAAAATCATATTCTTTAACAATGTTATGGCTAAAATGATGATGGAACCACACATTTTATTTGTGGTATTTAGGCATTTGGGACTTGAAAATTCTGTCTAAATTCCACAAATTTCATTCATTCAATTTCATTCATTCAATTTTTAATTTAATTTCTACATCCTTTAAAATAAGTATATGGTATCTATATTCAGAGTGTTGGGGAACACTATCGTTGTCAATTAATTATTACATACTAATTCATAATTTCATAGTTTTTTTTGGTGTTACGGTAATGTTTCATTAATATGGTTATATATATATATAGCGACGATAATTGTTTGGACATATTGGTAGCAAAATATAAGCCCTACGCACTCTGTGTATGGCATATCTTGCCAGTGTACTACAAGTTTAATCTTTGTGCTACCTTTAATTGCAATGCTACCCGAAATTAACCAAAAAGTAAAAGCACAGTGACCCAAATGCAAATCGTACTTCCTACCTTGGATTCACATTATGTGGAGAATCAATCTCTGTGACGTCACTGTGAAGTCGGTATTCCCCATTTTCTCACTATGTGCAAGTGACTCAAAAACTTGTCACCTTAACGTCACAGTGGAGTAACGAACTGATGGTTACTTGAGAAATAATGAAACGAAATAAAGGTATCACATCTTGATCACCATTGTCATAGTGACACCTGTTACAATCTGTTACGTCACAGTGACGGGGTTACCGTCCAACAGTACGGAACAAATAATTTTTCTAGACAAAATTAATTTCACTAAGATTTTTCTGCAAGAAACGTTCGTTGTCCTCACTGTTTATTCTAAGCAATGGTAGGATATTTAACACTGTGTGGACATTCATTCCAAATCGATGTTCAGCACCACGAGTGTTTATTCTAGAATAAAAGTCAAAGTCGGTCCAACTGAAAAAACTGTGAGCGAAATTAAAAAACTAGATTTGTTTTTGCAGTAAAAATTCGCTTTACTATGTTACTGACTCAAGAAATTCAAATGGAGAAGTACACAAACCTGAAAAGCGACGGATCTTGGAATTAGGGTAGCATTTTCGTGATACAGGGGAGAAGTTCCGGGTTTCTATATCAGAATATCCCCCATTGATTCCCTAGTGCATACTCATTAAACGAATTTATATTTATTAAAGTTTGTATTAAACATTCTATACTTAATTCAATATTAAACTAGACATTAATTTATCTCGTGCTTAGACACAAAAGAGACAATTCTAGTTCTAGCGGTTGATTGGTTTGTTTAGTTTTCGAACACTGCGTTCATGTATGGTTTGGTTATCCACGTCTTTTTATTTCTGAAACAACGTTGAAATAAGTGTAGGTTTTAAATATACGATAAGTAGGGAAACATACTATTTTTAGCGCAAGCATTCACCAGTCCAGAATTTCCGCTTAAAATGGAATTCGACGCACTGCAAACATTGAAGGACTGGGATCGAACTTGTCTTTACTTGATTAGCAGTCAGCGCACAAAATACGATACAAGCAGCAATGTTGATAGATTGGGGAATTTTTTCATTGAAACTATCAACCACTTTTTCTAACTAGTGATATTCGCTTTATTTAATCATGGAAAGCCTGCCATTAAATAAAGCTAAGATTACTATTCTGGAATAGTGGTTGATATTTTGGAATAAAGAAATTCCTGCACCTAGCAATTGCAGCTGATTAAATATGAAGATCCAAATACGTCCGCCGAGCATTATCCAGGAAGGGGCAAGATTCTGAAACCAGATATTCCGCTACTAACAAAATCGATTTTTCCCCTTATGGGTAATATAAACATGAAATAACCTAACTGAGATTTTTTTTCATAGCCCTAATGTACCATAAAAAGCAATACAGAAATGTAACAAAAATAACAAATCCAAAATCTAAAATAAGTTTAAACTGGCGTTTTTTTAAAAAATAAATGGTTAAAACAGTATTTCAATCCATGATCTTCTCTAATGTCATTTTTAATTAATAAATATTCGAACTACCTGTTATTTTAGACATTATTTTAATTATTAACACATATAGACAGGCACTGTACATTCTCAAAAACATATTTAAAAACATATAAAACCAGTCCACATGCTAAAAGTTTTCGTAAAAGTAAAATATTTTCGCCTGTTTTCTCAGGCATCTTCAATACTGATGTATCGTATTTTCTGCTCCGTCAGTCCGACCCCTCCGAAAGTACAGTGCCTGTCTATATGTGTTAATAATTAAAATAATGTCTAAAATAACAGGTAGTTCGAAGATTTATTATTGGTTAAAACATTTAATTATTTTCTTCATCGAAAAAGAACCCCCTTCCTTCACCTCGTTCAGGGTAATTTTTATAACATAAACATATAAAATGAGAAACAGAACTACAAATTGTATTCAACGGGGGTGAAACTTCTTTAGTTCATTTCTTTTAGTGCTTAATTATTTAAAAGTAATTAGAGATGAATACATTTTATTTCATTTTTCAAAATCATGAAATAAAAGGAAAATTTATTTAATTAAATTTGAAAATTCAAAGAGGGTCAAATGGTCTACCGGGTGGGTCCATTCCTTCTGGACCCCCATGTTAAGATCCCTTAATTTATCATTAAAAAACACTGATTTCTGATATGAGTTCAGCACGAAAAGTAAAAATAAGCAGTTTACAATTTCAAAGGATGTATATAAAAAATGTATTTTAGACAAAGTAAACCTATAACAATGTGACTTAAACCACCAACTATAAATCTTCTAACGGTACTTACTGCCAAAAATGATCGATTGAATACGTTTTCAAAAGTTCTTTCTAAAAAGAAAATACATACTATATCTTGCAAAGATCGTCACATAATGTTATAATCAATATCCTTAGCGAATGATAGAGTGTTTTCGTTATTGAATAAAACATTGATAGCCGACATAAAGTGTTTTTTGTTCATTTTTTATTGTTTTAATTAAGATTCAAGTCGATAAAAAGAATAAGTATGTCATATTACTAATATTATTATTGTGTAATTTTTTCTAGTTTTATTACCTGGAAATTAAATTAATGTAATAAAAAATTTGGGAATTTTTTGTATAAAAAAATCATTTTAACCTGTTTAATTTGAATTGTAAAGTGTTTGATGCAAATAATAATTTTCAGATCTTTTATTGCTAATGATAAAGGTAACTTAAAATTTTTATTTTCGTCTTCATAACTGAATAGTTCTAAAAATAAATGTAAGGTTGGTAAATTTTAGAAATAAATTATTCGTTTTCGTTTTATTTTTGCTTCTTGAATTTAATATAGGTTTTAAGGTTGTAGTTAAAATTTTAACACTGAAATGAAAACTTCTATAACCATAGCTTGTAAGGAAAAAATTCTCATGAAAATAAAAAAAGAACGAAAAATTATGCATCAAACGTAAATTATGAAACACTTTCCAACAACTCCAAAATAATTTTACAAATCTTTACCGTTTAATATGGTCAAATATAATATCTAAGCAAACAATTTTCAAAACTCATAACATATTTAAAAAAAAAAAAATTCAGAAATAACGAAAAATATTCGGAAAAATATCCGAATTCCTTTGGGCAGCCCTGTATATGATCTATAGATTTGTATATACATTACATAGAATGCAAAAGTTTAGTTCAGTTAGGAAACGCGTAGCAAATTTAAAAATTCCCCTTCAGGAATTTCTGTCAGTAAACGTAAATGTACTCCAGAATTTTGTGCTGCCCTGTATATGAGCTATAGAATTTATACACACCAAGTAATAGACAAAAAACGAGTTACATTCAAAAACGCGCTCAGCAACTGAAAAAGAACTTCCAGAAATTACTGTTAAAAGAGAGTACCGAATTATTTACACACAATTCTTACAAACTGAATGCATAAACACTTTTCAACTATGTTGGAAAGTGTTTAAAAATGCATGGAAATTAACAAAGCGCGTATAGAAGAAGAAACGTGAAAATAATTCAGTTCTGTAACTAGACGGTAAAATCAGAGAGGGCTTCGAAATTTTTTGGAAAGGCTAATTCACAGCTTGTCTTTTACCCTCTACTTTAATTATATATAAATATAGATGGAAGTAGAGGGCAACTGCCGTAAAATTTTTTATTACATTTTTAAAAAAATAAATGTTATATAGATGGTATATTATTATTGAAATATACTGAAGTCTAGAGTGAGCTCAAGAAGTTGCTATTGGGGGCTTAAGAAGTAGCAATTGAGGGTTTAAGAAGGAGCAATTGAGGGCTTTACCCACTCTGCTCTCCATCCGTTTATAAGAGTGAGAAAACATTAACCTAATTACCTACTGTAGACGCATGGAAAGCTGTATATCTAAAGCAAATGATTTCGTAAAAGACACACGGTTCTGCGTCAATTCGACGCGCACAATTCATCGCGGAACAATTCATCGCGCACAATTCATCGCAGCGTCAATTCGTCGCGGTGACAGCTCATCGCAGCATCAATTCGTCGTGGTGTCAATTCGTCACACCGAAAATGTTTTTGAAGGCTATGATGATAAAATAAACGCAATTTAGTAAAAACGTTTAATGATAATTAGTTTTTTAGATATAGAGAATTGTAACTAACAATTAACATGCGATTATATCTAAAAAACAAATTATCATTAAATAATTTTACTAAATTATCATTAAACATTTTCGTTGCGACGAATTGACGTTTCTACGAATTGACGCTGCGATGAATTGTGCGCGACGAATTGACGCGACACCAAGACACACAACGTGAATTACAGACTTATTATTATTTTTTCCCTATGTATCGTAGAACATTTTAATTGCAAGTATTCCACAAGAACAGCATAAGACAGCTGCGCCAGAATGAAGTGTAGCGGTTCTATAGTTAACGTTATATGAAATCCGTTACTGTTAACGATGGCGTAGTGACTGTAACATTTTTGTGGCTCTACTAATTGCTAATGCAGTTATTGTAAATGCAGTTCTTCGACAATTCATAAAAGCATACATAAAATGGAACCGATTTCATAGAGAAATAATTAGTCGGTTATGGATACAACCATCACGTAATACTTTGTTTAAAGAAAATAAGATTTATTTACACAGGCAATGATATCTTTACTGTTTTCCAATTTATTAAAATCCTGATTTTCAACAAACATGACAGGAAAAACAATGATTTTGCAATTTCTGTTTTATCCACCAAACTATATGCTGCATGAAAAACCTTAAATTAAATTAATCTATACTTATCCGTTTTAAAGAAACAGGCACAGAGAAATTTTGGTTTATTTTTACTTGCAGTGTCCATAACATCACACGCCTATAAAATAATCAAGTGCTGTTAGCGACATGCACAGAGTTTATACTGCAGTGTTTTGTTATATGGGTGAAGCAATGTTGATAGTTTATATTCAATATGAAAATATAAATAGTGAAATGAATATGAAAATATAAACGGTGAAATTAATATGAAAATTTTATGTCTCTTAATAGTCTCTTTGTTTCTTTTTTAGGTAAGGAAATGGACAAACTTTCCATTCATTCTTGACTTAAGAGGTGTTGAAATTATACAAAGTTACTCAGGTATATTTTTTCCAAAACTTTCAGATGATTTAATTTTGTAAAAACACGATGTTGCATTTTTGATTCTAATTCTTTTTGCTGTAAACACGTACTTGCTATCACCAATATGAAGCGTCAGTGGAAGTGTTTTTTTTCAATTCCATAGGAAATTATTAAAATGTCTTGAAAGTGATATTAATAAATGTTTTTAAGGTAAAGCATGTATACATCGTTCACTTTTAGAAGAGCTTAATAACCAAGTATTTTAAGACACATATTTTAACTACTTATATATATATATATATACATATATATATAATATATATACTTTAAATTTCGATGTTTCTCATTTATTTACATTTTACCACCTTACAATACTCTTTTACCTACTATTACTCACCTAAAATTAATTCATTCTATTCCTGGTATTTTAGCTTTCCTATATTAAAATCATTCCATTTCGAACATTTAATTTTTCGTCAGAAGCCTATTTTTTATTTTCCTGAGACACATTCAAGAGATTTTTTCGCTATTTCCGAGCCCATTTACAACATTTTTCTTTATATGTGGCTATTAAACGCCTTAGAGCTCGCCGATTGACAAACAATCCAGTTCAGTCCAGTTTTCGCACTTTCTATTTCATAGCTTTGCCCACTGGTGTTTATCGATATGCACCTTCTACAAAAGTGAATATTTTAGATTTTTTCATTTTCTTGCTAAGGCAAAAATCTTCAAAACTCAGGTTAGCATCATGCAGTTTTTGGACAAGCATCTGATTATGTTATTCTGTAGACTTTGGTCTTAAGATTTGTAATAATATTTAGAAAAACGGATTGTAGTGCTTAAGAATAATTGTTTTACCAGAGACTGGCGACTGATATTAATGGATGAAAATCATTGTGATAAAAAAATTACACAAATGAAACTCATGTGCACTAACGACCTGTTTGTTTATTTGTGAGAATATTTTAGTGTGAATTCACTTTCTTGTCTGGATATAAGGTGTAATCCGACCGCACTTTTCTCTTACTACCCTATTCTTTTAGCAAAAATTTCGACATTATATGGCGCTGTCCGGACTTAGCCTGTAAGAAGGCTTAAAATGGTTTGTAAATATAGATAAAATGTCACTCAGCTTTTATTCTAAATTCTGTTTAACTACTGAAAAACAAAAAAAAAAGTTTTACGTTTTGAAATTTTTAAGTTAATTTGAAACAGCACAATGCCACCCATTAACGAATTTTCGAACTAATATTTTTAAATCAAAACATACAAAATTTAGGAGATACCTTGTAAATATGTTGATTATTTCATTCTGTAGATGCTCTTAATATATATTTGTATACGTAACATACCCTATTCTTAAATGTATTTTTTAATGAACAATGGCAACTTAATATGCGCCAAACTTATTGAAATCTAGCTTCAATTTAAAGTAAAATCTACGTTAAACAAAATAAAATTAGTCCTTTAATTACTGTAATGAATATTTTGAAGCTCAAGCATTGCATGATCTCATATGAAAAATTACTTTCTATTATTTTTTCTTCTTTTAAATACTAAATAAATATTTTTTAGATTTCTTATATACGAGACAGAAATTTGAATTCCCCGTGCACATTCTAATTATACTTGCATTGCCCACTTGCTTTTCACAAGATAACATAAACAGGTCCAGGGGACAGCTAGAACGAAAACCGGATAGCTGCAGATGCTAGGAATAGGTACAACGAACTAGAAAATCTGATGCTACAAGAAATATCAAATAAGAAAAATGGACAGGCAAAAAAAAAAAAAAAAAAAAAAGAAAGAGAGATTTATTCCCCAGAAATGTTATATCCTTCGTAATTGAAAGACTCAATTTATCGAATGTCCCAACAATTTTCTGTAATAAAATTAACTACTGAATAAATTAGGATGGTTCAAATTTGAACACATTTAATCAACAACTTGAATGTGTCATAAGTGACCCTACAATTTTCTGTATTAAAACAAATTACTGTACAAATTATGATGACTAAAATTTGAACACATTTGATCAACAACTTGAATGTGTCATGAGTGGCCCAACAATTTTCTGGATTAAAACAAATTACTGGAAAAATTAGTATGGTTAAAATTTGAACACATTCGATCAACAACTTGAATGAGTCATAAGTGGCACAACAATTTTCTGAATTAAAGCAAATTATTGGATAAATTACGATGGTTCAAATTTCAACACATTTCATCAACAACTTGAATGTGTCATGAGTGGCACAACAATTTTCTGTATTAAAACAAATTACTGGACAAATTAGGGTAGTTCAAATTTGAACACATTTGGTCAGCAACTTGAATGTGCCATGAGTGGCCCAACACTTTTCTGTATTAAAACAAATTACTGGACAAATTAGGATGGTTCAGATTTAAACGCATATGATCAACAACTTGAATGTGTCATTGGATTGGTGTTCAGTATACATTGTGTTACTATGAATTGAAATGATTTTTTCTAGCACTGATACTCCAAGCGTAGAAAAAGGCACAGGGAGCCACAATTTATCATTGTGCAGCATTCCAAAAGTATTTGAATGCATTAATCTTCTCCATTCTTTTTTTCGAACCGGGAATAGATTAGCTGAGTGAGCGTTGGTAAAGGGTTGTAGAAGCTGAAACTGACTATATTGACTGCGGTTTATAATTGAGTTAATTTTTATTAATAAAAAATTTCTATAAACAGGTAAAACTATTTTTTACACACAATATTAATTATTGATATTTCTAATTATACAATTTACTTAAAAATTACTCTTGATTTAGTCCCATGATTTTTTAATTGCTAAGCATTAAACTTTTCTGTAGCTTTGACAATAGACCCACTCTCATTAAGTTAGTTCAAAAGTAAAATTCCTACGTATTTAAAAATATATTCTATGTAGTGAACTGTAAAAAATACACACACAATTTTTATACCAGGTCAACGAAACACTCATTAATACAAAACAATTTTATATGTGTATAAAAAATCTCAAATACATTTTATAATGAATTTCTTTAAAAAAGCATTTACAGTACTTTAATGAATCTACTGCTAGATTCTCTTTATTCTTGTTTTTATAATTCTTACACCTGCCGAATGGTATAGTAAACAATAAAACCTGTATTGAAGTGACAGCTTTTTCCTATTTTTTTATTACATCTAGAAGAACTCAATTTAATACAATAACAATAGTTACTAAACTTTATTTTTCAAGATTTTCTGCTCCGTTTTAGTCCAAAATCCCCTTTAATTTCTTACTTTGGATTGCGATGGTACAATTAATCTTTTTTTCCTCCTTTCATCTTTTTAATTGAAAAACCTCCTTACAACCTTCTATCGGTGTGAAATCTTATTTTATTATTGAGTTCAATAGTTTCTGGAAAAGATAAATTGAATCGTAAATTTTAGGGAGCTTTAAAGAAAAACGTTTCTCAATGTAGGAAATAAATTACTATGGCTGTGACAACCTAGGCACATATCTCTGGCGAGCTAAAATCAATTTCAACATTTGTGAAATATGTTGAGTGAACACATATACTTCTGCTATACACTCTTATATTGACGATATTAGTAATATCTATCACATATCAAATGGTATTTCTTACAGCACAAAGTATTTCAGAATTAGAAATTGCTACTTTAAAAATAGTAAAATCAGAAGAAAAATTAACTACGAAAAAAAAAAAGTAGTAGTTTAATAAATGTGCATGCGCAGTGTGGAAATATTTTGTTTGAAAAACTTAAAACTTAACGAATTATATCATGACGTATACACCGAATTTCTGCGGGACTGTAGTCATCTAGCCTTAAACACATTTCTTATGGAGCAGTGAATTATCATTAACAAATTAATAAAACCGTACTTATATAGTACAGAATTTATAAAAATAAGCGTAGGATAAGTCCGAAGTATTTTTTTAGTAAGTAAATAACAAACACATTACTTACAAAAAAATTTAATACTTTAGGTGTATAATAAATCTGAAATACATTTTATAATAAATTTCTTAAGAAACCATTTCCAGTACTTTAATGATTCTACTGCTAGATACATTCTTTTTATTCTTTTTTTCCCCTTACACCTGCAAGATGGTATATTAAACAATAAAACCTGTATTAAAGTGACAGGTTTTTCTTATTTTTATTATATCTAGAAGAACTCAATTTAATACAATAACAATAGTTACTGAACTTTATTTTTCAAGATTTTTTGCTCCGTTTTAGTCCAAAACTCACTTATTTTCTTATTTTGGATTGTGATGGTACAGTAAATCTTTTTTTTTCCCTTTTCATCTTTTTAATTGAAAAAACTCCTTACATCCTTCTATCGGTGTGAAATCTTATTTTATTGTTGAGTTCAATAGTTTCTGGAAAAGGTAAATTGAATCAGTAAATTTTAGGGAGCTTTAAAGAAAAACGTTTCTCAATGTAGGAAATAAATTACTCTGGCTGTAACAACCTAGGTACATATCTTTGGCCAGCTAAAATCTATTTAAACATTTTTTGAAATATGTTGAGTGAACGCATATACTTCTACTATACATTCTTATATTGACGATATAATTTTTATCTATCCCATATCAAATGGTATTACTTACAGCACAAAGTATTTCAGAATTAGAAATTGCTACTTTAAATTTAAAAAAAAAAAACAGTAAAATCAAAATAAAAATTAGCTACAAAATTAAAATAAAATAGTAATTTAATAAATGTGCATTGCAGTTTGGAAATATTTTGTTTGAAAAACTTTAAACGTAACGAATTATATCTTAAGGCGCATGCACCGAATTTATGCGGGACTGTGGGTATTTTGTCTTAGAGACATTTCTTATGCAGCGGTGATTTATCATTAACAAATTTATAAAATCCTGCAGAAATAGTAGAGAGAATTTAGAACAAAAAGCGTAGGGTGAGTCCGGGATATTTTTTTAGTAAGTAAACAGCAAACACATTACTTACACATCAATTTAATACTTTATGTTTGTGATAAATCTGAAATACATTTTATAATCAATTTCTTAAGAAAGCATTTCCAGTACTTTAATTATACTTGCTAGATAGATTTTCTTTATTCTTTTTCTTTATCCTTTTTTACACCTGCAGAATGGTATAGTAAATAATAAAACCTGAAGTGAAAGCTTTTCCTTATTTTTATTACATCTAGAACTGCTCTGTTTTAGTTCTAAATTCACTTTATTTATTTATTTATTTATTTATTATTATTATTTATTTTTTTGGATTGCGATGGTACAATAAACCTTTTTTCCCCTTTTCATCTTTTTAACTGAAAAATCTCCTTACATGCTTCTAATGGTTTAAAATCTTATTTTACTGTGGAGTTCAATAGTTTCTGGAAAAGGTAAATTGAATCCGTAAATTTTAGGGACCTTTAAAGAAAAACGTTTCTCAATGTAGGAAATAAATTACTCTGTCTGCGACAAACTAGGCACATATCTCTGACCAGCTAAAATCAATTTCGGCATTTCTAAAATATGTTGAATGAATGCATGTACTTCTTCTAAACATTTTTATATTGACGATATTAGTAATATCGTTCCATATTACTCCCATTAAATAATCCCATATCAAATGGTATTTCTTTCAGCACAAAATTCATGAAAATCATGATCATTTTCATTTCAGAATTAGAAATTGCTAGTTAAAAAAGAAAAAAAAAAGTACAATTAGAAGAAAAGTTAACTACAAAATTAGAAAGTAGTAGTTTAATAAATGTGCATGCGCAGTTTGGAAATATTTTGTTTGAAAAACTTAAAACTTAACGAATTATACCTTATGGCGTACGCACCGAATTTATGCGGGACTATAGGTATGTTGTTTTATACACATTTCTGACGGCGCAGTGAATTATCATTAACAAATTAATAATATCCTACTTATGTAGTTACAGTATTTATAAAAAATGTAGGGTAAGACCGGGTTGTTTTTCTAGTAAGTAAATAAGTAACTCGTTACTTACAAGACATTTATGTGTATGATAAATCGGAAATACATTTTACAATCAATTTCTTAAGAAAGCATTTCCAGTACTTCAATGATTCTACTGAAAGCTGGAATTATATGCAGATGCACCGAATTTATGCGTTTCTATATGTGTATTGTCTTATCCACATTCCTTATGAAGCAGTGAATTATCATTAACAAATTAATAAAACTCTACTTTTACAGTAGATAATAATTAAAAAAAAGCGGAGTATGTAGTAAAATAGTATATTATAGGCGGAGCATACTCATATAGTACATCTATTTATTTTAATTCCGTCGTAAATACTTGGAACTATTATAAACAGAGAATTAAAAAAATCAAGAGATTTTAACAGTATAATTAATTATTGTTTTATTAAGTGTTTAATAGCCATTTTTAACAGTGTACAATTATTTATGGTTTCACTTTTCACTGAATAGTTTTTTCTTTCCTTTCTTTCGCATTGTTTTAAGTTAGCAAAAATGTAAATATCTGTTATCCAACTACATATATTATCAATAATGTTGATAAAGTTAAAAAAAAAAAAGAATAGTGTTTTAAATAATTTTCTTAACTGTTAACTGCTATGACAAAAAATTGTCTTATAGTAAGCGGTCTCTGATAGAAAAAAAAAACGTAAATATCTGTTTTCCAACTACATCCATTACCAATAAATTTGATAACGTTAAAAAAAAGAATAGGATTTTAAATAAGTTTCTCAACTCTTAACTCCTATGACAGAAAATTGCCTCATAGTCAGTGGTCGCTGATAGCAAAAAATGTAAATATTTGTTTTCCTACTACATCCATTATCAATAAAGTTGATAAAGTAAAAAAAAAGAGGATTTTAAATGACTTTCTCAACTCTTAACTGCTAGGACAGAAAACAGTCTCATTGTGAGCGGTTTCTGAAAGCAAAAAATGTAAATATTTGTTTTCTAACTACATCCATTATCAATAATTTTCATAACGTTAAAAATGAATAGGATTTTAAATAAGTTTCTCAACTCTTAACTCCTATGACAGAAAATTGCCTCATAGTCAGTGGTCTCTGATAGCAAAAAATGTAAATATTTGTTTTCCTACTACATCCATTATCAATAAAATTGATAAAGTAAAAAAAAAAAAAAAAAAAAAAAAAAAAAGAGGATTTTAAATGACTTTCTCAACTCTTAACTCCTCTGACAGAAAATTGCCTCATAGTCAGTAGTCTCTGATAGCAAAAAATGTAAATATTTGTTTTCCTACTACATCCATTATCAATAAAATTGATAAAGTAAAAAAAAAAAAAAAAAAAAAAAAAAAAAAGAGGATTTTAAATGACTTTCTCAACTCTTAACTCCTCTGACAGAAAATTGCCTCATAGTCAGTAGTCTCTGATAGCAAAAAATGTAAATATTTGTTTTCCAACTACATCCATTATCAATAATGTTGATAAAGTAATAATAAAAAAAAAGGGGGGGGGGATTTTAAATGACTTTCTCAACTTCTAACTGCTATGACAGAAAACTGTCTCATTGAAAGCGGTTTCTGATAAAAAAAATTTAAATATTTGTTTTCCAACTACATCCGTTATCAATAATGTTGATAAAAAAAAAAAAAAAAAAAGGATTTTAAATAAGTTTCTCAACTCTTAACTGCTATGCCAGAAAATTGTCTGATACTGAGCGGTCTCTGAGAGCAAAATATGTAAATATTTATTTTCCAACTACATCCATTATCAATAATGTTGATAAAGTTAAAAAAAAAAAAAAGAATAGGATTTTAAATATGTTTCTTAACTCTTAACTGCTACGACAGAAAATTGTCTCATAGTGAGCAGTCTGTGAGACCTTTCGATTGAAAAATGAATAAAATTCTGGATTAACTCATAGGATATGGCTTCTGTACTAAAGTTTATGTATAGGACTATTATAATTAAAATTTACGTAGTCAAATGTCTCAATCGACAGTACTAGGTCTCTAAACGAATCACAATTCCACTGTATTTCCTATGTAGTCCATCTTACACAAAAATTGGGGTAAGATGCCGAAATGCAAGCATTTACAAAAGTAAAAAATTTTATGCTTTCTATGACATTTGTAAAATGAAATGCATTTTCAAATCATACATAAATATATCAGCTTTAACAGTAAACTAAGGAATAACTAATAAAAACGACAGGCGATTTTATAAAAATAATAACTCAAAAACTACGGCATTTTCACCAATCTACCCTAAAAGTTTTCTTTTAATTTCCACTAGTTTATGCTACCCATTTATATGATAAATTAAAGTTTTCATTGATCTTAAATAACTATTATTCTTATCGTCTCTAAAGAAAATTTATAACTATTCCACTGCAAATAAACATTAATTTTGCATTTCAGATTTTAATCTCTTTTCCGTTAGCTTATAATCTTTAGGATTTTCCTAATTAAATTTCATATTATGCATTCAGTTATTTTAATGAATTATTAATATCTGCCAAGTGCCATAATACACTTTGCATGTCAACTGAAATTTCATATTTGATTTTATCAGTTGTATTGAGTAAAGGATAAAAGACAGGCATTGTTTCGAGGCTTAGTTACACGAAAAGTGAAATCCAACTCCAAAATAATTGCATACATTATGCATTGTTAAATTATGTATGCAGTTCGGTAAACTTAGACGCGTTAAAGTTTGAAAATGTAGAATTAAATATCTGTGTTTATATGTGCATACTGAGTATGTAAAAATCTTAGAGCTGTATTTTTAGTAAGTTTTTTCGTAATACTTGAAAAAAAAATCAGATATATATATATATTTAATGTTTTTATGTAATCGAAAATTGTGCTCTACAGGAACTCGTGCGCTTTATATTTTTATGATTGATATATAAAATAGTGTTTATTTATAAAGCGGATTTAATAATTCTGTTTAAGGTAGTTTTTTATTTTCCTAATACTTAGTGTAATATACCTACAAATTACCTAATTTTCATTTGTGAGAAATGGCAACAAATTCCACTGAAGCATATTTACAAATATTTCTTCATCGGTATTTCATTAAAATATAGATTCTATTAATTGAAATTTCGTAAGATGGAAGCAAACTAAAGCAGCTTGCGACATTTAGACTATGTCACATTATTTGGGATATACGTTTAACAGATATTGCGCTAACTGTGCTCTTCTGTATACCAAATTAATCTTATTGGTACGAGGATTAAAAAACAAAAACAAAAATCTATATATTCATCTTTATAATAAATTTAAATGTGCCTTCAATTAATTTTTCCTTAATTTTTCTACTGTAGCAGTTATAAATATTTCTTCATCGGTATTTCATTAAAATATAGGCTCTATTAATCAAATTTTCTTAAGATGGAAGAAAACTAAAGTAGTTTGCGACCTTTAGACTGTGTCACATTATTTGGGATATGAGTTTCACAGATATTACACTAACTGTGCTCGTCTGCATAACAAGTTTATCTTATTGGTACGTGGATTAAAAAACACAAAAAAAATGTATATATCCATCTTTATAATTAATTTAAATTTGCCATCAATTAATTTTTCCTTAATTTTTCTACTGTAGTAGTTATAAATATTTTTTCATCGGTATTTCATTAAAATATAGGCTATATTAATAGAAGTTTCTTAAGATGGAAGCAAACTAAAGTAGTTTGCGACATTTAGACTATGTCACATTATTTGAGACATGCGTTAAAAGATGTTACACTAACGCTGCTCTTCTGTGTACCAAATAAATCTTATTGGTACGTGGATTAAAAAACAAAAACAAAAATCTATATATTCATCTTTATAATTAATTTAAATTATAGTTTCAATTATTTTTTTCCTTAAATTTTCTTATTTAGATCAATTTAAACAATAGTCTATAAATTAGATTTTTTTAGATGCATAAAACTTATTAGCATTAACATATCTTAAACTATATCAGAAAAGTTTGACCAAAACCACGATTCCTTTCCTCCTGGCTCAAACATCGCAAATTCCATTAATCATAACTTCCTTCTTTTTGACGTAATCACAATTTCTCACGAAATGTTTCAGTCAAAATGTCTACCTATTTTGTGAGCATCTATGTTTATACCCGATATCGTATTGTATCTTTCCTAAGTAAAATTTCTCCCTCTTACTTAACTGGATAGATACTCCAATATCGAAGTACAGTGAATGAGATGATAGCCGGAGGTTCAATCGAAATTCCAATTTGGGATGGAAGTGCCGCTTATTGGATGCAATTCCTTGATGAAGCGTGTCAATGCTTAGTTGAATTCCGAATTCAGGCAGTGGCTAGAATTTCCGATCAATGGAACATCATGTTCATGTGTTACTGCCAGGTAATTGCAATATCAGATTTCGGTTGTTCTCAACGATACAGAAAATGTAATATTAGAATATGTATATACATAAGTTCCATTGGATTTCAGTGTAATGTTCAATTCAAGATGAAATTAATTGATATTATGTTTGTTTATTTAAATTTGTAAAATAAAATTCAAAATCAATAATTTGTAATCGATGTGCAAATCAAATATTGGTAATTGTAAACATAATTAGTAGAAATAAGTATATATTCCAATTCTTTGAATATATTTTTTTACAGTTTTTCAATTAGAAACAAAATTAACACTGATAACATTTTTAAAATCTAAATCAATTTAATTTAATTTAACTCTCTAAAGTTGCTTTTTTGAAAATTAAATTCGTGCGATTGTACAATGTAATTAAATTTTCATTTGCTTCTAGTTAAATTTTTATAGTTATTTAATTAAAAAAACAATTAACATTGTGAAATTTTTAAAAATCGCATGGTTATTATCATTTACGTCAACAGTAAGTGTTCAAATTTGACCTTTTATGAACTTTATATACGTGCGATTTTACAACATAATTATATTTTTATATGTTTTTATTTGTTTACACCAATTTTCATACTTTCTTAGACAGAAAATAAACTAAGACTGTGAACTCTTAAAAATCTAATGGTTATGATCAATTTCAACTAATTTAAATTTCAAAATTTTTCTTTTTATAAATAACAGTTTACAACAGTACAACTTTTGAAAAAAGATGCTGAAATTCTGTTGGCAAAATTTAATTCCATATTCTATTAATTTAACAGCCTATTTGGGATTGTTATTAATAAAACTATACAAATGTGGTATTTTTATACCATGCTTTATGGATCTTAGAAAAAAGTACGAAAAAATACTTTGAATGTTTAAATATATAATCATATCTTGACAGCCATGAGATATTACTTGCTATATGTAAGATTATCACGTAGCAATTGTACCTGCTGAGATGCCATAATATAACACTACTCATGTTAATTACAGAAAATGTGACAACAAAAAATTAGAACCCATTCCAACATAAGCATGAGGGTAAGTCATTGAGTAAGTCACAAAAGATAATTAAATAATAACTTACAATGATATGCACATCAAAACTATTTTTTATTTCTCAACATATTCTCCACCAATATTTATGCAATTATATCGCCGTTTTATCAGTGCCCCAAGACCAGCTACATAACATTCTTTGGGTTGCTGTCTCAGCCACATTAGGACTTCAAGTTGAACCTTTTTATCATCTGTAAACATCATCTTGCTTCCAAAATGGTTTTTTTTTAGTTGACTAAACAAAGGAAAATCGAAATGCTATGTCAAAGCTGTATGGTGGATGTTGAAGAAGTTGCCAACCAAACTTTTGAATTGTCTCCTGTGTTCAACTTGAAGTCTTAATGTGGCTGAGACAGTAACACAAAGAATGTTATGCAGCTGGTGTTGGAGCACTGATAAAACGGTGATATAAGTGCATAAATATTAGTGGAGAATATGTTGAGAAATAAAAATAGTTTTGAAGTGAATATCAATGTAAGTTATTATTTAATTATATTTTGTGATTTACTTAAGGACTTATTCTCGTACATATCAGCAATTTGTTTTGTCAAATTTTCAAACCTTATTTTTTATTTCAGATAACAATAAAGAAATGTATCAAATAAACACCAGTTTGCAAATTATAACACCTTTTTTCTTTCTCTTTTTACAATTATACTTTGAAAAATATTAACACATATAAATCTCAAATAAACCTTCAGATAAGGAGAACCTGATTAAAATACTTATTGAACATTGTTATTTTTAAACCTTCTTTTTTTTTGTCATATGTTTCGAAATGTTTTAACCAATATAAATGCTTTTCACGTTGCTTTAAAACGTATTAGGTAATCTAATATGTATATGCATATGAATAAATAAAACTTCTATAAAACACATAAAAAGCTTTAAAAAAGACATAATTTATCGCCTTTAGCATTTCAAAAAATAATGCATTATTGGAAAATACAGCATTAAAATATGTTTAGCTTTTCCTTTTTAGTTTAGTGTCCAGAACACGACAATTTATGATTACCTATACGTTTTATGCAAATTACAACACGAAATCTGTTATCTGTGCGGAATCAGTAGACCTGGTCATATTCAGTAATCTCTATGAATAATTAATAAATCATAAAAAAAATCATCGTAGAAAATTGGCATAGTGACAAATAACTTTATTCGTAGAAACGTGGAAATCACGCTAAGTTTTGAGAAATTCATACATTAATTTTTACTTGATTTGGAGTTAAACTGAAGTATGTGATTTAATACCTGTACAAAAAATGTGAATGTCATCTGAAAAATAAATAAATATTTTATCATAACATATACTTTGTAACTGTAAAACAATTACATAAAATGTGTTTTGTTGGAGATTGTGGCATCATTAAACGTTAATAATGTGGTAACATATAGTCTTTATCTTAATAGATATGAACAATGAAGTATTAACATGCCAAAAAGTAGATAATTGTAATATTTGTAGAATTTTATAATAGTTAATACTTGAAAAATTTTATTTAATTTCTTATAAATACATTTAGATATACATTTCATTGAAATAGGAAAATCAGTTTCAGTAATTTATTATGTACAAAGTTACTTATGTAATTCTTCTCACAAACATTTTTTTTGGTTCAAATCTAAAAAATTAACGTATAATTACCCATTTTATGCAAAATATATATGCAGCTTAATACCATAGGAATATTTACGTTATGAAGCAGCGTGTCATGGCAAATGAAATGTAGTAGCAAGATCCGAATGATCATTTTATTCATGAGAATTTTTGTTCAGACACATAAATATATTATTCCTGGCTACTACATACAAAAATTACATGTTAGATTTATATAAAACGCAAATCCGTGCAATGAAAAGTAATATTAACATTATTAAAAACATTAGACAGTTCCTCGTATTCATAGTAAATTTTTTATAATGTTTACACAAACAGTTATGGGTTATTGTCATTCATTATTTCTAAAAACTAACAATGAAAGTTAAAGGATAAACACTGAGTTTTAGATGAAATGTTACAGTTATAATTTCATTAGTTACGTTGTATTTGATGAAAACGAAGGTTTATTAACCAAAATTCAATCGATAAATACTGCATGTCATTATGTATCACAAGATTACAAATAATTAGAATAATAATTTACCTATGTGCAATATTCTCAAATTGCACATATAAGCATTTATTTTTTTAATTCTCCTTCCGATTTATTTTGCTTATTACAAACACGGTTTTAAAGCAAATTTTGCGATATTTTCAAACACTTGACAACCTACAAGTGAAACATTATACCGAAAGCTGAAAAGAATACACTGAAAATTTGATGATATTGATATATCAGCATTTATAGTAAATAAGTTTTAATCTGTGAATTCGCTAAAGTTGTACTTTCTTTATTTTTGCCGCCATTCGGTAGCCAACAATAGAAATAATTTTACATTGAAATTCTACTTGAATATCATAATAAACTAGAACAGTGGTCCCAAACCTTTTCTATATTAGTTCTCCCGAACAAAGGAAAAAGTGCAATAGCATTTGCCTCACCTTCCCCTACGTACACAAGAACGTTTGCTGTTCAACAGTCATATTTAACAGTTAATAGTTATTAACACTTTTTAAAGTAATAATACTGATAGTAATTAATTGAAAATATTAGGATACATTATAGAAAATTTCAAATTTTATTAAAACTGTATATATTAATGCGAGACCTGGGCTTGTTTTGAATGCACAAGCGATCGATGTTTGTTTTTAATTGTTTCAACTAGAGTTGAATAGAAAAAACCTGGTTTAAACCTGGGAATAAACCGTGTTTTTTGGGAATAAACTTGTTTTTTTTGGAATAAACCAGGTCCTTTGGGAATGAACCTAGGAATGAACCGGGTCTATTGGAAATAAACCTGGGAATAAACCGGTTTTTTTCAACTCTAGTTTCAACACAACACGCACGCCGTTCTCCAAATTAAGATAATTTCTTTGACGATTTTTTGTCCATTTATTGCTTACTTGTTGCATATCAAGGTTTCTGTTTATCAATATTTTATTTTTTTGATCAGTAATAATAAATTAGACTCATTTCTGAAAACGAACTAAATCATCACTTGCTTTTTAAAAAAAAAAATTCCGCCTTGAGATAAGCAGCATTATTTACAAACACCGTTGCTCATAAAGCTGAATTAACTAATACAAAAGCTCTAATTTTCTGCTTGGTCTCGTTTATATGAATTAAGCAAAGTGTCATTGACCTGTGCTTCCCTGCAGGTACTCTGTGCTTCCCAAGAGCTAGGTGCTTCAGCAGTTGAGAATAACTGATTTATAAAGATATCGGCGATATAGTAAGCGTCGTTTTATTTACTTTCAAAACAATATAGCTGGATGATACAAAACTGTTCAAAAACTCTAATGTCGGTGTAAAAATACTGTGATTTTTAATAACTGACAATTTGTGGAAAATTTTAAGTGATTTCAAAGATAGATAATTAACAAGGATGAAATCGCTTTTTAGGTGCGTTCGTAATTATACAAATACATAGCACCTATAGTCGTCGTCTGGTCCGTCCGTCTGCCCGTCCGCCCGTCTGTCCGCATATAACAGAGCAAAAACTACCCAACCGAATGGCTTGAAATTTAATATATACTATTGTTGTAGAATTTTGTCCTGTGATTTCAAATTTTATGAAAATCAAATCAAAACTTAAAAAGATATTAATAAAAGTTTTCTTTATTCTATTAAATCCTATCGTACGTAATCTATATAATAAAAGCACAAGTCATGTGACTGAGGAAAACAAATACGGGCAAACCGTTTCTTTTTTCATATCCCAGGCGTCCATTTTCATTCAAAATTATTTTTTCGAATAAAATTGCATAAAAGTTACATTTTTAGAAAGATCGTTGAAAAAAAATTTTTGTTTGAGAGATAAGTTACATAAAAAAACACAGGAGATTCGTTCATTATGAGTCATAAAAATATTAAACCATGGACATAATCATTCGCAAAGCAAGATCTCCATGGTGAATATTACAGTGATGTCTGGTGCAGAAAAAAAGGATTCGCATTTGTAAACGTGGCGTGCGTAATAAGAAAATACAAAAATAAAATGCATGTGCTCTTTTCGGTCATATAGCAGACGATATAATTCATTTCACTGAAATAATAAGGATGATTTTTTTACATTGCGAAAGTAGTTATAAAACCTATATGGAAACTAGTTATAAAAGCTCCTATGTCACGTTTAACGTACAATTTCCAACTTGTTAAATTCCTACTATTAGTTCACAATCTCTATATATATATCTTGTTGGAATTTTCAATCGTTAATAAAATATTTTCTATTCATCCATTCAAGTTCAAATAAATTTTTTCAAACTTGTACTGGATGACAATTGATGTTAATACAGTTTTTTCAAATATTAATTCATTAATTAAATTTAATTAATTAATTTTAATTTAATATTTTATTTCTGTTCAAAAGTATAGACTCACTCCATATTTATAGTCTCATCTTCACACGTAAAAAATTAATGGGGCTGTTCACGGACGAAGATCAGGCGGCTCGCGGGCGAAGGAGACTATAAATGTGCAGTGAGTCTATACTTTTGAACAGAAATGAAGTATAAAACTAAAATTAAATAATAAAATTTAATCAATTAATTAATATTTGAAAAAACTGTATTATCGCTAACTGTAACATCGCTATGGCACTTTATTGTGAAGTTTGGTAATTTTTGAAATTCAATATATATATTTTTTTTAAACGGCATAATCATTAGATTTTAAATTTATATCAAGAAAAATACAATTTTTTTACCTTTCTAACGCAGTTTGTCTAACAATTTTGTGAGAAATACTTTTCGAGCTATTAATTTTTGGTATTTTAGCTATTTTTTATTTAATTTTTAATACATTTCAAAAATTTCTCTTATGTAAGATATTTAGCAGGATATAAATTTAGGAATAAATACCGTCAGTGGCGAAGTGTGTAGATCGCTGGAAAAAAAATTTCTATTTGACATAAGTAGGAATTGACTTAAAAAAAAAGTTTTTATATTACTTGTTTCATCTAGTGTTACAAAGCAATATTGTTAACAGAGTGTTCATGAGTTATAACTCTTTCTCATATAAATAGGATTAAAGCATTCTTGGCTTTCGATAAAAAAAATCTTCATTAATAATTCATTTTATTATAGATCACCATTTATTTTTACGTTTCTTTTGTGATTGCGCCACGTAAAACGTATGATATATGTAATGCATAAATTGTTTAGCTTAAAGAGAATTTTGTAATCTTCTATGCATTTTCAAAAAACAAATATCCAATTGTTAACAGAGTGTTCATCAGTTATAACTCTTCTCATATAAATAAGATTAAAGCACTCTTTGCTTACAATAAAAAAAACCCTTCGTTACTAGTTCATTTTATTATACATCACTATTTATTTTTATGTTTCTTTTGTGATTGCGTCACGTAAAACGCATGATATATGTAATGCATAAATTGTTTAGCTTAAAGAGAATTTTGCAATCTTCTATGCATATTCGAAAAAAAAAAATCCAATTGTTAACAGAGTGTTCATCAGTTATAACTCTTCTCATATAAATAGGATTAAAGCACTCTTGGCTTTCGATTAAAAAAAAATCTTCATTAATAATTCATTTTATTATACATCACCATTTATTTTTACGTTTCTTTTGTGATTGCGTCACGTAAAACGTATGATATATGTAATACATAAATTGTTTAGCTTAAAGAGAATTTTATAATCTTCTATGCATATTAAAAAAAAATATATCCAATTGTTAACAGAGTGTTCATCAGTTATAACTCTTCTCATATAAATAGGATTAAAGCACTCTTGGCCTTCGATTAAAAAAAATCTTCGTTACTAATTCATTTTATTATACCTCACCATTTATTTTTACGTTTCAATTGTGATTGCGTCACCTAAAACGTATGATATATGTAATACATAAATTGTTTAGCTTAAAGAGAATTTTTGCAATCTTCTATGCATATCCGAAAAAAAAAATCCATACACATGCAATAATATGAAACTAAAAAAAGAAAGAGGCATAATTTAAAATTTTACCTATTCTGACCTATAAAAGAAGGCATTATCAGAAAATAAAACATTAAAATATATCTTCTTCGTTTGTTTATCTATATCCAGAACACGGTAGTTTATGATTATCCATAGCTTTTACATAAATTGCAATGCAAAATCTGTTATATGCGTCCAAGCAGGGCAGCATGTCGTAGTAAGTAATCGCTATGAATAATTAATAAACCTTAAAAAAAATTGTCATGGAAAATTGGCTATGTGACAAATAACATTATCCATAGAAACGGGGTAATCACGCTATGTTTTCAGACCAATAGTTTGAACTTGTACTGCAATTAAAATGATATATGTATTTTTGTAACAGTACAAAAATATGTACTACTGCAAGTTATATTTAGGAAGCATGTTTTGCGATTAAAGAAAAAAATGTAAATGATAGGCAATTACACTAAATCGGTTTTGTTTGAAATTTTAATCATCTGAAAACATACATTTTTTATGTTAAAAGAGTTGAACTATAAAGATATTAGCATTCAGAAAGGTATACAAAATTACGATAAGCAATAAATCGAATGTTTCTAACGTTTAATGACATGGAGCTGGTGCATAGTAGTACGAAAGGCATGTTTTCGTGTACAGCTTGTAAAAAACGTCGAAATGACTTGATATTTCGTAAATTTATGTTGTTAAAAATGGGAAATTCGAATATTAAGTAACAAGTGAAAAAATTCTATGACAAAATGGAGAAAATTAAGAATCCTATTCTTAAACCTTTTATTTCCAAAATTATATTACAAAATCAACTTCGAACGTATTAAGGAGTTAAAATAAAAATTTATTCCCTAAATAATTGAATTTCAGTGAAACAGTTAACAAAAAATATAACCCTAACATTTGCATAACATACATAAATTGGTACATTTTACAAACTTTAAATCACATACATACATTAAAATTTATTCATAATTCTCTCTCAGACATTTTTTATGTATACTGTTTACTTTAAACTATAAATACAGGCTTATTTTGTGAAGGAAAAAGAAAAAGAAAATAAATAACTCTCTAGAATTTAATGCATCTATTTCCCATGGAAACAACACTTTCATATTAAACACAGTCCGCATTTTCAAAAATTAAATTTTTCAGTACTTAAATGCAGGGGCATGATTTTGAATGTTTATGTTAATTAAGATTATTTTCCTTCCTATGCGACGCGAAATATTAAATTCAGTACTTTTAAACTTTCAGAGGTCCATCTTCTTGAAATTCCATTACTATGCTTGAGCTTTGTAGCACAACATTTGCATGAAGATCGGAATTGTAGCTAATGGAATGGTTTTCAAAAGCGGCATCTCCGGAATATATATTAATCGATAAATAGCATGCAAATTGAGTTACATTAGGAAATATTCGCAATAGAGTAAATAATGAAAAATAACTAAAAGTATGTATTTAAATTTGATCTAAAAGAAATATATAATATTTTGTCAGATTTATTTTTTAAAAAAATTCTGAAATTTAGTAGTTTAGAAAAATTTAAAATGCAGTAAATAAATAAAAATATATACGTTAAGGTGTGGGATTCTTTTTCAGATATATATAAATGTTGTAAATTTTCCTAACGATATTAAAATATTTAAAAGTGACTTACTTTTAGGCAAAAATGTCGAATTTTTTACCTACTGATTTTTTTTTATATTTACCCATAAAACGCATGGAAAACAGATTTGCTCTAAGATGATACTCTAAGACGATACTGTATAAGTTAATTAATAAAAAAAAGTTTTAAATTTGTTCTATGAATATTTACAGCCTTGGCCAAAAGTATTAGACACTCTGACTTTTAATACATTTTTAGTTTTTAAGGTTAAAAATAAGTCTTATTATTTTATAAAGTATTTTATTAACATAAAATTTCAAGAAATATCAATATTTAGTGGGTCCACCATTGACATTATTAACAGCAGCAATCCTTTGGGGCATACTGCGTATAAGGCCTGGGCAATTTTCTGCACCTATGGCATCTCACTCTTCAGTAAGAGCATTTTTCAAAGTTGTTTTTTGTGTTATACTGTGTTCTTTGATTTAACTTTTTAATATGCCCCAAATGTGCTCGATTGGATTAAGATCGGGGGACTGCGCTGATCATTCAGATTCAGATTCAACCAATCAGGGAGGCCTACCACATGGCTTTAGCCTCTGCAAGCCCTGCTTGGCAAGTTTATTAAAAAATAAATAAAAATAAAAATACATATTTGATAAAGCAGCCCTCATGCGGGCATGCTGAAATTATTATACCTCTAGGCTTTGCAAAAGCCCGAGATTTGACATTTCATTAGTCTTAGATGAAATTACAAATTAAGTATAATTTTTTAGTACAAGTAAGCAATGAAATTTGAGATAACAATTAAACTTTTGGATGGAAATATTTGAAAAATAAAACATTAAACGAGTCAACAGAATAAAAATTTTTCTCCAGAAGAAACAGATGGAATGCCATTAATTTTTTTATGTAAGAATAATATGTTTTATATATATATATAAATTCTTGAAGTACGGACATTTTAAGTATATGTTAAATTATTATTTAATTTATTGTACATAGGTCAGAACCTCATCTAGAAATTCAGATACAAGCGGTATTTAAAAGAAATAGTATGTAGATCTTTGAGTACAAAAATGCAAACAAAATTAATTTAAGTATGCGCTAATCATTATTGTAACACAATGTTACTGTATTTAAAAAAAAATATCATCGTAGTGGCTGATTTATGACAAGGAGCATTGTCTTGTTGGAACTTGACGCCACGTAAATTGGTGTCAACAAAAATGCACGTTAACGAAGGCACCAGCATAGTTTCCATCACATATATATATATATATATATTTGTGGCTGTTCATGTGCATACGAACATTTCACCAACGCCATCAGTGAGCCATGAAGCCCCAGACCATAATGCTGCCACCTCCGTGTTTTACAGTAGGCACCACAAAACCTGGATGATATTCCTCGCCGACACATCACCTCACGAAGGTGACACCGGTTGTTCCAAATAACTGGAAATAAAATTAAAAATGACACGTCTTAAAATATTCTAATTTTTATTACAAAAGCCGACTCTAATTGAATGATGGTTATTTTTCATTATAAAAAAGGATTAAAATGCTTGCGTCAAAGCTAGATTCATCGGATCAGAGAACATTTGACCAATCCTCTTCCATAAAATGCTGATGTCGAAGAGCCCATTCCAAGCGATTGTTGTTGTTGTTTTTTGAAAGCCAGAGCTTCGTTCTGGTTTTTCACTCTTTTAAACCAGCTTCTGCTAGTCTTCTTTTTGCCGTTCGAGCACTTATAGTCTGTCCAATGTCTTCTGACAGAGCTGCAGAGAACTCATAAGAAGTTCTTTTACGATCTGTAGCATACTCTCGTATTAGTTTTCTGTTCTGGCGTTTCGTTATCACGCGTTTTCTGTCCATTCTTGTATTGTTTACGTGAGACCGATTCTACGTGAACCTTTTAATAGCAGATTGCACTGCACATCGATAACACTTCACTAACTTGCTTATCTCTACTTGAAATTTTCCTTGTTCATGCAAGGCCTGAATTCTCACTCTTTTTCAATAGACAGCTAACTTTTTTGAGGCATTTTAGAATTAAATGATGTAAAATTCGCCACTAGATCACACACGGAAATTACGCCGCGAATGTCAAATAAAGACTGGCAAAACATTCGAAGTATTTTTTCAAAACATTGTATATCCTTTGTTTTAGTCGCCAGATGTCGCCAGTCGTTCCAAAGGGATTATCTATGTTTAGATTGACGTTTGGTAACACCGCTTACGTCTTTGTGTAAAGCGTTTGTTATTGTTTCTAGTATTTTTTATGATTCAAGGGTTTTGTAGGGCGTGCCTAATACTTTTAACCAAGGCTGAACATTTATCCATAAATAGCATGGAAAACATATTTGCTCTAAGAAGATATTGAATAAATTAATGAAAAAAAGTTTTAAATTTGTTCTAATAAATATATAAGAATATTTTGTCAAACTTATGTAAGTAAAATTTATCGAAATTTAATAGTTTAGAAAAATATAAAATGAAATAAATAAAAAATTATATACATAAGTTACGGTATAGAACTCTTTTTCAGACATATATAAATGTTGTGAATTTTCTTAATGTTATTAAAATATTTTTAGAATGACTTACTTTTAGGCAATAAATATCGAATTGTTTATCTATTGATTTCATTATACTAATTCGTAAATAGCATGGGGAACTGAGTTTCTTTAAGAAAATACTGTATAAATTAAATAATGAAAAAGAAAAATGCGTTTTTAAATTTGTTCTAAAAAGTATATTACAAGGGTATTTGAGTAAAATATTATATCAAACATATATAAGTAAAATAACGCATATAAATATCGAAATTTGATGGAGATGAAATAAATTACGTAATAATAATAAAAAAAGATATAGGAAAATATCAAATGTAATTTCTATATATATATATATATATATATATTAAGAAAAGGACGTCTATTAAGAAAAGTTAACGTTTGTAAACATTGTGCATTTTTCTGATGTTACTTAAAATTTTTGAAGAGTGATTTACTTCAAAGAAGTAAATTTTGAATTATTTAATTATTGACTTTACTATATTAATTTTAAATAGTTATACGCATTTATATATTTTCGCAGCTAATTGAATAAACATGCTAAAATAATTAGGAAATGTTTTGGAAAGTTATCAAACGCAACAAGAAAAAAAGGAATAAATAAATAAATAAATGGGTGCTATTTCAGATGTATATAAACGTTGTACATTTTTTTCTAATGTTACTTAAAATATTACTAAAATAATTCCCTTCGAAGCATAAAGATTAAATTTTTTCTTTACCTGTAGATTTAAAAGAAAAAAATATGCAGTTCAATTTTTCAGAAAGAAACGGAAAATGTTGAATAATAATAAAAAAGATTTAGGAAAGATTTGGGAATACATCAAGGGCAGTCAGTAAAAAAAAAAAAAAAAAAAAAAAAAAAAAAAAATATATATATATATATTATGAAAAGTGGTTGTGTTTCTGACGTATATAAATGCTATGAATTTTTCTAATATTGCTTAAAATGTTTTTTTCCCTTTTATAAATATTCCAATGCAATCAATTATTTACCAATAAATTCCAGAATATTCAATTGAAAATAACATATTCATTTAGATATTTTTCGAATAGAAATTACTAATATGAAAATTTAGGAAATGTTATAGAAAAATATCAAGCATAATAAGGGAATAACACAAAGCCTGACTAAAGGTTGAGACAAATGGTGTTAATAAATAAATAATAATAATAATTCGGTAAATAATTTTCTAATTTAATTTCCTATTTTCTTATTTGAAATTCTGTGATTATCCAAACTTTTATACACATACTGGTATTCATAGTACATGCTCATCTGCACTTTATCACAAATCAAGACCATACATAAATAAAGAACCTTTTCTTTTCTGTAACATTCGTTCTTTTATTTCCAATTAAGAACTATTATCAAGATTCTATCTCGACTAAGAACCCACAATTCACTAACAAGATAAATATAGGGTAATCAATTACGCAAATTTTTATTTTCAAATCTTTTTCTTCTCAATATGGTTCTACATAAGGTTTATTTTTCGCAGAATTTATTCAAAGCACGTACATCCGCGGAGCTTTGAAAGAAAAAAAGTTTCTTGGGTGATAAATAGATTTGAATTATTACTAATATATTTTAAGATTAACATTATGAATTGAAATAATTTTGAAATATAACATTTATAAATATACATGTATTTTTTAGTAGACAATATATTATTTCTTATTTTAATGTAATATACTGTGAATATAGATATTTCAATACTGACAAATTAAGGTGATACTTGGCGCAGAACAACATAGGCAGATAAAACAACGTTTTTAAGCAACCGAACTGTTTTACAGTAACCCCTTGTTATATCGCACCTCGCTATATCGCGTAATCGGCTATTTCGCTCTTTTTTACTTGTCCTCCAATAAATTTACTTTCTCGAAAAATCATATGAAATTTTTGAAAAGTCGAAATTTAAGCATATAACTGAAATGCAATTAGTTCATTTTCGTTCTTTAATTTCCAGTGGCAAGCAGATAATCAAAGAAAATCCAAAACAAACAACTCTGGATTCTTATTTTCAGAAAATACTATAAAATGTAAGCATAATGTAAATGTAAGATTCTTTTTCTTTTTTTTTTCACCCTCTCGTTGGTGTTGAACTTGTAGCATGTTTGAACAAGTATAAATCGAAAACCTCGTAGCTTAATTTAGGGCTCTTTATTTTCGTTTAGAAATACTCCTCTAGCCCCCCATGTTATATCGCTCCCCTCGTTCTATCGCGATTTTTTCTTATCTCCCAAGTACCGCGATATATTGAGGTGTTACTGTACTAATTGCAGACAAGTTTCGGTAGCATTTGGCTTGCCGTCTTCAGAGGAAAGAATGTCTGGTACTTATCTGGTGCTTCTGAATGTTTTTCTGGTGCTTATAAACGGTGTTTAATTTACCCAAGTATTTCAATTTTTGTATCAACTTACTAAAATGATTTTATATTATTTTTTAATATTTTACATAAAATCTTATAGTCCATTTATTGAAATGATTTTACCATTATATACAAGAAGATATATATATATATATATATATATATATATATATATATCTTATAATAATAGTAATAATTCGGTATAGTAAACTATTAAACCTCATACTCCTGCAACCAGAAGACAGAATAATCTACACTGATGAAAATTACAGCGCGCGTAAACTACAGATATATGTAAAACATCCCATTTACATATTTTTTTGTACTATAACAGTACAATTGCAGATGGCGAAAACTGCATCATTAAACTGCATGATTAAACTATAGGGGTGTAGCATTCCATTCTTTATTTTTTCTGTATTTGCTATAACAAAACTTTCAGTGGGCATGGACACATTAAACTCAAGAGAAGAAATACTATGAAGTCACTCGTAGTCAATCGTAACTCTTAGCTATTATAATCTTGAGACATTCAGTTTGGATTATTCATTCTGTGAATATCCAAACTTGCAACCCATGCGTATTTTATCATAAATTAAAATCATATCCAAATAAAGAACATACCGCTTTTAATATCATTCATTATTTTACTCTAAAATAGGAAAAAAAAATCATAAGATTATATCTAATCTAAGTATCCACAATTCACTAACTAGATAAATATAGAGTAACCATTTTTTTTTCTTCTCAAATCAAACTCTTCTCAATATGTTTCGACATAAAATTTATTCTTTGCAAATATTTATAAGATTATATCTAATCTAAGTATCACAATTTACTAGCAAGATAAATATAGGGTAATCAGTTACCTTATTTGTTTTTGTTTTAAAATCAAACTCTTTTCAATATGTTTCGACATAAAATTTATTATTTGCAAAGATTTATTTAGACTCAATCATCGAATGTTACACTATCTATATATATATATATATATATATATATATATATATATATATATAAAACATTCAATCGTAACTCTTAGCTATTATAATCTTTAAGCATTCAGTTTGGATTATGCATTCTGTGAATATGCAAACTTATAAGCTGATATACCCATCCATATTTTATCTTAAATTAAAATCATATCTAAATAAAGACCATCTCGTTTTTAATATCATTCATTATTTTTACCTTAAATAGAAAAAAAAAACAAAAGATTATATCTAATCTAAGTATCCACAATTCACTAACTAGATAAATATAGGGTAATCAATTACCTTTTTTTTTTTTTTTTTTTTTCAAATCAAACTATTCTCAATATGTTTCAACATAAAATTTATTCTTTGCAAAGATTTATTTAGAGCATGTCCAAACGGGGAATTCTGAAAGAAAACTTGGGTGATATATAGATCTGAAATATTAATAATATATTTCAGGAATAGCATTAAGAAATGAAATATTTCTGAAAAACATATTTATCTCGAAAATGTTTTTTGAAATAGGATGTTTTGAGTCATGAGAGCGTGCAAATCGTACCCAGGTGGAACAAAGATATCGGCCAATATTCTATCTACTGTGTCAAGATTCTATCCAATGTTTTGAATGTGGCCAATATTTTATCTACTGTGTCAAGATTCTATGCAATGTTTTGAATGTCGCTGAATTCCGTGCATGAAATTTACGACATTTGCCAATATTCATTTTATGTAATTTAAAAGTATTGTTTGAAAGAAATACTGTAGTAGATATTGTATTATGTTTCAATCTACAGTTAATTTACTACTTTTTAATCTAAAATAGGAAAAATATCATAAGATTGTACTAATCTAAGTATCTACAATTCACTAACTAGATACATATAGGGTAATCAATTACCTTTTTTTTTTGTTTTAAAATCAAACTCTTCTCAATATGTTTCGACATAAAATTTACTCTTTGCAAAGATTTATTTTGAGAATATCCAAACGGGGAATTCTGAAAGAAAACTTGGGTGATAATTAGATCTGAAATATTAATAATATATTTCAGGAATAGCATTAAGAAATGAAACATTTCTGAAAAACATATATTTATCTCGAAAATGTTTCTTCAAATAGGCTGTTTTAAGTCATGAAATCGTGCAAATCATACACAGGTGGAACAAAGATATCGGCCAATATTCTATCTACTGTGTCAAGATTCTATCCAATGTTTTGAATGTCGCTGAATTCCGTACATGAAATTTACGACATTTGGCAATATTCTCTTATACATCTTAAAATAATTGTTTGAAAGAAATACTTTAGTAGATAATGTATTATGTTTCAATCTACAGTACTTTAATATGCACACATATTTTAATAAATGCATAAAACTTACTAAAACAACTTTATTTTATCTCGTTAAAAAATCCTATGTTTCGTTTGTAAAAACGATTTTATCGTTATAAGCGGGAGAATTTCTATTTTTTTCAGCAATCTGATTTAAGTATATATAACTATTAAACCTTATTCTCTTGAAACCAGAAAACAACGTAATCTACATTGACGAAAAGTACGTGATTAAAGTTCAGATTACACCATTAAATTACAGATGACGAAAACTACATGATAAAAATACAGTCATATAACATCCCATTTTTTTAACTATAACAAAACATTCAATGGGCATGGGCGCATTTAAGCTGACAGAAGAAGCACAAGATCACTCAAGCTCGGAAAATCTTCTTTAGATCGTTCTTAGCCTGACTCAGTTACACAGAATTTCCATATTGTTTATTAATATTTTTTCTCGTCTAGGAAGAAACATTCAATCCATAGCGCTTAGCTGTTATAATCTTCAAGGATTCAGTCGGGATTAGGCATTCTAAGGATAGCCAAGCTTACATGCTCATCCGTCTTTTATCATCAACTGTAATCATATCCAAATAAAGAACATTCTGTTTATTCAAAATTTAATTGCTTAATAGGCATATAGCCAACATAGTGAAAAAGTTCCCAAGCCGGGACTCGAACCCGGGTCATCAGTATAGCGCACTGACGTTCTACCAACTGAACCATATGGGAACGATACTCAGCCTGGAACTTTTTAAGAATAACATGATGGCAAGGATACAAACGCAGCACAAGATGGAATATTTTCCATGAGCCGCCAACCCTGGGGCAAACACGAAATCAAAGAAAATCCAGCGATGCTGTATAACGGATGCTGGATATTACTAATAAATAACGTAGTTAAGGAATATCATTAACAATTGAAATATGTCTGAAATACAACACTGTCATCCTTGAAAAGTATTTTTCAAATGCGTTTTTAGAAAACAAAGTAGTGTTTCTTAATCTGCAGTAATAGGATATGAATATATATATATATATATATATATATTGCTTTTAATGTAAAATCATCTTTATAAATCGAATATTGGTTTATTTTCGAGATAATGTTACATAATTTTAGTTGGTTAATTGAAATATATATATATATATATATATATATATGAATGGGATGCATGTGGTTTTGCAGTTCCCATAACATGCCGACCGCAGTGAGTAGAGGTGCATCCCGAGTTCCCACGGAAACACATTAGGTCAGCAATAACGATTCACAATAAAGATGATGACTACAGAGTTTCGACTCTCTGGCCTGAGAACGGAATATTAAGATTATCGTCAGATTTACTTTGGCGATTGACTTGTCCGGTTGGCTTAAGGCACGACGGCCTAGCTCCGGTCTGATGTCGGAAGGACGCGTTAGATGCCGGTAACTGCGGCAGAATCACCCCCTATTTCCCTTAACCCTGTATATAACCTGTAATTAGTCTGTATATATAACTGTGTGTTTTACTCCAGAGATTAAAATAGTATAGTTTTTTACAAAAGACTCTTCAATAATCTCACCAGCCTAATTATTATTATTATTACATCATTATTACATATATATACTATACAAATATGTATATATATATATATATATATATATATATATATATATATATATATATATATATTTGAATTAACCAACTAAACTTATGTAACTTTATTTCGAAATTAAATCAATATTCGATTTATAAAAATGATTTTACATTATGAGCAATAAAAGTTTCAAATTCGTTTACGAATGGGATTTAATTATACTAAATAATTAAATCTCATAGTTTTGCGGGCAGAGAGCAACATATTGACATTATATTGAAAAACATTACAGTATGATATACTAGTATCATAAAACATACAATTTTCTTGTTTTTTAGTACAATGAAACTTTCTGTAGGTATATACAACTTTAAGTTCAGAGCAAATCTCTACAAGACCACCCAAACTCGCTATATAGAATTGGATTTTTTTACTTTCTTTTTCCTCGGTAAAGGTCATGGCACAGGAACTCCTAATTTCTTCTTCAACCAAGAGAGCCTAAAGTACATAAAAGTTTTACCACGCTCTCCAAAAATCCATTAATTAAACTTCAAATTCTTAGATGTGACTTTACAGAAATCGTAACTATCTGAACTCCTCAGATTTTTACTCTATATTCGACAGCAATGAAGCTATATATCCTACAGTACTCCCAGGGACAGATGCGCCACTTAAACCTCTTAGAAACCACCAGTGCATAAAAACACTGAGCATGAGGTCTCTGTTAGGGATTCCAGAAGGGATTCGGTTATGGATTCCATTGCTAGAGAGCAGACTTCTGGCTCGCTGGTCTAAGTGAAGGATCGACCGATAAATAAAGGGCATTTTGCATTAGAGTTCATTTCCTTAGACGGACATCTCACTTGATTAAGTTAGGTTAAGTACTGGTTTGTACTTGGAGTCCTACACCTGAATCTCGAATCACGAATAATCCTAAACTACAATCGAGACTATAATTTTAGTCTTGTTTTCCTGGAATAGTTTTAAACCAATTTCCTGTTTGTTGTGTGTCTATTTTACGTGAATAAAAATAAAACTTTAAAAATAACTTTAGCTATCCTGATATAAATTCACATGACGGTACATCGCATAACTTTTCTTAAAATTTTCAAGCATTCACTACGTATTACACATACTTTTGGTATACAACGTTACAAAGTAACATGCTTACTCGTACTTTATCGTAACTTTAAACTACTATAAGAAAATAAAGAATCTACAGTTTTCAATGATATTTGTTCTTTTATATACAATTAAGGCAGTTTTAAATCGAAACTGACTGCTTTCTGATATATTTTAAATTTCGTTTTTGTTCGCAAACGTATGAAATTGGCAGGCACTCTTATTCAGAAACTTTGTAATCGAATTGTTTGTTTCTATTTTTCAAAAAAGAAGCGGATTTTTCAAAAAATGCTGTCAAAGTTGGCGTTTGGAACCAAATTTTTGGACGCGACAGCTCGTGAAAGGAAAGAAAAACTTATGTCGTGAGACAATAATTGCTTATAGCTGAAGATGTGAATCCTTTACAAAAAATGAAAAACACTGTTCCATTAAAAATCACTTTAATTATCATGCCTTCAAGTAGTATGTTTTTATGTTTAAAAATGAGTCAGCAAATATGTCAGAAAGTTTTGTGTTGTTAAGCGAAGAAAAAATATTTCTTAGAAAACCACCTTAAGAAATATTCATAAGATTCCAGTTGGACTAAGAACCCACAATTCAGTAACTAGATAAATATAGGGTAATCAATTACCTTAACTTTTATTTTCAAATCTTTCTCTTCTCAATATATTTCTACATAAAATTTATTTTCCACCAAGATTTATTCAGAGCACGTCCAACCGCAGCGCTTTGAAAGACAAGAAATTGCTTCTTAGGTGATAAATTGATCTGAATTACTAATACTATATTTGAGGAATATCATTAACAATTGAAATATTCCTGAAATACAACATTTTTATCCTTAAAAAAGCATTATTCAAATGCGTGACTATATTCGTTTACAATGTAATACATTCTTAACACTGTGTTAAGAATATTTTAATGTCATAAAGATTGATAATTATTATATATATTATATTATTATTATATATGATGATTATTATATTATTATAATATACATAATATTATATATATTATATTATAATATATGATAATTATTATAGTATTAATGATTATTATATAATAATTATCTCGTATTGTAATAGTGATAAATATACTAATTATTATGATTATAACTATAATTATTATAATTATTAAAATGAATATTTTTTAACCTTTTGAATACTGGAGTCAAAAAACGAAATAGCATTCAAAATACGTCGAACGGCCGAACGCTGAAATATTGATGCGAAATTTTTTCTCTCCTTTTCTTCTGCCTGCCTACTTGCCAGCAGCACAATACAATGGCAGCTATTTTCGAAAATGGAAACTGTTTTCACCTAATATCCATCCTAAGATCACTAGTACAAAAAGGCTAATCCTGTACAAGGGCGTTGTACTAAAGTACCATACCCCTTGATTTAATGTCTAAGGGAGGCCACTCGTCTTGGCAAGCCGTGACGTTGAGCGTATAACCTTAATCCCCTTATCACTCACTTACTCTGCGACAATAGTTATATATTTCTGAGGATGGGCCAGAATGGAACACCTTTTTCACTCAGGCGCTCGGGTGGCTTCTAGTAGTTTCCTTGGCCGCGTGTCTTGGGCAGATTCGTAGCGAAAGGGTTTAAAAACTCTCGATTATTTTAAAAATCTGATACAACAAAAGTAAATATAAGATTTCTATAAAAGTATATCCAATTAATAACTCCAATACTGAAGGAGAATACTGAATATTTGATCTGCAGCTTTTCACCTCACATTCAGGAACATTACCTAAAAGACCTTATCAGCATTTAATATTAAATTGTTAGTAGATTAAAATAATTAGTTATGCAATGATAATTTATATAGAACTGTGTATATTATTATAATACATTGGAAATATGAAAGCAAAAACGTGAATGCGACCCTCGAGTTCCCATCCCTACCAGTTACCTAAATTTTCACTATTAAAAATAATGATCAAGCTAAGGAAAAAAAATAACCCAATTATGCTATGGATTTTCTTGTTTGACTTTTTAATATTAAATCATTAATTATAAAATGGAAGTGATTAGTTAAGTACTGCCATTTTTAAAAGCTCTTAATGAGTAATTCAGAATTGAAAAACCGATCGCAAAGCAATTCTAATGAGAATACTCTTTACGATAGTTGAATATTTAAATAAAGAAGCACATAAAGAGACTGATTGCTATGGCAAGGGAAAAGATTGCTAGTAATTATTAAAATTTGGTTATTTTTTAATGTTATTGATTATCTCAAAAAAGAAATCTCTGTTTAACTCTTAGATCTAACAGCACTGAGAATTCGTAAATCAATAGAAGTACGTGTAAAGAATAACAAATGCAGAAATGCTTTCTTCAAACAAAATGCTTATTAGATGATGTAATCATGTGCATTTATTTAAGTACTTAAGATTTTGTGTGGAGAAAAAGTGTTACAAAAAATACTTTCTAACGATAAATAGGTAATAAAATTCATGCTTTATGCAATGTTATCAATAAAATTCATAAATTATAAAGATAGACAAAGGTTTCTTCAGTAATCCTGTATTACTCTTTACGATAGTTGACTATTTAAATAATAAAGCACACAAAGAGACTGATTGCTATGCCAAGGGAAAAGATTGCTGGTAATTATTAAACTTAGATTTTTTGGTATTATTTTTATTCATTATCTCAAAAAAGAAATATCTGTTTAACTCTTACATCTAACAGAACTGAGAATTCGCAAATCAATAAAAGCACGTGTAAAGAATAACAAATGCAGAAAAACTTTCTTGAAACAGAATGCTTTTTAGATGATGCAATTATGTGCATTTGTGTAAGTACTTAAGATTTTGTGTGGAGAAATAGTGTTACAAAAAGATACTTTCTAACAATAAATAAGTAATAAAATTCATGCTTTATGCAATGTTATCAATAAATTTCATCAATTATAAAGATAGGCAAAGGTTTCTTCAGTAATCCTGTATTACTCTTTATGATAGTTGACTATTTAAATAATAAAGCACATAAAGAGACTGATTGCTATGCCAAGGGAAAAGATTGCTGGTAATTATTAAACTTAGATTTTTTTGTATTATTAGTAGTCATTATCTCAAAAAAGAAATATCTGTTTAACTCTCACATCTCACAGAACTGAGAATTCGTAAATCAATAAAAGCACGTGTAAAGAATAACAAATGCAGAAAAACTTTCTTGAAACAGAATGCTTTTTAGATGATGCAATTATGTGCATTTGTGTAAGTACTTATGAGTTTGTGTAGCAAAAATATTGCTACAAAAAGGTAGTTTACAAAAAGCAAGAGAATGTTATCAATAAATTTCATAAATCATAAAGAGAGGCAAAGGCGTCTTCGGTAATACTGTATTACTCTTTACGATAGCTGAATATTTAAATAATGAAACACATAAAGAGGACTGATTGCTATGCCAAAGGGAAAATATTGCTGGTAATTATTACACTTTGATTTATTATTATAATTATTATTATTGATTATCTCCAAAAAGAAATCTCTGGTTAACTCTTATATCTAACAGCAGTGAGAATTCGTAAATCAATAGAAGTACGTGTTAAGAATAACAAATGCAGAAATGCTTTCTTGAAACAAAATGCTCTTTAGATGATGTAATTATGTGCATTTATTTAAGTACTTAATATTTCGTGTGGAGAAATAGTGTTACAAAAAGATACTTTCTTACAGTAAATAAGTAATAAAATTCATGCTTTATGCAATGTTATCAATAAATTTCATAAATCATAAAGAAAGTCAAATGCTTCTTCAGTAATCCAGTAATACTCTTCACGATAGTTTAATATTTAAATAATGAAGCGCATAAAGATACTGAATTCTATGCCAAGGGACAATAAATGCTGGTAATTATTAAACTTTGATTTTTTTTAATAATTATTATTGCTTATCTCAAAAAAGAAATCTCCCTTTCACTACTACATCTAACAGCTCTGAGAATTCGTAAATCAATAGAAGTACGTGTAAAGAATAACAAATGCAGAAATGCTTTCTTGAAGCAAAATGCTCTTTAGATGATGTAATTATGTGCATTTATTTAAGTACTTAAGAGTTTGTGTGGAGAAATATTGTTACAAAAAGATACTTTCCGACAATAAGTAAGTTATAAAATTCATGCTTTATGCAACGTTAGCAATAAATTTCGTTTACCATAAAGAGAGGCAAAGGCTTTTTCGATAATCCTGTACGACGGCGATGTACTCTAAAATGTCTGTAAGAGCTAAAATCTGATAGAAGAGTCAGCTCGAGGGCAACACGTGCGTTTTTGCAGTCGTATGTCTCTAGATTATAATTAACTACTGTTATGTACTAATTATTAATAGGTAAATATTAATACTAACCAATGTTAATAATTTAATATTAGTTGCGTGGTGGATGAGGTTCATTATTTAATAGGGTAGGAGGTTCCTAAAAGGGAAACGGAACGCTATAGACAAGACTTACAATATTCTATTCCAGTATTGGAGTTATTAATACTGCTATTACACGGGATAATTTGAAGCGAAAAAAATTCCACCAACTCCTCTGTTTTCCAAGCATTTCATTGGCTGTTGAAACCGATATTTGTCCTGCTTCGTTTTGAGGAAAACTACAGGCGACAATAAACAGTTGTTTGGTTTACGGACAACTCTTTTTGAAGCCAAAGATTAACACGGTGTCATCCGATAGTAGCGGCAACTTTGAGACCTCGTGTAATAGCATTTCAACAGAAACATCTTTTATAGAAGCCTTACGTTTGTTTTTATTGTATCATATTTTTAAAGTAATTGCGAAGTCTGTCTTTACTGCCTTTTTTTCGTCATGCTATTTCTCATTCAAAGGCTTATTTAATAAAAAATTTGATATTAATGTTATTGTTTCCAGCGTATAAGATAAATGAATATGAGGGATAGTCATTAAGTAAGTCACAAAACATAATTAAATAATAACTTACAATGTTATTCACTTCAAAACTATTTTTATTTCTCAACATATTTCCCACCAATATTTATGCACTTATATCACCGTTTTATCAGTGTCCCAACACCAGCTGCATAACATTCTTTGGGTTGCTGTCTCAGCCACATTAGGACTTCAAGTTGAACCTTTTCATCATCTGTGAACATCATCTTGCTTCCAAGATGGTTTCTTAGTGGACTAAACAGATGAAAATCGCTTGGAGCTAAGTCGAAGCTGTATGGTGGATGCTAAAGAAGTTGCAAGATAATGTTCACAGATGATGAAAAGGTTCAACTTAAAGTCCTAACGTGGCTGAGACAGCGACCCAAAGATTGTTATACTGCTGGTGTTGGGGCACTGATAAAACTGTGATATAAGTGCATAAATATTGGTGGAGAATATGTTGAGAAATAAAAGTAGTTTTGAAGTGAATATCATCGTAAGTTATTATTTAATTATGTTTTGTGACTTACTTAAGGACTTTCCCTCGTATGTAAGGTAATAAAACACAAATCCTCATATGAATGATTTTCATAGATATTTTTTTCCTGAATCGTTAAACATGCATGCAAAATTCTGCCAGATACTTAACCGGTTTAAAAATACATTTAAATATATATATATATATATATCTGCAATTATTTATGTATTTTTAATTATGTTCCCAACTTGAGAGTCCCACGAAATGAACTCGAGGGCCAATTAGTGAGTACCGATTCTGTAAGGTATACATGAGTATTTATATATAAAAAAAAAATTGTAAATAAAGTTTATATAATTACAAGATTCACAGTATTCAAATGTTGGGTACATAAACGCTAATTCGTTGTAGTAGCTATATAAATATCTAAACTGTAGATCACTTTCAAGATCAAGGGTTCTTAAACTTTTAGACTTGTATGGTGTTAAATTGAAATTCATATATTCACATTACCACCACTATTAAAGATAAATTTAACAAAGATAATTTAAGGTATCGCTATTAAAGGTAAAGTAAAAATGCATTATTATAATAATAAATTAATACTTCAATAAGCTGCTTTTATTGATATTCAAATAACACGTGTATTATTATATTTTAAAAAAGTAAATAAAAGTAAATTTTCAGAATATAAGAATATAATTTAAAAAAATTGCACGTTTTTTTTTTTTTTTTTTTTTTTTTTTTTTTTTTTTTTTTTTTTTTTTGACAAAAACCAAAAGAACCAAAGTTTAGCAAAATCTACTGCAGAAAATTTATTTATTAGCGATATTTTTTGGGGCAAAATTCATAACATACGTAAGTTATTGACATGAACTAACATGTTAGCCTTGCGCTGGTCGAATGTATCTAAATCTATAACAGTGCGGTTTTTACATCTATAAACATTTTCTATCTATCCTTCGCGTACCAGTATCTGAAGGTTAGCTTACCAGAACTGGTACGTGTACCACAGTGTGATAAACCCCTATTCTAGATTGTTTCTGCTTTCTTTCCATCTTACTTGAATCAGAATAACAAAAAAAAAAAAAAAAAATACATCTGAGATGATGTAATTCTTTTTTCCCGCATTACTCAACAAATTCTATGAATTTGTAAGCATCTGAATTCTGTAGCAAGAATCTACTTTTTGATTTAATTTAATATATATATTTTTTCAATTTAAAACTGTCTCGGTTTTTATAAATGTTATTCGAGAAAATGCATGTTTCCCGTACCGATAAAATCACATACCTTAGATTAAACCCAGAAAATCCGTTTCTACGTCGATATCCCATATTTTAAGATTCCCCTTCTTTCTTTACCCCATATTGATTTTAATATCTCGACTTCTTTTGAAATATTTGCGTCATGTAGCTATACAAACACCAAGCGTCCCGAGTGTCTCTATGTGAATTCTTGTTTTATTTTTTATATGCTATCTCTTGTCTTTTATCCAAGCAGTAATGCTTCGCAGAAGTTAACTTTTTGTTAAGATTAAGCAAAAAGGTAGATTTATTATATTAATAGAAAAAAGTATAATGGATTAAATGATATTCATTTTCCCCCTCAAGGCGTGAACTATGATGGATACTTTTTCTCAGTTACCAATTATTTAGAGGTCTGTGGCAATTTAACTGATTCTGACACATTAACTGAACCAGAATATTTATTTAATAAAATGCACCTTGTTTCTATGGGGTAAATAAAGTTGAATCTGTGAAGTATATGATTGGTTAACTTGAGGTATTGGATAAATCGAACTAATTGGATAATTCCCTACAAAACGCAACATGCAGTAAGAAAATCATTTATAGCGAATACATTTTATTCTTCTCAGAGTTTGTTATATGTAGTTTTCACTGTATTTAGTTTAGTTTATAAAAACAAACTGGTTAAAACATGCTTATTTGAATTGGTTAGATCGGCACAATGCTCTGAATCCTTGACAACGAATCTTTTTTAGTGAGCTTTTTTTCTTACATATTTTAAGGATATAACATCCCCTTCTAAAAAAAAATAAGTAAATAAAATAGTTCAGAATGATCAAAATCATCTTTGTAAAACAGTATAAAAATACACAAACAATGTGATAAATTGCCTAAAAGATGACTAAAATACTTTAATAGATGTTAAAAATTTACATTAAAATCATCTAGTAGTTCTGGCTACGTACCCAGCCTTCATCAGGATTCGGGATTTAAAACAATGTTATTTACGTCGCTTGTCTGGATCTCACTCGTAAATGGCATGCTTCAAAACTGAGAAAATCAGGGGAGAAAAGAAACAATGCAATAACAGTATTGCAATATATTCGTTGAATAATAAAATAATAAGAATGTTATGTCAGAATTTATATGTCGTCTGTAGTTTAATATTTCCTTTAAAAATTCCTTTGTACCTCCATATCTCATAGTTCAAGAATATATTTTATACTACTCGATATACATTTTAATATCTAAAGTCTTGGAAAATGTAACACCATTTTGTTGCATAATTACATCACTTCTCTTGTCTCTTTATCGATGTTTTTTTTGTTTTTTTTTTTTTACTTTTTTTTTAGTTGTTGTTGTTGTTGACTTGTACTACTATGCTATTTTTATTCTGGTGACTACTTTTTTTAAGATTTGTTTTTTCTTCAAAAAATGAAGGAGAAAATAGATGATTTATTATTTTACAAATAATAAAGAAAGTATAAATGATATATTATTATTATTATTATTATTATTATTATTATTATTATTATTATTATTGTATCTTCTAGGCACTTCTAATCTGCTTTAAACATAAAAATTAAAAATGTGGTACGTTAGGTGAGAATTTTGTTTACATTTCTATGTTAAATATAATGATTAGAAGGCAGGGGAGTTTATAAAAGATATATACTTAGGGAGAGCGTTGATATACGTAAGAGGGAAGCGAGGACAGGAGGTAATTGTGTACACAGTGTTTTTTTTTGTTTTTGTTTTTTTGTTATCTATCTATCTATCTATCTATCTATCTATCTATATATATATATGTGTGTGTGTGTGTGTGTGTGTGTGTGTGTGTGTGTGTGTGTGTGTGTGTGTGTAGGTGTATCTACCGGGTGTTCTAAAATGGATTGATAGATTTTAAAGTTCAATAACTTGCAAACGTACAGATATTAAACAGATTCTTGATTCTTGCAGGAGGATTATGTACGATGTCAGAAGTTCTTTTTTTTTTTTTTATACTGCGATTTTCGGCTTTAGTTAAAAAGAGCAGCAATAGATGACGTTGAAAGCAATAGGCACTCAGTGGAAGCCAAAACTGAAATCACCCAGTATTGATGCGAAGAAAGGGGATTTAATATATGGAGTGGGTCACATTCGCCAATACAATCTTTCTCTAACGGCCCGATTCTGAACAAGATTGTATAGATGGATGAGACCCAATCCATATATTTATCCTCCTTCCTTTGCATAATTACTGGGTGAATTCTGTTTCTGTCTCAATTGGACGTCTATTATTCGCAGCGTCATCTACCGCTCATAATTCGAACTAAAATCAAGGAAATATAGTAAAAAAAAAAAGTACACATGCCAATTTCACGCATTTCCGAACAAAAATGATTCAGAAATGTGTCAAAGTAGCTCTTTTGGATTTGAGAACAGTCTTAATTTCTAAGATTTTGAGAGTTGTTGAAAAGTCCAGACAGCCTGGCGATACTTAAACGAGTGGAATATATTATTCTATACGCTTTCGTGTAAAGTATATGCACTATTCAGTCAATTTAATCATATTCTGACTGCATATGACAAATAACGTAACAAATCATTTTGTTAAAAATAATTTTTCTGCCATAGATATTAATTATGTACAAGTAAGTCTCGAAATTAACGCGAAGTTTCGGTACAATGAAAGAAATTGTAAAATTTTAAGGAATGATAAACATTGTTGTCTGTAAATTGTGACGATTTGTTTTCCAATTTGTTTGATTATCTGGGAATATTCTGGTGATAGTTGTTTTGTTCTTTTTTATGTGTGTGTGTGACTCTGAAATGTTTTTCGTGTTTGTTAAACGATCGCGTGAAATTTTTTTTTCAAAATAAATTAATTAACAATATAATAAATTGTAACACCTTGTAATAATATATTCCTTTTAAATGCTAAAGGTGTAAATTAACAACATAATATAAATTAAAATAACTTTTATTAGTTGTTTTACATGTTTCGACTCTTTCCGAGTCATTTTCAGAAACAAAATGAGAATATTCCAAAGTTGCACAGGCCTAGAAGTTATTATTTTCATGTACTTTTTAAAAAATTAAGCACGTTATCTATTATTTTTTACTTGGTTGTTTATTTTCATATCTGTGACCATGGAGTAAATTATTATGAAGAGAGACCATAGAGATACTAACACGCAAAAATACAATATGTAACGATGCGGCATCTTTTAATTTACGAAACTGTGGCTAGAGTTACTCCATGGTCACAGATATGAAAATAAACAACCAAGTGAAAAATAATAGATAACGTGCGTAATTTTTAAAAAAGTACATGGAAATAATAACTTCAAAGCCCGTGCAATTTTAGATTATTCTCATTTTGTTTTTGAAAATGACTCGGAAAGAGTCGAAACATGTAAAACAACTAATAAAAGCTATTTTAATTTATATTATGTTGTTAATTTACACCTTTAGCATTTAAAAGGAATATAAATTAATTAACAAAATAAATTAATATAACATATTAATTAAAAATTAATTTCATATAGGATGTATCTTGATCGTAATTTTTACATTTTTCGTGCTTTTAGAAAGTACTAAGAATTAGAAACATTTAAGAATGTTTCATAGTTCAGTTTCTCATAGTAACTTTTTAAACTTGAAACTATGTAAAGCTGTTATCTTAATTTACAATCAAGTTGGAAACTGTACGTCGAACGTGATAAATGATGTGCCTTCGTACTATTATTATTTCAGTGACATTTATTATATCGTCTGTTATTATGATATGATTAATTTCCGTAATAAAATAAGCATATTTTAAGTTAACAACATTTTATCTTTTGTTGACATTTACTGAAAATTCCAATTGGAAAGTTAAGCCTAGCTTTGAAACTTTCAGAACTTAAAATCCATATTTAGACTCTTTTTCCATTTAATGTCTATTTCTCCGGAAACATCTATCCAAAAAACTGTCGGTATATTATATAAATGCTATAATTAGACAATTTTAGTATACAAATTCGGTTTTTAAATCCAGTAATACGGAAATAATATGACGCCATCTTAAATACGACGAAATGATCATGGCAGCCTACAATTATTACGTATCTTGGGATATCATTGAATTAATTACGTATCTTGGGATATCATTGAATTAATTACGTATCTTGGGATATCATTGAATTAATTACGTATCTTGGGATATCATTGAATTAATTACGTATGATAGGATTTAATAGAATGAAGAAAACTTTTATTAATATCCTTTTAAGTTTTGATTCATAAAATTTGAAATAACTCAACAAAATTCTAGAACCACTATATTTATTAAATTTCGAACCATTCGTTTGGGTAGTTTTTGTACTGTTATATGCGGACAGATGGATGGACCAGACAACGACTATAGGTGTTACATATTTATATAATTACGAACCCACCTAAAAGTTAAGAAGATAAGGAATATTTTTTTTCTTTTAAAATATTTTATAATACAGGGAAGTATGCATATATGATATCTATTTTAGTATTGATCTTACTGTTTCTATTATAAAGAAGTACACTTACAATAACTTGTTTTCTCTGAAACGATAAATTCGCTACTTTTTACAATTTTCTTGCGCGAAAGAGTATGAAAATATTAATCATTCCTTTAGAATAATAAATCAATGAAATTCTCCCATGTTGCTTATTCTAGCATTACGCTTCAAAACCGAGCGTTATATTATTGTTATTGTTATTTCACTAGTACGAAAGAATTTCTAATAATACTATTTCTAGGAGAAGTTTCTACATTTTTTTTTTCATTTCTTATACAACAAAAACCTATGAGATGGTTAATCATTCTCGGAGGAGAATGAATTATTGAAGTTATAGAATAACGATTCTTTTAATGTAATCTCTTAAAAGAAAACTGCAATGATTTTGACGTCGATAAAAAAAAAAAAAATATCTAACACAAGAAAATCATCCCTTATTAAAAGGGCAAAATGGAATTTCTATGACTCGATTAAATATATATTTATATATATATATATATTGCTTGTTAACTAGGAGAAGACCCTCTAAATGCCTCATAGGAGGATTTAAAAGAATCGACTGGGAGCAGAGACTTAATGTCCAATCCGCACCTTTTCACCGGTGCAGCCTGTTAGTACCCTTGGTACCCATGGGGAAAGAACGTACATGGGCTTCCTCCAACCCGTTTGGCCAACGTGGAGGAATTTGGCCACCGGTAATTTAAGCAAATAGAACAAAGTTAAAGATTGCGAAGAAGTTCCCTAGAACAGATGTTTTAACGAAATATGTTCCAACCAGTGGACCCGAGCGAAGATTTTGCTCTGCAATCTGATAATTGTTAGCAATATGTAATATTCTTTAGATGCAGGTTTTAAACTTCTAAAAGAAAATTAAGGATACAAATATCTGCAAACAACATTAGTCAATCCGGAATAGCATCTCATTTATTCCACCAAAGTTACAGAAAAAATTGATCGAAGATAGCAAAAAGCACGCGCGAGAATAAAAATAGCAATCGTATTTTAACTGCATTAGAGGATGACGTCCTTCGCTTTCGAAAAAAACATGGGACAAAGAAAAATAAATTAAATACAGATAAAACGCAACTTAATCTAATATAACAAAGCATACCTTTTAGGTTACACGTGAAATACCATTTGATCGATCCATAGTATATTTTTTTTCTAAACATTGCAATTTCAATTTCCATTTTTTCCTTTTAATCATGAATATAAAAGAAATCCGTGCGGAGGTGTCACACTTTATTTATTTTTTTTATAATCATTGTCGAGGTCATCCTACAATGAGGTATTAGATTTTTCTGGCATTGATTTGAGGAAAAAATTCATTTCATTTATAAAAACAATGCTCATTTTATTATTAATTATCTGAAAAATTTAATCAAAAAACATGTTTTAACGAAATGTGAGGGTTCTATGTCAGAATCCAGTTCAGAAACCTTTCGAATGATACCTCATTCATTGTCGTGCATTTTGTAAATGTATAGAAAAAGGGAAGTTGGCAACAGAAAGAATATATACAATTATTAAATTTAAAGACGCTTATTTCTTCATAAAACATCTAAATTTTAATTGAAAACAACACTGCGCGGCATAACATAAGCTGCGTAATTTATTTTTAAAAAGAAGAATCAACGCCATTCGCAGGCACCGTTTCGCGTGGATCATATGTTACAAACTTTAAATTGGAATTTAATTAACTAATAAATTAAAATGAAAGGCGTATGGATGACTTTCATCCTTATTTAATTTTCTTTTTAATTCTGAACTTCTATTAGCTGCAAAGGAAAAATAATAAAAAAATTCTTATTTTTGTCATCGCGAAGAATAATCTCTTTTTTGTTTTAATGGTAATTTTAGAAGAAACGGAAAGATTTTAAAATTCATTGAAAAGATTTTAAAAATATATTTTATAAAAGTAACCATGATTTACAGATGATTAAAAGCTGTTTCCAGTGAAGTTCTACAATATTTTCTAAAATATAATAAAAAATTATTTTGTATCATTTTTAAGATACCTAGACTGCAAAGAAAAAAAAAAACAAAAAAACAAACGGAACCTTTATAGTCTGGCTTTGATTCCAATTATGAAAAATCACGTAATAACACGACATAGAATTGTAAATTAATGATTTTCGAATTTTTTCCTTCACATGTGCTATAAGACATTCCTTCATGCCAAATTTCAAGGTCCTGGTCTATCGGAAGAGCCCTGCAGGTTTTCTCTCAAAACATATAGGGCACTTCCGGAGGACCTAGAACCTTGAAATGGGGCACGAAGGAAGGTCTTTACAGCACATGCAAAGAAAAAAATCCGAAAATCATTAATTTATAATTCTATGTCGAGTTGTTATGTCACAAACACGTGAATTTCTATATTTGGTACTAACGCCAAATTGACGCATTGTAACGGTAATATAACATAGGAACCTACTCGCAATTGTTCTGATTTTTTAATAAAATACTTATACTCGTCATAGACCACACTCTCAGAAAAAACTGTAAATTTAGGAGCGTTTGTCCTTCAATTTTCCCGGGCAATAGCCTTATTTGATGAAAAACGGTCTGATCCACTAAATAAGCGGCCTTATCCCTTAGAGATGCTTAGAAAATTAAGAGCAATCCACATATTCTTACAGTTCTAGCCCATATATTAGCAAAAGTACGGTACGACCCCGCACATTGTCCTCCGCTAGGGTGTAACCCTTCATTTTACTCGTGCTTCGAAAATTTTAACCTGCCAAAAAAGCGATTCTCTGATGATTATCTAACGTGCTACGTGCTACAGCACAGTAAGTAAAGTGTTATATTGTTTTAAAGTGCATTATATCCTGTGCATTATAATGCTGTATTACTTTGCCCCGTAAAATTACGGGCTGCACAAAATGATGGGCATGGATTTTTTTTTTTTTTTTTTTTTTTTTTTTTTTTTTACGGGGTATGGCTGGAATCTCTGCTGCCGGCCTCTGCCCGTAATTGTACAGGAATTTTTTTTGTGTGTGCAGTTTAAGATCGTATAAATGCATTTTAACCAAATGAAAAACAAAACAAAACAGGTAGTCACTTATGTAATAAATTAAGCTTAAATATATGCAGATCTGTTTTTTTTTTCAATGCATATATATATTTCACACATAACTTTTGAAACATTGCGCTAAACGTCATGCTGTTTTGTTTCTGTAACAAGGAATCACTTTTTAGATGGTCTTACGCAAACAATTTTTATTAAAATATCTACATAACTTGTCCATATATACTTTTATTACTTCATTCGTAATAAAAAAAATATAAAAAACTCGGAGTCATTGCTGAGTTTGGATATAATATTGTATTTGAATAATTTATAATAACAAAGCAAAGTTTACAATTACGATTCGACTCCTTAGAATAATTTTCTTTGAGAGATACTCTTTAGTTATTCAATTAAAGAGAACAACAATGTAAATATATTATCGTAAATATACATGTTTGAATATAATATTGTATTTGTAATATTTATATTAACAAAGCAAAGTTTACAATTACGATTCGACTCCTTAGAATAATTTTCTTTGAGAGATAGATACTCTTTAGTTATTCAATTAAAGATAACAACAATGTAAATATATTATCGTAAATATATATGTTTGAATTATAATATGGTATTCAAAGTACTTATATTAACAAAGCAAAGTTTACAATTGCGAATCGACTCCTCCATAGAATAAACATTTTTGAGACATACTCTTTGATTATATTAAATTAAAAGAGAAGAACAACGTAGATATACTCGTATATGTATGAATATAATATGGTATTAGAAGTATTTATATTGACAACGCAAAGTTTACAATTGTGAATTGTCTCCATGAATCAAAATTTTGAGACATACTTTTTAATTATTCAATTAAAAGAGAACAACAACGTAAACATACTCGTATATGTATGAATATAATATGGTATTAGAAATATTTATATTGACAACGCAAAGTTTACAATTGCGAATTGTCTCCATGAATAAAAATTTTGAGACATACTTTTTAATTATTCAATTAAAAGAGAACAACAACGTAAATATACTCGTATATGTATGAATATAATATGGTATTAGAAGTATTTATATTGACAACGGAAAGTTTACAATTGCGAATTGTCTCCATGAATAAAAATTTTGAGACATACTTTTTAATTATTCAATTAAAAAGAGAACAACAACGTAAATATATTTTATTTACTGTTATCTTCTGTTAATAAGTTGTCAAAAAATCTTAATAAATACTCAGTAATTCAAATACTTATGCAAGTAGGACAAAGTTAAAATTTGTGAACGGGTTTTCTAGAATAAATATTTTATCGAAATTGTTTCCAATTAATAAACATCTACATTTTAATTAAAATCTGACTTCGCGACAGAAAATCAGCAGCGTATTTTTTTCTTTAAAAAGAGAAATTAAATTAACCTAATAATGAAATTATTTTTTTGTGGTTATTGCTTCGCGTGGTTCATATGTTACAAAGTTTAAATTAGAATTTAATTATCTGATATATTAAATTGAAAGGCGTATGGACGACTTTCATCCCAGCTTAATTTTCTTTTAAATTGAGAACTTCAATTAACTGCGAGGGAGAAAAAAGGGACCAATTCTTTCTTTCCTTTTTTTTTTTTTTTTTTTTTTTTTTTTATTATCAAGCTTAATTCCCCCCCTTTTTTGTTGGTAAGTTCAGAAGAAACACAAAAATCAATGAGTAGAGTTATTATTTTTTATTTTATGTACGTTACCAATGTTTAGTATTGGAAACACTTTCTATGATATTCTGTGTTATTACTACTATTTTTTTTAAGATAAAACAACTAAACTTAACTCTCTTCGTTTTAATAATCTTAAAAAAACTGGTAATTTTCTTTAAACAGCAGAAAGTCGTATGACTTACAAGGAGAGGGTTAAGCTTTCTAATCACATATTTTGATTATTTTTATATATGTTTTAGGGTAGTAGCCCCTTAGTCTCCGGGTTCAGTGGATTTTATACAACGCTCCTTAGTTCTCGATAAATAGGGGGGGGGGGGTCTAATATTATAACATAACTTATAATAAATATAATATATATATATATAATAATATGATTTCTCATTACCATTTTTATCAGCATTTGAATAGAGTGATTTTCTAAAATGACTAATTTCTAAAATGCAGTTTGCACTTTGTAATAAATTTATGGCGTTGGTCGTTCGTAGCTCAGTTGATATGGCGTCTGCTGGTTGATTCGCGGGCTCGGGTTCTATACCGGAACGCTCTACGTTTGTTTTTCTTTTTTTTTTTTTTTTTTATAAATATACTTGTAATTATAATTATATAATCGCAATTAAAAGTGCATTAATTATAATGTTAACCTATTTATGTTTATATTTGTAACTAAATAGTTGTATAAAACATCATTAAATGGTTAATTTGTTTTCACCACCTTTAAAATGTATTTCACATATTCTTAACGATGCAAAGATATTGAACAATTTGTCAATTCGTAATTTTAAAGAAACATCATTTATATGTTGCCTTCACAAGGAAAGTCACTGCGATGATAATATTGCCCTGTTTTTAAAGTAAGAAGCATAATTATATTAAAAATTAGTGTAAGAATTAAATTACAACATATGATTTTGCATATTAAATATTTTTAAATACGTATGCTTGCACTTTGAATTATTTTGCTTTCTCATTTATCTTCTTTCTGCATTTATTTTTATTTAAAAATGTTGTGTTTAATATCAGACCTCCTATTTCTCGAGAACTAAGGATCGTTGTATAAAATCCGTTGAACCTGAGACTAAGGGGCTTCTACCCTACAACATACACAAAAATAATCAAAATCTATTATTACCAAGCTTGGTCCTCTCCTTGTTAGTTTAGCCTGCAGTTTGCACATTAAATATTCTATTGTGTCGTTAAATTTATGTATACTTTTTCTAACAATATTCGAACAAGCGTGTGACGTAATTACACTTTAAGTTTGTATATAAAATATTCTGTTACGTCCTTAAAGTTATGTAGCTTTTTGAGAAAATTCCTTAATGTTATATAGCTTTTGTTCCTTATTCGAATTATACGGTCTCAATAACATTATTTAAAATAATTTTCTTGTTAAAGATTCTATCCTAAACAGGAATTTATTGGAATAAACAATTTTATCCTCAAATACTTATGATTCATTAAAATTGTGGTATAGGAGCTAGAGAAGCTTTACTTAGTAAATACATGCATTTTATCTAAAAAAAAGAAAAGAAAAGAAAAGAAACAGGGAAAGAAGCAGAAGCAAATACAAAGATCATAAAAAATACCCTTCAAAATTAAAAGTTGAAGAAAAACATCTAGGAATATAATGGGACAAAATTTTCTGTTACAGAAAATTTAAAACGAAGAAGAAAATATTAGAATAACTTTTTCCGTGTAACTCACAGAGAAAAAATAAATATGATTTCTCATTACCATTTTTATCAGCATTTAAATAGAGTGATTTTCTAAAATGACAGTTCCAAAGTGTAAACGAACTTGACATTATAGAAAATCTTTCTGCCTATTAACTTAACGTAGCACGTTTTAATAACCTTAAATAAACTTGCTCGTTTCTTTAATGAGAAGCTATAGAAGTCGCGTAACGTAGCTAAGCCTGCAGTTTGCATATTAAATTTCCTATTACGTCCTTAAAGTAGTGTAACTTTTTAGGGAATATTCGAAATATTTTATTTAGATTATGTAATTTGAAGTAATTTTAGTGTTAAAGGTTCTAAGTTGTACATGAACTTATTCGAATAAATAATCCTATTTTTAAATACTCATGGTTCATTAGGAAATGTACAATAATACAATTAAGAGGATATTAGATTGATCTAATGAATTCACTCATGAATATAGAGGGACTTCGGATATTATGGAATAGTTCGATAATATGGAATACCAAGGTTTCTGCATCGTAAAGTGCTGCCACCAAGCGGCAATATTATAAACTACTTAAGGCCATTTCAGAATGCCCACCAGAATGAACGGGGTCGTTTCACGACACTTGCTTTAATTGCTTTAATTGCATATTTTTCCTCCCCAAAGGTCAAGTCGGGAAAAAATTTATATTATATTATTCCGATAAATTGAGAATGGGGTTCTATTGTGAGTGGTGTGATGCAGAATCGTTTATGATGTAATGCTCATTTTTTAGCTCGCAATTCACACCAATAAACGTAGAGTAATTATGTTCCCAAACGGTTTTCGGGTTTTATAGAATACCAATATCTCGTAATATTCCATGATTATGGCGGCGCAATGACAGATCCTTAAATTTGTGATTTGTGAAAATCTAAAGTATGAACTGAAGTATATTGGCTAACTACCTAGACACTATGTTTTGATCATGCTCTCTTGATACAGTTAAATATTCTTTTTGCAAAATTTTGTTCGTTTTCTTCAGTTTGAAACATCTATTTCATATTTCCCGTCTATCTCAATATCCTCACAATATGTATTATTATTATTATTATTATTTGTTTGCAAGTGATGGACAAGTAAACTAATTTAGTAAACTAATTTTTGTCTATAAAAACTATTCGCAGCTAGTTTAGATTTGTAATTGTATTCGGTTTTCGGGTTTTAAACAATGTTGGAATGTTGTATTGCCCCAAATGTAAACAGTATTCCGTAACACCCGAAGTTCCTCTACCCGTTCTAGAAAAAACACACAGAGAAAGAAATAGAAGAAAAAAATATGTCTCTTAAATCCATCTAAAAATAGGATTGTCAAAGAAAATAAGGAGAAGAGAAAATAGAAGTATGGCTAACTACCTAGACACTATATTTTAATCATGCTCTCTCGATACATTTAAATCTGTTTTTTGCCAAATTTGTTTGTTTTCTTCATTTTTAACCACCTATTCCATATTTTCCGACTATCTCAGAATACCCTCAAATAAGTTTATTATTATTATTATTATTATTTGTTTACAAGTGATGAAATTTGGAAAAATAATTTATGTCTAAAACAACTATTCGCAGATAGTTTATGTTTGTAAATATATTTGATTTTCGGGTTTTAAACAATATTGGGATGTTGTATTGCCCCAAATGTAAATAGTATTCCGCAACACCCGAAGTTTTACCCATTCTAGAAAAACACACAGAAAATGAAATAGAAACAAAAATATGATTTATAAATCAATCTGAAAATAAAAAAGTCGATAAAATAAGGAGGAGAGAAAATAGGACAAAAATAATGGGTAATAAAGTTTTAAACGGAAAGAAAATGTTAGAAGAAATTTTTGTCATGTAATTCAAAGGGGAAAAGAAATATGATTTTTTATTGCCAATTTTATCAGCGTCTAGTCAGAGGGATTTTCTAAAATAACAGTTTTGAAAAATGAAGTAACTTGCAATTTCTTTGCAATGAAGTAACTTGCAATGAAAATCTTTCAACCTATTACCTTTATGTAGCATGTTTTAAAAACCTTGAAAAAAACCTACTCATTTTTTTAATGAGAAGTGATGGAAGTCGCGTGACATATTTGAGCCTGCAATTTTCATATTGAATTTTCTATTACGTTCTTAAAGTTATGTAATTTTTTCAAAGAATGTTCTAAATATTCGGTCTGGATTTATAGGAATCTTTTCCTTAACGGCTGTACACTATACATGAGTATATTAGACTAAATATTTTTATTTTAAAATACGTATGATGCACTAGAAAATACATAATTATAATACATAGGATGTGGTTTTAGTAAATATATATTATTTCTAGGAAAACACAGAGAAAAAAGAAAATCATAATGAATTCGAAAAAGAAGCTAGAGAAAAGAAAAATTAAATAAAAGGTTGATTAAAATTGAAAACGAAAACGAAAATGTTAGAATTCTTTTTTTTCTAAGTAACTCAAAATAAAAGTAAAAAAATGATTTTCAGTGGAATTTTTACAAACATTTAAATAGAGTAATTTTCTAAAATGACTGATTTGAAATGAAAATAAACTTGACTTCATAAAATAGTATTAACTAAACGTAGCACGTTTTAACAACCTTAAATAAACATACATTTATCTTTAATGGAAGTAATGAAATCACGTGTCATAAATGCGATTGCAATTTGCATTTCAAATTTTCCATTATATCCGATTGAAGTTATGCAACTTTTTGTGGAAAATTTTGAAATATTCGGTCTCGATTCATTAAAAGTGCAGGATGATTAAAAATGAATATCCCAAATTTGAAGAGCTATTAAAAGAAAAGAAAAAAAGTACAACCCTGTTGTTAATCATAAATCAAAACTAACAGTTGAAAGTTTAAATTCAACACAGTTATAAGTGTTCAATGTGAGCCCCTCTAGAAACACTAATGATATCGAGGCTGTACGATAACTCATCACTGACGTCACTCCATGTAATTTTTTTTTTTTTTTTGATGGGGCCTCATCAAAGATCAGGTGTTTGTTACACCACTACCAACCAACGTTGACGAACTTAGGTCACGCATATCTGCAGCCATGCAAAGAGTCACACCACACATGCTGAGCAAAAAAAAAAATGTGGGACGGGTTATCGTATCGCCTCGATATCTTTCGTGTTCCTGGAAGGACCCACATTTAACATTTATAACTGAAATGTGTTAAATTTAAACTTTCAACTGTTATATTTGATTTCCGATGAACAACAAGGTTGTACATTTTTTTTTCGTTTTCTTTTAATAGCCCTGTAAAATTGCCATATTCATTTGTAATCACCCTGTACTTTCCCTTTAAATAAATTCTATCTTAAATTTATTCAAATAAATAATCCTATTTGAAAATACTTTTGTTGTTTCATTAAAATAACCGAACTGTGAATTTAAAATTTCAACTGCTATATTTGATTTCTGATGAACAGCAAGAGGTCGAACTTTTTTGTTTGTTTGTTTTCTTTTAATAGCCCTGTAAAGTTGGGATATTCATTTGTAAACACCCTTTACTTTCTCTTTAAATAAATTCTATCTTAAATTTATTCAAATAAATAATCCTATTTGAAAGTACTTTTGGTTGTTTCTTTAAAAGAAAATATTTAAGGGACATAGGAGATGGATCTAGTGAATAGATTCATTAAAAGTAATTTTCCTTTAAATAAATTTATTAAAATAAATAATCCTATTTTAAAATACTTTTGTTGTTTCGTTAAAAGAAAAAAAGTAAGGGGCATAGGAGATGGTGAATATACCCATTCTTGATACATACAAAGAATAAAACAGAAGAAATATTAAGACCATCCCACATACACCTTTAAAAATTGTAAGTCGGAAAAAATAGCCTAAGAAATAACAAAACAAAACTTAGGGTTAAAGAAAATTTAACCCTTAAAGGCCTAATGTATCAAATTTGCAACACTTTATATTTAACTTTTAATAAATAAATCAAGTACTTTGCAACCACTATAGTTATATAGAAATATTAATCATGTAAAAATCCCATAACTCAAAGAAATATGCTATTAATTAAATTAAAAAATATATTTTAAAATTTCTGGTGTCTAATCCTTAATATAAGTATGAAAAACACAATTCTAAAAGAAAAATTCAGTTATATAAGGATTAAATCGAAAGGAAGAAAACATTTCTTGTGTTTTCCCATGTAATTAAAAAAGAAAAAATATGATTTTTCATTTACAATTTTATCAGCGGTTAAATAGGGCTATTTTCTAAAATGACAGTTTGTAAAATTAAATGAACTTAACATTATAGAAAATATTTCTACTTATTAACTGAACGTAGCAAGTTTCAATAACCTTGAATAAACCTACTCATTTTTTAATGCGAAGCAATATAGATCATGGGACACAACTGCGCTTGCAGTTTGCATATTAAAATTTCTAATACGCCATAATTTTATGTAACTTCTTGAGAAATTCGAAAATTTCGTTGTAGATAACAAAAGCTATAATATATTTTTTTCTGGCACAGGTACTGCCTTTTATTTGAGTTTATTCAAACATTATTTTAAAATGCATTTATTGATAGCTCGCTACAAGTTCTTAATATGTGATACAGTTTTAAAATACTTTAACTATTTCAGTCGCAAGTGATTGTGTTTCTATAATATTGAATTCATCCTATAATTTTCGAAAATTTTCATTTAAAAATATGATAAATACAATTTTACAGCTCTGGTCACCAAAGTTATAAAAGTAAAACTGAAGTAAAACATGTTGGTGCAAATTTTAATTATAATTAAATTGCATAAATGATATACACCTCAAGAAATTCAAATATTTTCACATAATATCAAACATTCACCCTATAATTTTCGAAAAAATTCATTTGAAACTATAATAAAACATATTTACGACGCTGCTCTCCAAAGTTATAAAAGTAAAACTGAAGTAAACCATTTTGGTGTAAATTTTAATTATAATTAAATTGCATAAATGATATACACCTCAAGAAATTCAAATATTTTCATATAAAATCAAACATTTTTAGTTTGTGGAATATTTATATTAGTAGAAGTGCTGTTTAAGATATCATCAAACTCCTTTATAATGTACCACTTTAAGACTTTAAAATGAACTAAATTTTAAAATCACCTAATTCGGGATTTTTTTCGATTTATCAATGTCATTTTTGAATTCTTAAATTGTTTTTCTATCTTAGGGTTTAGTAAATATGTACGAGAAAATTTAATTTTGCCAACTTTCAATTATATTACATCAGCAAAAATTGTCCAATAAAAAAGCTTGTAGAAGTTTTATTTAAAGTGCAGAATCCGTATTTTTTTCTTTTTTTCTTTCTTTTTTTTTCTTTTTTTTTTTTTTTTTTTTTTGTAAATAAATGTATGTGTAACTCTAATACTTATTTGCCTTAGACATTAATTTTTGTAAATAACAATTATTCCTTTCCAATGTATATTACGTACATAATTAAAGATAAAATTAAATAATGCATTCAGTTTAAAGAAGTAGAATATTATTTCAAATTATTGTGCCTGCAGCGAAAAAAAATATATATAGTTATTTTTGTATGACTGATGTGATAATTTTTAAATCAGTCACAATAAAACATTAATAAAACGTTAAATATGTGACATACAAACGTAACTTCTTGCAGTCTACAAAGCAATGAATAAAAAAAAAAGTATACATTAACGTTTGGCAATTTTTTGTTTAGTTAAATTTAAATAAAAAATCCATCATTAATATTTTTTTTTGTTAACGCGTTGACGGACGACAGCAATAGCCGTCCAAAACGAAACGGTCGTTTTTAGACACTACGGCTATAGCAGCACAAATGTGCATTTACCGGCGTACAAGTAGAAGCCCAGTGTCATGTTTTGGAAACAATTTTTTAGGTTGAAGTTCGTTTTCCACCTGTTATACGAGTTGCAGCTTCAGTATGCACGTGCAGGGTGGCTAGTGGTCAGGGAAAAATACAGTAAAAAAAGGATAATTATCAGTATATTATTATAAAAAAAAATTCAAATTGATTATTTGATCGAATAATCAACATAAATTTTTCTATAAGAATATACTGGTGTTTATCACTTTTTTTGACTGTATTTTCCATTGACCACTAGCCACCCTGACGTGGTTGTGAAGGGTATAGTACAACCTAATTAAAAGTGCTGAATTAATCAAGATTAAGTTTATATATATTTAAGCAGAAAGAGTAAAACTATACTTCTATTCTAAAAATTACAAAAACATATAGTGTCAATTTTCGAACTTCACTTGTTCCTACTGCCCGTCAATGTGTTAAAATCTTATTTCTCGACTTTAAATTTTCATCAAAAACATAAAATAAATATATTTTAAAAAGCAACAACGTAAAATACAACTAATAATTTTAAGGTAAAAAATAACATTTTACGTAACAAATTTTTACAATTAATAGCAGTAAACATTATTTACTAAACATGTTAGTTTTGTCGTTTAACGCACACAAACTTAAGCCCAGCGTCAATATTGCACGAAATTTAACTACATACAACAATGCTAAAATACACAAAAACTACATTTTTGATATAACAAATTTAATAAGAAAATCTATTTGGCATATTCGAAAAAGAAACACGAATTCTTCATGCATTGTTATTCCTTTTGTTGTATATCAGGAGATTCAGGTTATTTAAGGGTTTTGAATGCCAGTATTTTCGGAAAGTATTGGCCGCCATATTGAAAGAATTTTAACAAATTTAATAAGAAAATCTATTTGGCATATTCGAAAAAGAAACACGAATTCTTCATACATTGTTATTCCTTTTGTTGTATATCAGGAGATTCAGGTTATTTAAGGGTTTTGAATGCCAGTATTTTCGGAAAGTATTGGCCGCCATATTGAAAGATTTTTTTTTCATTAAATTAGACAAACATTTTTTAATGAAAAATCTGGTATTCAAATAGAAATTTTAATAAATATTCCGGTAATAATAAAGTAGATTTTTTTTAAAAAATTACTTCCTTCTATTTTTACAAGAAAAAAGTATTGGATTCATAAAAATTTTCGACTATCGGTTTTTGAAGGATTTATACGTTTTAGAAGCTCCTGAACACGATTTGATTGTTTTTAGAAAATGTCTGTCTGTGAGTGTGTGACTCTGTCTGTCTGTATGTATGTGACAAAAATTTTGTGGACACTTTATCTCAAGAACTAATGCACGAAATTTAATAAAACTTTATATTCAATTTGCCCCTGATATAAATTGGTGTTGATTAGTTTTTGGTGAAAATCGTCGATATAGGTAAAATAGGTTTTATTCTAAATCTCCCAACAGGTGGCACTGCTATGCTGCATTTTGTAGAATTTACACGATTTTAGCAATAGTCATATCTTAAGAAAGAATGTATGGAATTTAATACAATTTTTAGATTCAGTTGGACCTTGATATAAATTGGTTCTGATTCTTTTAGTGTATGCGAAGCCTGTGTGAGATTGTCTTGAAGTTTTGGGATTGTCACATCAGACTAGTTTTAAATTTATACATTTAAGAAAGGCAAAAGTTGAAATAAAGAAAAATTATGTGCCAAATGTTAATTAAAGTTTGTTTTCTTTTTCATTGGTTTAAGGTTAGTAAAGAATGTAACCGTCATTTGGAAATTTATTATAATAGATATATTGGCTTTATTTGCTAGCATTGTTGAAGATCTTCAACCACTTATTTATTCTTTTTGTACTTTCTATTGTAGCTATAAAGTAGTAACATTGGATACTATTAGATAGCTACAAGATTTGAAACACGGTTTGGACGTGAACTTTCGCTTATTTCAATATTGAATTTAAACTTGATGTCAAAGTCTAAGTAGTTTCATTGAACAAAATGGCCATTGTGTAAATATGCATGAGAGATTCCACGGAGATTCAAACAAACAGACGCAAAGTGAAGTATTTGAGGAAAAATCTTGGCCGAAATTAATTTTCATGTGTTTTAAAGACTGTTAAAAATATGCATCAAACTGTCCAGTCATTTGACTGTTTTTATAAAAAACATTTACATAACCGTAATTTAACTGAATTATGACCATAATATGGGCAATAATATGGTCAGAATAGAGTTAAATTATGGTTATGTAACCGTTTTCTATAAAAACGGTCAAATGACTGGACAAATGTTTAACAGTGAAGTTAAAACCATTGTAGTTGACTTACTATTAGTAAATACACCTAATTAATGCTCTTTGTGCATAAATGTATGTATTTATTTACATAAATAATTATATAATACACTGTTTACTTAATTGTTTACTGTTTATAAGAGGAAATTAATTGTTGATAGGTTTGTTTTATTTACAAGTAATGTTTAATTGAATGAGGTTAATTTTAACTGTACATAAATATTTAATTATTTATAAAAACCAATGCATATAATGTATATATTACTTGCATTTAGTATTTACCAAAGTTAAGTCTTTATAAATAAAGATGCTGGTTTTTGAGTGATTTTAGTAGATTTCAAGTCCTCCAAAAAAGCATTGATATCTAAAAACTGCAACAATATTCGGTATATTTAAAAAAAATTCCTTTCAAATATATAACCGATACGATTATAATTAAAAAAATCCCTGACGGATCGGCCTACAGGCATAGGTAGATTTCGAAGACGCAGACCGGGGGGCGCCTGTTTGTCGGGAATTGCGGAAGAAATTACCTTTTTTACGATGATGCGGCAGTTTGAACCGCCTACTTCGAAACCTAACTTGTTTGCAGGCGGATTCGGCAGGGATTTTTTTGTTTTTAATTTTTTTTTGGTATAACGGTTGGTCCTATAAAAAACTTGTCAATATAAAAGTTTTAGATAATATTAAGAGGATTTATAATAAATTTAAGCGGATTTGATATCTTTTGAATTGACGAAGTTATGGATTTTTTTCTTCTGAAACCCCCCTCCCCCCCTCTTAAGGCAATTTTTAATTATATCAAAAATCTGTCATACATAAATTTTCGGCGCTTCTCCTAGAAGTAATAATAACTTCAAACGGATTCGATACGTATCATAATTAAGAAATTATGGGTTTTTTTCTGTTTTCAGAAAAAGCCCCCCCCCCCATCCCTCCCCTGGTTCGATTTTGCCCATTAACGAACTTGACCGAGATTTTATGCCTCTTGATTTTATGTATCAGTTTCGAACAGATGCGGGAGTTGGAACCGCTTACTTCGAAAAATAACTTGTTTGCAGGCGGAGCCGGCAGGGGTTTCTTTGTTTTTAATTTTTTTTTGCTATAACGGTTGGTCCTATAAAAAACTTGTCAATATAAAAGTTTTAGATAATATTAAGAGGATTTATAATAAATTTAAACGGATTTGAAATCTTGGGAATTGATGAAGTTATGAATTTTTTTCTTCTAAACCCCCCCTTCCCCCGCTTAAGGCAATTTTTAATTATATCAAAAATCTGTCCCACATAAATTTTCGGCCCTTCTCCTAGAAGTAATAATAACGTCAAACGGATTCGATACGTATCATAATTAAGAAATTATGTTTTTTTCTGTTTTCACAAAAAGCCCCCCCATCCCCCCCCCCTTGGTTCGATTTTGCCCATTAACGAACTTGACCGAGATTTTATGCCCCTTGATTTTATGTATCAGTTTCGAAAAGATGCGGGAGTTGGAACCGCCTACTTCGAAAAATAACTTGTTTGCAGGCGGAGCCGGCAGGGATTTTTTTTTGTTTTTAATTTTTTTTGCTATAACGGTTGGTCCTATAAAAAACTTGTCAATATAAAAGTTTCAGATAATATTAAGAGGATTAATAATAAATTTACGCGGATTTGATATCTTGTGAATTGACGAAGCTATGATTTTTTTTCTTCTAAACCCCCCCTTTTTCCCCCCCTTGGAGCCATTTTTAATTATATCAAAAATCTGTCATACGTAAATTTTCGGCCCTTCTCCTAGAAGTATTAATAACTTTAAATGGATTCGATACTTATAATAATTAAGAAATTATGGGGTTTTTTCTGTTTTCACAAAAAGCCCCCCCACCCTCCCCCCCTTGGTTCGATTTTGCCCATTAACGAACTTGACCGAGATTTTATGCCCCTTGATTTTATGTATCAGTTTGTAAAAGATTAATGCAGAATTTTTCCAGTTATCGTGGTCAGAAAAAAGTGACATATATATATATATATATATATATATATATATATATAAAGTTTTGAACTGGGGGTGGTTTTGTGTTCTGGGAGTCATGATCGGCGTAGATCTGCAAAAATTTTTCAAAATTTCCAACTTAGGTGAGAATGTAATAGGTAGTATTTCTTACGAAATCTACCTAAAATGGTCGGACAAACCCCGACACAGCTTTAAAAAGCTTTGAATATATTAGATAATATATTTCAATAAATATATTTCAATAAATTAGAACTAACAAGGCTTAATATTAGCACATTTCCAATTTTAATTATTTCTTGTTTTATGAAAAGCAAAAATATTTAAATGCACATGTCAAAGTATACATTTAATCACAATTACAAATCTGAAACATAACAAGAAAGCACGTCTTCTCACAAAGAAACTTTCACTTCATCTGAAGCTTGGAGCCGCTGGATATGACTCATACTCCTGAAATACACATAGATCGATGCTGTAGTTAGTCCACTATTATAAAATATGCTTTTTACAAATGTTGAATTTTTTTTAATTTCTGCCTTTTTAGACAGGATTTTGCATCAAATACTCCCCGCATAGCATGCACAGTCACAGTGACGTCATTGTGACGTCAATGTGAGTCACGTACGTCACGTCACATCTGAGACCAAAATGCCACCACTTTGTAACGTCACACTGTGACCAAATTGTGAACGTCTTGGTGATCTAAAGAAAACTTAAAATAAACTTTAGAACATCTTATAACATAAAGAAAATTACTGTTTGACAGCTTTAGAAATTTTTGTGACGTTGCAATGACGTCACTGCAAGTCACATAAGTCACGTCAAACCTATGACCAAAATGCCAACACTCTGTGTCTTCACGGTGTGATCGGAGAGTGAATTTGGAAAAAAAAACTCATAAAATATAGATTTGAATTATGTCATGTACCTAAATCATTAATAAAAATATTGTCACACACTATTTAAATATATTGAGTATTTCCAAAATAAAATAATAAATAAATATCTGACTACATATATGAGGCAGATAATTTTTTACAATTTTCATTACCATTTTCATGAAATTTAACAAAATATACTATATAATACACAGGTAAAAATCCTTAAATAGAAATTTAGTTATTTATCGAGTTATAAGCAATTCGTGTCACGTGACAACCAGTTTTTCTCCTGTCTTTCACTGTCACGTCGGATATTCAAATCAAAACGCCGACTTTGACATTCTTTTCTGAAAGATCTTCTGCTTTTAACAAAAAATGGAAAAGGTTTTTCAATAACATAGTTTCTGAACAAAACACGAGCCAATTTCGTGTATTTCCGAGCAAAAATGAATTAAAAAATGTTATAAAGTATATGTCATTGCTGTAGCAATTTATCCAAAACTGGCCAGTGCTTAGTAAGATGTCACCTCTATTAAAAATATTGCTCTTTTCGATAGAGTGTAAAAAATAAAAAATTTGTACTTAGGAAATTTGATTGCAATTTAAATTTATATCGAAATTACTTTATAAAGCCTATTAAATCAATTATTATTTAAAATTTATCTTTACTTTTGACGTCTAAAGCAAATGCAATGGATTAAAAAATATATAAAAATGTAAATTTTCACAGCTTATTTCTAAGAATACAAAACTCTCTCATATAAAAAAAGAATATTATAGCATCATTAGAAGTTCATTTTTCAGCCATATAAATTATAAAGGTTTTGAAATGTCTTTATTTAAATTATTTTCTTCCTATATCATTTGCGGTAAAGTTGGAAACATCTGCTAGCTGTTATTTTGTTGTGTTTAAACAATACTGCGCGCGCATATTGAAGGCAGACGATTTTTTCTCATTCGAAGTTAGGATAGGATTAGCGTGTGTTGCGTTCTTTTAAGTTTGTAGATTTATACTGTGTAAATAAATTAACGTTTTAAAGTGAACAATCTCCATTTTAAAGTAAACCATCCATTTTAACATCTCCCTGTGTCTAGCCGGGTGCGTTCATAAGGCCTGGGTGATATTTGATTTCTCAGATCTATGAACACACCTCTCTGCTGGAATAATTTGAAAATTATTGTAGTGGATGTACAGTCTAATTTTTCAATGAAAGGGAAGCAGATAAGGAGCATTCAATAGTAACATCTTTACCTATAGATCAGCAGGTAACTTTTAATGTCTTCGCAGTTTTGTTAATAGTGCATGTTTAGTACTAGTACATTTAATATTGCATTATTTAAAAGTTAAGATGTTTAAATTTTCTTTTAAAAAATCACTTGCATTAAATTTTATCTTTAATGTTTTAAATTTTTTTTAAATAGACTATTTGGAAAAAAGCTTAAAGTATTTACTAACAATATGTATTCTAAATGTAAAGTGTTATGTAAAAGAGGAATTTATTTAATGTTTTGCGTTTCTTAGTTCAATTTTCATAGTTATTCATTATAATTAAAAACATTGCAATTTTTAAAACTATTAATATTTGATTTGCAATTTAATAATTTCGTTGCTAGTGTAGGTCTCCAGAAATAATTTTCCGGTATATTTGAAAAAAAAAATGTGACATTTTAATGCATTGAATAATTTATTTGTCGAGATATGTCAATGTTAGATGCACAAAAATAATAAATATTGATGAAACAATAAAATAACTGTTTAGTTAAGGTAATTTTTCCAGCTGTGTTATCGAATGTTTTTACTGTAAAAATTTATATTTAAGTTCTGAATTTAGTATTCTATCAAAAACTATAAATAAAATAATTTGTAAAGAAAAAAAATATATAATATTTTTTTTGGCATTTATGATCTTAAGTTCTATATTTCATTTACAACGAAAACTGTTTTACTGCTTGATACAATGTTTATTATTTAATAATATCGCACAATAGGTATATCTATTATTTAAATTGATTCCTAATATAAATTTTTCAGAATGCTTATTTGAAAATGTATACTTATATTTTCTTTAAAGTTGTTCTCAAATCCAAAATAGCTAATTTCTGGCATATTTCTGAATTCATTTTTATTCGGAAATACATGAAATTGGCAGGTGTTCTTATTCAGAAAAGGGTAGATGTGCCAGTAATGGACCGCCTTCCAGTAATGAGACACCTTCAATGTTTTTGGTTTATAAAAAAATAACCAATAAAAATTCAGCTTTATTATTATCAGCTATCTTTAAATTGTAGTTTTAAATGCAATCATAATATCAATTATCTATTACTTTTTGTGAGGTGTCCATTACTGGAGTTTAGGGTGTTTTGATTTATTTCTGTTATTTACAATTAAATTTAGATTCACATTGGGAAATTTGACTATGAGCATGGTTAAATATTATTGGTACAGTAATATAATATTAAAAAATGCTGAATATAACAATTATAACTATTAATTAAAAAATAGTTGTTAAAGAAATTCCTTAAGGGTGTCCATTACTGGCACATCTACCCTATATATAATCGAATGGCGTTATCCATTTTTTGGTAACGGCAGATGATGTTTCAGAAAACACTATCAAAGTCGGTGTTTTGAACCAAATTTCCGACGCGCAGCGTCAAAAACGGATAAAACGTGACCGACATTGATCTTAAGTATTACATTTATCTAAAAATGGAAAACGCTATTCATTCCAAATAGCTTTAATAATCAGGCATGCAAGTGCCATGCGTTTAAAAGTTTGTTCATAAATGTGTCAGAAAGTTTTGTGTTAACCGGTTTCTCAATCAGATGCAAAGTTTTAATTTGAATACGAGTTGCATCAATAAAAATGATTGCCGATCCAATCCTTATCGTCGATCTTATCCGTATTTGGTGAAATCTTGTTATCCGAATCTATGCGAAATCATTTATCAGGTTCGGTCGGGTTGTGGGCTTACAGATTTTTTGTTGTTGTTGTTGCTGGGTTAGGGTAAGAATACGGGTTGAATCAAAATATAGTTTCAGTCAACCATCATTCATGTTCAAGTTGACATTCAATCATGTTCAAGAAGTATATAACCGGATTCGTGTATGACTCTAGATCTGAGCCGACATCAAAAATTGTATCGTAACACAATTTTTGATAAAATCTGGTTACTCGGTCGTATGCAAGATTCTATTCCAAACAAGACTTACAGTAAAAACATTATACCCGACTCGGGTCAGATCGGGTTCACGAAAATCAGGTCACACGACAACTAATCGAAATCTATTCTGTAGCCAAACAAATCCAAAAAGATCGATCCGAAGTTTCTGGATTGGATTCGGGTAAAATCTGGTAACCCGACCCGGTGCAGTGTCGTCACAAACGTCACAAACTTGAACCATAAAAAAATTTTGATCCGAACAATCCGTATAGGATTCGGGTAAAATCTGGTCACCCTATTCGATGCAGATTCGTCACATTTTTCACATTTAAGTCGCACGGTGACTTCACAAAGTAGTCACATTGTGAGGTCACAGAAAGCCTTGAAAACGGCCATAACAACCTCGCATTTACGTCACAATGACTTCACATCGTCGTCACTTGACGTCGCGACGACGGTCACAAAGTCACAGTGTGACTTCACAGTGACGTCGCCGTGACGTCACCATGCCTTACGGGCCCACTATAAGGCGTTAGAATTTCAATATAAATTATTCATATGCTTTTGTTATGTATAATGGTTTTAAATAAAAATGAAACTGTTTGAAATTTAATACGAAAAATTGGTGGCATATTTTAGTTTAGAGACGTTTTTAATTCAAATTAATTTCTTTAAAATGAATATTATATATTTCTGGCGAAAATAATTCGATATGTTTAAAATAAATCCATTAGGTTAATTCAATTAAAAGTTAATATTCACATTAATGCATTCCTAAAAAAAATCATAACATTATTTTGTTTTATAAGTACATATGAATGTAATGGCAATAATTTATATGAAAAAAATATATATATATACCTACCTTTTTGCTTTTACAAAAAATACATTAAAGGAGATCGATGAGCTAAAATTATTATCTTATTCTTCAAATATGTTTCTTATAAAATATGTACGTAATGACATATCATGTGTTAAAGGGATTCTTGAAATAATAATAAAAAAATAGAAAGATAGCAGTCTCAAGAATTATATTTGACAGTTTGAGATGTTGATAAAATATAAATCTAGTAATTTTTTTTTCGCTGGAAATTGTCTGACATTTATAACAAAATAACTCTTGAAAAACAAAAAATAAAAAAAGGCTAACTTTTCAATTTACAATTATTTTTTTCTGATACGATTTCTTCCATTATATTTAAGAGAAAGTATCCTTAAACTTTTCCTAGATATTTTTATTTCTGGATTTATCCAGTTGCTATTTATTTGCTGGAACAGCTGGTTAGACGATTGTAGTGATTGAGTGCTAAACGATTGGAGGGTCACAGATGTTTTCTTCGGGTAACATCCGAGGACTAATTACCCGGGGTTATCCAAATTCTATGTTTCTCCTAATGTGTCTTTTACAGTAAGATCATGATAAATTGTTGCTAATAATTGTATACATAAACAGTATAGAAAATTTCGTCCTTAATTAGGAGGGTATACAAAAAAGTTCTAGATTGAACGATTTACTAGAAATTGTCAGAGAAAATACTCAGATGATTATTAAAAGAAGAGAAAACTCGTTACAACACAGATATTTTTAAGGGTCCTCTTCACGCACTTGAAAACACCCGTTCGCTAATGTTAATCCTATAGGGCTCTTTATTTTTCTAATATCTCGTTTGCAATATCACGTATTTCAATATTTTTAAACGAATTCTTTTGCATTGGATAGCAGAGATCAATCTCTTTTACCGCCATTGATTACTTTTTCGATTTTCTTTGCGGATTTTTTTAGGAAGATACTTTCACTTTCGGAACTGGTTTCGAAAAATCTAAAATGCATCAAGATTTGATAAAATATGTGACAGGGAAAGCATATTAAAACAACTATTAAATATGTTAAATCAGCATTTCTTATTTTCAACTTTTCGTTCTTTATTTCATAACACGTTCTCTGAGAATTTTTGAAAAAAAAAATAAAAGTTTTGTTTTAATATGATTCTGAAATATGTTACATGACGTTTCTTTTTACATTAACTAGCATTTTTTCTCTACATTAAAACACAAATACGCTTAAACTCTTGAATTTTTGGATAAAACACAATAACGAAAATAACTAACTTCATAATTTATATGACATTCAAAGAAATTTTACAAGTTATGAATTATTGAAAATGCAATGTAGCATTAGTAATAAATGAGATGAAACAAGGCCAGAGACATGTCATGCATAAAAACTGACTTAAAACTCACATTTCTATTAACTCGAAAAATATAATAACACTGGCAGATGCTACTCAGGCATACTTTAATTTACTTATTATTTCCAGGAACGAAACCTTATCTTCATTAGTTTGAAGTGGTTCATTTATTATTCTATTACAATTTGTTCACAGTTTATTTCTTCCTCTCTTCATTAAAAAACATTTTGCGTTAGGTGTTCCTCCAAAATAAGTCGCCCTGCTGTCTGTGAAAGCAACTTACAGTAATAGCATATGTCGGATGTGTCATTACTTACAAATAAATTCTGCCGTCAATGATGCAGATATTAATAGTTTATCAGATCAATTAGTATCCGTAATTCTTTCTGTAAATAGATATTTGGTGATTAAATGAAAGAAAAAAAGTCACACGGAGCTGCAGTGTTTTGTCTTTTTGATTCAGGCAAATGGCCTTATTTATGGCACAACTATGCACATATACTTGAGTGATTTATTAAATGGCATTTTTTAGTTTATCACATCAATCAGTATCCGTAATTCCCTCTGTATATAGATATTTGGTAAATGAAAAAAAATCACTCATACGGAGCTGCAGTGTTTTGTTTTTAGATTCACGCAAATGGCCTTATTTATGGCGCAACTATGAACATATACCTGAGTGATTTATTAAATGGCATATTTTAGTTTATCACATCAATCAGTATCCGTAATTCCCTCTGTAAATAGATATTTGGTAAATGAAAAAAAAATCACTCATACGGAGCTGCAGTGTTTTCTCTTTCTAATTCAGGCAAATTGGCTTATTTATGACACAATTATGCACATATACCTGAGTGAATTATTAAATGGCATTTTTTAGTTTTTCAAAATAATATGATATGGAAAATCACTGAAACGAAAATGAGTAACATTGTATGATGTATGACATTCAAAGACAATGTAAATGTTCTGAATTATTACAATGTTGCATTAGTAATAAAAAATATCAAATAAGGCCAGGAAAATGTCATACATAAAAGCTATATCTCAACATACAATTCCTTCAACTCAAAAACTATAATAACACAGGCAAGTGCCACTCAGTTGGGCTTCATATTATTTCTTAATTCCAGAAAGGACCAAAAACCATTTTCGTTTGGAGGAAGTGGTTCATTTATTTTTCTATTACAATTTTGTTCACAGTTTATTTCTTCCTCTCATTAAAAAACTTATTGCGTTAGTTGTTTCTCAAAATAAGTCATCCAGCTCTCTGTAAAAGCAACTTACAATAATAGAGCATGTCGGATGTGTCAGAACTTATAAATAAATTCTGCCGTCGATCATACAGATACAAATAGTTTATGACAGCAATTAGTCTCCAACTAGTATTAATAGTTCTCTGTAAATAGAGAGTTGGTAAATGAAAAAAATCAGTTATACGGAGCTAAAGTGTTTGGTCGTTTTATTCACGTAAATTGGCTTATCATTAAGCAATGTAGTCTTATGTATGACACAATTAATGCACATATGCCTCAGTTATTTATTAAATGGCATTTTTCAGTTTTTCAAAATAATTTGATATGCGAAATCACTAAAACCAAAAGAAGTAAGATTGTATAATGTTTATCTCTCAGAGAAAATGTAAATGTTCTGAATTATCATCTGTCATTAGTAATAAAAATATCAAATAAGGCCAGGGAATTGACAGAAAATTTCAGCTATAGAACCTGTCGGATGCGTCAGAACTTACAAATAAATTCTACCGTCAATCAAATAGATGCACTAGTTTATCACATCAATTAGTATCCGTAATTTCTTCTATAAATAGATTGTTGGCAAACGAAAAAATATCAGTCATACAGAACTGCAGTCTGTTTTGTCTTTTCAATACACGAAAATTGGCTTATTTATGACACAATTATGCACATATACCTAAGTGATTTATTAAATGACTTTATTGTAGTTTTTCAAATTAATTTGATATGAAAAATCACTAAAACGAAAATAAGTATTTTGCATTAGTAATAAAAATATCAAATAAGGCCAGGGAGATGCATTGCACAATAGCTATCTCCAAAAATGCAATTCCTTTAACTCGAAAATTATAATAACACTGGCAAGTGCTACTCAGGTGTGCTTCAAATTATTATTTCTTATTTCCAGGACTAAAAACTATCTTCATTAGGATGCAGTGGTTTATTTATTATTCTATTACAATTTTGTTCGCAGTTTATTTCTTCCACTCCTCATTAAAAAACATATTGCGTTAGGTGTTCCTCCAAAATAAGTCGCCCTGCTCGCTGTGAAAGCAACTTATAGTAACAAAACCTGTCGGATGTGTCAAAACTAACAAATAAATTTCGCCGTCAACCGTGCAGATATTAATAGTTTATCACAGCAATTAGTCTCCGCGACCCCCTCCTCAATTAGACATTTTATGCAAGTAGGTAGTTGGTAAATACAAAAATCAATCATACGGAGCTGCAGTTTTTGTTTTGTTTTCTCCATTTACGTAAGTCACGGAAAATGTCGTGTAAAAGAGAAAGATGTGCTATGTTAATTACAAAAATGTTTTAGGACTTGTTTAGACAAATAGATCTGTGGCTGAAGTGTCTGAATGTGGAAAGGGTTCATTAAAAATTATCTGTTTGAACTAATTAGAAATAAAATATGACCATAATTAAAATAGAGTTCTTTAAGACAGGATTGTAAAAAAAAGTCTAAACTCAACGTAAGTGGTGGGCTGTTTATAACACGGAGATTGCATAATAACAATGATAATAATAATAATAATAATAATAATAATAATATAATTTTAATAATTTTAATAATTTTAATAATTTTAATAATTTTAGTAATAATAATAATAATTATCATAATTATTAATTTTACTAATATTATTAGATTATATTACTTTCAGGTACCACATTGACTGTTGAATCTTCATTTATACTGTAAAGCAGAGATGTAGAAATTTTAAGATGTAAAAAGAAGTTGAAATGAAAAAGAAGGAAAAAATTGAAGTAAACAAGAGGAGCCAATTTACAGGATGTGTATGGTCATTACGTTTGAGTACCACTATTTAGGATTTGTATGTTTTCCCGTAATTATTCACAGAAAATTTTTAATTTATTTTGTGTTTAAGTAAATGGTAGATTACGATTCAGAAATAGTGCTACTCAAACGTAATGATCACATGCACCCTGTATTTATGCTTGCTCCGGACAAAATAAGAATACAAAAGCAAAACCAGAAAAAAATGTAAATTTCTATATGCGTAGGGTATGCGAAATTTAAATAGCTTATACTGATAAAATAGCTTTACGAATAAAAGGAATACTCTTCGAATGGATTCTAAATTAAATTAAATAATTGTTTTCGCTGTTATTTACCTGTTAGATGATTATTATTAGCTGTTAAGATTGCCACATTGCAGAGATTTTCAAGTAAAAGTTTATATTGAAAAGAATATTCTTATAATACAATTCAAGAATAATGAAATTTTTAAAACGTAACAGTGAGATCTAAATTTAAGTACTATGACTAAAAATACATAATTATTTGTTTTTTTTTTCATTCTTTTCACTCAAAAAATAAAGACTTTGTCTTAAATATTTATGTATGCGCCAAGTTTAGTTGCGTTTTTCCCAATAGTTTTTTCTTTCTTTCTTTTTTTTTTCTTTTTTTTTTTTAAAGCGGTTCAACAATAAATATCGTCCTTTTAACTATACGTATATCTTTGTCACTCTTTTATCTGTGGTTACATGTATTTTTATTTATTATCAATTAATATATGTAAGATACATTTTTCTACACTACCTGCAAATAAAAATAAATATTCTTTAATGGTGCAGTAGCACTAAATTGTTTTTTCAGTTAACCCTTTCCGGCGCGGGGTAAGTCTGTTTGTAAAATGATGAAATAATGGACTGACACCAGAAATTACAAACGAATACATTAGAAAATAAAAACTTGCTTATTTTCCGGTACTTAACAAAAGGAAAATTTTAACTAAATGTTCTTGGTGCCGTTTGTCAGTTTCGGAATTAAAATTAGGTGTCTTTTTTTGTGACCACCGCCCGTTAAAGGGTTAAAGAAAGTTTAAGAAAATTTTTATGAAACATAGTTGATAAGTGTACTTTGACTAACAAAAAGCCTTGACTTAAATTGTATCTACTTTATAATATGTTAATGAATTTTATTTATATTTCAATATTAAATAACTTTTTATCTGACAATATTGACACCTTTAATGGATTCAAGTTTTTAGTTTTATCATGCGAATCTCTATTATTTTCGTAATAAATATTAAACCGCTTGATTTTTATAAATATTGGCGTCACTTATGTATACTTAAATGTTTTTGTTTTAAAAACTATTCCAATAATAAATATCAACATTGACATTATTTCCTTATAAAAAAAGGTCTTCATAAGATGTTTAAAAAATTCCTCCTAGAAATCTTTGACCGAAAAAAAAAAGTATTTTTCAGAAAGGTTTTGTAAAGAAAATTGCAAGCTTTCGTGATTATTAACTTATTTAAAGAATTAAATATCGTATTGTGTGAATCTTGGCTATTTATAACTAAACTGATATATTAGGGAGGGGGGGGGTCTAATAATTTTAGGCTCCTTTATGAATTACGAAGGTGCTAATAAGATTCTATGAGGTTCTAATATGCGGATAAAAAACAAATCATTATTTTAAGTATTATTTTAACTTCTAGTCTGCAGAGGATAGCCTAATTGTTAATATTTTGACAAATTAAATATGTTTTAGGTTTGTAATGATGTGCATTGGTAAAATTTGGTTTTTTACTAAAAAAAATAATTCTGAAATTATTTTTATTTAGTCTTTTATACTTTTCAAACAAATTATCACTGTGTTAAATAAAAAATATTTTGTTAAACCTACATTTCAATAAAAAATATACTACTAATGATTCAAAGTTGCATATTTGGGTTAGTCAAAATAAGTTTCAACTAAAATGAGCATCAAAGAGAAATTTATTTTTAGCATTTGAGTCAATAAACGGAATATGCGAACTTTTGAATGTTTGTATAGAAGTAAAAAAAAAAAGAAAACGTAAAAGGAAAGATATTTGTCTTTTAGGGTTCAAGGAGGAAATTATTCAAAATCATAAGTTTGGAGGGGAGATTCTTTGAATAAACATAAGTTTATAGGGGAGATTTTCTCAACACTTCATTCTTTTTTTGTGTTTAGATAACGGTTTACACTATTGATCGCGAAAGAATGTACTTGTTATATGTGTGATGTATAATCAGTCGGGTTGCGGTTGATGTGGGTGTAAGTTTCGATATGGGAAAGATCAAAGGGAGGATAAAGAGCTAAAATATTTACGTTGTTGTAGAAGGAAATATTCGATTTTCGTTAATATAGACCTCTTTTCTTTTGTAAAAGCAAAATTGAACTGTTTAAAAAGTTTTGCAGATCATTTCGTGTGAGGTGTAACACAATTTCAAATTGAATGAAATGCAAGACTTCTGCTAAAATATTTCTTTATCTTTGAGTGAATAAATGGAAGTGAATACTTCACATTTTTGAAATAAAATAAACGATAAGATAATTGTATTTCAAGGTTGCACATTAAAATAAAATGAAATTTTGCAAAATCATAAATTTTAATGGGATATACTTAGAATAAATAACACTTTGTAAGAGAGCTTTTTGCAACACAAGTTTTCATTATTTTCTGTATTTAATAGATAAGTGTTTACACAATTCATTGTGATAGAAAGTGCTATATATATGGGGGATGTATTATCAATAGTTTGATTTCGGTATAAGTATCCATATGGGGAATACTAAAGAGTGGGTGAAGAGCTAAAATACCTACGTTGTTAAAAAAGATCTTCGATTTTCTCCTATTTAGACTTACTGATAGAATTTATTTATTTTGAAGAGGCAAATTTTAAACTGTTTAAAAAGTTTTTAAGATGATTTTGTGTAAAGTAACACAATTTCAATGAAAAGCACCATTAAAATATTTCTTCATCTTTGGGTCAATAAATGGAATTCAGCAGGACTTCAAACTTTTCGAATTAAAAAAAATACATAAAAGATAAGATGCGTGTTTTTTAAGGTTAGTTGCAATAGAAAGAAGATATAGTCTGCAAAGTTATGAATTTGAAAGGGACATTCCTCGAATAAACAACATTTTGTAGGTGAGCTTTTCTGAACACAGGTTTTCATTATTTTCTGTATTTAGTAGATAAGTGGTTATACAATTGATTGAGATAGAAAGTGCTATATATGTGGAATGTATTATCAGTAGGATTATGTTTGATGTCGGTATAAGCATCCATCAGGTGGAAGAGCTAAAATACCTACGTTGTTGAAGAAGATCTTCGATTTTCTTCAATTTAGACTTACTGATAGAACTTTATTTATTTTGAAGAAACAAAATTTAAACTGTTTAAAAAGTTTTTAAGATCATTTTGTGTAAAGTAACACCATTTCAATGAAAAGCACCAATAAAAATATTTCTTCATCTTTGAGTCAGTAAATGCAATTGAGCAGGACTTCAAACTTTTCGAATTAAAAAAAAATACATAAAAGATAAGATGCGTGTCTTTTAAGGTTGGTTGCCATAGAAAGAAGATAGTCTTCAAAGTTATGAATTTGAAAGGGACATTCCTCGAATAAACAACATTTTGTAGGTGAGCTTTTCTGAACACAGGTTTTCATTATTTTCTGTATTTAGTAGATAAGTGGTTATACAATTGATTGAGATAGAAAGTGCTATATATGTGGAATGTATTATGAGTAGGATTATGTTTGATGTCGGTATAAGCATCCATCAGGTGGAAGAAACTGTTTAAAAAGTTTTTAAGATCATTTTGTGTAAAGTAACACCATTTCAATGAAAAGCACCAATAAAAATATTTATTCATCTTTGAGTCAGTAAATGCAATTGAGCAGGACTTCAAACTTTTCGAATTAAAAAAATACATAAAAGATAAGATGCGTGTCTTTTAAGGTTGGTTGCAATAGAAAGAAGATAGTCTGCAAAGTTATGAATTTGAAAGGTACCTTCCTCGAATAAACAACATTTTGTAGGTGAGCTTTTCTGAACACAGGTTTTCATTATTTTCTGTATTTAGTAGATAAGTGGTTATACAATTGATTGAGATAGAAAGTGCTATATATGTGGAATGTATTATCAGTAGGATTATGTTTGATGTCGGTATAAGCATCCATCAGGTGGAAGAGCTAAAATACCTACGTTGTTGAAGAAGATCTTCGATTTTCTCCAATTTAGACTTACTGATAGAATTTATTTATTTTGAAGAGGCAAAATTTAAACTGTTTAAAAAGTTTTTAAGATGATTTTGTGTAAAGTAACACCATTGCAATGAAAAGCACCAATAAAAATATTTCTTCATCTTTGAGTCAGTAAATGCAATTGATCAGGACTTCAAACTTTTCGAATTAAAAAAATACATAAAAGATAAGATGCGTGTCTTTTAAGGTTGGTTGCAATAGAAAGAAGATAGTCTGCAAAGTTATGAATTTGAAAGGGACATTCCTCGAATAAACAACATTTTGTAGGTGAGCTTTTCTGAACACAGGTTTTCATTATTTTCTGTATTTAGTAGATAAGTGGTTATACAATTGATTGAGATAGAAAGTGCTATATATGTGGAATGTATTATCAGTAGTATTATGTTTGATGTCGGTATAAGTATCCATCAGGTGGAAGTGCTAAAATACCTACGTTGTTGAAGAAGATCTTCGATTTTCTTCAATTTAGACTTACTGATAGAACTTTATTTATTTTGAAGAAACAAAATTTAAACTGTTTAAAAAGTTTTTAAGATCATTTTGTGTAAAGTAACACCATTTCAATGAAAAGTACCAATAAAAATATTTCTTCATCTTTGAGTCAGTAAATGCAATTGAGCAGAACTTCAAACTTTTCGAATTAAAAAAAAATACATAAAAGATAAGATGCGTGTCTTTTAAGGTTGGTTGCCATAGAAAGAAGATAGTCTTCAAAGTTATGAATTTGAAAGGGACATTCCTCGAATAAACAACATTTTGTAGGTGAGCTTTTCTGAACACAGGTTTTCATTATTTTCTGTATTTAGTAGATAAGTGGTTATACAATTGATTGAGATAGAAAGTGCTATATATGTGGAATGTATTATGAGTAGGATTATGTTTGATGTCGGTATAAGCATCCATCAGGTGGAAGAAACTGTTTAAAAAGTTTTTAAGATCATTTTGTGTAAAGTAACACCATTTCAATGAAAAGCACCAATAAAAATATTTCTTCATCTTTGAGTCAGTAAATGCAATTGATCAGGACTTCAAACTTTTCGAATTAAAAAAATACATAAAAGATAAGATGCGTGTCTTTTAAGGTTGGTTGCAATAGAAAGAAGATAGTCTGCAAAGTTATGAATTTGAAAGAGACATTCCTCGAATAAACAACATTTTGTAGGTGAGCTTTTCTGAACACAGGTTTTCATTATTTTCTGTATTTAGTAGATAAGTGGTTATACAATTGATTGAGATAGAAAGTGCTATATATGTGGAATGTATTATCAGTAGGATTATGTTTGATGTCGGTATAAGTATCCATCAGGTGGAAGTGCTAAAATACCTACGTTGTTGAAGAAGATCTTCGATTTTCTTCAATTTAGACTTACTGATAGAACTTTATTTATTTTGAAGAAACAAAATTTAAACTGTTTAAAAAGTTTTTAAGATCATTTTGTGTAAAGTAACACCATTTCAATGAAAAGCACCAATAAAAATATTTCTTCATCTTTGAGTCAGTAAATGCAATTGAGCAGGACTTCAAACTTTTCGAATTAAAAAAAAATACATAAAAGATAAGATGCGTGTCTTTTAAGGTTGGTTGCCATAGAAAGAAGATAGTCTTCAAAGTTATGAATTTGAAAGGGACATTCCTCGAATAAACAACATTTTGTAGGTGAGCTTTTCTGAACACAGGTTTTCATTATTTTCTGTATTTAGTAGATAAGTGGTTATACAATTGATTGAGATAGAAAGTGCTATATATGTGGAATGTATTATGAGTAGGATTATGTTTGATGTCGGTATAAGCATCCATCAGGTGGAAGAAACTGTTTAAAAAGTTTTTAAGATCATTTTGTGTAAAGTAACACCATTTCAATGAAAAGCACCAATAAAAATATTTATTCATCTTTGAGTCAGTAAATGCAATTGAGCAGGACTTCAAACTTTTCGAATTAAAAAAATACATAAAAGATAAGATGCGTGTCTTTTAAGGTTGGTTGCAATAGAAAGAAGATAGTCTGCAAAGTTATGAATTTGAAAGGTACCTTCCTCGAATAAACAACATTTTGTAGGTGAGCTTTTCTGAACACAGGTTTTCATTATTTTCTGTATTTAGTAGATAAGTGGTTATACAATTGATTGAGATAGAAAGTGCTATATATGTGGAATGTATTATCAGTAGGATTATGTTTGATGTCGGTATAAGCATCCATCAGGTGGAAGAGCTAAAATACCTACGTTGTTGAAGAAGATCTTCGATTTTCTCCAATTTAGACTTACTGATAGAATTTATTTATTTTGAAGAGGCAAATTTTAAACTGTTTAAAAAGTTTTTAAGATGATTTTGTGTAAAGTAGCACCATTGCAATGAAAAGCACCAATAAAAATATTTCTTCATCTTTGAGTCAGTAAATGCAATTGAGCAGGACTTCAAACTTTTCGAATTAAAAAAATACATAAAAGATAAGATGCGTATCTTTTAAGGTTGGTTGCAATAGAAAGAAGATAGTCTGCAAAGTTATGAATTTGAAAGGGACATTCCTCGAATAAACAACATTTTGTAGGTGAGCTTTTCTGAACACATGTTTTCATTATTTTCTGTATTTAGTAGATAAGTGGTTATACAATTGATTGAGATAGAAAGTGCTATATATGTGGAATGTATTATCAGTAGGATTATGTTTGATGTCGGTATAAGTATCCATCAGGTGGAAGTGCTAAAATACCTACGTTGTTGAAGAAGATCTTCGATTTTCTCCAATTTAGACTTACTGATAGAACTTTATTAATTTTGAAGAAACAAAATTTAAACTGTTTAAAAAGTTTTTAAGATCGTTTTGTGTAAAGTAACACCATTTCAATGAAAAGCACCAATAAAAATATTTATTCATCTTTGAGTCAGTAAATGCAATTGAGCAGGACTTCAAACTTTTCGAATTAAAAAAATACATGAAAGATAAGATGCGTGTCTTTTAAGGTTGGTTGCAATAGAAAGAAGATAGTTTGCAAAGTTATGAATTTGAAAGGGACATTCTTCGAATAACAACATTTTGTAGGTGAGTATTTCTCAACACATGTTTTCATTATTTTCTGTATTTAGATAAAGGTTTACACCATTTATCCAGATAGGAAGTGCTATATATATAGGTACAATGTATGTATGATCTGTCGGAAAAAATCCGATATGGGTATAAGTATCGGTATGGAGTTGACCAAAGTGCAAGTAAAGAGCTATAATAATTATGTTGTAAAAGAAGAAAATATTAAATTTTCTTCGATTTAGAGTTATTCAAAATCTTTTTTTCTTTTGAAACAGTGAAATTTAAACTATTTAAAAAGTTTTTAAGATCATTTTGCGTGAGGGTACGCCACTTCAAATTAAATGAAAAGCGTCGATAAAAAACATTTCTTTAGCTTTGAGTCAGTAAATGAAAATAAGAACTTCAAACTTTTTGTATTACAAAAATACGTAAAAGTTAAAATATTTTCTTTTAGATATTTGATTTTTTTTTAATTCTGGCAAATTCAAAATTTGGAGGGGGCATTATTGTTGATTAAATATAACTATGTAAGAGAGCTTTTCTCAAAAGAAGTTTTCATTCTTTTCTGTATTTAGAAAAGATTTTACACTATTGTACTAGAAAGATGGTACTAAATATATATTTATGTCTGACGTATGATCAGTTTAGGATTGCATTAAACAACAACATCAACTGTACTTTCTAAACTCATATGTAAAGATCTGAGTAACAATCTAATAGAAAATAGCATAAAATAATATCCATAGATTTATTATTTTTTTTAATCTATTCTTTAACGATTCATTTATCTTAATATTTTTTAACTATTAAAAGTTGGAAATTTCGATAATCAGTATAAATTGCAAATTAAATGAGCATCAAAGACAATCTCTCTTCAGTATTTCAGTCAATAAAACGGAATATCAGAACTTCGAAATGTTTGTACAAGAGACAAAACGCCAGAAAAGGAAGTATATTTGTCTTTTACGGATCTACAAAGGGAAAATTCTTCAAAATCATAAGTTTGGAGGGGGGTATTCTTTGAATAAACATCACTTTGTAGGAGAGATTTTCTCAACACAAGTCTTCTTCTTTTCTGTATTTAGATAAGGGTTTACACTATTGATCGAGAAAGAGAGTACTTGATATGTGTGTGATGTATGATCAGTCGGAATGAGGTTGATGTGGGTGTGAAGTTTTGATATGAAGAAGATCAAAGAGATGGTAAGTAACTAAAATATCTACGTTTTTGGAAGAAGAAAATCTACGATTTCTCCTTCAGCGTAGATTTATTGACCTATCCTCTTTTCTTTTGAAGAAGTAAAATTTAAACTGTTTAAAAAAGTTTCGAAAATCATTTATGACAATCTACTGGCAACGTTCTTTCAAATTAAACGAAAAGCGTTAATGAAAATATTTCTTTAGCTTTGAGTCAATAAATGGAAATGAGGTCTTCAAACTATTTTCTATTAAAAAATGCAGTAAAAGTAAGATATTTGTCTTTGAAGGTTGCACACACACAATCAAAAAATATACAGGATGATTTTTTTTAAAGTTGTGAAAGTAAAACCCTATAACAAAAGAACCACTGATCCAAATGACCTGAAATTTCACCAGTATGCTCCCAAAGCAATGGGAATTTTTTAGGCGTGGTTAAAAAAAACTTAAAATCGCACCGACAGATGGCGCTGTACATGCAGTAAAGTCGGGAGACGAACTTGCGCCCGGCACACGCACATTTGCGATAAAAACGTGAAGTACGCACACCTCGTGTTCATTATTCTACTGAAATCCTCGCAATGACTGCGCCATTGACGGACCGTGCGTTGTTAGTGAAACTGTATTATCAGAATAATGACAGCGCTGCAACTGCTTTTATGAGATTTAGGACACTTAAGAATTTAAGAAAAGGTCCAATGACGACAGAGGGCCTACGGAAGATGGTTTCTCAAAGTACCGCCCACTGTTTTCCTCCCACTGACGATATTCTTTGTTTCTGCTACCTTACAGCGCCATCTGTCGGTGCAATTTTAAGTTTTTTTAAACCATGCCAAACAAATTCCCATTGCTTTCGAAGCATACTGGTGAAATTTCAGGTCATTTGGATCAGTGGTTCTTTTGTTATAGTGTTTTACTTTCACAACTTTAAAAACAATCACCCTGTATTTTGAAAAATCACAAATTTGAAAAGGATATTTTAAGAAAGCATTTCTAGATGCAAGTTTTGAATATTTTCTCTATTTAGAAAAGATTTTACATTACTGATCTAGAAAGAAAGTGCAATATGTGTGTGTCGGACACATGATTAGTTCAAGGTTGGATCAAATAGCAAAAATTGCAATACTTTTTCAGTCCAGATATAATAATGCGGATTTAATCAACAGTCTAATAAAATACAGAATAAAATGATATTCGTAGATTTAACTTTAAACAAAAATATATTTTTTAACATTTGATTCATTTATACTTTTCATAGATACTTTTAAAAGTTTCAATGTTGCAAGTTTCTATAAGCCGTATAAATTTCAAATTAGAAGAAATAAATTAAAACTATTTCTTTAGCATTTGAGTCAATTAATTGAATATGAGAACAACAAACTGTCTGAATAAAAAAATATAAAATGGGAAATATTTAACTTTTCAGGATCTCCAAAGCAAGAATTTTTCAAAATCATAATTTTGGGCGGTCGACATCGAATTTTACAAGAGTGCTTTTCGCAACACAATTTTTCATTCTGTTCTGCATTTAAATATGGCATTACACTTCTGATCCGGAATAAAATTGCTAGTTTTATGTATTATGTATTATCATTTGGAATCACGTTGACGTCGATTAAAGTATTGATATTGTGAATATCAAAGAGAGGGTAGTTGAACTAAAATGTCTACGTTCGAAAATCCTCTATTTCCTGTAGTGTAGATTTAATGACAAATCTTGTTTTCTTCCGAAGTACATAAATTTTAAAGGAGAGAGAGGAGTACCGAAATTTGGATTTGCTTAACCGCTTCAGATCCTTTAGAAAAGAGGAATGTTACTATGATTACTTTTTCTGAAATTTTTAGAGAGTTTGAAACATAGGTTTTGAAGTAAATGGTACACATATTTAAAAAAAAGTTGCATAGTTCTTAGAACTGCCTTGAGCTAAGCAGTAAGAGATACAGCCTGTTGACTTTATCTACGGTTAGTGCTAATAATAAGGCTAAATTATTTGCGGTATTCATTATAAGATAAAGAAGTTTTTGTCACTGATACTTCACGAATGTTGATTGAAAAAATATATGCACGGTGTCTGAAAAGTCTGAAAACTGTCAAACAACTCAAGAAATATACATCGGATTGAAAAACGAATTGAAAAGTTACGTATTTTCCCCGTAGAATCCGAATCGGCAATAAAAAATGGGGGTTATCATTTAAGATTTCAAATTCCCCCCCCCAATTTTCCCCCAAGGAGGCACAGTTGGAGGTGCGACTTTAATATCCCTAAATAGATTTTTCAAAAATATTGAACATGGATTTTCCCGTTTCTCAATCCAATGTATATTTCTCGAGTTAGTCAACCGTTTCCAGATTTTCAGACACCCTGTATATGTCACAAAAATTCATGTTTTGGACATTCTTACAGATATGTTCTACCGTATGTTTCAAAATTTTGAAGAAAATATCACGGCTATGAAGGAATATTTAGGCTGCATTATACTAAAGAAATCTAATCAAATCTCAAAAGAATAACTACAAAAGGCTTTATGCAGGCAGCACAAAATGACTAAAAATGCTATAATGTGACAAAAACACATTTTAATTTGTAAAAACAACCATCTACATACCTAGGTAGCACAAATCCTTGCCAATACATTGTTATATCCTTGTTGTAATCTGAAAAACCATTGACGGAACGTTTTTTGTGCCTACATATAACAGTTGTCCTGCTTCGAAAACCAATAGTTTTATACACTTCTTCATTTTGTTCTTAATACCACAATACTTACTTACGTGCCAATCATGACACATCTGCAGCTGATGAAACACTTCAAGAAAATGTCATGTAGGTAAAATACTTATGCAAATGTAAATATAATTTACTAGACATATCTATTTTAGAAATCTAATATTTTTACAATTGTTGCTTGGTTGAAAAACTGTTTTAGTGGTCAATGTGCAATATGTAAAAGTAAGACCTTATCGAGATGCATCCAAATCTATTTCAATAAAAATAGAATATTAAAATTACTCCAAAATAGGCATATTTAAAAACTTTTAAACCTAAAGGGTAATCAACAATAACCGTTCCGACTGCCAATTGACTATTTTAGCAAACATGATTTAGCGCTATAAACCGGTTTTTGTGACTGCGTGTTAATGGTATACACATTTAATTTTAACCGCAAAATTTCTATCATCCTTAATATTTAAGGCAAACCTAAGTTCAAGACACGATTACGGGAGCTAATCTTTTATTTACCTCATTCAAACTTGCTGCTAAATCTTTATGACGTGTTTTTATACGCTATGAAACTCAGTTTCTAGATAACTGATAAAGGGAAAAGGGAAAAATTAAATATGTATAGTGTCAAATATAAAAGTGAAACAAGCTGGAAATTGTACGTCAAACGTGACAAATGAGGTGCGTTCGTACTGTAGCTAGCTATATAAATATTTAGATATTGATGATTTTTAATTCTGTGAAATGAATGATATCGTCTGCAGATTAATTTCTGTAATAGAATAAGTATCTCGGTCGCTTGACGATTAAACTTCGGAAGCTCCTCTAACAAGAAAGCACCGATTAAAAAAAAAATTCAAATTTCTTAATAAATATTTTTATTAATATCTCCTAAAGTTTTGATTCGATTTTAATAAAATTTGAAATGTCTCGACAAAATTCTGCAAAGATAATATATCTTAAATTTCAAACCATTCGGTTGGGTAGTTTTTGCGTTGTTATATGCGGACGGACGGACAGACAGACGGACGGACCAAACGACGACAATAGGTGCTACGTATTTATATAATTACGAACGCACCTAAAAACAAAAAAAAATTATATTTTTGAACCCATGTATAAAATTTCATCAAAAGTTACACATATAACTTAAAAAATCTTACAAATGTATTAACAATTTCAAACTAATCAGAATAATTTAAGACTCCCAATGGGAAATTTTAAAGTCCATAATTTAACATTTTAATCAATTATCCAAATGCGCCATTTTTTTAATGAATGGTAAAATGTGAAAGTCTTCTGTATTCCCATAGAAAACATTATGACGTAAAATAAAATGTTCTATATTTGAAGAACAAATCAATTCAATTTAATAAAAGAAACTATACAGCGTATTATAGTTATTTAAGCAGCAAACCTAACCGATTACAACCTAATAGGCTCCTTTATACGGCTGTTATTGCAAGACAAACACAATACACATCGAAAGACAGAATGACAGATCTCAAAATATTTTCGAGTCTAAACAATAAAACTCAATTCGTTTTGGTAATAAAGGTAATACAAAGATTTCTTTTGTAAAAAAAAAATTCTAATTACTTTACAAAAACTTAATTACTACACTGTGAAGGTCATATATTAGGAATTGTCATTTAGAATAAATTATTGATGCTTATATTACGAACTACGAAATTGCTATAAAAAGAATTCAAACTTTAAAATAAAGTAACAGCTTTTAGTCTATACGATACAATTATTTTCCTTAAAACAATATTTTCACATTTGTCATTTGGGTTTGTCAAATGGGGAAATGCGTGATAGAAAATAAAATAGAAAATATAATCCAAGCTCTTTAACAAAAACATTAGTAAAAACTGAATATATAATCCATACTTAAGCTTAAAAGCCTTGAAAAATAAATATATATATGTATATGAATAATGCTTTAAGATGTAATGTGAATCATAAATCTGGCATTAAAATGAAACGAAATGTTAAAGTTTTTTATGGCGCATATTTTCTAAAAACCATTAATTTAGTTACACCACAAGCTATATTTATATTTTATTTCTTTTCATTTTCATTTTTTTAAAATCTCCTGATGATCAACAAATGCATTTTCTACTCATGCATTTCCCGCTACAAAATTCGAGAAACTTGAGCTGTTTTCATAGCAATCAATAATTTTGATTGCAATGTGTATATTTTATTCCGAAGAAAATAGACACTTGTATTTTTGGAATGGATTATAGCGTAAAAATAAAGACTAACTAAACATTTTATATATAAATTTTAAGTTACTTCTGGAAACTTTTTTAAAACAGAAATATATTTTTTATATAAAATTCAACAAAACATCTATCATAAATCGTAAATGTCCTTAAGTAAAATTGTGTATAACACATATTACTGTACCTGTTTTACAGAAGAGATGTGGTTTTATAAGTTTACTTAAAACTTTTTAACGCTCAAAATTAGCGTTTCTGTATGTTGAATACATTTACATGAAGAGCGTGTTTTACTCAAAATTTGAATTATTGTTATCAGTTTGTCTTAAAAAAAAACAGATTTAAGTAAAACGTAAAAAATATACAATTAAATTAAGCAAGCGTCTTTTAATTTTTAGTAACAATGTTTTTTTGTACTAACGATTGTAATAGCTACTCTTTTATTTATAAAGAAGAACTTTTTAAAATAGTTTATTGATAAAATAGACAATTCAGATATAAGGAAATATTTTAAAAAATTTATCTATATTTACTAAGAGAAAAGTCGTTAAAACTATAAAACATAACCTTACATTGTACAGTACCCATTCATATATGAATCAATTAAAATTTAGTCTTAAATAAATTAATTAATCTCCAAAATACTACTATATTTAATTACAAATATTCGTCTCATCTAATCACAAACATTTGAATAGTTGATGTCGGTTAAGGGGCTTCCGAGTTGCAAACAACTTAACGCCCAGTCTATTGCAAGTAGAGTGTCTTGTATTAAATTGAGCCGTTGGGAAAAGTTAAGATGTAGTATTAACTACAAGATAAATGAACAATTACAATGAAAAGGATAGATGAAAACTTAAGACATGAGATGATAATAAATTTGGAATAATAAAGTAAAACGAAGGAGATTAAGGATAGAGTCTAAATATTGAGAAGAAAGTGAAATGGTGTAGCTGTAGTTATAACCAATTACTTGTAAGGAAGTTGAAAAAGTTAAAAATAGGGTTCGGAACATGTACGTGAAACAGCACATAAATGCCAGGTGGTGAAAATGCAGCGTTTCTAATTTTACAGTTGCCGAATAGTTGATGTCGGTTAAGGGACTTCCGAGTTGCAGACAACTTTACGCTCAGTCTATATGTGAGTTGAGTGTCTTGTATTAAATTGAGCCGTTGGGAAAAGTTAAGATGTAGTATTAACTATATGATAAAGGGACAATTACAATGAAAAGGATAGATGTAAAGTTAAGAAAAGAGATAACAAATTTGGAATAAAAACGTAAAGCGAAGGAGATTAAAAGTCTAAATAATTCTAAGAAAATGAGCAAGTCTGTTTTTAATTAAGATAAATAATTAATCTATAAATTTTGAGGTATCTAACACTAAAACTAATTATAAAAAAATGTATACTTAAAAAAATCGTGGAATGTTCAATTAAAAAGAAGTAAACTGTTCTCGCTTCAATTATACATCTCTTTTCGTCAAAACCATACATTTTCACAATTGTCATTTTTGTTTTGCAAATTTAGAAATGTGTTTTAGCAAAATAAAAGTTAAAATCAATACTTTTAGTAGAAACACTGGTAGCAACTGAATATCCAATGACTGAATATCCATTTAGTCACGCTTTAGGTGCGAAATGTGAATAATATATCTTGCATTAAAATAAAACAAAATGTTAAACCTCTGCTTTTTTTCTAACAACTGTTTTCTAAAACCATTAATTTAGTCGAACCAAAGTAGATTTACATTTTTATTTTTAAAAAGAAATGAAAACTTCTGATAATTTACTAATGCATTTTTGCTCGTATAGTTTTTAGTCTCAAATGCAATAAAAGTAAAGTGTTTTCATAATGATCAATAGTTTTGACTTCAAGGTTTTATATTTCATTCTGAAGAAAACAGGGAAAGCATGTTTCAAATAAGTTATGATAGTAAGATTTAAAAAAAATAATAATAAAAATAGTTTAAAAATAAAAGAAAACATTCATATTATAAGCATTTCATAAGCATTCAATGTTTATCTTAAAATTCATGCCTAATTCCAGGACTGCAATTCATTTAGTTGCATAAAAGTGCCATTACAATACTTTGATTTCGCGTGGACCCCGATTATTGAAAATTCAACGCCTTGATTTACGCTAAAAATTATAATTCTTGTTTTCTTTCTTTTCTATGATATGGTGCCAAAATTGAAAAATAAACATTCTTTAAACTATCTATTCCGTATTTCTAAACAGTTTTCTCAACGTATAATCATAATTTAATTAATATTAAGCAATTAAATTACAAAAGATGTTTATTCAATTATTAATTTATATCTGGTATTTATATTTTCTACTTTTTAGTGTTTAAAATATTGTATTGTAGCAACTTCACAGCCAGGCGAGTCATTTGGCGCATAATGAACTTCATTGACTTTATTATTCATAAACAATTGTAACCATAAACAATATTTGACAATCTATCATCTGTGGACCGCTAACGGAAAAATGCCTTAAAATTAATTTATTAATTTATAATTAACTTATTAAAGGATTAAAGTGCTGTAATCTTAGTGGAAACATACCTGTGTATCTATTTTTTTTAATTCTAGACTATCTGGATGTGAGTAAAAAATTGATCACAAAATTACATCTTTATATACAAAAACCATGTTGAGTTAAATAAAATAGCATAAAAATAACTAAAAGAATTTAAATAAATTATAAGTTATTTCTAGAAATTTTTTTAAAACTTTCCTGCCCTTTTTTTATAACAATACATTTTTTAAACGAAATTAATAGCTATTTTCAACTATTATAATTAAACACTTTTTACAATAATACTTTGATCTCCATTGTACAGTTTAGAATAAGATTTGAGAAACATCTAACTGAGAATGTCAGTACTTTTGATTAATAGTGTAAAATATTGCTTCAAAAACTAAGAATTTACGTAATAAACAAAACTAAATCTCGGGGTAACTTCTTTTTTTAAAGCAAACAAGTATAAATTTATTTTTCTGATAGAAAACAAAATAACTTTTAAGTTTAAATTCTTAAAACCTACGAAGAACCGTTGCATATATTTTCATAAAAACACGTAAGATTTAAGGAGATTTAAGTAAGACTTAAGAAGACTTAACAAATAAGACTTAGTAAGACTTTGCAAATAAGACTTGGTAAGACTTAACATAAATGATTAAAAGTGACTATCTGTTAATTCAGAGGAAAACTTTGTACATATTACATTTTATACTTGCCTATTTCCCACTCTTAAATACTGCAAACATAAACTATTTTCATAGCAATCGATACCTTTATTGCTATGAAGTTGCTATGAATGGTATTTAGTTATAAACAAAAATTTTGTAAGATTTTATTCCAAAGAAAATAGTAAACAGTATTTTTAGAAGCGAATTATAACGGAAATGTAAACGATAACTATTGGCGTTTCAAACAAATTACAAAATACTTCTAAAAATATTTTTAAAACTCATAATATCATTTCCAAAAACGATTTAAGAAACATCTAACAGAAAATGTCAGGAATTTTAATAATTAGTGTAAAAAATTGCTTTAAAAACTAAGAACTTACGTTATAAACAAAAATAAATGTCGAAATAACTTTTTTTTCTTCTTTTTTAAGCAAACAAGTATAAATTTATCTTTCTGATAGAAAACAAAATAGCTCTTTAAGTTTAAATTTCTTAACAACTACGAAGAAACGTTAAATATATTTTCATAAAAACAAGTAAGATTTAAGGAGACTTAAGTAAGACTTAAGAAGACTTAATGAATAAGACTTAGTGAGACTTTACAAATAAGATTTGGTAAGACGTAACATAAATGATTACCAGTGACTATCCATTAATTTACAGGAAAACTTTTAAGAATTTACGTTATAAACAAAAATAAATATCGGAGTAACTTTTAGGTAGATGTCGTAAGAAATACTACCTATTACATTCTCCCCTATGTTGGAATTTCTGAAAATGTTTTGGGGATTTACTCCGATTATGACTCCTAGAACCCAAAACCACCCCAGTTCAAAACTTTATCTATCTATCTATCTATCTATCTAAATAACTTTATTATGTTCACGATAACTTCCATAATTCGGCCCAAATCTCTTCCAAACTGATACATAAAATCAAGCGGCATAAAATCTCGGCCAAGTTCGTTAATGGGCAAAATTGGGCCAGGCGGCGGGAATGGGAGGGCTTTTTGTGAAAACAGAAAAAAAACCACAACTTTTTACTTATGATACATATCGAATCCGTTTAAAGTTATTATTGCTTCTAGGCAAAGGGCCGAAAATTTATGTATGAGATATATTTGATGTAATCAAAATGGCTTCAAGGGGTGAGGGAATAGGGGTTTAAGAAGAAAACAATTCAGAACTCGGCCAATTCACAAGATATCAAATCCGCTTAAATTTATTATGAATTGCCTTAATATTATCTACAACTTTTATATTGACAAGTTTTTTATAGGATTAACTCTTACAGGAAAAAAAAAAAATCCTTGCCGTCTCCGCCTACAAAAAACAGGTAGATTTTGAAGTGGGCGGTCCCAACTGTCGCATTGTGGCCAAAAGGTAATTTCTTCTGCAATCTCAATAAACAGGAGTCCCACTGTCTGCATCTTCGAAATCTACCTGTTCCTGTAGGCCGAGACGTCAGGAATTTTTTTTTAGCAAACACGTATAAATTTATGTTCTTGATTGTAAACAAGATAGCTTTTTAAGTGTAAGTTTCTGAACAACTACGAAGACCGTTGCATATATTTTCATAAAAAATTTCTTTTATTAAAAAATATGTATATTTGTTACTTGCGGATAGGCTTGTATTTGAAAAAAATCTGATATAACTAAAAGGTATTTGATATACATTTAAATTGAGAAATAGTCTATGAATAATGAACAGAGGAAAGAATTTTCAACTAGATAAATTATATTCAATGGTTGGAGTATCATATTTGAGATTTTTTCCCACAGAGTGAAAAATTCCGGGACCAGGACTCGAACCTGGATACTTTGGCTTGCCGAGCTAATCCCGCTAAATGCCGCTCTTCCTACTGGGCTATCTCAACGATATCTTGGCTGGCATATTTCACTGTTATTTGTTGGACAAGACTGCATTCCTTTGTTCATTATGATCTAATTACATGGTATACAGGAGTTTTCGTGTTATTTCAGATTCATCATGTAAAATGCTATAGGTATAGCTCAGGTGAATGAAATTAGCGCTGCATTTCGCAGCCTTGTCCAACAAATAATAGTGAAATATGCCAGCTAGGATATCGTTGGGATAGCTCACTAGGAAGAGCGTTGACCCGGCAAGCCAAAGTACTCAGGTTCGAGTTCTGGTCTTGGCATTCTTCGCTCAGTTGGAATAAATCTCATCTATGATACTCCACCCATTGAATATATCCTATGAATACTTTTTAATTTTTAATAACAATACTTAAAATAATAATAATAATTATTATTATTATTATTATTCTGTTGTAGAAAATGTAAAAGTATCTCACAAAATATTTTAGAATCAATACGCATTTCAGAAATAAGGATGCGTTTTAGAAAAAAAAAATACCCACACTTTTATTACTAAACACAAGATTGCTTCCAAAAATGGCAAAATTTAAAACGAAGTTGATAATTTTACTTCGACTATGTATCACTCTTTGCGTAAAAATGGAATTTTCACATTTGCCATCAGGGTTTTTGCAAATGGAGAAAAGTGTGGTAGAAAAATAAAACATAAAATATAAACCAAACTCTTTAATGGAGGAACATTAGTAAAAACTGAATATCGAAGCCGTATACTTAAGATAAAAGCTTCAAAAAATGGAAAAAATAAAACATTCTCTAGGGAGAAATGTGAATCATATATCTTTCATTAAAGGAAAACAAAATATAAAACCTTAGTTTTTTCTGACACCTATTTTCTAAAACCATTAATTTAGCGACACGAAGCTACATTTATATTTTCTTAAAAATAAAAAACAAAATCCATGAAAATAAAGAAATATATTTTTGTTTCAACTTTTCTCGCTTTCAGAAGCAAGAACCTTAAGCTGTTTTTATAGCAATCAATAATTTTGATTATAAGGTATTACATTTTATTCAGTTTTATTCAGTAGGAAATAGAGAAAAGCATTTTTAGAAGGGGATTATTATGATAAAGTAAAAATAACTAAAGCTCTTTTAAGTAAGTTATAAGATAGCTATAGAAATATTTTAAAATTATCAAATTGTTATTTATAAGTATGGTTTAATAAAGCATACGAAAAAAATTGCCAATACCTTCGGCTAAAGTAGTGTATTTCTTCTTCGCGAATTCTGAATTTAAACAGAGTGGACGTGTGAACAACGCCAATTTCGTCTGACATAAAAGAAAATCTTTTAAAAATTAGTAATAGTTGATATTAATACTATCAAATAATAACAATTTTTGAAAGATATGGATAAAAGCTTATTTTACTATTAAAAGGGAAATAGCTTTTTAAAGTTAACAACGCTAATTTCATCTAATTGACATCAAATAAAAATATTTTAAAAATTAGCAATAGTTGATATTAATCCTATCAAATATTAACAATTTTTGAAAGATATGGATAAAAGTTTTTTTCCCATTAAAAGAGAAATGGCTTTCTAAAGTTAACAACGCCAATTTCATCTATAATTAATATCAAATAGAATTTTTTTTAAAATTAGCAATAGTTGATATTAATACTATCAAATATTAACATTTTTTGAAAGGAATGGATAAAAGCTTATTTTTCTATTAAAAGAAAAATAGCTTTTTAAAGTTAACAACGCCAATTTCGTTTAATTGATATCAAATAAAAATCTATTAAAAATTAGCAATAGTTGATATTAATACCATCAAATATTAACAATTTTTGAAAGATATGGATAGAAGTTTATTTTCCTTTTTAAAGTTAATTTACGTATAACACTCAATGGATACTATAGCATGTATTTTCATTTAAAACATATATTATGCAAAATTTTAATTCGTCAAGTTTCTGTTTGCTAAAATCCTAATTAAAATAAACCTTAAAACAATTACAGTTAAATCGAGGAACATTCCATAAACTATACTGTTTTATAACAATGCTTTTTCATCAAACGAACATCGTAATTATTCTTAACATAAAAACGTAAAATAGCGTTGCAAATTTATTTTAACTACAATACACAATTTAGAAATAAGAAATTTCTTAGAAGAAATTGTCCGTACTTTCTTTTAACTAATCATAAAAGTGCGAAAAGAAATTAAAAAATAAGTTAATATTTTTTTCCTTTAACTATGCATCTCTTACCGTAACAACCACATTTTCATATCTCTCATCTTGGTTTTGGAAATGGGAAAAGCATGAAAGAAAAATAAAACATAAAAAATCTTCGTTTATATAAACCAAGATTTTTAATGGATAAATATTAGTAAAAACTGAATAGCCCATCCATACATTTAAAAGATTGTCTTCCTTATTAGAAGAAAAATATATTTTCAATATTAAATATTTTAACACCCAAGAACCGTTGCATCAACTTCTTGAAAAACCTTGTTATATTTGTAATTTCACTTCTTTAATCGTGGATTAGCTTTGATTTCCAGAAATCCTGATTTATCTAAAACTCAATAAAATTACATTTAAATTGAGGAATTTTCTATAACCATAGTATCCTATATTTTTTTTATAACAATGCTTTTCCGACAAACATTAATCTGAACTACTTTGTTCCTGAAAAGTAAAACTGTTGCACAAACAAATTATAACTAAAGTATACATCTAAAAAAGAAAAATTTCTTAGACGAAATTGTCCATTTTTAAGATTTCTAATCTTAAAAATGTTAAAATAAATTAGAAAATAAAAATAAATAAAAATATGGTAATAATTTTGCTTTATAACTATGCTTGTCCTTCAATCAAAACAATATTTTCACACGTCCCATCTTGGTTTGGAAAATGGAAAAATATGTGATAGAAAAAAATATACATTTATATATATATATATATATATATATATATATACATGGATGGTGTCCCATTAATAGCGCCCAAACTCTGCACAGCCAGATTCCTCGTTGGGAGTACATAAAAAACGCCCAAAGAACTGTACCTGTACGATCGATAGTTTACGAGAAAAATACGAAAAACAAAGTATGATGCCACAGCCGGTGCAAAGAAAAACACCGTATTGGACACATCAGCAGCAGTATTTGCATATATTTCCAGACGATAACGTTCAAAACGTTCGCTGCGCATATCGCGTCATGCATGTGCCATCTCAAGGAATTGGTGTATTGCGACGTAGTCACTATACAAACGCACTTAGTTGCTCGTCTGCATGCTGCTTGTACTTCGGTGGACATCGCTCTGCTGGGGTGTGCGCACGCATCCAGTCCACGGCTCAAGCCTGCCTCGATATGCGCGACGGACACTTTGGACATCTGTCTTTATAATTTGCAAATACTGCTGATGATGTGTCAAATAATGTGTTTTTTCTTGCACTGGCTATAACGTCATACTTTACTTTTCGTATTTTTCTCGTAACCTATGGTTCGTATAGGTACAGTTCTTTGGACATTTTTTATGTACTCTCAAGGAGGAATCTATATGTGCAGAGTTTGGGCGCTATTTATGGGACACCCTGTATATTCAGTAGTCAGCCACAAGGAGCTGATTACTGGAAAGGAAAAAAAAGAGATATAGTGAGTTACAGAGTAAAAAAAGTTATAGAAAACAAGAGTTATAGTGAGTTACAGTATAAAAGAGTTATAGAAAAAAAGAGTTATAGTAAATAGTGTATATTAGGGTAAGTGCTCCAATAGTCGACCATTTTAGCTTTTTGAGTTTATTTTTCATAATTTGATAGATATAACTTTATATTTGAATAATATAAAGAAAAAACTTGCTATATAGTTTATTTCTCCAGTAATCAGCCTCCCTATTAATAAGAGGCAAATGACTGGGTTTTAAGTTCAGCCTCTACAAAACTGAAATTAAAAAAATAAAAATAAAATAAATTAAGCATCTTACATAGGTCATTTTCAAATGAACGGCCACCTTAAGATTTATGTTACACAGGAAATTAATTTGGTTTAAATTAAAAAAAGTTTTGTGTTATTACATTCTTGAAGATTAATGTTCATGAAGAAAGTATAGTTATTTATGAGATAATTTCAGAAAATAAACAAACAATGTTTATGATTGATGATTTTGATCAATGACACTTTGAAAAGTAACGCTCTTTAGAATAACTTAAAAGTTCCTCAAAAGAATTTTGACACAGGAGGAATATCGTTGTTAGGAAGTTAAAGTTAGGCCTAATGTAATTCGAAAAAAAAAAAAAAGTATATAGAGTGGGCAAAGGCTTTAAAAATACATCATCAAGTTATGAGGTGAATTAATGTTGTAGGACAAAAAATTATTAACAGTACTTGAATGAATTACTGGTCTGCCTTGGCATTTCTAGGTACAATATGAGCAAGAAGGGGGAAGGATTTCTCTTTTTGGTGGTACTATCACGTCATCCCGTGTCTGTATGGAATTTTAACATGTTATAGATCTTTCAGTCTGCCTCATGATGTCTTGGTACGAGATGAGCAGAAGGGAGGTCCAATTCTCGATTTTTGCTGTGCTATACCGTCATCCAGTTTAGCATGAAATTTAAAGCAATAAGGATCTGCGACGTGTGCACTCATCCATTACACGGCGCGCTCAAACCCGCCTCGATATGCACGGCGGACACTTTGATCAGTTTGCCTTCATAATTTGCAAATAGTTCTGTTGATGCGTATTTTCCCTTGCACCTGCTGTGACGTCATTCTTTGTTTTTCGTATTTTTCTCGTAAACTATGGATCGTACAGGTACAGTTCTTTGGGCGTTTTTTATGTACTCCCAACGAATAATCTGGGTGTGCAGAGTTTGGGCGCTATTTATGGGACACCCTGTATATTAGAAAAAACTCGAGGAGACTTACATCCAGCAGTGGATTTAAAACGGTTGTTGTTGTTGATGGTGATGATATATATACAAAAACCAAGCTTTTTAATGTGGAAACAGTGTGAAAATCTGAATATTCATTCCATATTTAAGATACAAGCTTTGAAAAACAGAAAAAGATAAAACATTCTTTAGAGGGAAATGTGAATCATAAATCTTACATTAGAAGAAAAAATAATAATACCTCAGATTTTTCTCACACCTATTTTCTAAAACCACTAATTTATCGACACCAACCTCATTTATGTTTTCGTTTTTTTTTTTTTTTTTTTAGTCTCCTGAAAATCTAAGAGCATTTTTTTGCAAATCTTTTGCTTTGGAATGAAAGAAATTTAAGCTGTTTTGATAGCAATCAATAATTTTGATTACAAGGTATAACCTTTTATTCCGAAGAGAGTAGGGAAAAATATTTTTAGATAGAATTATAATGCAAAAGTTGAAAATAATTAAAGATGTTTTAAAAAGAACTTATATTTTACTTCTGAACATATTTTTAAAACTTAAAAGTTTCCTTTCGAAATAAGATTTAACAAACAGAACTTGTTCTATCTTTAATTAAAATACCGTATTCTTGTTTTTATGAACAGTAATTGTAGTTATTTGTAAAAATAGTCCTTTGAAATCGTTGTTGAAAAATTTGAAAACACACATTAGTTCTTCCTCTTGATGAAATAGAACTAATTTGTTGATGTTAAACATCTTAACACTGAATAAAATCTTCTGCTGCATGTATATACACTATAAAAAATTTCAGGACATTTTTCTTATTTAGCGGACTTAGGGGAGACTGGGGGTAGGGCAATGGTACATGGGAGCTAACATATTAAGTGGATTTTCTCGTAAAATAAATCAGTTAAATGTTCAGGCTTTTGAAGATAGATACAAGTACCAGTAACATGTATTGAACATTTTTTTTCAGTATCTGGTTGCTGATAACGAAGCAAAATATTACTAAGAATAATTTGGAGGGTTTTTAAAAATAAATACTCTTTTAAATAAATGCCTGTTTAAAAAAATACTTCTTTTGATAAAGTATTAACTCTGTTTTTAACAGTATAATATGTATGAATATGAAGCTTTTAATCAATGCTATTAATTTCCAATCTCTTTTTGTATTAGTGAGAAATAATTAATTGTCATTAAGTCTAAATACAGTTCAAAATGATAGGGGGAATTACAGGAACATGTCAGATTGGGTCTACCAAAGTGATTATATATAAACATTGAATATAAAATTTATGTTAAATGATACGTTTTGTATAAAAAAAATATGTGATTTTTTTTAATCTGACACAATAAAAACTATTTTACCAAATTAAATGTCAATAAAAGCATGATAAGGTATAAAGTTTTCAAACAATTTTCCTTTAGTAATTTTTACAAAATTAGAAAAAAAAATAATTTGAATGTTGGTTCAGAGAAAACAAGGAAAATTTTGCTAAAAGTTTTTTGGTTATTGCTTAATTTTTTATAACGGAAAAATTAAAATAAAGAAAGTAGGGAAAAAATGTCAGAATTAACTCGAATCAGCGGTTTTAACACCTGTTATCAAAGAAGACATTCCATCACTTAACCCAAGCAATCTTCATTGTGTTAAGTTCAATCAGGATAAGACTAAGGCTATTCTATTTAATTGCACCCTACAAAAATATTGAAACTTTAATCTGACCTGAACCCGAAATGAAAGAATGTATATAAATATGTATTTTAATAAAATTGTGGAGAAATAGTCTACAATTATATCTCTAATAATATCAATTTTATCTTTTTTATATAAAAAAATAACACATATACACTTATTAATATTCAAATATATAGGTTTTTCATTTGAAAAATATTCAGAACTTTCTTTTAAAAAATCGAATGATTCCGAACCCAACTCTAAATATTTAAAATCGATCGAATCCGTAAGAGAAAATAATCATGACGTAATCCGCGGATCGGGTAAATTCGGGTTATTTGACCTGATGCAGGGTTCTAGAGTTCGAAATAAATAATTAATATATTCTAAAGACATGTCAGTCTTCCCTTTAGAGTTTTAAATGTTATATATATATATATATATATATATATTACCATCAACAAATAATAATTGTAATAAATAAAAAGAAATACGTATGTAAACATATCTTTGATCCGAGAATTATTAAAAGTTGAGTAACATCGTCAACAATATACGTAGAATAAATGTTTACGCGAGAATTTAGCCCATTATTATATCTCATTTAGAAACAGTCGATATATCAAAACCACAATGTATCAAGAAATATACTGCATTATAATATTGTAACATAGTAACAATTTGCGAAAAAAGATATTTTCTAATACCGAAACATAATATCTAGCCCATTATTATTTCTCATTTAGAAACAGTCGATATATCAAAATCACAATGTATCAAGAAATATACTGCATTATAATATTGTAACATTGTAACAATTTGTGAAAAAAGATATTTTCTCATACCGAGAAACATAATATCTCTTTTCTTATACATTCTCAGAGAAAGCAGCATAAATGGAAGACTGAAAGGTCAAAGAAGCATGCTGGTTTAGCACATTTTAACAATTGTTTCACGCAAAAAAATGCTCTCTCTCTTTCTTACAGATTTTATCAAATCATGAAAGAATTTAGCCTTCCTTTCACGTAACATAAGATAGGAGAGTCTTACGTGTAAACACTTCTGGTTTAATCAGTCGTGAAAACTGCTCTTTGGTAAGCTTAAGCCTTTATTTTTAGAAATACTAAAATAATCTGATTTTTTATAGAAAAGAAAGAAAAAGGAAAAGGGTGAGAAAAGGAGTATAATGAAAAAGGGAATTATATTGATTAATATATGGATAAGGTATTCTTGATTATGCATTGCATATTGATGTAGGGAAACTTTAAATTAAGTTACATCCTTTTTTCTGAAAAAGCAATGTGAAATAGAAGAGAGAAATGTAACAAAATTATATTAATAATTATTTTGTGCAAAAATGGCTCATATCTTTCAGATTTTATCAAATCCGGAAATAATTTAGCCTTTCTTTCATATAACATAAAGTAGGAGGTCTTACATGTAAACACTTCTGGTTTAATCAGTCTTGAAAACTGCTCTTTGGTAAGCTTGAACCTTTATTTTTAGAAATACTAAAATAATCTGATTTTTTTATAGAAAAGAAAAAAAAAATGAAAAGTATGAGAAAAGAAGTAATGAAAGAGTGAATTATATTGATTAAGATATGTAAAGGATATTTTTGATTATGCATTACGTATTGATGTTGAAAAACTTTACAGTAAAATATATCCTTTTTTTGTAAAACTTCTTTGAAAAAGCAATATGAAATGGAAAGAAATAGGTAAAAGAAACGAAATTTTAGCACATTTTAACAACTATTTTATGCAAAAAAAAATTTCCCTGTTGTACAGATTTTTATCATACCATGAAAGAATTTAGCCTTCCTTTCAAATAACGTAAGATATGAGAGTCTTACGTGTAAACTCTTCTGGTTTAATCAGTCGTGAAAACTGCTCTTTGGTAAGCTTAAGCCTTTATTTTTAGAAATACTAAAATAATCTGATTTTTTATAGAAAAGAAACAAAAATAACAAGGGTGAGAAAAAGAGTATAAATAAAAAGGGAACTATATTGATTAATGTATGGAAAAGGTATTCTTGATTATGTATTGCATATTGATGTAGGGAAACTTTAAATTAAAATACATCCTTTTTTTCTGAAAATGCAATGTGAAATAGAAGTGAGAAAGGTAACAAAATGAAACTTTAGCACATATTCATAATTATTTTACGCAAAAATGGCGCATGTCTTGCAGATTTTGTCAAATCCGGAAATAATTTAGCCTTTCTTTCATATAACATAATGTAGGAGGTCTTACGTGTAAACATTTATGTCTGATTACAGACGCGAAAACTACACTTTGGTTAGCAAAAACCTTTATTTTTAGAAATACTAAAATAATCTTATTTTTTACAGAATTGAAAAAAATGAAAAGCACGAGAAAAGAAATGAGAGAGTGAATTATGTTTGAGTAATGTACGGAAGGGATATATTTGATTATGCATTGTGTATTTATGTATGGAAACATTACAGTAAAATTTATCTGAAAATCATTATGAAAGTGGGGGTTGGGGTTGAAAAATGAAAGTTTAGCACATATTAATAATTATTTTATGGAAAAAAGGCTCTTATCTCGCATATGTGATCAAATTCTGAATGAAGTTAGACTTTCTTTCACGTAACGCAAGATAGGAGTGTCTGACGTGCAAACAGACTGCACTTTCATAAGCATATATTTTTAGAAATACTAAAATAATCTGATTTTTAGTAGAAAAGAAAAAAATTAAAGGATGAAAGGAAGTAATGAGAGATAGAATTATATATAATTAATATATCGAAATGCTATATTTGGTCATGCATTGCATAATGATTGATATATGGAAACTTTACAGTGAAATACATCTTTTTCCGTAAATTTGTTTTTGTAAAAGCAATATGAAATGGAAGAGAGAAAGGTTAAATATGTATATGTATAAAGATTTGGGACATTTTAATAATTATTTGATTCAAAACAGACTTCTCTCTCTATCAGATTTTGTCAAATCACGAAAGGATCCAGTTTTTCTTTCAATCAACGTCAAATTAGAATATTATGTCTAAACACTTTTGATTTAATAAGTCGAGAAAAGCATGTTATCGAAAAGCCTATTTTTAAAAATACTTTTAATTTTCATAGAATAGAGGTTAAAAATTAATATTTTATTAATTAGTTTGAAAAATAATTAAGAAAATTTATATTAGTCAGTTTAAAAAATAGCTAATAAAAAAAAAAAAAGAATAATAATTAAAAAGTGCTTATAAAAACACAAAGCTTTATTTTCAAGTATTCCGTTTGTTGGAATACCAAAATAAAATTAATAAAAATAAAATATAAAGATGAAAATAGAAGGACAGAAAGAGTGAAGTATATAAATAATTAAGGAATGTATTTGAAGTAAGCATTTGAAATGCAGTTTTTACTAAAATATTACATAAGTTGCGTACGATGAATGGGAATTTTAAATAAAATACAATTCCCTATCAATGTATAACTAATTAAATACATGCATTCAACTACTTTCTGTAATAAAACTGTATTTTTATCTGTTTTGTTATTTTATTCTTATTTTCCCTAAAGTAATAATAAGTACAAGGTGCGTATAGTCTTTATTTTTGAGTACCACTGTTTCCGAATCATTATTTCCCCATAAACGCATATTCTATTAAAAATTTCTGCGATTAAATAAGGTGAAGCTTAGTATTCTAAAAAAGTGGTTCGCAAAAGTAATGACCACATGTACTTAATAAGTAGGCTACCCCTGGTAACTTCAACATTTTTTTCTATTTTTTCTTACTTCAAATTTCTGATTTTCTGTACAGCTCAAAAACTGAAGCTTAAAGAGTCATTTCGCTTTATGAAAGCATTAATATAATAATAATGATGATAATAATGATGATGATGATAATAAAAATTGTAATCCAATCTGCGTTTTCCAAATAGCAATTATTTCTAATTAGGTTACATTGACCTTTTCTTTTTTACAACCCGGTTCAAAACAACTCTCTTTTAATTATGATCAGGTTTTATTTTAAATTAACTCAAACCAGATAATAAAAAAAAAAAGTTTTATAAAAATTTCCTTTATTTAAAATTTTGATGCTTTAGCTTCACATCTAATTATCTAAACAAGTTCTAAAACATTTTTTCAATTAACGTGGCCCACCTTACTCTTTCACAAGATATTTGACACGCGTAAATGGAAAAGAAAAAAAAACTGCAGCTCCGTATGATTGATTTTTGTATTTACCAACTATCTATTTACGTAAAATGCGTAATGGGGGAGACTAATAGCTGCGATGAACTATTAGTATCTGCATGGTTGACTGCAAAATTTATTTGTAAGTTCTGACACATCCGACAGGTTCTGTTACTGCGTGTTGCTTTCACAGAGAGCTGGGCGACTTATTTTGAAGGAGCACCTAACGCAATATGTTTTTTAATGAGGAGAAGGAGAAATAAACTGTGAAGGAAATGTAATAGAATAATAAATGAACCACTTCATTCTAATGAAGATAACATGGGGTCCTGGAAATAAATAAGAAATAAATTGAAGCACACCTGAGTGGCATTTTGTCGGTGTATTATTATTATAATTTTCGAGTTAATTGAATTGTGAGTAAAACAGTTTCTATGTATGACATATCTCTGTCCTTATTTCATATATGCTATTACTAATGCTACACTGCATTTCTAATAATTCAGAATGTATATTCTCTTTGAATGCCATACATCATAAAGTATTAATTATTTCCCTTTTAGTGATTTATACATGTCAAATTATTTTGAAAAATATAAAAATATCATTTAATGAGTCATTTAGGCATATCTAAATTATTGTATAAACGATGTTTTGTATAAGTATATATTGAGTATGTAGGAACAAAACATGTTTGTGCCCTTTACCATTTTATTTTTTGAGTCAAGAGTTCACCGGAATCAACTGTAAATTTGAGATCTAGATTTGCTCAGATCATGTACTAAAAAGTATGACAGTAATGTATCCGCACCAATTTAAGTCAAATCAACCGAATGTCAAATCTCTGTTGAGTAATTTGTAATAAGAAGTCTAAACGGATTTTGAGTTAGTAAATTTATATATTAGTATTTGTCACAGAAACATAATATTTCTTCAAAAACCAATAATTATTAGATACTACGTAGCAAAACAAAGCGAATGCAATGACCGTAAATCGTCTTTCATAACATAGAAAAAAGAAGGAAAAAAAACCCGTCTTCACTTTCATAAAAGAATTTTTTTAAATCATGGAATAATCATTTCTGTCTTACCTGATCATAACGAAAATAGAATTGTTTGACCATAACTAAAAAAAAAAGTTATGTAGAGCTCGATTATAAAAAGAAAAGCTCAGTTCAACGTAATAGGAATAAATGCTTTTTGGAGTACGTAGATTTCATTATAGTTATTATGATTATTATTATTATACTCACCTTTATTATTATTATATTATTGATTTCGCGCTTTCCAGCAAGGCAGAAAATTTCAGGCCATCTGGTGCTGCAATGTTAGCGCCACTACATTAAAATGCAGAAAATAACAAAACTAATTTTGGTATTTCCAAATTAATTCTTTTATTTCCTTTATTAGGTGCGTTCGTAGTTATATAAATACGTATAGCACCTATTGCCGTCGTCGTCTGGTCCGTCCGTCTGTCCTATTGTCCGTGCATCCGTATATAACAACGCAAAAACTACCCAACCGAATGGTTTGAAATTTAAGATATATTATCTTTGCAGAGTTTTGTCGAGAGATTTCAAATTTTATGAAAATCGAATCAAAAGTTTAGAAGATATTAATAAAAAACATTTATTAAGAAATTTGAAATTTTTTTTTAAAATTCGGTGCTTTCTTGTTATAGGAGCTTCCGAGGTTTAATCGTCAAGCGACCGAGATACTTATTTTATGACAGAAAGTAAACTGCAGACGACATAATTCATTTCACAGAATTGAAAATCATCAAGATCTGAATATTTATATAACTACCTATAGTACGACCGCACCTTATTTGTCACGTTTGACGTACAATTTCCATCTTGTTAGTTTATAAAAGCCATTATTATATTTCCTTTTTTCGAACTAAATGCAATTAATGCTCCTGTAAATTATTAATCAATTTGAGATTTTTACATCACGAAGTCTAACATAGAATTTTTATTATTTTTATCTGTAAATAACATATATTTACAACATATTGCATACTGCAAATTAACAAAAATCAGCCTTGAATATTTTTGAAGAGTAAATAATACGCATCTCTGGGATTTTTTAAGTAAGCATTTGCATCAAAATATGTCACTAGTGTTTCAAATTTATACTTAAAAATTGTATATCTAAAGTAGTTGTGGGAGGATATTTTCTGGTACTAGTTTGTAACCAAATTAACCACAACAAATTTTGAACTTTCTACAAATACGAGCATTTTGTTTGCTTTTAAAATAATCGCATGTGATTAATCTCAACTTTTAATATGGATGACCAAGAACAGAATTTAGTAAAACATAATATGACATAATCTGTACATAGCTGATTATTTTATTTGATTCTAAAGCTCTCTTGTGATACAATTTTAGGGGTACTAGATTAAAACGCAAGCAATGGTGATTCATCACTGGTGATTCATAAAAATTTGGGAATTTTTATTAGTCAGTGATTGCAGTACGATATATTTAAATATTATCGTTTTCAGATATGAGATATTTGCAAAATTAATATTATTTATTCTAAGTTTGAATCAGGTTTTATTGAAAAAAAAAAAAAACCCTTTAAAATAATATTTGTATAGTTTTATTGGTATCCATTTTATAGCATGTTTTTTAAACATAACAATAATCATTTTTTGACTAAAATATTTTTTGAATAAATTTTTTATGATAATTTTATTCAGCTTAGTGTAAAATAACACGTCATTATATGTAATTATAATGCAGATTTTTTTTTCAAAATTAAACAAAGGAGACACAAGAAAACTCTAAAGAAAATTAAACAACTAAAACAATAAAATGAAACCCCAATATTTAAAACAAAAATTTGAAGTAGTGTCTAATTATAAATGTTATTATGCAGATAAACTGTTTAATTATTGCATCAAAAAATCTCTTTTTTACTCGTGAAATTTTACACTTTTTCTCGAATAAAAATGCATGCATAAATTCAGATTCAGAATAAACTCTGTTATTTTACTTACTTTTAAGAGCACCTTTGGATGCCTCTAATTAGATAATTAAATATTATCACACATTCACCTCCCAAACTTAACAACAACAACACACACACAAAAAAAAACATCTTTCGTTCTGAAAAAAAAAAAAATAAATGAAATAAAATAAATGTAAATAAAAAATAAAAAATGAAATTGCATAAGTTTGAATAGTCTTTTTATAATACTTTTTCTTACGACGTTTTTTTTTCTCTTCAAGATTACTCCCAAATTAGTAAGTTGAACAAAAGAAAGAACCAATATTAGCTTTAGGAAAAGAACATCCTGATATAACTCATCCATTGTTGAAATATTAATCACGTGTTTCTGACGTATTTGTGTCAGCACTGCGAAGCAAACAGCAACGTATACTTATTTTGCGATATGTCATTTTAAAAACCAATAAATTGCCGGTTGAAAGATGTCACTAAGAAAATGGATATTGCATTAGCATTGACATTCTGGGAATCATAAGTGACTTATGCTTACTAATGTGACGTTTATCGATGAAATAGGAGCCTGAAAAAGATAATACATTTGAGCACATCAATTAAATGGTCTCATTGATTGAAAAATCAAATCACTCCATCAAGTAAAGTATTACCAGCAGTGTGAATACTTTTAAAGTGCATGAATTGGTATGTCACTTTTTAGGCATTCTGGGAATCATATGTGACTTATGCGTACTAATGTGACGTTTATCGATGATATAGGAGCCTGAAAAAGATAATACATTTGAGAACATCAATTAAATGGTCTCATTGATTAAAAAATCAAATCGCTCCATCAAATAAGGTATTACCGGCAGTGTGAATATTTTTAAAGTGCATGAATTGGTATGTCACTTATTAGTCATTATTGGGATATTTATTAAACGAAAGTGTTTATTATGTACAGCTAAATTTTGTTAAACTTTTTTTCAAGTGTACTTTTCTATGTAGCAATAAGCTCCACATTCTCACAGCATTATTTAAAATCTGGATTCTCTAATGACAGACTAAAAGGTTATGATGAGGTTGAAACCAGAATATAATAAATAAAAGAAAACTGCCCAGTTAAACTGACGGCATTGAGCTCACAGGCTATTCACACTAACTGTAAATTATATTCTTATTTCAAAGAATTTGAAATAAGCCCTCGAAAAATGAAGAAATAGACAATATATTAAGAGGGGGGAACCATCCCCCGTTTCTCCTTCTTATAATTAACCAATGAACCCATAAAAATAATCAGAGAAGCGCCTTACCACAATGAACCTATATACAAAATTTGAAAAAATCGGATAATTCTGCATGAAAAATCCATTTATCTAAATTAAGGGGGGGGGGGGTTAGCCCCCCGTCCCCCCTTTATACTTAACCAAAGAAGCGCCTTATCACAATGAACATATATATATATAATTTGAAGAAAATCGGATAATTCTGCTTAAAAAACCCATTTATCTATATCAAGGGGGGTGGTTAGTCCCCCCCCGTTCCCCCTTTATACTTTACCAGTGAACCCCCAAAACTAATCAGGGAAGTGCCTTACCACAATGTGCCTATATACAAAATTTGGAGTAAATTGGATAATTCTGCATGAAAAAACCATTTATCCAAATTAAGGGGGGTTAGCCCCCCGTTCCCCCCCTTTATAGTTAACCAATCAATCCCCAAAACTAATCAGGGAAGCGCCTTATCACAAGGAACCTATAAACAAAATTGGAAGAAAATCGGATAACTCTGCATGAAAAATTCATTTATCTAAATTAAGGGGGAGGATTCCCCCCCCTCGTTAGCCCCTTTATACTTAACCTATGAACCCCCAAAACTAATCAGGAAAGAACCTTATCACAATGAACCTATATACAAAATTTGAAGGAAATTGGACAATTCTGCATGAAAAAAAGCATTTATCTTAATTAAGGGGGGTTAGCCCCCCCCGTTCCCCCCTTTATATTTAAACAATCAATCCCCAAAACTAATCAGGGAAGCGCCTTATCACAAGGAACCTATAAACAAAATTGGAAGCAAAACGGTTATTTCTGTCAAGAGTTATCGCGTTACGTACGTACATACGTACATACATACATACATACATACATACAGAACGGGCGGGCACATAAGCTCTCAGGCTTTGATAGCCTGTGAGCTAAAAACCTTTAAAAACTAGGCAGTAAATGTCTTTTGGGGTCACATTAGATAGCAATGGCTTTACAGATTTTAAGGATATTTGACTTGAAGAGGAAATCTAATGATATATTATTAAATCCATTAGGGATATATTTTTCTTAACTTTAGCACGCTAGTAAAATTAAATTATATGTAGCACTTCGGTCTAAAAACTGTACTTTTATATTTTGGTCAAACTTTGTGAACTTTTCCATTATAATGTAACTTTTTAATTTGAATTTGTATATATTTTAATGAACATGGTATGCTTATTCACAGAAAGAACCGTGTTAGAATATTTTAGACAATATTGGACTGCTAAAAAATACAGCGCTGTGTTTTCAGAGGTCTATATTTAACCTTAGGTTCATTACATTGAAAATCATTTTTTCCTTAAAATGTTAAATGTTTTATGTAGCTTTGACCGGCATATTTGCTTGAGAAACATTAACGTTATACCTTTATAGCAGTCAGTAGAATTGAGTACAAAGGCGTACTCATATTAATGAAATTGGGTAATTCATTGTTGTGTAAATCGTTTTGAAAAATAAATCTAACACCCATCTCAAAAAACAGAATCGCCAAATTTTTCTAGTACTTACACCGGTTTTTTTTAATCAGATTTGATTGAATTAAAAAATCTTTAAATTCACCTACAAACAGTCGTACGTGCGGAAATTTGGTGATGTTTTAAGATGCTACTTTCGGATGCAATACATAAATTTGCATTATACGTGGTGTGATATTTAATGTATACACCTTTTAACTAGACTTTGAAGTTGGGAAGTTGTATGATACTTTATGTTTACCTTGTATTATTTTATTTCTTGGTATTTTTCATGGTTTTTGTTTTTTTTATTCCTGATTATATTCAACAGTTCAATGTTAAAACTTTTTTTAATCGATTCAGATTATACAGAGGAGCCAAGATAAAAGAGGCCCAGTTTACAGAAGTACTCATTTTTATTTAAAAGTAGTAAATACAGAATATTATGAATAACAAAACCTCCTGTGAACCATTGAATGTTCAGTATGTCGTTAGTCGTAATATTCTGTATTTACTAATTTTAAATTGAAATTAGTAAGTATTTGTACTTCTGTATATCGGGCCTCTTTTATCTTGGTCACTAAGTATATAATGATTTTATCATGTCTAATAAAATGTTCGTGTTAGGTAGAACTTTTTTTTTTAAATTCAAAGTACTTGGAGTTTTTTATTAACGGAAAATATTACAGTTTTTGATAGATGTGTATTCTACCTGTATGCGTATTCATAATGATAAAACATCTTTAAAAATACGTTTTTTTTACTATTTAATTCCAACTCTGATGGATTTATAAAAGTTCTTTTACATAGTCAAGACTACCCTTTTACATTCACATAAAGTAATATTTTTAATATTAAGAAAAATCACTAATTGAAAAACATCCAAAGCAATTTTTAAAATATCTGAAAGGAAATGATGTTTAAAGATTTATTTTTTAGGAATTATTTTTCTCTAGAGAGGAAATAAAATGTTTAATATGAGAGAAAAAAGTATTTTTAACAAAAACATTTATGCATATGAGGTAAAATAATACAAAAATTGAAAAGGATAAGAAATTCCTGAGGGAGCTATGTTTTTTTTTTTTTTTTTTTTTTTTTTTTATCAAACCATCGCATTCTTCCTTAACAAAATAAGAATGAACAAAAACTAAGTTGCTTTATGAAAAAAAAAGGAGGCATAAGTTTTTATCAAAATATAAAATCAAGAAAATGCATAAAACTAAGAATATTTCTTTTCCTACATTTTTTTTTTCATTTATCCAGGAGTGCTTTCAACTCTTCAATTTGTTCCATCGACCCGTTCGTTGTGTTGATTACTAGTAATGCTTCATTGCTCATATTGTTCTAGGTAGATGAAGGAACGAGCGAGATTTGTGATAAGGATGGTTTTTAGGTTTTACGGAAAAGTTCTTTTATTGAGAGATCATTACGTAGAAATGGTTCCTTTGAAACATTTTGAAAATATTATTGAAGTATTTAAGTGATATTCATACATCGTTTTATTTTTATTTTATTTATTTATTTATTTATTTATTATTTTTTTTTTGCTGTTATACATCATACAGCTTTTAATCTAGATATCAGCACATAGTTATATTTCTTCTAAATAAAGAGTTACTTACGTTTCTTGTAGGTTTATACTTGTGCCTTTTTTAGCAAGATTAAAAAAAAACAGTGATTTCTTGTTTCATATAGAAATTGACTTCTTATAATTTTAAAATTCGAATAAAATGATATTTTGATATTAAAAATTAAAAAATATCCTCAAAAAATATTGCAACGCAACTTAAAATTATGTTTGAATGAAAACGCTGTTTAGAGGTTTATGTTTTAGAAATAATTTTTCTCTAGAGAAGAAATAAATTGTTTAATATAAGTGAAAAAATTATTTTTTAACAAAAAAATAATAATACATATGAGGTAAAATAATACAGAGACTGGAAATGAAAAGAAATTCCTCAGGGAACAATGTTGTTTTTTATATAAAACCATCGCATTTTTCTTTAACAAAATAAGAATGAACAAAAAGCAAGTTGCTTTGTGAAAAAGAAGAAAGCGTAAGTTTTTATCAAAATATAAAATCAGGAAAATGCATAAAACTAATAATATTTCTCTTCCGATAATTTTTTTTTTTTTCGTTTATCAAAGAGTGCTTTCAAGTCTTCAATTTGTTCTATCGATCCACTCGTTGTGTTGATTACATGCGATGCTCCAAATCACTCATATTGTTCTAGGTAGATGAAGGAACGAGCTAGATTTGTGATAAGGGAGGGTTTTATGTTTTACAAAAAAGCTTTTCTATTGGGAGATCATTGAGTAGAAGTGGTTCCTTTGAAAATTTTTGAAAATATTATTGAGATATAGAAATGATATTCATACACCGTTTCGGTTTCACTGTTATACATCATACAGATTTTAAGCTAGATATGAGCACATTGTTATATTTACTCTAAATGAAAAAGTTACTTACGTTTCTTGTAGGTTTATACGTGTGACTTTTTTAACGTGATTGAAAAACGGTGATTCTTTGTTTCATCTGGAAATTCATTTCTTATAATTTTAAAATTCGATGAAAATTGATATTTTGATATTAAAAATAAATTATTTGTCAAAAAATATTGCGACGCAATTCAAAATTATGTTTGAATGAAAACGCTGTTTAGAAGTTTATGTTTTATAAATTATGTTCTGTAGAGAAGAAATAAAATGTTTAATATAAATAAAAAAAAATATTTTTCACAAAGAGAAAAAAAAATATGCATATGAGGTAAAATAATACAGAGACTGGAAATGAAAAGAAATTCTTCAGGGAGCAATGTTTTTTTAATAAAACCATCGCATTTTTCTTTAACAAAATAAGAATGAACAAAAAGCAAGTTGCTTTATGAAAAAGAAAGAGCCGTAAGTTTTTTATCAAAATATAAAATCGGGAAAATGCATATATCTAATAATAACTCTCTTCCTAGAATTTTTTTTCATTTATCAAGGAGTGCTTTCAACTCTTCAATTTGTTCCACCAATCCGTTAGTTGTGTTGATTACCTGCAATGCTCCACATCGCTCATATTGTTCTAGGTAGATGAAGTAACGAGCTAGATTTGTGATAAGGGAGGTTTTTAGGTTTAACGAAAAAGTTTTTCTATTGAGAGATCATTAAATAGAAGTGGTTTATTTGAAAATTTTTGAAAATATTATTGCGGTATGGAAATGATATTCATACATCGTTTCTATTTTACTGTTATACATCATACAGATTTTATGCTAAATATGAGCATAATATTATATTTCTTCTACTAAATGAAGAGTTACTTACGTTTTTTGAAGGTTTGTGAGTGCGTTTTATTAGCATGATTAAAAAATAATGATTTCTTGTTTCATGAGGAAATTGATTTTTTTTATTTGAATAAAATGATATTTTAATATTAAAAAATAATAATAATTTGTCAAAAAATATTACGACGAAATTTAAAATTGAATGAAAACTTTGATTAGAGGTTTATGTTTTAGAAATGATTTTTCCTCAAGAGAAGAAATTAAATGTTTAATATGACTGAAAAAATATTTTTAGCATAAGCATTTATGCATATGAGCATGCAAAATAATTTAAAAAGCTGAAAGGGATAACAAAATTCCAAAGGGATCTTTTTTTTTTTTTTTTTTTTTTTTAAATAATAACATCGCATTATTCCTTAACAAAATAACAATGAACGAAAATTAAGTTGATTTATGAAAAAGAAGGAGACGTAAGTTTTTATCAAAATATAAAATCAGAAAAATGCATAAAACTCATAATATTTCTCTTCCTGTGATTTTTTTTCTTTTACGAAGGAGTGCTTTCAACTCTTCAATTTGTTCCATCGATCCGTTCGTTGTGTTGATTACATGCAATGCTCCACATCGCTCATATTGTTCTAGGTAGATGAAGAAACGAGCGAGATTTGTGATAAGGGAGGTTTTTAGATTTTACAAAAAAGTTTTTCTTCTTGGGAGATCGTTACGTAGAAGTGCTTCATTTGTAAAATTTTGAAAATATTATTGAGATATGGAAATGATATTCATACGTCGTTTCTGTTTTACTGTTATACATCATACAGAGTTTTTGTAGATATGAGCACATAGTTATATATCTTCTAAATGAAGAGCTACTGGCGTTTTTCGTAGGTTTATACGTGTGCCTTTTTTAGCGTGTTTGAAAAACGTAGATTCTTTGTTTCATCTGGAAATTATTTTCGTGTAATTTTAAAATTCAGATAAATTGATATTTTGATTTTAAAAATAAATAATTTCTCAAAAAAATATTGCAACGCAATCTAAAATTATGTTTGAATGAAAACGCTGTTTAGAGGTTTATGTTTTAGAAATTATGTATCTCTAGAGAAGAAATAAAATGCTTAATAAAAGTTTAAAAAAAAAAAAAAAAAAAAAAAAAAAAAACTTATGCATATTAGGTAAAATAATACAGAGACTGGAAATGAAACGAAATTCCTCGGGGAGCAATTTTTTTTTTTTTTTTTTTTTTTTTTTTTTTTTTTTTAATATAAAATCATCGCATTTTTCGTAAAAAAAAATAAGAATGAACAAAAAGCAAGTTGCTTTATGAAAAATAAGGAGGTGTTAGTTTTTATCAAAATATAAAATCAGGAAAATGCAAAAAACTAATAATAGTTTTCTTCATAGAATTTTTGTTTTTGTTGTTGTTTATTTTTCAAGGAGTGCTTTCAAGTCTTCAATTTGTTCCATCGATCCGTTCGTTGTTTTGATTACGTGCAATGCCCCGTATCGCTCACATTGTTCTAGGTAGATGAAGTAACGAGCTATATTTGTGATAAGTGAGGTTTTTAGATTTTACGAAAAAGTTTTTCTATTGGGTGATAATTAAGTAGAAGTGGTTCCTTCGAAAATTTTTGAAAATATTATTGCGATATGGAAATGATATTCATACATCGTTACTGTTTTGCTGTTATACATCATGCAGATTTTATGCTAAATATGAGCACATTGTTACATTTCTTCTAAATGAAGAGTTACTTACGTTTCTTGTGGTTATACGTGGCATTTTTAGCACGTGGCGTTTTTAGCATGATTAAAAAAAAAATAGTAATTTTTTGTTTCATTTGGAAATTGATTTTTTTTTTAATTTGAATAAAATGATATTTTAATGTTAAAAAATAATAAATTGTCAATAAATATTGCAACGCAATTTAAAATTGATTTTTGAATGAAAACGCTGATTAGAGGTTTAAGTATTAGAAATGATTTTCTTGTAGAGAAGAAATGAAATATTTAATATAACTGAAAAAATATTTTTAGCAAAAGCATTTATGTATATGAGGCAAATTCCTGAAAAATCTGAAAGGGATAAGAAATTCCAGAGGGAACAATGTTTTAAAAAAAAAAAAAAAAAAAAAAAAAAAAAAAAAAAAAAAAAAAACACCACGTTCTTTCTTAACAAAATAAGAACGGGCGAAATATAAGTTGCTTTATGAAAAAACAAAAGGAGGCGTAAGTTTTTATTAAAATATAAAATAAAAAAAATGCATAAAAATAAAAATATATCTCTTCGTAGATTTTTTTTTTTAAACTTTTACTAAGGAGTGCTTTCAAAGCTTCAATTTGTTCCATCGATCCGTTCCTTGTGTTGATGACTTGTAATTCTTCATCGCTCATATTGTTCTAGGTAGATGAAGGAACAAGCTAGATTTGTGATAAAGAAGGCTTTTAGGTTTTACAGATGTGTTCTTTTTTTTTTTAGGGATCATTAAGTAGAAGTGGTTCATTTGAAAAATGTTGAAAATATTATTGATGTATGGGAATAATATTCCTACATCGATCTTTTTCGCTGGTATTCATCATACATATTTTTAGCTACATATGAGAACAAAGTAATATTTATTCTAACTGGAAATGTTACTTACGTATCTTGTACGCTTATGCACCGTAAAAAAAAATGCAAAAGTTTCTTTATCTACTAAAATATAATATATCCCTTTACAAAAACCGAGATAACCTCGATTCCGAAAAAACGTTCTTTATTTTAAGATTCCTCAGAATAGAATATGTTTTTGAGATTTAAAGAAACATTTATAAAAATAAAGTTCTTTTTTTCTGCCACTGATTTTTGGAGACGTATCCGAGTAATTTCTATAGTGTATTAATCTGTTTTCTCAAACCGGTTGATCGATTTTTTGGATGCTATCAATTCTCAAGTAAACATTTTTAAGTACGTAATTGAATTTATATATGCAAGAGTATAAAATAATATAAATTTTATGTGAATAGTAATGCTCTTAATTTGTCATATTTGTCTGTAAAATATGTTTGTTGAAAATGAAACTGTTTAGTTCAGAATTGATTGGATCCAGGGCGAGAAAACTGATTATATATATATATATATATATATATATATATACATATAAATAGACGTGTGTGTCCCTACAGAGTGTCTCATTTTTTTGTAACCCGCGTAAACCCGAAGCAAATGGACAGCCCGAGTACCGTTAGTGCAGGTAGCGGTGTGGAGGGGCGTGCTAGCAACACTACCAACAGACTAGAAAACCGCACGAGACACTTAAGCGCTAAGGAGAACGAAGTGAAAGGTAGTTTTGCGTCATGTTGCTATGTGCAGAAAACGTAACGCGCGTTTATTATTGAACACTATTTGCAAACGTCTTCGTACAAAACATTCAAGGAACGATATGAAAACTAGTTTCCAGACTCAGTGGTGCCGAATAAAAGCACAATTAAGTGAATCGTGGACCATTTTTAAACAGAATGGACTGTGGAACCGAAAAGAAAGAATCCTTTGTCGTTGTCCTAACTGACCACAAAATGAAGGAAATCGAGACGAAGCAGATGAACGAAGCATGTTTGAAGCAAATGGACGTTTCGTTTGGTTTCAACAGAATGGCGCTCCTGCACATACGGTCAACGACACTCCGTCATTTCTCCAAGAATTTTTTGGTGATCGGCTAATTACAAAAGGACTATGGCCTCCACGCAGTCCAGACCTGTCTCCGCCCAATTTCTTCTTGTGGGGCTATTTGAAAAATCAATCGCGTGTTCCGTGAACCGGTAGCCTCGATTATTGAACTGAAAACTCGCATTACGGAAGAGATAAACGCTATCACACCAAACACATTACAGAATGTGTTCGAAACCTCCTCAAATGGGCCCAGATATGCAAAGATGAAGACGGCGGTCACTTCCAACACCTTTTGTAGTCGTTTAAGCACTTTTGTAAAATATTAATGTTTGTACGTTGTTCTTTTTGGGGGTTTTGCAAAATAAATGAGACGTGTTGTATATTTCACTTTCCTGCCACATTGTGTTTGTGTGTGGTAAGTAGCCTCTAGTCTCCCATCGTGCACTATGGTGGTTGCAGGTCGGTGGCTGTAGGGATGTGGGAGACATGGTGGTTGAAAGTGGTCGACATAGGGCATTTCCATATTTCGACCAAAGTGTTCTAAAAAATGTTTAGAATCTTCTTCAATGGGAATTGTTTCATTCAACTTAACATGAACTAATTAAGATATAGATAACTAAGTAAGATGATTTAACGCCCTCTAGTAATGGAAATTGAAAGTAAACGATATTGCAGCGTGCGCGTAGCACGCCTGTTATACAATAACGTAGGCAGCGGGCGCGAGTGCTGGAGTTTCGTTCGGAAAGAGGTTTGTTTAGAACAAAATGCGCGCCGAAAATGACTATATTTATCGGAATCCCAAAAGAAAGTTTCTGATTTCCGGGCAATGCTGGACGGATCAGCTAGTACACTATAAAGACTAATCTTAAGAGTTTCTGAAAATCAGTGACAGCAAAAATAAAGCTTTGTTTTTATAAATTCTTTATTAAATCTCGAAAATATATTAATTTCTGAAGGTTTTTAAAGATAAAATATTTTTTCCGAAGCATGGAAAACTCGTAAGAGGTTCTATATATTCGGTTTAATTTTTTCATTTGTGGTTATATTATATTTTCCTAGATTAAAAATCATTTGATTTTTTTATAGTATACGTGTGATCTTTTTAGCATAACAGCGATTTCTTTTTTTTTTTTTTTTTTTTTTTTTTTTTCATCCAGAAATTGTGTTTTTTTTGTTTTGTTTTTTTCTCTTTTAAATGCGAACAAAAGGATCTTTTGATATTAAAAAGAAATATTTAGTCGAAAAATATTGCAAAGTAATTTAAAATTATGTTGGAATGAAAACGCTTTTCAGATGTTTATATTTTAAAAATGATTTATCTCTAGAGAAGAAATAGAACATTTGGTATAAGAGGAAAAAATGTATTTTTTATCATAAACTGTTATGCATATGAGATAAACTAATGGAAAAATCTGAAAAGGATGTGAAATTCCTAAGGGAGCAACGCTTTTATATAAAACTACTGCATTCAGCCTGAACAGAAAAAAAAATTGTAAGTTGCTTGATGGAAAAAAAAATGTGCTATAAGTTTTTATCAAAATATAAAATTGGGGGAAATGCATAAAACTAAACATATTTTACTTCATAGATATCTCTATATATTTTTTCATTTATCAAGGATTGCTTTCAACTATTCAAATTGTTCCATCGATCTGTTCGTTATGTTGATTATTTGAATTACTGTAACTTAATTGTTCTAGGTCAGGGACGGCAAACCTTTTTATATGCATATGTCAAAAAACTACAAACAATATCTATCAGCTTTGATACTTGCCAACCATTCACATAAAAAAAATCTACCCTATTAAAATCCGTGAGCGTATCTATCTATGTGACCTCAAAAACTCTGAAACCACAGAGCGCAGGGCTAAGAAATTTGGCATTATATTTATAAATGTATACAGAATTCCTAATTATATTTAATTATTTATAAATTCATACAGAAATGTAAAATAGTTGCATATCCAATGCACTGCATTGCAGCACTAAAAATAAATTTTCTAATGTGTTAATTCATGCAAAAACAACTGCATCATTTCTAATAGTTTACTCATGTAAAAGAAAAAATTATTCATTATCGCAAAACGAAAAATTAGTTATATACATAACTAATGAATTATATACATAATGATATCCAAATTAAATTTTCTCTTGCGCCAGCGAAATTGCCGTACGTGCCAATTTGGGCACGCGTTCCATTGGTTCGCTAGTTCTGTCCTAAGTAAAAGATGAAACGACCTAGATTTGCTATATCGAAGGTTCTTAGGTTTTGCGAGAGATTTATTTTTTTAATCGAGATATCATCAAATTGTAGTGGTTCGTTTCAAACATTTTTGAAAGTGTTATTGATGTATTCATATATCGTTTATTCTCCATATAGATTTTAAGCTATATATAAGCACTTAGTTATAATGTTACAAACGTTTTTCGTAAATTTATACATTGTGCTTTTATATAGCACAATAATAATAATAGTAATAATGTTTCATCAGGAAATTGATTTTTTAATTATGTGCATTTAAAATGAAGTATAATTTTTAATTAAATCATTCAAGTGCAAATTCTGTCATCTATATTTATGTGCCTCGTTTTAGTAATTTTCTAGATATTTCTAAAGAATAAATTAAAAATCTAATAATAAATGTCATGTTATTGAAATATTATACTCTTACTTAAGGTGATTTTAAAACAGCAACAACATAAATTACGATCAGAATATTATCAATGTTTCTACATTAAATTATAGTATTCTTTGTGCAAGTATAAATCTATGAATTAATGATAAATCGGTAATGTCTTCAAAATCAATTGTTCATTTTGTTTTATCGATTTCATCGATTGATTATCTGAAATCGTTTACCTCTTATATTTCGTACCAAAGCGACCGAGCTTGATTTGGTAATAAGGAAGGTTTTTAGGTTTTGTGGAAATGGGAAATGCTCTCTCCTATCGAGATATCATTAAATAGTAACAGCAAATAATTTGAATTTTTTCCGGAAATATTACAGGAGTATATGTAACAAATATTTATAGGTTGATCCCGTTTACAATTACCGTTCGTCATGGTACAAACTTAATGAAAACCTTACAATATCCTTACAATTTATACAAAAATGAGTCTGTGGCGAATTTTGTTAAAATATATTCACTACTGTTAAAGTTATGAATGAAAACACGACTTCGGATTGGAGTGAGACGCCCTGTAATTTTGACTAAATGAGTGGATTTCTGATCCTGGTTTCCTACACAATAAATTATTGTTACAGTGTCCTGTACTAACCCTTAAAGTTTGTACCATGAATTCGGGATAGTATTTCTTTTCACCATTTTTCATCACAAAGAATTTTAAGGGCAGTTGTTACCCAAATATATTGTTACCCAAATTAATTCTATTCTATTATCGGTATTCATTAGTATTGCCTATGTTTATTCTTAAAAAAATACTTGTATTTCTTGTAGATTTATTTGAAGCCTTTAATATTAAGTTAAGTTATCATGTTTCTAATGTATTTTTCTTTTACTTTTTCAGGTAATATTATCAATTTATGAATTACTGGTGGCATGTACAAGAAATAATTTGTGCGGTGTTGGTTTACATAATTCTTATAGTCGACATCAACAATCAGGAATCTGTAAGTAACCAGGAGAATTTCCAAAAGATTTAAATATATGATAATTATGGCTATGGGCTTGTTAATTAAAGAAACTTTAAACCGGCAACAGAAAAAAATATCATGCTTTTCTTTGAAAATACATTTCTTTGGGTTTTGCTTTGTAAAAGTAATAGGAAAATGATTTTAAAAATAACCAATTAAAAGCTCATCCCAAAAATTACCATAATTAATATCAATTTTAATGTATATTATTAATTTTATAATACTCTTATCATTCAGGAAATTTTGTAGAATGATTTCATCGAAATATATAAATTATTTTTATCTATCCGGCAAAAAGTACAGTGTATTGAAATCGGCGCAACGAAATCCAATTATGATCAAAAGAAAACTCCACGAGTTTTGAAAATTTCCTTGCATCAATTTTGTGAATGCAAGATAGCCCTCTAGTTTAATATTCTTCCATTTGTTTCACTCATCTTTCCGAGTTAACTATGAAAATAAATTTCATTCTCGTAAATTTTACTTTTTCACCGTTGTGTTAATTTTTTTACGAAACCGAAAATCGCAAACGTATTTGATGTATTAGTAAATAAATTAATAAAATGTATTTGAATACAGATTAACGTGTTGATGCAATCAATTAAGATTATAAAGTGCAATTCAGTCCTTTTATAGTTCGCTGAATAAATTAAAGGAATATGCTGGATGGGACTTTCAAAATTTTTTTTCTTTATCTCATCACTTAACCCATTCGCGACCAACCACGAGTATACTCGTGGAAATCAATCTAAAAATACGAATTCGTACCGGAAATTTCGAAAGAAGAACTTTTATGTTATGTAATCACGAAATGCCTGTTATTAAATAAAGTAAATATTTCTATTAGTATTTTCTGATATGGATTCGAACTTTCTAAATAAAATAAAATTCCGGTAATTTTAACTCGGCAGTGAACGTGTTAATATTTTTAAATTTTATAATTATTTTCAATTTCAATTACGTGAAGTAATCGTAATATTGCTATCTCAAAAGTTATCTGTAGACCGAGAAGTTATGTATATTTCGATATAATAATAAGATAGGTTAACAAAAGCTCCACTTTCTTAATATTATCAGCAGCAAATGATTGAAACTAATGAAATCTCTCAAGGCAGATTTTGAAATATAAAATTAATATAAAGTAAACTATCTTCTCGTTATCAAATGTTATTAGCTGGATAAAGCTTAAGATTAATGATCCTGCACAGTAATGATCTTAAGAACCTAAATGTGATTATGAAAATTTAAGATATAATCAGCTTCAGATAATGGTCGTCATCTCTTGTTTCATGATGAGCTGCTAAATGATAAACTGACTGTGTCATATATAGTACACAGATATTAATTCATATAAAAGGAAATATCATATAAAAGAATCTCTAGATTTTATAAAAAATCTCCAGTAGGATGATATAAAATTATTAGCTGCAAGTTTAAATACCATATTCTCTAAATTGAAGTATTAATAAAATAAAACGTTAAAAGGTAATTAAATTAAAAGTTTATTTACAGCAATTTCGATGAATAATTGACTATTAAACAATGGGATACACACAAAGTTGTAAAAAAAAATATATATATACTAAAAATAAATAGTATTTTAGCTTACTTGGAACGAAATAATAATAAACATAAAAATTCATTAATCTTTTTATCTATTCAGAACCATTAAGTCTATTTCATTTGTTATCAGTTTTTGTGAATGTTATAAAAAAGCATTATCTCTGTTTGATTTCTATTTTGAATATAAAAGCTCTAAAAACAAAGATTTTATTTGTTGTTTTGACTCGATAAAAATAGAGTGCCGAAAATTTGAATATTTTTTATCTAAACAATTTTTTTTTACGATAATTACATAAAATTTATAAATTATTTTTTAAGATAGATTTTTTTTAAAAACTGAAATTGAATTCAATATTTTAAAACTGAATCGGTTTAACATAAAACATACTTTTAATGACTCATTTTACTTTAAATTTAAATATCTGTAACGATAGTGTGTCTAATTTAAGAGAATTGTGAGGTGCTTCTTGAGAATGAAAACATAGTGTAAGAAACGTTATTTTTTAAACAAACTATTATGCTGTTAGAAAAGAAAAATAATAATGAGTTTTTAAAATAATATTTTAATGTAGTATTACGTTATTATACATTTTTTAAGGACAGATTTTTATCGTCTACACCATCGGATTTGGCGTGCTTCGCGCCACTTTGGCGAGAAAAACCCGTTTTCGAATACCTGTTAGGCTTAGCGTGCGAAAAAAGCATGTTAGTTTTATTTTATGATGAAACAATTTTTTTGAGTATAAAACACACACAATATTTTTTTATAAAACACACGCATACATTTTATTATAAAACACATGCATTTATTTTACTAGAAAACACATACCTTTTTATTATAAACACACACACAAATTATTTTATTATAAAACACTCACAATGTTTAATTTATTATAAAACACACACAATGTTTAATCTAATATTAAAACGCACACAATGTCGAGAATACAGCTGATTCAGCTATTAATCACAGAAGGCTTTGATTAATACGGCACGATCTAGTGCACCAGGTTGCCATACAAAGTAAAATCTTGCCAAAATCGACGGGTAGCCATGGTAGGTAAAAAAATCGCCATTTTTGCAACAAAAAGAAATCCCTTTGCGTCTGCGACATCAGTACCTAGTTTTGTTTTTCTTTTTTGTGCAAGGATGCTTTACGTTTTTTTTTCTTGTACGAATTCAAAATATGATGAAAAGCTTGCCATATCAGTGAATGACTTGCAACATCAAGTGATCTATGAGTGACTTTTGAATGCGCAGTTGAAAGTCAGTTCTAGAAATTTCGTGGTAGAAATGAGAATCATGAAGATGTGGTGAGCCGTGGATAAATTGAAATAATTTGTTAAAACTAATCCATGTACCACGAGAGCTTGCTGCTTAACCCCTTCAGGGGCAAAGTACTCTTGTAGCTAAAATATTGAAATGCTTTATTGACACCAGGATTCACGAAGGAATTTATTTTAAAATAAGTAAAAGCTTTTCCTAATGTGCCTTATAAATTCAAAATTTGATTATAAATTTCTGGTGTCATTGTGGCATTTTGGGATTAAAATTAAGTGGTATATATAATATACCGGTGCCCTTCAAGAGGTTAACTTAGAGTATGTTTTAAAACTGTCTGAAACATTTTAAAAGCTTTTGGTTAACCCTTTATCTACTGACGGTACTTATAAGTACCTGTTTAAAATAACTTGCTATAAAATTCATTTAATACATAGATTAGCAGTAATACAGTTTAGAATGAGTTATAGATGCATTAACTTATCTTGTTCCAAAAGCGTTATTGGTTACACAAAAGAAAAATATTTTTAAAAGGATGATTTCTTTTGCCTTTGCATCTTTTCAGCTTTCTTGGCGTTGGGAGGGGGGAGGGGGTGGATTTTCAATTCGGAAATATTTCTATATTTCTATTCTAAGAACATTATATTTGTACATTTCCTAATTCTACAAAATACTAAGAAAAATGTTTAAAATAAAATATTTGAGTGGGGTTATAAATATTGCACAAAATCCCTATAAATTCAAATTTAATTAATTCTTCTAAATCCTTCAATCCTTCTAAAATCCCTCTAAAATTTATTAAATGATTATGGAAATATTCTAATATAGTTTCAAAAATTCACGAAAAATGCTTTAGAAGATAAAATTTGCATGAATTCATAATTCAGTACATAAAGGTTTAAAAAATACGTAACAGAAACAACCATTATTTTTCACACGACCTAATACTAATATTTTATGGCTACTTTAGGCCAAAAAAAAAAAAACTAAAATTAGAATGGCATAAATATTTGTTCATTAAATTACTCTACAGAACTAAACTGAAATTTTCTTTAAAAGAAAAATATATATGCTAAAAGTGATTATAGTAAGCATAAAGTCTTACAAAACATTTAATAAACAGATCTACTACTTTCGTACTCATAACGGGGACATTCTCCAGGTCAGCAATGATAAAAATACATTTTTATTTTAATGATAGTACGTTATTTCTCTTATACAGGGTAATTCAAAACTGGAGGAACAAACTTCTAGGAAGGATAGGGTACACCTAGATGACTCGGAATCACATAACAATGCAGGGTCGAAAATGCAATCCTGAATCATCGTGATCGGAAATTGACAGTTAAAAGACTATAAGCTATATTTATTAATATATTAGCTATAATATATTTAAATACTATAAGTCAGGACTTTCCTGATAGTGAAGTTCCACGAAGTTTTCTGCCTACGTGCCTGGTTCATACCATCTACATTTTTGCACGTTTGAGGGCACTGGTTCTACTTGAGGGCGCTTTTCGCCAGAGCTGTAATTAGACCCCTCAAACGTGCAAAGCTATAGATGGTAAGAACCAGGCACGTAGGCAGAAAACTTCGGGGAACTTCATTATCAGGAGAGTCCTGACTTATTTTAAGCTTATAATTTTTAAATATCAATTTTCGACCTCTATGATTTAGCCCCTAACAATCCCCCTATCTCGTTAGGATTGTATTTCTGACCCTGCATTTCTATGTGATTCGAGTCGTCTAGGTGTACCCAACCACTCCTAGAACTTCGTTCCTCTAGTTTAAATCACCCTATATAATTCTATGAAATTCTCTTATACATCTAACTGTATTACATTATTTTAAAAGTTACTCCAGTGAAAAGGTTTTATGTATTAAACCTCTTTGCGACGAGCGGTACCTATAAGAACCATTAAAGCTCACGAAATCACTTAATCTGTACACCAGTATTTTAGTGCAGACATTTTCACCTCATCTAATCACAAATCTTTACTCATTACATACGGCAAAGATTACAACTTTCAAAAACTGTTTTATAAGAATTAAAAGAAGAGCAAAAGCTGATCATCCTAGGGTTGTTAAAATATTCATATATTAAATATTATTAATCAATTATTATTAAATAATTATCTTTTACATCTAACTGCATTACATTATTTTAAAAGTCGTTCCAGTAAAAAATTTCTATTTATTCTTACCCTTCGCGACGAGCGATACGTATAAGCACCATTAAAGCTCACGAAATGACTTAATCTGTACACCAGTACTTTAGTGCAGACATTTTCACCTCATCTAATCACAGGTTTTTACCCATTACACATGGCGAAGATTACAATTTTCAAAAACTATTTTATAAGAGTTAAAAGAAGTGTAAAAGCTGATCGTCCCGTGGGTGTTAAAAGATTATAATTAAAATGTCCATATAATAAATATTATTAATCAGGAGTATTTAATTATATAAAGCATATTTCAGCAAGCAAAAAATATTATGTACTGCACACATCTAGTAAATGTATATATATCGAAGATTCTTCTGGAAATAAAAACGCTATATGTTTGAATGAAAGTAAAATATTTCTTACATAAAATATAAACGAAGTCTCAAAAACGCTGCAGTATCTTCCCGAGTGATTCACTTTAGTAAAATTTGTTGTTATCGGAAAGAATGCAAAACTCTTCAAAAGTGCTGGATACGCTTTTTACTCCAGGGTAAAATTATTGACAAAAGAAGAGCAGATGGTGCATGAACTTTTTTCTGAAAAATATACAAAAATAGTCGTATGGGAGATATTTGGGTAGAGTTTAGTCATTCAGCCTTATAATCGTTTGGATCATGCATGTCGTAACTTGGAATACAAATAAGGAAAACTTTGTAGCTATAAATAAATATTTTTTTCTTCATCACTGTACAATATTTTTATATACACGTACACGTATATTTATATACACATACATGTATATTTATATACACATTCATTTAATTAATTCGTTTGCTTTAATAAGAACTGGCATTATATGCGCAGTATTGTACTGGCATTGTACAATACACGCCGGTTATAGCTAATATTAGGAAGTTATTATTAATATTGACAGATACACACACACACACACACATATCTATATATATATGTGTGTGTGTGTGTGTGCATATTCAGTAAATCCTCTCAATAGCGAACAACACGAGATCGTGAAATTGGTCCGCTATTCGGAGATGTCGACTTTTCGGAGGTAAAAATGTACGAATATGTATGTGTTGTAATATACAGTAAAACCTTCATAACGGAAACTCCCGAACAGCGGATACCTCTATTTCACGAACACTTTTTTCAATCCACAACACATAAATATTCGTAAATTTTTACCTCTGAAAAGCGAATACCTTCAAATAATAGACAAATTCCTCCTTCCCAAGGTGTCTGAGATTTATATGTTTTACTGTATGTAAATATATATATATATACAGGGTGTTCCGTTAAAGGGGTCCAATATTAATAGGGGTAATAGAGGAGATCACACGGAGCATAAATCAGTATATAATGCCTGGCCGGATCTCAATAATTTTCAAGTTACAGCAAATAGAATGAAAAATCGGAAATTTGTAAAAAAAAACCCTCATTGCTAAACTATCGATAATGCTACATAAAAACGAAGCACATATTTAGAAAGAGCAGAAAAAATCCTACGAAATGACATAAGTTGTTTTAGAATATTGAGAATTAATGGCGAGTTACAAGCTCTGAAACAGTGAAAAAATACAAAATCAAATATTTAGCAAAATAGTTAATCGTTAATTCCAAAAATGCAACTCTACCTACATCAAGGAAAATGTTATAAAATGTGGTCCATTCCGAAAGCTTTCGAAGAAGCTGACAATAAACCATATCAGTTTAATTGTATGGGAGAAATCAAGCAGTTCCCTAGTTACAACTCTGTACTGTTGCACGCTCGGAAAGAGCGAAACTCCACCCATGACGATTGTAAACACCCCGTTTTAATATCTTTCAATTATACATTTCTGATCAACCTCTATCAATACCCTTTCATTATTCAGTCTGGTCAAGTGAATGACATATTGTGCAGCTCTCGCCTTGTCTTAAAGCAAACTCCGTGACTGCTGCGTTTCCTCCATGAACTTTCAGGATGATGAAGAAGAAGTACTTTTTATGCAAATTTTCTATGTGTATAAGAAGAAAAGTGTAATAAAACAGCAGTCATCAGTGGGCGTTATGTTAAAGGGAGGCTGTTGTAAGTGGGATTGTAGTAAGTTGATGTATAATAATTATGCCGGAATTCTCTAACGAAGAATATGCGGACATGCATCTGATGTACGGGCAAGCTCATGGAAATGCATGTCTAGCACAGCGCATGTACCGTGAGCAATTTCCAAGGAGACGTTGCCCAAGTTCGAAACTCTTCATAAAAATCGATAGACGATTACGGGAGACTGGATCGTTTAATACAGCAAGCATTGATGCAGGGAAACCTCGACATGTACGAACACCTGCAATGGAAGAAGATGTACTGAATATTTTTAAAGATAACCCCTCCACGAGTACACGAGCTGCTGCGTCTGAAGTCGGTGTTTCTCACCAAAGTGTGTGGTGTGTTCTGCGTGCAGAAAACATGCACCCCTTTCATGTGCAGCGGGTACAACTGTTATCAGTAACAGATTGTGCTCAGCGGACAGAATTCGTACGCTGGTTGCTTAATGTAACAGAAAATAATCCACAATTTCTGGAAAATATTTTATTTACTGATGAAGCAACATTTACGAGAGAGGGCGTGGTAAACACGCACAATATGCACACATGGTCATATACAAATCCGCACACTGTTTTCCCGTCGAACGCACAACAAAAGTTCAGTGTGAACATATGGGCAGGTGTCCTCGGCGATTATCTCATAGGACCATATTTACTCCCAGATGTACTCAATGGCAGTACGTACTTGGTTTTCCTACGGGATATCTTACCGCAGTTACTGCAAAATGTGCCAGCAACATTGCGCCACAATATGTGGTTTATGCACGATGGCGCACCGGCACATTTTTTCATAGGTGTTCGCAATCACCTCAATTCAACATATCCTGGGAAATGGATTGGACGCAGTGGACCTGTTGCTTGGCCTGCACGCTCTCCAGACCTCAATCCGTTAGACTTTTTTGTTTGGGTACACCTTAAATCGCTGGTGTATGAAACGCCTGTGGATACACCGGAGGATTTACTAGCGCGAATCGTTGTCGCTGCAGGAGACATTCCCAACTCCGTCGGAGTTTTTCGGCGTGTTCGCCAATCTTTACGACGTCGCTGTCGGCTGTGCGATTCTGTTAATGGGCGCAACTTCGAACACCTATTATAATAATGTCTGTTCGTCTGCCTTCCGACATTGAACTGTGCAGCGCAGGCCAGAAGACTATGCTTCACATATGTCATAAAGTACGTGGAATGTAATTCTTTATTTGTCATTTTTCTTTTATTTTCAACACTTTTTGGCACAGTATTTTGTAAGTCACAGACTGTGGTGTACTCAAATTGTAAATTACAAAGTTTGTATGAATTAATTTAAAATTTAGTGTCTTTTTTAAATTTATAATTAATAAAATTATTATGCTATTTGTTATTATTATTTCCTATCATAAATTATGATGCACATATACATACAATAATTGTCCATGTAAAACATGTACTGAAACTTCTTGCATAGTTACAAATCGCAATATTTTTAATTATTTCCGAATTTTCACCACCAGTTTAATTTTAAGGAATTTAACTTAAGCTTTATATCAATAAAAGACCACTTTAAAATGTAGACTATTATTGTAAAGTTATTTTGGTTCATTCAACTCTTGAATAATTAAAAATGTTGCATCTCAGAAGAAGCATGATCGAAAATGTATAGTTGAGAGTAATTAAAAAGGCGGTGTTTCCAATCGTGATGGGCGGAGTTTAACCTTTGCTAGTGTCAAAGAAAGCGGAGTTGTAACTAAGAAACTGATTAATTTCTCTCACACAATTAAACCGATATGGTTCATTGCAAGCTTTTTCGAAAGTTTTTGGAATGGACCAAATTTTACTACATTTTCCTTGTTGTAGCTAGAGTTGTCTTTTTGGAATTAACGATTAACTATTTTGATGTATATTGGATTTCGTACTTTTTTCACTGTTTCAGGGCTTGTAACTCGTCAATAAATATTGCTATTTTAATACAATTGATGTCATTTTGTAAGTTTTTTTCTGCTCTTTCTAAATATGTGCTTCGTTTTTATGTAGCATTATCGATAGTTTAGCAATGAGGGTTCTTTTACAATTTTCCGAATTTTCATTCTATTTGCTGTAACTTGAAAACTATTGAGATCCGACAAGGCTTTATATACTGATTTATGCTCCATGTGATCTCCTCTATTACCCCTATTAATATTGGACCCCTTTAACGGAACACCCTGTATATATAGATAGATAGATAGATGCGTGTGTGCATGTATATAGAATATAAAAAAAAACTTATAAGTTTGTATAAAAAAATGACGGAATCTCTTACTTAAAGATAGCCTGTAATAATTTTTCAGATTAATTGTTATAGTAAAATTCAAAGGTTTATTATTATATACATATATATGTTACGGTCAATATGATTAATCAGGTCATTATTATTAATAACCACATTATTAATAATAACAGTTTTTACCACTCTCTCCCTTATATCAGAGGTTGCCTCACTCGATACTCTCTCCCCTCTCTTACATTTTGACGTCACATTTTTAGCAACTATTAATTTAGAACTAATTTATTTAAAAATTGATGTACGATCTATTATTGATATAAATACCATATAGTACTCCGAAGTATGTATGACGTGCTTTCGCGCATATTGAGCGTCTACGATTTGAGACTGTTTTTTTTTCCTATTTTAGGTATATTCGCTGTATTAGAGACACCCCCTTTAAAAAAAAAAACCTTCATGAGATATGTAGCATGAAAATACAATAAAACGGCCTTAAAAACATAATAACTAGCATAAACAGGAAAAAATAAACAAATGCAAATTGGCGACATACGCTACTTCCAAGCCTAATTGCCCGAATCCCAACAAGGAGTTTGGAATCCTATTCTCGTTCATTCAAATAATAATGTCTTCTGCGCTTGCCCGTTAATATACTAAAATCTAAATTCTTATCCTTGATTTCTCAGCTTTTATTCTTATACACGAAGTATAACGCGCACCTGTAAAATTTGACTAATTTTCTTGTTTCAAAAATGGGCTTTATACGTTGAAATATATGTTACTTCAAAATCGTTAAGATATTGTATGCTTTTACTCCAAGCTTTCGGAATACTAATAGACCTAATTCAACATGCATAAAAATACATATTATTTTAATGAACTATATTATGCTGCTTCTAAACATTGTCTACTTAATTGTTTTCAAATTTCAGATGTGGCGTCACAACGTCTTATCCCAGTCCTTATTTCTGGCACACTGTGTCACACTTTGTTGACTCCTTTCAACTCTCTTGAATCATGGCGTATTTAACAAATAATTCCTTATACTTGATCATAAAGGAGAATTTCAGTTTCACTATTTCTAGAGTAGTCTAATTATTTCACTATTTTTCCGTAGAATGAAAACATATATCACGCAACTAAGTATTTAAATTTAATTGAGAAGAGCAACGGAACTATAACTCTAATGTTATGTTCGTCATTGCCTAGCATTGCATTTAACGTAATGCATATTTTATTGTATTCCCAATATTATATGTAACATAATCAACTGGTAACTACCGCAGACACACTACATATTTTATAAATGCATCCTTATCCGTGCAGAAAACTTTTACCTACCTCAAAATTGTTGCTGTTGTGAATCACTATTCCCCTGAGAAGGTCTTTCAATGTGCCACACCTTAAAAATAAAAGGTTTTAGAAAACCTTAGACTGAAAACGCTGATGAAATAATACTTAATGTCTCTTAAATAATAACGTGTCTTTATTAATATTTTAGTAAGCATCAGAAACTAAAGTAACATTCACATGAATAGATTAGCGGTTAAAAGTTACATTGTGACGTATTCTTTGAAAAGTTTGCGAAATAATAATTTTTCAGTGAATTTCCACTTATGTTGAAGAAGCTTAAGGGAGATACATTTATTTTGTTCTTATTTTAAATATGTTAAAAAGTGTATTCTGTATAATTTTATAAATAAAATTTCGAAACTGAAAAATATATATATTGACAGAATATTTTCTTAAAGACATACATGCTATAGTAATTTTTTCTTTCACGCATAATTTTTAATCTCAGATAGAATCGTTTTATAGATATAATTTTGATAAATATCGCTTACTGTGCCCTTATCCTTGGATGAATTGGAAATTAAAATTTTTTATTACAGTTAATTCTAATTTGTTTTTTCGATTTTTTTTTAAATATTAGTTTATTTATAATGAATAAGAATTTATTTTTATACAGTAGCTAATATTTTTTTTTTATATTCACTACATGCGCAATAGTTTTTTAATAATCAATGCAAAGGTAATATTTAGAGATGGTCCCTCCTCTATTAAAAATTGTAACAAAAAAATTTCATCATGCTGTCCTCAAAACGGAATACTTTCATGTTCAAAATACCTTAATAAAAGTAAATACAATGCTTAAATATCTTCGAAATACTAGATTTCGTTCTTCTTTTGATATTTACGTCTGCTTTTTGCCCGAATGAATGGCCAAATATATGCGACTCTCTGTTAAATAGATCTTTTTAGATCTAAAAAATCCAAGTTGTAAAGCGGATTCTTTTAAAATCCATTACAGGTCGATAAAAAGAGAAACCGCAATCATCCTCGTTTCGTTTATGCAGACCTGTCGTAAAAGCAAAAAGCCCATGTTACTGGGAACCAAACTTTATTTAAAAGGGATTGTGTCCTTTATCTATTCCCCTTTTCAAAATGATTCTTTTCCAGAGAACATTGAAACCGAAAAACAAATCTTTGTAATACTATTCACTTATAAACATATATTTATACAGACGATTAATTTTATTTAAATTTACTGGGATCTTAAGTAATATAAAAAGGTGAATTTGTTTTCTTACTTCTTTTTCCTTTTTAATTTACGAATAAGTAAACTTGCTTAATTATAAAGTAATGATGTACAGCAGCTAATAATTAAAAAAGATACTCATTACAATCGCACAGAAATGTATGCTCATAGAAAAGATTAAAGAATACATATGATTGTGCTGTTTTTAAAATGGAATACTGATGCGCTCAAAGTATCTTAATAAAGTTAAATAGAATGCTTAAATATCTTCGAAATATTAGATTTCGTTCTTGCTTTGATACTTGCGTCTGCTTTTTGCCAGAATGAATTGCCAAACATATTCGACTCTATCTTAAAGAGAGTCGACGACCTGTCGTAAAAGTAAAAAACCCATGTTACTGGGAACCGAACTTTATCTGAACGGGATTGTGTCCTTTATCTATCTCCCTTCTCAAAATGATTCTTTTCCAGAGAACATTGAAACTGAAAAACAAATCTTTGTATTGTTAGTCACTTATAAACATGTACAGACGATTAATTTTATTTAAATTTACTGGGATCTTCAGTATTATAAAAGGATGAATTTGTTTTCTTACTTCTTTTTCCTTTTTAATATACGAATAAGTAGACTTGCTTAGTTATAAAGTAATGATGTACAGCAGCTAATAATTTAAAACGATTATCATTACAATCGCACAGAAATGTATACTCATAGAAAAGTTTAAAGCATACATGTGATTGTGCTGTTTTTAAAAGGGAATACAGATGCCCTCAAAATATCTTTATAAAATTAAATACAATGCTTAAATCTCTTCGAAATACTAGATTTCATTCTTGTTTTGATACTTGCGTCTGATTTTTGCAAGAATGAATTGCCAAATATATGCGACTCTCTGTTAAAAATATATCCTTTTAGATCTGAAAAAATCCAAGTTGTAAAGCGAACTCTTTTAAAATCCATTACATGACGATAAGAAGAGAAAACGCAATCATCCTCTTTCGTTTATGCAAACCTGTCGTAAACGTATAAAGCCAATGTTACTGAGAATCGAACTTTATTTGAACGAGATTGTGTCCTTTATCTATTCCCCTTCTGAAAATGATACTTTTCCAGAGAACATTGAAACTGTAAAAAAAAGTCATTGTAATGATTGTCACATATAAACATATATTTATTAAGACAATTAATTTTATTTAAATATACTGGGATCTTCAGTAGTAGAAAGATATGAATTTGTTTTCTTACTTCTTTTTACTTTTCAATAGGACAATAAGTAGACTTGCTCAATTATGAAGTAATGATGTACAGCAACTAATAATTTAAAAAGGTAATCAATTCAATCGCACAGAAATGTATGCTCATATAAAAGATTAAAGTATACATATGATTGTGCTTTTTTAAAAATGGAATACTGATGCGCTCAAAGTATCTTAATAAAGTTAAATAGACTGCTTAAATATCTTCGAAATATTAGATTTCGTTCTTGCTTTGATACTTGCGTCTGTTTTTTGCCAGAATGAATTGCCAAATATATTCGACTCTCTGTTAAAGAGATCTTTTTAGATCCGACAATATCCAAGTTGTAAAGCAGATTCTTTTAAAATCTATTACATGCTATAAGAGGACAAAACGCTATCATCCCCGTTTCGTTTACGACGACCTGTCGTAAAAGTAAAAAGCCCATGTTACTGGGAACCGAACTTTATTTGAATGGGATTGTGTCCTTTATCTATCCCCCTTCTCAAAATGATACTTTTCCAGAGAACATTGAAACTGAAAAAAGAAATCTTTGTAAGGTTATTCACATATAAACATATACTTATAAAACAATTAATTTTATTTAAATTTACTGCGATCTTCAGAAATAGAAAAATATGAATTTGTTTTTTTTTATTTCTTTTTACTTTTGAATATACTAATAAGTAGACTTGCTCAATTATGAAGTAATGATGTACAGCAGTTAATAATTTAAAAATACAATCACTACAATCGCAAAGAAATGTATGCTCATAGAAAAGTTCAAAGCATACATATGATTGTGCTGTTATGAAAATGGAATACAGATGCGCTAAAAATATCTGAAGAAAAGTAAATACAATGTTTACATATCTTCGAAATATTAGATTTCGTTCTTGCTTTGATACTTGCGTCTGCTTTTTGCCAGAATGAATTGTCAAATATATGCGACTTTCTGTTAAAGACATATTTTTAGATTTGAAAAAATTCAAGTTGTAAAGCGGATTCTTTTTAAATTCATTACAAGCCGATAAGAACACAAAACGCAATCATACCCGTTCCATGTAGGTGGACCTGTCGTAAAAGAAAAAAGCCTATGCTACTGGAAACCTAACTTTACTTGAACGGGATTGTGTCCTTTATCTATCCCCCTTTTCAAAATGATCCTTTTCAAGAGAACTTTGAAACTGAAAAAAAATTGTTATGATTGTAACATATAAACATATATTTATAAATACAATTAATTTTATTAAAATTTACTGGGATCCTCAGTAATAGAAAAAAGTTGAATTTGTTTTCTTATTTCTTTTTACTTTTCAATAGACCAATAAGTAGACTTGCTGAATTATGAAGTAATGATTTACAGCAGATAATAATTTAAAACGATAATCATTACAGTCGCAAAGAAATGTATGCTCATCGAAAAGTTTAAAGCATACATATGATTGTGCTATTTTAAAATGGAATACATATGCGCTCAAAATATTTAAATAAAACAAAATGCTTAAATATCTCCTGGAAATATCAAATTTGATTTCGTTCTTATCGATACTTATACATGATTTTTGTCAGAATCAATTGTTAAATATGTGACTTTCAAAGTTTCAAATAGGAAAAAAGTTTAAAGCAAACATATGACAATATATATATATATTTAAATTGAAATACGGATGCGTTCAAACATCGTATGACCCTTTTAGGTTTGGCGTCCTAATAATAGTACATGTCTTTTTATTCAGTATTATTTTGTCTCAACAAATATATATATTATTATTATTATCTGCATGTAGTAATGACAGTATATGTCTATACATTTATTATTATGACTTCATTTATGGTTCAGTATTTAGCAATAATAAATTAAATAAAAAATTGCTTAGTTCTCTTTACATTGTTGGAGATTGTTTTATTTCAAACATATGTTTCACTCTTTAAATTTAACATAGTAACTACTTTTCTAAATAAATAATTTGCGATAAAACATAAAAAAAGTACTAGACAATTATTTTGTCTGCTTAATCATTTTGTAACACCGCATTTTCCAAACGTCTTCAAAATTTCTTCCTTAGCCTATTGTCAAAAGAATAGCATGTAAAATAACTACATTCTTTAGATTTTTGAAAATGACATGTTTGTTAAATTTCAGTAAACTTTAACTTGCGTGATTTTTGTGAACTACTTTTAATATTATTAACGTAAAATTATTTTTTCATAAAAAAAAAATAAATAAAAAATAAATAAATAAAAAATCGTACCCGAAAATTATTATGTCTGCTTAATCATTTTGTAACACTGCATTTTCCAAACGTGTTCAAAATTTCTTCCTCAGCCTATTTTCATAAGAATAGTACGCAAAATCACTACATTCGTTAGATTTTTGAAAATGACATATTTGTTAAATATCAGAAAACCTTAATTTTTGTGATTTGGATAGCTACTTTTAATATTATTAACGTAAAATTATTTTTTGCACAAAATTAAAAAAAAAAAATCTTACTTGAAAAAGCTATTTAAACCAAATGCTTAAATCTCCTTGAAATATCAGATTTAGTACTTATCGATACTTACACATGCTTTTTGTCAAAATCAATTGTCAAAAATGTGACCTTCTCTTAAGTTTACAAGATCTGGGGAAATCCAAGTTGTAAATGGTATTCTTTTAAAATCCCCGAAATTTCGTCAGGAAAAGAAGCCAATCATTCTCATTCCGTTTATGCTCGCACATGCGTAAAAGTATTTTGCGTAAAAGTAAAATGCCCAAAGCATCATATTTTGGTGAACCGAACTTTATATGAATGAAAAATACTTGCCGCTCTCTCCAAAAAACCAGTTATCTATTCACTTTAAAAATATCTATATTCTTCCCCAAATAAAACTGAAACGAATAATAATACTATTGATAATGATCTCCACATGTAAACACGCACCTCACACACACATGCACAAATGCACATACACTCACCGGCACACACACACACAATATATATATATAATATATATAGTGGCATCTCAATTTGAAAATTCAATAATTCATTACCATAATAAATATGAAGATAAAAAAACAGTGACATTTATATCTGGTATAGCTATTAAATTTCATATGCTGTAATGTAAAAAAAACAGTTCAAATTTTCGTCAATAGAAGGCACTGCACTGTCACAAATTGTATGAAGGCTCAAACTAACATGTAAAATTGCATTATAAATCTCTCAAGTTTTACTCTTTACTCTGTTGAGCAATTAAAACCCGAAAAAAAGCTTGAATTTTGAAATTTATTTGAGCATGCATTTTTAATGTATCAGTCGCTGCAGCGCCATCTATTGACAAAAATTCGAGCTGTTTTTAAAATCACATCTTATAAAATATAAGAGATACCTGATATAAATCTAACTTATTTCATCTTCTTATGTATTATAGTTAATGAATTATTCAATTTTCAAATCGAAGCGTTAATTTTGTTCACCCTGTATGTATACATAAATAAATTTACTGGGATCTTTAGTAAATGTAAAAAAGATGAACGTTCTATATAACTTCTTTGCACTTTTCAATATTTCGATGGGTAGATTTGCTTATCGATTCAGGAGTGCTGTAAGTAACTAGTTTAAAATTACTAATAGTAATGTTTTTAAAATAATCATTACATTCTTTGAGAACTTAATGCTTTTCAAAAAGTTTACAGGTTTAATACTATAGCGATGCCATTAAACCGAATGCAGATGTGTTCAATATACCTTAATAACATAGAAATTCAATGCTTAAATATCCTTGAAATATCGGATTTCGTTATTGTCCCGATACTTACGCATTCTTTTTGCAAGGATCAATCACCAAATATATGTGACTTTCTATTAAGGAGATATTTTTAGATCTGAGTGAGTTGTAAAACGAATTCTTTTGAAATCGGATAAGAATAGAATGCAATCATCCTCGTTCCGTTTATGCGATCCTGTCGTAAAAAGTCCAGAATATCATGTTTTGGGGAAACGAACTTTATTTGAACGGGAGATTCTTATCCCTCCCCCTTGTCCTTTATCTATTCTCTTTTGAAAAATTAATCTTTTTTCAGGGAAAATTGATACTGCAAAGAAAATATATTGATAAATTTCAAATCTGTTAATATTTTTTTAAGGTTTTTTTTCTTATTAAGGAGATATTTTTAGATCTGAGGAAGTTATAAAACGAATTCTTTTGAAATTGGATAAGAATAGAATGCAATCATCCTCGTTCCGTTTATGCGACCCTGTCGTAAAAAGTCCAGAATATCATGTTTTTTGGGAAACGAACTTTATTTGAACGGGAGATTCTTATCCCCTCCCCCTTGTCCTTTATCTATTCTCTTTTGAAAAATTAATCTTTTTTCAGGGAAAATTCATAGTGCAAAGAAAATATATTGATAAATTTCAAATCTGCTAATAAGTTTTTTTTTCTAATCTGTTTTTCTTTATTTTTCTCCAAACAATTTTATTTATTACAATAAATTTACACATAAAGACGCAAAAAATGTGTTTTTTTATGATAATTTGCTTAATATTTACTTATTGATTAATGTAATTTCGAAACGTGAAATAAATGTAACAAAATTATTTTTCAATATGTTAATAAAATTAATTATGTCGATTATACTATTTCTAAAAACTTGAATGTTCTAAAATAAATACAATAATTGTATTCTTTAAGGTAATTCAGTATATCATGAATTAGTTCTTCAGTCATAAATCACTTTAGTTCCTTTAACCATATTGTCATTTAATATATATATATATATTAATATTACACAAAGAACACATAGTACTGAAAAATCACTTTGAAAGAATTATACAATCTTCCGAAAATTTTGAAGGTCATTGATAATGCTTTTCTAAATCACAAAACAATCCGATCGAGTTTCAAACATTGGCGCAAAAGTAAAATAAATTTTGGCGCATCCATCATATTTTCTCTTGAAAAATCTCTTTTCAAATAAAAATTTCCTATCCTAAATATCCTTAAACAATCTGCAGAAATTTTCATTTTTGTGTGGAAGTAGTTTATAGTTTGAATGGAAGGATTTGAATATTATTATGCATCCTATAAATCAGTTCATTATCTCAGGATAATGGAATTTCTAATTGTGCTTCTAAAACTTGGAGATGCACAAAAGCTTCCTTGAATTTAATATTTATCAAAGCCAGACGTTCTAGCAAGAAAAGTGGGAAAATATTTGTTTACTTGAGAAAGGAAAAAGAAATTGAAATGATTAACTAGAAAAAGTTTTAATTAGGATATGGTTTATAGTATTCCTTGGAAGATACGTAAACACAATTCTTCTTATAATTACAGTAAAAATGAATGAAGAAAATTACACATAAGACAGTGAATGCTTTTAACTAGATTATTGTTTCGGAGAAATAGTTAAGCCGCAAGAATATTGTTCTGATAATTTGCTTAAGTAATATATATATTGATTATTTTAAATCGTGATTAGTTCTATTTCTTTTAAATGCTAAAACGTGTAAATTAACAACATAATAAATATACAGTAAAATAACTTTTATTAGTTTGACAAGTTTCGGCTAACTCCGAGCCATTTTCATAATATACTTTAATATACCTTAATAATATAATTAAATAATAGAGAGATATTTTTAGATCTAAGGAAGTTGTAAAACGAATTCTTTTGAAATCGTATAAGAATAGAATGCAATCATCCTGGTTTCGTTTATGCGACCCTGTCGTAAAAAATCCAGAATATCATGTTTTTGGGAAACGAACTTTATTTGAACGGGAGATTCTTATCCCCTCCCCCTTGTTCTTTATCTATTCTCTTTTGAAAAATTAATCTCTTTTCAGGGAAAATGGATAGTGCAAAGAAAATATATTGATAAATTTCAAATCTGCTAATAAGTTTTTTTTTTAAACAATTACCTTAAACAATCTTCAGAAATTTTCAATCGTTTCTACTTCTGGTTGGTTGGTACGATGGTTGAGTGTTACCCTTGTTAATTTTTTAATTTGTGGACGGCAATAATAATATGGCAACTGGCGGATTGTTTTCGCATTTGAAACTTTAACAGCAATATAAATTTTTTTCCTGAAGATGACCATAGAAGGTGGTCGAAACGTCGATATTTTTAATATTAATGTATGTATAAAATTTTAAATTTGTATATACCATTCAGTAAAATTTGTGATGTTTTATACTCACTTCTTTAATGTTGTAATGTTTCATGGTGTAAGTGTCCAGCATTTATATTAATTACAATAAATTTATTCATAAAGACGCAAAAGAATGTATTTTTTCTGATAATTTACTTAAAAATTAATTATTGATAAAGATAATTTCGAAACGTGAAATAAATGTAATTAAATTAGTTGCAAACATATTTTTCAATATAATAAAATTACCTATGTCGATGATACTTTTTCTAAAAACTTGTATGTAGTAAAAAAAAAAAAAAAAAAAAAAAAAACAATAATTGTATTATTTAAGGTAATTCAGTGTATTCTGGTTTACTTCTTCAGTCATAAATCACTGTAGTTCCTTTAACCATATTGCCATTTCATATGCAGTATATTTTTTAATATTACACAAAGAAAACATAGTACTGAAAAATCACTTTGAAAGAATTTTACAATCTTCCGAAAATTTTGAAGCTCATTGATAATGCTTTTCTAAATCACAAAACAATCCGATCGAGTTTCAAACATTGGGGCAAAAGTAAAATAATTTTTGGCGCATCCATCATATTTTTTCTTGAAAAATCTCTTTTCAAATAAAAATTTCCTATCCTAAATATCCTTAAACAATCTGCAGAAATTTTCATTTTTGTGTGGAAGTAGTTTATAGTTTGAATGGAAGGATTTGAATATTATTATGCATCCTCTAAATCAGTTCATTATCTCAGGATAATGGAATTTCTAATTGTGCTTCTAAAACTTGGAGATGCACAAAAGCTCCCTTGAATTTAATATTTATCAAAGCCAGACGTTCTAGCAAGAAAAGTGGGAAAATATTTGTTTACTTAAACTTACTGAACTATACCGATTTCAAAAGAATCCCTTTTACAACTTTCTCAGATCTAAAAATATATCTCTATTATTTTCCTATATTATTAAGGTATATTAAAGTATATTAGGAAAATGGCTCGGTGTGAGCCGAAACTTGTCAAACAACCTAATAAAAGTTATTTTACTGTATATTTACTATACTTACTCAAACTATAAACTACTTCCACACAAAAATGAAAATTTCTGCAGATTGTTTAAGGATATTTAGGATAGGAAATTTTTATTTGAAAAGAGATTTTTCAACAACACTTACTTTGTTAAAACGTGTAAATTAACAACATAATAAATATACAGTAAAATAACTTTTATTAGGTTGTTTGACAAGTTTCGGCTCACACCGAGCCATTTTCCTAATATACTTTAATATACCTTAATAATATAGGAAAATAATAGAGATATATTTTTAGATCTGAGAAAGTTGTAAAAGGGATTCTTTTGAAATCGGATAAGAATAGAAGGCAATCATCCTGTCATGAAACTGAATACAGATGTGTTCAACATACCTTAGTAATATAGAAATTATATAAAATAACCTCCATTCTAATATTACTATAAGTTATTATATATGAGTATATGTGTCTTTAGAAAATGGCTTGGAGTGATCCGAAACTTGTCAAACAGCCTAATAAAAGTTATTTTACTGTATATTTATTATGTTGTTAATTTACATCTTTTAGAATTTAAAAGAAATATATTATTACAAGGTGCTATAATTTATATTATTATATCGTGATTAGTTTTTTTAAATTGATAAAAATATGTTAACTTTAAATGTACTTTATATTAAACTTTATTTGTGAAAGTTTATATGAAATATTGATCATTATAATATTATTATAATTATGACAATAAATAATCTCACTTTTAAATTACTGAAATTAATTTTTTTCCCCTAAATGGTAGTATTGATAAAGGGTAAATATTAATCGTGTATTATTAGTTTAATTTAATCAGAATCATTTGATATTTCAACATACAACAATGTACTGTAAAATATTACTTTTTTTGCTATATGCTGTAACTGCCGTATGCTTTATTTTGATATCGAAATTACACCAAAACATATTCTAATACACAATACATATTTAATTACAATTTTATTTTGCAACTTTTAAAATTAATGCTGAAATAAAATTTCAACTCTGTCCAGATGTATGTCACTAGCTCATATAGTCGAAGTGTATATGTATCAAGCGCTGAAAACTCATTTGTGAATTTAATTTAAAAGTTTATTACTAAAGTTATTTATTTATTAGTAGTACGAATTCCTAACATATAAGTGTTATTTCTCCATAATTGAATGCTTTATTTTCTAAAGTTAAAAAGAAAAGACAAAAAAAAATCACGCAAACATGAAAAAAAAAATAAAATTAGAAAATTGAGAAAATAGTACGATATTCTTAAATCGATATTTAATACGATACTTAATACGATATTCTGAAATGTACATTTCTTTTCGACATGCAAAGTAGTATTATACTTAAAATAGTAAGAATTAAAGAACAGACATGCACTAAACAAATATATTACATTTTTGTACCTTTCAATTCTTTTCCCATATTTGGATCAAAAACATTTTCTGAATATATAGTAAAAGAAAATCTTAATTTTTGCAATTCTTTTAAAAATATATATTTATAATTTTCTCTTACTCTTGAAATAATAATATATTTTAATCTTTTTTATACCTTTCGTTTTTGAAAAATGACAACGAAACTTCTAATTATATTCAAAATCCCTTTTCCGCGAGATCATTTAAAATAAATTTGCTGTTTGTGCACGCTCAGCAGCCTGAAAGAAATGAGAAAGGAATGATGAAATAATTGTTACCTTTGCTGGAATAGCGGAGATATAAATAATAAATTAAAATTCAAAAGAGCTTTCAAATAATGTAAAAGAAAATCGTTTGCAACAATCTGTGAAGTAATGAATAAAGAGATATGGGTTCTTTGTAGTAAAATGGCAAAAGAGGTAATGAATATTTAAGAAGCAAAACTAGAACTTTTGAATGAAATGTTTTATAAAGACTTGTTGTATTAATAAATATGTTAGAAATATATAAAACATTTTAAGGTATTCGTGAAAATGTGTTATATATATATATATATATACCAGGTTGTTATAAAATAAGTATATCTACAGCGTGCCCGAGAAATTCAAAGAACTTTCCAATAATGTAAAAGAAATCGTTTGCAACAATATGTGAAATAATGAATGAAGAGAAAATGGATTCTTTGTAACAAAATGGCAAAAAAGGAAATGAATGTTTAAGAAACAACACTAGAACTTTTGAATAACATGTTTTATAATGACTTGTTGCGTTAATGTATATCTTAAAAATATATAGCATTTTAATGTATTCGTTAAAATAGGTTATATATATACCAGGTTGTTATAAAATAAGTATATCTGCAGCGTGGCCGAGAAATTCAAAGAACTTTCAAGTAATGTAAAAGAAAATCGTTTGCAACAATCTGTGACGAACTGGAAGAATGATGTCATTTTTCACAGAACAGTTCATGTGGACCAAAGTTTAATCAACGGAAATGCAATGGATATTAACTATCGCTACATAAAGCTATTTATATATTATGCTAAAAGTGATTTTTTACAGCTTAACTTTCCCTGTTTAATTGTTGAAATAATAATATATTTTAATCTTTTTTTATACCTTTCGTTTTTGAAAAATGACAAAGAAAATTCTCATTATATTCAAAATCCCTTTTCCGCGAGATCATTTAAAATAAATTTGCTGTTTGTGCACGCTCAGCAGCCTGAAAGAAATGGGAAAGGAATGATGAAATAATTGTTACCTTTGCTGGAATAGCGGAGATATAAATAACAAAATAAAATTCAAAAGAACTTTCAAATAATGTAAAAGAAAATCGTTTGCAACAATCTGTGAAGTAATGAATAAAGAGATATGGGTTCTTTGTAGTAAAATGGCAAAAGAGGTAATGAATATTTAAGAAGCAAAACTAGAACTTTTGGATGAAATGTTTTATAAAGACTTGTTGTATTAATATATATGTTAAAAATATATATCATTTTAATGTATTCGTGAAAATAGGTTATATATACATACCAGGTTGTTATAAAATAAGTATTTCTACAGCGTGTCCGAGAAATTCAAAGAACTTTCCAATAAGGTAAAAGAAAATCGTTTGCAACAATCTGTGAAATAATGAATAAAGAGATATGGGTTCTTTGTAGCAAAATGGAGAAAAAGTAAAGAATATTTAAGAAGCAAAACTAGAACTTTTGAATAACATGTTTTATTAATATATATGTTAAAAATATATAGCATTGTAATGTTGTCGTGAAAATACTGTTCTGAAATTAGTAGGACTCATTTAAAAAAAAAGAATTATTCATGAGAATAGTACAAACGATTAGAATTTTTCAAAGTAACATCCTTCCGCATCTACACACGGCTGCCAACAAGTTTTCCAGTTTTCGTACACCTGCAGGAATGCCTGGACCGGAATGCTGTTTACCTCCCTGTTCACGGCCTGTTGAACCGCCTTTACTGAACCGTGATGCCTCCCCTTGAACGTCGAATTTATTCTCGAGAATAGAAAAAGGTCTGGCGGGACCAAGTCGGGGCTGTAGGGAGGATGAGACAGCGTTGCCACATTGTGCTGGGCAAGATACTCCACTACGCGAAATGCTGTGTGGCTCGTCGCGTTGTCACGATCTCAAAAACTTGGGTTTGAGAAATGCTCAATTCATCAGCAATCATTCTGATATTCATCCTACGATCACTGTTTAGTACAACTTTCACTTGCGACACATTTTCTTTGGTCTTGCTGGTCCAAAAGCGTCCGAAGGGGTCGTCATCTTCCATTCTTTCCCTACCTTCTCGGAACATCTTGTGCCAATCAAAAACACCCGATCTACCCATGGCAGCATCACCGTAGACCTCCTTAAACATGTCGTGAGTCTCTTTGCCCATTTTACCAAGCTTTACACAAAATTTGATCGCGTATCGCTGCTCCAGAAAACGCTTCATGATTCTCCGTGACAAAGCGTTTCGACAGGGGTTCACAGTACAAGCGACCTGCTCTCTTCAACACCGAAAGCCGACTGCCGATTTTTCCCAGCATTCCCAATATTTCTCTCCACCGATCGTGAGCGCGCAGACCACCTCTCGTCCGCCCGTTCGCTCAGGAAAAAAACCAGTCCTACTAATTTCAGAACAGACCCTGTAGGTTAGATATATATAACATGTTGTTATAAAATAAGTTTATCTACAGCGTGTCGGAGAAATTTAAAGAACTTTCCAATAATGTGAAAAAAATCGTTTGCAACAATCTGTGAAATAATGAATAAAGAGATATGGGTTCGATGTAGCAAAATTCAAAAAGAGGTAATATTTAATAAGCGAAACTAGAAGTTTTGAATGGAATGTTTTCATAAAGAATTGTTGTAATAATATATATGTTAAAACTACATAGCATTTTATTGTATTCGTTAAAATATGTTATATATATACCAGGTGGTTATAAAATAAGTATATTACATCGTTTCCGAGAAAGATCTTTATTTCCTAAATTTTAATAACAAAAATTCGAACATGCATAATAAAATCCAGTCTTCGGCAAAAGAATGAAAAAATCTAACAGTATTTTATTTTATAGTACCTTCAATGTAGCTTTACATGAGCTTCGTTAATAGCAAAAAGAATATTCTGCCTCTTTACCGCTAAGTGTTTTTTAACATTCGCGGTGTAACTGTGAGGATTTCGAATTGTATAATTTCCTTTAAAATGGAAATATCAGAAACATGTGTTCAATAAAAAATGTCTTTAACGTAAACCCAGAAAAAGAAATCAAGTGAAGTTATGTCGGGCGATCGCGGAGGCTAAGATACTGGTCCTCCAACATCGTTCATAGTGGTTCCAACATCATTCGGGAAATGCCATCTACTTTAGCTAATTGATAATAGAAAAAAAATTGTTAGACTTAATTCTTTTGCCGCAAACTGCATTTCATTTCATGAGTTACTAATTTTGTTATTAATATTTAAAATAATAAAGATATTTCTCGGAAACGCGGTATTTGAAACTTGAGGGAATAACTGAAATGAAACTGATACTGGGAGATACATTTACCATTTAAGAAGGTAGAACAAGAACGGAAGCAGAAAATTAAATATTAAAAAAATTGAGATAGATGACGCAATGGTCTTATTGTTTTAAATGCTGTTTAATCATCGTTGCAAAATCAAAGTAAAGAAGCTGCCTTCCATGTTTGAAATCAACTTGAACGACATGGCACCCGGTTTATCAGATAAGACTTTACTTTTAAAACTTTTCTATATTAACTATTCAAATGCTGCAGCTCCTTTACGGGAATTTAGGCATATGAAAAGAATACGTAAAGAAAAATGTATGTTGACGCAATGTGCACTTAGAAAAAAGATTACAAAAATCAAGGAGAAAAGGTTAACTTCTATAAAATGTGGAAGAGAGGGGTAATAACCCTCCGCATAGCAGAAAAAATGCAATTTTTTAATCTTCACTAATCTCAAAAGCTGGACCTAGTACCCTTAGAGTGGCTCGAAACTTTGCTATTACATCTACTCTTCAAAATTTTTTAAAAAGGAACATTACGTAGTGCTACTTATTAATTTTAACGAAAATTTACAGGTTTGTAAATGATATCAAGATATACACCTTCACCAAATTTTATCTGCAATCGTTAATTTGGTTTTATATTTGCATTTCAAAAACTCATAAAAAATTAACAAATTATTGTAACAAACTGCGTTTGCAACATAAGATTTGTCAAAGTGTCAATTTTTATATACACGAGTTTAGTATATTCAAGTTTTGTATCCGACAGTAGTGCATATTATAAATTATCATATTTTGAACCAGTCAGCTACTAATGAGAATCTTACAGGATGATGAAAAATATTAAAGTGAAATAAATATTTTTAGTCAGCGAAATATGCAAAAACAAGACAATTTCCAATTCCATAGACAACCCTTCTATGAATGGGATGTTGAGAGAAGAGAAATAATGAACATTAGAATAATCAGCAGCTACATAAGACATCAGTCCTGCAAAATATCTCCTTTTTAACTATTTCCAACATAGTTGAAAAGTGTTTATGAGTTCGGTTTGTCTGTCTGTCTGCCGTCTGTCTGTTGTCTGTCATTGCTCTAACTCGCGTAAATATACTCGGATTGCTTTAAAATTGATATATGTTACTGGGATTTACTAGGACATGTTTGGTATTGAAAATGAAGTGTGCAGCATTTGTGGTTATTTTACAGGGACACTCAAAAAATTTCATTACAATGCGGTCTATGGAGAAAAATCGTTCACGGCGTATTTTAATGATGTTATACTATTTTAAAGGTATTCAAATTGATACATATTACTGAGGTTTGTTACGAGAGGCTTACTCTAGATTATAGTGTGCATAGTATGTATCGTTCACTTACAGGGACAGTCCCTGACATTACCGTCTTTAAAGAAAATTCATTTGCAGAGTATTTTAATGATGTTTCCCTATTTTAAACATATTCAAATTGATACATATCACTGAAGTACACTGTAAGGTGCTTTCTGTAGAATATGGTATGCATAGAACGTATCATTCATTTACAGGGACACTCAAAAGAATTTGGTTACAGTACTGTCTATGAACAATAATTGCTGGTAATTCGTTTTCAGGTATGGTACGCTTTTTAAATGTAACCAATTTTTTACATATTAATCGGTGCATATAAATTCAATATGCAAATGAATTTCAAAACTGCTAAATTATCACAAAAATTGTAATTTTTAAAGTTGTTAACGGAAGAAGTGACTTCTTCCAAGTTGATGTTTCGTGGGCTGGTCTTGCCCCTGATATCACAGTTAATAAATGACAGTTAGCTTACTGTAAGAAACAGCGATAAGAATGGCTCATTTCAAAGCCCAATACGAGCTGTGGCTCGATTTTTATACTATTTTTCGCCCTCGTGTTCAAAGTGAAAATTTTATTTATTCACAAATTGAGGAAATGAAACAAAAAAAGAATTTGCTGATTGACTATGTTTCTTATGGTGATTTACAATTTGGAATGAAATTAAATTGTTATTAGTGGGATATAAGGAAAAATATTTCATCTGATTCTGAATATTTTGCACGGTTAGTACCTATTATTAACATAAAGAAGTCGTATTCCTTCTCTATCCTCAGCTTTCTGTTTGAAATCCTTTTCCAGAATTACTAGAAAACTGAACTCATGTTTTTCAGCCATAGTTCTACGATTATATTTTAAAAGATTTTTTTTACTTTTGTCAGTTACCTGGTTCGATAAGAAATTTGCTGTTAAATAACAAATTCGCTGTTTTAAATAGATTTTCAGGAACATGAATGTCACTAAAAGTTTGATGGCGTATTTAGGATTAATATTTATGTAAAAAGAGATTTGTATATGAAAATATTAATATTGAATGAGTTTTAAAATATTAAAATTTTTCAACTGCGTACTTTCGATATCGGGCTAAGGCTCTCATAACAAAAAAGTTTCGTGCTCGGGTGGGCACAGATTTCAAATTCTCCAACTGAAAAAAAAAAAGCCCGAACTCATCTCAAGTAGGAAATATACTCCAACAGGCTTAGGGCTATGTTTTGGATGCCCTATGGTCTATGGTTTGAATCTCTTATATATATATACCTATACATTTATATATAATAATAATAATAATAATATATATTATTAATAATAACCACGGTCATTATTAATAATAACCGGTTATTATTAATAATGACCGGATTAATCTTATTGACCGTAACACACACACACACACACACACATATATATATATATATATATATATATATATATATATATATATATATATATATATACACACTGCTCAAAACAATTAAAGGATATTGCAGTTTTAGGTGGATTTTGTATCTGGGAAACTTTTTAGCTGATTGATACATGGTCGACAGACATAGTAGGTTATATGAGAATAAATTACACATGTTTGGCAGAAAAAAATGCATTTTATTGCGCATTTGTGTACAAAAGGAGAAAAACACAATTTGTGCATATGAGAAAAAAAGAATAAGAAAAGGTGTTTTCTTCAAAGAAAATTATTTTCAGTAGGGGGTATGGTTTCCACGGGCGGCCAGCAACGTTGAACACCTTTGAGGCATGGACTCAATGAGGCTATTAATGACGAGTTGGGGTACTCTGCCCCACTCTTCCAGAAGAACTCTTTCCAGTTCTTGGAGAGTTTGTGGGGGTTGTTGGCGGCCAGAAACTCGTCTTCCTAGAGTGTCCAAACGTGCTCGATTGGATTCATGTCTGGAGCATTCCATTCGAACGATTCCTTCCTCGAAAAGGAAATCCTCCACCAGGTTTGCACGATGTGGCCTGCAGTTATCGTCCATTAAAATGAAGTTATCTCCGATTGCTGCAGCGTAAGAGACTACAATAGGTCTGAGGATCTCATCCCTATATCGGCGACCAGACAGAGATCCATCTCGAATGATGTAGAGGTCAGTACGCCCGTCAATGGAGATGCCACCATACACCAACACTCCTCCACCGCCAAATCTGACAGTTTCGTGCACGAAAGCAGGATGATTCCTACTGCCACGGTCCCTCCAGATGAAAATACGCCTATTATCCGGATGCACAGAAAAACGGGACTCGTCAGAAAACAGAATATTGCTCCATTCATTTCTCCTCCAGTTGACATGCTCGGTTGCCCACTCCCTGCGGTCGCGACGATGCCTTGATGTTAATCTAACACATACCATCGGTCGGCGAGCATACAGACCTACAGCATGGAGCCGATTTCGGACAGTCTGAGTTGAAATCGTGGTGCCTGTAGCCGAGCGAAGGTGTTGTTGGAGAAGAGTAGCGTTCATGTTTCGGTGTCTCCGAGCTGTTAACGCTAAATACCGATCTTCATTGGGCGTTGTTGCCCGTCTACGACCTTGCCCTGGTCTTCGGCCTGCACATCCACTCTCCAAAAAACGGTTCCAGATCTTGGAAATGACACTTTGTGCCACTCCAATGGCTTGCGCTACTTCGGCTTGAGTTTGGCCCCCTTCTAACCTACCAACAATTCTCCAAGCTTCTGAATCTGTCAAATGACTTCGCTGAGACATCGTACTCATCGAAACAAAGCAATCACTGAATGCCGATCATCCTTGTCTTCATTCTCTTTTATCCAGTTGAAAGTCAAATTTCATTCGCTGCCGCTGGAGCGACGTTTTTGACGTCGAACTCAAAATTTGCATACTCCCCAGTTTGAAAACCAGAAAAATTTGCATTTGTGATTCTCTTCTTCTATTTTCGGCAAAAAAAAAATTCGTTTATATCTTTATTTTATATAAAACTTCAAATATCCTTTAATTGTTTTGAGCAGTGTATATATATATATATATATATATATATATATATATATATATATAAGGGAAAAAAACGAATTGTTTGAATATCCAGAAAGCATACAATGTAGAGTCATTTATTATGATTGAGATATTTTATCTAATATTTTTAAAATATTTTTATTAAACATTAAACACTAGAAAACACACTCAAGTCACTATTAATAAAAAAAGACGTTTGTTAATTTTGCAGAATAATATTATTTTGTAAGCAAAATATTAATGACATAAATATAACCCTTGTTATAGTTGCCTATCATTAGCATTTATCCTAGTATTTAAATTAATGCTTTCAGGTTAAACATTTCTTTCAAGATGGATGAAAATATTCTCTCTCAAACGATTTTCTTGACATTTACCGAAAAGGCTTTTTAATGTTAATTAGAGGCAATCCATTAACTTGAGCAGCTAATAGCTTCCACATTTTTGGTGGGGTGAGAGCGCCTATTTAAACTTTTTAAATACTAATAAGTATTTAAAAATGAAATTTCTCGTTTCATAATAAGGCATTTAGAATTGAGGCCTTTGTTTTCAGTGATATAGTCTGTCAAATATTTCAAAGTATATATTTTGATTTTGCACAAATCCTTGCAAAGACAGTTAATTAGCCGTTGTTTCATAGCTTTTGAAAAGGGAGAAGTTATCGGTATTTCTAATAAATACTTTATGAATAGCTTTATTTAAAAGCATCTTAAGTATGACATATTTTACCATGAACTGAATACCAATGCAAAAGGTTAATAATACTAGCATTCCAATTACTCAGAAACAGTTTGACAACATAACATAGTGAATTCTGTAGATTAAAAATGCAGATGAAATTGAAACGTTTCCAGTTATTTTGAAACGAATTTTTTAAAGTTACCATAAATACCATTTTACAGGCTCCTTTGTAATAAATATTAACTGGATGTAACTTATGGAGTGAAATTTAATTAGAAAAATGTAAGTAAACTAGAAAATTAAGGCTATTTATTATAATGTATTTTTACAAATGACCGAATCTCTTATATTTACAAATAACTTCACTTTCATTAAAAAAAAATTTCTCTGAAAAAGCAAGCTTCAAAAGGTTTAATTGTTTAATAAATAGTACGCAGCAAATCAGCAAAATGATTTACTATTTATTTAAAAAATTCTGGAGAAATAAAGAAAATTTAAATAACAAAATGTTATATATTTTCAGCAAAATGTCAGATCAATATTTATGGTAATAATTGAATATTGGTTAGACAAATAATTGCACAAATCCTGAGTTAACCAATAATTGGCCAATAATAACCAACTTGGTTGGACCAATAATTGGTAAGGAAATTATTTTTTTTTCTATATACCAATAAACAACTTTCTCCTATATTATAGTTTGTATTACAGTTATTTCAACTGTATACATACTATGTCGAAAATTGGATAATATGTTGAATCAAATTTTGATGATGCATTAGCTGTGATCATAAAATGACGAAACATTTTTTAATAATTTAAATGAAGTATGGAATGATTCTATACTGAACCAAACTTTTTAAAGTTGGTTCATGATTTAAACATCTTATGATTCACAAAAAAATATTGCACATCGATAAATTGTTTAACATTTATCGAAACGTTTTAACAATGCACCAAGTCAGTATTTCTAAAATAATCAGCATAATTTACTTGCTATTGCAGAAAAAAATCTTTATTTCATAAGTTTAAAAACTTTTACCTTTAAATAAATGAAATTTATAATGTCTGCACAACAGTATACTATCTTTAAAGCTATATATTAAAAAATAAATAAATAAATAAATAAAGAATACTACTTATGGCCCAAAACATAAATTCTCTGTTATTTGTAAAAAATGACATTTACTTATTACATATATTATTTACGTTTTACTTATTACATTTGCATATTAAATATTACATATTACATTTACATAATACATATTATATTTATATATTACATTTACATATTACATATTACGTATCACATTTACATATTATTATAACCAAAATAAAATCAGACCGACATCATTTTCGAGTATTCACTCAAAAATCTTTTCTTCATAGTCCAGATGATGATCAAGAAATTTTCTCATTTCTTTTAAAATTAAGTTCTATATTATCGCTTTTGTCTGTCAATCTTTTAAAGCCAAGTGTTAAATAAAAGCATTTGAGAGGTAGCCACTCCCAGAAACCCATTCCCAAAATAATTCGAGGGTAATCGCGCGTGTTTTCGTTTTACAACCAGCCATAAAGTTGAAGTATAATATGTTTAATACATCTTCAAAAGGAACAAAAGAAAAATATTATTATTGACCAATCAAATAAATTCGCTGTTATTTTTAATAAATTACGTTTACATATTATATAACAAATTATTATAATAAAAATAAAATCAGACCTACATCATTTTCAAGTATTCACTTAAAAATCTTCTCTTCATAGTCCAGATGATGATCAAGAAATTTTCTCATTTCTTTTAAAATTAAGTTCTTTATTATCGCATTTGTCTCTCAATCTTTTAAAGCCAAGTGGCAAATAAAAGCATTTGAGAGGTAGCCACTCCCAGAAACACATTCCCAAAATAATTCGAGGGTAATCGCCTGTGTTTTCGTTTTACAACCAGCCATAAAGTTGAAGTATAATATCTTTAATACTACATCTTCAAAAAGAACAAAAAAATACATTATTTACCCAACAAATAAATTCTCTATTATTTTTAATAAATCGCGTTTACATATTACATCATTACATCACCAATTATTTTTAATTAAGAGAAAAAGTAAAATTTTACTCAAAACAAAATAAAATAAAATCGACATAATTTTCAAGTATTTACTCAAAAATCTTCTCTTCATTGTCCAGATAATGATCAACAATTCTTTTCATTTTTAAAAAAATTGAATTCCATATTATCTCTTTTGTCTATCAATCCTTTAAAGCCAAATGTTAAATAAAAGCATTTGAGGAGTAGACACTCTTAGAAACCGTTTCCCAAAATAATTTGGGGGTAATCATCTGTGTTTTATTTTTACAACCAGCCATAAAGTTGAAGTATAATATCTTTAACTCTACATTTTCAAAAAGAACAAAAAAATACTATTATTTACCCAATAAATAAATTCTCCATTATTTTTAATAAATTACATTTATATATTATATCATTACATCACAAATTATTTTAATTATGAGAAAAACGTACAATTTTTCTCAAAATAAAAGAGGGGTAGCCACTCCCGACAAAGCTATTCCCAAAATAACTCGGGGGTAATCGCCTGTATTTTAGTTTTACAACCAGCCATAAAGTTGAAGGCACGTTTTGTCATCTGGGGATTTCGAGATCGTGTCCTCTAGAAGCTCTGTTCAAGTCGGAGAGATACAACACGGGGCATTTTAGCACATTAGCATTTTAGTAGTAAATTATTGGAACGATTGATGAAAATAGCGGTTGCTTGTTTGAGTATTAGAAAATATGATTTACTGTGTTTGGAGTATATTTCGTGTTTCCTGCGTTACTGAAATGTAACAAAGGTAATTTTTTTAAATAAATAAAAATAAAGTAAAATAAAGTTGAAGGCACGTTTTGTCATCTGGGGATTTCGAGATCATGTCCTCTAGAAGCTAATTTCAAGTCGGAGAGATGCAACACGGGGCATTTTAGCACGGTAGTAAATTCTTGGAAGGATTGATGAAAATAGCGGTTGCTTGTTTGAGTATTAGAAAATATAATTTACTGTGTTTGGAGTATATATCATGTTTTCTGCGTTACTGAAATGTAGCAAAGACAGATTTTAAATGAAAAAAAAAGTAAAATAAATGAACTCTTTTAAATCTTCGCTTATAAAAACTTTCATTACGTTTCTTCCTTTAAATAAATGTAAAGAAAGTTTTTAAGCTTATTAAATCAAGATATTTTCTTTCTAATAACAAGTAAATTATGCTGAATATTTTAGGAATATTGTTTGGATGCACTATTAAAAGTTTCGTTCAATGTTAAACAATTTCGCGATTTATAATACCTGCACATCACTATACTATCTTTAATATTATATCTTTAAAAAAATATACTATTAATGCCTCGTCAAATAGATTAGTAATTATTTTTAATAAATTACATTTAGATAGTATACATTTAGATAATATACATCACAAATTATTTTAATTAAGATAAAAACACAAAATTTTACCTAAACAGAACAAAATGAAACCGACATCATTTCCAAGTATTCGCTCCAAAATCTTCTTTTCATAATCCTGAGTATGATCGAGAATTTTTCTCCTTTTTTAAATTGAATTCTTTATTATCTCTTTTGTCTATCAATCTTTTAAAGCCAAATGGCGAATAAAAGCATTTGAGGGGTAGCCACTCCCAGAAAGCCATTCCCAAAATAACTCGGGGGTAATCGCCTGTATTTTAGTTTTACAACCAGCCATAAAGTTGAAGGCACGTTTTGTCATCTGGGGATTTCGAGATCATGTCCTCTAGAAGCTCTGTTCAAGTCGGAGAGATACAACACGGGGCATTTTAGCACAGTAGTAAATTCTTGGAAGGATTGATGAAAATAGCGGTTGCTTCTTTGGGTATTAGAAAATATGGTTTACTCTGTAAAAAGTATATTTCATGTTTTGTTTCTTCGTTATTGAAATGTAGAAAATACAATTTTTAAATGAAAAAAAGAAGTAAAATAAATCAACTCTTTTACAATTTCGTTGTTTGGTGACGTTGATATAAAAGATTCAAAATTTTATTTCCGAACAAATTTAAAATAAGAATTTGTTATAATAATAAAGAATACTCGTGTGTAAACTTAAAATAAGTAAAATGCAAAACCATAATTTTTTTCTTTTGAGCAAAGTTTGAAAAACTAGATCGGATTGTTTTGTATTTTAGAAAGGCATAACCAATGCAATTGAAGGTTTTCGAAACATTTTCTAATTCTTTCAAAGTAATTGTGCAAAAATTCTTTTTGTGTATAGTTAAAATTTATATCGAAACAATAATTCCGGATACACTGAGACATTACGTTAAAGACTGTACGTAAATAAACTAAACTAAATTAGACGTAAATAGTTTATTTATGTCTCTATAAAAGTACCGTCATCATAATTAATTAACCATTGAAAAATAGTTTTGTAATTACTTTAATCACTTTTATTTTCTTTTTTGAAATTGTTTTATCAATAAATTATTTTTAAGCAAATTAACAGAACATTGTATTATTTTGTGTTTTAACTATTTCTCTGAAACAATAATCTCTTTCAATACTCACAGTCTTGTGTAACATTTTCTTCATTATTGCTTTCTGCTATAGATATATAATAAGAAAGTATTCGAATAGTGGCAATTTTTGACTTCCTTTTTTGATGAATTTGCATGTTTTGAGATGTACTAAACACGATTTGACTGTTTCTTTTAAAGATATCCGTCGGTCTGTCTCTATGTATGTAGGTAACACAAATTTTGTGGACGCTCTATTTCGCTCTATATATCATCAGATTCTATATATTCTATTTGTACGCTGCATTTCGACATACTTTATATTCTGTTAGACCTCAAAATAATGTGGTGCTAATTGAGCCTACATCGCACAATATATAACGTTGCTATTCTGTGTTTTTTTACTAATTTCATGATAGTTATATCGCCGCATCTATGGAACAGAAATCATCAAATATTATATTAGGTTAGATCGTGACATAAATTTGTGCAGACTAGGTTTATTTGTATATTACTCAAAAGGTGGCGCTACTGTTATCTGGTATTCATATTTTCCGTGATTGCTAATCTGTGTGGTACGGAATTTCACCAGATGTCATATTCAGTTTGACCTTAGCACACACAGGTGGTGGTTAGGTTTTGGTGTATATAACCCAACAGGTGCCGCTGTAATGATGTTTTTTCACGATTTATGTGATAGATTATTTACGCATCTGTGGCATGTAATTTTATAAATTTTAATATGTATGATGTTTATTAAAATATCTGTTGAATAAATTTTGCCTTTTTTTTTCACTCAGGATAGAACAGTGTAGTAGTATTATTTTGCGGTGAACATTACAGCTGTATCTCAATTTTTATTGAGTAGAAATAAACCAAATTTTATATTTAAGACATCATGATTTTATATTATATTGTAAAAATTTTATATTTAAGGCTTCAAGGATATTATGTTAATTGAAAATATGTGTGTTGTTGCATTTATGTATTTGAATACCCTACAGGGAGCGCTGCTGAACAGTGCATGTTTAATTCGCTGATAACTATAGTTCTGAGTTAAATTCACTGAAATATAGTTTACTTCGTAATTGTTGGTGTGCAACAGTGCTATTTAAATTAATTTTTTACCAAAATAAATATGAAAGTGTTGTGAAGACCATAGCATACTTTTTTTTTCTGTCGTTATAAGAATATTTGTGTTTTACGTATACTTCAACGGAAAATATAAACCAAATCCTAATTACAAAAAACTTTTTCTAGTTAATCATTTCAATTTCCATTTCCTTTCTCAAATAATAAAATAATTCCTTAATTTAAACACAAAATTCAAAGAAGCTTTGTGCATCTCAAAGTTTTCGCAGAACAATTAGAATTCCATTAGAATTCCAACTAATGAGCTGATTTATAAGAGGCATAATAATATTCAAATCCTGCCATTCAAATTATAAACACCATACACAATGACAAAAGCTGCAGATTATTTAACAGCAAAAAAAAATATATATTTAAAAAGGGTTTTTTAACTACAAATTATGATAAATGTGCCAAAAATATCTCTTTTATTTTTCATAAGCCTGAAGCTTTATTGGACTGTTTTGTGTTTTAGAAAAGGTTTATCAATGAACTTAAAAATATAGTTGAATGCACAAGATAGATATAAGAACATAAAGGTTTTAGGATATAAATGTTATGGATTAAAAATATAATTGAATGCACAAGATAGATATAGGAATATAAAGGTTTTAGGATTGACGAACTAATCCAGGATGTACTGAAGAATTACGCTACAGAATAGACTGATTGTATTTATTTTAGTATATCCAAGCTTTTCAGTAGAAGTAGCATTGCTACATTTATTTAACATATTGAAAAGTGTTTTGAAATAAATTTACCTATTATATTTTTAGTTCTTGTAATTATTTTTAGCAACCAAATAACAGTTAAAAAAAAAAAACAGAATAATACTTTCCTTTGTGTCAACAATTTAGTTGAAATTATACTCAAGTTAAAATTCACAATCTTGTGTATTATATTCTGTATTATTTTTTTTTACTAGCTCTATAAGAACGTTTTTATTTAACTCCAAGGAAAAATTATCCTATTTAAAAGTTTTTCTAGTTAATACGACTAATTTCTGTTTTCTTTTAGTTTTAAAAGAAAACAATTAATTCCTTACTTTACTTGTTGGAAATCCCGCCTATAATAAATATGAAATTCAAGGAAGCTTTGTACATCGCCAAGTTTTCGCAGCAAAATTAGAAATTCCATTGTCCTGAGATAATGTACTGATTTATAGACTGCATAATAATATTCAAAACCTTCTGTTCAAATTATAAACTCTATCCACACAGAAATGGAATTTTCTGCAGATTAGTTAAGGAAATTTAATACAGGAAATATTTATTTGAAAGAAGGCTTTTAAAGATAAAGTAAGATAGAGGTGACCCACAATATTTTACTTTTGAAAACGGTGATCAATTTTATAACGTGATTTTTTAATGCTTTCATAACTTTGCAATTCAAGGAAACTTTGTGCATCTCCAAATTTTCGCAGCAAAATTAGAAATTCCATTGTCCTGAGATAATGTACTGATTTATAGGCTGCATAGGAACATTCAAAACCTTCTATTCAAATTATAAACACCGTCCACATAAAAATGGAATTTTCAAGCAAAATAAAGGAGCATAAGCAAAATAAAGGCGCAAAAGCAAAATAAAGGTGAGCCACAATATTTTACTTTTGAAAAGGGTGATCAATTTTATAACGTTTATTTTTTAATGCTTTCATAACTTTGCAATTTATAACTTTTAGAGATTTATATATATATATATATATATATATATATATATATATATATATATATATATATATATATATATATATATATATATAATAAAAATTAAAGATGAAACTCAAACTTGCTATGAAAGGTATCCATAAAATATGTAAAATAAGGATTATCAAGGATAATCCCTAGGGTTATCAGGATCAAATTTCATCAGATTCCATAAAACAAGCACGATTTCATCATTGCGCGAGCTATAAAGATCTGAAAAGACGCAAAGTTTGGACTATCGTACATTTAAAAACCAGAAATAATGTATTACTATTGGGTACAAATACTAACACATGGGCTGGTAAGTTCCCGGTCAATAAAGAAAACACAACTTTTTAACAAAACTTTATAACTTTATAATTTTAATAAATAACATAACTTTAATAATATATAATAATAATTTAATAATAATAATTTAATAATAATTTAATAATAATAATTTAATAATAATAATTTAATAATAATTTAATAAATAAATAATAATAATAATTTAATAATTTAATAAATAATAATAATAATAATTTAATAATTTAATAAATAAATAATAATAATAATTTAATAAATAAATAATAATAATAATTTAATAATAAATAACATAATTTTATAACGAAAAAGCTCCAAACAGTGTTCAGAATCATGGACTCGTTGTTGTTTTTGGTCAAAAGTCAACACGCGCGGCAGCCACTTTGACAACAGCTTTTTCATAGACAAATGTTCATTCAAAATAAAAACTACACGTTGCTTGGGTATCTTCAGAGTCTGAGCTATCTCCTGCAACTTCACTTTACGGTTCTCTAAAACGATTTTGTGGACTTTTTTATGTTTTCCGGAGTAAGCACCTCTTTTGCGTGGTGCATCACTGGTGTCCGTACGACCACATTTAAATTCATCACACCAATCAATAATGGTTGATTTACCTGGTGCAGTGTCCGGATAACGCTTATCAAGCCAAGCTTTTGTTTGAACGGTGTTTTTTCCCATCAAATAACAATTCTTGAAATTCTTGTTTATCCATTTTTTTGTTTATCAACAAAGTTGTTTAAATAAAGCCACTCTAATGTTTTATCCACACGGTGAATCGTCATTACATTTTTTCTGCTACCTTTCAAATGTTAGTATTTACTAAGAAAAGCATCGGTTCGGCGATTGCAATGCCATCTGTGTGCCAGACCGGGAACTTATCAGCCCATGTGTTATGAAAGCTTATGACAATATATATATATATATATATATATATATTCAATTTCTGCTATTTTTTACTATGTTTTTGGAATCTATGTTAAGTGTGTTGGGGGGACCTGTATATATTTTTTTCAATTAGTTATTTTTATTTTATTCATAATTTCACAGTTTTTGTTGATGGTCGGTAATGTTTATTTAATGATTATATTGATTATATATATATATATATATATATATATATATATATATATATATATATATATAAATTAGAAATCCCTTTGTCCTGAGATAATGTACTGATTTATAGGCTGGATAATAACATTCAAAACCTTCTATTCAAATTATAAACTCCGTCTACATAAAAATGGAATTTTCTGCAGATTAGTTAAGGAAATTCAATACAGGAAATATTTATTTGAAAGAAGACTTTTAAAGATAAAGTAAGATGAAGCTGAACCACAATATTTTACTTTTGAAAACAGTGATCAATTTTATAACGGGTATTTTTTTAATGCTCTCATAACTTTACAATTCAAGGAAGCTTTGTGCATCTCCAAGTTTTCGCAGCAAAATTAGAAATTCCATTGTCCTGAGATAAAGTACTGATTTATAGGCTGCATAATCATATTCAAAACCTTCTATTCAAATTATAAACTCCGTCCAAAACAGAAATGGAATTTTCTGCAGATTAGTTAAGGAAATTCAATACAGGAAATATTTATTTGAAAGAAGACTTTTAAAGATAAAGTAAGATAAAGGTGACCGACAATATTTTACTTTGAAAAGGGTGATCAATTTTATAACGGATATTTTTTAATACTTTCATTACTTTGTAATTTATAACCTTTAAAGCTTTATATATATATATATTTATTTAATTCAAAAGTATTATAGATATATAACTCAAACTTGATATGAAAGGTATTCATAAAAAAAGCAAAATAGAAAAAAGTTGAAATAATTGAAATAATTTTGGAGCCATGTTAGGATTATATCAAACCCAAATTACAATAGATTCCACAAAACATACACGATTTCATCATTGCCCGAGCTATAATGAGCTATAAAAGATGCAAAGTTTAAGCTACCGTACATTTAAAAACCAGAAATCATGTATTAAAATTGGAAACAAATGCTATTTAAACTTCTGGCAATATATATATATATATATATATGTATGTCTTATGTATATATATATATATATGGGCTGTTTAATAGCCTCTGCTTGTTAACTAGGAGAAGACCCTTTAAATGCCTCAGAGGAGGACTTAAAGGAATCAACTGGGAGCAGAGACTTAATGTCCAATCCGCACCTTCCATCGGTGCAGCCTGTTAGTACTCTTGCCTAGTGCATGGGGAACGAACGCGGATGGGCTTCCTCCAACCCGCTTGGCCAGCGTGGAGGAATTTGGCCACCTCCCCTCTTATTTTACCATGAATTCACAAAACAAATCACGGCCCTCAATTCCCGGCAGTCTGCATGTTCCTGATTACGGCAGCGATCAGAAAAGCATGAAGACAGAGGGTGCTAAGAATCACCGGGCTCGGCTTGGCTGCCATAAGTTGATGACCTTGGCTACGTATAATGGACGATCCTTATCTTCTGAAAGTCGTTTACAGGAACTTGAAGAAGAATTAGAAAGAATCAACTGGGACATTCTAGGATTATGCGAAGTAAGAAGAAAAGGTGAAGAGAAGATTGATCTTGCCAGTGGACATGTATTGTACTACAGAGGTACAGAAGATGGAAAAACAAGTGGTGTAGGATTTCTGATTCATAAAAGGTGGAAGAATCAAATCGTAGAATATGATAGTGCATCAGATAGAGTTGCAAGGTTAGTTATACAAGTGTCAAAAAGATACAAGCTGCAAATTACCCAAGTTTATGCACCAACAATTAGCTATACTGATGAAGAAATTGAGGATTTCTATGAAGAAGTAGCTTCAATGCATCAAAAAGGAAAATGCTACATAAAATTAATAATGGGAGACTGGAATGCTAGAATTGGGGAAAAAAAGAAAGGTGAATTCTCAGTAGGAAATCATGGATATGGGGTGCGTAATGAAAGAGGAAACAGATTGATTGAATTTGCAGAATGTGAACAGATGTATATCATGAATTCATTTTTCAAGAAAAAGCCACAAAGAAAATGGACATGGCGTAGTGCAAATGGCTCAACAAGTGAAATCAACTACATCTTGACAAACAAAAAGCATCTTATTCAGGATTGCAGCGTTCTCAATAACTTCAATACAGGAAGCGATCACAGGTTAGTTAGATGCAAACTGCTTTTAAATACTAAAGTGGAAAGAATGAAGCTTTTGCAATGCTCAAAGAAATCAGTCGATATTATAAATCTCCAGAAACATAAAGAAGAATTTAATTTAGAACTTAAAAATCGTTTTCAAGTACTTCAATCAATCTTAGAAGAAGAACAAGATGTTACAGTAGTGAACAAGAAAATAACAAATACTCTACAAGAAATTGCAAGGACGATAGCTGGTGAAGTACAAGTAAAGCAAACAAAGAAAATAACAGAAGAAACAAGAAGATTGATGAAGAAACGCAGAGAATTTAAAATGAAGAAAAACTATCCTAAATCAAGAGTTGAATATGCAGAATTATGTAAAACGGTAAGAAAATGTGTTACAGAAGATATCAGAAAATTTAACTGTGATCTTGTCAAAAAAGTTCTAGAAGATAACAAAAGTTTAAAATCAGATAAGCGCAAACTGTGTGTTGGAAGAAAAGGTATTTTTGCACTGAAGAGAGCAGATGGAACAATCACCAAAATCAATAATGAAATAGTACACATTGTCGAAAAATTCTATAACGATCTATATAAATGTGAAGATAAAAGGGAAATCAACCTACGTGATCCACTAGTAAACATAACAGAAACTGAAGAGATAATCCCAGTGATGACAGATGAAGTTGTACAAGCCATTAGAGGCATGAAAAGAGGTAAATGCCCTGGCGAAGATGGAATTACAATTGACCTTATCAAAGAAGCAGGAGAAGAATTTGCAAAAATGCTAGTCATACTGTTTTCCAAATGTCTCGAGAAATCAGATGTACCAGAAGATTGGAATAATGCTGTGATGGTGTTACTTTATAAGAAAGGAGAAAAGGAAAACATTAAAAACTACCGTCCAATCAGCTTACTGTCAGTGATTTATAAAATTTTCACCAAAGTTTTAACGACAAGACTTGAATCAGCTCTGGACTCAGCTCAACCTAGAGAACAAGCAGGATTTCGAAGTGGATTTAGCACAATGGATCATATTCAAACAGTAAGGGAAGTTATAGAAAAACATAAAGAATATAATTTACCTCTCTGCCTTGCCTTTATTGATTATGAAAAAGCATTTGATTCGGTCTACACATCTGCAGTAATTACTTCTCTGGAGGACATTGGTATAGACAAACCTTATATCAATATCATAAAGAAGATCTACAAGAAAGCAACAGCCACCATCCGTTTGGACAAAGGAAAAGCGAAGATCAAGCTTGGAAGAGGAGTAAGACAGGGAGACACCATTTCGCCTAAGCTTTTTACTGCTGTCTTAGAAAGTATTTTCAAGAAGCTGGATTGGGAAAACAAAGGGATTAGAATAAATGGGGAATATTTAAGCCATCTCCGGTTTGCTGATGACATTTTAATTTTCAGTAATAGCCCTGAAGAATTGCAAAATATGCTAAAAGATTTGGCAGAAGCTAGCATTAATGTGGGATTAAAAATAAATTTGGAAAAGACTAAGGTGATGTTCAATTCATTTGCATCAAAAAAGAAAATCGTCTACAACAACACTGAGATTAAAGATGTTGAAAGTTATGTGTACCTTGGACAAGAAATATCATCAGACAACAGTATCATGAATGAAATCAATAGAAGAATAAGAAATGGATGGAGTGCTTTTGGGAAGAACAATATTATTCTGAAGAGTAACATGCCTCTTTGTTTGAAAAGAAAGGTGTTTAACCAATGTGTTTTGCCTGCACTAACTTATGGAGCAGAAACTTGGACACTAACAAAACGGATGGTACAAAGATTACAAACAACACAGCGAAGTATGGAAAGATGTATGCTAGGCATAACCAGAAGAGACCGAAAGAGAATAACGTGGATAAGAAGTCAGACGAAAGTTTTTGACATCATCGAGAGAATTAAACGGCTAAAATGGAAATGGGCTGGGCACATTGCAAGAAGACAAGACAATAGATGGAGCACAAACACCCTACAGTGGTATCCCAGAGATGTAAAACGACCAAGAAGACGACCTCAAGTAAGATGGAGTGACGAAATCAGAAAAGTGGCCGGTGTTAATTGGATGACTAAAGCACTAGACAGGCAACAATGGAAAAATCTGGGGGAGACCTACATCCAGCAGTGGATTGAAAACGGTTGATGATGATGATGATATATATATATATATATATATATATATATATATATAGATATAGATATATATATATATATATATATAGAGAGAGCGAGAGAGATAATATGTGTATATATATATATATATATATATACATATTATCTGTATGGTTTCTCTTCTATAGAGATAGTAACACGCAAAAATACAATATGTAACGATGCAGCATCTTTTAACTTACCGAAATTGTGGCTCGAGTTACTCCATGGTTACAAATATGGAAATAAACAACCAAGTAAAAATAAACGATAACGTGAGTAATATTTAAAAAGTACATCAAAATTCAATGATAGCATTTCAAATAATTACTTCAAAGACCGTGCAATTATAGAATATTCTCATTTGTTTTTGAAAATTTCTCAGAGTGAGCCGAAACATGTCAACAATCTAATCAAAGTTATTTTACTGTATATTATGTTGTTAGTTTACACCTTTTAGCATTTAAAAGAAGTATATTATTACAAGGTGTTATAATTCATTATAATTAGAACAATTAAAAATTCTGATATCCCGATATAATGAACGGAATTATAGAATCTATAATAATATTCAAATCCTTCTGTCTAAATTATAAACCCTGTCCATTCAAAAAGTAGAACTTCTGCAAATTATTTAACAGGATAGGAAATTTTTATTTGAAAAGATATTTTGAACGATAAAGTATGATAGATGTGCTCCAGAATATTATACATTTCAGCGTAAGTGTGATGTTCTGTTGGATTGTTTTGTATTATAGAAATATATTATCAATGCATTTGAAAATGTTTTTGAAAGTTTTTATAGTCTTTCAAATTATTTTTTAAATTTTATGTTCCTTGTTTAATATTTTTTGTAAAGTTATGTGAAAGGACAAGGCGGATTAAGAAACTAAATTAATTTAAGAATGAAAAACTAATCCACCATACATTGGAAAATTACGGTGAAATAAATAATGATTGTATTTATTTCAGAACTATGTGACCCGCTAAACGTTGCCCTGATCCGGGATAATAACCTTAAATATACCTAAAATTTCTGTTGAATTAATACAATTTCCTCCAGGAAGGATTTAGTATTCTGCGCCCCACTGCCTTCAGCATCGTACACTCTCGAATTGTATGATATTATATTTTTAACCGAAAATTTATCCAAACAAATCTAAAGTTTGGGTGTCCACTGCTTTTGCTCGGGTGCACACCAGGGCGTGTGCGCTCCAACGCTCTAACCTGTTTTTGCAAACGAACGTTGGATTTGTTTGATTTGGCATTTGGCATACTCAGCGAAAGAAAAATCCATCGCTTAATCTCTTGCTACATTTTAAAACGCGAAATAATATTTCTCCAAGTGTTGCAAGTTGAAAAGCGAAAGTGAACGGAGAAAACCTGGCGCATTTCTCTTAAAACGCGAAATGATATCTTCAAAGGCATTGAGAAAAAAAAGAAAGAAAGAAAGAAAAGTCTTCAGCGATTCAGTGATTGAGATAAACGACTTCTAGAAAAAATAGTTTTTTGAATAAAAAATATTAATATTGTTTTAAAACCAAAGATGCCATCAAAACCGGAAACTGCAGATAAAACGGAAAAGATAAAAAGAAATATGAAATCAAATTTCAGATTATTTTTTTAAATAAATAAATATTAATATATATATATATTAAATATACCGTTACAACCGGAAAGGTACCACAAAAACGTTCTTATTTTTTTTATTTCTTTCTCTCCCTCTCTTTCTAATCTTTTTTTGAAACTTTATTGAGAATCAAGAGATTGTAATTTTTAAAATCCAGAAAAAACATCATTTTTCTCTTCGTCTGCTTAAAAAACGGAGGATTCTCAGGACATACTGAAAAGTGATCGCCGGGAAACTGGAAATTCGTTCATTATCACTCACTGGGTTTTTTAAAATTAATATATAGGCTAATTATCAAACATTGAAAAAAATTGAGTCTCAGGTACATTCGAACCTATGTTTATTCAAATTTGCAAACCTCTACGTGTGATAAATTTCCCTAGCCATTGTCTATAGTAACGCACAGACGGAGACGCGTAGTCAAACCTTTTTCTTTTAGTAATATAGATATTCAAGTGCTATAGAAACAGTAGCATTGTTATAATTAATTAACATATGGAAAATAGTTTTGCAATTACTTTATTTTACTTTATTTTATCGTATTTAAATACTTTTATCAATAAGTTTTAGTTAAGCAATTTATAAGTACAATACTTTCCATTGCCTTAGCTATTTCTGCAAAACTCTAATGAAGTTAAAAATTCACATTTAACTTCAAAGAACTTTCTACATTCTTTTTTCATATTAATTATAAGAATAATTGTGTTTACGTATTCTCCAAGGGTAACCAGAAACCATAACCTAATTAAAACTTTTTCTAGTTAATCATTTCAATTTCCATTTCCTCTGAAAAGTAAACAAATAAATCCTTTCTTTTCTTGCTAGAAGTTCTGACTTTGATAAGTATGAAATTCAAGGAAGCTTTGTGGATCTCCAAGTTTTGGGAGAAAAATTAGAAATTGCATTATCCCGAGATAATGAACTGATTTATAGGTTGCGTAATAATTCTCTTATCTATTAATCTATTCAAATTATAAACTCCGTCCGCACAAAAAAGGAAAATTTTGCAAGGAAATTTAGTATAGGATTTTTTTATTTTTTATAAGCCTTTTTGTGGTCTAATTTTACCATTTAAGTATTTAAATCAGTATTTTAATGGTGATTAGTGATTTTATTGTATGATTATAAGTTAATAATTATTTCAAAAGTAGTTTTTAAAAGTTTTTTTTTTCGTGCAATTGTAAAAAAAATTATATTTAAAAGAATAAAATGGATTAAGGAACTAAAGTGATAATTGATTGGAGAACTAATCCAGGATACAAACATGTTACATTAAAGGATACAATAATGGTATTTATTTAGTGTATTAACGTATTTTAAAAACAGTACCAATTGTTTCGTTATACCTAATCCACATATTGAAATATGCCTTTGGAATTATTTTAAATATTTTAATTTATTATTTTAATTACATTTATCAATAAATAACAATTAAGAAAATTATCAGAACAATACCACTTTTCGTGACTTAACGATTTTTTCGAAACTATTTGGAAGTTAAAGAATCATAATCTTGTGAAAAAATTTCTTCTTTATTTTTTTACTGTAATTATAACAATAATTGTGTGTATTCTGCAAGAGTAACTAGAAACTATAACCTAATTAAAACTTTTTATAGTTAATCATTTCAATTTCCATTTCCTCTGCGAAGTAAACAAATAAATCCTTACTTTTCTTCCTAGAAGTTCTGACTTTGATAAGTATGAAATTCAAGGAAGCTTTGTGCATCTCCAAGTTTTAGGAGAAAAATTAGAAATTGCATTATCCCGAGATAATGAACTGATTTATAGGATGCGTAATAATTCTGTTATCTATTAATCTATTCAAATTATAAACTCCGTCCACACAAAAAAAGGAAATTTTTGCAAGGAAATTTAGTATAGGAATTTTTTATTTTTTGTAAAAATATTTTTAAAGCTAAAATATTATACGTGTTCTCTAGAATATTTTACTTTTGGGCCAGAGTTTCGAGCTCGATTGAATTGTTTTGTATTTCAGAAAGGTTTTATCAATACGCCTCAAGATTTTCGAAAGAATTCTTGTTTGTGCGTTTTAAACATGTCGATCATTATATTAAAACTTTTTATAATCCTTTTTGTGTTCTAGTTTTATCACTTAAGAATTTCAATTTGTATTTTAATGATTATTAGTGATTTTATTACATTATTATGAGTTCATAATTATTTCAAAATAGTTTTTATTAGGTATTCTTTTTGTGTGATTCGAAAAAAAATACAACTGAAAGAATAAAAAGGGTTAAGGAACTAAAGTGATAATTCATTGAAGAACTAATCCAGGATACATACAAGTTATGTTAAACGGTACAATAATTGTATTTATTTAGTATTTTAGTATTTTAAAACAGTGTCACTTATTTCGTTATACTTAACTAACATATTGAAAAATGCCTTTAGAGTTATTTTAATTACTTTAATTTACTTTTTAAAATTTCATTTATCAAAAAAATAACAATTAAGAAATTTATCAGAAAAAGGTTTCTTTTTGTGACTTAACGATTTTTTCGAAACTATTATGAAGTTAAAGACTCATAATCTTGTGAAAAATTTTCTTCTTTCTTTTTTTACTGTAATTATAAGAATAATTGTGTGTATTCTGCAAGAGTAACTAGAAACCATAACCTAATTAAAACTTTTTCTAGTTAATCATTTCAATTTCAATTTCCTCTGCGAAGTAAACAAATAAATCCTTACTTTTCTTGCTAGAAGTTCTGACTTTGAAAAATATGAAATTCAAGGAAGCTTTGTGCATCTCCAAGTTTTAGGCGAAAAATTAGAAATTGCTTTGTCCCGAGATAATGAACTGATTTATAGGATGCGTAATAATTCTACTATCTATTAATCTATTCAAATTATAAACTCCGACCGCACAAAAAAGGAAAATTTTGCAAGGAAATTTAGTATAGGATTTTTTTATTTTTTGTAAAAAGATTTTTAAAGCTAAAATACTATACGTGTTCTCTAGAATATTTTACTTTTGGGCCAGAGTTTCGAGCTCGATTGAATTGTTTTGTATTTCAGAAAGGCATTATCAATACACCTGAAGATTTTCAAAAGAATTCTTGTTCGTGCGTTCGAAACATGTCTATCATTATATTAAAAGTTTTTATAAGCCCTTTTGTGGTCTAATTTTATCATTTACGTATTTAAATCTGTATTTTAATGATTATTAGTGATTTTATTGTATGATTATAAGTTCATAATTATTTCAAAATAGTTTTTAAAGTTATTTTCTTTGTGCAAATGTAAAAAAAAAAAAAATATTTAAAAGAATAACATGGATTAAGGAACTAAAGTGATAATTGATTGAAGAACTAATCCAGGATACAAACAAGTTACGTTAAAAGATACAATAATGGTATTTATTTAGCGTATTAACGAATTTTAAAACAGTACCAATTATCTCGTTATACATAATGAACATATTGAAAAATGCCTTTGGAATTATTTTAATTATTTTAATTTATTATTTTAATTACATGTATCAACAAATAACAATTAAGAAAATTATCAGAACAATACTACTTTTAGTGACTTAACGATTTTTTCGAAACTATTAAGAAGTTAAAGAATCATAATCTTGTGAAGAATTTTCTTCTTTCTTTTTTTTACTGTAATTAAAAGAATAATTGTGTTTACGTATTCTGCAAGGCTAACTAGAAACCATAACCTAATTAAAACTTTTTCTAATTAATCATTTCAATTTCCATTTCCTCTGAGAAGTAAACAAATAAATTCTTACTTTTCTTGCTAGAAGTTCTGACTTTGATAAGTATGAAATTCAAGGAAGCTTTTTGCATCTCCAAGTTTTAGGAGAAAAATTAGAAATTGCATTATCCCGAGATAATGAACTGATTTATAGGATATTTAATAATATTCAAATCCTTCTATTCAAATTATAAACTCCGTCCACACAAAAAAGAAAAATTTTGCAAGGAAATTTAGTATAGGATTTTTTTTCTTTTTTAGAAAGAGATTTTTAAAGCTAAAATATGATAAGTATGCTCTAGAACATTTTACTTTTGGGCCAGAGTTTCAAGCTCGATTCGATTATTTTGTATTTTAGAAAAGCATTATCGTTGCGCTTCAAGATTTTGGAAAGAATTTATAATTATTTCAAAACAGTTTTTAAAAGCTATTCTCTTTGTGTAATTTTTAAAAATATGGAAATGAAAGGACAAACTGGATTAAGTAACTAAAGTGATAAATGAACTAATGAACTAATCCTGGATATACTGACAAGTTACGTTAAAAAATACAAACATTAACAAAAAAAACGTAGTAAGAACCATCACGCGAAACGCCACGCTCCGCGAATTTTGCGGTGGTTTCAGTTTTGGTTTATTGAAAATGATAGAATAAGAAAATGTTCTAATGCTTTTTGTTCTCAAGAACATTAAGATTTTTTACTTATTATTCTCTAGAATATTATGATTTATTTAGCTGAAAAGTTTAAATACCGGGTGTCCCAAAAATGACTGATGGATTTTAAAATTCAATAACTTGAAAACGGTGACAGATATTTTAAAAAAATCTTGCAGGAGGGTTTTATGTATGATGTCAAGAATTTTATTACTGCGATTCTTGATTTTAGTTCGAATTTAAAACAATAGATGGCGCTGACAGCAATTGGCGCTTCGTCGATGCCGAAACTGACGCCACTCAATGGTGCACCTTACGTTAAAGAATACAATGATTGTGTTTATTTAGTATATTCACGTATTTTAAAAACAGCACCTATTAATTCGTTATAATTAATCAATAGACTAAAAATAATTTTGTAAGTATTTTAACTACTTTAATTTACTTTTTTAAATTACTCTTTTCAATAAATAAGAGTTAAAAAATTATCTGAACTTTTATTATCAGCTTCTGTTATCAACATCATCTACATTAACAGCTTCTTTTTGTAGCTTAACTTCTTTTGGGAAACTAAAATATATAAGAATGAGTGTTTAGTTATCCTATAATGAAAACTATAAACGTATAACTAATTAAAACTTTTTCTATTTAACCATTTCATTTTCTTTTCCTTTATCAAATGAACAAATAATTCCTTACTTTTCTTGTTGAAGGCCCGATTTTGATAAGTACGAAATTCAAGGAAGCTTTGTGCATCTCCAAGTTATAGCAGTACAATTAGAATTTCCATCAATCTGAGATAATGAATTGATTTATAGAATGCATAATAATATTCAAATCCTTTCATTCAAATATAAACTCCATATAAACACAAAAATGGAAATTTCCGCAGTTTATTTAACTGGTAGGGAAATTTTTATCTTAAAATAAAAATTATAAAACTAATGTATGATAAATGTGCCCAAAATATTTTACTTTTGAGCCAAAATTTGAAGCTGCATCGGATTGTTCTGTATTTTATAAATACATTGTCAGTGCTCATCAAAGTTTTCAAAAGAAATCTCAATTATTTCAAATTAATAGTGTTATATTTTCTTTGTGTAATAATAAAAAATATATATATATGGAAGAACAAGATGAATTAAGCACCTAAAAAATTTAAAATTGAAGAACTAATAAAGAATACACTGAAATATTACATTACAGAATGTAATGATTGAATAATATATTCATGTGTCTTAAGAGCCAGTATTATCGTTATAATTAATTAAGATATTGAAATACAGTTTTGTAATTAATTGTGTTTTGAAAATTTCATTGTAAATAATTCTAAAGGAAAACATGGATTGGCATGTCTTTTCAATAGTTAAAGTTTTAACTAAAGTTTATAAAAATGTGGAAACTTTTCGATTTTATTTTATTTGTTGCATCGTTAGCATAACCATGTGTTACCTTTCACTCATTTTCTATTAATAAAATTTCTATCAAAAGAATATTTTATTGAATTGTACTTAAATTTATGTAATCTGTGTTACCTTAGTTAATTATAACAATAAGCTTCCAAATAATTTATTTCAACTCAAAACTGAATTCAGTATTCTTGTGCGCTTATAAACAGTCAAATCTCTGTCTTCGAGAATGAAGAAACATTTACAATTTTAAATATTTATATTATTGGTATCTGAATACCTTTTAGAATATATTTCAAAAGTAACTAATAAAATTATGTATTCTATAAAATTGATAAATTTCAAGAAAGGATTTATGTAAATGAGTAATTGGTAGTAAAATATATTTAAATTTTTAATACGAAGATTTGAATGAAGTTCTTTGTTGGAAATGTAATAGAATTTTTAAATGTAAAAATATTCTTTAAAAGAAATAAAAACACTATGTTTAACCTTTGCAGTTAACGTATCTATTCGGTTCATTTCTGTTTCTCTTATATTATTGTTTTAATGACTACTCATTACCACAAAGCTTTTAATCGCTTTGACATTGCTGTATCATTAGTCGAAGCTTACTCTTGTGATACCATCGGATTTTCATGCCCGCTTGTCTGTTTATTTATCTCATAATACAATCTCCGCGTGACTGGCTTGAAAGGTGCTGTGTAATTTCTTAAGAAACAAGAAATAAACTACACAGTTTATAAAAATGCTTTCATACATTTGAAAAATATATATATATATATATTAGTCCTTAATAAAACCTGCTTTTTTGAGAATTTATCTTCTTTATGATATCTTTGAAATACTTGTGATAAGGTAAATTATGTTTTTTCAGCAGATTTTAATGATTGTATTTTTTTACAAAGAGGTTCTCAGCTGTAAATATCATTAATCTTACATTTGAAAAACATTTCTTATAATCAAGTGAGTTTAATATCGAAAGTTGGGAAGAATGTGAAATTTAAACATGTTTATGGACATGGAGAAGGAAGAAAAAGCATGAAAAAACGAATTGAGAAACAGTAGAATAATGGTACAACTGAAAGGGATGTTTAACATATATAGATAGAAAAATAAATAAATAATGAATTATGCATTTAGGTTGAAATACATGAAAACTAAGTAGCCTCTTTTTGCTGCATTTCTACGTAAAGAATGATTACTTAGAGGATATTCTCATTAGGAACAAATTTTTATATGTTATTTAGTTTAAACAAGACATTCAACATGAACAGTTTATAATCAATCTTGAAGGCTTTGACTACAATACATTCAGTAGAACAGAATGCGAAAAATTTCATTTTACTCGAGTATTCGCGTAATAGGCAGCAACAGCGCATTTGTAGCACTTAATCTGTGATTTCTACACTCTTTCCTACAGTTCATGATATATTTGAATTGCTTGTGATAAGGTAAATTATATTTTAGAGAAGATGTTAATGTTTTTTTTTTTTTTTTTTTTTTTTTTTTTTTACAAGGAGATGCTCAGCTGTAAATATCATTAATCTTACATATGAAAAACATTGTTTATAATCCAGTGAGTCAAATATTGAAAGTTGATGGAAAGTTGAGTAGAATGTAAAATTTGAACATGTTTATGAACATGGAGAAGGAAGGAAAAGGACGAAAAAAAAATTGAGAAACAGTAGAATAATGGTTCAAGTGGAAGGAGATGTTTAACATTTAATAGAAAAATAAATAAATAATGAATTATGCATTTAGGTTGAAATACATAAAGACTAAGTATGCACTTTTAGCAGTATTTCTACGTAAAGAACGATTACTTAGAGGATATTCTCATTAGGAACAAATTTGTTTTATGTTATTTAGTTTAAACAAGACATTCAAGATGAATAGTGTATAATCAATCTTGAAGGCTTTGACTACAATACTTTCAGTAGAACAGAATGCGAAAAAAATCATTTTACTCGAGTATTCTTGTAATATGCAGCATTAGCGCATTTTTAGCACATAATCTGCAATTTCTACAATCTTTCCCATAATCCAGGGTATCTTTGAATTACTTGTGATAAGGTAAATTGTATTTTACAGCAGATGTTAATGGTTGTATTTTTTTATAAGGAGATTTTCAGCTGTACATATCATTAATTTTACATATGAAAATCATTGTTTATAATCCAGTGAGTTAAATATGGAAAGTTAGTGGAGAGTTGGGATTAGTGCGAAATTTAACCTGTTAACCGGGGAATAAACTTTTGTTCAACTGATATGTCTGATTACCAACGGGGAACCCTTTCATAAGTAAAAAAGAATAGAATTTTTTACCTTAGTATTAGGCAGTAATTTTGTATGAATAGAGCGTTTTAATAAGACAAAAATTTCTATTAAAATTTTACTGATGGAAGTAATGAGTTTAAAATAGTGCAGTAATAGTTCGTGTACGACGAAATATTTCGTCATACCCAGTTAACAGTTTAAACAACATGTTTATGCAGAAGTAAAAAAACAATATGAAAAAAATAATTGAGAAACAGTAGAATAATGGTTTAATGGAAAGGAAAAGTTGAACATAGAGATAGATAAATAGATAATGAATTATGCATTTCGGTTGAAACATATAAAATATAAGTAGCCTCTTTTTGCTGTATTACTACGTAAAAAATCATTAGTTAGAGGATATTTTCATTAGAAGAAAGTTGGTTTTATACTATTCAGCTTAAACTTCAAATATTTTATTAAGACATTCAACATGGACATTGGACATAAACAATCCTGAAGGTTTTGACTACAATACCTTTAGTAGAACAGAATGCAAAAAATTTCATTTTATTTAAGTATTCTTGAACTGTGCAGTATCAGTGCATTCTTAGCACTTAATTTGCAATTGCTTTCAAATCTTTCAAAGTGTAAAGAGTAAACGTAAGTTGAAAATCTAGCTTTAATATAGTACTTGAAATAATATATTCAAATTAACATTCGTAAGCAAAACAGCTTTAATGCAATGTATGACAAAAACGAATTTTCTAATAATTTCACAGTTTTTGATCGAATTTATTAGGAAAAATATTAAATCTTTTTAAAAAGAATCAAGCCATAACGTACTTCTAATATACATTGCAATGAATCATAAACAATTATATGAATTTCAAAATCTGTACACTGTAAAAAAGTTGGATGTTTCTTAAACCAGGAAAAAATATATATAATCACGAACGAAACTATACAATAATCTCTTCCGAGTTGCACACAATTCTGAAAAGCGTTCTTTATCTTTAGAAACCTCAGAAACCAATATATTTTGGAGTTTATAAAAACAAAGTTTCTTTTGATGTCGCTAATTTTCGGAAGCTTTTCTGAGTAGCTTTTATGGTGTATTAATCAGTTTTCACAAACCGCAATATATGTTCTTTGGATGCTATCACTTTTCAAGTAAACATTTTCATGTTCAATAAACATGTTTCACAGACAAACGCGATAAACTAACAGCATTAACATTAACCTTAAAATTAATATTACTTTGTTACCCTTGCATGTATAAATTCAATTATCGATATTTGTAATCCTATTTTACACACTCTTCGATTTTTCATGGCCCTGTATTTCATTCAAATTTCAATTCAAAGATATATTTTAATGGGAAATGAGACACTTTATCCGACGCAGTAAACCTTTAATTAATATAATTATCAATTTTGGAGTTATAAGGATAATTCTTTTACGCAATTCAGTAATAGAGCATTTAAAGTTTATGACGTCATCAAGCCACGATTTTATTCGAATTGCAATACATTTTATAAATAGTTTACACAGGTTTTATTTTCATATTTTATATTAGCAAATCCATGATGGGTAAGTATTACGGTGGTCCCCAACGACTAGTTTAACATGCGGTAAACAAATAACGTCAACAAGAACTTTCTTTTGCACATTTACATTTAAAGCTCGGAAATGCATTGACGAACCACCGAGAAATACATTAGAAAAGAAAAATCTTAAGCTAAAGTGAGTAAATATTGTGAATGATTGCTAAAATTTAAAAATGCGCATAAAAAAAATGTTAAATCTAATTGAAATAACAGATAAAACGATATAACCGCAATTAAATAAAATATACATAATCTATTTATGACAGATAATTATATTTATCCATTCATTAACACTTCCCAAACAAATTCTAACAAATATTTAATATATGTGCTTACAGCATGGAGACAAATAATTTCAAAAATTCTCCTGTTCCTTTATGCAAGGAGGTGATCGTGTGAACTATTGGTTGAAACAAAGTTTTGACTTTCCGAGGCAATACTATTGATTCACAGATGGTGGGTGCACGCAACACTCGAAAATCAATACAAGGAAATGGATGGGGGAAAAGTTTAGCGGATGATACTGCTCCATCATCTATTGTGACAAGAGATGGAAACTTGTAACTCCGTGCTGTCATCGAATATTGGAATTTGAAACGAACGATCTCATTTTTGCTCTTGCTGAAGTGTGCTAAATATATAAAGAGAAAAGAATAAAGATTATCAATTATTGGAATATTATTTAAGAGATAAATCAAAACTTTGATTACCTTAGATGTCATGAACCCATTTTTCTAAGAAATAAGAAATGTTTGTAGAGCCTAAAAATATCTAATAAGTAATGTGTTTTAGATGTAGCTTTATAAATTCAGTATGAATATAAAAATATTTATAAAATGTTGGCTTTATGTTTAAGACCTGGACGTGGACACCCATTCACAAAATAAAGACAAATTATCAAAACAAAATCTTACTATAAAAATGCTAAATATTCTACCTTATTATCATAATTAAAAGAACTTACAAAATTAACAATATGCATAACAATAGTACGGTTAGGTAAAATAAGAATTAAAGTCCCGTAACTGCAGAAAAGTAGAAGTCTACATATTCTATGTATGACGCATAACTAAATATATTCGATCATTAACTATTTTTCTAAAGAAATGCCCAATATAATCTTTATATATATGCAAAAATAGACGTGTGTGCCCTTGTATTTCATTTTGAAGCCGCAACTATGGAAACTTGTAACTCCGTACTGTCATCGAATATTGGAATATGAAACGAATGGGCAAATTTCTGTTCTTGCTAAGGTGTCCTAAATATATAAAGAGAAAATAATTGCATTTATCAACTATTCGAATATTTGTTTATAAATAAATCATAACTTTGATTATTATCGTGAACGTTAGGAGTTCAATTTTCCTAAGGAATAACAAGTGTTTGCAAAGTCTAAAAATTAAGTAAGAAATGAATTTTAGATATAACTTTAAAATTTTACTACGAATATCGAAATATATAGAAATGTAGACTTGATAATTAAGAGTTTGGACATCCAGTGATAGAATACCTGCAAATTACGAAACAAAATCTCACTGTCAAAAGACAAAATATTATTACTTACTTTCATAAATAATAAAACTTAAAAAAGATAAAAAAAAAAAAAAAAAACATGCCAAATAATAGATAAAGCAATGTAACTGCTAAAAAGCAGAAATCTACATGGACTATGACGCATAATTACACGTATCTATTCATTAACACTTCTTCCAAACAAATACCTGAAAAATATTTCTAAATAAATTGAACTGAAAAATTAATTTGAAAAATATATCTGTTTACAACATGCGGGGAATTAATTTTAAATATTCTCCTTTTCCTTTACGCAAGAAGGCGATCGTGTAAACTATTGGTTGAAACAAACTTTTGACTTTCTGAGACAATACTATTGATTCACAGACGGTGGGTGTACGCAACACTCGCAAATCAATACAAGGAAATGGATGGGGTAAAGTTTAGCGGATGATACTGCTCCATCATCTATTGTGACAAGAGATGGAAACCTGTAAACCATGCTGTCATTGAATATTGGAATTTGAAACGAACGACCTCATTCTTGTTCTTGCTGAAGTGTGCTAAATATATAAAGAGAAAAGAATAAATATTATCAATTATTGGAATATTATTTAATAGATAAATCAAAAGTTTGATTACCTTAGATGTCATGAATCCATTTTTCTAAGGAATAAGAAATGTTTGTAAAGCCTAAAAATATCTAAGAAGTAATGTGCTTTAGATGTAGCTTTATAAATTCAATATGAATATCAAAATGTTTACAAATGTTGACTTGATGTATAAGACCAAGACACCTATTCACAAAACAACAACAAATTATCAAAACAAAATCTTACTATAAAAATGCTAAATATTCTACCTTATTGTCATAATTAAAAGAAACTTGTAACTCCGTGCTGTCATCGAATATTGGAATTTGAAACGAACGATCTCATTTTTGTTCTTGCTGAAGAGTGTTAAATATATGCAGAGAAAAGAATAAAGATTATCAATTATTCAATTATTATTTCATGAATAAAGCGAAACTTTCATCACCGTCGATGTCATGAACCCATTTTTCTAAAGAATAAAAATAATTTGTAAAGCTTTAAAAATATATAAAAAATGTATTTTAAATATACAATTAAAATTATGCATAAAAATACTACTGTTAGGTAGAAAAAGAAATAAATGACTGTAACTGCAAGAAAATAGAAGTCAACATAGTATATTCATGACATATAATTATATATATTCATCCATTAACATTTCTTCTAAACAAATACCCGACAAATATTTAATATATCTGCTTATAGTAAGGCGAGAAATAATTTCAAAATATCTTCTATTCCAGTACGCTGGGAGTTGATGGTGTATGCCAGTTGTTGAAACAAAGTTTTGACTTTCGGAGGCAATACTCTTGATTCACAGATGGTGGGTGCACGCAACACTCGTAAATCAATGCAAGGAAATGGATGGAGGAAAAGTTTAGCGGATGATATTGCTCCATCATCCATTGTGACAAGAGATGGAAACTTGTAAAACAGTGCTGTCATCGAACATTGGAATTTGAAACGAACGATCTATTTTTGTCTCGCTGAAGTGTGCTAAACATATAAATAAAAAAGAGTAAAGATTATCAATTATTTGAATATTATGTAATAGCTAAATCAAAACTTTGATTACCTTAAATGTCATGAGTCCATTTTTCTAAAGAATAAGAAATGTTTGTAAAGCCTAAAAATATCTAATAAATATTCGGTTTTAGATGTAGCTTTATAAATTTACTGTGAATTTTTTACTTAGGTCAAACTATTTACAAATGTTGACTTGATATTTAAAACCTGGACATACATTCACAAATCAACGAAAGATTATCTAAAAAAATCTTCCAATAAAAATAATATTATGCCTTGTTGTCATGAATGAAAGAACTTTCAGAATTAAAAATATGCATTAAAAATAGTACGGTTAGGTAGAATAAGAAATAAAACAACGTAGCTACAAGAAAGTAGAAGTCAACATAGTCTGTTCACGACACATAATTAAATATATTCGATGATTAACACTTTACCAAACAAATATTTAATATAGCTCCTTATAGTGCGGACAGAAATAATTAAAATAATTATTCTATTCCATTATGCTCAGAGGCGACCGTGTGTATCAATTGTTGACAAACAGTTTTGACTTTTGGAGGCAAATAATATTGATTCACAGATGGTAGGTGCACGCAATAGTCAGAAATCAATACAAGGAAATTGATGGGGGAAAAGTTTAGAGGATCATATTGCTCCATCATCTATTGTGACAAGAGATGGAGACTTGTAACTCCGTACTTTCATCGAATATTGGAATCCGAAATGAATGAGCTCATTTCTGTTCTTGCTAAAGTGTGGTAAATATATAAAGAGAAAAGAAAAGAGATTATCAATTGTTGGAATATTATTTAATCAATAAATCAAAACTTTGATTATTGTAGATGTTAATAATTCATTTTCTTAAAGAATAAAAAATGTTTGCAAAGTCTAAAATTTATGTAAGAAATCCATATTAGATGTACTTTTATAATGGGAAATTCAATTAAGTACTCTACTTTACTAAGTAACAGTTGTTTAATGGTTAATAACAGTTGTTCTAGGTTAATATTACACTTAAATAAAACAGTAGAATTGCATTATTTACAACAATTAAAAGCAAATGGGGATTTTTGCTGAAAACCTCTCAGCCTTCGTAACAGCGACGGTATGATCAGTGCGCATCTCTATTCTTCACAAACGAGTCCAGATTTATTTAGGATTTTAATTCAGACTGTGCGCTGATCTAAAGATAACAAGGCACTGTATACTGCCATTCTAATATTGTTGAAGTGAAAACTTCTTTAGGCGCGTTGGGCCTTTTTTGAGATGGGAAAAAACCATTGAACTCGCGACACTGTTACCGTCACTGTTACCGACACCTCTGTATATAAGTATGTACATGTATTGTGTATAGTTAGGTATGAGGTAGGGCGGGGCGGGCGCCGCATGCTTGCCTGTGCGCTGTTGCACCGCGGTATAGTAAGCGCTGAAAAATGTAAGCGGTATAGTAAGCTGTATAGTAAGCGGTATAGAAGCGGTATAGTAAGCGCAGAAAAATGTAAGCGGTATAGTACGCGGAATAGTAAGTGGTATAGTAACGCAGAAAAATGGTATAGTAAGTGGCATAGTAAGCGTAGAAAAATGTAAGCGGTATAGTAAGCGGCATAGTAACGCAGAAAAATGTAAGCTGTAGAGTAACGCAGAAAAATGTAAGCGGTATAGTAACGCAGAAAAATATAAGTGGTATAGTAAACGCAGAAAAATGTAAGCGACATAGTTAGCGCTTAAAAATGTAAGCGGTATAAAACTAGACTGTGCCTCAAGGCGCCCACGGGGGCGCCGAGCGAACACTCCGACCATCGCACCCAAGTCCTGAGAGACTTTTATTGCGCCAGTAGCTTTGGCTCGCTACGGCGCTGCGACCGACCTAGAGGATCGCGATCCAGTTAAACCTCCCAGTCTATTACCCGAGTGATTGCTCGCGATGACGAAGGTCGTTGCGATCCGGCGGAAGTTCCAGAGCTTAGAGGAGACTTCCCCACATGACACTCGATAAATGTAAGCGGTACAGTACGCTCAGAAAAATGTAAGCGGTATAGTAAGCGCAGAAAAATGTAATCGGTGTAGTAAACGGTATAGTAACGCAGTAAATGTAAGCGGTATAGTAAACGCAGACAAATGTAAGCGGTATAGTAACGCAGAAAAATGTAAGCGGTATAGTAAGCAGTATAATAACGCAGAAAAATGTAAGCGGTATAGTGCGACTGAAGTCTGGTTCCCGAAACTTTTGTATGTAAAGTAAAATGCATTATTTTTCATGTACAATATCGCATTAAATGAAAATTGTAATATAATTTTTGTCAGACAGCCTCTCCAGCCTACAAGCAATCTTTACTCACCGCACAAAACATCCCATTGTACTCCAAATAAAACTATTTTTAAAAGACCTTGCACGGCGAGTAGCCCTGGGCCATGTGAAGGCACACATTGGCATTGCTGGCAATGAATTAGCTGATAAATTGGCAAAAGAAGCTACGGGAAGCACAAATATTGATCTTTCCCTCCCTGTTCCCCCATCCTACATTAGAGGGTTTTTAAAGTCTAAAATCATTCCTCAGTGGCAGGACCACTGGGATTACTCGGATAAAGGTCGACATACCCACAAATTGCTCCCTTTTGTCTCCCTAAACCTGCTTAACCTCGCCCCCCACACCTCAGCGTTCCTCACAGGACATGGTCCATTCCCTACTTACCTCAAATATTATAAACGTGCAGCCTCCAATGTGTGTCCATGTGGCCAGCGGGGCTTGCCTTCTCATTACTATTTTGACTGCCCACTGACCGTTGCCTGGCATCTCAGATCTCCCGAAATTCCCCCACCCTCTTGGCTAACCAATATTCTAACAAGACCAATCTTACTAAAAAAATTAAAAAATATTTTTAATTTCTTAATGGATTTATCGAACGTAACAAATTAAGTAACCAACTCTAGCTTTTATCAATTTTTAACTAAACATATTAAATTCTTCACCACCAATCAGTACTGTAATTGATCTTCCTACCCTCCTTCTCCTGACTTTTCCTTATTTTGGCTGTACCTTGTCAGTGTTTGAGCCACGGAGAAAGAACCTGGAGGGGAAACTAGAATAGGCGAGGATATCGAAAATGCAAGTCATATTTTTTTAACGAAAGAGGGCGCTGTAAAATTTGGCGGCTGCCTTTAAACAGAATGTCATTAGATTACATGTTAAATTCCGAAAGTATTTTACTGGAATATTTTTAATTATAGCAATTATATGTCATAAATATAAGATGGGATATAAATGTTTTATTCCGGGATGTAGATCGGGCTATGATGATGAGATAAACAAAAGAAAAATCGAAGATTTTTTTTTTTTTTTAAGTATGTTTAGAGCTCCAAAGATGAGTGCTTTTTATTATACTTTAATTTAAAGTTATATGCATGTAATCATTTTTAAACTAAGAAATTTTTATTCTAGTATATCGATCTTAGTGTATATGTTTTTAAAATGTTATACTTAATGAATGCTAATGTCTGTGGCTAATTGACATGGCCATTTAAATTGTCTTATAGAGTGCTATTTGTTTGGCTGTAATCTGAAGCTGTTTTTATTTGAATAATACTTTTAATCTCTAAAAATTATACGTCCATTCCGTACTTCTTCGCAGTACAATATCCGTGATATTTATTTTTAAATGACTACTATTCAGATGCTTCTGTCAGGATGAACTCTTATTTAAGAGTTATAAAAAGCAATCGAAACGCCAAATGTCTATTAAAATATATGCATGGTGTGAAGAAAACTTTATTTAATGAAATTTCTACTTGTTTGACTTTTTTAAAGTTCAAATTTTCAATCAAAAATATTTAAAAAAAATGAATGCTTTTCGCATTGAAAAGCATTGCAGAAGCAGGTTAGGATAGCCTTCAGTTTACCGTGGCGCCATCTATAAGGAGAAAAACTGTATTGTAAAATTTCAACGTTACTTTCCCCTCCATCTATCTTCCTCCGTGGTTTGAGCACCTTGCTGTGCTCCCTTCGCAGTCTTTAGAAGCGGCCTCATCTCTCCAACGCAACAACTTGTGGCGCCATCTGTCGCGTGGGAACTGAGCTTCTCAGATTCCGGCGCATCATTATTATCCAAGGACCGCCTTGGCCGCGAACTGTGTGTCATGACGCAGGAGCGTTAAGGACTGTTCACCTACAAGTTCTTCATCACTGCACCTGCCGCTGTCTGTCGCGAGGGAGTGCAGGCTCCAGCGGTTCAGGCTTTTTTCAGTTTCTTTTTCTTTTTTTTTGTTTTTAGCTTTCTTGCCTGCCCCTTGTCGCGCTTAGGCTTGTCCTGGCAGTGCCGGCCTTTGGCCTAGTTTGTATTTTCTTTTTTTTTCTTTTTTGTTGTTGTTTGGGCCGTTTGCGCGTGCGCTGGCGGTCTCGGCGTCGTGCCTTCCCTTCCGCCGGTGGCTGGAATCACCCAAAACGAATCCCCGCGTGCCGGGGAACATCCAGGGGGAGGTGCTAACGCTCTACGGCCTGGCTTTGCTGGGCCGAGTGGCCCCCCTTAGGCATTCAATATAATTTTTGTAGCAGTAGTTTATAATAATGAATAAAAAATCACTTCATTTAAAATAATTTCCTGCACAATAAAACATTTCCTCACGATTCAAAAAATACACACGTAATTGTTCAAGTTTTCACTTCTGTCGGCACTCCCGGAATGCCATTTTTTTTTTTTTTTTTTGAAAGACACAATTACACGGAAACTAGATTTTTGATTTGGTCTGAAATCTCTCTGATAGATCCTACTGACCTGAATGTGCTTCATACATGACTGTCCCTGTTGTGATATTAATTACTTAAAAAAAAAAAAAAAAAAAAAAAAAAAAAAAAAAAAAAAAAACATTAATGTATTCTTATTGAGTGTTTATAAAAAATGAAATTATTTAATTGTAAATCATGGTTGTTGCTTAAATTATGCTTGAATGATCCACTAATCTAAATTTCTTGAACATGTGACCTAGCCCAATAAGTCTTCTCGTTCCCTAAAACTGTTAATACTAAATTTGTGACCTACAGCGACAGTCTTGATTAAATTAATTGAATAAATAACCCCTTAATGCACAATTTTTTTCAAATTTCACGCTTTTATGTTCATTTAGGCCCAAATTATTCACACAAAAGAAATGTTGGACTTAACCATAGAGACCAGAGCATTTGTAAATAAAAAAGCGAAAATGTATGTTTCTTTACATATAAATAAAAATATCGAAAATCAATAGTGAATTATTTTTGAAAACTACTGTTTGAAAATTTTCGCATTATTAAAGCATTTTTAATTAACAATTTCCATTGTTTTCGGAAGAAAGTTAACTGCAATTACGAGAATTAGAAATGTTGCATGATACATGGATTATGAAATCACATTTACCACGGAAATTGTTTTGCATCCGAGATATATGTTTAACGAAAAACTTGGAAAATATTTATTTTGCAGTAATATTTGCATTTCTCCAGAATATTAAAAATGTTCAATTATACATGATAATTTCTTATTGTCTAAGAAGCATGGAGAGTTAAAATTGATTTAAGATTAACAAGAACGAAAAATCATGCGTCAAGCATAGGTTATGTAGCACTTTCCAACGCTTCTAAAATAATTTTACAAATCATTACCGTTTAATAAGCTGAAAGATGACATCTAAGTAAACAATTTGGAAAACGCATAACATATTTAAAAACGTAATTTCAGGAATTTTTAGAATATAAAATATTCGGAAAAATATCCGAATACTTTTATGTAGCCCTGTATATGATCTATTTATTTCTATATATACATAGGATGATAAATTTTAGTTTAGTTAGGAGTCGCGTAGCACAGTTTAAATTCTCCTTCTGGAGTTTCTGTCAATAAACGGAAATGTGTTCGCGAACTTTTGTGCTGCCCTGTATAGGATCTACAGAATTTATACACACCACGTAATAGACAAAAAGCTAGTTAAGATTGAAATCGCGTTCAGTAACTTAAAACGCACTTCCAGGAATTATTGTTAACAGACAGTAGACAATTCTTTTGTGTGTCCCTGTAAATGAACGATGACTGCTATACACACACTATTCTGTAGTAAGCCTCTTGTAATGCACCTTAGTAATATATATAAACTTCAATGCGTTTAAAATAGTGGAACATTATTTAAATAAGCCGCAGACGATTTTTCTCCATAGATGTAATGTAACGGAATTATTTTGACTGTCCCTGTAAAGTAACTCTAAGTGCTATACACCTACTATTCCATATTAGCTTCTTCTAATGCATCTTAGTGATCTATATAAATTTCAATGCGTTTACAATAGTGAAACATTTTTAAAATAAACTGCAAATGATTTTTCCCCATAGACCGCAATGTAACGGAATTCTTTTGAGTGTCCCTGTAAGAAAACTATAAGTGCTACACACTTCAGTTGAAATAGGGAACGTGCCATAGATAACGACAATAACATATAAAAATTGCAGAGCAATCCGAGCATATTTACGGGAGTTAGAGCACGGCCAGACGGCCAGACGGCCATACGGCCAGACAAACCGAAGTCATAAGCACTTTTCAACTAGGTTGGAAAGTGCTAAAAGAAAAGAGAGAGGAAAATTTGTAATAGTTCTTAAAAATTATACAGGAGGAAAATAAATTTGACTCACAAAAATCTTTTTCTTATGTTCCAAGGATTAAAATGGTGCTTTTTTTTCCTCTTTTCCATTAATAAGAATTTTATCCTGTTTTCGTTTTCTTTTTATACTTTTTGATTTTTTTTTCTGAGTTCGTTAAGAGAAAGAAATACTTTCAAAATTCTTATATTTTTCTACGCAAGTTGGTAATCAAAAGTATTCATTGTCGAAACAAAGTTTTGAATTTTAGAAGTAATACTATCGATTTACATGTGGTAGGTGCATGCAACACTCAGAAATCAATATGAGGAAATACTCAGAAACCCAAGAAAATTCATGGAGAAAAAGTTTTGTGGATAATACTGCTTCATTATCATGTGGTGTGACAAAAAATATTATTTTCAAACTTTTTATACTTTTAACGCAAGGTAATAATCGAGCATACCGATTATAGGAACAAAGTTTAGAACTTGAGAAGTAATAGTATCGTTTATATTTTGTAGGTGCTTTTAGAAACAAAGTTTTGAAGTTCGGAAGAAAAAGTTTCGATTTATATATGGTAGGTGAATAAAACACGCAGAAATCTTTATAAGGCTTCCAGTATATATTTTGTCAATATATAGTCTTACATGTATTTTGTACTAACTAACGGTTTTACAGAAAAAATATTTGTATTAGTAAATTTAATCCTGAACAAAAGATGTAAATTTGATTTTATCTTACTTAATTTACAGATTCATTTACACGTTATTAATAAGTCTTACAAAATTTCAAAATTAAAACACTATTTGACTTTATTGTAAGTAATTTTATTTTTAAAACACGTTATTTTGAATGTTTAGTTTATATAAAATTCTTATATCAAAATCAAGCGTAACCGCAGACACGACTAGTTATACCAGAATTGCTAAAATTTTCCGAATTAAATGCAACATTTGCGAAATTTATTTTAATTTTGTATTATAATTAATTATTTCATATTATTTTACCTCAGAAACACGTCACATAAAAAAATTAAACATTTTATTGTTAAAACACGTTATGTTGACTACTTAGTTTATATAACAAAATGTTATATCAAAATCAAGCGTAACCACAATTACACATACGACTAGTTATATGAGATTGTTAATATTTTCCGAATTAAATGAAACACGTGCGAATTTTTTTTTATTGTATTACAATATTAAATATATCATATTCGTTTACCTCAAAAAACATTTCAGATTTTAAAAATCATATATTTTTCTTTAAAGCTTGTTATATTTAATATAAAATTGCTTGATAAATTTCCTTGAGGTTTGTAGAAATGAGGTAAATCTTCTTCAAGTTTTCTTTTCATGTATTTTTTATATTAAGAATTTCATTTCCTTACCTTTCCTGTTAATAATTATTTCATAGTCTTTCACCTCAAAAACATTTCAGATAAAAAGAAAATAAAAATACTTTTCAGAGAGCTACTTATATTTAATATAAAATTGCTCAAAAAATTTCCTTGAGGTTTGAAGAAATGAGCTACCTAAAATATCCGCAAGAACACAACTTGATATAAATTACTTTCGCCTTAAAAATCTTAGTTATAAATAATGCACATAATTAAGGTTCCAAAAAAAAAAAAAAAAAAATTGAAAGAGTTTTGCGTAGATGTTAAACGAAGCAAGAATTTTAAAGCGGAAGCTAATCTTACTGGTCATAGCAGCTTATTTTCACGCAAAGAAGAACAGCAAAGAGTGTGCTAGGTAGGTCAGCACTTTACCTTGTAACATTTTTTTGCTCTTATTCTTTATCTAGCATCTATTGATCAGGCTCTAAAGTGACGTTTAAAGAAATTACCCCTTTTGTTTCTCTTGTGTTCCGGAAAATAAATTTTCTTCCGTTCAGCGATTAGAAACCACTAGAGATGGGGTGAATGGAGTGTGAAGGGAAATAAGAATTTGTGCTTGAGATCTAAATGTTGCTTTCTCTTTCCAGGTACTGAAGTATAGAAAGAATATTTTTATTTACAACAATGTAAAACATCTCATTTCTTTTGTTAGTTAAGGTAAAGCCAGGAGAGATGGCGCGGTCGGAGAGATTGCGCACATAGAGGTTCGGAGGGAAGGTGTAGATTGAGCGCGCAGCGATTCCAGGTACTTCTAAAATAACAGTAGCGGAGTGTCTATTTGAAAGTGCACGTTGATTGCTTTGAGCGTCTAAGATAAAGTATTGCTATTTTGTTTTGTTTCCCCAAAGTCAGTGCTTGAATTTTCATAGCTATTCATCAGAATTTCTATACAATGTCAATAGTACAAAATATTTTTTAATTAAACGATTTCTCATAAGCTACTAATCTAGACTAACAATGTGAACATCAACGGTTCGTTTTAGAAGAGGTCATGTTTAAATAAAAGGCCGCACAATCTCTCCTACTGAAATTGGAGAGTTTGCGTATCTGCTACTTAGGAGAGATAGCGCAGTGTTCCCATTAGTTTCCATGCTAGAAGAGATTACGCAGCTTATTGGTAAATTTGCATAAAAAAATGAAAAATGAAAATGGACTAATTTTAAGTTAAACGTGTTATTAAGTAACATAATTTTATTTTGTAATCTTATCTGGAGTTGCTTTTTCTGATTATTTAATTTTTTTTTCCTTTAATTAAAATTTTTTAATCGTTTTTTAAATTATTTCCTTTTTCTGATTCTTTAATCATTAGGTGGAAATATTCACTCCTAATACAATAATATTTGTTCACAAAAACCTTACAGCAATGTCATTTAAGTGTAATTATTATTGTTAACAATTTAATTGTAGTTATTAATAGTAACAATCTCTCCTACCCATGTGCGCAATCACACCAACCCTGTAAGGACAGATTGCGCAAAATAACTTTTTTTGTTTTATTACAACTGTTCTATTAAATTGCAACATAACAACAAAATATCAATGGAAATGCATAAAAAACAAATGAAGTAAAAATTATTCATGAATAGTTTAGGAAAAAAATAATATTTAGATTTTTTATTGCTATTCTTTTGAATTGTGCGCAGACTATCCTAGCTTTACCTTATATAAAAAATGAAGCACAATTTCTTCCGCTAGTCTTATAAAGTTTTCTTTTCGTGTATTTTTAAAATTTAGAATTTTATTTCCTTACCTATCCTGTTAATAATATTTTCATATTCATTTACCTCAAAAACATTTCAGATAATTTTTTTTCCATTAAAGCTACTTATATTTAATATAAAATTGCTCGATAAATTTCCTTCAGGTTCGTGGTGATGAGCTACCTAAAATACCCGCAAGAACAAAACATGATATAAATTACCTTTCTCCTTAAAAATCTTAGTTATAAATAATGAACATAATTGAAGCTCCAAAAACAAAAAAATGTTGAAAAAGAGCTTTGCGTTGATGTTAAACGAAGCAAGAATTTTAAAGCGGAAACTAATCTTGCTGGTCATAGCAGCTTATTTTCACGCGAAGAAGAACAGCAAAGAGTCTGCTAGGTCAGCACTTTACCTTGTAATTTTTTTTTTTGCTCTTATTCTTTATCTAGCATCTATTGATCTGGCTCTAAAGTGACGTTTAAAGAAAATACCCCTTTTGTTTCTCTTGTGTTCCGGAAAATAAATTTTCTTCCGTTCAGCGATTAGAAAACCACTAGAGATTGGGTGAATGAAGAGTGAAGGAAAATGAGAATTTGTTCTTGATATCTAAATGTTTTATTCACTTTTCAAGTACTGAAGTATAGAAAGAATATTTTTATTTAAAACAATTTAAAACAGCTCAATTTGTTTGCTAGTTATATAAAAAATGAAACAAAATTTCTCCCGCAAGTTGTATAAAATTTTCTTTTCAAGTATTTTTAAAATTAAGAATTTCCTTACCTTACCTTTCCTGTTAATAATTATTTCATATTGTTTACCTCAAAAACATTTCAGATAAAAAATTTTTTTTTCATGAAAGCTACTTATATTTAATATAAAATTGCTCGATAAATTTCCTTCGGGTTCGTGGTGATGAGCTACCTAAAATACCCGCCAGAACAAAACTTGATATAAATTACCTTTCTCCTTAAAAATCTTAGTTAAAAATATTGAACATAATTGAAGCTCCAAACACAAAAAATGTTGAAAAAGAGCTTTGCGTTGATGTTAAACGAAGCAAGAATTTTAAAGCGGAAACTAATCTTGCTGGTCATAGCAGCTTATTTTCAGGCGAAGAAGAACAGCAAAGAGTCTGGTAGGTCAGCACTTTACCTTGTAATTTTTTTTTTGCTCTTATTCTTTATCTAGTATCTATTGATCTGGCTCTAAAGTGACGTTTAAAGAAATTACCCCTTTTGTTTCTCTTGTGTTCCGGAAAATAAATTTTCTTCCGTTCAGCGATTAGAAACCACTAGAGATGAGGTGAATGGAGGGAGAAAGGAAATGAGAATTTGTGCTTGAGATCTAAATGTCGCTTTCTCTTTTCAGGTACTGAAGTATAGAAAGAATATTTTTATTTACAAGAATGCAAAACATCTCGTTTCTTTTGCTAGTTATATAAAAAATGAAACAAAATTTCTTCCGCAAGTTTTATAAAGTTTCCTTTCGTGTACTTAGAATATTAAAAATTTCATTTCTTATGCTGTCATGGTTATTTTCTGGAATATAATTTTAATATGCTGCTTTCTTTTAACAAATACAAAAACTCTCATCAATAATAATAATTAATTATTTCATATTCTTTTACCTTAAAAACATTTCAGGTAGGAACAAAAAAATCATTCATTAAAGCTACTTATATTTCATATTAAATTGCTCAATAAATTTCCTTGAGGTTTGTAGAAATGAGCTACCTAAAATACCCGCAAGAACACAACTTGATATAAATTACCTTTTGCCTTAAAAATATCTTTTATAAACAATTAACATAAATGAGGCTTCAAAAACAAAACAAAATAATAAAAAATGTTGAAAAAGAGCTTTGCGTAGATGTTAAACGAAGCAAGAATGTTATAGCGGAAACTAATCTTGCTGGTCATAGCAGCTTATTTTCACGTGAAGAAGAACAGTAAAGAGTGTGCTAGGTCAGCACTTTACATTATAACATCATTTTGCTCTTATTCTTTATCTAGCATCTTTTGATCTGGCTCTAAAGTGACGTATAAAGAAAATACCCCTTTTGTTTCTCTTGTGTTCCGGAAAATAAGTATTCTTCCGTTCAGCGATTAGAAACCACTAGAGATGAGATGAATGGAGAGTGAAGGAAAATGAGAATTTGTTCTTGAGATCTAAATGTTTTATTCACTTTTCAACTTTCTCCCGCAAGTTGTATAAAATTTTCTTTTCAGGTATTTTTAAAATTAAGAATTTCCTTACCTTATCTTTCCTGCTAACAATTATTTCATATTATTTTACCTCAAAAACATTTCAGATAAAAAAAAAATTCATTAAAGCTACTTATATTTAATATAAAATTGCTCGATAAATTTCCTTCAGGTTCGTGGTGATGAGCTACCTAAAATACCCGCAAGAACAAAACTTGATATAAATTACCTTTCTCCTTAAAAATCTTAGTTATAAATAATGAACATAATTGAGGCTCCAAAAACAAAAAATGTTGAAAAAGAGCTTTGCGTAGATGTTAAACGATGCAAGATTTTTAAAGCGGAAACTAATCTTGCTAGTCATAGCAGCTTATTTTCACGCGAAAAAGAACAGCAAAGAGTCTGCTAGGTCAGCACTTTACCTTGTAAAATGTTTTTTTTTTTTTTTTTTTTTTTTTTTTTTTTGCTCTTATTCTTTATCTAGCATCTATTTATCTGGCTCTAAAGTGACGTTCAAAGAAAATACCCCTTTTGTTTCTCTTGTGTTCCGGAAAATAAATTTTCTTCCGTTCAGTGATTAGAAACCACTAGAGATGAGGTGAATGGAGAGTGAAGGGAAATGAGAATTTCTGCTTGAGATCTAAATGTTGCTTTCACTTTTCAGGTACTGAAGTATAGACAGAATATTTTTATTTAAAACAATGTAAAACATCTCGTTTCTTTTGCTAGTTATATAAAAAAATGAAACAAAATTTCTTTCGCAAGTTTTATAATTTTTTTTTTCGTGTATTTAGAAAATTAAGAATTTGCTTTTCTGTACTTGTCATGGTTATTTTATGGAGTATAGTTTTACTTTGTTGCTCAATTTTAACAAATACGAAAACTCTCATCAATATCGAAAGTTCATTTAATAATTAAAAAAATCATTAGCAAGGCATTTGAATGTTAATACTTACCTTTTGGACTATATTGTATCACATTTGAATTTGTAGTTGAATGTATTGGTTAGCTATATTATACAGTACTTAATATGCAGCGTGTCCGAAAAGTGTGGAAACGGTCGAATAAAATGTATTGAGAATCATTTCCGTTTTAAAGTCTGGAAACGGTCGAATAAAATGCATTGAGAATAGTTTCCATTGAAAAGTCTAGAAACTGTCGAATAACTCGAGAAATATACATCGGATTGAAAAAAAGGAAAAATACGTGTTCAATATTTTAGAAAAATCAAACAATTCTCCATGCAATTTACTTGATTACAGAACATAGAACCATCTATGATTTTCCGAAGAAAATGTTAAATCCAAAATTACGTATTTTTCCAGTAAATTCCGACCTTTTCCAGACTTTTCGGACACCCTGTATATATATTACGTTTTATTATATATGTATAATAAAACTTTTGTGTATAAGAACCATTAAATCTCCTAAAAAATCGACAATATATGAACCGATAATTATAATACAATGCAAGAATATATATCTAAAAATGTAAGATTCTCAAATTATAGTAAATGGGAAAAATAAATAAAGATATATGGGAAAAAATCCTATGTACAGAATGTGAAAATACTGCAAGAAGCAAATGGAATCTTATATTGTGAAACACGTTATCAAGGGTAATATTCCACACTATAAATAAATTGTAATTGATTTCAGTTTGAGTAATATATATATATATATATAACTATTACTTTGTATTTATTAAATAGTATATACACTCGTTCTGCAACATAAATAAAATCTCCCAATAAAGTAGATTTCTTATCTGCTTCTCTTAGTATTATTTCTATGCACTGAGATGATGATATCCACTTGATTTCGGAAAATTGTATACCGTTGTGCTCTACCCTGATAAACCAAAATCTGATGAGTATGGGGAAATATGAAATATATATATTGAATAAGTCGCTCTCCATCTTCGATAAAATCATACTGTAGAAAAGGTAGATTCCGTATCATGACAGATAAAACAAAGACTGCAATTTCCAACCACATTGATAAAATCTGCAAGATCGCAAGTATTATCAAGCATGAAACAATTGTAGAATACTTTTGCTTTGTCAGCGGTTATGATTTCCCAAATTCTGCTATTGTGTAATTCTTCCCATTTTGTTGAATTTTATGCAAAAAAATGGAACTGTGTTTCCACGTGATTTAGCTACAAAATTTTCCCGTTTCCAAAATCATATTTATTTTTATGGGGGATACATTTTTTTTTTTTTTATATCATGATTAAACATGCGATGTTACTCTTGCAAGTAACGTAAAACTTGGTGATACTTTTGGATGACAACGAAAGAATATTTGTAAAGTAGGGTAGTTTTGGGGCCTTTCAGCATACTTTATTTAATTTTATAAGCGTATATTTGAATTTCTCATGTTATCAAATATATTTTCAAATAAACAAAATCAGAATTTTCGGATCACAACGAAAGTATATTTGTAAAGTAGGGTAGTTTTGGGGCCTTTCAGCATACCTTATTTAATTTTATCAGCGTATGTTTGAATTGCTCAGGTTATCAATTATATTTGCAAATAAACAAAATCAGACAATACTCAACTTTTAAAAAAAGAAGAAAAAGGAAGAAGAAAGAAAAGAAAAGGAAATAATAACCTTAAAAAATTGCCTTAATTTACAATTTTTACTCGTCAAGATTTCTAATAAATATTTTTCATTTTAGGGGATACATTTTGCTCCTAGCCTAGCCTTGTTTCCTAGTAAATAAAATCTGCAGTTTAGGTAAATTTTTAATGATTTAAATTCACAGTCTACGAGTATTTTCCTTTTTCATACATCCTCTTTTCATAATCAATAATATGTTCCTTTTTCTGTGATCGGGGTATCATTCAGCTCTAAGGAGTGAAATACAAATCTTGACATAGATAAAAATAAAAATAGACATTTTATATATTTACTTAGAAAGTATGATAGTTCATTAAAAAAAACCACATTTCATTTAAAATTTTAAATCATTGCTCACAGTTTAATTTGCAGGTAAAAAAAAAAAAAAAACACCGATTCAACTGAAAAATAAATGTGCATTTATAATGAATAATCTTGCATAATAGAATTGTATTTTTATGACAATGTTTTTTTAAACAAGCAAAAATTTTAACTATTCTGTCACTTATATAGATGAACTGTATTTTCTATAATAGATGAGCTTCTATCATAACTCTAATGAATGAAAGTGTTATATATTTTTATTTTTAAAGATTCAAATATCATTGTGTTACATCGAAACATGTGAAATATCGAAATTAACTGTTTACATTATTTTTAGTCGCGTTCATAATGGCAACTTTTTTTTATTGGAATGTGATGTTCATAGTAAGAAACCCTTGAAAACGTTGGAACGGTACCTGTAGCACGAAAATCGCCGGACATGGACAGATTACGAAGCGAAAACAACCGATAAAGGACAGAGAAGCAACAGACAGTAAAACATTTTACTGTTCAGTGCTATCCACCATCTGCCGCATGCAATGTGTCACCGTGTGTGAAGTGAAAAATTTGTGAAACACAATAAAATGTTTTGTTTTCTGTTGCTTCTCTGCCCCATTGGTTGTTTTCACTTTTTTTCTTCGTCTGTCTAGCGCAGTCGAATTTCGTGCTACAGGTACCGTTTCAACACTTTTTATGATTTTTCACCATAAAAGTCACATTCAAAAGAAAAAAAAGTAGGTGTTTCTACTTGAAATTTCCGAAATATAGTCACTGTAACCGTAATTGTTAGAGTTTCATTTGATTCTTGAGCGCATACCTCAAAATACTTTAAATCAAAATTACATTCAGTTTCTGTGAACGGTATGATAGCTTGGGGCTCATACATTGGGATAGTTTTTTATAACCACCCTGTATATATATATATATATATATATATATATATATATATATATACACATATATATATATCCCAATAAGGTAGAGTATTATCATAGGGTAGTACTTAGTGCTAATAATTGTACTTATTAGATTTTTCGTATACTTTCACATTTATTGGTTATATTTATAAGTCTCAGAGATACGCGGTGTTTCATAAATTTATAGAATTAATTCAGAGTTAAAGACATCTATATTTTTAATTTCTATCCAAATTTATTTAAAAAATAATTGCTAATTTTATTTTTACATGGGAACATTTTACTTTTATTTATTTTAATTTATTAATATACTATAACTTTGAGTTTTAATCATATAATAATGCAAAATTTTGTAATATTTTAGCCTAATGAAGAATTTTGTTGAAATTTTTACTTTCTTATAAAATGTATTTTCAATCAAAATTTATTATTTGAGTTGTTTTCATAGTTTAATTTTAAAGTCAATTTTGAAAACAAATGAAAGTATACATTCTATATAAAAAAGCTTCCCATTTATGACAAATTCAGATAAATGTTTTGTTGAAACACATAAAATCAAAAGAAATAATATTTTGAAATATTCAAGTTACATTATGCATTGCAAGTATATTCAACGAATGAATGAATCATAAAATCTTTATGAATGTGCTTGTTTCATAACTTACATTTTCGCTCAAGGTAGCGTTTATGGAAAATTGATCTTTTATTTTTATGAAACTGGAAAAAAGAAATTTTTTCTTTGTTGAAGGTTAAAATTTCTCTCTATAACTAATATGGCGTCTTAATATGGCCTTTTTTAACATTTCCAGCATATTTGAAAGTGCTTATGAATTTGGTTTGTCTGTTTGTCTGTCCATTCTATAAATTTCGTGAATATCCTTGGATTGCCATGAAATTTTTATATGTGAACGAGGTATACTATATAAAGTTTCGCTATTGAAAATGATGTGTTTCGCAATTATACACTGTTAAAAATTTGCAAAAAACTGTCCAGTCATTTGACCGGTTTTATAGAAAACGGTTACATAACAGTAATTTAGCGCTACACTCCATAAACGACATTTTCAAAACTGATAAAAAATACTCAAATCTGAGTATGTCGCATAGTCAAAATGGCTCCAAATCAAAATTACTCATGTTTGAAACATGTATATACTTATTTCTGAAAACATGCACACACTCAAGAATAAAACATCATGTGCTCATATTTGAGTATGTCCATGTTTCAAAAAAGAGTATGAACTGACTTATATGTGCTCATTTTTGAGTACGTCCATGCTTCAAAAATGAGTTTGAACTGACCCAAATAATTTTCGAGTACGTCCATGTTTCAAAAATGAGTATAAACTGACCTCTGCGTGCTCAGTTTTGAGTATGTCCATGTTTCAAAAATGAGTATAAACTTACCTCTATGTGCTCAGTTTTGAGTATGTCCATGTTCCAATATTCTGAGTATTTCTGGTATTTCAGAATTGAAAGCATTGGATCGTCATGTTTGAAACAAAAAGTGTCATAACAAAATGAAAACATCGATTTACTCAGATTTGAAAGTGTCATTTTTCTCAGTGTATTCTGACCATTTTATTCACCATATTATGGTCAGAATAGAGTTAAATTACGGTTATGTAACCGTTTTCTACAAAATCGATCAAATGACTGGACAGTTTGCTGCAAATTTTTAACAGTGTAGTTCGTGTACAGTGACACTCTAAAGAATCTCATTACATTTCGGTCTATGGAGAAAAATTGTTTTCGAAGCATTTTAATGATGTTAGAATAGGATTTTTCATAATGAGATTGGTATGCAACACTGAGATGGACTACAAAATGCTTTCTGAGCAGTATAGAATAATTAACATCCATAGTTCGATTACAGGGACGCACAAAAGAATACCGTTATACTATTATCAATTGGAAAAAGTCGTGAGGGGTGTATTTTAATGGTGCAATGATACTTCAAATATAATGTAATCAGTAAAACGTGCTACAACATGTTTTCTATAAATTATGAAGTGCATACCATTTATCTTTCATTTACCGAGACACACAAAAAATTAGGTTACAGGGCTGACTACGATCGATAATTACAGGACGTGGTTTTCTCTGTGGTATGCATTTTTAAACTGATCTAATTTTCAGTTTGTCTGTATAAAGTGTGTCTGTATAGATTGGATACTGGGCTACGCGAAAAAATTTCACACACATTACCTGGTATGGACAAGAATTGATGAAAATGGATTTTTACTGAATTATGTGTCATTATAAGAATAGACGGGCTTCGTCCGTCAAGACGGTCGTTTCCGACGCCTTCAGTAAAAAAGATAAACGCAAGTGATTTCGTTTGCATTACTCTCTAAATACCGGCAACAATACAAACTCGGTGTTTCAGCGTATCATTTAAAAAAAACTAAGGCGTAATCTTATTGCGTCATTTGATGAGAAACTAAGTTAATTTGAAGAAGCATTTTTAAACTGTTCCAAATAACATTTCTTAAAATCACACGTACTTTCATGAATGTTATTCCTGTTGTTCCAAAAAAAGTTTGTTACCATTTGCGAATTTGAAATAGGCCACGAATATGAAAAATATTATCCTTAAATGCATAAGAAAAATATTTTTGCTGTTTTTTGTAACATACAGCAACAGGAAAGGAAAACAAAAACAATAAAAGTACTTAATCAAGATTTCTAAGCGTAATTTCAACGTAACTCGCATTTTTCTTTACACCAGGCTACATCGTGAATGACTACCTCCATGGTTTAACATTTTAAACGTTCACGATGAATGAATCTTTCGTGTTAAAACACCTTCAGAAGTGTTAACATTGTTTATAATGATGATGTAATAATATTTGTCTATACGGTGCAACAATACAATATTAACAATCACAATTGACTCAACAATGATACAAAAAAGTACAAACTTCTGGTATATGAAAAAATGAAGCGGGCATCCCGGAATTGTTGATGACAGTCAAATGCTTTGCGCTTTTATTATACAGAGGCTTATTTATATATGCTATTTCAATGTATGAAAAAAGGAAATTCCTAATAATATTACGTTACTTTTGGAAAATGTTTCATAATCTATGGTAATGCATGGTTTTTCGTTATTGTTTCTTTAACTACGGAACTTTTTGTTGCCTGCATAAATTCATAATTTGATTTTTAGACGGCTGAGAAACACTGTTGTTATTTTTAGAACTGTGAACGATAGTGGCAACTACCTAAGCTTTCGCTTTTGCTTTAATTGCTTCTGTAAAATTTCTAAATATAAAAATATAAATCTTTACGTATGTGAATGAGGAAAAAATGTACTTTTGATTGACGTTTGTTTGAAAATTGTAATTGCATTTAGTGACTTTTCATGACTTTTAAAATAATTTTCTGTGTACATTTAAAAATATATATATTTGAACAGTTATTATTTGTGTCAATGCATTGCCATGTGTGGTAACATGTTACCACACATGGCAATTGATTGCTCAGAAGAAAGAAAAAAATTAAAAAAAAAAAAAACAGATTAATCGTAAGATGAGATTAAATATTAGATACCGCACTTTGGTGCTAAACCGCAATCTCACAATTAAAAGACAAATTTTCATTTTACTTTGAGCATAAAATTCAAACATAAAAGCTTGATATGCAAAATCAAAGAAGCAGAAAATTTTAACATATTATTTCTAATTTGATTAAAATAAATGCCACATCACAATATGCTCGGAATTGTATTTTAATTCCTTTATGATAATTATTGATTGTCTAAAGCAGTGGTTCCCAAACTTTTAGGGTGGAGTAACAATATATATTTTTTAATTATTATTGATGCATTTGATTAGAAAAGAGAAAAAAAAACGATTAACCATAAGATGAGATTATACTTACCACAGCTCGGTGCTAAACTGGAATCTCACAGTGAAAAGACAAGCTTGCATTTTTTTGTTAAACATAAAATTCAAATATAAAAGCTTGAATTGCAAAATCAAAGAAGCAACAAATTTTAATATAAAATCTAAATTGATTAAAAGAAATGCCACATCAGAAAATGCTCGTAATTGTATTTTAATTGCTGTATGATAATTACTGATTGTCTAAAGCAGTGGTTTCCAAATTTACCTTTCTTATGAATTTTGTTTCGTTTGAGAAGATTGTATTTAATGAACACATGTGATGTATATATATACATATATATATATATCATCATCATCATCAACCGTTTTCAATCCACTGCTGGATGTAGGTCTCCCCCAGATTTTTCCATTGTTGCCTGTCTAGTGCTTTAGTCATCCAATTAACACCGGCCACTTTTCTGATTTCGTCACTCCATCTTACTTGAGGTCGTCTTCTTGGTCGTTTTACATCTCTGGGATACCACTGTAGGGTGTTTGTGCTCCATCTATTGTCTTGTCTTCTTGCAATGTGCCCAGCCCATTTCCATTTTAGCCGTTTAATTCTCTCGATGATGTCAAAAACTTTCGTCTGACTTCTTATCCACATTATTCTCTTTCGGTCTCTTCTGGTTATGCCTAGCATACATCTTTCCATACTTCGCTGTGTTGTTTGTAATCTTTGTACCATCCGTTTTGTTAGTGTCCAAGTTTCTGCTCCATAAGTTAGTGCAGGCAAAACACATTGGTTAAACACCTTTCTTTTCAAACAAAGAGGCATGTTACTCTTCAGAATAATATTGTTCTTCCCAAAAGCACTCCATCCATTTCTTATTCTTCTATTGATTTCATTCATGATACTGTTGTCTGATGATATTTCTTGTCCAAGGTACACATAACTTTCAACATCTTTAATCTCAGTGTTGTTGTAGACTATTTTCTTTTTTGATGCAAATGAATTGAACATCACCTTAGTCTTTTCCAAATTTATTTTTAATCCCACATTAATGCTAGCTTCTGCCAAATCTTTTAGCATATTTTGCAATTCTTCAGGGCTATTACTGAAAATTAAAATGTCATCAGCAAACCGGAGATGGCTTAAATATTCCCCATTTATTCTAATCCCTTTGTTTTCCCAATCCAGCTTCTTGAAAATACTTTCTAAGACAGCAGTAAAAAGCTTAGGCGAAATGGTGTCTCCCTGTCTTACTCCTCTTCCAAGCTTGATCTTCGCTTTTCCTTTGTCCAAACGGATGGTGGCTGTTGCTTTCTTGTAGATCTTCTTTATGATATTGATATAAGGTTTGTCTATACCAATGTCCTCCAGAGAAGTAATTACTGCAGATGTGTAGACCGAATCAAATGCTTTTTCATAATCAATAAAGGCAAGGCAGAGAGGTAAATTATATTCTTTATGTTTTTCTATAACTTCCCTTACTGTTTGAATATGATCCATTGTGCTAAATCCACTTCGAAATCCTGCTTGTTCTCTAGGTTGAGCTGAGTCCAGAGCTGATTCAAGTCTTGTCGTTAAAACTTTGGTGAAAATTTTATAAATCACTGACAGTAAGCTGATTGGACGGTAGTTTTTAATGTTTTCCTTTTCTCCTTTCTTATAAAGTAACACCATCACAGCATTATTCCAATCTTCTGGTACATCTGATTTCTCGAGACATTTGGAAAACAGTATGGCTAGCATTTTTGCAAATTCTTCTCCTGCTTCTTTGATAAGGTCAATTGTAATTCCATCTTCGCCAGGGCATTTACCTTTTTTCATGCCTCTAATGGCTTGTACAACTTCATCTGTCATCACTGGGATTATCTCTTCAGTTTCTGTTATGTTTACTAGTGGATCACGTAGGTTGATTTCCCTTTGATCTTCACATTTATATAGATTGTTATAGAATTTTTCGACAATGTGTACTATTTCATTATTGATTTTGGTGATTGTTCCATCTGCTCTCTTCAGTGCAAAAATACCTTTTCTTCCAACACACAGTTTGCGCTTAGCTGATTTTAAACTTTTGTTATCTTCTAGAACTTTTTTGACAAGATCACAGTTAAATTTTCTGATATCTTCTGTAACACATTTTCTTACCGTTTTACATAATTCTGCATATTCAACTCTTGATTTAGGATAGTTTTTCTTCATTTTAAATTCTCTGCGTTTCTTCATCAATCTTCTTGTTTCTTCTGTTATTTTCTTTGTTTGCTTTACTTGTACTTCACCAGCTATCGTCCTTGCAATTTCTTGTAGAGTATTTGTTATTTTCTTGTTCATTACTGTAACATCTTGTTCTTCTTCTAAGATTGATTGAAGTACTTGAAAACGATTTTTAAGTTCTAAATTAAATTCTTCTTTATGTTTCTGGAGATTTATAATATCGACTGATTTCTTTGAGCATTGCAAAAGCTTCATTCTTTCCACTTTAGTATTTAAAAGCAGTTTGCATCTAACTAACCTGTGATCCCTTCCTGTATTGAAGTTATTGAGAACGCTGCAATCCTGAATAAGATGCTTTTTGTTTGTCAAGATGTAGTCGATTTCACTTGTTGAGCCATTTGCACTACGCCATGTCCATTTTCTTTGTGGCTTTTTCTTGAAAAATGAATTCATGATATACATCTGTTCACATTCTGCAAATTCAATCAATCTGTTTCCTCTTTCATTACGCACCCCATATCCATGATTTCCTACTGAGAATTCACCTTTCTTTTTTTCCCCAATTCTAGCATTCCAGTCTCCCATTATTAATTTTATGTAGCATTTTCCTTTTTTATGCATTGAAGCTACTTCTTCATAGAAATCCTCAATTTCTTCATCAGTATAGCTGATTGTTGGTGCATAAAATTGGGTAATTTGCAGCTTGTATCTTTTTGACACTTGTATAACTAACCTTGCAACTCTATCTGATGCACTATCATATTCTACGATTTGATTCTTCCACCTTTTATGAATCAGAAATCCTACACCACTTGTTTTTCCATCTTCTGTACCTCTGTAGTACAATACATGTCCACTGGCAAGATCAATCTTCTCTTCACCTTTTCTTCTTACTTCGCATAATCCTAGAATGTCCCAGTTGATTCTTTCTAATTCTTCTTCAAGTTCCTGTAAACGACTTTCAGAAGATAAGGATCGTCCATTATACGTAGCCAAGGTCATCAACTTATGGCAGCCAAGCCGAGCCCGGTGATTCTTAGCACCCTCTGTCTTCATGTTTTTCTGATCGCTGATATATATATATATATATATATATATATATATATATATATATTTATTTATTTATTTAAATTTACAATAATTTACATCATTTTATTAAAATATTGTAAAAAAATTCAATTAAATTCAATTAAAATATTGTAAAAAAATTCAATTAAAATTTTATTACAATTTACAATATATTTTATAAGCGAATGTGTCTCATGTTTCCACATTTCTCCATTTCATTCATAAAAGTTTTGTTTTTTCATTTTATTTTTTGTAAGAATATATACAACAGAAAATTAAAATTCTGTAAACGATATTTATAATTTATGTTTAATATAATGTTTTTACTTTAAGTTATATAAGTTTCCTTTGATGTTTCTCTGTATGGATAATAGGGATTTTTTCTAATTTTAATTGCGCTTTGAAATTTCTATATTTAATGATATATAAGTAATAAAAAATTTCAGTTATACAAGTAAGAAACTCACATTTCAAAAGAAATTTTTTATTTTAATAAAAACTATTTTCATTGAAATTCTAAATTAAAAAATTTTTATCTTTTAATATCAAAATGAATTTAAAATTTAAAAAATAAAGAAAAATATTTTCATTTCTTGTTTAAGAAAGTTCACTTTTCTTTACCTCAAATTCACATAAATATTAAGTGAAAAAAACGCAAAGTAAAGAAAGAATCTTTTCTTGAAAAACTCAATGTATATATATTGTCGGCTTATTCACTTATGAAAGAATCATAAGAACGTGGTGAGTCGGCGTTTTTTACAACCAGTATTTTCACTCGAGGTAATGTTTATGGAAAAATGATCTTTTTATTTCTGTGTAACAGTAGAAAATATTTTTCTCTGCTTGGAGGATTAAATTTCTAAAGTTTCTTTTTGCTAGGTAAACGTACCTTTACTGATAGATCTTAAGAAACATCAATTCGGAAATCTTAATGTTAAAACAAGTCATTCCAGCTCAACAGAAGAGGAGGTAGATTTATTTGTTTTTGTTTTATTTTAATGTACATACATCAAATTTAATACAATTTAAACAAATTGGTCGCACTTCTTCTAACAAGGAGAGGGCCAAACTTGGTAATCACAAATTTTGATTATTTTTATATATGCTGTAGGGCAGAAGCCCCTTAGTCTCAGGTTCAACGGATTTTAGACAACGCTCCTTAGTTCTCGAGAAATAAGGGGGGGGGGGTGTAATATTTTAATACAAATTAAATACTTACTTTGTAATGAATTTACTTCCTTGTTCGTAGCTCGGTTGGTATGGCGTCTGCTCGTTGAACCGCGGGCCCGGGTTCGAGACCGGGACGTGCTACGTTTTCTGATTTTTTGTTTTATAAATATACTTGTAATTATAATTTAATAATCTCAATTAAAAAATTTAATATCGTACATTAATTATATGTTAACATATTTAAATTTAAATTTAATTAATTTGATTTCTAAGCCATTATTAAACATTTCTCATCCTTTAATGTGATTTTTTTTTAAATGGATCCATTATTGACTAGTAAAAGTTACAAAAACCTTAATTCATTAATTATAAATTAATTCAAAGCGCAAGCATACGTATTAAAAATTTAAAAATCTTCTTTTATCCAAAAAAAATCTGTTGTAATTTAATAGGTTAAATTTTAATATAATTATGCTTCTTACTTTAAAAACAGTGTAGTATTATCATCGCATTGACTTCCCTTGTTAAGGCAATATATAAATGATGTTTCTTTTAAATCACGAATTGACGCAATGGTTCAATATCATTGCATCGATAAAGCATATATGAAATACATTTTAAAAGTGATTAAAAAATTAACTGTTTAGTGTTGTTTCATACAACGATTTAGTTACAAATAAAAAATAAATAGGTTAACATTATAATTAATGCACAATATTATAATTTTTAATTAGTATTATTAAGTAATAATTACAAGCATATTGATAATGAATGAGAAAAACAAACGTAACTCGTCCCCGGGGCGATCTTGAACCCGGGGATCAACGAGCAGACGCCATAATAACTCAGCTATGACCAACGCATGTAATTTCGTTACAAAGTAAGTATTTAAGTTGTGTTAAAATATTAGACCCCTATTACTCGCGAACTAAAGAGCGTTGTATAAATTCCGTTGAACCTGAGACTAGAGGGCTTCTACCCTACAACATATATAAAAATAATCAAAATTTGTGATTTCCAAGCTTGGTCCTATCATTGTAAGTTCGCTATTTTGTGCGAAAATATAATTTGCCGGGAAATTTTAAATTTGGCTAAACAAATGTAATTAAATAAATACAAGTCAATTATATTTAAAAAGTTAAACAATTGTTGAAATTATAGTTTAAAAATTATATATATAAAATTCCAATCCATTCGGTTGGGTAATTTTTGCGCTGTTATATGCAGGCAGTCGGATGGACGAACGAACCAAACGACGACTATAGGTGCTACGTCGTACCTAAAAACCGATTACGAACGCACCTAAAAACCGATTACGAACGCACCTAAAAACCGATTACGAACGCACCTAAAAACCGAAGTCTTCGGGACGATACTGATCCACGTTTGCCAACCAATACTTCTCCAATCAACACTGCCATGTCAATTTTCAGAAAAGTTGATTAACAAATTTTTTCCACTTGTCTTAATTTTTATGAATTAAACAAAGTTTTTATTATACATATGAATGCTTTTCATTATTTAATGTAAAATTGAACCTGATATATATTTTTTTATGTCAAGTTTCCATTTTTTTATTTCACTAACATTTTCATTCTGTGCAATAAAATCCCATAAATGTGATATAGAATAAACACTCAGTAAAAATAGAAGACGCTTTTGCAGGTATTTTCACTTATGAAATAATCATAACAACTGGACGAATATTCGTGTTTCCCAACCAACATTTTCACTCAAGGTAGCGTTTATGGGAAAATTATATTTTATTTCTATGTGAGTGTAGAAAAGATTTTTCCCTATTAAGAGATTAAATTTCTATTTTTTTTTTATAGGCAGTTTTATCTTTTTTTTATTGTGTTGATGGTGTTTAATTCCTATAAATTCGCCAACAATAATGATAAAATTCTGATCTCAAAAGGTACCAAATATTTGAGTTATGAGATTTTTCGAATATGAGATTAATTGTTTATTTACTTATATATATATTTTTTTCTATTTTATAAAATTAAATAATTTTTGGTGCGTATACTTTCTTATAAGAATTTCCCAGGAATATGGAACCACTATTCAAGATTAAAATTTTATGCTATTTAATATTTAAATCACAGAATTTGTCATTATTTTATTTTATTGCAAAATTTTGTATTATTTTACTAGGGATGGAAGGTTATTCATAAGACGAAAAATTCTATTTAAAATTGCAGTAAATATTTGCAAAAAATTTCTTCACATGTGCAACTTTATCTCGGATTTCTATGCAACGTGGCTATGCTGCATGGATTTAATAATTATGGGTTATTTTTTACCATCATGTCATAAACTAACAAGCATATAAAAATAATAGATTTTAGTAAATTAGACACAAGCATAAACCTGTGAATATTTCCATCATATAACGTCAAATTCAAACAGAAATCCTTAAAAAGGCGAAATTTAACTCACAATTTTCATATTATATTCAACAAATATTTATAATATTCGCCAATTTTATGAAAATTTTCGTTTTTTATTTGACTAAGCTTTCTATTCTTTACGTCAAGTTCACATAAATGTTATGAAGAAATAAAACACTAAACAAAAAGTGATTTCTTTTCTGAAAATCTGGTGATATGCAGGTATTTTTACGTATGAAAGAATCATAAAAGCTTTCCCACCATTTTCACTCAAGGAAGCGTTTATGAATTTATTTATTTATTTAAATTTCTATAGGTGTGCAGAAAAAAAAATTCTCTGTTGGGGATAAAATTTGTTTCTCTTTCTCCGTTTTTTTAAACCCTTTTTTTAGATATGTCGTCTTACTTGAATGAGGATAATAGTGTTTAGGTTCTGTAAAGTTGTAAAACATAATTATAATAAAAAAGAAAGTTGAATTAATCAGAAAATTATGTGAGATTATGAGATTTGATGAGATTTTTGAAGATTAAATTGGTTTCTTAATTTTGCATTTATTATTTTTATAACTATAATAAAGATCGTATACATATTTTCATTATTATTCTAAATTTATAGTTCCCTTATGTTGTCTAAAGATTAATTTATTTTTACTTAAACCCCTTTCGATTTTAAAGATTAAAAGTAATTTCATTTCATCAAATACATTAGATATTCTTTTCTTTCATTGTATGGAAGATTGTATGGTATGTTTCATTGTATGGTCTTTACTTAACTTCAAAAATGTAACTTCCTTTCCAGCATATAAATGCAGCGGCAATTATTCAATAAGTACGTTAGATATTTTGACTTATCATTTTAACTTTATTCTCTGTCAGGAAAATTTAATGATTACTATAAAATGGTTTTTACATCTGCGCTATCAACCAAGTATAACATTAAGTTCCTCGTTTAATGTAAGTGCAGTCTTTGATTACTTTTTAACTGCCAAAATTCTAGTATCTCATTAAAATGTATTCATGTCCAGAAAATCACATCTGCCCTGATTCTCATAACATCCATTGGGTTGTCTGGCAAAATTACAAGAAATAGCCATAAGTCGCCCAGCATTGTAATCCTTTCATTTTTCTCCCTCTAAATTAATATGCCAAATGCCTAACTGTCATAAAATTCTTGCTGGCGAAATTGTCCGATGCACTTGTATTCTTGGCGACGTAATTAAAGTGTTGGCAAACAAATGTACCGCGAAATTAGATCAGAACATCTCTGTTACTCGTGCTAGAAACATTTTTTAATTACGGAGGCCACCTCCACTTTCCAATCTTTTGATGTCTCTACAATAAAGAAATGTGATCACGTGAAAATGAGTATTTTATTTACTGGTATTATTTTTCTGGCTGGCTTTTCCTTCGGGAGGAGAGCCTCCGGAGTTACATTATTCGGAGTTACAACACAATGTTAATTCAACTTCCCACTATCTTCAAATATTCTTACGATCACGCAAATACAAGTAATATCGGTACCCGCTACAGCCAACAATATCATATAAATAATAAATTTTGTATACGGATCTGACAAAAGAATTCGCATTAAATTTCATCGCATACGGGACTCAAATTTCCATATTTATCGACATTACGTTATAACATAATGATTACAGGCATTTTTAGATTTCATAAACTGATAATTATGTAATAAATTAGATTTATGTAAATTAAGTTCAAGCGTTAATCTGTGAAAGTTTTTCATCGTTCAGCATCAAAATCAAATATAATTATTAAAGTAAGGAAAATTTATTAAAAAAAACCCCTTTTATTATACAAAATCCATTATAAAGCTCTTTTTCTGTTTGATTAATCTTTTTATTTTTTATAATGAATTTATATAATTGCTGTGCAGAAATAAAACACTAAGTAAAAATCAAACCACTTTTTTAAAATCTTAAAATTTCTTAAATATTTCAGGTATTTTCACGTATGAAATAATCATACAAATGTGGCGAGGTTACGTTTTTAATAACCGAAATTGTTAGTCAAAGTAGCGTTTCTGAAAATTTTATGTTTTTATTTATATGTGAATATAAGAAATTATTTTTGGGTTGATGGCTAAATTTCCCTTTTTTAAACTGTTATAGGTAATCTTTTCTTTCATGAAAGATGTTGATGGGGCTTAATATCTTTAAATTTATAAACAATAATGATAAAAAAGTTCTGGTGTTAAGAAAAATGTTTTTCTTATGAGATTTGATTAGATTTTTGGATTATCAGATTTATTTCTGTTTACATACATTTTATTCTATTTCATACACTTAAATTTATGTAAAAAAAATTACAACAATGGATCAGGGTCCATAAGCCGTGTATTTGGCCCATGAAATAAGACAAAAATTTGATTTTGTTATACTAACTTAATTATTTCACTTTCTAATATTAGAAGGTTTATCCTGTACGATTTAAACAATATTTTTTGCACTTTGTTCGGATTTATATAACTTACACAAGCTCAAAGTTCGTATTATTCGTAGTTTTTGATGAAAAATTCGCAATTTCTCCTAATTTTACCTCAATTTTTAATATATCTTGTAATATTCTATTATGAGCGCAGCTTTGCAACGCTTTTATTTTTACATATATTGTACATTTTGATGTCCTTTTTAATATATGTAAAGAAGAAAGTGTTGCATGACTGCGCTCATATAAATAATTGAGGTAAAATTAGGAAAAATTGCGTATTTTTCAAGTTTGAGATTTTGTAAGTCATATAAATCCGAACAAAATGCAAAAACGGTTGTTGAAATCGTACAGGATAAACCTTCTAGTGTTAAAAAATGAAATAATTAAGTCAGTATAAGAAAATCGAGTTTTAGTCTTATTTCATGGGTCAAAAACACGGCTTATGAACCCTGATCCTTTCTTTACATGTATGAATTGGTTCTGCGTCAATTTGTCGCGCACAATTCATCGCGGAACAATTCATCGCGCACAATTCATCGCAGCGTCAATTCGTCGCGTTGTCAATTCGTCGTGGTGTCAATTCCTCGCAACGTCAATTCGTCGTGGTGCCAATTCCTCGTGGTGCCAATTCCTCGCAACGTCAATTCTTCGCAACGAAAATATATTTGAAGGCTATGATGATAAAAGTAAAGATAATTTATTAAAATTATTTAATGATGTAAATTATCAGTTATAATTCAGTATATCTAAAAACAAATTATCATTGAATAATTTTACTGCATTATGTTTAATTTTATCATCATAGCCTCAAAAACATTTTCGTTGTGACGAATTGACGTCGCAACGAATTGACATCACGACAAATTGACGTTGCGAGGAATTGACACCACGACGAATTGATGCCGCGACGAATTGACGCTGCGACGAGTTGACGCTGCGATGAGTGGTCACCGCGACGAAATGACGCTGCGATGAATTGTGCGCGATGAATTGTTCCGCGATAAATTTTGCACAACGAATTGACGCGACATCGTGTGAATTTATGTTAGATTTCTAAGCGTCAGGGCTTTGAAGTATAAAAATTCCGGATATTCAACATTTCATAAATTAACAAACATATGAAAAATTAGACTTTTGTATAGAAACAAGCATTGTTATGTGAAGGTTTTCATCATTTAATTTAAAAATAAAACGGAATTTTTAATTTAAAGAAAAATAATTATAAAACTCTTCTTTTTCTCTTTCACTAAACTTTCCTTTGTTTGCGACAAATTCTCATAAATGTTATGTGGAAATAAAACTATGTGTAAAAATAGAATCCTTTTTAAATATCTGAAGATATTTTCACATATGAAAAAAACAAAAACTTGCCGAATCTGCGTTTTTCCCAACCAACATTTTCACTCAAGGTGCGTTTATAGAAAAATGATCTTTTATTTCTATGTGAGAGTAGAAAAGATTTTTCTCTACTTGCAGGATTAAATTTCTATTGGTTTTTCTTTACCAGGATAGAGATTTTTCAATGTGTGTGGGGATAAAATTTCTCTTTTTTACCCTTTTTAGGGAAATATTATCTTTCTTGAATAAGGTTAATCATATATTCTAATACGAGCAAATCTTGTGTGTGGTGGTTATATATATATATATATGCAAAAATTATCTTAAAAACGGCTCTAACGATTTTGACGAAATTTCGTATCCTACCATTTTGGGGCACCAGAAAACCATTGGGCTGGGTCACATGTTCGAGAAAATTCGATTAGTGGGTCATTTTGGGTCATGGTCTAGCTAATTTTATCTAAAAAACGGTTCAAACGATTTTGACGAAATTTTGTATCCGACCATTTTCGTGCACGAGAAGACTATTGGGCTGGGTCACATGTTCGAGAACTTTCGATTAGTGGGTCATTTTTGGGTCAACGCGGGTCAAATTAATTTTATCTAAAAAACGGCTCTAACGATTTTGATTAAATTTTGTGTCCTACGAGTGTCGAGCACGATAAAAGCATTGGGCTAGGTCACATGTTCGAGAAAATTCGATTAATGGGTCATTTCTGGGTCATTGTGGGTCAAGATCTAAAAAGCGGCTCAATTTACACTAAATTTTGCATCCAATGGTTTTCGGGCACGAGAAGACTGTTGGGCTAGTCACATGTTCGAGAAAATTCAATTAGTGGGTCATTTGGGGTCATTTTGGGTCATGGTCAAGCTAATTGTATCTAAAAAACGGTTCAAACGATTTTGACGAAATTTTGTATCCGACTATTTTCGGGCACGAGAAGACTATTGGGCTGGGTCACATGTTCGAGAACTTTCGATTAGTGGGTAATTTTTGGGTCAAAGCGGGTCAAATTAATTTTTTTCTAAAAAACGGCTCTAACGATTTTGATTAAATTTTGTATTCTACGAGTTTCGGGCACGCAAAAATCATTGGGGTAGGTCACATGTTCGAGAAAATTCGATTAGTGGGTCATTTCTGGGTCATTGTGGGTCAAGATCTAAAAAGCGGCTCAATTTACACTAAATTTTGCATCCTATGGTTTTCGGGCACGCAAAGACTGTTGGGCTAAGTCGCGTGTTCGAGAAAATTCAATTAGTGGGTCATTTTGGTCATGGGTCATGATATTTGAACTCAGATTTAATTTTGACCGAGCATAGCTCGGTCTTCCCTGCTCGTGGTGTTTAAGTACTGTAAATCGTAAATCATGATGATAAAAAACGAAGTCAAGTATGCAAAAAGCATACAGAATATTAAAAGAATCGAAGAGATTTTTCGAATATCTGTCCTTTTTGTATTTACATTATATTTTATTTGATAACATAAATTTGGTGTAAAAATTTTACTGTAATTTTTTCAATAGACTTGTGTACATGCACGAGTTTATCCCAAATTTTTATGTATTTTGTCTTTAATATACAACATTTATCGATAGATATCATTTCGTAAATTTATTAAAAAAAAAAAAAATTGATGTTTGTAAATTTAACTCAAGCATTAATCTGTGATTACTTTTCCATATTTATTGTCAAATTCACACAGGATTCTTAAGCTAATTAAAATTTATATATATATAAAACTTTCATTATACACTGAAAAAATGGGTACTCAAAATTGAGTAAAAAGTACTCAATTTTGATTACGTCACATACTCAAAATCGAGGCTAACGAAAAAGACAGGCTACCGCGGTTCATTTCACTTATCTTTTTTTACAGACCACCAGAGTGACGTGATGCTCTTTTCGTACACCTGCATTGGTGGATTCGAGCACCACGTGACTCCCGCGGTCTGTAAAAAAAGATACGCGTAAAGCACCGCGGTTGCCTGTCTTTTTCGTTAGCCTCGCTCAAAATAGCTCCGATCCAAATGTACTCAAAATTTTTGATCCCATGGATGTATTCAAATATGAACTGCTATGAACTCATTTTTGATCCCATGGATGTATTCAAATTAAAAAAAAAATATGTCGTTAAAATAAAATTTATAGGATAAAAAAAAGTCACTTTGCGAGGATAACCTTATAAGGGATACATACATTTCTGCTTATTTTTTAATTCCTGAGTGAGTTTATAGTAATTAACCAACCCTTGCCAATGAGAGGAATCGAACCCGTGATGTCCTGTGTACTAACCTGACGACTCAGACCAACGCCCCATGAGCGGTCACGCCTCCTTCTCAAATGTTGTTAGTTATTTTGCAAAACTTGCAAAAACTTGAGGTTTCATCTGTAGATGGATTTTTTCTGTTCCAATGTTTTTAATATTTTCTTTTCATATTTTTCAATATTTTGCTGTATGATTTGGTGCCTTATAACAGATAAATTTCAATTTATTATGTATTATATGCGTAAAATATTGCATTAAGAATACTGATTGCTTCTTTTTGCAACAGTACCAACAATTTCTTTATTCGAACATATACTTTTTTTAAATTATTTGCCTGATTATCTATTTATCAATTCTAATAAAAACAACAATTATTTTAATCAGACGTGTTTATTACATGCTATTAAAATATTTTTTGTAATGTCTTATTTTAAAAAAATTATGTAAATAAATTTTTTTATAATAAATTAAATTATTATATTTCAGCTATGCTGAGAGCTTTTGCGTACGGTTCGGTTAAACTAAATAGTTTTTAAAAAAATGATTTTTAGAGACAAATTTGAAATTAATGACCTTGGGATAGGTAGGTTTAAATCTGGACTTATTGATTTTATTTAAATTAAATTAGTTTAATTTATAAAAATATAAGCTAAAGAAATAAATTAAAAAAGTTATAAAGTTAAAAACTTTATTTTTTATAAAAGTAAAGAAAAAATATTAACTAATTTTATAAATTTAAGGAAAAAATTATAAACTTTGTAAGATTATAATTTATAAGATAATAAATTTTAGCGTAATTCATAAATTTGTAAGCCAACTCAGCTTAGTTTAATATCTATTTGCATAGCTATAATTTGCAAAGATATTATGTTATGAAACTTTTAAATAACACAATATTGTCTCATGTTAAAAAAGTTAAAATATTTTTTTTTTTTAATTAGTGGGGAAAAAATCATAATTTTGAAGTACTATCAAGAAAAAAAAGTAGATGTGTAAAATGTGAGGAAAAAAAAAGAGTAAATGTGTTGTAGTGGATCCACTTTGATGAAAATTCCGAACAACCAGATCCACTTTTCATTTCTCTTATTCTTCGTTTTTCCTTCAAATAATAGCTATTTAGGCTCCGAAATTTCGTCATTACACATTCTGAAATATACAAGTATGTTGGGTTTGATCATATGTTCATTCTTGATCCAAAAATACTCATTTCGAAATGAGTACATGAACTTACTCATTTTTGAGAATACAGATGTTCATTTTTGATCCAAAAATACTCATTTCGATATGAGAACAAGGACTTACTCATTTTTGAGAATGCACATGTTCATTTTTGATCCAAAAATACTCATTTCGATATGAGTACATGGACTTACTCATTTTTGAGAATGCACATGTTCATTTTTTATCCAAAAATACTCATTTCGAAATGAGTACATGGACTTACTCATTTTTGAGAATGCACATGTTCATTTTTGATCCAAAAATACTCATTTCGAAATGAGTACATGGACTTACTCATTTTTGAGTACTTCATTTTTTTCAGTGTAGGGTATAAGCAAATGTAGTTGACTACTTAAACACTTACATATCTTAAAGTAGAAGTTTAAAAAAAATTAATAGTGACTCATGTTAATGTATACTTTTCTTATAGTGTTTCAGCAATTATTTAAAAAAAAGGTTTTTATTTTTTTAATGGAAAGTTAAATTTAAAAATAGCAGTTTTTCTAGTAGTCGGTCTTTCGTACCTACTGTTCAGACATCACTGAACCAGTTACGTTACTGCTTTGTTACTGCTTTGTGGAATTTAAAAAAAAAAAAAAAAAAAAAAAAAAAAAAAAAAAAACATTATAACATTTTTAACAGTGTCATATCATAATCTATATTTTTCTTATAATGTCGCAACAATTATTTTATAAAAACGATAATAGTTTTTCTTATGGAAAGTTAAATTTAAAAGTAACAAATTCTCTAGTAGTCGGCCTTTCAAATGTAGTGTTTAAAAATCATAGACCGAGCGACGGCGACCAAAATTATTATGTCATCGAGTTTCGAGATGAAATTAAGATGGAGGACAAGATTATTAACAATAAGTGACAGAATGACTAGTCATATCTGCGTACGATATGAAATTTTAACATGTTGTTGATATCGAATAGTTCAATATAAATATTTCAGTCTGTCTTGTGATACCTTTGTATGATATGAAGATAACGGGGTGCCAATTATTTATTTTGGCTGAACTATCTTGCCATCGAGTTTCGGGATGAAATTTTCACAGGTTATAGATATCATTTAGTACAATACAATTATTTCAGTGTACCTTGTTACATCTTGTTACGATATGAGCAGAACTTGGCGCCAATTCGTCATTTTAGTTGTACTTTCACGTAATTGAAATCCGGAATAAAATTTTAACACATTAAATTTATAGATTAGTGCAATACAAATATTTCAGTCTATCTAATGATATCTTGGGAGTAGAATTTGGCGCCAATTCATTAGTTTGGCGGTACTAACAAGTCCGAGAGTTTCGACAGGAAATTTTAACATGTTACAGACATCAATTATTGTGCTAATCGATATTTTAATGTGCTAAAATTTCTTGCTGATACACTATGACTTGATAGTACCGCCGAAATGAGAATTGACGTCCCATTCTGCTCATATCATACCTAGATATCACGTGGCAGACTGAAATATTTGTATTGTACCAATCGATATCTTTAAAGTGTTAAATTTCATGCCAAAACCGGATGACAGGATAGCACAGCGAAAATTAAAAATTGTCACTCCCTTCTGCTCATATCATAGCAAGATATCACGATGCAGACTGAAAAATTTTAATGGTACTATTCGAGATCTTTATTGCTTTAAATTTCATGCTAAACTGGATGACGGTATAGCACAGCAAAAATCAAGAATTGGACCTCCCTTCTGCTCATATCGTACCAAGACATCATGAGGCAGACTGAAATTTTTTATTGTACTAATAGAGATCTATAACATGTTAAAATTCCATACAGACACGGGATGGCGTGATAGTACCACCAAAAAGAGAAATCCCTCCCCCTTCTTGCTCATATTGTACTTAGAAATGCCAAGGCAGACCAGTAATTCATTCAAGTACTGTTAATAATTTTTTGTCCTACAACATTAATTCACCTCATAACTTAATGATGTATTTTTAAAGCCTTTGCCCGCTCTATATGTTTTTTTTTTTTTTTTTAGAATTACATTAGGCCTAACTTTAACTTCCTAACAACGATATTCCTCCTGTGTCAAAATTCTTTTGAGGAACTTTTAAATTATTCTAATGAGCGTTACTTTTCAAAGTGTCATTGATCAAAATCATCAATCATAAACATTGTTTGTTTATTTTCTGAAATTATCTCATAAATAACTATACTTTCTTACTGAACATTAATCTTCAAGAATGTAATAACACAAAACTTTTTTTAATTTAAACCAAATTAATTTCCTGTGTAACATAAATCTTAAGGTGGCCGTTCATTTGAAAATGACCTATGTAAGATGCTTAATTTATTTATTTTTTATTTTTTTAGTTTAAGTTTTCTAGAGGCTGAACTTAAAACCCAGTCATTTGCCTCTTATTAATAGGGAGGCTGATTACTGGAGAAATAAACTATATAGCAAGTTTTTTCTTTATATTATTCAAATATAAAGTTATATCTATCAAATTATGAAAAATAAACTCAAAAAGCTAAAATGGTCGACTATTGGAGCACTTACCCTAATATACACTATTTACTATAACTCTTTTTTTCTATAACTCTTTTATACTGTAACTCACTATAACTCTTGTTTTCTATAACTTTTTTATTCTGTAACTCACTATATCTCTTTTTTTTCCTTTCCAGTAATCAGCTCCTTGTGGCTGACTACTGAATATACAGAGTGTCCCATAAATAGCGCCCAAAGTCTGCACATCTAGATTCCTCCTTTACAGTACATAAAAAATGCCCAAAGAACTATACCTATACGAACCATAGGTTACGAGAAAAATACGAAAAGTAAAGTATGACGTTATAGCCAGTGCAAGAAGAAACACATTATTTGACACATCATCAGCAGTATTTGCAAATTATAAAGACAGATGTCCAAAGTGTCCGTCGCGCATATCGAGGCAGGCTTGAGCCGTGGACTGGATGCGTGCGCACACCCCAGTAGAGCGGTGTCCACGGAAGTACAAGCAGCATGCAGACGACCAACTAAGTCCGTTTCAACGGTGGCTTAAATTCATTCCAGGGCACGCGCATGCATGACGCCATATGTGCAGCGAACGTTTTGAACGTTATCGTCTGGAAATATATGCAAATATTGCTGTTGATGTGTGCAATACGGTGTTTTTTCCTTGCACCGGCTGTAACGTCATACCTTGTTTTTCGTATATTTCTCGTAAACTATGGATCGTACAGGTACAGTTCTGTGCGCATTTTTTATGTACTCCCAACGAGAAATCTGTCTATGCAGAGTTTGGGCGCTATTTATGGGAAACCCTGTATAAACAACATATAATCACAAAGGTCGGCCTCATTTAAATTTGTTAAGCCTAACAAATTTATTTACTTATTATACTGAAAAACATTAGTTTATTTATCTTATTAATATTAGAGTCTCATAATTTTAGAAAAGAATAAAAAACAACTTACTACATACCTTTTTAAAATGTTGTCATTAGTGAACTGAATGGTTATCTGACCTCCATCGTAGAACAACCAGACAAAAAAATGGCTGTTTACTAATGCGAAATATAAATAAAGAAATAAAGAAAAAAAACCACAATCCATTGCTGATGGCTTATAACCCATGAAAAATGGCTGAACATGATGAAATTGTAATATTTCATTTGGAATAAAAAATAAATTATTTATAAAGCATCTTATTTCATTGTAGTAGACTACCCGATGGTGGATGACTATCGGAGCACTTACCCTATGGCCTCTATACACTATTTAGAAAATTCTTTTTCTATTTGATTACACTTACCATTCTTTACAACAAATTCACATAAATATTATGTGGAAATAAAAAAGTATATGAAAATAGAAATCTTTTTTGAGAATCTCAAGATATGATATATATTGCAGGTAGTTTCACGTATGAAAAGAATCATAAAAACTTGACGAGTCTGCGATTTTCACAACCAACATTTTCACTCAAGGTAGCATTTATGGAAAAATGAGCTTTTTATCTATGACAGTGGTAGAAAAGATTTTTCTGTGTTGGGGGATTAAATTTTTATTTTTTTACCCTTTTCAGGTAACATTATCTTTCCCGAATAAGGTTGATGTTCCTTAAATTCTATAAATTCGTAACGAAAGAAAGACGCATTTCTTTTGTGAAGGAAGATATATGAGATTATGAGATTTGATAAGATTTTTCGAATATCAAAGTGATTTCTTTCATGATTACATTTTATTCAGTCTCATAATGTTAGACTTAGTGAACAAAGCTGATAATAAAATTTTTCCGATAAATTTCTTTACAAAGGTAAATATGTATCGTATTTTCGTATTTAATGGATTTAGTGCTTGCATTTCATTGATTCATTTTATTTATTTGTATATTTTTGAAAAGTGATGCCAGATGCATTATTTGTAATATTTGAAAATGCATTTGATTATTTAGATTAGATTTTTTTCTCCTTTTTTAATGATACTTCTTATTTTTAAAGAAATATATATATGCTAGCATTACTTCTTACAGTTTTCTTTTTTGAAGCTTTGCTGTATAATATTTTAAATGTGAGAATATTGTAAAGATCGATATTTTTTAATTAGAATTTTTCAATTTTTACTTACTTATTATTACGAACTTAATTCAATTAGAACATATAGATGAGTTAATAAATAGTTTCATTACATAACTAACTGTGAATATATATACAGTTAAAATGAAAACACATGTGTGAAAACCAAAGGAAAATATTGCATAGGAATTAAATTAAACACGATAAAAGGAAAATGCAAATATGAAAAATCATGAATATGTTATGGATTCATCAGAGGAGCTTCATAAGAATAATTCATAGTAAAGATATGTTATTTCGTCGAATATTGTCAGTATGAAGCCTGAAAACGACAATATTAAGCTCCTGATAACATATAGAAAAAAAAAACCAAGAAATGTAAAAATAATACGATATCCAAAAAAATAAATGATAATACATCTGTAATAGATTAAAAAAAACTAAAAAATAATGGACACAACTCACCAGTAAAACAAAGTGCGGTAAAGAATAATAAGAATTCAAAAAAGTGATCCACGTGCCAATCCAATGCTCTGCGTTAGGAAATGCTGAATCATGGCAGATCAAGAAGATTTAATAATAATAAAAGAGAGGGCTGCCATCTAAATTTAAATGAAAAAGGAAATGTTGATGCTGCCATTTATCTTTAAAAAGAAGAGAAATAAGCTAAAGATAAATTAGAGACAATGAAGTTTCTATTGTAAATCTAGATATAAATAGATATGAAGGATTAAAGGGGGATAAGATAGTAAACAATAATAACTAGTAGAAAATAAGTTGTTAGCAGTATTAAATAATATAAAAATATAAATGTAGATCATAACTTAAAAATTCAATAGATAAAAAAGAAAATAATATGAATTAAGGAAAATTTACATGTATGAAAGTCACATATTTACGGTTGGGATGGCTAATATATGTTGATATAATTAACATTAATAAAGTTAAAAATTTATATAAATATAACTCCTAAACTTATTGATCAAATGACTTCCCATATGGTATCCAAAGTTCAAATTTACTCTGTAACAGAAATAAGGAATGAAATTTGGACTTTAGTATTGAAATTTTTTAACTTTGATAGCAATTCAATGTGGAGACGATCCCCAATATTATTTTTTATATATAAATTGATAAAAGACATAATTACTAGTTGAGTGGCAATTCCTTTTATTTTGATGATTAAATTAAATTTGATGTTTAAATGTAAGCGGTTTTTCTATTATTTTTCTTGTTTTTTTCGAAAACTGTACATATAAGTATTTACATTATAAAGCAAAAACATGCCCTTGAGTAACGATGATGTCACATAGATGGTGGCAACGATCTAAACAATCCATTTCCCTTTCTTTGAAATTTTTATTACTTTTAATTATCGTAAATTTTTATACAATCGGATTGAAAAAAAAATGTACTTTCAAATGTAATTTTCTTAAAAACTGTATCTCAGTTTACTGATTTTTTATGGCTTTTAAAATGTTTTTCAAGCATGCATTTTTTTTTAAAAAATCTATCGCTATCTCTTGCAGTTCAATTAAAACATTATTAAGTTTTCACTTAAAACAATCTAAATAATTTAGCGATTGATTCCAGATAATCTTCTATAATAAAATTAACAGTGCTTCAATAAATAAATAATATATTATAATTAAAACACAAATTTTACATATATGTAATTGAAATACATACTTAAACAGAATTAAAAAAGACTGCTGTAAGTAACAAAATCTTTCGCGGTTCCTTCGGCTAAACCATAGGCTAATACGAAAGTATGGTTTTTAATAAATCTCAAAACTTTATTTCAATAGGTAATTAATATTTTTCATACAAAACTGTTTTTTGGTGTTTTTAGTGGGTAGTCTAACAAAATAGATTAAATGTAAAAAAAAAAAAAAAAAAAAAAAAAAAAAAACTATTAGAATTTTCAAGATTTTTGTTTTCATCTATATCCTGTACACCGGCCAGTTTGTTCTGTTACCCGAAAATACTTTTCCCGGCTTTTAATAAATTTTAAAACACTATTTGAATATGTAATTGATATTTTTCATACACCCAGAAAAAAGTTTTGTTGAATCAACAAAAATTTGGTTGACCCAACATAACTTTTTGTTTAAATATAGGTCAATGGAAATTTTGTTTGAATCAAAAAATTTTTTTTTTTTTTTTTTTTTTTTTTTTTTTTTTTTTGCAATTCCAAAAAAAAAAAAAAAAAAGAAAAAAAAAAGAAAAAGAAAAAAAAAATGTATCGTCAGCAAAAAATGTTTTGTTAATTCAAGTAAAATGGTTCAATTTTAGTTGAATTTTGCTAAAACAACCAAAATGACTCAACAAAACATGTTTTGTAGTTTTAATCAATTCCTTTTTCTGGTGTACAAAATTACTTTTTGGTGTTTTTAGAGGGTAGTATAAAAAATAGATTAAATGTAAAAAAAAAAACAAAAAATCAAAACAAAAAAAAACAATTAGAGTTTTCAATATTTTTGTTTTCATTTATGTCCTGTACACCGAGCAGTTTCTTCCGTTACCTGGTCCCGGCTTTTAATAAATTTCAAAACTTTATTTCAATATGTAATTGACATTTTTCATACAAAATTACTTTTTGGTGTTTTTAGTGGGTAGTCTAAAAAAATTAAATAATAATAATAAAAAAAACTATAAGAGTTTTCAATATTTTTGTTTTCATTTATATCCAGTACACCGAGCAGTTTCTTCCGTTACCCGAAAATACTTTTCCCGGCTTTAATTAATTTCAAAACTTAATTTCAATATGTAATTGATATTTTTCCTACAAAATTGCTTATTGGTGTTTTTAGTGGGTAGTCTAAAAAACAAAATTACAGTTTTCAATATTCTTGTTTTCATCTATGTGCTGTACACCGGGTAGTTTGTTCTGTTACTCCTAAAACACTGGTTCCTTGGTTATATTAATATATATAATATGAATTTCAGATTTCACTTTTAAGAAAGTGTTTAAATAAATATATAAGGGGAAATTTGGCTGTTTCTCAATATATTTTCACAATTAAGCATTTTTTAGTTAATATGTAAATTAAATAATAGTATCAGAAAGTAACAGAAGAAACGAAATATAATTAACATATAAAATACAGATAAAGTACTATCGTGGATAAAATTATATGAATGCATTCTGCTCGTAATGAAATAAACTGCGTGGAGCATTAATGCGATTACAGGATATGTTTGGAATATGATCAAGTATAGATCGCGCTCCAGATTAATTGCCTATCATCAAATGAATGAGATATTAGCCCAAAGAACATTATAATAATGTACGGATCATATCAGTAAATTACTTGTTAAACTGGTTTCAATGATCGAATTTGGATGTAAAATTAAACAAATTTTGTTATATATACCAATAGTAAATAATAATAGTAAATAATACATACATGAAAATATATAATAAATAATGCATAATAACAATAATTCATATATAGATTATTTTTCCCTATATTTCAAATAGAAAAGCATCAAATGAAAATCTAACCAATAAACAATGAGGACAAATAAATATTATTTTTAATGATGTCTACAAATTGATCTGTACAGAATACAATGTAATTTACATGTATGATTCACATATGATTTACATTAAGACAAATTTTGTACAACCAAAATGACTTCCAGATTTCACTTTTATGAAAGTGTTTAAATAAATATATATAAACAAAACGTTGCCTGTTTCTCAATATATTTTTAACATTACGCATTTTTCAGTTAATTTGTAAATTAAATAATCGTACGAAAAGAGTAACAGGAGAAATGTAATATAATTATCATATAAAATACAGATAAAGAGTCATCGTGGATAAAATCATACGAATGCATTCTACTCGTAATGAAATAAACTGCGTGGAGCATTAATGCGATTACAGGATATGTTTGGTATATGATCAAGTATGGATCGCGCTCCAGATTAATTGCCTATCATCAAATGATTGAGATATTAGCCCAAAGAACATTATAATACTGTACGGATCATATCAGTAAATTACTTGTTAAACTGGTTTCAATGATATATATATATATATATATATATATATATATATATATATATATATATATATATATATATATATATATATATATATATATTATTTTGTCCTATATATCAAATAGAAAAACATCAAATGAAAATCTAACCACTAAACAATGTGGACAATTAAATATTATTTTTAATGAAGTCTATAAATTGATATGTACAGAATGTGATATTATTTACAGGTAATTATTAATACAAATTTTGTACAAACAAAATAAATTCCAGATTTCACTTTCATGAAAGTGTTTAAATAAATACCGTGTGATCCAAAAGATCGTTAAAACTTAAAATTTCATAAAAAGGAAGAAATTATGATAAAGAAGTGCGGTTTGCAAGAAAGCGTTCACAAGCTTAATTATTAATACAAATTTTGTACAAACAAAATAAATTCCAGATTTCACTTTTATGAAAGTGTTTAAATAAATACCGTGTGAACCAAAAGATCGTCAAAACTTAAAAATTCATAAAAAAGGAAGAAATTATGATAAAGAAGTGCGGTTTGCAAGAAAGCGTTCACAAGGTAGTCGGATCTTTTTTAGAAGCAAAAAACAAATTTTGTTAAAAATGTAACTGGTAGAGGACGCTGATGACCCGAAACACAATGAACAGGACAACAGTACGCTCCATCCATTTATTCTTGCAATAACAATTGTTCAACATGACCTCCAGACCACTTTCTTCGTCTTTAGTCCTTTCTCCGTGCGAAACGCAACAGTTGCTGACTCTCCGTTCAAATAGAACAACTGAACCAACAGCACTCGATCGGGTAAAGATAACATTCTGAAAGCGAATGAGAAATCCTCGTGTATCGCGGTCTTTTATTGCAGGATTAATTTACATAATTCTGCTGAATCTCTCGCATGTTTGCACCATCGACAGATGACTTCTTAAGTTTTTTTTTTTTTTTTTTTTTTTTTTTTTTTTTGCTTTTAAAAAATCTGACTACTCTGTGAGCCCTTTCTTACAAACCACACTTCTTTATCATAATTTCTTCCTCTTTTATGAATTTTTAAAGTTTTAACTAACTTTTGGTCCACCCGGTATATATAAACAATATTTTGCCTGTTCCACAATACATTTTTAACATTATGCATTTTTCAGTTAATTTGTAGATTAAATAATCGCAGGAAAAGAGTAACAGGAGAAATGTAATATATTTATCATATAAAATACAGATAACGGGCCATCGTGGATACAATCATACGAATGCATTCTGTTCGTAACGAGATAAACTACGTGGAGCATTAATGTGATTATGGGATATGTTTGGAATATAATCAAGTATGGATCGCGCTGCAGATTAATTGTTTAATTGTCTCTCATCAAATGAATGAGATATTAATCCAAAGAACATTATAATAACGTATGGATCATATCAGCAAAGTACTTGTTAAACTGTTTTCCATGATCGAATTTGAGAATAAAATGCAAACCATTTCATTATATATAATATTAAATAATAATAATAATAATAAGTTATATATATATATATACAGGGGTCAGAAATAGTGCGCTAAAAGTAGTGAAACTACAATAGTCGCTACTTTTTACAGTAGTTTGTAGTGTAGCACGCTACATTTTCAACAAAGTGGTGTAGCAAGTAGCGCGATACAAAAATTAAAGTAATTCAAATCGATAAAATTAGAAATTATAGAAAATATTCATTTTAAATATGAAACAATGCATGTTTCAGGATTTATTTCCGAAATGTATGAAAACCATTCGAAATTTTAAACAATATTTTATCCCATTTGAAAACAAATCTTAATCATTTTTAGGTGCGTTCGTAATTATATAAATACGTAGCACCTATAGTCGTCGTTTGGTCCGTCCGTCTGTCCGTCCGTCTGTCTGTCTGTCTGTCTGTCCGTCTGTCTGTCCGTCCGTCTGTCTGTCTGTCCGCATATAACAACGCAAAAACTACCTAACCAAATGGTTTGCAATTTAAAATATATTATCTTTGCAGAATTTTGTCGAGACATTTCAAATTTTATTAAAATCGAATCAAAACTTTAGGAGATATTAATAAAAATATTTATTAAGAAATTTGATTTTTTTTTTTTTAAATCGGTGCTTTTTTGTTATAGGAGCTTCCGATGGATGTTAAATCGTCAAGCGACCGAGATACTTATTTTATTACAGAAATTAATCTGCAGACGATATAATTCATTTCACAGAATTAAAAATCATCAAGATCTGAATATTTATATAACTAGCTGATACATATATATCTGAATATTTATATAACTAGTTAAGATATTTGTATGAACAGTGTCATAAAATATATACTTAACTAGCTGTTTAACCCGTTTTACGCACGGGATATCATGAATTTAATTCTAAAACGTGCGTACGAACGCACCTCGTTTGTAACGTTTGACGTACAATTTCCAACTTGTTTTAACCTTATTTTATATAAATGCATCCCAGCTAAAAGAAATCGCCCTTTATGTTTTTCTTCGAACCAAACACATTCGGGTTGCCATAACTCCCGCTTCGTGACGATAGAGGATAAAATATTTTGGACGAAAATCTTCATATTAGTAAGTGTTTCCTAGAAAACAAAGCTAGTCATAAATATGAAAGAAAATAAATGCTGAAATGTTTTGTTTTCTTTTACACTTTTTCAATTTGATGATTGCTTTTTGATCCGCAAAGTAACATAAAAATAATAAAAAGTTAATGTCTTTACAAATTTTTTATAACTTAGCACGGTTGAGAAACGTGCTTATTGTTGAAAAAATATATGACCTGTTAAAATTTCGTTTACATATTGCTCACACAGCAAATAAAAATTTATGAAAGTTATAAATCAAGAAATTCCGAATGTATACAATTTTTCCAAGAAATGGAATTATTCTTTATTGAAAATATGTAAATCATTATAAATGATGAAAGCAAAGCTTTTAGGAGAAATTTTCGAAATTGTTATTTTTTTTTTACTTTATTGCATATGGTTTATTTTGTGGTTTATCATGGTTGAAGAGAGTTAAATATTTATTTCGTTGCCTTATTTCATTAGAAATCAATATGGTTAACTTAATTATCTTATTATTTACTTAAAATTCATATTGATTTTCTATATGCATTGAATCGCATATTGATTCATTCGATTATTTCAAATGCATATTTATTATGGATTTTTACTTACAGAGGATTCATTGCAATACGAAGAAAGCATGCAAGAAAGTATTTATTTTGTGTGCAGTTAATTTTGATTGGTCCAAATACAAACAGATTTCGCGAGCTTGCTACTATTGTCAAGATAGTGTTTATTTACTCATCAAATTTATCTGTTGGTTAACCTAGTTAAGGGGACTCGGCACCCAAAGCAAAAAAATTTTATTATCAACATTTAAAAAATATATTTTTGTATATTCTTATGTAAATGTTAAATAGAAATAATTTAATCCAAAATATTTTTTTAATTAAATTTTTTTGACAAAATTGAAAAAAATAAAATTTTAACCACTTATTCCGAAACGCTACTAGTACTTTATTTTTAAAAAATTCAGTTACTTTTTTTTCTGTAGGTCATCAATGATATTTTAAATAGATTTACAGATCGAATTTTAATATCAATAGTTTTAGAGAAAAAACTATTAACTAAATACAAGTGGAAAAAAAACGGAAAAAAGGACTAGTTTTTACACATATGCTTTTTCTCAAAAAAAAAAAAAAAAGCTATCAAAATATTAAAAATTGAGTCATTAAATCTCTTACATATAGTATGATGTTCAACTAGAAAAAAATTCAAGCACTTTCAATCATATCTGGAAAAGCCTTAGCATTTTGAAAACAAGAAAAATCTGAAAAAATACGAACTGAGATAAATGGGTTTTTAGATTTCATTTGCAAAGAAGTTGTCGTGATATTTAAAGGTACAAAATGCAAACAGATGTTTGTTAAATCAGCCGTAACTGTTGTTCTATAGGGAGTATCAGTCTGAAATTTTGTCGGGATATAGTTGTAAGTATGGGGCAATGTAACAAGATAAAAATCTGAAAATCAAAATTTTTACGAAATTTCGTAGGGTACCGAGTCCCCCTAAGACAAAAATGTGCAATCTGTACATTTACCTTAAGAGCCTACAACAGTCACGCGAGAAAACGCTCCAGCTAATGTTAAGTCTATGGGAAGGTTATCGCGCGATTTCTCGCTCGCATTTTAATATTTTTAAATGTTTTTTTTTTGCATAGGATAGCTGAGGTCGATCTCTAACGTTGTTAGTTTTTACTTTTTGATTTTGGTTACGGTTTTTTTATAAGCGGACATTTTCAATTTTGGAACCGGTTGGAACCGGTTCTGAAAGTAAAATTACCCTTATATAAAAAAACTGGACCCAAAATCGAAACAGTAAAAACTAACAACGTTAGAGATCGACCTCAGCTATCCTATGCAAAAAAAATCATTTAAAAATACTAAAATGCGAGCGAGAAATTGCGCGATAACCTTCCCATAGACTTAACATTAGCTGGAACGTTTTTTCGCATGACTGATGTAGGCTCTTAAGCATGTACTACACTTTTTTAAAGAGAACTTTGTATTTTTCATTTCGTCAAAAATGACAAAAATTTCCAATTTTTAGTTTTCAATGTATTTAGACTTATATAGTATGTTCATGATCAAACTGCTAAAAGTTTAATATAAACTTTTCAACTAACTTGTTATATTTTGAACAATCCTAAATGTCTATTTCAGAAAATTAGGGATAGGGATTTTAAGTAATTTAAATTGTTTATTTTTTTAATATAAAAATGTAGTCATATTTACTGCACTTAATAGTCATTTAGTGTATTAAATTAATAAGTCATTTTTACTGTATTTTTAGATAAGTCACAAAATTTAATTTATTTCTTTCGAATTACATTTTTGGAAATAGTATATCTATCGTTATAGGATGCATTTGTAAGAAAAGCATGGTAAAAAAAATTAAAAAAGTTAAAAATTGTTAAAGAACTAGGGTTGCGAAGGAATTCTCAGGGTTTGAATTATATACACCGGATATAAATTCAGACATCCGATGATCGCGGTTTGTAGGTATTATAATATCTACAACAATCTCTACCCATATAAAAATAATTTTAGAGTAACTATGGTAACTAAGAGATAAAGAAATTTTAAAATACAGTAATGGCGATAAAGAAACCCTTCCACCACTAAAAATACACGAGTTTACAAAATTCCTAACAGCTGCTCACCTTTATTACCATTCAGAATAATGTGATTTAAGAAACCAAATTTTCGAATGTGTTGCAAAACTATATAATGATGTGGCTAAAAAAAATAGTTTTATTATCGCAAAGAACAGTAAGAGATTACTCTAATTAGAGTTCAAATATGGAAATACAGCAATTTCTTTGCATATTTTGTTTACCCTGAGTAATTTATTCTGACTAAATTAAACAAAAATTGTTTCTTTTAGCATGAAGTTAGTACATTATTTAATTTCTGTCAAAATTTGACATCATTTTTTTTTATTCAGCTGTTTGCCGATATTACCAATCAGAATATGTAAGAGACCAAATATTCTACTGTGTTCTAATACTGTAAAATGATATGGTAAAAAAAAAAAGTTTTATTATTGCAAAGAACAGTAAGAGATTACTCTAATTAAATTTAAAATATGCAAATACCACATTTTTTTTAATATTTTCTTTATCTCCAGTAATTCATTCTTTTGTATTAACAAACCGTCATTAACTTTTATATGTTAAATTTACTAAATAAAACAAAAGTTGTTTCTTTGATCATAATATTAGTACTTTATTTAATTTCTGTCAAAATCTGACATCAATTTATTTATTTAACCTGAGACATTATTTTACATCATTCAAACGTATTGTGACGGGTCTAAGATGCTATAAATTAAAGGGGTAGCGTAGAATCGTTAAATGAACCGCTTCCATAAATCATCGAAATGAATTTTATTAAATTCCGCTCGTCAAATAAATAAAAATACAGATTCTTGATTAGTGGAATTGCACAACAATAAAATATCACGGTCTCCTACAGCTTATGATCATATTACAACTTCATAAGTGTCCAGCGTTATTCAAAGTCTGTGCTTACAATAATAAACATATGCAAAGTTTTCCTCTAAAGTGTGCGCGGGAGCTGAGGATGGGCTCGTAGTCTGACCATTCACAAAATAAAAAGGTCTCCTGTCAATCTTCTCAGGAATACGGTACGGGGACCGAGATTTTTCCTGCTCAAACAGAACTGGAATTGTTCACACTCGTTTTACAAGGCTGTCACGTAACAATTTCAAAATTATTTGCCAGAGAAAGGTTTTATCTTCCCAGTGATTCTAGCAATCACCCGAAAGTAATTTCATCCGGAGTTATGACTCCGATACCCTAGGTTGAGAGAAACTGCAACCTAATTCGAGTAATCTTTACTCTTAACTCTCAACTAACTGTTTTCTCTTCATATATCTTCTGTTTCAATCCTAGAACAACAGGAGTCTCTCTAGCCTTTAGAAGCTCTTTCAGATGAGGTCATTCCGAAAGTCAGTTATGATAGGTGTAAAAAATGTTTCTACTGACTTTCTCTCTATCTAATGTAATCTTGGTTCCCACGATACCTAGGTGGTAGTCGACTCAATCAAAGAAGCTCCGTTCTGCTGGATCCATTCATCCAACTATCTCGAAACTTTCAGGTAGGAAGATTGGTGATGATTGAGCGAAAGTTTTGAAGTATACCGGTCGATTATTGGAGTTAGTTTTATTTTTGAGGAAAATCCAAAACACATGGGATCTACCTAGATTTAGGTTTCAAAAACAGGGGTTCTGGGTGAGATATAGTGAATTTCTCCCAGTATAATGAAGTGTTTCATAAAGCTGATGTTCACATCGTTTAATGTGGACTTCGGTTATTGCGAACATAAAATGGCCTCCCTTTGAAGTCCACACTAAGGAGATTTCATTCTATTTATTATTTTTGAAACATATAAAAGAAATGTTATTATATATATATATATTTTATGTCTAAAATTTGAAAAAGAAGTATCAACAAAAATTATTATTTTGCTGTGACCTCTGAAATTTATAACTTACTTTTATTTTTCAAGGAGAAAAAGTACATTGTAAGAAAAAAATAATTTAAAGAGCTAAAGGTCACAGAAAATGTTTCCCTTGGTAATCCTTAACAAGCTCAGTTCTGAAAAATAAGTTTGAAAGAAAAGCAAAACAGAGAAACGGAAAAACAGGAACTGAATTATAAAGAAGGAAAAAAAAACAGAGATGGATGTTGTTAGGTGTGTCTACACAGCAAAATAAATCAGGATTTATAAAAATAATGTTTTAAGAGAAATTTCATAAAACGGGTTAAGCTTTTTAATAAAGAGAGGCATGTTGTTAAAGCCAATTATTTAACATTATTGTAGTTTTAACAAGCAGAAAAAAAAGCTCATATTATAAATTTTCGAACCATTTGTTAAGATGAAGTTTTTTATTTAAACTTATTTATTTCTCTAATTTGGCAATAATTTACGAAAGTTTTTTTTTATTTAAAAGTAGAGCTGATAAAGTAATGAATTTCTAAATTGTATATATGTAATATCTTTTATGGTAATCTAGAGCTACATGTAACTTTTTTATTTTATTTGTAACCGAATCTTTTAAAATTATTTTATTTAAATGTCATTTAAGGCGTTATGTAAATTCAAAATTATAAAAATTGGTTAAAGTTTTAAGGTTTGTCATCTTTAAGATTATTAGACTTAATTATGCGAATCTTTGAAGGGAATGTTTAAACAAGCCTACTCTTTTAAAGTCTTTTTTACTTATAGTTTTAGTGAAAGGTATTAAAACTGTATATAAAACTGAGCACCGCCGCAAGGCGGGTCAAGCACCGTTTCCAAGTTCTGAAGAAGTCTTAACAAGCACGACCCAGGAAGTCCTGTGTGCTCTACGTCCGATGGGGTCACTGCTACTTGCGCATCACCCCCATTTTCCAAGAGATTAACGACATGCTCATTACGACAGCAAGCGGCGGTGGAACCCATGCCCTAAGGGAAAACACCGCGCAATACTTGGGGACGTGCCAGACTCCCCCAGCAGATTTGGGAATCAGACATCCACTAGGGAGTTGAGCCCTAGATTTTAAACCAGGTTTCTCCGGTCCGTACTTGCTGTACTAAAGCTTATTATAATATATATACACATACTAGCTGACCTGCCTGACATTGCCTGGGCCTGTGATAATAAATTGAAACAAACCTCAAGTTTGTATGATTTTATATCTTTAACCCGATTTTGTATAAAATCTATATATTTAAAACGAAAAGCGCATTCTGTCAAATCCACATGAAAATCGTCTCTTTGCGCATGCGTCAACGTACTGGACGAGAAAATCTACAGAGATAGTCACTAGCCCTTTTGGCAATGGAATCTAAAACCGTATAGTCGGATGAAACCGGAGACTGAATTTAAGCAGCGCTCTAGAAGGTAATAATTGAAATACTTAGAAGTTAAAGCGGCCATTACGATAGCTCCATACTGGCATTTATGTAGTTTCTATGTTTAAAAAAATATTTTATCACTTTTTTTTCCTAGTTGTCAAAATCTTAAACATAAACACATTTTTAATTATTGAAACTTTTTTTATTATCAAATGAAGCATATTTAGTGAAGATTTATTTTCCACAATGAAAGCTGTTGCTATCGTTTAAAAGGGTAATTTTCCACTTGCTTTCCGAAATGCATTCTCTTAAACCGGTGGTAAAACCGAATATATTACGTGTGTTTTGGTACATGTGGGTGACAACGTGATTATATCGGGTGCGCCATAAATTTATTAAAACTTTAAAAATTCATTAAAAAGGAACAAATGATGCTAAAAAATTGCGACTTGCACGAAATGGGATTGAAGGAAGATCGGATTTTTTGTAATAACAAAAAAAGTTAAGGTTTAAAAAAATACCGATAGATGGCACTGGCATGCATTATATGAAGCAGATTTTAGCAAATCACGCTGTCTATAAAACACCTCTATGCACAAGATTCTTTATCAGATGGCAGCATTATGCTATCGTCACCACATCAAGCGTTGGTGCTTACCTCTTTTACAAGCACGGAGAATCAGAAACCGGGGCATTTAGAAATTTCCGCCGGGCAAAAGGACTCAAGGCGAGAAAAATACCAGTTTCATGTGCTGAGATACTGAAGCCTGTCAGACGCTTCGAAGAAACAAGTCATTTGGAGGATCGTCCACGAAGTGGTAGGCCCTCCTTGATATACTTGCTCCTTGATATCTGCATTTTAAGCATGCCAGTGTCATTTATCGATAATTTTTTGAACCACAACTTTTTTTTTTGTTTTTAAAAAAAATCCGATCTCTCTCTAACCTCATTCGTGCAAATCGCGAATTTTTAGCATCATTTATTCTTTTATAATGAATTTTTTAAGTTTTAACGAATTTAGGATGCACGGGGGTTCATCTCCGTTTCCCATTATTATCAATAAATTTATTTTCATGTTGAAAAAACAAATGTCAATTTACGATTAAAAAGGTTAAGCATTAATCCAGTAGTATTTTTGCAGAATCTATCTTATAGAGAAAGACATTTCTGACGTGACTTGATAAGAAATTCGTCTTTATTTTCAAAGGAAGTATTATAGCCTTAAGTAAAAGATGTTTGTGTTGATAGAGACAGTCAAAAGTCCAGGACGAAATTCAAAGTCTGAGCCAAAGCCTTTATCTTTCATTGTTTACAAGGGAAAAAAAGTAAATCAGATTTATTTTAATAATATATTTTCTACTAAGCTCACTGTGATGAGTAATAATAGTTTTTATAAGAGATGAATCATGGATGATGAAGTTTGTTGGTGTAATACAAAGAAAGATACTTATGGTTTTATCTTTCGGATATCAGTGGAGTACGGTGTGCGTCAAAAATTCCTTAGAACATTAAGACTTATATAAACAAGAACAAAAATCAAGCGTCAAGTATAGATTATGTAACATTTTCCAACACTTCCAAAATACTTTTACAAATCTTTACCGTTTAATAAGGTGAAAGATGATGTCAAAGTAAAAAATGAAATGAAATCACCCTCTCGTGGAGATCCAACCGTTAAGCATAGGAACTTTTCTCCACAAAGGGAAATGTTAATTCAAAATTCATATTTTAGAATATAGATGTTGAATGTTACGTAAGAGATGGAAATAAAATCGGTCTTGGGTTGTTTCATGAGCAAAAAATTTATAGTGCTTCGGTTGCAGATTTATCCTTCATGTAAAAAATATTAATCAGCGATGCTATCTGTGGTTACGTAGCATGCTTTTGTCATCGATTGAGGACGCTTAGCCGAAATATGAAGATATATGAGAATGAAGTTTGTAATGAGATGCAATGAACAGAAGATAAAAGCGTCTGACATGTTTCAGTATTTCCTATGTTTAGATGGGCCTTTTTTGTGTCTTGAGTCCTTTCATGAGCGAAAATTTTATAGTGCTTTGGTTGCAGATTTATCCTTCATGTAAAAAATCTTAATCATCGACGCTATCTGTGGTTATATCGCATGCTGTCGTCATCAATTGAGGACACTTACCCGGATTATGAAGAAGATATATGGGAATGAAGTTTGTAATGAGATACAATGAACAGGGGGAACAAGGTGTCTGACCTGTTTCAGTATCTCTTGAGTTGAGATGGTTCTTTTTCAGTCTTGAACCATTTCATGAACGACAATTTTATAGTGCTTCGGTTGAAAATTTATCCTTCATGTAAAAAATATTAATCAACAATGCTTGGTGTGATTATGTAGCATGCTGTCGTCATCGATTCAGAAAGCTTAGCCGAAATATGAAGAAGATATATGGGAATAAAGTTTGTACTCAGATACAATGAACAGGGAAAAAAAGCGTCTGAAATGTTTCATTATCAACGATGCCTGCTATAGTTATGTGGCATGATGTCGGCAACGAATGAAGGATTCACATGTATCCAGTTGACAGCGTGATCTGTTTCACGCATTGCATGTCAGCACCCTCTATTAATGGCATTAGAAACGACATTTTTTTTCTTTTTTTCTGTTTTTTTTTAAATTAAATCATTCCTTAATTCCATCCATGCAAGAAACACAAATTTATCATCATTTATTATTTTTAAATTATTTTTAAAAGATGTAACGTACCATCCGGTATTCGGAATTGAAAAGAATTAAAAAGGGTAATTGATGAATTTTGAAAAATATAATGTTTCAGATAGTAAATGTTTAAAGTTTTATAGATTCAATTAAAGAATAAAATCAATTCCAACATAAGCGTCAGGTGTAAGCTATTACAACAGACAACTCAAAATGCTAGGAAGTGTTCTTTTTTCCATACTTTGTTGCAGCTAACTTTGTATTATTTACTATTTAGATCATGTTGTATTATTTATTAATTTGTATTATTTATTATTTATATCATTGGACTAGCTGGAAGTCAAATATCTTGGTTCTCGTCCGCGAGAAATTAGTCTTTAAGTGCGCTAAAAATTATAAGTTTTTATTTAAGAAATTTTGGTGTACTTCATTACTGTATTTGATCCCAGAACTAAAGTAATTGAACACCTCGTTAGCTACATAGTATCATATTTTTTACCACTTTCAACTTTTTTCCTGCTTTTCGTGGATTTTTGATTTGCGTCTTTTTTTTCTTTTATTTATTTATTTTTTTTATTGTACTGTATGGCCATTTGTTTTTGTCTTAAAACTTTATACAAGAAATTTCTTATAGTAAATTAATTAAATAAATAAAAAATAAAATATTTAAAAAATAATTCTCTTTGAGTGCATTTTTTTCTAGGTACAGACAAAAATAAAAATAAGAAATACAGACAAAATAAAAATAACACAGACAAAATAAAAATAATACAGACAAAAATACAAATGGAGGCAAAAAAAAAGAAATACAGAAACTGTATTTCTGAAAACAATTATAATAATATTGATTTGATTTTTCTGGAAATAATTATCTTGAATCTAAATATGATAATCTATAAAACATTCTTAACTCTTATCTGAAAAATATTTTCAAAATTTAACTAAATCGATACTTTTATAAAACTTCTTATCTCCAGAATATGTTTGATTGATCACTTGTGAAGGCTACCGACCTAAATTTTTCTCGACTATCGCGAAATATATTTCTTATTAAAGAGGTTAGAATTAAAAGCTTCATACCTTTATTTTGTAGCTGTTTAAATCAAAATGTGCTAAGAAATATAGACAAAGTGAAAATAGTACAGACAAAAATAAAAATAAGGAAACTTTAACAAATACCCATTTTCGTTATCAAAAGTACTTTTACTGAAATGTTTTAAGATCGCATTCACTGCATTTCTTAACACGATTATAATAATATTGTTTGGTTTTTTCTAGAAATAATTATCTTAAATCTGAATATGATAACCGATAAAACATTCATAATTAACTCATATCTCAATATATTTTCAAAATTTACCTAATTCAATACTTTTCTAAAACTTTTCTTATCTCCAAAATATGTTTGATTGATCACTTGTGAAGGCTACCGACCCAAATCTTTCTCGACTATCTCTAAAGTTATTTCTTATTAAAGAGGTTAGAATTAAAAGTTTCATACCTTTATTTTGTCTCTGTTTAAATCAAGTAGTGCTGCCATTGAATTAAAAGGACACTTTGATTGAAATACCATTAAAATCTACAAATTTATAGGAAGATATATATTTTTTTTTACAAAAATTAAAGTTTTATGTCTTACTCAAATAATACAAATTATACATTATTTTAAAATCTGGACATGCGAGATTACAGAGTTAATACGATATCATTTAACACTTTACGGTAGTGTGTCTCCTCATGAGATTTTCCTGCCGAACGTCAAATGACGTGCTACCATCCGGCTCGTCATCCGGCTAAACTACATAAAATGTAATACTACCATAAAAATTTTACAGTTCTTAATTGAAAATAATTTTTATTATATTTCTATAATTCCATGTTCAATTGTTCTATCTAAATCAATAATATATTTTTCATTAATAAAATCTGTGAATCAGAAAATGAAACATGTTGTTCCCATTCATTTTTTGTCAAAAAAAATTCATAATTTCGTTTTATACTTCGTACATGCACCTTTTTCACAATTAAAGCTCTCAGGAAAAGGATGAAAATACTGCTGTGAAAAATACAAGCTGTATGACTGAAATTAAGAATAATGAGACTTATCCTGAACATATGCTACAAAATGCAGTTAAGTATAAAAATTAGTAATAAAACTTAAAAAAAAAATACAAAATTTGAAAACAAAGTTACTTTTTATTTCGTACTGCAACATTTAATTGTTTTCATAGAACATCAGTTTTAATTTGTAATGTAACAAAATAGCATTTCAGTACTAAATCTAGAAATAAGGTATGTGATGCAAATATGACCAATGCAGGTAATATGGACAACCCGCAATAATGTTATTAACTGCAGTGAATTCCTAAAGATGGCGCTTGAATCAAGTCGCTGGATGTTCGACAAACAAACCGTGTTGCTCGCAATCTTTGATCACGTGCTAAGGAGGGTAGCCATTAGTGATTTGTTGTTAGTTGCGTTGGCGTATTATAAATTTGTCTCTTGGAAATTTGTTATTACTTACCCATCATACGTAGTATAGGGTAAGTCTTGTAATCGTTTTGAAAATCGAAAAAAAATTTTTGACGGATTTACACGTTTCAGACACTGGAGATTCCGAAAAACATATTTTTAGAAAAAAAAAATTGCCGTCCGTCTGTGTGTCTGTGTGTGTGTCTGTGTGTGTGTCTGTGTGTCTGTAAACGCTCTATCTCCCGAAAAAATTGAGATAGAGACTTGCAATTCGGTATGTACTTAGTATGTAATAATGGGAAGAAGCCTATTTCATTTCAATAACCTCGATTAACCGGAACAATTTTTTTCGGACTCTCGAAATATTCGTTCTGATGAAAGGTATATAAAAATTTTCGAAATTGTTTATTTTAAGAAATGAATATAAAAGACAATAAAAAAACATAAATTTTGAATAAAGCATGAAGTCGATCGGATAAAGAGTTGCCGAGATATTTGGAATCCTATTTTCCACACTCTTCGATTTTTCATGACCCTGTATTTCATCCAAATTTCACTTCAAAGATATATTTTAATTGGAAATTTGACGCTTAATCAGATGCAATAAACCGCTAGTTAATAGGATTATTATTTTTGGAGTTATAAGGAAAAACCTCTTTCAAGCAATTCAGTAATCGAGCATTTAAAGTTTGTGACGTCATCAAGCCACGATTTTATTTGAATTGCAATGCATTTTATAAGTAGTTTACACATTTTTATTTTAATATATTACATTATGCATATCCATGATGGGTAAGTATTACGGTGGCCCCCAATGACTAGTTTTTCTTATTTAAGCAAAGTATTTGTAATTAGTGTTATACATAATAGTTTAGCTGGTTTAATGGACTTTTAAACAGTGTACGTAAATTTCTATATATGAGTGTTCACCCAGACATACGCATGCTTTTTCCAAACTCATTGTTGTTGGCAATATGCCCAATGGGCATATTACCTGCACGTATGGCCATATTACCTGCACATCTGGCCCTTCCCTAATTTTTTATTTACTTATTTATTTATTTATATAATTATTTTATTTATGTACTAACCAGTTAAATAGTACACTACTGGCATTAAATAACAAATCAATAAACTTTTAAAAATATATATCTAGAGACTAAATATCTAGAGACTAAATATATCTAGAGACACGGCAGTTTGTCAGCCAAGTTAGTCCGGCATACTGGTGTGTTATATTACGCGAACCATTTCGAGATGATATCGCCAAAGATCCTGCAAGAGCGGGAAAAGTTCCATAAATATATTTTTGATGATTTTTTTAGTAAATTACGAAAGGTTCTAATTGACAATAGTCTCATGACCTCCCCAGAACGAATATTTAATATGGATGAAAAAGGCTGCCGTCTCAGTTTGCATAAAGATCTAACTGTTTATGTTCAAAAGGGCTAAAAAAGAGTGCATTTTGTTGCTCAAGAGCATGGTGAAAGTGTAACAATTGGGGCTTGCGGTAATGCAACTGGGGCTACTATTCCCCCTATGATTTTGTATAAAGGTAAGAGAATGAAACCAGAGTGGTTTGATAATCTGCCTGCAGGTTCTGCATGTGAAATGACGCCAAAAAGAAGCATGACAACATAGACCTTTGTCAAATGAATCAGTCATTTTTAAAAATTTAAACCACAAGGATGCTGTCTTCTCATCTTTGATGGAGTCACGTCCCATCTTGATTACTCAATTGTGGGTGAGGCTGAAAAAAATGGCATTCTCCTACTTTGTTTACCTTCTAATACAACTCATCAGCTGCAGCCTTTGGATAAATCCTGTTTTGTTCCATTCGAACACTTTTGGGACCAAGAAGTTGTTTTATTTTTGGAACAAACCAACCATGACAACATTACAAAGAGACGATTTGGAAGAATATTTTCTCCAGTTTGGGAGAAAGCTATTACACCTGCCAACGTTAAAGGTGGCTTCAAAGGGACAGGTATCTTTCCTTTCAACCCAAATGTAATTCCCGAGGAAGCTTTTGCTCCAATTTCTGTTTCTGAAAACGCATATCCGGCAAAAGATAATGCTAAAAGCGGAAATGAAATTTCAACTCCAGAGACATCTTCTGAAAAACAAGGTCGTCATATTCCTCCTCCCTTAAGAACGCCTGACTTTTCTTCGGACTCCAGCTGTGATTCTTCATCTTCTGAATATAATGACAGAAATTGTACCACTGTTCATGACTCACCATTTCAAGAATTACTGCCATCACCACATAAAAGGCGTAAAACAACTCGTGTCATAAAAACCTGCAATGAACTATCGTGCTCTAATTTTGAAAAAAGACCTGTTTCCCAAAGCTCCTCAAAATAATACTGAAGACACTCAAGCATCACAACAGCGATTAAACAAACAAAAACGTCAGTCTGCGAAGACTAGCGGAAAAGGATCCCGAGCAAAGAAAAGTGATAAAGACAGTTGGTTTTGCGGTATTTGCAACAAAGGAAAAGTTGTGGATATGCGATTATGTATTGTGTGTCATAATTATGTACACGAGGAATGTGTCGGACTTAGCAAGAATGATAAAGAAGTTTTTACTTGCCCTACATGTGAAGTTAAAAACAATTAAAAACATTTTTTTACCGTAAAACTTTAAAATTGCTTAAAATTTTGCTTAAATTGCTTAATATTGTTTACTAATTGTTCTTCTTACTTATTTTCTCATTATTTTTTGTTGAGTTTCAACTATTAAATTTGGTTTTTTTAATAATTGATGTTTTTCATGCGTTAAATCTGAATCATTTCGTTATATTTCACCTATGGGCATATTAACTGCATATGGGCATATTACCTTCATTAACTAGACATTTAAAGAAAAAATTACTGCGGGTTTAAATTTTGATTAATTTAAGCTTTGAAAATTTTTTCAAGTACTAAAAAGAGTCTACTCTTTAGACAATTTTTATTTTTATTTTAAATCAGTTCTTACTATCACTAAAAGATTTCTGTTCTTAAGGTGGCCATATTACCTGCACTTACCTTATTATCCATACAAATCACTAAAATAGGAAATGTACCTAGTTTTTCTGCTTATATACAATTATCTCATTTATTAAATTTTAAATACAGAAAAAATATCCAAAAAAACAATTTTTAAATTGTATTTTGTTTCTTTATTTGTTTGTCTGTTTATTTGTTGATATTATATTTGGATGCCGTATATAAATAGCAACTATTGAAGAGTTTAATGAAAAAGCAAAATATGATGGCGAATCCGTTAAAGCGTAAATATTGGAATGCATTTTTCCAACCAGTTTTCCAAATTCTATTCGAAAATATGCAACCTAGTTTTAAATACCTGATAATTGTTTTCATAAAAAGTTAAACGTATCTGAAAACATTTTTGCAATGTGCATTATGAGACTACCGAATCAACGGAATAAACATTGATGCATGTTTTGTAACTTAACGAAGTGACGAATGATTCTTTTTTTTTTTTTTTTTTTTTTTTTTAGGTAGCTTTCAATACAAAAAAGTATAAAGCTACCTATTGCAGCCGTTCGGAGGAAAGCAATTCTGGAAAATTTTGGTATATTTTCACCGATCATGACCCCCAGACCCTAAAACCACCCTCCGTTCAAATGTTGATTTATATATATATATATCTGACCTACGTCATACGATAACGCCCGTATTTACAAATCGATTTTGATGAAACTAATTGTGTGTATTAAGGTCACTAATGTCACGACCGAGTTCGTTGGCCAGCTTTGTCCGCCATCTTGTTTCAAGATGGCGGCTATTTAAAAATTTTACACTAAAATAAATGTATAAAAAAGTTAAAAATTCAATTTTATTTTATACTTACGTGTTAGGCCTTGATACAAGGATTCCGGACCATTTTTTGTTTTACCTCTATCTTAAAAAACGGCTGAGATACAGCAGTTTGAAATTCTAGGGTGGCAGACATTTTGAAACAAGATAGCACATTACAAAAAATTTCATTGTTGTAATAATTTTCCCAATCATACGCATAAAACTATATATTCATATCCGTTAGCGCCAAATTATTGCCAAACTTGGCGACATTTGGCGAAATAACGCCAAATTTGGCGACCGAAATAGGTTTTCATAAATGAAGCCAATTTGGCTATAGCTCAATAATTTGGCGAATTTCTTATTCAAATTCAGTATTAACGAATCTTTTGTAAATGGTTTCTTTGCATTTTTGCTTGCTGTTTTCAAGTAACATTAGCTAAAACTTTAAAACGAAGATATAGGAAAGCTACCTTTTCCTCCCGGTACAGGCCGGAAGGACTTTTTAAATGGGAGAGTTTGAACTCTTGAATTGGCCCATTTAAATTTCATTTCAAAATTGGTTCAGTCCTTTTATATAAATTCAACAAAAACCAAAAAATAAAAAATAAACATCTTTAAAATATTTAATTTTTAACGATTTTCATCAAGTGACGTAACGCTACCTACTTGGCGAGAAAGTCGATACCCGGCAATTTTCCTCCCTGTTTATGCGGTTTTGTTTCTAGGATTGTTGTTGAGAGAACCAAAAAACAATGCTTTAATTGTTAAAAACTTTTAGGACGTAAACAATCAGTAAAAAAAAAAAAAAAAAACAGAAAAAAATATAAAAATTGTAAAGCGTTTAAATTCACCCAAGATGTCTGCCGAACACTCGTCGCTACATTTAAAGAACTGTAACAGCCATGTCGATGTTGTTCATTATGATCAATGATAACTAAGTCGAAATGAGCACAAGTGTAAGTAAAATCAAATAACTTTTATTTAAAATCTTAAAAAAGGAATTGACTTCAGAAAGCACTTCCTAATTTTCCTTAGGCTGAAAGAAAGTCAATTCCTAAAAGCACCTCACTCAGGAAAATAAAACTTCAACTATCAATAAAGAGATAACTTTAAAATGACACTTACGACTTGAACGGGCGTCAAAACGTCGGTTAAGATGTTTTCAGCAAGAGTTAATTTTCACTATGCAAGCTAGTCCAATTCCAACTTCAAGATGTCCGCCAACAGCAATACTGAAATCGGCACTACGTGAGCGCCAAAACTCTGTTATTCAATCAGTACAAAAATAAGGTAAATCTACTTATACCAACGGACGACACTCCTCTAATTCAGAGTAGTTGATTCAACTAGGTAGATCTCCAAGAGCCACAGTGGGAAAGAACTTGATCTAAAGTTCAGCTTCCGCAGTTCGTGCCAGTGCTTAAATACTGATATATCGATTGACCAGATGCAGAAATTTGCATAAATATCGAAACGATGAGAAAATTCCCGAGTTCCGAGATTTTCACACTCATTCATCGAACGTTAAAGAAAGATAACCTTGATAATACTTTTACGCACATTGACTGTTAATGAACAAAAACTACGTTCGGAATCGAAACTTTGCCTACTCTTATAATCCGAGTAGTCGACACATCATAGAACTATATTTTTACGGTGATGGAATTTGTATGCTAATACAGGGTATGCCAAAAGTCCCTGACAAATTACTTTGTAGTAGTTTTGAAGTCGGTTATTTTTTGGTTAAACAGTTTATGTTGTTTATTATTACTACTATTATTATTATTACTATTATTATTATTATTATTATTTAAAAAAGAAAAAAATCTACAGTTATTTTATGACATTTTTCTACAGTATACATGTTATACTTCTAAAATATCAATAAAAACACATTTGTAATTGAGTTAACAACGGAATTAATTAATATATAATTACTACAGTATCTAATTACCTAATCACCGTATTATATACATATATATTTTCAATATATAATGTAGAATATATTTAAATTTTTCCTACAGTACACTCAATCCCTCGATAAAGTTTTAAAATCACCTACATACTCCAGTTTAATTTAAGTAATGGATCATAATGATTTTAATCCCCTGGAAGAAAAACTACTTAAGAAAAAGGGGTCATGATATTTCATTATAACCAAAAAGAGTATTATTCTTAAAAGAAGAAACATAAATAAAAATTTCTTTTCTGTTATAGATTTTTATCTAGAAAAGTCACTTAACAAAATGAATTTCTGCCTTTAGAGCAATGTTTTGCACGCAAATCTCAATTCGTGTCCATATTGTTATCTAAAGATGAAAAAGATATTGTTTTTGAAACATCGACACATTTCGTTTAAAACTGCATTGCTTATCTGATTTTTATCTTGCGCTTGAAAATAATTCTTTTATGCTAGATCACGTACAGGCCGTGCTTTAATAATTTTAAAGAATTTAAAGAATTTTAAATTATGATATTTTAAATCTATAAAATGTGTCGATAAATTAAATAGAGCATAAGGAAATATAAGACTGACAAGTTCTCTCGACAATATGTTGCCAATTTTTTTGATTGGCTGTCTGATATCACCACATGCGTATTTATATAAATAAATTTGGAATTTGTTATGAAGTTCTCAGTAATTAAATTATTCAAAGAACGAATGCATTTTATCCCAGAACCTACCTGTCAATACCAATATTCTGTTGTACCACAACACACAAGCACAAAGCATTCAATTTAAGATGATTAAAATGCATATGAACTGGCATTTATAGAAAAGAATATTCGATGATTTGTTATCTTTCTCACACACTATTCGCAATCAAAGTACAAAATTCGCTATCACCGTAGGGGAACACCTGCTGTAACAGCTAAAATTTCGTGTTTCATAGATATTCATCGCTCAAGATCATAAGACTGATCATAAGAACAAAATCACCGTACGATTATTCATAATATAATCACCACATAATTCAAGATCATAAGATTCATCTTGTAGACCTTGTGTTTCATGTAATTATACATATAAACTCGGTTTATGCCGTCAGGTTCCGCAATCCGAAATATCTAAAAGACACCACTCCATTTCTTTTGGTCAAGGGGTCATTCCTCCTCCAGACCCTCTATTCCTCGTCTTTTTTTATACCATCCATGGAGGTCTTTCGTGGTATTCGTCATTTCCTTTTTTTTTGGTTTGTTCTGTAATTAGATGTGATTTTGGGTAGTCTCTCATCAGTCATTATTTTAACATGTCCATACCAGATTAATTGCTTCTTTTCGAGATCGTCTAATATTGTTCCCTTTATTTTCATCATTTCTTTGATTCTTTCATTTCTTATTTGCATGATCTTCTTAGGGCACCCATTTCAGCTGCTGTTAATTTCTTTCTTTCTGTCACCATAATTATCCATCCCTCTGGTCCATATAACAATAGTCTCTTTACAATACAATTGTATATATTATATTTTCTTTTCCTGGAGATTTCCTCACTCCACCAAACAGAATTTCATAGTTTTACGGCCTTTGTTCCTTGACAGATTCTGTATTAAATTTCCTGTGAGACTGAGCCTTCATGTGATTACATAGAAGACAATCTAATGAATTGAGTTCGCACAAATGCGTATTTACAACAAGAAACCGTACGAATCCTATCGATGCCATATCCGTAGCACTCGATATTATCTAATAAAATGACAGTCTGTGCAAAATTTTAGGCATACAATCTGAAAATGTCAGCTGTGTGATTGAGAAATGCACCATTTTGCATAGAAATGTGAGGACATACTTGTAGTAACTCTGGATTGAATATAATAAACTGATTCTTAGCACTTGGATGACGCATTTTCATATAAGCGCTGAGATAAAAATCCCAACATTGTATTACAAAGCACAACATACCGTCGTACGCTTGGGTGCAGAAAATACGTTAGTGTAGGTCAATTATTGTAGACCATCATACGATTATTCATAATATGATCACCATATAATTCATTAGCATAAGATTCATCTTGAAGACCTTGTGCTTCATATGATCCTATAGAAAAAAAGTCTAATGAATCGAGTTCAGATAAATGCGTATTTACAACAAGAAACACTACGGAATCTCGTCGATGCTACATCCATAACGGTCGGTATAATCTAATGGTTAGACAGTCTGTCCGAAATTTAAAATATACAATATGAAAATGTTAACTGTGTGATTGAGAAATGCAGCATTTACATAGAAACGTTAGGACATGCCTTCAGTAACTCTGTATTGAATAGAATAAACTGATTCTTTAACACTTGGATGACGCATTTTCATTTATAAACGCTGGGATAAAAATCCCACCTTTGCACAAAACGTAACATACAGTTGTACGCTCGGGTGCTGCAAATACGTTAGTGTAGGTAATTTATTCATACTTGACTATTTTGATAAAATTCAGAGGAGTAACAGACTGCATTCCAACATAAAATGCAGTCATTAGTGTTTTCATTTAATTCAGATCTCATTTAAATATTAAAATTATTACTTTGAGCTTTATTTGTTATGAATGTTAGTGAAAAGTTCTCTCAATTTTAAAAAAAACTGTTCTTTTTTTTTCAGATTAACATTGATTGATTCAAACGTAGATTTAGTTCTTTATCTATTGTTATCTAATACTCAGAAAGCTCACCGGGACACGCAAGTTCAATAGTTTATTCTAAGTAGATCAATGATCTCAATTTTCTTTGTTCCGATACACAGTGTAAACATAGAAAGTATTTTTTTCTAATGTGTACAGAATGTCCTATTAATATATTTTTTTCTAAATTATAAACGAGTAGAATTCAGTTTTTCTCCTCCTTTTTCTTATACTATTTACTAAATCAGCTCTTGGTTTGTTATTTGTATACAGAAATTAATTTTTTTTAATACCTCTACTATGTAAATTAGCAAAGATATTTTCTTAAATATTATTCTTTTTTTAAATGTTACTAATTTCTCATAATATTTCTTATTCCATGTATTTTTTGTTTATATCAGAGTATATATGTATACAAAATATTTATAAATCCAGGCATTTAAATCAGATTTTTCTTTTCAAATTTCAATAGATTTTTATAAATCCCAACCTTCCGGAGTTATTTTGAAATCAAATAAAACCAAAAACTTTATAAGAAGTTAATTAAAATTCTCAGAGAAACGCGCAACTTTTCCTTAAGTGACTGGTAGAATTAAATTATAGAAGAGGATAAGGAGGTGGAGCTTCGCTGACATTTTGTCATGAAGTACGATAGTACAGAAATTTGAGTAAAAAAGCTTTAAAATTTAAAAATAAAGTAGATAAATAATTTTAAAATGATGTAAAATAAGTATAAAATAAGAATACATCATAAAATTGCTGAAAAAACACAAGCATATATAAAGCAAGAAAATAGCGTAAATCTACCCCTAAAAAAGACAATTTTTATTGCCATACCTTTAAAATATAGCATAGCAGCTAAATTATAATAAGTGTAAGTAATTAGGTGTGTAAATACATAAACATATATATATATATATATATATATATATATATATATATAACAAGAAACAAATAAGTATTAGCACAAGAGAACTAACTACTCTCTTAATATAGGAGTAGATCTATGTCTTTTACGATTAGCAGGACCGTTTCTTCACTTTCCTTATTCCGAATACTGTCTCGCAGATATGAAAACCTCTTCTGGATGTTTCCAAAATAAAAATCCCGAATAATGTTTTACATGAAATAAAAATTATATATGAATGATAATATATATATATATAGGGTCATTTTTCTACATAAAAGATAAAACTGATATTAGAGATATAATTGTGGACTGCTTTTCAATTATTACATTAAAATATGGATAAATTTTCTTTCATTTCGGGTTCGTGTTTAATTATTTTGAGTGGAGATCAAGTTTGGTTAAAGAGTGTTGGGTTTGGTTCGGTTTCGTTTTAATTTCAAACAGAATTTTTGGGTTTGGTTGGGAACAGGGATCGGAAGTAGCGCGCTACAAGTAGGGAAACTACAGTAGCCGCTACTTTTTCTAGTAGTTTGTAGTGTAGCGCGCTACATTAAAAAAAGTGTAGTGTAGCGAGTAGCGCGATACAAAATATTAGTAGTTTGTAGCGAGCATCGACGCTACTTTTGGCGCTACTTTAGGAGGGAGGAAAAAGTGGCAATCTTCAAATCATGTGATCATAACGCGTTTCTTTTGTGCGAAATAAGTTCTCTGCAAAAATTTGCAAATGCCATCAACAAATCTCAGTTGTAGTGTCATAGATTTCTCCATAGACGACGGGCACGGTCACAAATTAACTGTCATTTTCACAGTTTGGGTGTTAGAAACTTCGTGTATGGGGTCTATAAAGTCTATGGGAAAAAATCGTTTGCGGTGTATTTAATTAGCGATACTAAAGTAGCGAAAAGTAGCGAAGTAGTGCCTACTTTTGAAAAGTAGTTTGTTGTCGCTACTTTTTAAAACAAGTAGTTGTAATTGTAGTTAACTACACTTTTCAGAAAGTAGTTGTAGTTGTAGTTCGCTACAAACAAAAAGTAGTTTTTCCGACCCCTGGTTGGGAATTACCCTAATCGTGAAGAACTGTACTGCGTGACCCTTTCGGTATGTGTCTAGGTGTGTCTGGGTCGGCTAGGTGTGTCTGGTAGGGAAGAATTCACTCTTTATCCCACAATGTTTCCTCTTCACCTGGCTGCAAAAAGTGTACAGCTATTGTTATACTATCGATCATGTGACCTCTTTCTATTGAAACATAACAAATCCAAACTAGACTCGAATAAGCTGAGTAAACATAACTATATCTGAAATATTAAAATTGTGCGACAGGTCTAAGGAAAATAAGTGCAGAGAAAAGTAGTAGCAGAACCACGGAGAATTAGCGAAAAGTAAAGTATGTTGGTTAAAATACTTTAATTAATAAAAAAAAATAATAGTTAAACTTCCAAATAAATCATATTTCTAGAAGGAGCTTCAAGTTTTTGCTATATTTCAAGATTTATAAAAGAAAAATTATGATATTTTCCAGCTAAGGTAAATTTCCGTTTTCTCTGCTCCCGTTTTGGACTATTCCTCAATTAATAAAAATATATATTTCATCTAGCTTTAACGAATTGTCTACAAGTCATTTGATATGCAAAATTACATTTTTAGAAACGAAGAGGATATTTTGTGCTACATTACAATAAATGAAACAATGTTTGCAGCATCAAACGTTCATCAAATACTGCTCATTAGTTTCGGTACCATTAAGCGTATTATCATCATTGCAAAAAGAAATAAAAGGTTTCCTCAAATATGAATTATAAACGCGAATTGGAGATATTGATTCTGCAATCGTTTATTATTTTCCTATTTTTCTAAATCTGCTACAAAACAACATATTTGAGCAAACTGTCTATTATTACTTACCCATCATACGTAGTATAGGGTAAATCTTGTAATCGTTTTCAAAATCGAAAAAAAATGTTTGATGGATTTACACGTTTTAGTCACTGGAGATTCCGAAAAAATATTAAAAAAATTGCCGTTCGTCTGTCTGTGTGTCTGTAAACGCTCTAACTCCCTAACAAATTGAAATAGATACTTAAAATTTGGTATGTACTTAGTGTGTAATAATGGGAAAAAGCTTATTGAATTTCAGTAACCTCGATTATTCAGAACTATTTTTTCCGGACTCTCGAAATATTCGTTCTGATAAAAGGTATATAAAAATTTTCGAAAATGTTTATTTTAAAGAGCGAATATAAAAGACAATAAAACAACATAAATTTTGCATAAAGAATGGAGTTGATCGGATAATTAGTTGCCGAGATATTTGTAATTATATTTTCCACACTCTTCGATTTTTCATGACCCTGTATTTCATCCAAATTTCAATTCAAAGATATATTTTAATTGGAAATGAGACGCTTAATCCGACGCAATAAACTGTTAGTTAAAGTGATTATCATTTTTGGAGTTATAAGGATGTTTCTTTTACGCAATTCAGTAATACAGCATTTAAAATTTATGACGTCATGAAGCCACGATTTTATTCGAATTGCAATGCATTTTATAAGTAGTTTACACATGTTTTATTTTCATATTTTATATTATGCATATTCATGATGGGTAAGTATTACGGTGGCCCCCCAACGATTATTTTTTGCACTGATGACGTACGCGAAATGATACCGAAATCGGTATTGCAATAAATGATTTTTTGCTACTTTCAATATTGTGTATTTACTTATTAATAACTTGCTTGCGTACTAAAATATTATATTTTTCTTTATATTTCACTTTTTTTTCCCTTTACTTCAAATTTTCAGTACAAAAAAAAATAAAAATCGATCAATATTCATATAAAATAAAAGTAAATTATTTTTGAATGCATTTTAAATAAAACAGCATAATAATCACTAATACATTATTAATTACTTGAATTTTTACAGCGACAAATTTCAAACATGTTAAGAATAAGGTGCATAGTAAGAAATTCAATTAAAAGAAATCTCTTTCCAATACCTTTTCTTCGCTGGCTTATTTCTATTCGAAATTGATTTTTTTTTTCATATAAATTGTTTGCGAAATGCAATTATTTTATTTTTTTTTTAACTGTGCTCAACGGTTTCATTTCTCATTTGCCATTTATCAGTATCGAATCAATTCAGTATTTAGTAAATTCAGGATATTATTTTTAATCAAATGCTTTTTTTCCTGTGCCCTAAATGATGCTCATTATTTATTTTTCTTTCATTATATACATTCTGTAAATGAAAGTTTCTTAGATAATTCATATTTCTGTCAAATAAGTATTTTTTTTTAAATAATGTAAATTATTTGTGATAGTTAAAGAACATACTATTACACAGTCAATTATTTAATATATTCAACATGCCCGTTATTTATTTTACTTTCATTATACTATGCTTTCTGTAAATGTAAGTTACAAAAATAGATATTAGATATTTCATATTTCTGTAAAATAAGCATTTTCGAATTACGTAATTTATTTGTGATAGTTAACGAATATACTAATACAAAGTCAATTATTTAATATATTCAACATCTTTACTAAACAACTTCGGGTTCTAAATTTGTCTGGTAAATTCTAAATATATGGGAAAATAATTTAGATTTCCTGTTTTACTTTACTTTACTAATTAATAAAATTAAATAAATCTTTTTTAATTCATTCTAAATAAGACAACTTAAAAAAAATTATAGTATGTTATCGGTTGCTTGACATTTTACAATAACAAATTTCAAACATTTTAAGAACAAAGAGCACAGTAAAGGAATTAAATTAAAAGAGATCTGTTTCCAATACCTCTTCTTCATTGACTTTTTTCTGTTCGAAATTGACTTTCTTTTATCAGGTTGTTTTCGAAATGCAATTGAATTAACTATTCGAATTTTTTAAATAGTTCTTAACTGTTTTAGTTGTAATTTGCTACTTATTTCCACTGTAAGTATCGATTCAATTCAGTATTTTCTACATCCAGGATATCTTTTTCATAAAATTTTATTTTTCGCCTTTTCCCTAAATGATGCACATTATTTATTTTTCTTTCATCATATATATTCTGTAATGTATAAGTTGCAAAACTCTTTTTTTCTCGAGTAATTTATACTTCTGTGAAATAAACATTTTTATATTATAATGTAATTTATTTATAATAGTTAAAGAACATATTTACAAAGTAAATTATTTAATACATTTAATATTTTTACTAAACAACTTCAGTTTATAAATTTCTATTCTTAATTCAAAATTTATTAAAGAAAAGTTTATATTTTCTATTTTATTTTACTAATAAATAAAGTAAATTAGATTCTTTTGAAATTCGTTTTAAATAAAACAGCTTTAAAAATGCTAGCATGCTATCGATTGTTTGGAATTTTACAATAACAAATTTCAAACATTTAAAGAACGAAGAGCACAAGTAAAGGTATTTAATTAAAAGAATTCTGTTTCCAATACCTCTTCTTCATTGGCTATTTTCCATTCGAAATTGACTTCATTTTATCCAGGTTGTTTGGAAAATGTAACTGAATTAACTTTTCATTTTTTTAAACGGTGATTAGCTGTTTCAGTTGTAATTTGTCACTTATTTCCACTGTAAGTATCGATTCAATTCAGTGTTTTCAACATTCAGGATATCTTCTTAATCAAATGTTTTTTTTCGCGCTTTACTCTAAATGATTCACATTATTTATTTTTCTTTTATTATATATATTCTGTAATGTATAAGTTTCAAAACTTTTTTCTTGAATAATTTATACTTCTGTCAAATAAGCAATTTTTATTATAACGTAGATTACTTATGATAGCTAAAGAATATATTATTGCAAAGCCAATTATTTAAAACAGTGAACATTTTTACTAAACAACTTCAGTTTATAAATTTATTTCCTTAATTCAAAATTTATGGAAGAAAAGTTTAGATTTCCTAATTTATTTTACTAATAAATAAAATAAATTAGATTCTTTTGGTATACATTTTAAATAAAATAGCTGAAAAAACGGTAGTATGTAATCAGTTATTTCACATTTTACAACGACAAATTTCAAACATTTTAAGAACAAAGAGTACAGTAAAGGAACTCAATTAAAAGTGATCTCTTTCCAATACCTCTTCTTCATTGACTTTTTTCTATTCGAAATTGACTTTCTTTTATCAGGTTGTTTGCAAAATGCAATTGAATTAACTTTTCGAATTTTTTAAACGGTGCTTAACTGTTTCATTTGTCAATTCCAGCTTGTAAATATGGAGTCGATTCAGTATTTAGTAGATTTTTTTCGAAATCAGATTTTTATTTTCTTTGTTTTTCCCTAAATGATACTCATCGTGTTTTCGTTCATTATATGCTTTCTGTAATTAAAGTTTCAAAACTTTCTTTCTTGGATTATTCATATTCCCGTCAATAAATAAATTTTTAACGATTAATAAATTTTTCTATTTGAGGGTGTTAAAGGAATTATTAGTACGAAGTCAGGTTGTTTGCAATTGAATTAAGATTGTTTTGAAATATTTTAAACGGTGCTTATCTGTTTCATTTGTCAATTACCACTTGTGACTATAGAGTCGATTAATTATTTAGTAAGTTGGAGGGTTTTTTTACGAAATCAGATTTTTTTTTAATTATTTCTTAGTTTTGTCCTTAATCATACTCATTGAATTTTCGTTCTGTATGTGTTTTCTGTAATTTAAGTTTCAAAACTTTCTTTCTCGGATAATTCATACTTCTGTCAAATAAATAATTTTTATTATAATGCAATTTATTTATGATAGTTAAAGAAAAAAGTCAATTTTATTTAATATATTAAACATTTTTAATAAACAATTTCAGTTTCTGATTTTCTCTTCTTAATTCAAAATTTATCGAAGAAAACTTCAGATTTCTTACTTTATTTTACTAATAAACAAAATAAATTAGATTCTTTTGGAATTCTTTTTAAATAAAATAGCTGAAAAAACGGTAGTATGTAATCAGTTATTTCACATTTTAAAACCACAAATTTCAAACATTTTAAGAACAAAGAGTACAGTAAAGGAATTCAATTAAAAGTGATCTCTTTCCAATACCTCTTCTTCATTGACTTTTTTCTATTCGAAATTGACTTTCTTTTATCAGGTTGTTTGTAATTGAATTAAATGTTGGATTTTTTAAACGGTGCTTAATTGTTTCATTTGTCAATTGCCACTTGTAAATAATGGAGTCTATTCAGTATTTAGTAGGTAGGGAGATTTTTTTCGAAATCAGATTCTTTTTTTATTTCTTAGTTTTGTCCTAAATGATACTCATTGATTTTTCGTTCATTAGGTGCTTTCTGTAATTTAAATTACTAAACTTTCTTTCTCAGATAATTCCTACTTCTGTCAAATAAGCAATTTTCATTATAACGTAATTGATTTATGATAGTTAAAGAACAAAGTCAATTACTTAATATATTCAACATTTTTACTAAATAACTCCAGTTTCTAAATTTCTCTTCTTAATTCAAAATATATAGGAAAAAAAAAACTTTAGATTTCCTACTTTATTTTACTAATAAATAAAATAAATTAGATTTTTTTGGAATTGGTTTTAAATAAAATAGCTGAAAAAATGGTAGTATGTAATCAGATATTTCACATTTTACAACGACAAATTTCAAACATTTTAAGAACAAGGAGTACAGTAAAGGTATTCAATTAAAAGGGATCTCTTTCCAACACATCTTCTTCATTGACTTATTTCTATTCGAAATTGACTTTCTTTTATCAGTTTGTTTGCGAAATGCAATTGAATTAACTTTTCGAATTTTTTAAACGGTGCTTAACTGTTTCATTTGTCAATTGCCACTTGTAACTATGGAGACTATTCAGTATTTAGTAGGTTGGGGAACTTTTTTTTCAAAATCAGAGGTTTTTTTTTATTTCTCAGTTTTATCCTAAATGATACTCATTGATTTTTCGTTCATTATGTGCTTTCTGTAAATTAAGTTTCAAAACTTTCTTTCTTGGATAATTCATATTCCCGTTAATAAACAAAATTTTAATGATTAATAAAGATTTTTATTTGAGGGTGTTAAAGGGAAAGTCTATTAACATCTTTACGTCATTTTTTTAAACGGTAAGTCCCGTCTACGGATTTACTCACTTATTCACGTTACTCTTTATGTTGTATTATTTAACACACAAGTTTTCCATAATCACATGTTTGTTACAAATGAATATATATAATAATTATACAGTTTCTAATCGAAGTACTTATTTGCATAATACACGGATTCTATAAATGCGAATATTGTGTATATTTTTGAGAAATAATACAACACTTAAAATTAAGAAGTAACGCTCATAGGTGGTGTTACAAATATTTAAAAAAAACGAGCATTCACGTCAGATGTCGCGAATGTAGTAGTTAATACATTCAATATTTTTACTCTGATTTGTTTAGGGTTTGTTTTATAGAATAAAAAGTGAAAAAATTATTAAGCACTTGAGAAATTTTTGAAATTCAATTTTTAATAAATTAAATAAATTTTAAAATTAAACGCTGACCAACATTTTATATAGGTTGGTGTGGAGGGTCCCAGTTTAGCTCACGGAAATTAAACGATGAATTTTCATTTGATATTTTGTTTAAAACTTCATGCATTTATATCGACCTATTCGCATAACCTAATGTTATTTTGCTGATATATTTTTTCTTGTAAATTTATGTAATTTTTGCATCTCCACGCATTTGATAGTTGTACAAGATACCAAAATCCTATCCTAGTAAAGCAGGAAACGCGGCCAATATGCAATTTCTTTCCTTAAGAAATTAAAAAGATATATTTCGATAATTGAACGCATAAAATATCTTCCCATGTCTAGACGTGAAACAAACTTCTTGATTAAATTTGTTATTTATGGCGAAGTTTAAGAGAAAGCTCTAATGAAATGATTTGTTGCTGTCCAAACTTTGAATTACAAATAATAATTCTGCAAGGAAGAATTGGTGAAGTACTACCATTAACATGCTGCCTAGAAGTGCAGCACTTTTATTATGTGATGAATAAAGTAAAACATACTATGTATGAACTAGGATGGTGTTAGGAGCGCGTCATATAAAAAAATCAAACTCATATAACTAAAATATCTTATAATTTGTTTAATAAAGATGTGTTTCAGAACTTGTATCCGAACTTGCTTTGTCCACTTTTAAACAATCTTCAAATTAAATGCAATCAGAGAGTCAACACATATACATGCTAAATTACATTGAAACAATGAAAACATCTTAGAAAATAAATATTATAATATTATAATACGATAATATTAAATATTTAAATAAAACAAATGCTTATCTACTCACCAATGCAATTACATAAGACAAAGTTTACTTTTTGGAAAAAATAGTACTAAAGCAAAAAGACAGGTTTGGCAGCCATAACTTATGAAGTACATTTATGTAACTTTTGCATCTTCACGCATTTCATATTATTTGTTAGTGAAGTATGCCCAATTCCCATATCGGAAAAACAAGAAACGTGCTAAATAAGCGAAGTTTCTTTCTTATTACGCCCAATTATAGTGGGTTCTTCGCATGCGAAATTAAAGATATATTCCGTTAATAAAACACATAAGTAATTCTCCCGTGTGTGCAAGTGAAACAAACGTCTTGATAAAATTTGCTATTTAAGGTGAAATAATTCGCCGATGTACATAAAACTGGTACCAGGATGTTAACTTTTATGGCTACCGCTTCCCAAACAATAATTATCCGCTATACTTTATTATTTTTAAATCAATCATAGTAAACGGTAAAGACATCATACGAACTGCATTTTTTTTCAACTAAAGTGTTAAAGCCGGGAGTCGAACCCAAGACCTTTGGCTTAAATTGCCAAGGCTCTGCCTATTGGCTGGACCGGCAACCGGCCGACACAATTCACTCAAAAAACCTTAGTGGCAATAGCATCTCATCTACCAGGAAGACAGAGATATTGCAGATAAAATGAAACTCCAATTATCCTTGGATACGTAGCTACACTTTATTGTTTTTTTAACGCCATCATACTGATTGTAAAGATATCATACGAATTGAAAATTTTCTAACTGAGTGAAAAAAACCCAGTTTGAAATTTTTCAATTTGTAAATTACCTGATAGGAAAATTCGTCTTGCAAATGTCGTAGAAAGCTACACGAAGATTGTTGTTTGGAAATTGTTGCACTTAAAAAAAAGTGACGGTGTCCATAATGAACAACCTGAGGAGATATTAAAAAATCCCTGACGGCTCGGCCTAAAGGCACAGGTAGATTTCGAAGACGCAGACCGTGGGGCGCCTGTTTATTGAGAATTGCAGAAGAAAGACCTATTTCCCATGATGCAGCAGTTGGGACCTCCCACTTCGAAATATATCTCTGCCTGTATGCGGAGCCAACAGGAATTTTTTTGCTTTTATTTATTTTTATTTTATTTATTTATTTATTTATTTTGATGTAAGAGTTGGTCCTATAAAAAACTTGTCAATATAAAAGTTGTAGATAATATTAAGAAGATTTATAATAAATCTAAGCGGATTTGATATCTTGTGAATTGACGAAGTTATGAATTTTTTTCTTCTAAAACCCCTATATCCCCCCCCCCTTGGGGGCATTTTTAATGAAATAAAAAATCTGTCATACATAATTTTTTGGCCATTTTCCTAGAAGTAATAATAACTTTAAACGGATTGGATATGTATCAAAATTAAGAAGTTATAGGGGTTTTTTTGTTTCCCCCCCCCTTTTTGCCCCCACCTAGTTCAATTTTGCCCATTAACGAACCGAGATTTATGCCGCTGGATTTTATGTATCAGCTTGGAATAGATTTGTGCAGAATTGTGGAAGTTATCGTGTCCATAACAAAAGTGATCAATAGATAGATAGATAGATAAAGTTTTAAAATGGGGGTGGTTTTGGGTTCTAGGAGTCATGATCGGTGTAGATTTGCAAAAATTTTTCACAAATTCCAACTTAGGGGAGAATGTAATAGCTAGTATTTCTTGCGAAATCTACCTAAAAAGGTACTAAATTGAAATTTATGATTTTTAATAGTATATTAATCCTAATATTCTAAAAAAAAAAAAAAAAAAAAAAAAAATTATTCTTAACTTTAAATTTTGTATTTGATACTTTCTATAAAACTTCATGTATTTTATCAAACAATCGGTGTAACATATCGCATTCTGCTGATACGTGCATTTAGCACATTTGTATAAATTTTGCATATCCACGCATTTGATATAATTGTGCAACAACGTCTAATTCCCATACAAGAAAAAAAAAACAAGAAACGTGCTCAATAAGCAATGTTTCTTTCTTATTACGTCTCATTATTGCGTGTTCTTTTCATACAAAATTAAAATCAAAGATATATTCCGATAATAAAACGCAACAAGGAATGTTCCTGTGTATGCAAGTGAAACAAACTTCTTGATTAAATTCGCTATTTACGTTGAAGCTTTAAGAGAAAACCTCTAATGAAATAATTTGTTGTTGTCCAAAACTTTGGATTACAAACAATAATTCTGCAAGTAGAAATTGTTCAAGCATTACCATTAACATGCTACATAGAAGTGGATCTTCCGTTAATAAGTTTTCTTCTTTCTGGTTTCCCCTTGCTCATTGTTTGTTTCTCTTTGCCAGCTTTATATATTCTAAAGCACAAAGGGAAACGTTTTCTTTAGTTCTATTTGTTAAGCTAGGGAGAAGAGTTTCCTAAACTATTTACTTTTGGATTTTTCTTTCTCCTATTAATAATTCATTCATTACTCTTATAAAAATAATTGCGAACTGGACGATGTTTATTCGTGTATGCGAACCTTACTTTAATTAGCCTGATATTTTAATTTCGCAGAATTTCTAATTTGTTTTGGTTGTGTGTCTTAAAAGTACAAACATAAGGTACAATTGTTATTTGTTTGATGTTTTATATTACTTCGTTTGACCCTTCTGTAGGAATTTAAAGATGTTTTAAAAGTCTATAGTTTTTTGTTTGTATAAAAGGAACAATAATCGTCAAGACTTTTATCTTATGATAATAAATAAAACTTAATAAGGAAAATGTTATCTAATCAGAGTGGAGGAATAATTTTAAAATATCAAATTATTTTGTAAAACTTTGTAATGTCTCGTATTTAGAATGATTTCATGACTTAAAATTATTGATTTAAAGACACAATTTTTATTTACTCTTCTGCTTGTTACCTTACTTCATTTGAATTCTTAATAAGGATTTAAAACTTTTGTAAAGTTCATCTGTTTTTTGTTTGCATGCAAACAATCTAAACGGACAAGACATTAAGATAGAGCAATAAATAACATTTAAACAATGAAGAACGCTACGAAATAGCAGTGAAGGAATAAATTTAAATCAAAAAGTAATTCAAATTATCTATCTTAAAAGATCTTTCGGATTTAAAATTTTTGTTCATTTAGTTGTTTTATTTATTATTCTCATTACTTTTGATACTATGCCAAAGTTGAAAACCACATTCAGTCATTTATTTTTCAGAGCAAAATGTAAATCACTAAACCAGAAATTTCTGCATGTATAAAAATGATTAATTCAGAAAAAATGATTTAATCATTTTGAGAAAATGTGTATCTGTTTTATATTTCAAAAACTTTCTGACAGTTATTGAATATGCTTTTATAAAGTATATCACTGAATTTGAATTTTAAATTCTGATGAAAGCGATTTAGAATTGTAAGATGCAAATAAATAAGAAATAGTTAAAGTATAGTACAGAAACTATTTAATTCTTCAGATTCATAAGTAAATTTTGATAAAAAATATAGGATTTTTTGCGACAGAGTTTGTTGTTTGTATCAAATAATCAGAGCATGATTTTAAGCGTTTTTAATGGAAATCTAATATACATACATATATATATGTATATATATATATATATATATATATATATATATATATATATATCATGACGAAAACTTTAAACAAGATTGAAAAGTAAATAAAATATATATATGGAAGGTTAAATTTCGAATTACTTTGAAACTGAATGGTATAACTATTTATTTTTTTTTCCTGAAATATAATTTGCATTCGATCTAAGGCTTTCTAAATATAAATTTATGGTTTCGTTGCCAAGCTATGTGTCAGAATTTATGGCTCGGTTTTATCTTGCACTTTATTTCTCTCTCTCTATATATAAATATATATATACGTGTGTGTGTGTTAGGGTCTATATGATTAATCCGGTCATTATTAATAATTACCGGTTATTATTAATAATGACTGGAAAAAATGGCCGGTTATTATATGTCCGGTCATTATTAATAGTTATTAATAATAATGGCCGGATTAATCATATAGACCCTAAAACACACACACACACATATACATATATATATATAGAGAGAGAGAAATTAAAATTCGCTTGTTTTTATATAGGATTTAATAATGAGCTGTGTTTAAACATATCCTTAAAAATATCCATTTTAAATCTAAAATTTGATTATAAATCCAACTTTTTTTTACTTTTTATAAAATGTATATCGTAACATAGTAGTGTTTTTGATTGTATTTTGTGTATTGATTTGCCTGACTAAAAATCTTATTTAACAGCCATGTATTTTGACAAAAGTTTCTTACAGAGATTTTGTACCCAGCTTTGTGATGAATTCTGTTTAGTTCGAGCCCCACCAGTGGCTGAGAGGTTCTGCTCTCAAAGCTGGTAAACAGGAGGTGCTGGGTTCAAACCCCTGTCGCGCTCGTCGACCTAAAAGTTCGGAGTTTTCCGTGGTTTTTTTTAACCTTGCCGTAAATACGGATTAAGATCCCTTAGAAAGCCCCCACGGAGGGCACTCTTCTCTAGGGTCTATATCCCTCGAGTAAATAATCGGCCGTCATAAATCAACCAACCAACTGTTCAGTTCGATACATTCGTGTGACATTTATTTCTTTATTAAACGAAATCATAATACTTCAAATTTTGAATTTTCTTTTACATTTTAATATAATGAAATAATGAAATAAAAATTATATTTTTAACTGATCTTAGTATTAATTTCATTTTTTTTTCTTTCTAGAAATACACTGTGCACAGCAATTTGAAGTGAAGCCTAGCAGTGTGGAAGTCAATCCTGGTGATACGGCCGTCTTAACATGTAAAGTACATAATCGCCAAGGTGAATGTGCGTGGTTGAAAGATGGAAAAGTCATGGGAAAAATCGATACAAAATATGAGTTTCTAAGAGAGCCAGCAGATGGCGACTGCAGTATTCGGATACGAAACGCTAAGATTGAAGAGGACGATGGTATGTGGCAGTGCCAGGTGACACAGATATCTCTCACGGAGCCAACATTGACTGCACCTGACGTTAAATTCACCGTTAGAGGTAAGTTCTGTAAATCATAGTTTGCTTCATATAAAATGTTTTTAAACAGGAGATTTTTGTTTAAGAGTTCTAATACCTTTTTAAATGTATTTCATATTTTATATACTTTTTAATTAATATTCGAAACAAATATGTATTGTGACCTATAAAAAAATTATTAGAAATCGATTTCTAGAAGCTTCAAATATGCGAATAAAAAATTACAGCTTATTTCGCCAAGTAGTTTTTTAGTTATGCTTTAAAAAGTATATGCATTGCAGTTTGTTTTACAACTATTTAAAAGTAATTTAACATTAGGAGCTCAAAATTTCAAACCTGCATAGTTCCTAAACCAAAATAAACTAAACTCTGTGCCGCTACAATTCATTAAGGATCTTCGTTTACAGTGTTCAACACTGTTTAGTAGACCATGGGCCCTGATGTGCTTTACAGCATATGTCCCAGTCAGGTAGTCAACCCAACGCGGAACCCTCCGTGTTCAGTGGTACTTATTTTATGGACGTCGAAGGGATGTAAGGGTGAGTGCACCTTGCAATGCCTAAACTACTTCACTGAATAAATTCCCGTTTGATATATCAGGGTAAAATTATCCACAAAATCCAAATAAGATGTAAAAATTAGGTCTTCTTATTGAAGTTTACTTGAATTTCTCTATGATGACGGCCCCTAAGCAATTTTATATCATTAATTGAAAGAATACACAATTCCCCATCGAATAGTTATTTTCCTTTTTGTCTTTTTTTTTCTCTTGACTTGTTGGCGTGTTTTTAGGCTCGAGCATTTTTATCATGACGGAAACTTAGAACAAGAATGAAAAGTAAATAATTTATATATGGAAGGTTAAATTTCGAATTACGTTCAACAGAAGGGTGTAATTATTTTTGTTTTTTGCTAAAATATAATTTGCATTCGATCTAAGGCTTTCTAAATATAAATTTATCATTTCGCTGCCAAGAGCCTTTTCAGCTATGTGTCAGAATTTATGGTTCGATTTTATCTTGCACTTTAAAAGCAATACATTAGCTACATTAGCACAAAGCTACATTAGAAAGACAGAAATATTCGACGTTTTTGCAGATAAAGTATTTTTTAATTCTTCAAACGAAATTATAGCATTCCATTATCTTACTAAATCGCAAAAAGTTAGTTAGAAATAAAAACAGTTGAACATGAAGATGCAGGGGGTCAGAAAAACTATTTTTTTTATTGTAGCGAACTACAACTACAACTACTTTATCAAAAATGTAGTTAACTACAACTACTTGTTTAAAAAAGTAGCGACTACAAACTACTTTTCAAAAGTAATCACTACTTCGCTACTTTCAAATTTCGTGAAAAGGTTCAGTTTACACTAGAAATGTTAGACACGGATAAAATAATAAAGCGACCCCTCGTTATATCGCGTCTGCCGGGATACAAATAAATAAATGCGACATAACCGAGGGCATTAAAAAATTAAGAAAGATAGGATACAAGAAAATGTTTTGTGTTTGTCTCCAAAATGTTAGTTTATGCACGCATTACAAATTTTTTTAGCAAAATTAAGAGAGATATTTATAATCTAGAACTTGATTTTAGAAGCAAGCATCAATGGGAAAAATCTATGACGTCATGCAATGCGTGGCTACATACTATAGCTAGGATTTGCTGCTGAGAATAGCAAATTGTTGAGAAGAACAAGTTTTGCAAAAAGTAGCATGTTTCGGCCACGTGATTTGCAGAATGGCACATTTCCCCCTGGTGTAGCGTTGAAAGTAGCGTCAGTTTTCGCTACAAACTACTGATTTTTTGTATCGCTCTACTCGCTAAACTACATTGTTCAAAATATAGCGCGCTACACTACAAACTACAGTAAAAAGTAGAGAGTAGTGTAGTTTCTCTACTTGTAGCACGCTACTTCCGATCCCCGTGAAGATGTGTACTTTAGAATTGATAGCATCCAAAAAGCTACATTCCAGGTCATGAAAACTAATTAATACACTACAAAAACTACTCGGAAACGTTTTCGAAAATCAATGGTAGCACAAGGAAAATTGTTTTTATAAATGCTTTTTTTAGATCTTGAAAATTTTTTGGATTTCTAAAGATGAGGAACTGTTTTCGAAATCGTGGGTCATTCGGAAGAGGTTATTCTATATTTCCGTTTGTGGTTATATTACAGTTTCCTAGATTAAGACATATTTGTTTTTTTTGTTTTTTTCATTAAACAAAAAAAAAAAACAAAAAAAAAAAAGAGAGGAAATTTAAATATTTCAAACACAGCTAAAAATATATTACCCCTAAAAGTATTTCACAACTTCCTTACACAACACAAATTTATACATTAATAAACCAAAGAAATAATCTAAGTGTCTGTACAAGTATAATATCATATTTTAAGCATATTCCCGTGAAATACACCTAAGAAATCTCTGCGAGAATAACTAAAATATTACATAACCATCAAGCTTATATCACGAGTGATCTAATTTTCTGTACTTTGCAAGCAGAATATTGTGTTGGAAAGTGTTGCATAATCAATGCTTGGTGCAGGATTTTTCTTTCTTGTTTTACATTACATTGAAAGAAAAAAGAGGAAATTTAAATATTTCAAACATAGCTAAAAATATATTACCCCAAAAAGTATTCCACAATTTCCTTACGAGACATAAATTTATACATTAATAAACCAAGGAAATAATCTAAGTATCCGTATAGGTATATTATCATATTTTAAGCATATTCCCGTGAAATACACCCAAGAAATCTCTGCGAGAATAACTAAAATATTGCATAACCTTTAAGCATTGTATCATGAGTGATCTAAATTTCCGTGTTGGAAAATGTTACATAATCTATGTTTGGTACATGATTTTTCGTTCTTGTTTTACATTGAATTGAAACAAAAAAGAGGAAATTTAAATATTTCAAACACAGCTAAAAATATATTACCCCAAAAAGTATTCCACAATTTCCTTACGAGACACAAATTCATACATTAATAAACCAAGGAAATAATCCAAGTATCCGTACAAGTATAATATCATATTTTAAGCATATTCCGGTGAAATACACCCAAGAAATCTCTGCGAGAATAACTAAAATATTACATAACCATTAAGCTTCTATCACGAGTGATCTAATTTTCCGTACTTTGATACAAGTAACTTTCGCTATCTAAAGTATAGTAATCTTTGCCGACAGGAAGTTGGGAGTATCATTTATCAACCAGCACTTTGTTCTTACTCACTGCCTATGAATTAGGAATATTCGGGGTTTCACGATGACAAAATGATAATGGAGGGTTTTTATCTTCCCCGCAAATCCTTGTGGCTTAAAACGGATCTCGACGATGTTTTATGTGCATTAATTTGCTTCTGCGTGGAATTGAGAAGACTTAATTTGCATTTTCAGCTGAGTGAGAGAAAAGAGTTAAGTATCATTGAAGGGAATAAGGCACGGAATCGGGGTTGTTTCCAGATAATTGCATGGGAGAATATCCCGTGTCTTCTAGCTCAATTTGAAGAGACAATGAAGAATGATAGGAAGTTGAAGAAAGATCATTATGAATTTAAGCGGGCAGAAACTATTTAAAATGAATATGGTTGCTGGAAATATGGTATTTTATATTTTAATAGTTATATATATATATATATATCGTTTATTAGGACTACATATTTTAATTTGTAATTTGACACTGCTATATGGTATAGTGATTTCATTGTGTATGGTCAGTTTCTTATGTTTCAATGGTTAAATTTTACATTCAGTTTATATATATATATATATATATATATAAACTGAATGTAAAATGTATGCATTATTATATATACCGGGTGCGTCAAAGTTCGTTAAAACTTTCAAAATTCATTAAAAAGAATCAAATGATGCTAAAAAATTGTTTTTTGCAGGAATGGGATTAGAAGGAGATCGGATTTTTTTAATAACAAAAAAATTGTACTTACAAAATTACCGATAAATGGCGATGGCACGCATAATATGAAACAGATGTATGGAAATTAGGCTGATAGTAAATAAGCCATTTGAGCGAAGCGTCTGACAAGCTTCAGTATCCCAGCACACGAAACAAGCTCTTTTCTCGTCTTTAGTCATTTTGTCGCGCAATGTGCCAGTTGACGCTTCCCCATTCTTGTAAAAGTGTTTAACCAATAGCGCTTGATCTGGTAACAAAAGCATACGCTGACATCGAATTAAGAATCTGTGTGCATTGAAGGGGTTTTATTGAAAGCCTTATTTAGTCAAATCTGCTTCATTTTACTTCACCACATTATTTACAGCACCATCTATCGGTAATTTTTGAACTTTTTTTTTTTTTTTAGAAAAAAAAATTGATCTTTCTCTAATCCCATTCTTGCAAAAAACAATTTTTCTGTATAATTTGTTTCCTTTTAATGAATTTTTAAACTTTTAACGAACTTTTGGCGCGCACAGCTTGAAAGTAAGCGGTTATGTCTCAATGATAAGTACCATTTTTAGCAGCGCATTCCTCAAAATGCTCTTATATAAGTGTGCTATTTTTCTATGCCAAATATACGTGAAGTTTTTGTCTGAGTAAGACATGAAGAAAATGTTTTCTTTACGTAGAGCACATTATCTGCTGAGATGTAAACACAAAATTAATGGCCGGATTTTGGTACATTCCATCATGGAGGGAAAGAACCCTTAGATTCGCCTCCCATAAAATGCTGAGCTGTGAAAGAAATAATAAGACATAAAATCCATAGATGGAGTTCAGAGTTTATTTGTAGACGGAGATGGTATAAATAGCTGGCCCCCATTATGCAATCAAAATTTTGGTCATTTCAGAAGGAGATTCATAGATGATCTGATCTTTTTCATGTAAGTTACAATGGCAACAGAAAATGCAGAATCCTGCCAAGGCTCTGAGTTCAAAATCGGTTAGGGAGAAAACCATTTAATGTTTTTATGGCTAAGGAATATGCCAAGGGCTTACCAGAATTGCAAACTTAACAAATGAGTGAAACGAAGTAATAACCCAACAAAATATCTGCGAGGACAGTCTGGGTGCGATGAGATTGTGGTTTTAATATCCGCAAATTGTATAAGAAAATTTTTCTACTTCCTTCTACTTCTTGTTTCATACAAAAAAATAACTGCTCGGTTTAAATTAGTAATTTATTTTTAAAATACAATGCTAATTTTAATGATATATTAGCGCGTATACAAGTGGCTTTATTATTATTTTTTTTTTTTTCATTTTTTTTACAATACGTTTTCGCAACGCAACGAATTTTCAGTAGACATGAACATTTTATCAGACTTAGGGGAGAGGGGGGCACAGTGGGACAATTTTCACTTGTTTTATGATAATTTCTTCCCTTTTAATTAAAAAAATAAAACAAATACAGAGGAATATTTTGGCAATTTTTAGCTTTCATTGTAATTTTTTGCATAATTTATACTTATTTTATTCTTTTAAAAAAATGTAATTTTCTAAAGATACTCAAGATATCCCATTGTGCCCCCTGGCGGGGCACAGTGGGACGGTAAGTAAGGCACATACAAAAATAATTATATTATCACAGAACATGTATTATTATTAAATACACGTTTATATATTGAACATAGAAGATATGAAAGCCATTTTCAAATGGTAAGACTTAAAAATAGTTATAATAGTGGAACACATTTAAGAGTTGAAAAATTCTTCGGAAAATAACGTATGATGAATTGAAAATAATAAAGTAACATCAAATTAAACATTAAAGGCTAACAAAATGTTCTCAAAAGTTCATTTTATCTTCGAATAACCTTGGAGGTCTACAGGAAATGATAATTGAGTCATTGTTCTTTCTGTCCTTCCGCAAGCCATTGGTTTTGGTAATTTCATTTCAATGTCAGCAAGAACAGCTGAATATGTTGTCTCATCCTCAAAGACAAAATTGTGTGCTGTCAAAAGTCTTTTCATATACTTTACTTCAAAATCAATTTTACTTTTATTTATGATTTCTGCAACATAATAGCATATGGCTCCTTTCTTTTTCCCACACACTTTGACTAATACAAAATCTCCAATATTAATAGAAACGCTTTATTTTTCTTCCATATATCATCCTCAAAAATACTTTCTCTTTCTTGCACCTCATCGTCAGAAACACTATCACTTGAAGAGAGCTTCCAAACTTCGTCTTTCCCATAAATTTTTATTTACAATCTTTTTTTTTTTTTTTTCTTTTTTTTTTTTTTTTTCGGTTATAAATTTTGGAATATTAGTAGAATACTTCTTTTGACCTTTATTTTGCTTTTCAATTCTTTCAAATGTTTCCTGCTCTATTCTACTTTTTACAGGTTGTAACAGTCAATACTTCTGATTTCCTCTTACAGTCAATACTTCTGATTTCCTCTTACAGTCAATACTTCTGATTTCCTCTTACAGTCAATACTTCTGATTTCCTCTTACAGTCAATACTTCTGATTTCCTCTTACAGTCAATACTTCTGATTTCCTCTTACAGTCAATACTTCTGATTTCCTCTTACAGTCAATACTTCTGATTTCCTCTTACAGTCAATACTTCTGATTTCCTCTTATTTCTGTTCCTCTTAGAATTATCAGGTGCATGGCATTTTGGTAAGCGGCCGAATTATGCGGGTGACAAAACAGGTTCATCAACTTTCTGGTTTTCCACCAGAGATAAATTTAAATTGGAGCACCCTGTTTGTGGCACTTCTGTGAATGGTCTTCTGGACGTGTCCCACTGTACCTCCCAAGGTTTATTTTTAAATCCAAAATCAAAAGTTTCACAAAATTTATTAATAGAATTAAGAACATTGCACAAATGTAATGAAGAAAGTTTAAGCTTTAAATTAATGCAATGATATTCATTATTGGATGATATTTTATTGCTCAAATCCAAGAAAGTAAAATTTACCTGATTTTTCCAACGGTGATAGTAAAAACAAAAATGGCTGTAACTTCCCTACAAAATGAAATGTGACTGAGACTAGTTTATACAGTGTTGCCATACAGGTTAACTAAATGCTGCATACTTTTCTAATAGTTGAGTATTTGAATGGTAGGAAAAATGCCTTTTGTCCCACTGTGCCTCGTGTCCCACTGTGCCCCCTTTTCTCCTATAGCTTATTATAAGAGTCTAATAAATAGTAATTCAAAAACTATAAAAATATTATTTTTCAACTTTTCAACTTTTGGAACTAGATTATAACTCTTTTTTTTTTTTTTAATTCACTAATCACTTTTAGTATATATTGAATTCCCATCCATAGAATTATCCATATAATGAAAACTTGATCGTAAAAACATTAATAATTTGTACGTCAGTTTTCTAAAGTAATTTTTAACTAGAATTCTTAAGTCTAAACTATAATTTTATACCTATTAAAATATATATTCATTAAATAGAAAATTTCTTCTAGCAGTACTGTATCAGATTTTCTTAAATAATTTAAAGAAAATAGGTTTCTTATGTAAATAGTAAATATATTTTCGAAAGAAAAATGTTTCTTTCTTCTACTAATAATGCATAACTTTTCTGAAATAACATTTTAACGATACATACTTTTTTCTTTTTAGTTTTCTGGTATAATCAATCTTACGCGTTGGGTTATAAATTGCTGATTCAGTTATTACAGCAAGAGCATGATGAAAAATCGGAGAAAAATTATCTAAAGGATCGCAGGGAAATATCATTTGTCATTCTTAGTTTTTAAAAATCTGTATCGTAATTCTAACGTTGTCTAAAATACTTGATGCGAATCGGTACAAAAATGTGCAAAGTTTTTTAGGTACTCTGTGTACTTATGATGAAATGTGTATATGCACAAAATTATATATCTCTATGACGCAAAATAACAAAATTAAATTTTAAAGTCCACCGTCCCCTTAAGTTCGAAAGTCGCGTCGTTAGAAGTCCTTATCTATTTCTATGTTCATGCTACCACATAACAGCTACAAATTCCCATTTCTGAAATTATCAGTTTTCGGACCCTTTAAATAGTTCTACAATGCGGCTTTTAATAAATAAATGCTCAGTAATAAAGTAACCCAGACATTTACTAGATTGCGCTACGTATCAAATAAATGCATAAAAAATCAGCACTGTTTCTTTCCGTACTAGAAGTGGATACGCAGTGAAAAGAATTTAAATTAGTTTTTTCACTGTTTCTATTCTTGTGTATTACTAATTTTCGGATGCAATATTATTCCTATAAGTAGATAGATGCAAGGCATAAAATGTCTCCAGTCGATTATGTATAGATTTTAATTAACGTTTTAAAAATAATCTGTCTCACTGAGTACGATTTTTCCCTGTATATGCTAAAGATTCTTAATTTAGTACTTTTATATTTACTACAAGAAAAGTTAATATCAACCAATAGTTTAGAAAAATAACTCATATCTTTTTCGAGCCATCTAATTCTCGTCGCTACACTGTAAAAAATTTTGGTCAATAATTACGGTACATATACTGGCAACTTTGTGACCAGTATATATACCGTAATTTAACTGGACGGTAAATGTACCGTAAAATATTTAAAGTATATGTACCAGCTGCACCCCCCACTCTCCTCAGGCCTGCACGCATTACGTAACAAGACAAAGAGCATCCCTTCAGGGGTTGCCGTACACCGAGGCGGGGTAACCAGCTTTTTCCTTACTGAAAAATAATTATTTTACGGTATAAATAGCGATTTTTTACTGAAAAACAATCGTTATATGGTATAAATACCGTTTATAATCGAAATGGCACATATACGTTTTTTTTTACGCTTAATATACCTTAGAAAGTACGGTACTCATACCGTAAAGAGTAATTTACGGTACATCTACTGAAATTTTACGAAATTTTTTTACAGTGTAAGAATCTGCCAAAAGACAGAAAAAAAAATTGCTGTACTTAGCATATGTATTTTAAAAAAAAGTTTTAAATAGACTCTTTATTCTTCAAACTCTGCATAAATTTTCTGAAATAACATTTCAAATATCCTTTCCTTTTCAGTTTTCAGATATAATCAATCTTATGCGTTGCGTATAAATTGCCGGTGCAGGTACAGGAAAAGCATGATGAAAAATCTAAGAAAAATTACCTAAAGGATAAAAGGAAAATATCATTTGTCATTTTTAGTTTTAAAAAATTGTATGGTAATTCAAACGTTGTCTAAAATACTTGATGCGTTGAGGTACAAAATTTTCCAATTTCATTGAAATATGTGTTCTTTGTATGAAGCTATATTTAAAATATTTCATTATAAAAACATTTTTTTGTTCTTTACGCGAACATCGTTAAATTTATTTGAGTAAAAATAATTTATAATACCTACATTTTTTTTAACTATTACATACGATAGAATGTAACACGCCAAAAGAGTTGGGAATTCTTATGAGGAGATTAGATGCTAGATTGACAAAAATGAAGACTTTTAAGATTTTCTAAAATAAAAAACAGAAGACGATCGCATTATGGCTTTTATATATTTCATTATACATACATTAAATATAAAAATATATTACAATACATTCAAACATTTAGGAAATGAAAATATTCCACGTTGCACACGTAAAGAATTCATTTCAGACCGTGGGACAGTTTCTCGGACAATACCTTAACAATTGATATGGAAAAAAAAAAGAAATAAAATAAATTGTATTAAATAGCTGAGTCGTTAGAACTAAAAAAAATATATAACTTTTTTTTCTGATATTGTGAAATGAAACACATTTTTCTCAAGTATTTTTTTAGATATTCCACATTGCTTAAAAACTAACAAATTTGCTTAGATTCAACATAATAAACATTTACTGCTTGGGAAATAATATAATCTTTAATTAAATATATATATAAATAAAATCGAACGATTAGTTTTTCAAATATTTGTTTCAGCAAGTAAAAAAAATATAATGTTTCGAGAATATAGCATTTAACTTTAAAAAATTGCTCGTAATTTTTTTTTTCATATAATAGCAACTTTACATACAAGTCTGAGAATGCGTTGGTTCAATAGTTTTATATTGGTGATGTTTTGAAATATATATATAGATGTTCACTATATTAGCGCACTAATCGAAACCACACTAACTGAAACTTACATTTAATTGGAAAATCTGCAGTAAATCTATAGTAAACTTTCCTAAAAACCCAATATACGTAAATAAACAGTGTATACAGTACTACGGAATTGTTACTAATGTAACAATTCCGTTGTTACATTAGTATGCTATTACATTAATATTACATTAGTACATGCTATTGTTAGAAAGTATGTATTACAGATTTATTTGAAACATTTTAAGTAAAATTTATTTAATTTATATGAACTTACATTAACAACGAATGTATTACCGGGTACGTCATAAGTTCGCTAAAACTCTAAAAATACATTAAAAAGAAACAAATGATGCTAAAAAATTACTGTTTGCAGGAATTGGATTAGAGGGAGATCGGATTTTTTAACCAACAAAAGAAGTTGTGGTTAAAATATTACCGATAGATGGCACTGCATGCATAATATGAAGCAGATTTATACAAATAAAAGGTGTCAATAAAACCTCTTAATGCACACAGATTCTTCAATCGATGTCAGCAGTATGCTATCATTACCAGATCAAGCGTTGTGGGTTAAACTCTTTTACAAGAGCAGGGAATCAGCAAGCGAAAATTCCGTACGGCAAAATGATTAAAGGCCAGAAAAGAATCTGTTTTGTGTGCTGAGATACTGAAGCTTGTCAGACGCATAGCAGAAGTGGGTCTTACTATAAGCCTAATTTGCATGCTAGCGCCATCTATCGGTAATTTTTTAACCACAACTTTTTTTGTTATTAAAGGAATCCGATCTCCCTCTAACCCCATTCCTGCAAACCGCAATTTTTTAGCATCATTTGTTTCTTTTTTAACGAATTGTTAAAGTTTTAGCGAACTTATGGAGCACCCTATATGTGTATTAAATAAGTGACAATTAAGAAATATTCAAATGACGATTATGTGTTCAGTTCTGCATAATAAGAGGACCTTTGTAAGATTGTCGCGCTATTGGTCACATTGCTTGACGGATTATCATAATTTTATTTTCCTAATAGTTTGGCGCCGTTCGGCTGGCAAAATGACATCACTCATTCCGTGCTTTGTGCAGCAATCGAAACTTACCCCGCATTAATCGAGGAATCAACAAAGAAAAACTAAAAATCGTATAAAGCGATGGTTGGTTGGTTGATTTATGACGGTCGATTATCTATTCTTGGGATATAAGTCCTAGGGGGGAGAGTGCTCTCCGTGGGGGTCTTTCTAAGGGATCCTAACTCGTATTTATAGCAAGGTTCGAAGAAAACCACGGAAAACTCCGAACGCTTAGGTCGACGAGCGCGACATGGGTTTGAACCCAGCACATCCCGTCTACCAACTTTGAGAGCAGAACCTCTCAGCCACTGGTGGGGCTTCATAAAGCGATGTACACCACCGATGTATATATTGACAGTCGCCACGGTTAAAGTCGGGTGTAAAACTCATGCGGCAGTTGCTACTTAACCTTGGTAATTTTATGAAATTTGAAATTATTTTTTAAGTACATATTTTTAATACATTCAAAGAGTGAAAAATTTATATAAATAAATTTTAAAAATAATAATAAAATATACCTTTTATTTTTTTTTATTTTTATTCCTAGAACAGAACGTTTCCTTACACTCACTAAATTACTAAAGCTTCAATAGAATTTAAAAAATACTTCTTAGTACAAAACTTTATATAAAAATCTATAAATCCAATATTTTGTATGCAATATGATCGATTATAATTTATGCTGACTGCGAATACGTGCTGAAAAACAAACTATATGAAAGTTTTGTGTATATCTTTATTGTAATCATGCATGTGTTCATAACGGCTAATAATAGGGTAGAATATTTTTCCTGAACGTATTTCTGATATAATCAATCTTATTGGTTGAATGGAAATTGCTGGTGCAGTTTCTCAACAAAAGCATGATGAAAAATCGGCGAACAATTACATAAAAGATCGCAGAGAAATATCATCTGTCATTCTTAGTTTAAAATTTTGTTTGGTAAATCAAACGTTGTATGAACTACTTTGTGCGGGTAGATGGGAAAATGAGGAATTTGAAAGAAATATGTGTTTTTAATATAAAATTATATTTAAAATATATGATAATAAATATACTTTTTTACTTACCCATCATACGTAGTATAAGGCAAGTCTTGTAATCGTTTTGAAAATCGAAAAAAAATGACGGATTTACACGTTTCAGACACTGGAGATACGAAAAACATAATTTTAGAAAAAAATAATTGCCGTCCGTCTGTCTGTGTGTCTGTAAACATGGTATCTCCCGAACAAATTGAGATAGAGACTGGAAATTTAGTATGTACTTAGTATGTAATAATGGGAAGAAGCTTATTGAATTGCAGTAACCTCGATTATCCGGAACTATTTTTTTCGGACTCTCAAAATATTCGTTCTGATAAAAGGTATATAAAAAATTTCGAAATTGTTTATTTTAAGGAGTGAATATAAAAGACAATAAAAAACATAATTTTTGCATAAAGTTTGAATTCTATCGGATAATGAGTTGCCGAGATATTTGTAATCCTATTTTCCACACTCTTCGATTTTTCATGACCCTGTATTTCATTCAAATTTCAATTCAGTGATATATTTTAATTGGAAATGAGACGCAGTAAACCGTTAATTATTATATTTATTACTTTTAGAGTTATAAGGATGTTTCTTTTACGCAATTCAGTAATAGAGCATTTAAAGTTTATGATGTCATCCTAGCCACGATTTTATTTGAATTGCAATGCATTTCATAAATAGTTTACACGTGTTTTATTTTCATATATTAAATTATGCATATCCATGATGGGTAAGTATTACGGTGGCGCCCAACAACTAGTTTTTCTTTACGGAAACATTCGAAGGTTATTTGATTAAATATCATTTATATTATCTTCATTTTTAAAATTACATGCAATAGAATGGCACATGTTAAGAAAGAGCTATAAATTCCCAACGCATTATGAGAAATTAAAGCGATAGAATTAGAATAGATATAGAATTAGAAAAATATAATTTAGTGCAGACAGGTTTATATAAAAAATATTGTAAATTTATTCATATTCTTTATACTACCTCTATATAATCTTAAAAAATATAGCTATATGAAATTTTTGTGCATTTTTACTGTAATTGTGTATCCGTTCAAAAGGATTAAAGAATTATCGATTAAAAATTGCAAAGGAAGTAAGTTTACACCTATTTAAAATAATTAAATATAATTTTTTTCTTATTAAAAAATTAGTTTCACATACATATTTGTCTTACATAACTAGCTTGTGTATTATTAATAATAATAATAAAAAAGATTCTTTCAAGAAATTACGCATTTTAACACATTAAGGACCGAATTATTCTTCTCAATAAAAAACAAATATCGCGATTCATACCACTTTTATATTATAGCAACCTAAGAGTTACTTAACATGGTGTTTCTTGCATCAAATAAAACGAATATTTATCCTAAAAACAAACTGGTGTTACCTTATAACCTGGTGTAAGAAATATAATGTTGCGAAAACAGTCAGTCTTTAATGGGTTAAAAAAAAAAAAAAAAACATTTCAAATAATGTCTTTTTATAGTTTTCTAGTATAAGCAATTTATAGGTTGCGAAAAAATTGCTGGTGGAGTTTACAACAAAAGCACGGTGAAAAATCAACGCAAAAGTTACCAAAAGTATCGTAGGAAAATGCCATTGTCATTCGTTGTTCGGAAAATTTATACGGTGAATCAAACATTGTTTAAATTACTCGATGCGGATAATTTGGAAATTTCGAATTTGAAAGAAACATGTCTTTTATACATGAAATTACATTTTAAATATTTGAATAAAAAACACATTCTTCAGATTTCTTTAATATTTTCACTTTATGGGAACGTTCCAAATTGATTTCAGTCAAGATAATTTATGTTACCGCTCTTTTTAGGTGCGTTCGTAATTATATACAGGGTCATTCATAATTTCCTCCGGGGTTTCGAAACGTTATAGTAAAAAAACGAAGACAAATATGAAAAAAAGAAACATATGAAATTATTCCGAAACTATTCAAGTTTTACTTACAAACATTACAGGTGTTCTATGTGTGAACCCTTGGTCACACGGCATACATCCATGCGATAGTCCAGTTCCTGCCATACTCCGTTTCTTTAAATCTGAATCATTGGTGTCAGTTCAACGGGCCTTTCGTAATAAATATCGAAAACAGGGACCAACTGACAAAACAATTCATGTGTGGTACCGGAAATTTAAAGAAACGGAGTATTGCAGGAACTGGACTATCGCATGGATGTATGCCATGTGACCAAGGGTTCACACATATAACACCTGTAATGTATGTAAGTAAAACTTGAATAGTTTCGGAATAATTTCATATGTTTCTTTTTTTCATATTCGTCTTCGTTTTTTTACTATAACGTTTCGAAACCCCTGAGGGAATTATGAATGACCCTGTAAATACGTAGCACCTATTGTCGTCGTCTGGTCCGTCCGTCTGTCTGTCCGTCCGTCCGTCCATCTGTCCGTCTGTCAACATATAACAACGCAAAAACTACCCAAAGGAATGGTTTGAAATTTAAGATATATTATCTTTGCAGAATTTTGGCGTGACATTTAAAATTTTATGAAAAAAAATCAAAACTTTAGAACATATTGATAAAAATATTTATTAAGAAATTTGAATTAAAAAAAAAATCAGCTCTTTCTTGTTATAGGAGCTTCCGAGGTTTAATCGTCAAGCGACCGAGATACTTATTTTATTACAGAAATTAATCTGCAGACGATAGAATTCAATTCACAGAATTAAAAATCATCAAGATCTGAATATTTATATAACTAGCTATAGTACGAACGCAAATCATTTGTCACGTTTGACGTACAATTTTCAACTTGTTTAAATTACATACATGCAGTGCATATTATGTCAGATTTATGCACTTTTCACACGTCAGAAAATAGCTATAAATTTCTAAATGCACTAAAACAAATAAAACTTCAATAGAATTAAATAAATATACTTATAATACATATTTATATAAGGATTTATATATTTATCTCGTATACAATTTGATAGACACTGCTGGTTCGTGCCAATTTTTAATGATGGGACCCGGTACGCCAAAACAAATGTATTTTTTTTTTCATATATTATTTACTATTCAAATATGCAAACAAATTACTGAACATTAAAATGAAAAAAATAATCTTAATTTTAGAGATATAAAATTAAATGTTTTTCATTTAATTAACTTTAATACATTTCTAAATAGTTTCAATATTAAACATACCATTGAGTATGTTTACTGCCATTTATCTTACTCTAATCAAACATTAGTTGATTAGAAAACTAAAATACCCGATACGCAATAACAAATGTGATTTTTTTTTCATTTATTATTTACTATACAAATATGCAAACAAATTACTGAACATTAACATAAAAAAATAATCTTACTTTTAGAGATATAAAATTAAATGCTTTTCATTTAATTAACTTTTATACATTTCTAAATAGTAGTGACGATTTCAAAGAAAATAAACGAACGGTAATATTCGTAGAGACGTCGATAAAAAAATTGATAAAATCGATCTGGTCATAGTATCGATTAAAAAGATCGACATCGATATAAATTTGATAACATCGATTAAATCGATCTGGCCATAGTATCGATTAAATCGATTAAAAAGATCGATGTCGCCCATCACTAAAATAGTTACAATATTAAACATACCATTAATTATGTTTACTACCATTTATCTTACTCTAATCAAACATTAGTTGATTAGAAAACTAAAAAGCATAGAAATAAGGATCTGAATTTTTCAGACAGTGGCTGAGAGGTTCTGCCCTCAAAGCTGGTAGACGGGAGGTGCTGGGTTCAAACCCTGTTGCGCTCGTCGACCTAACCGTTTGTGAAAAAAATATATAAGAGCTTAGTTGAAGATGTCATATATCAAATTTCCAGAAAATTGTTGCAAAAAATTATTTCTTTTAGCGTATGTTTGAATTGTTAACAGATGGCTCTAAAGTCTATCGGAAAACGTTATTAGCATTTAATTTTTAATTATTAAAAATTTACAATTTAAATTATTAAATAAAATATATTAAACATTGAAAAATAATGTCTCATATGTTAAAGCATAATTAGAACCAAATCTTAACGTTTTAGCATTTCCATATCCTTTAGCTTAGTGTTTTATCCTTTTCATAAAACATATTACCTCATAGATTACCTTCATCCACATAATAAAATATTTTTTTTGGAAAAATGTGACGTAACATCTTTCCTCAAGTTCTTCTATTATGTACGGGATTTTAATGAGATTTACATTCACTTTTGCTAACAATTAAATATATTTTTTCATTTAAATACTTTATTATCTGTTAATTAATTATTCAGTAAAGAATTATTTTATTGTAGTTTATAATTTGTTTAAAACCAGGAATAATAACAAAAAAGTATTTTGAACCGTGAACTGCAGATGTTTTAGAAAATATTTTCCTATGATTGCTGTTATGGCGCCATCTGTTGAGTACAACCAGAACAAAAATGGAAGCAAAGCTGTCCCTGTTTCACAGATAAAATAGGAAATTAAAAGGTGCAGTTCCTTTTTACAGGAATAAGTTGTTCTGTTGTCGCGGAAGGAAAATGGCATGTGGTAGCAGCTTAATTCTTTTGTGAATCGTCATAATTAATCACGAAAGCGAAAATCATTTTTTAAATACTTCTTTAAATGTCACACTCTCCATACTTCATTTATTGATTATTTATGATGCAAATAAAATTATCAATGGCTTACTTTAAACTGTGTTTTACATAAAAGTGATATTTACTAGTAAATTCTTGTTTTAACATATTAATGGCAGGTAAAATGATAACCTCGTCGCAATGAATATACTTTACAGAATTTTTAATCTTTTATCACCAGTAATTCAGAAAATAAAATTTTGTCTGATTTAATTGCAGAAATACTGGGATTGAAGAAGGCAAAATTTACTATTGGAATTTTACCGGTAGGAATAATAAAAAAATTTGAACATCTTATACGTTACGTATGCGTGAAGCTTGTCACGAAGAAATTAACATATTTTTAATATATTAGTGATAAAATTATTTCTTACACCAGAAATTTTCTACAGAAGAAAGTAGGTATTGTAACTTAATTAATTTATAATTAAGTTTTTAGCATATTAGTTTCGTATTTATAGTCATTTCTTATATAATAGTTTTTTCACGTCTTTTGAAAATTCGCAGACTAGTTAATATCGAAGGTTAATCTTTTCGGTACTGATTTGTTTATTTATTTTTAATTTTAGGTAAAAGTTACTTTTTTGTGTAAGAAATTAAAAGTACTTATCCAAATCACAAAAATTAAGATTTACTAAAATTTAACTTATACGTCATTTACTGACATGTTACGAATATAGTTATTTTGCTATTACTATGACAAATGGCTAAAGAAAAATTTTGGGTAACGTTTGGGGGAAAATCTGCTACTACAACATAATTAAACAGACTTAGCAAAACTCTAGTGTTTAAAAAAAAATTATGATAGCTTATTGGTTTAAAAAAGTATCAGCTAACTTAAATTAAAAAAAATTAAACATATGGTTAAAATAAAAGAATGACCAATGTACAAATAGATTTAAACAAATGTTTTATTTATGTTCTTTTTTTCTAAAAGCTGAAACATAAATGAGTTGATAATAGTGAATGTATATCTATATACTATCATTATCATTACTGAAAGAAGATATTAACAAAAGTAATTGTTAAGATAAAGTAAAAGCAATTTAAATTGTTCATCACTTTTAATCTACCGTTAGTACCAAAAGGGTTAAACAAAAGAAAAAAAAGTTAAGAAAATTATTTTTTTTCCTATAATGAAACGAGATATCTAAATAAGCAATTTAAAAAATACATAACTCGGTAAAAATCCCTTTTCAGCAATTGCTGTCCTTATTAGAAGTATCTGTATATGGACTACAGAATTTGTAAACAACAAGTAATGCACTAAAAATTACATAAAAATACCTACCACAGCAGAAAAGGAAATTCCAGCAATTGCAGATCATAGTCAGTCCTTTAACAGAATTATTTTGTGCGTACCTGTAAATGAACGATAAATCCTACGCATCCCATAATTTATAGAAATTGAGTTGTAGTGAACCTTAGTTATCTTTTAAAATATCATTATGTTTCAAGTATCATGACATGTTCAAAATGCACCGCAAACGATTTTTCCACATAAATCATAATGTAAAGGAATTATTTTGTACGTTCCTGTAATTGAATTATAAGTGCTACTAACTGTATACTCCGGTTAAAGCATACTGTGATCTACCTCAGTAATGCACAATAATTTCCTCATGTCTGAAACATCGCAATTATAGATAAAATGCGTCGAAAACGATTTTTCCCCACAGACCATAATGTAACAAAATTCTTTGGTATGTCCCTGTAAATGGACTATTAATGCTACACACTTCATTTTCAATACGGAACATCCTATAGTAAAATTCAATTATGTGTGAACATTTTATGACAATCCGAGTATTACGAGAGTTAGGGCACGGACACAGACAAACCGAATTCATAAACACTTTTCAACTATGTTGGAAATTGTTAAAAATTAGTGATGTGCAAAAGCTTTTAGTGACGAAACAAGCAATCTCTTTTAGTTCAAACTGAGTTCAGGCGAAACAGTTAAGCGGTTAAACTAAATCTTTTAAATAGGATAAATTCAAAAAATACCGTTTAAAAGAAGACATAAAAAAAAATCTATATATTTTTAATTTGGCAACTTTGGTGCTTAAATGAAACCTGCTAGCAAGATAGTTTTAAAAATTCTGATTAATTTAAAGTGGTTCACTACAAGGTAAGATCTCTATTCCATAAAAAAAATATTTTAACGTAAATCCATTCCTTTTTAAATGATAAAGCTATTATGCATCATTATTTTTATCCAATTGCAAATATTTAAATCTTTTAAATAATGTGTGTGATTAAACTATCTATTTTAAATATAATAATAATAATAAAAATACCGTTTAAAAAAAAATCTATATAAGTTTAATTTGGTGACTTTGGCGCGTAAATGAAACCTGCCTGCAAGATAATTTTAAACATTCTGATTAATTTAAAGTCGTTCAGTACAAGATAAAAATCTCTATTCAGTAAAAAAAAATATATATATATATATATATATATATATTAACATAAATTCATTCTTTTTTAACTGACAGATCTATTGTTTGTCATTATTTTTATCCAATAGCAAATATTTAGATTAATTAAATGATGGTTAAAGTAAATCTTTCAAATATAATAAATCCAAAAAATACCGTTTAAAAGAAGACATTAAAAAAATCTATATATTTTTAATTTGGCGACATTGGCACCTAAATGAAACCTGCCAGCAAGATAGTTTTTAAAATTATGATTAATTTAAAGTGGTTCACTACAAGATAAGACTTTTATTCAGTAAAAAAAAATATTTTAACATAAATTAATTCTTTTTTAACTAAAGAACAATTATGTGTCATTATTTGTATCCAATTGCAAATATTTAGATCAATTAAATAACTAAAGACATTATCCCTTTAGTATTTATCATCCTATCAAAGAAATAAATGAATTTACTTTTTTGTATAGAAAAACTAAGTTAAGAGCTTTCAAGTGAATTATTACTTTAAGCTTTGGTATCGTATATTTACAATGGAGCTCAAGGAAAAATCCATCTATGTCAAATTTACGGTAGGGTACAAGAAAAATCAATCTAATTTATATTATATATATCTATAGATGCGATGGGCAAATTCTATTTGAAGCTGGTCTTATCAGAAATTTGATATATTATAAAGATGGATGGAAAATAGTCATGTGATAGATTTTCATGTAAATTAAGTTTATGCTAGTTCTTGTAGATTATACTACATTTTTATACTTATAATTAATACGGTTTGTCACACTTAAGATTTTTTTTCAAATTTTGTACAAATTTGTATTTGATATGTTAATTTTTTAGTGTTATAGCTGCCTTTTTAATAAATAAATGTATGTCTTTTGCACATAACATTTATATAAAACATGCAATAGTAAGTGCTATTAATTGGTTTTCAAAAATAAAGTGTTCGTCGGATTTTTTTTCCCTTAGAATTTCTACTTTAAACTTTAATTTTCCAATAAAAAAAAAAAAACAATCAAACATTCAAAATATGTGACTTTACATTGTAAAAAAAAATCACTCACACTATTAAAAATTTGCAGCAAACTGCCCAGTCATTTGACGGTTTTTATAGAAAACGTTTACATAACCGTAATTTAAATCTATTCTGACCATAATCTGGGCAATATTATAGTCAGCATAGACTCAAATAACGGTTAAGTAACAGTTTTTTTTTATATAAAAACGGTCAAATGACTGGACAGTTCGCTGCAAACTTTTAACAGTGCAAGTAAACGACCATTTTAATTGTTATTCCTGCGGATATCGGCCCAGTCATTCAAACGTGTTTATTAACAAGATCCATAGTATAAAGCGATCTCATTTGTCAGCTTAAAGAAAAAAAATCACGGTTTCTTTAATAGGTTCATCAAAAATTTCTGAACGATAATTTGTTGTAACTGGTCTAAAGAAATCTTTGTGAAAAAATGGTGTTTCGCCTGTTTATCTTGAAAGTAATGGAATACCTTTAATTTACAAAAAGATTTATTCGACAAGTTTTATTGAGAATATCATTCAGCAATTTTTCACGAATCTGAGAGAAGTATTTTTATTTTTATACAGGCCAACGAGAAAGCATTACAAACTTCTTAAGTGACCATTATCTTTAAATATGCTTCAATGACTGGCCAGTTTTTATTCAGAAATTACATCTAAAATTACGGTATTCTTACGTAAAAATATTTGCAGAGTATCAATGAAAATTCTTTGTGTTCGTTGATTGTTTTTTTACTAAACATAAAGATATGTCATCTTTTCAAAATATCAAAAATGCTCATAAAATAGGAAATCTCACTCTTTTTTTAAAGACATGTGAATACGTGAGTGACTTACTATTGTATTTTACTTTACTGCTCAGACTAGGAACCAAGTCTGTAGAGTATAAATGTCCCCCCGGTCCCCTTTATTGGGGTTTTAAAAAAATTACAAAATCCCGCCGGTAAGCGCAAAAGAGGGCGGGGTGCTGAACAATATATAGATGAATATATGAATATAACGGAAACAATATTTGTAAAAAAGACAATAATACAAAATAATATCACTGCCGGAGAATACAAAACTCCGACCCGACAAAGGGCTGTGAAAAAGGAGGAACACGAGTCTTTGGCTCTGTGATGGTGAGAGCAAAGCCGTACGCGATAAAATATTAGCCAGCCAACCATCTGGAAAAACAGGGGGACGGCAAACATGCCAGCAAGCTGTTAAAAGAGTTAACTAACGTAATTTCTATATTAAATGTGGATATAATATTAACCTATTTCTTAGCGTATTAAAGAACTCACGTTTTCACACTAAATATGCATATTTTTTCGCAAAATTTTAAAGAGAGCTTGGATACAGTTATATTTATAACCGATTGAAATGTCGGAGAGTTCGGAAGATCAGAACTATTTTTTATTGCTATGTTAAAGGAGCCGACGCTAAAACAAACAAACAAATAAGCGAGAAGAAAACATTTATTTTACAACTAGATAACAATATTTTTTCACGCAATTTTTACAAGGGCTGTAAAACCGTTTTATTTATCACCAATAAAGATTTTAAAGAGTTCGGACAAAAAGAACTTTTTATTTTAAAACTACGAAACGACCCTACCTAAAAAAGCAAGAAAATGAGTGCTTTTATCACTAAATATCAAAACTTTTTCGCGAATTTTTCATCTTAAAATACAATTTCCTACAAAATCGGGTTAAAGATAGAAAATAATAAAAACTTGAGATATTTTTTAATTTATTATCACGGGCCCGGGCGACGCCGGGTGAGAGTCAGCTAGTTTTATTTATTAAATCACTGTTATGTATTTTTAATTTTAAAGAATAAAATTTATTTAAGAAATCGTAAGATTAATGTAACTAACGTTTTTAATTGAATTTTTATCAGTATACGTTCAGTAAAAAAAAAATAACTTTAGTTTTTAATACTTTTAATTTTCTGGAGTAAGAAATCTGCTTTTCCTAAAAATCTATTTTTCGACAGGCGTAATTATCTTGATATCAGTTTCATCAGCTGGCTACAGATTTCGTAAATTAATTTTTGATGAGACAAGCCTGTTTAGCCCCAGGAAAAAAAAAGTATTAGCTTTATAATCTCTGATGCTCGAAAAAAAATGTAAAAAGAATCACTTAAATTAGTGTCATTATCATTATTATGTCATTCATAAACAGAGCCATTATTTATTCATTTTTCTGTGAAGTATGACAGTAATGATGCATTTTTAAATAAATAGAGTTTTTGAAAATAACTGTTAGTATTTATTGCGTGTGAGTAAAAAGATTGTTTTATCGATATATCCTATTGAAAAAATAAATTATTTCTTACCCCAGATTGTCAGTGAAATCATATAGAATATATTAAAGATTTTATTTTCTGTTAATTTCTGATATACATCATATTTTTGTTTTCCATTCATTTAACATAAAAAGAAATAGTAACAAAAACTAGCATTTAGTGTTTAGCCACTGAATAGCAAAACCTCGGGTGTATTTTAGAAAAGCGAATAATTTGGATAGCGTTGAATCAACTGTTTATTTTCACCATGTACCCATGCCATTTCCCAACGATATATTCTAGATCACGAAAATGCTTCGCCTGCTTAATAGAATTATTATTTTATTGAATCTTAGAAGTGGAACTTTTTTTGGAAATTTATTATTTGTTGACCAAATCCTCTAAATCCTTTAAAATTGTTTTCTTTTTTCGAAGAAATTAATTGTGCATTGCCATTACTGGACTTCAATGGACTGAACATTGATATTAAGTTTTCACTTCTGTTTATATATATATATATATATATGTATATATATATATATATAATTGCTCATTTTAAGGCGTTCAAACTCATGCAGTTTCTCGTTGTGTCATTAATAAACAGAGCCATTATTTATTCATTTTACTGAGAAGTATGACAGTAATGAAGTTTTTGAAAATAACTGTTAGTATTGCGTGTGAGTAAAAAGATAGTTTTATCGATCTATCCAATTGAAAAAAAAATCATTTCTTACCCCAGATTGTCTGTAAAATCAAATAGAAGGTATTAAAGATTTTACTTTCTGTTAATTTCTGATAATTTCTGATGTACACTTTATTTTTGTTTTCCATTCATTTAAGAAATAGTAACAAAAACTAGCTAAACTAGATTTTAGTATTTAGTGTTAAACCACTGGATAACAAAACCTCGGGTCTATTTTAGAAAAGCGAATAATTTGGATAGCGTTAAATCAACTGTTTATCTTCACCACGTACCTATGCCATTTCCAAACAATATATTCTACAGAACGCAAATGCTTCCCATGCTTAATAGACTTATTATTTTATTGAATCTTAAATGTGTTTCAAATCCTCTTTTCAGCTTAATGCTTCTTAATCCATTTTAAGATACAAGTTCCAGACTCATTTTATTATCTATATTTTTTGGAAATTTATTATTTGTCGACCAAATCCTTTAAAAAAGTTTTCTTTTTTCGGAGAAATTAATTGTACATTGCCATTACTGGACTTCGATGGACTGAAAATTGCCATTAAGTTTTCACTTCTGTTTATATATATAATATATATATATATATATATATATATATATATATATATAATTGCTCATTTTAAGGCGTCCAAACTCATGCAGTTTCCCGTTATGTCATTCATAAACAGAGCCATTAGTTATTCCTTTTTCTGAGAAGTATGACAGAAATGAAGTTTCTGAAAATAACTGTTAGTATTGCATGGGAGTAAAAAGATAGTTTTATCGATATATCCAATTGAAAAAAAAAACATTTCTTTCCCCAGATTGTCTGTAAAATCATATAGGAGGTATTAAAGAGTTTACTTTCTGTTAATTTCTGATATACACTTTATTTTTGTTTTCCATTCATTTAAGAAATAGTAACAAAAACTAGCTAAACTAGATTTTAGTATCTAGTGTTAAACGACTGGATAGCAAAACTTCGGGTGTGTTTTAGAAACGCGAATTATTTGGATTGCCTTGAACAGGGCTTGACGAATGCGGTCGCCCGGTTGGCACTGGCTACCAAGTTTTTTCATTTCGCGACTAAGTTGTTTAATCTGCAAATTTTAAAAGAATAAAATCATAATTCTTTGACTGACTTCAACTGGAAAATAGGCAAAAAAATTGTTTCCAAGCTACACTATTCCATCGTTGTCATTTGATATCGATTTTGTAGCACTGAACTGCCCGCACATTTGAAGCATTCACAAAAAAGCATTTCCCCGAACATGCTGACTTATTCAGCCTTTACAGTATTCCTATTTTTCTTTTTTCAGAGATATATAATTTTGTTAAATTTTGTTAGACAACTTAGTTTGTACAGTATACTCTCGATTATCCGTGCGCGGATTACCCGGTTTGGGGATTATCCATGCTCATTACGGACTCACCAAAAAAAATTAAAGATAAATATTTTCACGCTCATCCTGCATATAAAATCGATATTGAGGTGAATTAGAATCTTGTCTGGTTCAGCTGATAGTATTGTGAAGTACGTAGAGGTAAAATCAAACGCTCTGGAACCTATGCGATGAGTACGGTTGAATGGGATCTGAGGAATCGGAATGTTTTTTTTTTTTTATAATATCCTTTCAGCTGTTCTCCGTCACTTTCGCACGTGTTCCTTTAGCTTTTGCGTCTTGTTTATCGTGAGTTAGTAGTGTGAATTTTTTTACGGGTAAAAATGATTGGTGTGAAACGAAAACGAAATGTATTAAATGTTAAACAAAAATTAGGAAATTCTTCAAAAACTTGATAATAGAGAGTCATCTAGCAAATTAGCAAAGGATTATCAAATTGGAGTACAAACTGTACGTGATATAAGGGATGTACGGAACAAAAAGGATTTGCTTACGCGGACATTACTGGGGTTCGTAGTGTCGATGAACAAATAGCAGAAGCAAAGACGCATTACAGATTTTTTTTTAAGCAGTAAATGTTAAAAGATAAATTAATAGATTGATGTTATACAGCATTCAAATGTAAGTAATTTTTACATTTTTGTACTTATGCTGATTTTCGCTTTAATAAAAAGAATTTTTCAGAGTATCCGTGTTTTTCTATTGTCCGTGCCACCCCATCCGGTGATTAACCCGAATAATCGGGAGTGCACTGTATTATCTTTCTAAATTATGTACTACTTATTCTAAACTATGTAACTAATAATTCTAAACTATGCTTATAATTATTTTTTTAAATGTCACTACAAAGGATGTAAATTTCTTTTCACATTGCTAAACAGCGTACAACCAACAGAGTGAAAAATGTGTCCAGATCGCGGGATCGAACCCAGATACCTTGGTATAGCGCACCAAGTGCTTTACCATTTAAGCCATCTGGACGACATCCAGTCTGGCATTTTTCACTTATATATCCGTTGGCAAGACTGCAACTTCGCAGCGCAGGATGGAATGTCACACATGAGCACACTATTCAGTGGCGTACATGAGACGAATAAGTTCCCAGCATCGGATAATGTATCTAAATTTTCAATTAAATTTTCAGCAAGGCTGAAACTACGCCATAAATCTTTAAATAGCACTACAAAGGATGCCAATTTCTTTTCACTTTGCTAAACAGCGTTTTTTTTTTTTTTTTTTGGAAAAGAAATTAAACATTTGTGGGAGGGTATATTATTTTTTATAGAAAGAAAAGGAATTAACAATATATGTTTACTCTACTCCCCATCCCTTCCAATGGTCAAGTAAAGATAACAAGTTATAAAAACTCACTTTCTTATTAAAACAAGAACGAAAAATCATGCGTCAAGGATAGATTATGTAACATTTTCCGACACTTTCAAAATAGTTTTGCAAACCTTTACCGTAAAGTGTAAGATGATATCTAACTAAACAATTTTGAAAACGCATAAAATATTTAAAATACCAATTTCAGGAATTACCAACAATATTCGGAAAAATATACGAGCTCTTTTGTGCAGCCCTTTATAGGATCTATAAATTTGTATATATACTAAATAGAGTGCTAAATTTTAACTCAGTTAGGAAACGCGTAGCACAGTTTAAAATTCCCGTTCTGGAATTTCCGACAATAACGGAAATGAACTCGAGAACTTTTGTACTGCCCTGTATACAATCTATAAAATTTATACACACCACGTAATAGACAAAAAATGAGTTAAATTTAAAAACGCGTTCATCAACTGAAAAAGCATTCCCAGCAATTATTATTAATAAGCAGTACTTTAACCGTATTATTTTGTGTGCCCCTGTAAATGAACGATGAAAGCTATACACACTACAATTAGTCTATAATTAGTCTCTTGTAGTGCATCTAAGTGATGTATATCCATTTCAATGTGTTTCAAATTGTGTAACATCATTAAAATAAACCGCAAATGATTTTTCCCCATAGACCGCAATGTAATGGAATCCTTTTGCGTGTCCCTGTAAAAAAACTATAAGTGCAACACACTCCATTTTCAATACCGAACATGCCCCAGTAAGCCTCAATAACATATATCAGTTGCATGACTATTGCAGTATATTTACGCGAATTAGAGCACGGACAGACAGACAGACAAACCGAATTCATAAACACTTTTCAACTATGTTGGAAAGTGTTAAAAGGGGAAATTTACACGATGACTTTATTTGAAGAGAAAGAAAACCAAATGCATCACTTAATTCTTATTTTAAATAATATTTTCGCTTACAAAAAATGTCCCATTTTGAACATACATGCTGCAAAAATAGATTTTTGTTCTTCAGAAATTCTATTTTAACTTAAAAAGTTGGATTTTATCTGCTGCAGATATCGCCCTTAGAGTCCTGCATCTGATTCGGTAACCCAATTTTAACTTAATCAGACCCGACCTCAACCGCAGTTCGTGTTGTCGCCAATTGTTTTTTTTTTTAATTGTGGATGGGGTTTGGATCGGATTGACTTTAAAAGTTTCTGTTTTTGGTTGCTTTCGGGTTGAGTTTCGATTCTGTCGGCTCGATTCTGGTTAACCAGATTTAAAAAAAATATATTCCTCATTACTTTTCAACCGAAAAAACAACAACTTATATATTTGTATATCAATGTGTGTATATATGTTCATTTTTTCTACAAACAAAGATAAAATATTTATTAGCGATATAATTGCACACTACTTTTCCATTGTATTAAAATATGGATTTATTTTACTTCAATTGTGGATGGGGTTTGGATCGGATTGACTTTAAATGTTTCTGTTTTTGGTTGCTTTCGGGTTGAGTTTCGATTCTGTCGGCTCGATTCTGGTTAACCAGATTAAAAAAAATATATATATTCCTCATTACTTTTCAACCGAAAAAACAACAACAACCTATATATTTGTATATCAATGTGTGTATATATGTTCATTTTTATACAAACAAAGATAAAATTGATATTAGCGATATAATTGTACACTACTTTTCCATTGTATTAAAATATGGATTTATTTTATTTCAATTGTGGATGGGTTTTGCATCAGATTGACTTTAAATGTTTCTGTTTTTGGTTGCTTTCGGGTTGAGTTTCGATTCTGTCGGCTCGATTCTGGTTAACCAGATTTTAAAAAAATATATTCCTCATTACTTTTCAACCGAAAAAAACAACAACAACCTATATATATGTATATCAATGTGTGTATATATGTTCATTTTTATACAAACAAAGATAAAATTGATATTAGCGATATAATTGTACACTACTTTCCCATTGTATTAAAATATGGATTGATTTTATTTCAATCCGGGTTCAGGTTTCAATATTTTGGGTCGGTTTCAGCTTGATGTATGTTGAGTTGGGGTTGTCTTTAAGCAGAATTTTCGAGTTTAGGTTGAGTACAACTAAGACTCCTATAAGGGAGAGCTGACGCATATCCATCTTGTTGCCCAAAATAACCGCCATATTGTAACACAGCTCAGCATTAGGAAACCGCCCGAGCAGGTGTTTGCTAAAGTCCTTGTCACTGTCACTCGCTGTCCACTATTACGGTAAAATAACCGGTTTTAGCTTGGTTTATGGTCCGTTTCCGTTGGGTTATTAAATGGCGGTATGATTCAGCCTGTAGTATAGGAGCTCTAGGTACAACTCGGTCCGTGCTAAGACTAGTACGCTAATTCTCCTTAAAATAATAAAGCGTAGTAATATCATACGCCCCGAAACCTTGATACCGAAAGTAGAGGGAAATTGCACCCCCCCCCCTCCCCAGCGTGAACACGTGGAAATTCTGCCGGTTTGATCTTCATAGTCATGTCAAAGAATATGGTCATGTATCATTGCGAGACATTTCTCAACTTTACCCCACGCAGAGTATTTTCCTCCCTTTAGTAGTAAAGTCATAAATTGAACAAATGTCCGAATGCTCTAGAGAATTCAGGGGAAATAACTTTAAGGGGTCTGGGGAAACACAAATCTGTCACAGTAATTTCATGCTACATTTCTCGTGAAATAGGACTTGTAATCGTATCCCCTTGTAAAGAAATAGACTCGTGTAATACAGCGATTGCACTTAAGAAGGAAATTTAAAATATATGTATAGTTTCTAATAACGTCAGAATACATGAAAAATGACGTTTCTGAAATTTTAATTTTCGATGTATCTGCATCAGAATTTATCATACACATGTAAACGTATAATTTTACAGTTCATAAAATGATCACTGAATGCAATATCTATTGTTTTAGAATATAAAGAACAATCAATTATTCTTAGCATTATCTCTTTTTCATCCTGTGTTAATTCTCATTTATAAGACAAATCTCAGTTTTAGGTATTTATAGTTAGTACTTCAATTTATTTTATATATTTTATTTACAGAAAATATTTTATTTTATGTAACGCTATGCTAGTCCAGTAAAAAGAAATACAATGATTTTTTTCAATAGCGGAGACCATGAGATCGCGGAATTTGTCCACTATTAGGAGGTGTTCGCCTGACAAAATTGAAAAAATATACATACAAATATGCATGCGTTGTGGATTGGAGGTTGGTGAAAAAGGTGTTCGCTAAATAGAGGTGTCCGCTATTCCGGAATGACCGTTATGAATGTTTCACTGTAAAATATGCTTTTTATTCTAAATATGAAATATTTGTGTCTGTTTTTATATTAAAAAGTAACATATTTAGTAAATTGTTAATAAATATTGGTTAAGAGACGTGTTAGTAAATTAAAAAATGTGTTATCTATCAATTTTAAAACCTTTTTAATTATAATGTTGATACTTGAAGGATAAAATGCATTTGTTGTAGTTAAACATGAAATGTTGAAGTACATTTTGGTTAAAAACAATTTAAACAACTATTATACAAAAAGGAGTAATTTGGTCATTCCAATGACAGCCATAAAATATTCCATGTATATTTTTTAGATTAATGGAAGTGAAATGATTATTTATAAATGATTCTTGGATTTGCAGAAAAAAAAAGAAGCATTTCCTGCGCGTGATTTATTTGACAAGAGAAAATAAATGATGCACTTATTCCATCAATGATTATCCCAGGATGTCCGAATAAAATTGGGTTATGGATGTGTAAAGAATATATTAATAATTCTAAATTTTGTGAATGTTTTGAGATCTATTTACGAATAAATACCGCATATTAAAAAAGATGTTTGAATAATATATTGAGTAATAAATGTATGTCAAATAATATTTTAATTGAAAGAAAAGTGTTGTTTTTATTATTATTATTATTATTTTCAAAATTGTGTTTGTTACATTTTTTTAACGTTTTATTTGATTAGGATTAATGAAGCTGAAAGATTATAGTTCTGAAAACATCGACTTTTACCGTTAAAGTGTAAAAAATCAAATAAATAAATGATTTTATTTTACTAAAAAGGTGTTAAAAGTTACAAATAGGTTCTAAAAACTTAAAGCCATCGTAGATACGATGTTAAAATGCTTCCCGAGTGCTTTCAAATGTCACTGCAGTCCTCATCAGGGGAGCGATCTCAAAATGTTCATTTTAAGAAAAGGGTATAAAATTTTTTAGTTAATCGTTATATTTTGCATATCATTAGTCCAAAACTCCTGAATATATTCCTACGAAGCAAAAAATTCAGCACGCCTGCAGCTGTGTCCCGCCTGGTCCCGTATGTCTGATTTCAGCCATTCCGCACTCTCTTTCAATTGACTGTGACCTCTGAAATATTTAAAATTTCACTTAACCGTTCTAGGGTATTATTCTGCACATTATAGACATTCCAAAAATGAAAAAAAAAATGAACGCCAACTTTCTTTTATACGAAAAAAAAAAAAAAAAAAAAAAAAAAAAAACACGACGAATGTTTCAGTATGAGAAATAATTATAACCTTCATCAGGTTGATAAAACCACATGTACCGATGCGACATGATAAATAAAAGGCAAATGATTACCACAATACATGAAAAATGGCTTTAGAGTTAATCAAGAAAACACTCAGTTGGAAAATAAAGACATGTTTTTTTTAAGCCATGTTGAAGCAGGAATTCTGCGCGCGTGCAGCTTTGTCCTCCCAGGTCCAGTATACCTGTTTTCAGTCAGTCCGTGCTCGCTTTCAATTGACTGTAACTTCTTAAATATTTCAAATTTCACTTAACCGTTCTAGGGGATTATTCTACATACTAGCTGTTTAAGCCGTTCTACGCACGGGAGTTCATGAATTTAATTCTAAAACCAAAATTAAAAATAAAAATTAGTACAACCAAATGTATCTATGTAATATGTAGAAAAATATTTTTCTACTACTGTGCATATTTTTTAATGAAATTTAATTTATCATGTTGCTATTGTAGAAGACGATAAAAAGATATCTTTGGAATAAGAGAATAAATAGAATAAAAAGTTTTGTTGATGTTTGTGATAAAATGTTCTTCTTTAAAAAAAAAAAAAAAATATATATATATATATATATATATAATAATTAAGCGTAATTAAATAATATGTAATTATTTGCATGCGAGGTAAAAGAATTATCGTAATACTTGCTACAGGATCTAAGTATTGCAGCGTGTCGTATGTAGTATGAATATCTCACATTGCAGTAAACATTTAGAACTGGTTAGAACTGGCGCGATTACAGGTTCAACATAAAAAAAGTCAAAAACATTTTTAAAAAAAAATACTATTTAAAAATTTCGAATTTTTCGCCCCAATCGAATTTTCGTGCCAAATTTCCGAGTTTTTGAGGTTATATAGATATCATAGATACGCGCACGGATTTTAATAGGGTAGATTATGCGCATTCCAAAAATACAAAAAAAAAAATCTGTTTTTTTTTTTCATGAATGGTAACTTCTTTATAAGAAACCTCTTTATGGTAACCTCTTTATAAGAAAAATAATTTTGCTATTGTAGATTATAAAGTAAAAATTTTTATACCAAGTTTTTGTTAACACAAAAAGATTTTTTTATTTTTTTATCCATCTATAAACATAACTGTTGTAGTCATTAAGACGTCACTAAAATACATTACTTATTTGTCAGATTAATGGAAGCTAAATAATGATTATTTATAAATGGTTCTTATTCTTGGATTAGTCGCCAAAGTAACAGCATTTCCTTACGCGTGACGTATAAAGTCAGATAAAATAAATGGTGCACTTTTTTTTCCTCCATGCTTTTTTTTTTCAGCTTGACTGTATAAAGGAGCATAATATTAACAATGATAACGTTAGAAATGGTTTCATTAATAGTATCATTAATTTTAGTGGATGTCACAAAATACTACATATGAATAATTTCTATGGAGATGCATTAGGAAAGAAATGACATTTCGATTAAATAAAAGGATATTTTGCATGTTTCATACATTATTTAGTACGTATAAGTTGATTATTATCCGCTTATAAGTAATGTGTTTCCGGAATATTGTTTGTTATTTACAGAGGTTTGACCATTTTGATCTATTAATGGATAAAGCATTTTCACTAATCTATACTAATATAATAAAGAAGTAGCGTTTCTTTTTGTTTGTTTGTTTGTAGCGACGCGAATGGAGTGTTCGGCGTGGTTATGCGCATGCGCAGGCACCCGAGCATGAAGGAGGTTAGAAGCAGGCCGTTGTATGTCCCGTCCAATTGACGCGGCAGGCTGTGCGTGTGAGGACATCGTGGCGTTGCCATTGCAAAAATCGACGATTAAGAGGCAGCGAGGTGTTATCAGATTTCTGACTGCGGAAAGTTAATAAACCGGACGATATTCATTGCCGGAGGGTGGCCGTATCCGGGGTAGACTAGAGCTCCTATAATAGAGGCTGACGCATCCTCGCAGATTTGGTGCTCAAATTGAAGTTCAGTGGAAAAACCAAGCTAATTAGAACCGGTTCAGCCAATCAGAACCAAGTCTTAGGCAACCCCAACTCTGGCTGCGGTAGATTGATGCTGAATTGAGCACCAATAATCCGAAACAAAATGGATATGCGTCAACTGTGTGTCCGACAAGTCAGTGAAAAAGTGGAGTACCCGTTTTCGTGAAGACCGGGAGTGTTTGAGTGATGACGCGAGACCAAGCTAGGCAAACGCGGTAATCACGGCCGAACACATCGATAAGATGAACGACCTGGTAAAAAGTGATACACGCACTGCCGCGTGAATTGGACGGGACACAGAACTGCCTGCTTCTCTCCTCTCTCATGCGCGGGCGCCCGCGCATGCGCACTACCACGCCGAATACTCCATTCGCGTCTCTAAATGTCTCACTACGTTATCCCAAAGCGGCATATTCAAATTTCATCCGGTTTGGTTGTTACGACGTTTCGTACCTTTTCATCTGAACAGCCCTCATAATTTTACACTCTTGTATGCATAAATTGAATTACGCAGCTTAAAATGTTTAATTAAGAATTTAAAGAACCCTAAAAACTGATATTCCGGTTTGATAAAACTCATTAATACACTAAAAAACGACTCCGAAACGTTTCCGTAAATCAGTGGTAGAAAATGTTACTTTGTTTTAACAAAAAAAGCTTTGAATAAATCTATATTCAATACTTGGAAATTTTCCATAGAAAATTTCACACTCCTTGGAGAATACTTCGACATTTTTTATGGAAAATTTCCAAGTATTAAATATAGATTTATTCAATTATCGATGCTGGGTCTTCTTTGGTTTCGTGTTTGCCCCAGGGTTGGTGGGTCACGGGAAGTATTCCATCTTGTGCTGCGTTCGTAGCCTTGCCAACATGTTATAGTGAGAAAGTGCCAAGCTGAGTAATGTTCCCAAGTGGTGTAGTTGGTAGAACGTCAGTGCGCTATACTGATGTCTCGGGTTCGAGTCCCGGCTTGGTACTTTTTCACTATATTGGCTATACATCTTTTGAGCGATTAAAATTTTAATATTGTAAAAAAAGCTCCTTTAAATCTCGGAAATATTTTGGCTTCTAAGTTTTCTAATGATGGAAAACGCTTTTCGGAATCAGGAGTAACTCCGAAAAGTTTATTGTATATTTTTGTCCGTGGTTATACTATTTTTTTCTCAGATTAAGAATAATTTGTTTCCTATTTTACAGTGAAAGTCAGATCATTTAGTGGAATAATATTCAAAATTAATTTTTTTTCACTTTTAGGAGTTTTTTTGCTGATGAGCGATTTCTCAATATGAAACTTTTCGATTTTTTGTTTTAAATGAAAAATAAGGCTCGTTTTTAGGGTTCCGTACTTAAAAGTAAAAACGGAACCATTATAAGATCACTCCTGTGTGTGTATGTCTGTCTGTCAGAGCCCTTTTTCTTGTAAACTATGAGACATGGAAAGTCCAAACTTGGGAAAGTTATAAAGACTTTTTACCCACATATTTTACAGATTATTTGCTATTCACAAATATGCTTAGGAAAAATTTAGGGGGCTAATTAAGTTACTTGAAAAAAAAAAGTTTTTTTTTCTATATGATGTGGAATATCGTGTCAAAGATCTCGTTATATCGAACTCAAAAATATATTTGTTTTAATTTTATGTATAATATTTTCAGAGATATCGTCGAAAGTATACTGGAAAAATATATCCTCCCCTCCTCTCATTTCCGAATCTACTGAAATTAAAATTATGAAAAAATGAGGGGTAGTAGAAGTTTGTTAATTAATAAATAGTAATTAATAAATTTAATTTGCGGAAAGCCTCTGAACGCGAGATATACTCGTAATTGACCGATTTATTTATTTAATATGAAAGTTTTGTATATAATTCTCAGATGCATAAAGAAAAAAAAATAAACGACACATTTAATTAATATATTTAACCATAAATAATAAATATTAAACAAAATGCTGATGACGAAGCTATAAAAATTTACATTAGCATCGAATGACTTATGATTTTTAAAAAGCGCTTATTTTAAAGTATGGTTTCATTTTTTTTTTTCTAAAAAATAAAACGAAATTACGCCGTAAAAACAGAGAAAGTGAAGTCATCAGCATTATCATTTATCTTTTTTTTCTAAAAGTCGACTGTTTTCTTTTATTCAGGATATAGGATATTAGTTTGAAAAATGCTCATTAAAAATAGTTTTAAAGTATTAACGATGTATCATAAACGGTTCTCTTTGTCTCAAGTTAAAATGGAGAGTAATTTAGCCTGTCGCAGGTGTATTGATTGCTAGGATTTCCTCTGTTCGTAACACTTTTGATAGTCAAAAGATAAAGTATTCGAGAATAAACCTTTTTTTTTCTAAATAAATGTATCAGTGAACAGTAAAATTTATAGAAGATAAGAAATATATTAAGATGATGAATAAAAGTTTGATTATGTAATATGATATTGTATCATATTCTAATTGATTGAATATGATTTAGCTATAATTAATGGTAAAATCTTCGGGAAGCCTAAATTAAAACAGTGATGAGTAATAATTAAATAATAAAGATTTCTTTTTTAAATATTTCTATTCGTTGCTTTTTTTTCTATTTTCTAGTGTTTTATTCTCTATTTTAATTAATACTTCTAATATTTTTAACTTTTTTAATGCTCTCTTTCTTATTTCATTTTTTTCTCTTTTCTTTCCTGTACAACTTAACCTGTAAAGCCATTTTTCTTGCATTGTGTAATTATTTTCTTTTTATAAATCATTTCACGGTGCGAACATCGCCACGTGGTTTTATCAACATGATGAAGGTTTTAATTATTTTTCATACTGAAACAGTCTTCGTTTTTAAGTGTGTTCGTAATTATATAAATAATACATAGTACTTATAGTCGTCGTCTGGTCCGTCCGTCTATCCGCATTTATATGCGGAAAAATTACTCAATCGAATAGTTTGAAATTTAATATATATAATCGTTGCAGAAATTTGTCGAGTCTTTTTAAATTTTGTGAAAATCGAATCAAAACTTAAACAGATATTAATAAAAGTTTTCTTCATTCTATTAAATTCTATCATACGTAATTAATTCAATTATATCCCATAATAGGTAATGATTCTAGGTTGCCATGGTGTTTACGTCCTATTTAAGATGGGATCCTATTATTTCCGTTTTACTGAATTTAAAAACCGAATTTGTATACTAAAATTGTTTAATTATAGCAATCCTATAATCTAACGACAGATTTTTGGATAAATGTTTCCGGAGAAATAAATACTAAATAAAAATAATCTAAATATGGATTTCAAGTTCTGAAATTCTCAAAGCTAAGCTTAAGTTTTCATTCAAATTTTCAGTAAATGTCAACTAAAGATAAAATGTTGCCACGTTAAAATGTACTTATTTTATTACGAACTTAATCATATCATAATAACAGATGATATAAGTCATTTCACTGAAATAATAACAGTACAAACGCACCCCATTTTTTACTTTTGACGTACAATTTCAAACTTGTTCTTTTTATTTTAACCCAATAGAACAAAAATCCTAAAATTTAAAATATAACCTCTTGATCTGAATTATTCTATGTTTATTTTTAGAAGTTCACTGAAGGAAAAAAAATGTGTACATATGTCTCATCTACTATATATCTAAAACACAAACGAAAATTTCGTTTCGTTCCTTTATAACTCGAGTTCCGCTAAATGGATGGATTTTATGGAACTTGCACTGTTCGATAGATAATGTTTCAGGGAAGGTTTTAGTACATAACACAACGTTCTACATACATTAGTTATAGAATTATGATAGAAAGTTCTGTTATTTTGGCCGAAAAGGTTACCATTGCTAATATTTTGGCGACCATTATAGTTGCTGAAAGAATTGAAAAGGCTATACATCTCGAAAAATAAAAGAAAAAACTGTTGTTAATTTTATTTAAAAAAAAAGAAAAACAGTTTTGATGAGATATTATATTATAAAACGAAAATGTTTAATTTAAACATGATCGGGAAAGTTCGCAATGTTTAAAAAATATTCAATGGGCATGATTACTATTGAAACAATACATGGCGATCTATATTTTGTTTTTGGCGATTTTTATTTTACTTTTGACCCCAAAACAATTTGATTTTAAGCCAAAAAGTGTTTTTTTATTGCAGAAATAATTGAAATGGCTATACATCTCATAAAATAAAAGGAAAAACCATTACTAATTGTATTAAAAAAAAGAAAGAAAGAAAAAGAAAAGAAAAAAAAAGAAAAACAGTTTTGATGAGAGATAATATTATAAAACGAAAATATTTAATTTAAGTATGATTGAAAAAGTTCGTAACGCTTAAAAAATTATTCAATGTGCAAGATTCCTTTTGAAACAATATTTGCTTATTTATCTTTTGTTTTTGGCGATTTTAATTTTATTTTTGTCCTCAAACAATTTGATTTTAAGCCAAAGGGTTTTTTTTTGTGTACGACAGCATTTTTGGAGGTTTTTTTTTTGTACTTTTCGGTTAGCCGGGCGCCAGTGATATATATACATGCATATATACACACACATATATCTACACATATACATATATATACATACACATATATATACAATTATATGTATGAATTTATATATATATATATATATATATATATATATATATATATACGAGGGCATTTCGAAAAGTAAAGATACACCGTACGCCGGAGGAAAAGAAAAGTTTTGGCAAGCAAGTTGGCAACACAGGTGTTAACCTTGAACCGTTAGCTTTCTCCTCGCGGTCGTTCGGCATTTCAACGTTGATTCTGGTTGGAGTAGGTCGTGTTTAAAATGGTTCCGCCGATTCAGAATCCCGCCAAATGTGAAGTGCGCTCCGTCATACGTTTTCTTCATGCAAGAGGTCAGCGACCAGCGGATATTCACAAAGAAATTGTTTCTGTTTATGGGAACATTATGAATCGACAAAATGTAACGAAATGGTGTCGTCATTTCTCTGAAGGTAGGACCGATGTTCATGACGAACAAAGAACAGGTCGGCCATCTGTGATCTCTGATGCCCTTCTTCAGAGAACGGAGGAAGCAATTCGTGCGAATAGACGTCTGAAATTGAAAGAATTACATCAGATCATACCGGAAGTGTCAATGACAATTCCACGACGATGATGAGATCAAAGATGAAGTTGAAATGTGGTTCCGACAACAGGCGGGAACCTTCTATGACTGTGGGATACAAAACCTTGTGCACCGACTTAACAAATGTTTGGATAACGGGGGTGATTATGTCGAAAAATAATAAATAATCCAGTTAATAAGATGTAACTTACGTTTTCTAAATAAATGTTTGTTTTAAGGAATGCGAGCCATTGTATCTTTACTTTTCGAAATGCCCTCGTACATATATATTTATATGTGTATATGCATATTTATATATGTATATTTATATATGCTAATCACTGGCGCCCGGCTAACCAAAAAGTACCTTTTTTTATTATTCAAATGACAATTATATTAATAGCAATATACTTATATATACTTCTACCTTATATATGGAATTTCTTTCCGGCTGCTTATAACTCGAGTTCTACTGAATGGACTTTCATAGAACTTACTCTGTAAAATAATTTTTCAGGGAAGGTTTTATTGTATAACATATACTTCTACGTAGCTTAGTTATAGAATTATTATGGGAAGTTCTATAATCAGATGAATCCGATTATGAAAGATTAGCCTTTTTAAAAGATTCTGCCGAATGGATTTCGCTGGAATCTACTCTGTTAGTTAGATAATTTTGTAAGGAATGTATTATTATATAACATATCACTGTCGTTGCTCAGTTCTAGAATTATAGGGGGAAATTCGAAAATCGTGTGACCTTTTTTTTAATCAAATATTAGACTTTTCAAAAAGTTCTAATAAACGGTCCCGCTACATGATGAGGTTTTGCATACTTTTATGTTAGCCGGGCGCAAATTTCGCCAATAGCATTTTTTTCTTGGCAATAGCAGATTTTATTTTTTGCGTGTTTGAATTAGAAACAATGCTTTGATGATGAAATAGACTGTTTTGGTTTATAGCATTATTTCTTATTTTTTATTCTTTTGTATTTTTAATGACATTTGTGAAAGGCGTATGTTTTAAATGTATATAATATGTGTATTTTACATGTATGTATTTTTAATTAAAAGAGCAAGAGGTTTATATTTTAAATGAAATGAATGCAATGGGATTGATGGCGATGGAAACAATATTTGGCTGTTTATGACATGCGTCTGACTAACATTTCCTTGCAATTGTTTCAGTAACCTATCACGAGAATAATAAAAAATATATATTTGTGGCCAAAAAAGGACCACTCTGAGGACTATTAATAATGTCAGAAATATTACTAATATTGAATGTTATGATAATATTTCATAGGTCAAACTAATATACCACTACAATGACAGACATATTTACATCTAGCCGAACCATTGATCCTGATTGGAAAATAGTTGTAGTTTGTTACCATATACATTAATTAAGTGAGTAAATTACATAATCGGGTCTACAGACATTTTTCGTGAGTCACTGGGTGTTGTTTGGCGCATAATAAATCTTTAAAAAACGGTGAAGTTGATTCTATGTTTTGAAAGTGGACTTATTCCATAATCGAATCTACGGAGAATTGGAAAAATTTGGAACAGAATTTCTTTGATAATTTTGGTAATTTTCCGTTATACCAACATCATGCCAAAAAGTAGGCTAATGCGCCATTTATTTCAACTCTGGACGTGCAAAGATATATTTCGTTTAATTCAAGGTTCATTTGTAGAAACCTACCAATAGGTAATGACTATATCACTGTCAATTATGTATTACACGATCCATAAATATATTTTCCTTTCTAGATTAGTTAAATAAAATTATTATTTCACAGTTTTTGCAAATCAATTTTCTTCTTTTATTGTAATTTAAACAATTATTTGTTAAAATTTTTTGAAACAGAGGTCGTGAACTAGAAGTAAATAGAAACACAATTCTATTGCATATTTTTTAGAAGATTTGATGGATTTAAAGATTAGAGTTAAAGATTAGATAAATATAATTTAGAGTTAATAATATTTAAAGATTTGATTTAGTGAAAGCTTGTTAAAGATTTGTTAAAGTTTATATATATTAATTTCAGATTAGTTATAAATTTAGAGATAGGTTTACAGCGTTCCCACCCAGCCCATTGGATTTGATGGATTTAAAGATTAGAGTTAAAGATTAGATAAATGTAATTTAGAATTAAAAATAGTTAAAGATTCGATTAGTTAAAGCTTGTTAAAGCTTTGTTAAAGTTTATAAATATTAATTTCAGCTTAGTTAGAATTAGTTAGAGTTAAGAATAGTTAAGAATAGTTAAAGATGTGATTAGTCAAAGCTTGTTAAAGATTTGTTAAGGTTGATTAATATTAATTTCAGCTTAGTTAGAAATTTAGAGCTTAATTTACAGCGGTCCCACCCAGCCCATTGGTTACCATGCTGGTCAATATATAAGTAGATTGCACAAAGTTCACGGTTCGAGACCAGCCCGGTCTGGGCGGCGTTACTGTGCAAGCTTTTCACGGTTTTTCTTGTACGAGAACGATAATTTGCGCCACTTAATCTTCAAAAGTCTTTCTTGAATGCATCTTTTTTTTATAGCAATATGGCAAGAAAGACCGATGCTTAACAAAATTTGCCAAACCCATCCTTTGTTCGCAGCGAGCGAAACAGACTGGAAGCGATACATTCAGACATTTCTGCTGTTACGTGATCAACAACACATGGTAGTTTCCAATAACAGTCGAACTCTTTTTCAGCCTATCTTGATCACGCGATATTCAAGTATTATCTGCCAGTCTCTCTTGTTAACTACGGTTAATCTTATTAATTTCATTAATAATATATGTATTTTGCAAAATTTCATAATGAACTCATTTATGTCTAGTATTCAAAAGTTGAGATGTTTTGAATATTTTCTGATAATAAGTGAATAATCTTTTAGACAGATGTTTTTCTGTTTTTATCTTTTATTTTACACCATTTATAAACAAAATATTGAAATTACTAAATCTTAATATATATATATATATATATATATATTGATATATATATATATTGATATATTCATAATAAATATTGTATTGTCTGTATAAAAATTATAATAACGTAGAATATTAAGAGAAGGGGGGAGTGCGGGGATTTACTGTACAGATAGGCTAAGAAACTAGCAATATTCATTCAGTTATTTTCATTAAATGATAAATGTGGAGTATTTGCTCTAAAAATAATATGTTCACTTTTGAAGCAGAGATAATGAAACGGTTTTGCTATTGTTCTAAATTGCAGTCTCCTATTCATTAAAGTAATGTTTTAAAAAATACATGCATCTTGCTCATTGTTTTCTGAGGCACATCTTTGTTCATAATGGTTTTATATTCATCCTATTTTGCTTTTTAAAAATAAGTCTCCGTGAATAACAATAAAGATTATGACAAAAACAGCACTTTTTTAACATAGTGAAAACCGTTCATTAACATTATTATCTCTCTTGTCTCCTGTTTTATACCGTTCTTTTGTAAAACGTTAAAGGAAGAAAGTGGATTGTTACTTCACATTTAATTTTATCTTTACATAAAAAGGAAGACAAAAAAAATGTAAAGAAAACATTTCACGTAATAAAACTTATTATTATTTTACGGTTGTCTTTTTCTAAAGACATGCTTTTATTCAAAAGTTCAAATTACGGTTGTTTCTGAGAAAATATGTATTATGTACATTTTTATGATCTTGAAGGCCGAATGGATCATAATGAGATTTTTTTAAGTATATCTTTCAGAACAGTTTTTCGGAAATAAATATTTTTCTATAACACGTATTTCTTTTTTGATTTTCATTATCTTGTAAATATTAAGAAATTTTAAAAGATTTAGAATTTAAAAGAGCCACGATGGTGGCTACAATAATTCATGTGGTTTCACGGCATAATGTTTTGGCATGTTTCAAATTATTTATTAACTATTCGATTTTTAAAGTTGATTAAAATAATATTTTTTTTAAGCGTAATTTTCAAAAGTTATACCAAGAAGTAAGTATTTTGCCTGAGACGAGATTTTTTTACGCATTTTCTGTTATCTAATAAACAATTTATGTAAATAAAATTAAAAAAAAACCTGTGTACTATGAAAATAAAATTAGTTCGCTTTAATATGCATTTTTTTTTTCGTGAGTAATAGGTTAATTTACCATAGAAATTTCATCTGTACCGCATGTATTGAAAAAATTTTTATAATTAAGTAGCTATCATTACTCGTTCAAATATCTTTCTTAAATGTACAAGTTATATATTAACTATACAATATTTGCTTTTAAAATAATATTTTTAATTTTCAAGAATAGATGATAAGACATTTTCGCTATTGTTCTAATTTTCATATTTTAGCTGCTTTAATTTATGCTGCCTCAGAGATGTTTTTATTTTTTATTATAGCTAATTCATATTCAGTAATTTAGAATATGGTCAATATCATATTGCTGAATTCTAAAATTGGATCCAGAATCATAATATATATTTCTTATCTCCTATAAATTGTACAGTTCATTGATACATTTATTTAGAGGGAAAAAAATCGCTCTCAAATATTTTGTCTTTTGATTATCAAAACTGTTACGAACAGAGAAAGTCATAAAAATCAATACACCTGTGACATACTAAATTGCTCCCCATTTTAACTTGATACAAAGGGTATCGTTTATGATACATCGTTAATACTTTAAAACTATTTTTAATGTGCATTTTTCAAGCTAATATCCTAATATCCTGCATAAAAGAGAACAGCCTACGTTTAGAAAAAGATAAATGATAATGCTGATGACTACTTTTTCTGTTTTAACGGCGTAATTTTTTTTAATGAAACCATATTTTAAAATAATCGCTTTTTAAAATTTATAAAACCTTCGATGGTAATACAGATTGTTATAGCTTCGCCATAAGCATTTTGTTTCTGCTATTCATTAAGGTAATTTTTTTTTTTTTTAATTCCAACATCTTTGTCTATTGTTCTTTCAGGTATATTTTTCCTCTTAATGTTTTTATATCCTACTTTTACGCTTTTAAAAATCATTTTCTGTGGATAATAATAAAGAGTATGACAAAAACAGTACTTTTTAACATAATGAAAATCGGTCATTAACGTTATCTCTTCTTTACCCACTTTTTTTTATGGGGATCTTGGGAAAATCGTGGTTTGTTACTTCACATTTAATTTTCCTTTAAATAAAAATGAAGAGAAAAAAAATGTAAAGAAGACATTTAACCTAATAAAACTTATTATTTTACGGTTGCCTTTTTCTAAAGACAGGCTTTTATTTAAAAGTTCAAATAATTGTTTTTTAATGGAAAATATGTATTATCTTCATTTTTATGATCTTGAAGGCCAAATTGATTATAATGAGATTTTTTTAGTATACTTTTGAGAACTCTTTTTCGAAATAAATATTTTTTAGCAGATATTTATTTTTTTATTTTCATTATCTACTAAGTATTAAGAAATATTAAAAGATTTTGGACTTAAAAGTGTTAAGATGGTGTCTACAAGAATCCATATGGTTTCAAGACATTATGTTTCGGCATGTTTTAAATTATTATTAACTATTCGATCTTTAAAGCTGAAATGATCATAATAATATTTTTAAAGCGTACATAACAAAAATTATACCCGGAAGAAAATATACATACATTTTTTTTAATTTATGCTGCTCCAGATATGTTTTAAATATTAATTATAGCTAACTCATATTCAATAATTTAGAATATGATACGATATCATGTTGCTGAATTCTAAAATTTGATTCAGAATCTTAATATATTTCTCAGCTCTTATAAATTTTACAGTTAACCGATACATTTATTTAGAGAAAAAAAAGTTCATTCTCCAATACTTTGTCTTTTGATTATCAAAACTTTTACGAACAGAGAAAGTCATAACAACCAATACACCTTCTACATGCTAAATTGCTCCCCATTTTAAATTGATACAAAGAGTATCGTTTATGATACATCATTAGTACTATAAAACTATTTTTAATGTTCATTTTTCAAGCTAATATCCTAATATCCTGCATAAAAGAGAACAGCCTACGTTTATAAAAAAGAAAAATGATAATGCTGATGACTTTACTTTCTCTGTTTTTACGGCGTAATTTTTTTTAATGAAACCATATTTTAACATAATCGCTTTTTAAAATTTATAAAATACTCAATGGTAATACACATTTTTATAGCTTCGCCATAAGCATTTTGTTTCTGCTATTCATTAACGTTTTAAAAAAAAATCCCACGTCTTTGTCTATTGTTCTTTTAGGCATATTTTTCATCATAATGTT